>CM050690.1:71605944-72954115 GCA_027574665.1 Rhynochetos jubatus | reverse complement strand
TCCAAAATACAGATGGCAAGGGAGAAATGATACTGGAGCTTGAAATGCTTTGGGAGGCGGGGAAGAAATCCTGGAGGGGATAGCCACTGAGTGCTGAAAGGCTTGCACTGAGGGACTTGTGGCCGTGTCCCAGAAGCTGTGGATGCAGCAGGACTAAGGGGAAGCTCATTCCGTCCTCGGGCAGGAGGCGGCCAGCTGGGGTCACTCGAGACAATGCCCGATGTGTACACCTGTGGGAAAGCTGAGGGATCCTCCTTCCCTGAGGACAGCACCCCGAACAGACCTGAGAGGTCCCCTTTTTCTGGTTGCTTACACCTGCTCCTTCCCCACAGATCCTGCAGAAGCCGACCCACGAGCTCAAACAGCAGCTGGCGGGATACTCCAAGCGCGTGGCTAGCTCCGTCACTGAGCTCATCCAAGCAGCTGAGGCCATGAAAGGTATAGAAAGGTCCTGCTCAAAGGGGCAGGACTGAGGGCTGGGATTAGGGGACTTGGCAGCTGATGGAGGAGGTAGTCTGAGCCAGAAGCGAGGCCACTTGCAGGTTTAACCTGCCTCGCTTCTCACTTTTCCTAGGGACTGAGTGGGTTGACCCCGAAGACCCCACCGTCATCGCCGAGAATGAGCTGCTGGGGGCAGCGGCTGCCATTGAGGCTGCAGCCAAGAAGCTGGAGCAGCTGAAACCGAGGGCCAAACCCAAGGTAGGGATGCTGAGCCGTGGCTGACCCCCATGCTCAGCTTGGGGTGGGCTGAGGCTCTCCTGTTGATGCTCTGGCCGGGTGTGAAAGTCACACATGGGAAGCTCCATCCAGTAGCCAGTCCCTCTTCCCATGCTCCCTCCCTCCCACATCCCCAGCTGGACCTTCCTTGGGCAGCCCGAACCCTCCTATGCCCCATGGCCCTCAATCCAGTTCTGCACATACCCCCTCAGCCCCCTGACATTGTCCAGCTCTGTCCCATCTGTCCCTGCACCCTTGCCTGGGACTCATACACTGCTTTTGCCCGCAGCAAGCGGATGAGAGCCTGAACTTCGAGGAGCAGATCCTGGAAGCTGCCAAATCTATTGCTGCAGCCACAAGTGCCCTGGTGAAGGCAGCCTCAGCAGCCCAGCGAGAATTAGTGGCTCAAGGAAAGGTAAGGCTGGAAGAGGGGAAGAAATCAGGAAAACCTAGAGTTGTGGTGGGTTGTTCCTTCTTCTGGGGCTGCCCACAGCCGTTGTGCCCTGTGGCCAGGGATGCACGGCAGGATGAACCTCACTCCCCTTCTCCTTCCTTGCAGGTGGGCGCCATCCCCGCCAACGCAGTGGATGATGGACAGTGGTCCCAGGGACTCATTTCAGCTGTGAGTATCAAGGTTGCACCTGTGGGATGGCAGGGCACCCTCTTGGCTCCTGCTCCAAAGATGAGGATGCTCTGCCCTTGCGCTTGTCCTTTGGATGCTTCTTCCTCCCTCTCCCATCAGTGCGGAAGCTGGTTGTCCCCATCCCATGCCCCACAACCTCCATTGAGCCGGTCAGGGCATACCCTCCCCGGGGGAGGCTCCCGTACCCCCGCCAACAGCCTCTCTCGCCGCAGGCACGCATGGTAGCTGCTGCCACCAACAACCTGTGCGAAGCCGCCAACGCGGCGGTGCAGGGCCATGCCAGCGAGGAGAAGCTCATCTCGTCCGCCAAGCAAGTGGCTGCCTCCACGGCCCAGCTCCTGGTTGCCTGCAAGGTGAAGGCTGACCACGACTCGGAGGCCATGAAGCGGCTCCAGGTGAGCCCCAGGCTGCCCCTCCAGCCCCAGCTGCCAGAGGGGTGGGGGGCAGTGGGTTGGGGGCACATGGGTGCTCCCCAGGGCTGATGCTTCCTGCCTACGTGCCTGCGGCATTCTGGGCTGACGACCTGGCACGGGAATGCCTGAAATCCGTGCGCTGCATCCCTGGCATTCGAGAGGTTAACGTTTAGGGCAGCACTTGTAGCTCCGTTAATTCCCAGAGGCAGTGGCACACAAGTTAGTGCCCACACCTTGGGGGGGTTAACATGGGGTCCCAGCACTGGTCCCTCCGGGCGAAGAGGTGGGGCTGCCCCCCAGTCCCTGCCCCGCTGCTCAGACAGGAGCCAGAGCCCGGCCGGCAGCAGCAGCGCCTGAAATGGTCATGAGCGGCGGGCAGGGCAGCAAGCCATGTAAAGGAATCCCTGCCCGCAGCTCCCGGCATGCCTGGCTGCCTGTCCTGCCTGCCAGCCCGGCCTGGGGCAGGGGGTCCTTCACCCACCCACCCACCCACCCCGGGCAGCAGTCGTGCCCCGGGGCAGGGACTTAACGCTGCTCTCCCCCCGCCTTCCCCGCTGCAGGCCGCCGGCAACGCCGTGAAGAGAGCGTCGGACAATCTGGTGAAGGCGGCACAGAAGGCAGCTGCCTTCCAGGACCACGATGAGACGGTGGTGGTGAAGGAGAAGATGGTTGGGGGGATTGCACAGGTGAGGAGCCGGGACCACTCTCAGGGGGGCAGGGGCGGCTCTGGCTGCCACCACAGCGTGTCTCCGGAGCGTGTCCCACCACCCACCGGCATGGGGGGCATCTCCAGAGAGCTTCAAAAGTGCTGTGGGTGCACCCATCCCGCCCAGCGACGGTTAAGCACTGTGGCTTCACCCTTGTAGCAGCAGGCAGAGCCGGGGTTGGTGCACGCTCCAACGGGTGTAACACCCTGGCTTCTCCGTGCATCCCCCTGCATGTCCGTGACACGTGCGAAGGGCAGTGTTGGGTAAGGGGTGAGAGCTGCCCGGTTTGGGGTGCCACAGGCCCCAGCGCTGCCCTCCTGGCCACGGTCTCACAGCTGAGAACGGTGTGTGGGTTATCTCCAGGGGACTGTGGTCCCACCCGGGGACAATCTGGGGGCACACGAGCCCCGGGGGGCTGTGGCCGTGATGGGGGGAAGCAGCAGCCAAAGGGAGAGCCCGTCTCTGGGCTCGGTGTTGCTGCAGCGGAGGCGGCTGTGACCCTCGGGCTCTCTCCCGGCAGATCATCGCCGCTCAGGAGGAGATGCTGCGCAAGGAGCGGGAGCTGGAGGAGGCGCGGAAGAAGCTGGCCATGATCCGGCAGCAGCAGTACAAATTCCTGCCCTCGGAGCTGCGGGACGAGGAGCAGAACTGAGCCCCGCGCCCTCCCGCCGCTCACCGCACAGACTTGCCGCAAGTGCAGGGCAGCCTGGGCTAGACCAGCGCTCTGCCGGCACCCAGAGCGACGGGATAACCCAGCTGCCTCCAGAGCCGGTGCCGCACCAGCAACTCTGCTTCGCCGCCCACCTTCCCGTGCGCACCCAGGGCATGACCCCCAGGGACGCGGCTGGCGTGGGAGCTGGGGCTGCACCGGCTCAAGGCTCACCCCAGCCCCGAAAACGCGGGGCTGGAGAGCTTTTCACTGAAGGGGATTTTTTTTTTGTGTGCCTTTGTCCTTCCCACTCGTGCTCCTTCCTTCTCTCCTCCACACAGGGAGGGGAGAGGCGGGCGGCTTGCCCTCCCCTGTGCGATGGGGTGCAGGGAACAGCATGGTCCCTCGCTGAGCTCTCGCACAGAGCCGCCTTTCACTCCAATGCCTTATTGCTGGCTGATTCTCCCTCTGTAGCTTCCCTGGGAGTCACCGAGCCCCCCCCCAACGAGCATCTGCTTCAGCCTGGCCCCCTCTGGGGAGCAGCGGGGCTGGAAGCCACAGTGCCTCTGCTCAGGATGGGGGGGTGTGATAGGTTCACCCCCAGAGCTGCTCTTTGCATTCCCCCAGCCCTGCCCCCTTCCTCACATCCCCCAGCCAGCTCTGCCCTCCTCTGCCTTCCCAAGTGCCTGCGTCCTGTTCCAAGATCTCCAGTATTTTTATAACTTTTCCATTTCTCTAGTATTGAGCCTGCAGCTTTCAAAGTTCATTTATTCGCCCCCTCCCCACCCAGCTCATGCTCTGCCCACTAACACCCAGCTCTCACCAGGGTCCCACAGCCCAGCATCCCACCCCTCCTCGGCTCCGGGACCCCCCTTTCCTCCCCCTTTGCACTCGCTGAGGCTTCTCTCACTATTTTGATACTTTAAGCATCCCATATTAAACATTGAAGGAAACCAGCTCCCCCCCGCGAGGCTCCGGGGTGGGGTGGGGTGGGGGATGCTGATGTCTCCTTGGAAAGACACGTTCATCAATAAAACCTGGCTTTCCTGCTTTCTCGACGTCTGGGTGTCAACAGGACAGCCCACCCCCCCAGGAGAAAGGGTGGGCAGGGGGGCCACGCGTGCCTGCCCTCCCGGCAAAGACGGAGCGGGGCCGGGCGGGGGGAGTGGAGCACGGGTGCTTATACAGCATGGAAAATATTTGAGGCACGTCCAGCCCCAGGCACCCGGCAGGCCGGACCCCCGCTGCCAGCCATGTGCTGGCCCTCGCAGGTGCTGCTGGGGGGCCGCTGCCATGGGAGGGGGCCTGGGGATTCTGTTGCTGGGGGATTTGGGCTCAGGGTGGGATGGGAGGAGGGGGGCAGCTGGGCTCCTGACCCCATTCCTGCTGCCAGCTGAGAATATCCCCAGGGCAGGGTGCTACAGGGGTGCAGGTGGGAGACCCCCCGGTCACTAGTGACCCACTGGTGGGGAAGTGCCAGCCCTTGGCGTGCTGTGGGTCCGGGAATGTGGCCGGAGACCTCCCGGCTGGCGACGCTGAGCTCACGCCCCGAAATAGCCCCCCTGGTCCGACCTGCACAGGCAGCAGCTGCCCCCAGCACGTCCCCACCTGTTCCCACCCCGTCACTCAGCAAGGATTTGGGGGGCCTGGGCAGCAGCAGGACAGGCAGGGATGCTGCAGGGTGGAGCGGGGACACGGGTGGCACACGTCCCCTGCCTCTGGGACCCGTCCCTGGAAGCAGGACCTACAAGCATCAAGACCAGCAAGGGTAGCATCCTGCAGCATCCCAGCCGGCCACCCCTGTCCCCTTGCAAGTATGTCCCAGGGGGTGCATAAGGGCTGTCCCCCCCCGGGACGCTTACCCCTGGCCGGGCTCCAGGGTGGATTTGTGGCTCTCGCAGGCATCCCAGTCCTCCCAGCTGTCCCCTGGCAATCTGCGCTGGCCTGACCCGGCACCAGGCTCTCACCCAGGTACGGGGCATGGGGCCCCTCCGAGCAGCCAGCAAGGACAGCGTGTGGGCATGGTGTGGCAGCAGCCCTGGCCGCATCCTGCCATCCTGGGGCCAAGGGAGCCCCAGCACCCCTGGCACAGGGCTGCAAACCCGTCCGCTGCCGTGTCCTCCAGGCTCACGGAGGGGTGGCACAAACACCAGGGGAGGGATGTGGGGTGCGATTCACCCCGGTCCCCTAAATCTCACCCGCCGGAGCGAGGGGTTGTTTTGGCAGGAAGGTTTGGGAGAGCACACTCCTAAGCTGGAGGCGAGCAGGGAAGCCACAGCCCAACTTCTTGGGGAGCCCAGGGACGAGGTGAGAGGCTGTGGCATGGGTGGTCCCGGGAAGACCCTCTTGAGTGCCAGGACAAGCCTTTCCCTGGCACAGACCCTAGGGCAGGGCACACAGGGGGGTCCCCATCCTTGTAGACCCTAGCCTGGGCAGGGCTAGGCACGGCGCAGCAATGGGAGGGAGGCACATCCGCACCCCTCCGCACCCCCTTGTCCCAGGGATTGCCCTGGAGGATGGCCTCGAGGGCAGATTCGGAGGCCTGGGCATGTGGATGGCCCCCAGCTGTGCCGGTCAGATGCAGCTGTGAGGCCTGGAGCACAGGGGAGTGGGTAACAAGGGAAAACCATCTCCTTCTGGGGGGCACATCTGGGGATGAAGGGCTGTCCGGCTCTGGGCCTGGCTGCTCACACACCATCACCACCTTTTCCCCATCACCGAGCCCGTGAAGTTGCTCCATGCCGAAGCACCTCGCAGAAAACCATCCGTCCTCGCCCGGGGACAAGGGAGGATGGATCTTCCCCCCTCCCTGCAGAAGCTGCGTGCTGGCGGTTACTGACTCTCCTTGTCCAAATATGTGCCTAATTCGTCAGTATTAATAGCTGCTCTCCAAAGTTCGGCAGCAGCTCCTCTGCTGCTTTCCCCACAGCACCAGCAGCCCCTCGGCTGCTCCCGTCCCTCCTATTCCCACCCCCCCGACCCACAGCTGAGGGTCCTAGAAAGCCACTTTCTCCAGCTCTTAAGAACTTGTTGCTCCTCTCTGCTCGGAGCACCCGTGCCGAGAAGTTGCAGTGGGCAAGGGCTGGATGCAGCCCTGGGTCTTTGGGCGGGGAGAGCCCACGCACCCCTCCAGCCCTCATCCCATCCCAGCCTCCCCATGTGCCGCACGGCTCCTGCAGCCCCTCCGCCGTCTCCTTCCAGCCCCTCCCCAGCCCTGGAGCCCACCCTGCAGCTGGGAATGTGCCAGAAGCATTTACGAGCGTTATTAAAGCACGGGTTATTTTTGGAGGAGCCGGGATCTGAAGGGTTTGCATTTTTTTGCCTGTGGAATACGGTTTATTTAGAGCAGAAAGATGGAGAGGGGCGGCAGGCCGCCTGCGTGCCCTTTGTCACCCTGAAATGTCACCCCACAGGCTGTGCCCGTGCCAAGCGTCCCTGTAGGTGCTGGGGACAGTGGCACCAGGGTGCAAGGCAGCAGGGAGAGGGGTGCCAGGGGGACATGTGTGGAGCTGGGGCCCCCCTGCCCCACTGTGACACAGGAGCTGGGTGCCCACACTGTCAGCCCACACGGTCCCCGAGCACAGGGACGGACACAGCTTGCTCCCCACAGTGGTGAGAGGCTGCAGAGGGGTCCCCCCACCCCAGCACCACTGGGGAAGTGCCATCAGAAACACCCCTATCGCTGTGCCATCGGGGTGTCCCTGGTACAGTGCCACTGAGTTGTCCCTAGTGTGATACCCCTGGGGGGCCACAGTGCCCCTGGGATATCCCTAATGCAGTGCCACGGGGTGTCCCTAGCACAGGGCCACCGGGATGTCCACAGTGTCTCTGGGCTGTCCCTAGTCCAGTGCCCCCAGGGTACCCCTAGCATAGTGCCACCAGGGTGTCCCTTGCCTGGTGCCCCTGAGGTGTCCCTAATGCAATGCCGTAGGGTGTCTGCAGCACAGTGTCCATGGGGTACCCCCAATATACTGATAGGGGATTTCCCTCATGCAGTGTCACCGGGGTGTCCCTAATGCAGTGCCTCGGGGTGTCCCTAGCAGTGTCCATGGGGTACCCCCAGTACACTGGTGGAGGATGTCCCTTGCCCGGTGGCACCGGGGTGCCCCTAGCAGTGTCCATGGGGTACCCCCAATATACTGATGGGGGATGTCCCTTGCCCGGTGGCACCGGGGTGTCCCTAATGCAGTGCCACGGGGGTGTCCCTCGCCCGGTGCCACCGCGCTGTCCCTCGCCCGGTGTCCCCGTGAGTGCCTGACGCCCGGGCCGCGGCGATGCCCGCCGGGGGTGCCGCCCCCCCGTCCCGCTCGGTGCGGCGGCCGGTGGCGAGCCTGTCCCTAAAAGGTGCTGGCGGGCGGCGGGGGAGGTGCCGGCGCGGACCCCGCCTGGGGCGGCCCCTCCCCGGCTCTTAGGCGGCGGGGCGGCGCGGGGGGCTCAGTACCGGTGCTCCCGCCGCCCCCGGTGCTCCCACCTCCCCCGTGCTCCGCCGCCGCCCCGCGCCCCGCCGCCGCCATGGAGGCCATCAAGAAGAAGATGCAGATGCTGAAACTGGACAAGGAGAACGCCATCGACCGCGCCGAGCAGGCGGAGGCCGACAAGAAGCAGGCGGAGGACCGCTGCAAGCAGGTGGGTGTCCCGACGGCTCCCCCGGCATTGGAGGGGACCCCCGTCTTAAGGGTGTCGGGCCCCGGGCACCCTGTCCCTCTGGGTGCGCAGCCTGGGATCCCTGTGCCCTCGGGATGCCCAATCCCGGGCACCCTGTCCCGCTGGGTGCACAGCCTGGGATCCCTGTGCCCTAGGGATGCCCAATCCCGGGCACCCTGTCCCTCTGGGTGCGCAGCCTGGGATCCCTGTGCCCTCGGGATGCCCAATCCCGGGCACCCTGTCCTTCTGGGTGCACAGCCTGGGATCCCTGTGCCCTAGGGATGCCCAATCCCGGGCACCCTGTCCCGCTGGGCGCGCAGCCTGGGATCCCTGTGCCCTCGGGATGCCCAATCCCGGGCACCCTGTCCTTCTGGGTGCACAGCCTGGGATCCCTGTGCCCTCGGGATGCCCAATCCCGGGCACCCTGTCCCTCTGGGTGCGCAGCATGGGGACCCTGTGCCCTAGGGATGCCCAATCCCGGGCACCCTGTCCCTCTGGGTGCGCAGCCTGGGATCCCTGTGCCCTCGGGATGCCCAATCCCGGGCACCCTGTCCCGCTGGGTGCGCAGCCTGGGATCCCTGTGCCCTCGGGATGCCCAATCCCGGGCACCCTGTCCCTCTGGGTGCGCAGCATGGGGACCCTGTGCCCTCGGGATGCCCAATCCCGGGCACCCTGTCCCTCTGGGTGCTCAGCCTGGGATCCCTGTGCCCTCGGGATGCCCAATCCCAGGCACCCTGTCCCACTGGGTGCGCAGCATGGGGACCCTCTGCCCCAAGGTGTGCCAGTCTCAGGGACCTCCCCATGCTGGGTGCACAGCCTGGGGACCCTCTACCCTCTGGGTTCCCAGTCCCAGGGACCCTGTCCCACTGTGTGTGCAGCCTGGGGACCTTCTGCCCTAGGAGTCTCCCGTCACAGGGGCACTAGGCAAGGGACATCGCAGGGCAGTGCTCTAAGGGTACACTGGGGGCACCAAGCGAGTGACACCCCTGGGCACAGTGAGAGGGATGCCCCAGGGCATTGCACTAGGAGTACCCCAGGTGGGACTGGGCAAGGGACATTCCTGTGTGAGGGACACCTTGGGGCACTGAACTAGGGGTGTCTCAGGGGCACTGTGAGAGAGAGATCCTGGTGCTACAGTCCTATGAGGACCTTGCCCTGCTGGGTGTCCGGCCTGTGGATCCCAGCTCTGCGGGTCCCCAGCTCTTCAGACCTCACTCCACTGGATCCCCATCCCTAGGGATCTCACCCCGCTGAGTACCCATCACTTGGGACCTCGCCCCACTGGGCACCTCTCCCCAGGGGCCAGCGCCCCAGTCTATTTCCCCTGACTACTCATGTTGGTCCCCCTAAACATGCCTTATCTCGGTGGGACACCCCAGCGCCAAGTCCCTATCCCCCTGCCAGGGAGACCCGTACTCCCACCCTAGCCACACAGAGATAGGGACCTTCTTGGTGCCGCCCCACAGCCGTGTCCCCAAGTCAGGACCTCTCCACTCACCTACATGGGGAGGGAGCCTGCCACCCCTTTACCCCCACTGGGCTCAGGGATGCTGGGGGCTGCCCTGGCCCTGGGGACCAAGAGCTCCCTGAGGACGTGTGGACCCAAAATTGCCAGAGGGAGCGTGTCCGTGTGCTCTTGCTGTGTCCCCAGCCTGGGTGTCCCCAGAAGAAGGATGGCCATACCCCCCAAGCCTTGTGGGCACCGCCATCCCCCCTGACCCAAGCCCTCTGTCCCTTTCCCAGCTGGAGGAGGAACAGCAGGGCTTGCAGAAGAAGCTGAAGGGCACGGAGGATGAGGTGGAGAAGTACTCTGAGTCCGTCAAGGATGCCCAGGAGAAGCTGGAGCAGGCGGAGAAGAAAGCTACAGACGTACGTAGCCATGCCAGCAACTCCTCCCCTGTGCGGGTGCCGGACCTGGGGGGGTGAAGGAAGAGGGGGGCCTTATATGGAAGGCGTCCGTGGGGAAGACTGTCGGGATCTCATTCCTACGACGCTGAACCAGGCTGAGATGCGGGGCAGGGACCGGACGGATCCTGCTCAGCGCACGGGGACCAGGCTGGCGGGGGCAGGCACCGTGTGGGTTGTGGTGCTGCCTGGAGCTTCGTGGGCAGCTGCTTGCCCTGCTCCCCAGAGTTAGCGGGGACGAGTGTCCTGAGCTGTGTCACTGGTCCCCAGGCATGCGCCTCCGCAATGTTTGTATGAAAAACCCTGTGGCAGGAAAGCAAAAAAGAGTAGAGAAATGGGAAAAGCTCTTGCCCGTGGCCAGCTGCAAAGACAGGATGCCTGGGGTACGTGGACAGGGGACTCGGTCATTTTGGGGTCCAACGTGCCATCCTGTACCCTGGGAAGGGCAAGGCAGGAAGAGTTTTATTTAGTGCCATGACTGATGTTTCTCCTGGGAAATGGATCCCGTCGGGGAGATGTTAGGAAGGTGTTGAAATTGGCTTGTGCCCGGCCAGGATGAAGGGTGGAACAGCTGAGTGCGGCCATGGAGCCGCTCGGGAACAGGGTATAACGACCTGCGGTGCCACACAGGGTATTTGACACCCTATAAATAAATCCTCCTTTTGATAGCCAGTCCTCCTTTGATGAAAACCAACCCTGGAAACTGGAGGAGAAACTAAAGGGGAGCCGGCTGGAGCGTGGCCAGCAGGGCACAGCCAGGCTCTTTAGGATTGGGAACAAAAAACTCAATCCCAGCTGGTTTATGGAGCTAAATGGGGGAGCTGCGTCAAATCTCCGAGGCGCCCGCCAAGGACAGGGGTCAGCAGACAAGGACAAGCAGCGGCAACACAAGTCCCTGGGGCAGCCTGGAACCCCTGGAAGCATCTGGGAGGCTCCCCAGTGTCGTTTGCTGACCCTACAGATCTGCCCCCAGTATAGTTAGATACTACACCAAGTAGCTAAAACACTGGGAATCCTCTGGAAGGGCACGTTTATCCTGGTGTGGGGCACGTGCGTTGAGCCAGGCAGGATGGCTGCCGTGTTTAGCAGGGTCCATACTGGTCTTACTGGATCCATGCTGGTGCAGGAGAGCAAACTCAGTGCAGGCTGGACAGGACATCCCCAGGGTGGGGCTCAGAGGAAGGGGTGAACGGTGGCACTGCCAAGCGTCCCATGGGGTGCGGAGGGGTTTGCTGCTGGCGGTGGACTGTGCGATGCCACCCTGGGCAGGGAGGGTGTGTTGCCCCATTCTTCATCCGCAGCGGCTCAGCAGGGCTGCTGCTGGCTGTGGCACAGAGAATCCCATTCTGGTAGATACGGTGATGGGAGGC
The DNA here is from genome assembly GCA_027574665.1 of Rhynochetos jubatus. Classification (NCBI taxonomy): domain Eukaryota; kingdom Metazoa; phylum Chordata; class Aves; order Eurypygiformes; family Rhynochetidae; genus Rhynochetos; species Rhynochetos jubatus. The sequence continues at coordinate 72,943,067 of CM050690.1, read as the reverse complement.
ACTGATCCCTCCAGAGAAGGGCTGGAGTGGGGGGCATGGCGAAGGACCAGCATCGGGGAGGGCAGACTGGATGCAGCCCGTGCCACAGGCAGGGCTGGGAGCCCATCACCAGCAGAGGCGCCCCCGGCCTGGATGGGCTGTGGGGCTCTGGGAATTACCATGTCCCTGCGCCAGGGACCTGAATGTGCTGACAGAGCTAAGTGCCAGGGCCAGTGTCACCTCCTCCCCAGGGCGAGGCACAGCGCAGCTCCCCAGTCCAGCAGAGGAAGCGCAGGGTAGACTCCCAGAGCCCAACCGCCCGCCTCCCCATGGACCCCTGTGCCCCTTGGCTGCCAGCACAGTGTGTGCCTGTGGGCAGGGGGCATCCCTCAGCCAGGCCAAGGCCCGTCAGTGTGATCCAGCGGGATCCTGCTCGGGCCAAAAATGCCAGCACGTGCCTTAAAAGAATAACCCTCCTCCTGCTCGGGCACTGTCCTGCCTCCAGCACAGGGCGGCAGTGCTCAAAACTCTTGGGGACAGCACTCAGGGGTGCAAAGCAACCCCCCTGGGGGCTTGGAGGAGGGTCGGATGGTGGCACAGACCGAGGAGCTCCACGTCACTGGTGGCCCCCTCCCAGCAGCTCCGTGAGGCCACCGTGGTCCCACCACCCCATCGTCCCCAGAGGTGACAGCCTGCAGTGCCCTGGGCAGGGTGCAGGCAGGGGGTGGTGGGCACGGTGCAGGTACAGCCCCCTCTGGCCCCCCAGTTCCCAGCCAGTGGCACCCCAAAGGGGCCCAGGGAACCTCCGCTGTTCCCAGGCCTTGATCCCAAAGGTTTCACCCAAGTTCCCGCCCCAGTTGCTCTCCCCAGCTGAGCCTTTGCTCTTATTTGGCGATTCCCTGAGCCTGTGGGAGGGAACGGGGCTCTTCTGGGAAGTGACTGCATCCTTGGGTGGGGCCAGAGCAGGAGGCACCCAGCCTGGCCACCAAGGGACCAGGGTGGCTGCCCCCCCAAGCCTGGCCCCAACCTGCCCCCCCACGCGCCTGCAGCCAGCTCACCCCCGCCCCATTGATGCTGAGGACCCCCGTTCCTGCTCTGGGCCTTGCGCGCCGGCTTGGGAGTACTCTTGGCACCCAGGCGTTGGGCTGGGAGTGGGGCAGGATTGGCGGGACTGAGGCCAAGCCTGAGGCCATGTGCTCCCAGGGGACCCGCAGTGCTGGTTCTTCCGACGATGAGATGCTTGGCAGGGGGACGCGGGGCTGCAGGCTTGCTGGAGGTGCAGCCGGGTCCCTCCCAGCACCCCCAGAGCCAAGGGCAGCCGGCGGGGTCAACCTGGGAATTGGCATCCCTGGAGGCAGGCGTGAAGTGCGGACAGGGCTGCCTGGGAGCTGTCAGAGCTCCTTAAGGGAGGATTGAGTGCCATCACCGCTGGCCCCTCCCTACGGATCACGGCATGCGCTCCGGCCAGGATGCAGAGCCAGGAGATGGGGACTGGTGTCCACCGTTAGGACAGAGCCCCACGGCAGATGGGGGTGCACGGGGCTCCAGGGGCCCCACGGATCTCTGTGGGGCTGCCAGCCAGGTCCTCACTTGGGGCTGAGCAGGATGGCTACAGGAGACCTGGCTGTGCCACAGGGCTCCAGCCCTGGGAGGGTGCCCAGGAGCGGGCTCTGCCCCATCTGCCCCAAACCTCTCAGTGGCCTACCCCTACGGGGCAAAAGCCCATGACCCTCCTTGGCGCTGGGTGCAGGGAGGGTGCAGGGAGGTAGAGCCTGGGGAGCACCCATGGGCACACCGCTCCTGTGCCTGAGGGGGCTCACGGGGGCCAGGCCCTGGCACTTCCAGACTCCCTGGGCTCCTTTTTCCACAGGGAAATGGACTCCCTGAGCATCTCTCCATTGCTCTGGGGGATTTCGGTGGGGCCGGGGGTGCAACATGCACCCTGCCCTGGCAGGGGACTACGTGCCTTGCCTGGCGGGGGGTCGGGGGCAGTGTCCCGTATCCTGGGGGGCACAATTTGCCCTGTCTGGGGGGTACTATGCGCCAGTGCATCTCTCCGGGAGGGCACCAAGCCCCCTGCCCGGGGTGTGCCCTGCCCAGCACCCACCGCGCATCTTTCGGGGGGTGTCAGAGGCAGCGACCCCTGCCTGGGGAGGACCATGCAGGGGCACCCTATACCCTATTTGCGGTGAGACACACACACAACGGTGGGGACCGTTCCCTGCCGGGGGCGTGTGCGGGGGTCTGCGTGCGCTGTGCGGGGTGGCTGCGGCGCAGGTCGGCGGATGGCAGCGGGAGGAGGAGGAGGAGGAGCAGGAAGGGATGGAGGCAGGGCGGGCGGCGGGAGCGGCCGCTGCCTGAGCGCTTCCTGCCCGAGCCGGGCGGATCCCACAAAGGGCTCGGGCGGCGAGGCCTCCCCGCCGGCAGCCCCCCGCCATGGCCAGCAGCAGCTCCATCGACGCCGTCAAGAAGAAGATCCAGAGCCTGCAGCAGGTGGCCGATGAGGCGGAGGAGCGCGCCGAGCACCTGCAGCGGGAGGCCGATGCCGAGCGGCAGGCCCGGGAGCGGGTAAGGGCCGCCGGGGCTGGGGGCATGGGGGGGAGGGAGAGGCACGGCGAGCCGGGATGGGGGGCTCCCCGGGATGCCCCACCGGCTCCGGACCCGCTGCCGGCATCCTCCCCCGCGGGCTGGACCCAGCCACTCCCCCCTCCCCACCCTCCCGACACCCCCCCCCCCCCATGCCGTTCCCCGGTGACCGGGCTGCCCGCCTCCCGGGGGAGGTGCAGGGCGCTGCCATCCAGGTGCCGCGGCAGCTGTGAGAGCCCCCGGGGTAGGGGGCTTCGGGCTGCGCCCCGGCCTCCTCCGGGCTGCATCCTCCGGGCTGCATCCTCCGGGCTGCCTCCTCCGAGGGATGCTCCGGGCGGCCGGGCTCCCCAGGGCTTCCCCGGCCCTCGAGGCGCGGAGGAGAGGCCAGCTCTGCCTTGGCTCTCCTTGAGGTTGGGCAGATCCTGGGAAAGGATCCCCTCCCTCGGAGGCTAGCGGTGTGAATGGCTCAAAATCCCACGCCCAGGCTCTTGTCTGGCTTCCAGTGGGCTCTGCGGTCCGGGCCGCGGGAGCCCTTTGGCTGTCCAGCCTTTCCCTTCGCAGGGACAAGGCGTCCCGTCATGCTGCCACGAGCCAAAATTCCTACTCTGGCAGCGGACGGCATTTCCAAGGTGCAGCTTGTTCCTAGTTTGGCTTTTTATTGTTGTTGGGGCTGGTATCTTTTCTTTCTCCTCCCTGTGCCCGCTGCTTGAACATCCTCACGGTATCGGGAGCGGCAGAGCTGGGTGCGGTACCCGGGCTGTTGTCACTCCGGCTGTGTGCGGAGGAAATGGCCCCTTCCTGCAGCCGCAGATCGGGTTCCCCGGTCACTGGGCGCTGCCGGAGAGCTCATGTTCCCAAATGCCCATCCAGGCAGCTCTGACCCACTTTGGGGGTGATTCCCTGGGAAAAAAGCACCTACCCAAGGTGAGGCACATGCCGCAGGCAGACCATGGCCCCACGGGGGCCAGCCCCAGCTCCCCGTTCGGCAGTCTGGCTACGGACGAGTGCTCGGTGAGCCTGGAAAAAGGGTGTTCACGGGGCGGAGGAGGCTGTTGTGCCAGCCATGGGGCTGGCCGCCCTCCTGGCATGCCGCCGGGCTGCCTCTCTCCGAGAGGTGCCGGCTGCTCCCGTGCCCACCCTGCCAACTTGCCACGGGGGACCACGGGTGCTCAGCGGGGCCACACGGGGTGACAGCCCCTTGCTCTCCCACGGTCCCTCTCCTTGCCAGTGTCCCCCAGGCATTCCCGGTGTTGGAGCATGAGGCCGGATGGGCCGGGCCCTGCAGCCGGACAGGCCTGCTCCAGCCTGCGATTAAGCGGGAGACGTTATGCCCTGGGTTGGTGCGTCTTGGTGAGGTCCCATCGCCACCCATCCCTCTGCTCCCGGGGTTTGTCCTCCCCGCAGCCGCCCCCCTGGTGGGAAGTGGGGCCGGGGAGCTGCTGAGGCAGCGTTTCCCGGTGGCGGCAGGAGCAGGAGGCCTTTACCAAATGGAAAGAGCACAAGGCCAGGCGTCGAGGGGCTGGCGGGAGGCCCAGGCCACCGCTCCCAGCCGGCCCCAGCTCCTGGCCCTGCGCGTGGGGAGCCTGGGAAAGCTGGGGGCCTGGTCCCACCGGCCCTGGCAGCGGCAGCCTGGCCGGGTGCCATCCTGCCGAGGGCGGCTCGCTCCATTGCCCCCAGCGCTGGGCTGTACATCATCTGGGGGGAGGCTGGGCTCAGCTTCAGGCTGCCCTGTTGCGCAGGGCCGGCGGCCGGGGAGTTCCCGCAGGAGAGGCTCCCGGCTCGCTCCGCTGCCTCCGTAAACAGGAAATCCACAAGCGGCTCTGATCTCCTTTTCGGGAGTGAAGCCGCACAGGGAATTCCTCCCCCTTTACTCACTGCTCTGCAAACCCCAAATACCATCCCCGTGACGGCATGGCTGCTCCGGCCACCCTACCCCAGCCCCATTCCTCTCCAGGACTGGACCTGGAGGTGTGAGGACGCGGTCGAGGGGCTGCACGTGCCGGGCTCTGGTTGCATGTCCTGGAGGACCCAGCACCAAACGGGGTGCTGGGAATGGAGAAAACCCCATTGTCCCTACGGAAAGGCGAGGGGATGCCTCGGGCATCCCATTCCAGCGAGCGCTGCCTTGTTGCGTGGTACCGAAGGGTGTTCTGGGTAGCGAATGCAGAAGGAACTGCTGAAAGTACTTTTTATGGCATGAGGTAACCGAGGAATTTCTTCTCCCCCCAGGCTGAGGCTGAAGTGGCTTCTCTGAACCGCCGTATCCAGCTGGTGGAGGAAGAGCTGGACCGAGCCCAGGAGCGCCTGGCCACAGCCCTGCAGAAACTGGAGGAAGCTGAGAAGGCGGCTGATGAGAGCGAGAGGTGTGATGGGATGAGGCAGCGGGGCTGGCATTGGGTCACCATGGGCAGGCAGCCCCCTTGGTTTCGCAGTGGGGTCCCTCTAAAGTGACTTCATGGGGTATGCGTTGGTTTTCATGCAGACCCTGAAGGGAGAGAGCGAAGCCACAATGCAGAGAAGTCCCCCAGATAACAGGCTTCCTTAAAAAAAAATTCCAGGGCACCTGTAAAATCCTAAAAATAAATGATCTGGTGTTTAAACAAATACCAGGTTGTAACCAAAGCCAGAGGGTGCTTGGAGCCTGCTTTCTGTCCCAAAATAAACTTCCACACTCCGAGAATGAACAGCAAGCCAGGACGGGACATGTCTGTCTGTGACCCTAGGTCAGCTCTGGAGGACAAACCAGCCTCGTTAAAAAGCCCAGTCCTGCAAAGTGCCTTGCCCCACCCTTGCAGCAAGCAGGTTTCCCAGGCCGGAGCTGTGCCGGCGAGGGCACTCGGGCTGTCAGCTTGCACACGTTGTCCCCCCACCAAAATGATGGGTTCAGGACCTGCCTGGTTGAGAGGCACCAGAGCCCCATCTCCTTGCTCTTGAACAGTGCCCTGGGAGCAGCTCCGCTGCTTCACCTGTGTGCAGGAGCATCCGCGGGGTGCCACTAGTGTGATCGTACTGTGTGGGGTGTCAGCGAGTTCCAGCATCCCTAGGCGAGCTCCCTGGCCTCTGCAGCTGACGGATGGGTGCAGCGAACAGGCAGGAGGTGCGTGCTGCACCCCAACCCGTGGCAGTAACATCTTCTGGCTTGGGCTTTCCTCAGAGGCATGAAGGTCATCGAAAACAGGGCCATGAAGGACGAGGAGAAGATGGAGCTCCAGGAAATGCAGCTGAAGGAGGCGAAGCACATAGCGGAGGAGGCTGACCGCAAATATGAGGAGGTGCGTGCCCACACACGTACCCCCTTCCCCCTGTCCTGAACCCCTAACAGCACCTGGGGCTGCCTCCTTGCGGCCCTGTGCCCCCAGCCGGGTAAAGCGCGGGACCGACATGTGGCTCTTGCTACCGACAACAGGTTGCTCGCAAGCTGGTTGTCCTTGAGGGAGAGCTGGAGCGCTCGGAGGAGAGGGCAGAGGTGGCAGAGAGGTGAGTGGGGCTCCCGGTGGGCAGCGCGCAGGTGTCCCACGTGTCCTTGTCCCACATCCCTGGCAGTGGGGAAGGGGATGTCTGTGTAGGGATGGGGATCTCCCTCCCTGGGAGCGGCAGGGTCTGCCATCGGGGTGGTCCCTGGGCTTGAAGGCTGGGGGCAGGGGGATGCGAGCCCACCAGCAGCACATCCTTGACCCTGTTCTCTGCGGTCCCCCGCCGGGGTACCCCTCTTCCACCCCAGCCGAGTGAGACAGTTGGAAGAAGAACTGCGGACCATGGACCAGACTCTCAAATCCCTCATTGCCTCAGAGGAAGAGGTACTGGGGCAGGGGCGCGGGGCGACGCGCAGCAGCCCCCCTCTCTCTGTCGCTGTCTTTTGAACTGTGCAAGCCACCTCTCTCCTTTCTGCACCGCTGCCTCCACCACCGACCTCCCCTCGCCTCCCCCTCCGGCGGGCTCAGGCTGGGCACGCTCTTCCATCCCTCCGTGCCTGCTCTCCTTCTCCATGAGCCAGCAGGGAGGCTGGCCGGTGGTGATGCACGGGATGTCCGTGCAAGGAACGGATGAACGGATGTGTCCCAGCAGCTCCCGCTCCCAGCAGCTCTGCTCCTTCTCCACCTGCGCTGAGTTTTCTCCTCTCTCAACTTGTTTTCTCTCTTTCTTCCTCCTTCCCCATGCCCGCTCTTTCTGCTCCCCTGTCTCTCCTGTCCCCCCGGCCCCACTCCCCCTCCTGGCGGCCCCTGCTTGGGATGTAGTAAATGTGGTGACCTAGAGGAGGAGCTGAAAATTGTCACCAACAACTTGAAGTCCCTGGAGGCCCAGGCTGACAAGGTAGGACCCGGCAGGGCTGCTGGGGCTGGGCAGTGTGCGTGGGGTCTGGGGGTGCTGGGGTGTCCTGCTGGGGCGAAGGATGGTCAGAAGCATCCCGTGGGGCTCACGGGTGCCTGTCTCTGTCTCTGCAGTATTCCACCAAGGAGGACAAGTACGAGGAGGAAATCAAGCTTCTAGGGGAGAAACTGAAGGAGGTAAGGTGTGCGGGGCTGGCACTGCAGCGGTGCAGGCGCGTTTGCTATCCCACTGTGTAGGTTTTCACCCCATTACGCCTGTGTCCTTGCACCGTTCTCCAAATTGCAGCCCTGCAGCATGGCAGGTGCCTGGGTCTGGAATGACCCCCCCATCAGCCTGCTCCTGTTTAGGGTGTTGGGGGACCACAGTAACCTGGTCTCTTGCCTTTCCCAGGGAAGGGCTCGTGGAGGGGGGTCGTTTTGGGGTGCGGTGCAGCCTGCACTGGCCGCATCGTCCCCAGCTCACCCTCTCCCCGCTGTGCTCCCGCAGGCTGAGACCCGGGCGGAGTTTGCAGAGAGGTCTGTGGCGAAGCTGGAGAAAACCATCGACGATCTAGAAGGTAAAGTGTCCCTGCTGGCCTTGTGTCCCTCTTTCCTGGGGAGCACTGGCCACAGTGTGGCCCTGCTGGGGCTGGGCAGGGCTTAGCCGGGGTGAGGGAGTGGGCAGGGGTCCCAGGAGCGGGGAGGCTGGATGCCATGGTGTCGGGTGCGGGAGTGCATAGCTGCTAGGGTCCGGGTTCTGCCCTTGGCTGGGGAATAGGGCCTCATGCACGCTGCCTGTGCCCGCATGCTCCCACTGCCCTCAGCCCCCCAGCTCACAGCCACTCTCTCTCTCTCCACTGCCTGCCCCCTGCCCTGCTCCACCGTCTGCCCCCCACCTGCCCCCCACCTGCAGATGAAGTGTATGCGCAGAAGATGAAGTACAAAGCCATCAGTGAAGAGCTGGACAATGCACTTAATGACATCACCTCCCTCTGAACCTCATGCCGGGCACCAGCACCGCACCCCCACACCCCCTACCTGCCACTCTCCTCCCCAGCTCGGCCACTTGCCTGCCCGGATGCCCCACCACTCTCCCTGCCCGCTCTGTCCTCCTTTGTCTTTCCTAGCCTGTGCCTGTCTGTCGGCTCCTTTGGGACAGGAGCCGCCCCAGGGTGTCCCTGCAGTACCCCTCTTTGCAGAGAGACGAGGTGTAGGTGCACTTTAACGGGGCAGGGGAGCAGCCCCTGGGACCCCCACATGCTGGGCAGGCAGTACCCCTGCAGGTTTGTGCCCCAGCAGTGCCCAGTGCGGAACAGGGCTGTGTCCAGGAGCCCTTCACTCCAATAGCTCCCTCCTCAGCTCCCCAGCAGCAGACACCCTGTGGCTCAGGGGCTAGGGGGCCACATGCCCCCGCGTGCCCCCAGCCAAGCCGGTGCTGCTTGCTGGGGCCAGAGTGGGAAGGACGTGCACAGAGGAAGTGGCACCTCCACCACCAAAGTTCAGGCTCGGGACACGGAGGGTTGGGTCCGGCTGCGCAGGCAGCCCCTTCCCAGCCAGGCAGGCAGCCCCCAGACCCCTGTCTCCTCCCTCATCCCTGTCTCCCCTCTCTCCTTTGCACATCGCTCTTCAGTCTGCATTTCATGACTTTTCTTTTATGTTCTGTCCCTCTGTTAATGAGTTGGTCTCAATAAAGCATTTTCTTTCCTTGGTTTCTCCTTTGTTTTTTCATGCTGATCTGTCCCTCATCTCCTGCCTGTCTCACGCGGGTGCTGGCAGCAGGGTGCTAGGAGGTGGTTGCAGGCAGCTTGTAGCCATGGCACCCCTGGGATGGCCATGGCACCCCTGGGATGGCCATGGCAGAGCCCTCACTCCCTCCCACGCTGCCAGACTGAGCGGGACAGGGGCCTTTGGGCCTTGGCCCAGCGGATGACCACCGCCTTCCCCCCCTGGCTCTCATACACAGCTTTCCTCATCTCATTTCATCTTCTCCATGACTCTCTTGGCCTGAAGCAGCAGGATTAGACCTCATCCTGTCCATTCCCCACTCCCAGACATTGCCAGCATGCAGACATCTCAGCCCTGGCATCTCTCCTGCATCACTCTCCCTGGATGAAGGGGCTGACCCTACCCTTCAGCAGAAATCCCTAAATGGGATCATCCTCCTCCTCCTTCCACAGCATCCTACCCTGTCCCAGAACCCAGTTCCCAAATTGATGGACCCCCTGCTCCAGGACCGGCTGCCTCCTTCTGCCAGTCCAGCTCATCCCTGCTGCTGTCTAGGCAGCTGCGGAATTTCCGGCGAGGGCTTTTGGGAATGCTGTCTCTTTTCACTAACTTACCTTTCTCTCTCTCTTCCCTCTGCTGCGCTGATGTCTCCGTTTTCTCTAGAGCGTTCCCGGCAGGAGGCAGAGAAAAACCGCGTTCTCACTAACGAGCTGCGGGTCATCCTTACCGAACTTAACAACTGAGCTGCCCAGAGCTCCCGGCCCCAGCCCAGCATCCCTGCACCGTTTTTCCCAGGCTGGCTCAGGGCTGGGAGCCCCCACCGGGGCTAGGCGGGGTATGGCACCTTGGCTTATCCCCCCCTGGGGATAACCATCCTGCTTGGGGGAGATAGGGAGCCCCTCTGGAGCCGATTGATTTTTCTTGGGAGAGGAATGAGGGGGTTTTGCGATGTCCCAGGATACTCACACGGTGATGGCTGTCCTCCAGCATCAGCCCGACCCTGCCGGGGAGGGATGCGGTGGTTTGTATCACTGCCTTCCTCCCCTTGTCCCAGGGATTGGCAGCCAGCCTCTTCCTCCTCACTCTGGTCACCCCAAACTGTGCAGGGAGGATCCCCTCGAAGCGGGGTTCCTGCAGGGTGCTGGGAAGCAATGAGAGCTGGGGATCCGGCAGCACCCGCCACCCCAAACTTGGGAAGACCCCAGCTGGGAGCGCTGGGAGATGGGGCAGGGTGGGCAGAGCTCTCGTCCCATCCCTGTCTGTAGAGGGAAGGAGGATGCCATTTGGAAGCGAACACCGGAGGAGGCTGCCTCGGCAGCAGGCTGCCTGGCAGTGCTTGTCGCTGCAGCCTTGTTAGCTCTGCTCCTTCTCTCTGTGCTGTCCTCTCTGCCCGCCATCCTGGGCTGCTGTGTTACTCCTTTTCTTCACGGAGCACTGCTGGGTCAGGCAGCAGGCACTGGCTCTCCTCTTTTGCTGGCCAAGGGTTTGTGCACGTGCCTGCAGCTGTGATTTGGGGCAGGACGTGCTGATGGGCAGCCAAGGAATGGTACCCACCGGTGGTACCTGTGCTGCAGAAGGCCCAGCCGTGGGCAAAGTGCACCACAGGAGGATGGAAATGCTGAAGAGTGGGGACCGCTTGCCCTCAGTGAGCAGCCCGGCTGGCCTGGCTGCCCCGGCAGGTCCCGGAGCAGCTGGGCTCATCCCTGCCGATGACGGGGATGCCTGTGTGGACTCTGCTCCGCAGGGATGCCCCGGTCGGCTGGAGGCTGTCACTGTACTGAAATGTCCGTCTGTGTGCGTGTGTCTGTGCTTGGTGTGGTGTGCTTGGGTTGGGCTGCGCCTGGGTACACTTGGGCTGTGTCTGTGTGTGTGGTTGGGTGTCCCTTTTATTCACAGAGAGTCTGGCCAGTGCCAAAGAGGAGAACGTGGGCATCCACCAGGTCCTGGACCAGACCTTGTTGGAGCTGAACAACCTCTGAGCTGCCCTGGGGAGCCCCTGTCCCTTTTCCCCACCCCACACGTGCACCCTGCCGGCACGCTCAGGACGTCATCAGCTGAACTGCGTCTTGGCCAAATCCACACATCCATTGAGAAGGGAAGCCCTACAGCCTTACACCGTGGCTTGGGGGCATCTTGTCTGTGCACAGCCTGACTGGCTCTGTCCTGTCTTCATGTCCAAATATTAAAGCAGTTTGACAAGACGGATGGGTGAGTTTGGTCCTTGTGGGCAGGCACAGGCACGGGGAGACGTGGTGGGGGTTCCCTGCCCAGTGCATGCAAGGAGGCTCTGTGGGGACTTGGGTACGGGGTGGGTATGGTCAGCGTAAAGGTCTCCTCTGTGGCCGTGGGGGTGCTGGGAACCATAACGCGCACGCTGTGGGCCGCGTTCCATCTCCATCGCTTCCTTGGGCTGCACAGGAAACCTCCACATCTTGTACTCGGTCCATGCTCGCCATCCTCTTCGAGTGCACGGTGACATACGTCACTGGCACGTCCCGTCCCACAGCCAGCATGTTGGAGAAGCCAACGTGAAGAAGCCAAGTGCCACAGCCTGGCACTTGGAGAAGCCACAGGTCTCTGATGTCTCCATGGAGCCTGCTCTGTGGTTCATGACTCCACCTGAGGGGATGCATACAAGTGTGTGACTGTGCACACACGTTAGTTACCGGGGTTTTCTCCAGGTCTGGGGTTAGCTGCCTACCCTGGGTACTAGCTGCGCTTTCTATTGCCAGTCGCTGAATGCCTGCCTGAGCACAGCTGTATCAGCCAGCAAATAGCAATGCAGTAAGCAACCGCTTCCCAAAGCGTTCAGGAAGCCTCCTCCTGGCTTGCTGTATTTTGTCCGTCACAAAGAAAAGACCTTCAGGACGTGCCTCGTCACTGTCACCAAAATGGGATGGATTCCCTGGAGATGCCCAAAGTCATGATCTAGTCCTTCCCTCTGCTTCAGCACCCCACCCCCACCCCGATGTGCGTTGAGCCCTGTTGTGCCACGTTACCCAGCGGATATCCCTCTAAAAGCACAGCCTCGTGCTGCCAGGAAACACAATTCACGCTGACCCCTCGCCGAGCCGTGCCATCGCCCCAGCGGGCAGCCAGCAGGGATAGCTTTCATGACCTGCTTTCTTTTATCTGCTGCGCCACTCAGCTCAGGAAAGGAGGGTGGTGACATCGCATCTCTTTCCTGCCCAGGTGCTGCCGGCCTCCTGCCCTCCCCCTGGCCCAGCACCTCTGGTTTGTGGTTCCGAGACCTTCTCCTACAGGGAAAAGGGCTTCCTGTGTATGGGGACTCATTTTCTGCCTGTCCTCCCACGTTTCGAGACCCGCCGTGAGCATGCTGGAGGGAAGGATGGTGCACGGCTGTCCTAGCCTGTGGAGCTGGCCCCGTGCAAGGTCCGGAACTCCTCCTTGGGTTCACCTTGCTCCTCTGCAGCACATCAGCTGAGCCATTCCTTTGTTTGCTCAAAGCACCTTCCAGGCAGGGGCTTGTCTGGCTTCCAAAGAAACAAGAGCGTAAAGCCACCCCTTCTCCAGGAGCCTGCACCCCGCACGGCAAACAAGCCTGCCCTGCACTCCTATCAGGGTGCGTCCGCAGCGCCCAGCCTCTGGGCACCCTTCGCCTTCCTGCTGGGACAAAGAGCCCTTTCACACCCACTGTTTTTCTCCATTAGCTGCTGCTGCCTCCTAGTTTGGACCAGTCCATTTAACTTAACTGTTTACACCCCGCTGCACAGGCCCTTTTTTCCCCCTGAACTTCCTGTGCTCTGGCAGTGAGAGACTGGCTGCTGTTCCCGGGTGAAGTTCTGCCCCAGGGACATGAGCCTGTCTTTCCTGGTTCAGTAAAGCTTGGCATTTTCTCCCCTTCCCACCCATGTCCTTCCTTCCTGCAGAAAGACACAGGCCAGGGGAAGCCCTGGGAGGCCGGGGCACTGTGGAGCTGCTGGCAGGGGATCTCAACCCGAAGGCACGTCTCCCTACACGTGTCACTCAGACCCACGCTGAGGATCGAAGTGCCTGTCCCCCTCTCCCTCCTCCCCCTGAGCCTCTCCCGTTGAATTTCAACCTTTGGATTTGTTTATCTTGGCCTGGCAGACGGAAGATCTCCCTGAAGGGCTTTCAGCCCTGGTGTGAGCTGCCACCGCACTGATAAACCACCACGTTAACCTCCGGCAGCCTCTCACCTCCGCTCCCTTCTCCAGTTTTCTCATTGCTCTCGTCCCTCATCTCATCTCATCTCCGAATCCTTCCTGTTCAAAACCCTTGTGGAGGGGAAGGACCACACAAAGAGCATCACAGCGACACTTTGGTAAGACATGTGCAGCGCCAAGCACAGACCACCGCCACCCCCTAGTGCCTCCCTGCATTTACAGCCCAAGACATTTGGGAGCCGCTGGGAACAGCCGAGTTGCCGAGTTGTGCGGGTTTTGCAGGGCCCTGGGTGATTTCACAACAGGTCAGGCGGTCTAAAGCCAAGTGACACACAAAGCTCCTGTCTCCAAATCAATCTTATTGATTTGTCAGTCCCAGCAGAGGACAAAGCAGCTGGAGGAGAATGCAGCTGGCCGTAACCACACGGCGCCGTCCCACGTGTGACTTAGCGCGCCCTGTCTGCAGTGCTTGGTGCCGGACCCTACGTGTGGCTGCGCTGCCCGAGCAGTGAGCGTGGACAGCGCAGGAGGAGCGTGTGGCCCCTGCCCCCCATGCTCAGGAGCTGCAGTGGCTCTGGGAGCAGCACCAGAGCCCCCCTACAGCAAGGCAGGCCTGTGGTGGGGTGACAGCCAGCTAGGGGACCCTTGGGGACAGCCGGCATACCTCACCCAACCCTGGGCACCCTTGGCAGGGTGACAGGGCCAAGCACCCCTGGGTGCAGGCTGTGTCCCCAGGGTACGGGCCGTGTCCTTCCACAGCAGGACCGGATCCCATCCCACGCAGGCCGTCACCCCCTGCTGCGGGCTGTACCCACCCGTGACAGGACCAAGTAACACCCCTGTACCACCCCACCCCCCCCAGTGCAGGCCACGGCCCCACAGCGCTGCCTGCGCCCCCTGTCACCGGACCAGGACCACCCCCCGGCCACAGGCCTGGCCTTCAGTGCAGGCCACGCCTGCCATGACGGGTGCCGGCCCCACGCTGAGACAGGCCCGAGGCCGGGGGCTCAGGGTCTGGTGGGGGCGTGACGGGGGCACTCGTCCTGGGGTCGGCACTGGTGTGACACCGGGGTCGGGCCGTGACCCGCGACAGGCCCCGCGACAGACCCCGCGCGCCCCCGCCGGCGGACTGGGGCGCCCCCTGCCGGCCGCGCCCGTCATGACACGCGCCCGCCCCGTGCGCGCCTCAGGCCACGCCCCCGGCCCCGCCCCAGCGCGCGGCTTCCGGCGGCGGACGCAGGCGGAGCGTGACGTCAGGCGACCCCGGAAGGGCGGGGGTGGGGGAAGGGGGGCGCGGGGCCGGGCCGGTCCGAGCGTTCGGTCCCGTCCCCGGTCCCGGGTCCCGCCGCCATGACGCTCGCCGTCTTCTTCGGGTGCACCTTCATCGCCTTCGGGCCGGCGCTCGGCCTCTTCCTCTTCACCATCGCCCGCGACCCGCTCCGGATCATCATCCTCATCGCCGGGTCAGTCCCGCACCGGGACCGGCACCGGTGGGGCGTGATGGGGGCACCGGTGCTGGTATCGGCATTGGTGTGACACCAGTATTGGTGCTGTTACCGGTATGGGCGTGACGGGGTGCTGGTACCAGTGCCGGTGCTGGTACCGGTATGGGCGCGACAGGGACGCCGGTCCCGGTGCGTTACCGGTATGGGCGTGACAGGAACACCGGTCCCCGTGCCGGTGTTGGTACTGGTGTGGGTGTGATAGGGTGCTGGTACCAGTGCGGGTGCTGGTACTGGTATGGGCATGACGGGGTCCTGGTACTGGTATGGATGTCACAGGGTCACCGGTGCCGGTGCTGGTACTGGTATGGGTGTGATGGGGTGCTGGTACTGGTATGGGCTTGACAGGGTCACCGGTCCCAGTACCAGTGCTGGTACTGGTATGGGTGTGACGGGATGCTGGTACCAGTATGGGCGTGACAGGGTCACCGGTCCCAGTACCGGTGCTGGTACTGGTATGGGTGTGACGGGATGCTGGTACCAGTATGGGCGTGACAGGGTCACCGGTCCCAGTGCCGGTGCTGGTACTGGTATGGGTGTGACGGGATGCTGGTACCAGTATGGGCGTGACAGGGTCACCGGTCCCAGTTCCGGTGCTGGTACTGGTATGGGTGTGACGGGATGCTGGTACCAGTATGGGCGTGACAGGGTCACCGGTCCCAGTTCCGGTGCTGGTACTGGTATGGGTGTGACGGGATGCTGGTACTGGTAGGGGTGTCACAGGGGTGCTGGTCCCAGTGCTGGTGCTGGGACTGGTGTGGGTGTGACAGAGTCAATGGGCCCAGTGCCGGTGCTGGTACTGGTATGGGCATGATGGGATGCTGGTACTGGTATGGGTGTCACAGGGGCGCTGGTGCCAGTGCCGGTGCTGGTACTGGTGTGAGTGTGACGGGATGCTGGTACTGGTAGGGGTGTCACAGGGGTGCTGGTGCCAGTGCCGGTGCTGGTACTGATGTGGGTGTGACAGGGTCCTGGTACCAGTATGGGCATGACAGGGTCACCAGTCCCAGTGCTGGTGCTGGTACTGGTGTGGGTGTGACAGAGTCACTGGGCCCAGTGCCGGTGCTGGTACTGGTGTGGGTGTGACAGGGTGCTGGTACCGGTATGGGTGTCACAGGGTCACCAGTCCCGGTGCCGGTACTGGTATACATGTGATGGGGTGCTGGTACTGGTATGGGCGTGACAGGGTCACCGGTCCCAGTGCCGGTGCTGGTACTGGTATGGGTGTGACGGGATGCTGGTACCGGTATGGGTGTCACAGGGGCGCTGGTCCCAGTGCCGGTGCTGGTACTGGTGTGGGTGTGACAGTCACTGGTCCCAGTGCCGATGCTGGTACTGGTGTGGGTGTGATGGGGTGCAGGTGTTGTTCCCAGTATGGGTGTCACAGGGATGTGACTGGTACTGGCAGAAGCACAACATGGGACCAGTTACTGGTGCCATTGAGGGTACAGCAGGGCCACCAGTACTGATGCTGGGGCCATTGTGGGTTTGACAGTGGCACCAGTGCCAGTGCTCATACTGGTGCCGTTGTGCACACAACTGGGGCACCGGTACCAGCACTCATACTGGTGCCGTTGTGCACGCAACTGGGGCACCGGTAGCAGCACTCATACTGGTGCCGTTGTGCACGCAACTGGGGCACCGGTAGCAGTACTTATACTGGTACCGTTGCTTGCATGATGGGGCACCAGCATTGTCTCTCGTACTGGTACAGTCATGGTCGCGGCAGGGACACCAGTACTCACGCTGCTGGTTGTGGTCCGGACAAGGGCACCGGCACTGGTGCTCATACCCTCGTGTGACAGGGCACCAGTATCCATGCTTGTGCTGGTACCATTGTGGGCGTGACAGGGGCACCAGTACTCGCACTGGTGCCATTCTTTGCACAACGGGGGCACCAGTACTGGTATTGTCCTGGTCCAGTACTGGTATTGCCCTGGTACCATGGTGGTTGCCGCATGGCATGAGCATGATGGGTGGACACTGGTGTCAGTGATGATATGGGGTCGGTGGAGTACCAGTACCAGTGCATGCAGCAGGGGCACTGGTACCAGTACCACCGTGGGATCAGTAGCGTATGGCACTGGAAGTGGTACTGGTGTGGACACGCGCCTGGTGCAGGTGTGAGCACGATGGGGGCGCTGGTGCCAGTTCTGGTTACTGGTGGAAGGAGCGCAGGCCCAGCAGCGGTACCAGCACAGGCACCAGCAGCCCAGCACTGGTACCAGAACAGTGCTGATACTGGTGGGAGATGGGGCAAGGCTGGGGCACAGCTAGCCGTGCCAATACCAACACAGAGGGATGCAGATGCAGTGCCTATGGGCACGGCCATGGCACCGGTCCCAGCACCGGTCCCGGCACAGCACCGGTGCCAGCCGACACGCTCTCTCTTGCAGGGCTTTCTTCTGGCTGGTGTCGCTGCTGCTCTCCTCCCTCATCTGGTTTATCGCCGTGAAAGCCAGCGACCCCCGGGATGAGGCACTGCAGAAGGGGCTCTTGATATTTGGGGTGATGTTCTCTGTGCTGCTGCAGGAGGCCTTCCGCTTCCTCTACTACAAGCTCCTCAGGTAAGGGCATCCCCCACCCTGCTCCAGCGCTGCCGGATCCTCCTTCCAGCTATGGTGGGTGACAGATTTTGGCTGGGGGCATCTGGGTTGGGGGTGTCACACCAGCTGTAACACCAAACCACCTCGGTCCTCGTCGCTGGGAGCGCGCGGGTGGTACCTGTGTCGGTGTGTTGACCTCGAGAGGGTCTCAGCGGCTGGGGCAGAGCAGCCCTAAGGTCTGGAGGACCCAGGGCTGAGGTGGCTGGTAGCATCTCCCTGAATTCGGGACAGGTAGGCTGTGGGTTTGGGCTGCTGCAGGACACGTCACGTCCTCTCTGCCCTGGTGACTAGCACCTGCAGGGCTGCTGCAGTCTGGGGGGACGCCAGGCACTGGGAAATGCCCGCTTGTTGCGTGGGGGACAGAGAAGGGTTAGGGATCTGCCCTCGCCTCCTGGCAAGCCTTGTTCCTTTCTTAGAAGTGCTTTTGTGTGAGCAGGGACAGCCTGAAGGTGGTTTTGGGGCTCTGTGGGGCGGCGTATTGCTGCCAGCCCCGTGCTCGGTGCCCTGGCCAGCCCAGGGCAAAGTCTCACGCACGCTCAGCAGCTCCCAGCCTCCCTGGCACAGCCAGCCCCTTGCACCTGCGTTCGGATGGACAGACGGACGCTGCGCTGGGGCTGGGCAGGCAAGGGGAGGTGACGCTGGGGTCGGCATCCCTCATACCCCCGAGGTTTGCCGGCTGGCTGGGTGCTGGTGAGGGGCCGGGGGAAGGCCAGGGGGGCCAGTCGCAGGCTCGCACCGCTCCCTGCAGCAGGGCGCTGCTGGAGGTGGGCAAGCAGAGGGTAGCAGGGCTCTGCGGAGCAGCCTCTAACACAGACCCACCGAGTTTCATTTGCCCTGCAGATTGCAGAGTCTGCTGTCCTCCCCGGGCTGGGGAGCAGTCTGGCATCCTCCTCACCAGCCACAGCCTCTATCCAGTAAAAAGTACAAAGCTCACCTCTCCCAGTTTCTCTCTCTAAAGAATTTTTCTAGTTCTTTGAGCTCTTCCCTGCACCCCCTCCATTTATTTTCAACACTTTCTAAGAGTATAAATGCGGAGATCAGGTACGCCGTCCAGGCACACGCCTCTCCTGCCTGCACTGGGGCTGCTTTCCATGCAGGGGTGCTGCTTGCTTTACACCCGATGTCCCGCTCTGCAGGGCTGGCTGGCACTCCCATTCCTCGGTGGAAAATCTTTCTGCGTGGCTTCACGTGGTTTGTCCGGTGGTTCAGGGCAGTCACGCGGATGCTCTCCATGGCGGGTGTTGCACCTCGGTGATGGGGAGGTTACCAGGAGGGTGGGATGCTGCAGCGTGAGACCTGGGTCCCATCTGCTCCATCCTGGTGCTGCACCATGCCTTGGGAGGTGGCCGGGCTGTGCTGGGCTCCAGCGTGCTCTCACCCCACAGGAAGGCCATCGAGGGGCTGGTGGCCCTCAGCGAAGACGGCTGCTCCCCCATTTCCATCCAGCAAATGGCATACGGTGAGTGCCACGCAGAGTGGGGCACCCCGACCGCAGGGCCAGGGCGAGCCCGGGCAGGGCTGGGCGTGGTTCTGGGGGGAAAGAGAGGGTTTCTCACACCAAAGATGGGTGGTGGTGCCTGGGCTGGCCCTGGGGGGCTCAAGGCCTGACGGTGTCCCTGTCCTGGCAGTGGCTGGTGTGGGCTTTGGGCTCATGAGCGGCGCCTTCTCCATGATCAATCTCCTGGCAGACGCGTTAGGACCTGGCACCGTGGGCATCCACGGGGACTCGCAGCTCTACTTCCTGACCTCAGGTGAGCGACTGGCACCCTCTGCTCACATCTCTGCCCCGCCGCAGAGGCGGCAGGCCCGGGGGGGCTGGAGTCTCCCCTCCATGCTGTACCTGCTAACCGTCTGAGCCCCTAACAGTCCCCTGTCACATCTCTCTCTGCCAAACCTTCTTTCCCCTGTGACCCTCCCTGCTCCTCTCCCCTGTCCCTTCCACACTCAGGATCTGCCCCAGTCTGGCCCAGCAGTGCCCCAACTCCCCTTTCCCGGCTCCTCTCCGTCCCTCCCCGAGGCTGCAGGCCAGGTCAGGGCAGTGGTTCCCTGGTGACACCCCTCTGCTGCTCCCTGCAGCTTTTATGACCATGGTGCTGATTTTCCTTCACACCTTCTGGGGGATCCTCTTCTTCCACGGCTGTGAGCACCGGCGCTGGTGGGAGATCATGGCAGTCGTTGTCATGCACCTGGCTGTTTCGGGGTCGGTGAGTAGCTGGGAGCAGAACTCTGCGCCAGGACCTGTATTTGGGGGTGGCTGTGGCGCGCGCTGGTCCCTGAGCCTGCCGGGGGGAACAGCCTTCGGCACTGGTGAAACAGTTGGGTTTGGAGGACTTTCAGCTGGCCCTTCACAAACAGAATCCTTAAGTTGGTGTCCCCTGTCCCTCTCTGATCGTCAAAGCGGTGACGCTGACACCCATCCTGTCCCTGTCCTCTCCTGCCTGCTCACCCCTCTCTTCTCTCCTCAGACGTTTTGCAACCCCCTGTACGTGGGCAGCCTGGTGCCCTCCTACCTGCTGATGGCCACTGCCGCTGCCTGGGCTTACCTACTCTCAGGTGGATCTGCCCAGAACCTGCGGCGCTTCCTGCTCTGTAAGTCCTGCACCTTAAAGGGGATGGGAGACCCTACTGGTCCCTCTGGGTACCAGGACTGGGACTGGGATGTGGAGAGGGTGTTCCTGCGTCTGGAACGAGGGTGTCATCCCCTTGGCTGCCAGACTGGAGGAGAAGCTGGGTGTCAGGGCTGTGGTCAGGTTGTTGCTTCACCTGGGGGACAGGGACAGGGTAAGGAGTCTGGTGAAAACTGACCCCCAATTCGTTTCTGCAGGTCTGCGGAGTGGAGCCAGCCCCCAGCTGGGATCTTGAGGCCCCGCAGGATGTTCCTGTCCCCAGCCACCCCTGCCCTCCCCTCCATCCTGGCGGCAAGAGCAGCCGCCACCTTCTCTGCAATATCTTTTCTCCTGGACTGGGGGATCCCGGCCAGTCCCGGCGGAGCAGGCGCTGGGGTCCAGCTGTGTCAGCTAGCCGACTGCTGTGGCTGGTTTGCTTCGATGCCCCTTTGGGAGCCCTCGGAGAACAGCTCAGTTTTTGGGGACCCGGCTTTGCTGTCCCTACAAGCAGAGCCCCAGTTAGCCTGCCTGGGAAGGATGCTGCCTTGCACTGCCGGAGGCCTGAGCCCAAAGAAACCCATCACTTCTGCCCCCACCACCGAAGGTGTGCTGTCCCCTGTGCCGGGGTTGGGGTGGGGGGCGGGGGCCACATCACCTTCTCACTGCAAGGTGGAGGAAGTGGCTTTGCAAAGGGCTGCCGTGCTCTGCGTTGGGGCTGACCGCTGTGTCACTGCTTTCTCCCTGTCTTTGGCCAGCCTCGCTGCCCCGGCTCCATCACTGCATTGAGCATCCTGGGGCAGGGAGGGTGGTGCTGGGCAACCCGAGGGGGCTGACAGCACCCAGGATGGGGTAAAACCAGTACCCAAAGGGTACAGCAGACGTGGAGGGTGGTGAAGGGCTTAGGAGGAGATGCAACCCTGCACAGCTGGTGCCGGCACGGCTTGGGTTCAAGGGGCCATTCCAGGGGATCATTGCACTTTCCTGCATTTTGAGGGGGATTTTCAGGCAGGCACCAGCCCTGGTGCTGTGCCACAGGGCTGGGCGGAAGAAACTGCCATCGGGCTCAGGGCTGAGAAGGCAGTTTTATCCACAGTGGGCTTTTATACCAATAAAAAACAGTACCACAGACAAGCAGCGTGTGGCCAGTGGCACTGCCCTCCCGGGAGGGTGTGACTGCAGGGGTGGGGGATGGCAAGTGCAGGCCCCGATTGCCTGGAGGACTCGCTCCTGCTCTGTCCATCCTGACGGGCTGGGTTCTAGTTTTACTGCTTCGGGGTGGAGGCTGCTGAGAGATGGAGATGTGCAGGTTTTTCTCCTCTCCCAGACCCAGCCTGTTTCTCTTGGTTTTGGCGTGGCCGTAGAGAGCTCCCTGGGGCTTGGCTCCAGCTGCACTGGAGCAACCAGGAGAGGTGGGAGGCAGCCGTGGATCTGGGACCACTATGGTAGAGCCGGAGGGGAGCTGGGTGGGGGATCTGCCACCTTCAGCTCTGCCTTTCTCCAGCCCTACCAAGCCACAGCTATGTTTTTCTAATGCTTTGCACAAATAAGAGGAGGAAGAAGTCCCAGAGCGATGGAAGGCAGGGCTGGGCTGTGCAAGGAGCCCTGCGCTGCTTGCTCTGGAGCGCTGCCCGGGGCACGAAGGCTGATGCTGTCTCTGCCGGTTGGAAAGGGGTCCCCGCACACTCCTCTCTGCTGTGGGTCCATCAGTTTCCTTTCCTGCCCCGCAGCGTTGCACGAGGACAGCTGAGAGGGCTGGCACCATGGGAGGCTTTTAATTTTTTTTTTTTTTTAAGTATGTTTTTACCTTTTTTTAACAAAAATATCTGCTGGGGCCAGATGCTGCCCCAGGTGAACAGTCTGTGTGGGCAGCCCATGCTGCCGAGGGATGCTGGAGTGCTGGCCCTCCCTTGGCCTGGCATGGGAGTGGGGGGAGGTGGGGTGGCAGGCTGAGCCACCAGGGCTGGGACCGCTGCAGAGGCTGAGTGCTCAGGCGGTGTTCTCGGTGGTGGCTGCTGTGTAGATGACTTTGGATTTGGTCGGTGAGTCCAGCCTGGTGGGGGAGGAAAGGGGTGTGTTAGAGCAGACGGGGGAGCCCTGCTAACCCACCTTGCTGTGTGAGAGACCACACTTTGGCCCACTTTTCCTGCCCTGGACTTGTGCTGCCCCTGGAGCCCCCTCCTGCAGCTCCCCATCCCTCACCGTGTGTTCTGGCCGCGGTGCTTGTAGATGTACAGCAGGAAGGCCAGCGCTGTGATGGCAAAGAGCACCCCGAAGAGCACGGCCAGCACATCCCCTGTAAGCCAAGCACAGGCATGTTACGTTGGGGGTGGGCACCTGTGGCTACCAGCCAAGGGAGATAGGGCAAAGCTGGAGCAGGCTGGTAGCTCAAAGGCCCAGCCTCGTCTGAGCACGCTTACCTGCATGAAATGAAGAGCTGGAGTGTCCTGCAAAGGAGACAAAGAGGAGAGGATGAGAAACAGCTGCATGGATGCTTGAGCAGCCCTGCAAACCCACCACGGCTGTCTGCCCCAGGCAGGTAAACCCTCCAGCCACCTTCCCCTCCTTTGGGCCAGCCCCTCACCTACCTGCTGCTGCTGGGCTCTCACCATCTGGAAGAGAGACAACGTAGTTAGAGGTTGCCAGAGGTGCTCGGGGAGGAAAGTTTCAAGCTTGCAGGGCTTCAGGCCATGCTGCCAAAGCTGGGCTGCCTGCAAGACTCCCCATCATCCGTGGGCAGGCAGAGGGGAGAGCTGCCTGCCAGATCCCCAGCAGCTGCAGGAAGCCTAGCTCTGACACACCACCAGAAGCATCAAGGGAAGCAGGGGCAGGGAGGGATCCCTGAACGACAACCCACACAAAAGCCTCACTGAGTCCAGCCAGAAACCCCATTGCTGCAGCCCCTGCCTGGGAAGCAGGCAGGCAGGGTGCTGAGCATTGCAGCGCCCCATGAGTGCACCAAACCGCTCAGAAGACCCTGGAGAGATGCATGGGGGGACCGCAGCAGGCAGTGACCATGGGGACAGTTGCCTGCACCGAGATGGTGAGCAGCTCACCGGGAGGAGGCAGCCGGCCGTTGCTGGCAGGGCAGCCTGCATGGGGATGTCCCAATGGCCCTACATGCTGGGCCGGAGCTGGGCCGGGCAAATATTTACCAGGCGTGACAGCGTGGCTTTTAAACAGCTGCATTATCACCTGTACACGGCTCAGGTATCGTGCACAGAGTGGCACTATCTGCGAGCTGTATCCAGCTTCGCAGCCACTGCAGGGGAGCTGCCGCCTTCACCCAGCAGCCGGGGACAGGAGCAGCTCTCCCGAACTGGGGAAAGATCAACAAGCGTGGGTGCAAGAGGTGCAGCTGCAAGCAAAGCGAGACCTTTGTGACCCCACAGCACTCCATCGCCCCAGGACTGAAGCAGGCAGTTACCAGCACAGAGGTGGGGAGAAAACAACCCCACAGTGCAAGGTGGAGGACCAGTAACCTCCTCTGGGAGCACCAGGACAGTGTCCTGGCATTCCAGGAAAAAGGAGTCTGTGGCTTTGTTACAGCGGGGGTTGTTGGATAGAAATAGCAAATAAGAAAAAAAAAAGGTGAGCTGGGCAACACCCCCCCGTTGCCCCAACCTCGGCGGCTGGAGGCTTTGGAACAGCTTTTGTAAGAAAGTGGTAAAAGAAAGGCTTGGAGGTAAATGGAAAATATGATAGAGTATCTAAGAGGTTTACCAAAGATAGAGCATGCCAGCCTAACCCGATATCCTTCTTTGATAAGCGATATTGTAGACAAAGAAAACGCAGTAGATTTTATCTCTCGCGCCTTCAGTGAAGCATTTGATCCAGTGCCACGTGGGAAACTGCTATCCAGGCTGAAGACCACGGTGATTAAAAGCCTGCGGCCGTTAGCCAGCCGGCTGCAGGTGGGACGGTGAAGGGACGTGCCTTGCACCGCAGCATGTGGTTACGGAGGCATTGCCCAAGGGTCTGGGACCAAGCCCACGCGCTGTTTCTGTTAATCACCTTGACACAAGGTGTAGGAAATGCCATCAAAACAGAAAAGGAACAGGATGTTGGAGAGAAAAAACCCGGTGACCTCAGCAGCAACAGGCAAAAACTCAGCGATGCAGAGTGATAGTCACACCTGGGGATTAACAGGAATTCCTACTCATGGCTGGGAACCACCAGCACAAGAAAGGCCTTCGAGGACAAACTGAGGACGGGCAAACACGGATGCCTTAGGCAGGGGACCCTGTGCCTGGCCAGGATGGCTGTGTGGCCTCGCTTCAGGAGGGTGCCCTGCACTGCCCTTCACGCAGGGTTTGGTGGTGGGGTGCCGCTCCTACCGAATTTAGCTGTTGTGTTTGGGGATGAACCAGCCTGCTGGGATGCCACGACCTGGCTGTTTGGCCTTGACCATACATCCCCTAGTCCCACTACTGTGATTTCTGCAACGCCAAGAATGAAATAGCTCCAAGAAACCGATCTTCCCCAGGCAGGGTTAGAAAAGCGTAGAAATGAGGGAGAGCAGACCAGTGCTGCCCTGCCGGACAGGGCTAACGCATTCAAACGCTGCGTGTCTGACAGATGCAAAGCCCTGACTCCTGCTCCCCGCTCCATCTCTGCATCCCCGCAGCTGCGTGCAGCCTGAGCACGCTCACACGCTCCTTACCAGTAGGCAGCTGCCTTGTGGAAGAGAGGGTGGTCTGGAAACTCGCCAGCACTCGTCGCCCGTGCAGGTCCTGCGCCAGCCGGTAGTTGTTCTGCAGAGGTTTGCTGTCATCGTTTCTCAGGTTCCTCACCAGTATTAACATCTGGAAGAAGAATGATGTGAGCACAGCGGGGTGCATCCCTCCCTTGGGAGCTAGGCGAGCCCCAGGGGACAGGCACAGACTGTGCACGCTGGCAGGAACCCAGCGTGGAGCTCACTGCCCTGACGGACCTGGTTGTGAGACAGCATCATGGTCTGGTTGAAGATTGTCCACTTCACCGTCTGGTAGCAGGGAGGGGTGGTCAGAGAGCCGTTGTAGTGGAAGTAGAGTTTCAGGTTGTCAGGCAACAGGCCTGCAATATTGAATCCAGGCACCAAGACTTCCTTGCCTTGGGAGAAGAAACACCATGGGAGTGAGAACAGGGCATCCCCTCGGAGGACAACAGGCAGGACCAGCATGGATATCATGGGCAGCCTGGCACTGCCAGTGTCCGCACTGCTGCCACCAGAGAATGAGCAGTGGGTTTGTCCTGGAGCCAGGGGAAGCCACGTGCAAGCAGAGGGCACCTTGGAGAGCTGTTCTGTACAAGCTGTGCAATGCCCCCCTTCTCACATACGTATAGCAAACGCCAGCTGCAGCCTCTCTGTGCTGTGCAGCAGGTTCTCTGCTGGGCTGCAGCCCCTGAGACAAGCGAGGTGGGACAGGGCCTTACCTTCTCTTTGTATGCTGTGCAGATGCTCAAGTATTTCCTGATAGTATGGGTTCTCCCTTGGCCCAACCTGCAACACAGAGACCCCACAGGAATGACGAGGACAGGGGCCGAACGGTGATGGCTCTGCCAGCAGTGAGGTATCACTCCCTGCGAGAGGCAGCCTGTGCCAGTGACCTCCTATCAGGGCTGCTCTGCTCTCTCTCTCTCCCCTCCTCCCCAGGAGCATTTGCACCTTTGCCAGTCCCCAAAACTGTGCGTGACTGCCCACTCTACCCCTACCCTTCTGTCCCAGGGCTGGCCTATGGGACTCACCTCCAGGAAGGCTCCCAGTACGGCCAGGCCGTCAGGGTGGACCATTGCCTCCTTAAAGTTGTCGTACTTGGTGTTGTAGTGGACCACGTGGATCTGGAAGGGAAACATGCAACCCCGATGCAGGACAGGCACCTCCAGAAGGTGCTTACCCCCACAGGGCTCCAGCCTGACGAAGCAAGGGACAGAGAGGTGCACCCATGATGAGCATCTCTCCTAGGAGGGGAATGTGCTGGTGGGACTCAGAAAATAGCTGCTGCAAAGCAGCAAGCATGAAGGTCTGCCTGCAGGAACTTCCCCAGGCAGGGACAGCAAACCAGCACTCTGCCCTAGATACCTGGGGGTCGCATGGCAGAGCCAGGCTCTGTTTGAGGACAGCAGCTAGAGAAGGAGGGATAAAACCAGATGGGAGCTGGCAGAGCAGGAGGACAGTGTGTACAGAGTAAACAGTCCCTGCAGCTCTCAAAGCAGGCTGCTCACAGCTGCCCAGGGAGCTTTCTCCCCCAGCCCAGGGACCGCCGCAGCTCCTGCTGCGTCAGCCCAGGACCGGGCTGCAGCGTGGGGACAGGCTGCACCGCTCACAGGCGGCCAGCCCCAGCCCAGCTGCAGGCGCAGCGTCCTGGAGGGTGGTCTGCTCCTTGCCTCTGCGCCGCAGGCTGCAGCGTGAGTCTGGTTCAGCACCAGAGCGTGGCCTCCTGCACGGAACTCTGCCACCGCAGAGCTGCCCGGGGAGCAGGGATCCTGGCCAGGGCTCCTCCAGTGACAGCCAGGGCCATGGGCTAGGAGCAAGTCGGCACACCAGCACCTTCCCTGCCCAGCACCGGGAGAGGATGCATCCACCGCCACGAGGGCTCCTTACCTCCGCAGGAAAGCGGTGCCTGTCGATGGTGTGCTCCGAGCCGGGTCCTGACGGGGAGCCCCAGTGCAGGTGCAGCTGCACGGCTCGGTACTGCTGGGCATAGCCGCTAGTGATGGCCAGTGACTCGGGCAGCTCGAGGAGAACTGCAGAGGCAAGAGGAAGGGGTTGGTCAGTCAAACACAAAGCCCAGTCCACCCCACAGGTATGCAGAGGAGATGTCTCAAGGGAAAGCGTCACCCTGGGCCTGTGGGAACTGGTCACAAGAAACAAACTCACTTTCCATCTTCGATGGGGCTATGGGCAAGTCAATACCTAGAGCTGAGCCAGTGTGGTGGGTCTGAACTTTTGACTTCAGGTTGTAGGACATCCCAGAAAACACATCAGCCTAAAAAATAGCTGCTGCAAAAATGCTGTAAAGTGAAGAGACCCTCTGCAGATTCCCAAGGGCCAGCTCCAAGGCAAATGTTATCCAACAATTTATTCAGTAAGTGAGAATAATATGAAGAGACTGAACGAAATTAATGGAGAAAGATATTGGCAGGGTGGTGAATACCTATGAGAGCAGAGCACTTGGACAGAGAGCTGCAGCGCCTGGCAAGCTGGGACCTTTCAAATAAAGCAGCCTGTGCGTGCCTGACAGCACTGGAGCTGGTGGCATGGAAGCGTGAAACCTTTTGAAAGCATTTAGTGCTAAAATTTTGCCTCTTTAGGCATGATGAATACATACTTGGTTTTGCCTTTTACTTTAATGTGGTTGAGCCAGCTATCTTGGATTCACGCAGCAGTGTGGCAAATCTAAAAGAGCGGTTACCTGGACACACAGGAAAAATATCAGGAGCACCCCTGGACCCTGAGAAAGGCTGTCCTGTCCTTCTAAGCACCTTTCCCTCACTTTTAGTATCAACTCTTTTCTTTCCTCCTTTATAGGTGAAGTGTCCCTTAGTCACATCACCAAGCTAGGGCACAGATTCGGGATTAACTACGCAACAGGGCTATGCTGAGTCATTTGTCCTCTCCTGTGTTCCCCGACGCTGGGTTCAGAGATACAGAATTCAAATACGGGAAGTAGAAGACTGCTCCCTTCCTGGGAATGTATCTGCTTTTACGTTTCTTTTGTATATCTAAATCATTGTGCTTTTACTAGCCACCTGAGTCATTTTCAGGCCCTTAAAAAAAGCTTATACACTTTATATTACAAACAGGAGGAACTGTACAAACGTCCTACTGGACTTGCAACTTTCTCTTTATTTATGGCTTTTCATAAAGCAGACTGGTAGTTACCAGAATAAGAAAAGGCTTCTTATAAGCATGTGAGAAACTACTACCCCACACCCCCCTTCCCCCACTGAAAATGCTCTGGCTGCTTTTCTAAACACCAAGCAACACGAGATGCCAGGGTGTCTAAAACAGCAACTACTGAGCTCAACTAGTTTAACTCTGCAGGCATGCTAGGGCAGGAGGCCATAATATAAAGCTCTGTGCATGCACCACGTGGCTGATCTGACCGTGCACAGCGAGTCTGACCTGTCGAGTTTGCTGTATACACAGGTCAGCTCCATCTCGCTAGCTACCAGGGCAAGGAGGTGCCTTATCACTCCGTCTGCAAGTTTTTAAGTCCCTTTCTCAACCACCTTTTCTTAGCTCGGGGACTGGCAGACACCAGCGTGCACAAAACACTGCTTGGTCCCAGAAAAAACTGGTAGCAACCAGGACCCACCATCCCCAGCTGTGGGATGGTGAGCAGGAAGGAGATGTGTTTTTCCTCCATATCTGGCATGGCGAGACTGATACTAAAATAATTTAAGTTGTGTCCAGACTTTCCAAAAAACATTCTAAAATTGAAGAAGGGAAACAAAAAACCTGTAAAAATTTCTTCAGCTCTTGAGATAGCATCCTGAAGCACAGACTTCAAGAAGTTGGCCAACGTTGTGTCCTAAGAGACTGAGAGGTAGGTACCTTACAGGCCAAGTCACATCAGAGGCTGCACAGTCCTGTGAAAGGGGAGGAACCAGTGGCTGCAAACCTGCATCAGAAATACCAGGGACACGCTGTCAATGGAAATACGGGTTTTAACAAATTCCTGGAGCCAGTTCCCAAATGCGGTGAGTGGCAACTTCTCCTGGTTTCTCCCCTCCAGCCAGGAAAGTGCAGGAACCTGTAAACGCTCAACAGCTTGACACTTCCCTTTTGGCCTTGAAGGCAACATGACTGCATCCTGCAAGAGAATCCCCTTTCCAGAGCCCGGGAAGGGTATCAGAGAAGCCCGCTCCTGCCAGGAGAGGTTGTGCGGGCTCTGCTCGTGCTTCAGCTTCTGCCTGTGCCTCTGCACCCACCTGTGTGCCCATTGTTCCTCAGCGTGAGCTTCTGGTTGGCGGGCAGGCTGTAGCCAGAGAGCTGGATAGGCCGGAGCTGGGGGCTGAAGATAGTCTTGGATGTGTCGATGTTGATGGGTGACTGCGCGGCATCTGCGCAATCCGGGTAGTCCAGACCCCAGTGCTCTCGGTCTGGAATGAGGAGGAAGGGAAGGAGTGCCGGTGAGATCACCCAGGCAAGGGGCCCACCCTAAAGGAGGTTTGGTCGGTGGTTGGGAAGGAGACAGGCACAGGCTAGGGAATAAGCCATGCACATAAAGTTAGTTTCCATCAAGTGAGCTCGGGAGCAGTTCTGTGCCACCACGTGATGGCATGCAGCTGTATCAGGAAAGGTTTCTGAGCCTGGTGAGCTGCCAGGAAAGTCTATTTTTGGGGTGTTTGGGAAGAGTGCAAGATCATTTGCAAGTGGACTTGGCAAGCCGAGGAGCTGCTGCTCTGCAGCTCGTCACACGCTTGCCTCCTTGCACAGCCTAGCCTCTGGCAGGTATCAACCCACCACCTTGGTTGTGCTGCTACTGGAGCAAGGTGCCACTGGGATCACACAAGCCCATGGCCACAGGTCTGATGGGTTCCCAGATGTTAGTTGCACCAGTACAGCCCTACAACGGGCCAGCTGATGTGAGTGAGCAGCTTAAACTGTCACCTCTCCCCAGCAGGATAAGCATGGCTGATGCCCCAGAAACCTTCCTTTGCACTTCAGGGTGCTGCTTCTAGCACGTCTTGGCCCAGTGGAAACCCAGGCTTGTCTGCAACCCAGCCCCTCACAGGACCCCTGGAAAGATGGCACAGGGCTTTAGCAGGTCTGAGCCAGCCCCTGGTCCCAAGCAAAGTGACAGTGCTGGGGCCTGACCCACCTCCACAGCAGTGGGGGGTGTGTTTGTGCTAGCACTGCAGTGATGCCCATCGTGGGTGCTGCAGAGAAGCCCCCCCAAGCCATGATGGGAGGGCAGGAGCAGGCAGCATGGGGAAAGAGTGTGACAGAGGACAGAGGTGAGGACACAAGGTAATCCCTGGGCAGGTCAAAGTCCAAGCACGGGCTGCAAGTCCAGCCTGGAGAGCCCAGCCTGTTTCCCTGCTTGGCACAGGATCAGGGGGCACAGGATCCAGTGGGACATCCTCAAACACCCAGGGGGCTGGGGAAACCCTCAGCAGAGCCTCTGCTTCCTGCTCAAATCAGAGAAACCCCCAGCTTTCCAGCCCATCCATGACCAGGTTCAGGCACCACTGAAGCATCAGTAGTGAAGGGAAGGGTGAGTGTGGAGTGCGCACAGGAGCCCTGTAATCATTAACCACGGCTGGCTCAGGCTCAGTGTCTGCTGGTAGGAAAAAAACAGGGTATTTACCTTCATAGCTCCAGTGACTGTGGCCAGGACCTTGGGGAAAAAAAAAAAAAAAAAAGAGAGAGAAAAAGCCACATGAATGGAAGGGAAAGGTTGGCAGCAAACACACCTCTGCCAGGCAGCGCTCCCAGCCACAGGTCTCTGGGCTCCCACTGCCTTCAATCCCCCTCGCTGCTGTCACTCTCCCATTCCTCCCACTGCCCCGGTGAGGGGGATGCTCCCAGAGGGCACTGCCTCCTCTGAGCAGGGCCAGGTCTCCTGCACTTGTTGGGCAGAGGGAAAACCCCAGGGCTTGATGCTTCGTTATCATCCTTACAATGGAAAAAAATCAGAGATATTGGCTTCCGTCACCGACCAGCTGTACCAGCGCTGCTGAAATCACTCTGGAGCAGCCAAAACCTCCTGCTGTCCCAGGACAAAGTACTTAACAAGGCAGGTCTGCAGCCTCCCTGCTCAGGCTGTTGTACGCAAGAGCAACAGGGAAAAGGCTGTCCTGGTGGCACTCCTGCGATGCCGGAGGGAGTGTGGGTAAGAGCAGTTCCCACACCACAGGGAGTTTGGGCAGTGAGAGCCATCACACAGCACAGATACCCTCCTCCCACTGGGGAAAGCAGCCTTGAGACTCACCGCAGTGGAAGCAAACCAGCACCAAACCTTTGTCCTTCGCATCAGCAAGCACCCCTACCATGGGGGCAGACTGCCACGGGAAAATGGGCTAGACCAAGCACCCACCCTGCCCCAACTCACCCAACCACTGATATCCCCACACAGAGCTGCACAAGTGTCCTACCGTGCACAAACCCTTTCCTTAGGAAAAGGAGGGAAGATGGGGGAGTGGGTGCCAGGACACATGGCACATCCCATGTCACCCTTGGGGGGCACAGTGGCCATGGCAGGGCTGGATGTGCCCCGGTGTACCCTGAGCCTTCCACAGGTCAGGGTGTCCCCTAAGTGCAGATCTAGAGGGAGCAAAGCCCTCCTGGGGCACGTCCCAAGGATATGACAGTGCTCCACACACCAGCCCTTGCACCATCTCTCTCCTCCAGAGCTGCCAGCAAACCCCAGATCCCTGGCATGTCACTACAGCTGGACTTAGAGGTGCACAGAGCCTCTTCTCAGATGCACCCGAACAAACACCTTGGCTACTACCGGCCCTTCTGCATGCCACCACCTCCAGGCAAAGGAATGTGGGGCTTGGATGTGCCCCAAGCAGAGAAATGTGTCCCATAAGGATTATGCCCCTGCCCTGACTGGCAGGACAGGTAATTAACAGGCTCCTTCCCTGACTTGTCCTTATGAGCATGCTCATCACTGCAGACAGGCTGTTGGCACATCCCAGCTCACGACGGCAGGAACAGAAGGGGCCAGGTTAGGACAGGCTTGGGGTGAAAGGGTGCGTGAACCCAGAAGCAAGGGGAAGTATCTACACCCGCTTCCACAACTTGGGGGTACTGGGGGATGAAAAGCTGGACATGAGCCGGCAGTGTGCGCTGGCAGCCCAGAAAGCCAACCGTATCCTGGGCTGTATCCAGAGTAGCGTGGCCAGCAGATCGAGGGAGGGGATTCTCCCCCTCTGCTCTTGTGACACCCCACCTGCAGTTCTGCATCCAGCTCTGGGGCCCCCAACATCAGAAGGGCATGGACCTGTTGGAGCGAGTCCAGAGGAGGCCACGGAGACGTTCCGAGGGCTGGAGCCCCTCTGCTGTGGGGACAGGCTGGGAGAGTTGGGGGTGTTCAGCCTGGAGAAGGGAAGGCTCCAGGGAGACCTTACAGCACCTTCCAGTGCCTGAAGGGGCTACAAGAAAACTGGGGGGGGGGGGGACTTTTTACAAGGGCCTGTAGCGACAGAACAAGGGGTAACGGGTTTAAACTGAAAGAGGGGAGATTTAGATTGGAGATCAGGAAGAAATTCTGGGAGAGAATGACGAAGCTGTGGATGCCCCGTCCCTGGAAGTGTCCAAGGCCAGGCTGGGTGAGGCTTGGAGCAACCTGGTCTAGTGGAGGGTGTCCCTGCCCATGGCAGGGGGGGTGGAACAGGATGGTCTTTAAGGTCCCTTCCAACCCAAACCGTTCCATGATTCCACCAGCTCCCCCGGGTGCAAGGACATGGGGGAGCATTTAGCTGGTGCAGTCCAGTTCTGACACAATCTCTGTCCCGTGGCAGGGCCAAATGCCTGCCAGGCTGGCTGGGATGCAGGAGGGGCTCAGCAGGCGCTGCTCTAGTCCCACTGACAACAGCTATCGACAGCCACTTGCTATTAATAGGAGTGGATTCCAGCTCAGGGGTGAGAAAAGAAGAGGCATGCTTTCCCAGGCCCAGATGTCCTATGTGAGGCCCCAAGCCCAGCGGGATCCTGCCTTCCTCTCAGCAAGGATCCAGGCATGGACGCTGTTGGAGGCCTTTGGTGCAGCTGCCGCCCTGGAAAGCGGGTGGCCATGGCAAAACCAGGCTAGGAAGGGCTGGAGGGTGCTTAGGGGCACCAGGAGTTGCAGAGATGGGAACAGTCCTCAGGGATCCCTCCAACACTTCTGACACTCAGGAGCAATGCTGAGGTACTCCCAAAGGCATATGAAGCAGCAAGCAGAAGGCTGGGCAAGCCATAGCTACCTTTGTCAAGCAGGAACGTGTGTGCCCCAGGACAGTCTGCAGTGCTTTCTCCAGGCCTGCTTGCATACCACTGCCTTGGGATGCACCCAGCTGTGATACAGCAAGCTGAGATTCATCCTGCCCACCTTGCTCACACAAAGCTTATCTGCTCCTTCCCTAGACACTGATTATGCACCAAAATCCAGAATGCACCAACCCTCCTCTGGAAACACCCCATATCTTACCCCACCATGGCCCCATTGTCTACCCAAGGTGCTCATGGCTTGCACAAAAGAGCCACGTTTGCTGCTTCCTAGACAGGATTCACTTCCTGCAGCAAGCAGGGCTCCCCACCCCCCCAAGAGGGACACTTGCCTTGTGGCAGTCCTGGCATGGGTACAGCACAGCAGCCCAGGGTTGGCATGTGGTGCTTTGGCTTGCTGCACATGTCTCAACCAGCACGGCCCACCCTGGCACCCCGCTTTCTGCTCACCTCCAGGGACTCAGCCTTGACAGAAATCTACTCAAACATCGTAATGTAGATTGAGCAATAGCACCATGCTGGCACCTGCCCTGCTGTGTCAGCACTGTGTCACCCACCCCAGGCTCCCATGGGCCCCCGCACCTCTCTGTTCCCACAGCCAAGGGGCTCTGGACCCTCCTCACAGCCTCCCACCAGCTCAGTTCAGCAGCTTTGAAAACCCCAGGGGCTGCAGCTGCAGGCAGGAGTCAGTGAAATCCACCCCAACACAACAGACTTCCCTGGTGGGGGGTCTCTTGGCATCAGAGCCAAGAAAACCCACGAGCACTTATCCACGCGCTGAAGCCACCCGTGTGTTTCCCCATCCCGTGGATCTGGGTGCAGCTACGGTACAGCCAGGCCACCCACTTGGGGAGGCATCTTGCAAGCCCAGATGCGCCGGGTTGGGCTCCCGTGGCACATGCACGGAGCCCTGTGAGAGAGCGTCAAGGTGAGCCCAACCCGGGCACTGGGTCACGCTCTTGGCATCTGCCACAGCCTCAGTAGAGCCCTGCAATACTCCGGTCCCTTCCACGTGGGGGCATTCGCAATCTCACAGCCCTTTGCCATGAACATTAACCCACTGCCCTGCCCAAACGTGGATTTGCATGATTTCAACCTCCCTCCCACGCTCCCCGACGGGGCACGTCTTCTCCCTCGGAAAGCTGCGTGGTGCCAGGTCTCCTTTCTGCTGAACTGCTGCCGCTCACCACAATAGACGTGGCTGCACCTCGGCAGCGGGTGTTGCAGCTCCGTGCATGCCCTGCCCTACCTCTGAGCACCCACAGCCCCAGCTGGGACTGCAAAGCACGCCCAAAAATGCAGGAGGGGGACCTACCTCGCTGCTGCAATGAGCACCGTGGGAGGTAACGTGCAAGAAGAGGGCTCCTCTCAGAGGTCCCGGCAGCAAAACGCAGTAGGGTACCAAGAGGAGCTGCCTGCCCTTGCAGGCGATAAACCCTCCATGCTCAGCCACGCAGAGCTCCTTCGGTCCAGCTGAGCACCAAACGCCATCCCCCTTCCCACAGCCGCCTGCGACTCAGACGAGTTTCCCACCTTTCACGCGTTCCCTCCTTTGCACTTTCTCCCCCTTTGCTCACTCCCCCTCGGCCCTCCCGTTCTGGGATACGGGCGCTGCCGCAAACGCCAGCTCCCTTCCCTCCTTGACATCCAACACCGTCCAATAACACTTTCCTGCCGAGTTCAGGCAGATGCTGCCATTACTAGCGTGCTGCTCGGCATGTCCTACAGCCTGGGAGGAAGGGTAGGAGCAGTTTTCGGCAGGGTGAGGAGCCAGCACAGCCTTGGGCCGCTGCTAATCACACGGAGGAAAGGTACGGGTGCAGCAGACTGCCCCCAAAAGACCCGACCATGGGGACATCAGGATGGACCACACACCCGAAGGGCTCAGGATCATTTGCACAGAGCAAAAGGCGCCCCTCAGCAGAGGCAGGCAATAAGGAGGGAGACCAGCGGGTCTGCCCTATATATCTGCTCCCTCCATCCTCAGCTTTTCACATTTTAAGGGGTACACAGCCTGAAGCTGCTGCAGGGCACCTGACAACACTGGAACGCGTGTGCCGTTTACAGCGTGGATGCTGCCTGGCAGCAACAAGGCCACCGGTGCTGCCTGCTCGCCTTGAACCCCAGCAGAAGTTTGACGGCTTGTGTGTGACGGGCACGGCAGCGGGCTCGCTTCTAGCTCGGACATCCTGCTCTCTTACTGTTTGGGCACACGGTGCCTTGTGCTCAGCCACAGGGAGCACTGGGATCCTGCCAGAGCATCCTCTCCCCGCTGGAACCCAGCCCTGGGTCTGACCCCAGAATGAGGGTAATTCGCAGGGGATACCAGGGCAGGACCACCTTGCCATGCCCCTGGGGAAGACAATCCTGCCTGCAAATCAGTCCCAGGCTGTGGAGGGACCAGTGGAGCTCCTGGCCCAGAGAAGAGGGAAAGCAGGGTGTTAGTCCTCATGTTCAGTGAGCCAGGAGGTACCAGGACAGGTAGAGATGCCAACAGTGCAGGACCCAAATCAGGGACCAGCCACAGCAGCCAGGTCCCAGCCTACAAAACACATCCAAACACCACGTCCCTTGAAAACAATAGCCTGACCACAGTAACCTGGGCTGTGCCACTGTGCTCACCTGCCCGTAGCCAGCTCCCCAGGCCTGTCTGTGGCAAGCACGGCACAGGCACGGGGTCTGGGCGCACAACCCAAGCATCCTTTTGTCAAGCCCCACGAGGACCCTGTGCTGTGCCAGTCCTAGCTCCACCAGCACAGCACTGGTTTCTCCGTCCAGACACACAACCACACCCTGTGCAGCACCCGTGTCCTTTCAGCCACCCTGTGTGCTGCCCATGGGGGCACTGATCCCTCCCAAGCCTGGCTGCATTAAAGACCCTTTGTGTTTATAAATGCTGACCCACTGCAAGCCTTTGGGATCAGCCTTTAATCTTCCACTGGCAGCACAGGTCACCACAGGGATTGTTCTTTGTGCTCCAGGGGAGGACTGCTCAGGCTGCAGTCAAGTCTGGGTCAGTTCTGCCCCCAACAGTGGCAATGGTTTGGGTGGAAGAAGGCCTGGGCAGGATTTACTCCAGGGCACATTCCTGCTGCTGTGAACACAACTGTCCCAGCAAGTGTCAGGGGAAAGAGGAAACAACCGCAGAGCGCTGCAGGGAGAGGTGCCATCCCAGCAGAAGGGATAAAAATGGGGAAATCCCAGATCAGTGCTTGGAGCTGGGGAATGAGACGAATAAGGAGTATGAAGCAAGAGAAACAGGCTCAGATGGAGGAAGAGGGAGAGGAGAGGGCTGGAGCACCTCTGCTATGAAGAAAGGCTGAGAGAATTGGGCTTGTTCAGCCTCGAGAAGAGAAGGCTCCGGGGAGACCTTATTGCAGCCTTCCAGTGCCTGAAGGGGGCCTGCAGGGAAGCTGGGTGGCGGCTTTTTACAAGGGCCTGTAGTGACAGGACAAGGGGTAACAGGTTTAAACTGAAAGCGGGGAGATTTAGATTGGATATCAGGAAGAAATTCTTCCTGGAGAGGGTGGTGAGGCACTGGGACAGGTTGCCCAGAGAAGCTGTGGGTGCCCCATCCCTGGAAGTGTCCAAGGCCAGGCTGGATGAGGCTTGGAGCAACCTGGTCTAGTGCAGGGTGTCCCTGTCCATGGCAGGGGGGTTGGAACTGGATGGTCTTTAAGGACCCTTCCAACCCAAACCATTCTGTGATTCTATGAAAAGGGCATGAAGGAGTGAGCAAGAACAGGAGACAGAGAGCAGGACAGGTCTCAATAAGAGTGAGAGAGGAAACAGGCTGCAGTGAGAAAGGAAGTTGCTGTTTCCCAAAGACACCCGTAACGCAGACTCAGGTCTCTGGGCAAGCCAGGGCCTCCTCAGATGGCAACCCCATGGCAGAGCCTCAGTGACAACCCCCCGGCTTGTGCTGAATGTCCAGGGTTGGGGTCCACCTGCCCTACCTCATGCGCAAGCCTCGGGGAAGAGGGAGCCGGCACATCACACAGCAATGATGCCAAGACACGCAGCTTCTAGTATCTGGCAGGAGCCTTGCTAGGTCCCATATGAGACCCGGTCACTCCAGCAAGATCTTCAGCCTCTAACACCAGTATAGCATGGGCCAGGCTGCCTGTTCCCTACCTACACCCCCTGCCACCTCCCACTCCTCACCTCCTTTGCCCACCTCCATCCCGATCTCCCCACTCACCCACCCCAAACCCCACAACGCAGTGCCCAGCCGCTCGCTGCCAGCGCACCACACCGGTATGCCTAACGCCTGACGCCCCCCCACCCTGTGGCCTGGGTTACTTCATCTTTGTGGCAAGGACCATCTGCATCCTGATCTCTGTCCAGTGCTCAGCCCGGCAAGAGTGGCTCTGGTAAGAAATGTGATTCACTGCAATAACAAAAGCAACTCCTGTCACCAAACAACTGCCGGTCAGTACCACAGGGCAGCTGTCCTGGCACTGGTCAGGACAACTCCTTACCAGAGGCAAAACCAAGGACAGGCTATGTGGCTGAGACTGGGAAACAAACCCGCGGGCAAAGCTGGGGTGAGGAGTGTAGCCAGGGAGAGGAACGTCCCAGTACAGCACTCAGCCCCACACGAGAAAATGCATGGCACTGCTCCAAAATCCCTCCTGAGCACCACAGTCCCCAGTCAGGAAAGGGGCCAAAAACAGAGGTCTGAAAGCCCCCACGCTACCAGCAAGATAGCTCTCAGTATGAGGGGGAGGGGGGCACATACCACCAACCCAGCCCTGAGTTCAGGCCTGTCCCCCCTTCCCCATCCTTAGCCATGGGTCATACCCCCACCAACTCCGCAGTGGGGTCGCACCCCATCCTCGCTGGGCTGTGGGGGGACAACGTGGATGCAGGGCCAGGCGCAGCAGACCCCGCTGGAGAGAGGCCATGCTGCAGGACAAAGGGGACCGGCCGTTGTCCCGCCACGCTGGGGTCCGGTGCTGGACCCTCCGAGCGACCCTGGCAAGGTGCTGCTTGCTGCACAGCCCCGGCCACCCCATACCAGCAGCCATGAGGCCCCTGATCCAATGAAAAAGGGACTTCATGGGGGAAAGGGCTGCACGCAGGGCAAGGGCCCCAGCCCCTGGGCAGGGGTCGGGCTGCGCAGGAGTTGGCGGGAGCAGGGACAAAGGCTGGGACGTGCTGGGAGGGGGGGCAGCTCCCGCAGCTGGGCAATGCTGGGGGTGCACAGCCCCACACAGGCACCCCACGCTGGGGCACACCTGAGTCCCTAACAAAGGGGCAGCGGGAGGTACAGGAGGTACAGCAGCCCCCCCAAACAAGTAAGAGGAGAGCTCCCCAGCACTGGGGATCCCCACAAAGGATCAGGCATCCCTACCCAGCACCCCGTGCATCGGGGTGCCCCACATGTTGAAGATCTCAAGTCCGGCAAGGAGTGGAACCGCGTACATCAGGGTACCCCGAGCATCAGGGTACCCCGAGCATCAGGGATCCCAAACTCAGTATTGGGGTGCCCCATGCATCGGGGTGCCCAGGCACCGGGGACCCCAAACCCAGATCAGCAGGATGCTGCATGCATAGGGGACCCCAAACCCAGCAGCGGGGCTCCCGGCACATCGGGGTGCCCGATGCGTCGGGGTTCCCCCAGCTTACCTTTCTCCCTGGAATGCGGGGGTTCCTCGTCGCCGTGCTCCTGGTCGTGGTCGTTGCCGGCGCCGGCGCGGCCCAGGACGGCCAGGAGCAAGAGGGAGACCAGCAGCGCGGCTCGGCTCATCTCCAGCAAGTGCGCGGGTGCGGGACGGCCGGCGGCAGCTCGCTGCCTGCCCGCCTGGCCGCGCGTACGTGAGAGCGGGCGGGGAGGAGGCGTCGGCTCTGACTCAGCCGCCGTTACCTTTTATAGAGGCTGGAGGCAAAGTCTGCCGCCCGGCCCGGCTTGGCCCGGCCCGGCCCGGCCAGGTGAGGCGAACCGGCGGCTCCTACGGGGGCTGCCCCTACCCTACCCCAGCCCCCCCCCCCCCCCCCCCGCGGCAGGAACATGACCGGGACCCTTGCGCGGGGGGCAGGGGAGCCCCGTCGGCTCCTCGAACCCCTCGGCGGTGGGCTGGGACCCCTCAGTGGTAGGTGTCCCCCCTCCTAAGTGATGGGGTTGAGACCCCTCAGCGGTGGGTGTCCTCTCTCTTCAGCAATGGGTGAAGGACCCCTCAGCGGTGGGATTGGGACCCCTCAGCCATGGGTGTCCCCCTCCTAAGTGATGGGGTTGGGACCCCTCAGCAGCAGGTGTCTCCTCTCCCCTCTCCTCAGCAAGGGGTTAAGGACCCCTCAGCAGTGGGATTCAGACCCCTCAGCCATGGGTGTCCCCCCTCCTAAGTGATGGGGTTGGGACCCCTCAGCAGCAGGTGTCCCATCAGTGAGGGGTGAAGAACATCTCCGTGGTGAGTGTCCCCCTTCTCACCCATGGGTGAGAAACCCCTCAGCCATAGGTGTCCCCTCAGTGTTGGGGTTGGGACCCCTCAGCAGTGGGCATCTCCTCTCCAACCAGTGAAGTACCCTTCAGTGGCTGGTGTCCTTTCAGTGAGGGGTGAGGATCTCGGCAGTGAATGTCTCCTCAGCAATGGCTGAAGGACCCCTCAGCGGTGGGTGTCCCCTCTCCTCAGCAGTGGGCGAGGGATCTCTCAGAGTGTCCTCTCTTGTCAGTGACATAAGTTTATTTCCAGTGATGCCAGAGGCTGACACAACTCCGCTGTGGGCAGAGGTCTTGCCTTTCTGCTGTTCCTCAGAGGTGGCGGGAAGCGTGTGGGTCAGTGTGTGGACATAGTGTACCTGGGTCCCGAAACGATTTGCACAAGGTCCTGCACCAAATGTCCTGTCTCACGCTGTAGGATGCCGGTCTCCATGGTTAAGCAGCCAGCCAGTGGAAGGAAGGATGGCAGGTCAATTTCAAGCGGGAGGGAGGTACCAGACATGTGTGCTTCAAGCGCCTCCTAAGTTGTCTGGAAAGGGACGTGAGCAGTGATGGGGCAGAATTAGCTGCAACTCTCATTTAGAGCAGTAAAGGACTGAAGGAGAAGGACCTGGGGGTACTGGGGGATGAAAAGCTGGACATGAGCCGGCCGTGTGCGCTGGCAGCCCAGAAAGCCAACCATATCCTGGGCTGTGTCCAGAGCAGCATGGCCAGCAGGGCGAGGGAGGGGATTCTCCCCCTCTACTCTGCTCTCATGAGACCCCACCTGCAGTTCTGCATCCAGCTCTGGGGCCCCAACATCAGAAGGACATGGACCTGTTGGAGCGAGTCCAGAGGAGGCCATGGAGATGCTCCAAGGGCTGGAGCCCCTCTGCTGTGGGGCCAGGCTGGGAGAGTTGGGGGTGTTCAGCCTCAAGAAGAGAAGGCTGCGGGGAGACCTTACAGCACCTTCCAGTGCCTGAAGGGGCTACAAGGAAGCTGGGGGGGAGCTTTTTACAAGGGCCTGTAGTGACAGCACAAGGGATAATGGCTTTAAACTGAAAGCAGGGATATTTAGATTGGATGTAAGGAAGAAATTCTTCCTGGAGAGGGTGGAGAGGCACTGAGACAGGTTGCCCAGAGAAGCTGTGGATGCCCCATCCCTGGAAGTGTTCAAGGCCAGGCTGGATGAGGCTTTGAGCAAGCTGGTCTAGTGGAGGGTGTCCCTGCCCATGGCAGGCGGGTTGGAACCGTATGGTCTTTATGTCCCTTCCAACCCAAACCATTCTATGATTCTGTGAAGCTACCTTGAAGAGCTCAAGGGAGCAATAATGGTACCGAGTGACCAGGCACATCAACAGCAGCCTGCAGTCTGTGTTGGTAGGTGCCAAGTGATGCACGGGTGGTGTAATCAAGGACACGCGGCACGAGGGTGGACTTAGATTAGCTAATTTGCAGAAGAGATCAGTGTTGGTGATGTCAGCTCACTGCTTGCCAAGAAAAAAAGTGAAGTAAACATCAGGGATTATCAAGAAAGAAACAAAGAACAAAACAAAAAAACCCATTTTGCTGTTTTATAAATCTTGGGTGAAACCTTCTCTCAGTTATTGCCCATGGTTTTGTTTCTCCCATCACAAAAGGGTCAGAGTCAGAAAGAGCACGCACGGGGCCCCAGGGCTGTTTGGGGGCAGGGGTGGTTTCCAGGCAAGGAAGGAGGAAGGCAGGCATGGCTGCCCAGCCTGGTGAAGTGGTCTGTGCCCCTAGCATCCCAGCTTGTACTGGATCGGGGAGCAGGGAATGAGCTCTCTCGGGATAGCGGATTTACTGCACAGTCAACCAAAATCATCAAGCAATTTTGAGTCCAACCAGCAAAATGTTTTTTCATGTGGTACAGAAGGGAATGGGGGCACTCCTTTTCCCAAACATGCAATTTGTGCACACGCAAGAGGATACCGCACAAGTTAATGGACTCCGTGCTCTGCGGCGCTGCCGGAGTCCCAGCTCCGTGCTGTGCCCCATGAGCCCCACGCTTCTGCCAAACCAGTTTGCCCAGCTGTTTCCCAGCCCAGCTCACTGGTCATCCCAGCATCCTCCTTTATGAACATGCTCAGCGTAGCCCGTGTGAATATATCCACATCCACAGGCTTGCAAGAGGGCTCGAGACCTGTCAAGCGGTACAGAAGATCGTGCAGGGGCTGGATTTTGTGCCAAGCAGAAGGAACCTCTCCCAAAAAGCTGTCAGCTGGGAACACAAGCTGCTGACCCTTGGCAACCTGGCACTGTGGGCTCCTGCCCTTCGCTGTGCCAGATGTTCCCTCACCCCTGGCCTCTCCAGAGACCCCTGTCCCCGGTGGTGACCTGTAGGTAGGATCAATGCACTCTCAAACTGCAGGCTTTATCCTGATTCACCTTGTTCCTTTCAACACCAGATAAACTGAACCATCAGATAAGAAAGAATTCACTTATCAAGGCTCAAGGCAACAAGGCTGTGTGGGGGGAAACAAGCCATGAAACACAATCCTAAAGCTCTTTCCTTTGCATGTTCCTGTGGTTTATCTTATTAATGGTCTTCATCCTGAATTAGAAGGAAGAGGCAGCTGGATATGGCCAGAGGAAGGGCAAGCTCAGTCTATTCCTTTTTCAGGACAAGCCCCACGTGGTTCCCACCTCACACCCTTCTGTTTGCTTCTCTGGAGAGGTGACCCTGCTTTGACCTCGTGCAAAACGGAGTAATCATGGAGCCATCACCTCTGCTGCCCTGTCTTTCTTAGGCTTCATTGTCTTCCTTCTTCTTTGCTCTTCGAGGCCGAGCGTATCATATCGCAGAAGCTGTAATCACACGTGTCTTCTTTCCACCTATGATCCCTTACACTTTGTCAGCATTTTGTAGAGATGATACCTGGCTGCTGGGGACACTGTTAGAAAGAAAGGTGAGTCCAGCAAGAGGGCACTTGGGATGTGCCTTCTGGGAATGCCAGGGTTGTGGATCACACCCCCATCCCACGAGCCTTGCAGGCCAAGTGGAAGGGCACAGTGCTTGTCCTCCTGCACAAGGTTCACACCAATGTAATACCCTCCCCAAAAGCTGTCCCTGGGGTTTCTCTGGTTGATTTATGTCAGAGGAGAGCTGGTCAGCTGGATTCTGGCTCCTGTAAGCAGCCCAGCTCTGTGCCCTCCTTGGCTATGGGGTATTTTGAAATGCACAGCATCAAACCTCTGCTCAGCTCAGCATGGATCCAGCCTGAGGCACAAAGCACCGACGTACCTTGGAGCTTCTCCGATCCTCAGCAGCACGAGATGCACTGTGCTGAGCTAGAGTGGATGCACTTCTGCAAAAACTGCCTGGTCTTGTTTTAGCTCCAGTGTTGTGGGGAGGAATGACCTCTAAATGCTTGTAAAAGGATTTATTCACTGGAAAAAGACGTCATTCCCAGGAAAATTAACTCATGGTAAGGAAAGGCCTGGACGTCTAGAACTTTGGGACTCTGGGCCTGGTTCAAATCTGTACTAGTAATCCTTTCCCACGGGATATACTAATGCATTCCTGAGGTCTTTTGTGGGTTTATCGTCTGTTACGCGCAGTGTAACGGCAGTGGGCAATAGTTTGTCAGTGCTGTTGTACCTATTCGTGATTTAGAAGTTCCCTGGACGACTCCCAAACAAAAACAGGCTGATCTATGTCATTTACCGAGGTGAATCCCAGAAACCAGCAACTGCAATTTGTATTTCACTACTGAGATTTGGTTAGAATTGCCTAAATAACAATCTTTCTTTTGAGGTCATATTAGATTCTGCTTTGCAATCGCGAAAGTTGCACAAAAAGTCTCCTACCAATCGTTTCTGTTTTCATCTCTATAGCTGTCCCTTCATTGCACCGGTACCGTCAGCTTCCCCAGCTCTCCACCACCACGGTGCGTAGTTTATCTCCAGCAAGTAACCAGCTTGCACTGCCTAAGGATGGCAAGGAATATTTTGAGGCGAGGGTGTTAATTACCTTGTTGCTGTCCCTCAATTTTCTAGGATAATGGTTCCTAATTTCAGAGTAACCCCAGAACCTGTGTTACAGGGCTCCAGGCCCAGTCTGGGCAGAACCTGGCCTGCTCTTCCCTGTAACCAAACGGTAGGAAGCAGGCAGCCAGAGGAGCCAGCTGGCCTGGGAGCTCCTGGAGCAGGGCCACCCCTGTGGTACGGCAGATGCTTTGGAGCTATGAGTTCTAGCAGCTGTAGTAGGGATGGTTTTAAAATACATATTTTTTTTTTTCTATATGCAATTATAGTGTATAATATTTACACGTTCATTGTTACCTATTTGTAAAAAATAATAATAAGGAAAAAAATCTTGCTTGCCAAAAACCTGAATTTTATTTTAAGAAGTTTGCTTCCAAATCCTAGTTTCAAAATACCAAAACTTCTGGAAACTAGAAAGTCTGAGTTCAGGCAAGGTCTACATCAGAGCCTGTGGTTCTCTGTGTCAGTCTGTTTCAGGTAGGCAAGCAACATCCCCAGCAGCTGCTGGCAAACACTGGCTATAGCGTTGTCCCAGCAGGATAAAAATGAGGAGACTTGGAGCTGGCAAACACTTCCAAGAGCACTGAGCTGCGCCAAGATCTCTTTCAAACAGTGAATAAGTCAATCTTGTTAATTACAGCAAACAGAACAAGATTCTACCTATAGCAATGAGCAAATGAGGACAGACAGCACTTGCCTGGGCACTGAGTCTGAACCCCCCCTTTGTTAAAAAGCAGCTACGTGGCCTCCCTCACAACTTGATCAAGCTGTATATGGAAAGCAGTGGTCCTTCTGCCCTCTACTTCCTTGGGCTTATTATAAAACCTCAGTACTTATGAATATTCTTTGATTTTTCCATTAAAATGTAATTTTGTGTTCCTATGTGAAGGCTGTCCTTCCGGTAGCATTTATTCTCTGATGTATTTATAGGCAGCAACCCTATCCCTTCTCAAACTGTATTTTGAAAGGTTAAGCAGAAGTCCCAAAGAGCTTAGCTTAGCAGAAAATAAATGTCACTTCTTCTCCCAGTTGCATTAACCCTCTGCACCTTTCAAGTTTTAACTAATCTTTTCTGAATGTACACATGCTAAATCACAGATTTAACCTAGATGGAAAATACTTCTGCTGCTCAGTGTGAAACTGCTCCCTGTCAGGTGGTTTTCCTTCCCTTCTTTTCATTTTCCTACAGTAGTTTACACCAGGAGTTCTCGTTAGCAGCTCATCAGCGCTCCGGAATACCAGACTCCGTGCTACCATGACCTTCACAACCCTGATGCAACAGCTTGACTTTCAGCGGCAATGGCAGTGTTTCCCAGCTTTGTGTCACTGGCACATTCTTGCACTTTGTGAAGGTCCCTAATGACAGTATGTATGAAAATGGGTAATAAAACCCAGTTTCATTAATTTCTTCTTTACTGTGCAGTGCCTCTTTTCTTGAGATGATCTATTATTTTTCCCTGTTTTATTGAATCTCTACAGTCCTTATCCTCTTCACTTTAATTACTACTTACACCTGAAATTACACTAAATAACTTACTGAAATCCTGGCAGAGTAACCCAAAACACCTCCTTTGTCCA
This sequence comes from Rhynochetos jubatus, assembly GCA_027574665.1. NCBI lineage: Eukaryota > Metazoa > Chordata > Aves > Eurypygiformes > Rhynochetidae > Rhynochetos > Rhynochetos jubatus. Next base: position 72,898,682 of record CM050690.1, on the reverse strand, counting down.
GAGAGGTACTAGATTAGTTAGGTAAAAAAAAATTTAACAAATATGTATTCCATTTTATCTTTATTCCTGCTTATTCCGTAATTTTCCTTCTTCTAAAGATATACAGATCCCTTTTCTCCAAGGAAAGTGAGGTACATTTATTAGTCCATCGTGTGGCACCACCTCCAGCTGGACACCAGACCAGCAAGGTGATTGTTTCTTTCAGCTCTCAGGTTGTGAACTTCAAGACCTTCGAATACCTTAATCCCTGAGTTTTATTCCAGATGGGGTGGGCTGTCCTTATACTTGCTTTTTGTTGGGCCCTCTACTTCTCCTCCTGTGTCTAGCAGATAGCTGTTCAGCTGTGGAGTCACACCTAATGTTCTACTTTTAATCTTTACACAGGGGCATCTCCCCTCTGTGGTTTCCCCAATCAAATACTAATAAAGACCCTTTTGTGGAGCATTAGTTTCCTCTGCAGGCTCTCAAGTGGGAACAATCCTCAAGTTTTCCATGCGTATCTTCAGCTCCAAGTCACAGCATCCTTTGCTGATCGGCCGCTTTTACTACTGCTAGCAGATTCTTTGTTTATTCTCAGTATCATTCACCACAGTTATACAACTACTGGGACCTGGAGTCGCCTCCTAAAATATTTACACATTATTCAGGACACAAGTTTCAGGCAGCTTTTGTACCAAGTGAACTAAAAATTCCATGCCAACTCCTTGTGATTCACCTTGTGAATCCAGGTGACGTCATTAAATAGTTTCTGTAATTTATTTCTTTAACTGCTGCCCTTGAAATTAAGGATCATGATTGCGAACATTCTTAACCTACTTTGTGTAATTAAAATTTTATCATTCAGTATAAGGTTGTTTTCTGTAACCAGCTTGTATACAGTAATTTCTCCACACCTAGGAAACTATGCTAATGACAGTCGACTCAGGCTGCTTCCCGGGATGTTTAAATTGAGCAAGCAGTGGCTAGTGCAAGCGGATCCTCTTAGAAGCCACTAGCAAATGGTGAACCGTGTTATAGTCACAGGAAACTACCCAGCTACTCCCCTGTCTGTCTGTTGCCGCGGTATGAACTGGCATTAGGGAAAGAGAAATGACATCTCAATGAATAAGAAATGAGCAGGGTTGAGGATCTTGTCTGTAATTTACAAAGTTGTGAAATGTTTCCTGGTAAACATTTCCCCAGAACTGCAAACTTCATACCCCTAGAAACCAAACATGTTTCACTACGTACAAGATCTGGTTAGAGCTACTCAGAGCGATCACTGGCATCAGGAGTGACTGTGTGGTGTCCTGCCTGGTCACTTTTTCTTCCTTAAGAGCTTCTCCGAAAAGTGAAATGGACTAATGAAGCCACTGTTGGGGCCATTAAGACCACAAGCCAGATATTTAGATGAAGGGGAATGAATGGGACAGCAAATTAAAATATAACCACTCTAAATCCCTGTGACAGTGTCTTACTGACCTAAACGAGTTAAAACAGAAAATACCGGGATGTGGGTTGGATACCCCTGTGGCAGAACAAGCAGAGGAGTCCGTGGTTAGAGACATACAGCTGTGAACAGACTCACAAGCCCATTCTGCCTGGCTGAGCATCATCTTAGTCAGGCACCCCTGGCACCCAGCCCAGCAGCTTGTGCGTGATCTTTGCGTCTGAGGAACACATCTGTTTGATCTGAAACCTCCAAACGATGGAGCTCCAAAAACTTAGGGGGACTTAGGGTATCCCTTAGGAATCTCCTCCAAAAGATGCGGAAATGACACGCTGCATATCTGTTTTTCATTAGTCAGACCGTCACCCTGTGCTGCTGGTTCCCGTTCTGCCGTGGTGTTAGTCCAGGTTTCTGAACAGTCCCTGTGTATTTTGACAGATCCTAGTCAAAGAACCTCTCAGTAGCCACCTTAATAAACTAATCAAACGTAGCCCTTTAAATTTCTCTCCGGGGAGCATCTTCCCAGCCTTAGAGGAGTCCTGTGCCCTCTCCAATTTTCCATCAAGGTTATTTCGAAGATGTGGACACCAGAACAGAACCGTTTACTTCAGTTGCAGCCTCACCAAAACTACTCATGGAGGAAGAATCCCTTCCCTGCGCCCACTCACTGGTCCAAGATCCTTGGCTGGCAAAGCATTAGCTCCTCCTGGCACAGCATCCTGGTAGGAATTCATACCATTCTGCTTATAGGACTCCAGACCATTTTCCAGCACATGGACTTCCAGGAAAAACTCCTTTCCTGCCTAAGCCTGCCCTGCTCCTTGCCCACATGCTTGGCTTTCTTCGGCCATGCTTCCAGAGAGATCCAAGCTGCCCAGGCCGCACAGTAAATCCTCACTTCACCAGCCTCTGAGTGCAGCTGGGATTTTACCAGAGGGATCCTGCATTAACCTCCAGAACAGAGATTACTCCCACCTAGAGCCAGCCCCTGCAGAACTCCTGACAGCCCAGCAGGGTGTTTTACGAGGGAGGGGGAACTGTTCAGCTGTCAAACACCCCCAGAAGCTGAGCTCTGGAGCTCAGATGCCCTGAGCATATCTGGTGCTGCTGGTGTGGAAGCCTGCAGGCAGAAAATAGGGCTCTAACATGCAGCAGGCCAGGGTACCGTGGAATCGCAGAATGGTTTGGTTTGGAAGGGTCCTTAAAGACCATCCAGTTCCAGCCCCCCTGCCATGGGCAGGGACACCCTCCACCAGACCAGCTTGCTCCAAGCCTCATCCAGCCTGGCCTTGAACACTTCCAGGGATGGGGCATCCACAGCTTCTCTGGGCAACCTGTCCCAGTGCCTCCCCACCCTGTCCAGGAGAATTTCTTCCTGATATCCAATCTAAATCTCCCCGCTTTCAATTTAAACCCGTTACCCCTTGTCCTGTCACTACAGACCCTTGTAAAAAGTCCCCCCCCAGCTTCCTTGTAGCCCCAAGGGTCAGCGGCCTACCTGACTAACTAGGGGCCTACCTAGTACCACAGGGTCAGGGGAGATCTAGTATACTCTTTCATCTCTGTTCTTAATCATCATCCTCTTCAGAGATGAGCTGGCAAAATAGGCTGAAGAAAAGGAAGTTGGCTTCACAAATGACTCTTGCAGAGTTGTGACACAGGAGAGGAGAGCCAAGAGTGCAGTCAGAAAGCCGCACAGAAATCATGAGGCTCTGCCATATGCCAAAAAGCTTTCCCTGAGGCAGCACAGCCCGGCACTCTCCCCCAGGGTGCTTGGCTCCAACCTGCCACCCAGCTCCCATCCTCCGTGCCACAGTGCCAGCTGCCCAGGACAGCGCCAGGACGGAGGCTGCCTCTTTCACAGAAGGTCAGATCCAGAGAGGTGCAGCACATGAACAAAAGAGACTTTTACTCGCTGGCTGCACTGCCTGAATCCAGCTTGTAAAAAGCCACCGGGTCTGAAGACCCGTCAGCACATGCCAGCCTTGATCTCCCGCAGCCCGTGCCCGGTGGCCAGGCCCTCCTGCATGCAGCGGCAAGCAGCAGGAGAGCGGACAGGCAGGGACCTCAGAAGGGATTTGCAGCCAGGGCTCCCACTGGCAAGACTTGCTGCAACGCGATGGTTACGGAGCGAAGCCCACACCCACGACTGCCGCACAACAGTGCGAAACATAAAAGAGCTGTAGATCATACAAGCCACATGGCTCTGCCCGGCACGGTGGAGTTGCCGTGACACAGTGTGTCCCATCACAGGGGGATGACACGGGATGAAACTTACTCATCTTGCCAGATTCAGGGGTGAAGCCTGATGACCACAGCCACAAAGCATTGCTGTCCTCCGTGCAACCACACATCTGCCGTGCACAACGTCTGTGGCACAAGCACACAACAGCTGGAAATCAAATCACCAGCTGGGAAAAAGGGCTGGGAAAGACTCCCACTAGGTAGCCTCCCCAGGGCCAGCCTGGCCTCCTAAGCAGGCTCTGTAATATTGCTGGGTGACGAATGCTGCTGCGAGGGGCCACCATAGAAACTAAATTCTTAGACCACAAACAGTATAGCCAAAAAATGGTCTCTTGGTCTGAAAGGACTAGTGCCCTGCTCTGCAAACACCGTACCTCTGCTCACCTCCTCTTCAGACTGCTCAAGACTTTACAAGCCCCAGGCCAGACCTGGCCAAGGCTCTACGGCAGCCTTATACCACCATGGAAAGATCCCAAACTTCCCATTTTCGCTGGTTTCTGTCTGCTGCCGACTTCTGGGACAGGGCAATGCCTTGCCTCTCACCCAAACTGATGCCACTCCTTAGGAGGCTGGAGATCCACTGAGCCCGGAGGGGCCCGTGCAAACCAGCCCTCCCCTGGCGTGAAGCCTGCGGCTGATGCCAGCCGGGAGCCTAGCGGGCAGACCCGCACCTCTGGGGCGAAGCCCGTGGGGAGCCGTCAGGACTGCACAGCCAGACCACGTCTGCATCAGTTGCATGACACTGGGGCACTGTTTTAATTTAAAATGGATTAGGCTTTGTTTTCTTTTTAGCACAATAACATTGCACGCATTGTTGGGCGATAAAACCCACAGATAACTACGCCAGCGGGGTGTTTGAGGTGGACGTGATCAGCAGCACAGTGTGAGCAGAGATGGTGAAGAGCTACGGAAATGTGCCGCTGCTAGCAAAGACAGCAGCTCCTGGGGAGGCCCTTGCACAACCTCTGAATAGCTTCTTCCTGAAAGAGGGCGTAGGGGCCTGACGCCCAGAATTTGGATGACAGTTGGAGCAGGGCACAGGGTGCCTTGTGTCACACCTACTCACAGCCATGCGATGGTGATGGCTCGGGTGACTCCTGGGAGGTCACTGGGAAGAGGAGGTGAGGATGTCTCAGTTCACCACACCATCTATTAGTAAATGGCTGCTCTCCCCAAGCTGGTTCCAAGCCTCTCCCTGCCCGCCCTCCTCCTGATTTTCCTGGACTTAAGCTCTGCATGGAGTGCTGGCATACCAGGGAAGCACCTTGGTCGTGCTCTGGCCAGATAATTTTGTTTCCCAGGTTTCTTGGCAGGACCTGGTTATCACATGCACCAGGTTGCTTCGCTACCCTAATCCATGCCTTTTGGCTGGTGGCAGCGCAAGGCAGCAGGGATGTTATTCAGCAGCGCTGACACTGAGCTGCAGGAAGCACTCCCCGAGCACAAGGGCTTTGGGGTGTCCCAGGGCCACCGAGCTCAGTTTGGGAACGCCTACTGACACCCTGCCATTGTGTTAAAGACAAGCCAGTATTGCAGCCTCCTGCAGAATCGGAGGGCTCCCTAGCAAACCCTCTTACAGCCTCCTTAGCTCACCGCACCAGCACTGTCAACCAAGCTGGCCCTTGCAGGTCTCTGACCCAGTTGTGCCTGGATCTCCTCTTCAGTCATGTTTACTGCTGGACATGTGATGCCTGAGGAAGCCGATGCTGCCAGCAAAATGCAGTGAGTGCTCCCGCAATGCTCATACAGCAGCTGAGGACCTGACCCCGTGCAGCTCTCTGCACAGCATTCTCTCAGTACTTTCTTACCTCAAACTCTTTATAACCTCTTACGGCTTTTTTTAGCCTCAGTTTTCCTGCCAACGTGCTCCATCCCTTGGTTCACATGCTAACGGAAGGCACGGGCCTCCCTCAGACGCTGTCACTGCTAGAGGGACCGCATCTCCATCTGGGCAAGAACAGTCGGAGCTCCCATGGACATGGTGTGGTTTGGGGCTCAGAGCACGCTTCAACATACCGTGGCAAGCGTAACGGTGCTGCTGCCCCAGGCAGGAACGCAGGACGGGGGGAATCAGGGGCAACATGAGAAAACCCACAGAACCGCACGACACCAGTGTCCATCTGCCCTGACCGGCCAGGCATGTGGCAAAGCCCACAGCAGCAGGAGTGCAAGTCTGTGCAGGCACCGTAGCGATGTGCTCCCAGGAGGCAGAGGTGCACGGGTGGTATCCGCAGGCAGCCGCAGCTGGTAGGAACACGGCTGCCCAGGAGAACAGAAGCAGGGCAGATGCTCTGCACAGTGCAGACAGGAGCAGCCGGTTCCCACTGCTGCTCAAGTGATGCCAGGACGGCCCAGAGCCACCAAGGCAGGGAGTCCTGCGTGGGGAGGTGGTCCAGGGCACCTGGCATGGTGGTCGCTCTGAGGAGACAGGAAAGTGAGCTGGCATAAGCCACCAGCCAGCAGCAGAGCCAACATGTACCCTGGATCCTCCTGAGCCCTGAGAGGAGGCCTTGCAGATGTGGTGAGGACTGCATGAAAGCCTTCCCCTGGGCCATTTGAGAGGTCTAGCCAGGTGATCCTGTGGTCTCTTATGGGCTTAATATGCTGTGAATTGACAAGTCCTTTCCTGGTAGCAATTTAAATAGACCTTATTATGCAGAGACTCTTTTCCAGCAGGAGTAATTACAGCAGGAACGCAGAGAGTACAGTTTTAATTCCATCAGATGCTTGTTGGTAATTCCCTCCTCCCACAATCAGTCTTCCAGCATTTTATTTGTCTGACACATCAGATCCCATTTTCTTAGAGGGGAAGAAGAGTTAGCAAAACACTTAGCAATAGCAAATTAAGTGTAATTAAGTCAGGCAATCACTCTGCTGAGACTTAATGCCCTAATTTATCTAGCTCTTCCTGCAGAAGAGTTCCTTGATGCTATATCCAGCTGTTGTTGCTGATGGACATCATACATATCCAACACTAGCGAGCAATGGAGAGCATTTGCACTGGATCTGGACTGACACTGTCTCCTCCAAGAAGCTCCGGACGTGGCAGCTCCTGCCAGGGCAGCAGAGACAGGACTCAGCCAAGCCAAAGCTCATGCGACAAATTCAAACCTAAAGACAGTCCCCAGCTGCTGCTGAAAAACCCTCTGCAAGCAGTAGATTCTCTTCTACTCAAGTCCAACTGGACCAACCACCTCCTTTGGCAGCAGTCTCTAAAGGAAGGGATACAGCTTACACAAAGGGGACAAAGGAGGAGCAACCAGGCTGTTACTGGGGAGAGGCAGGGAGGGACTCATTCAAGTGCTAATTGCTCTTGCACACTGTGTAAGAAACCAGTGTGGACACAGTGAGAAGATAAAATTGAACAAAGAAGTTAATCACTGAAACTTAGAAAGAACACAAAGCTACATTGCTGTGTTACATATATATGTATATGCGTGTATATATGAGGAGAGGGAGTCCTGTCAAGCACATCACACAGAGTTTGACCAGGGCAAGCAGAACGCGCCAGGTGCTAAGCACAAAACCTGCACGACGCAGCCATCTGCACACGCTGCCGAGAAACTTAGGCCATTTATTATTAAACTGCAGACTGGCCTCTTTCTCACACGGTATCCTCTGCGGAGGATAAAAATCTGTCAGCTTAGCAAACCCCAGCAAAACGACGAGGAAACGCCACCCCGGAGCCAGGGCTCCTCGGTCCCTGTGGGCTGTCCGTGGGGGCAGCCCGGGCGGTGATGGTCCCCTTGCTCTGCTGCCCACACTGCCAGGCTAATGCCCGGGGACAGCTGGGGGCCCAGCGAGCGCTCGGCCAGCGGACACCCGGCCCCCACCTCTCGCTCCTGCGAACCACCACGAGGATAACAGGATCAAAAGAGCAGAGAGCTCTGGGAACTTGTCAGACAAATGTGTTTTTAACTGAATCCCAAATGAGCCGCTGAAGGGGCGCATTAGTGCTGTCACGTGGAGCACATGATTTTGGAATTCATTAAGCCTTTGATGCGGTGCTAGCACCGCCGTCCCCTGTCCCAGCCGTTAGCCATCTGGCTGAAAAGCGGCCAAGTTTCCTTCACCCCAGCATCGGAGGAATGGCCTGCGTTTGCAGCAGGCCACAGGACCGACAGAGCTAGAGGATGCGTGGCCGATTGCATCCGTCTTGAGAAAGAATGACACCCCTTCTTGAAGCCCTTGGCACAAATATGCTGCTCCCTGTGTCCCGTAAGGCTCCTTCAGAGAAATCAGCTGCTTCCAGGGGAGCTTCCTTTCTTCGTTTTCTGAAACAGGTTACAAAGGAATGAAAAATTTAGTTATGGAGAAGTGAAACTAGAGCTGGAAGTCCTGCATTGGGTTACTGAGAACCAAAACAGAAACACCTCAATTTGGATGAAACCAGAAAAGAAATGCAATTGAAAGCTAAAGGCAAATGTTATTCTATCTGGATGTGGCACAGGGTCATGTTTTGCAGCACTATCTCAAATACAAAGTCCCCTTTGAAATTCCAACTCTCCCTTGTTTGAGGACTGTTTGTAGATTAACCATGTGAATGTGAAGACACAGAAGAGGCTCCATCCAAGACACAGTAAACATCTTTATAGTTTGCTTTCCAGGCTAGAAAAAGCTCAGTTGCTTTTTCACAAGAGCCAAAGCAAGTTATCTGTGCAATTCCATCTCAAAACACCGGGGATTGTGTACCAAGACACCCATGCAACTCTGTGTGGAGGCTCTGGGGTGCCCCATACTCCTGGCCAATGCAGAGCTGGCTTGGAGCTGGAGCAGCTTGGAGCTGCTAACACGCCTTGTGCCTGATGTAACTTTGGCGTTAGGAAGCACAGTGGGCACATAAAAACAGCTCTGCAGGAACACAGCTGGAGGTAGGTGTGATAGCTCTGGATCAGGGGCCACTGTGCTGGATCCAGGCTGCAGAAGCATTTCTGTGTCCTTGCACTGACAAAGAGTTGTCATTCCCTAACCTGCTGGGATTGCAGTCCATTCCCCCTCACTCCCCATCCAGGTTAACAGAAAACTCTTAGCCATACAAATACACAAGCTATCTCTTACAGCCTTAAAATGGAGTGATAACTGCCTACTCCTAGCTGCGATCTGCATGGCGTCACAGCCCCTATTCCTCCAGGGAAGCCACCACACTGTCCTTGGGTTGCACCAAGCTCCTGGACTACCTGCCGCTTTCCCCCTGCTCTCCTCCCGGCACAGGGCATGCAGCGGGGCGAGGCCAGCGCAGCCTCAGCTCAGCAGGCCCTTGCTGTGTGGTTGCTGTCATTGCAGCCCAGGCGATATGGACTTGCACAAGTCCACAGGACCTGATGGAATACATCCACAGGTCCTGAAAGAACTGGCAGATGAGGCTGCGAAACCTCTATCCATCATATTTGAAAAGTCGTGGCAGACTTGTGAAGTTCCGACTGACTGGAAAAGGGGAAACATAACCCCCATCTTTAAAAAGGGAAAAAAGGAGGACCCAGGGAACTCCAGGCCAGTCAGTCTCACCTTTGTGCCTGGCAAGATGATGGAGCAGCTCCTCCTGGAGACCATGCTAAGGCACATGGAGAATGAGGAGGTGATTGGTGACAGCCAACATGGCTTCACCAAGGGCAGATCCTGCCTGACAAATTTGGTGGCCTTCTATGACCTTGGTGGACAGAGGACGGGCAACTGATGTCAACTACCTGGACTTGTGCAAAGCCTTTGGTACCGTCCCACACGACATCGTTGCCTCTAAACTGGAGAGGCATGGATTTGACGAATGGACTGCTGGATGGATAAAGAACTGGCTGGCTGGTCACACTCAGAGAGTGGTGGTCAACGGCTCAATGTCTGAGTGGAGACCAGTAATGAGCAGCGTTCCACAGGAGTCAGTGTTGGGACCGGTGCTGTTTAACATCTTTGTCAGTGACATGGACGGTGGCATCGAGTGCCCCCTCAGCAAGTTTGCCCATGACACCAAGCTGTGTGGTGCGGTCGACACGCTGGAGGGAAGGGATGCCATCCAGAGGGACCTGGACAGGCTGGAGAGCTGGGCCTGTGCCAACCCCATGGAGTTCAACAAGGCCAAGGGCAAGGTCCTGCACCTGGGTCGGGGCAATCCCAAGTACAAGGACAGGCTGGGTGGAGAATGGATCGAAAGCAGCCCTGAGGAGAAGGACCTGGGGGTACTGGGGGATGAAAAGCTGGACATGAGCTCCAGGGAGACCTTATTGCAGCCTTCCAGTACCTGAAGGGGGCCTACAAGGAAGCTTTTACAAGGGCCTGTAGTGACAGGACAAGGGGTAACAGGTTTAAATTGAAAGCGGGGAGATTTAGATTAGATATCAGGAAGAAATTCTTCCCGGAGAGGGTGGTGAGGCACTGGGACAGGTTTACCGTAGAAGCTGTGGATGCCCCATCCCTGGAAGTGTTCAAGGCCAGGCTGGATGAGGCTTTGAGCAACCTGGTCTAGTGGAGGGTGTCCCTGCCCATGGCAGGGGGGTTGGAACTGGATGCTCTTTAAGGTCCCTTCCAACCCAGACCATTCTGTGATTCTATGATTCTATGACATTTGGGTGAGACGATGCCTTTGGCAGCGGCTCAGCTGCTGTGCCCACTGCACCAGCCGCAGCAGTGCTCAGCTCCTGGCAGACACCTCCAAGGCACAAAAGCAGCAGGAGAAAGCCTTTGAAACACTTTCCCAGGTCTCCTGACACTATGAAGTGGTTTTTCTTCCTAATTTTCTAACATCCTCTTTTGCCAAATGTTTTTGCTTGACTGGAAGCCAAGCACAGCTTTGGGAACAAAACCTGTGGTGCACCAGGGGTTCCCCTGGCTGTTAACCGCTAAGAGCCGACCCCAGACACGACGAGCTCAAGGCACAGACCAAAATGCAAGCTGAAGCTGCTCCAGCCGGTTGTGCCCTGTCCAGAGCGGGTGTGAGCCTCAGAAACACTGTGCTTCCGCCGGGGACCCTGCTGCGAACGTGCCCCTGTAGTCGCAGCATCCCCAGACACGATGAGAGCGTGGTCAGTAACTGCCCAGAGCCTCGTTCAAGCGTGAATCTACAGTGGGAGGGCTGAAGGCTGGCCATAACTTTGCTGCTGGACCCAGGTCCATGGTGCTGCTTTGGGCTTTAATCCTGCACCTGCTTTACATACTTCATGTCCTAAAGCGGCTCTAAAGGCGCTCAGGGTGAAGTGGCTGAAATCTTCAGTGGTGTGTAACCTCATGTGTAAAGTTGGCTGCGAGAGGTAGAAGGGTGGTGGCTAATAGCATGTAATAATGGGTTTCCAGAGAACTCCAAATTTAGAAGAAGCAAACTAACAAGCAGATGGATAAATGAGACATATTGGAAGAGATGATGCACCCTTTATCATATCTCAAAGCCTCCCGCAATTCTCTGAAGGAGAGTAACCACAACAAATGAAATAGAAAACAGTAACAGAGTCCGTTAGAGCTATAAACTGAGAAACTAAAAAAAAAAAAACCAAAACAAAACCACCAAACCACCCCAAACCAACCAACATTTTCACACTGAAAGCTTGCCATAGCGTGAACAGATAACAGAGGTGTGAAAGACTATTCAGAGAAGAGAGAGGCCCAGCACAAAAGCATCGTGAGTTCTACACTAGAATGTGGAATGAAGGGAAATTCCCATGCCTCAGCCTCCTTGTGCAGGGACGAATGAGGCAACCTGCTTCGAGTGAAGGCATCAGCAGGGTATGTTTCAAAACAAATTTTTAACAAACAGTAAATGACACAGATGGCATTTATCCAAGAGATCTGGAGGAACCCCAACACAGGTCTGTCAGCTGCTATGGGACATGCAACCTGTTGCTTAATTCATCCTGAAAACAGAGGAACGACAGGAGGCAAATGAGATGCCAGGGTTGGGGTTTTGATTTTTTAAGAGCTTTGTGTAATTCTGGGGGCATATGATTTGTGAATCACAGTGCCACACTGGGAATTAGGAATAGCATCCCTGGGCACGTAAAGAAATGGTATTCAAGGGGAAGAAATAACTCCACTCTAGCTGAAGGAAGTTCTCTTACACCTTAAAGGAGTGAGGAATCCTGTTTCATGGATGTGGCTGGATAGATGGATGTACTTGGATGCCTAAAACACATATGGAATCACAGAAACCTAGGATGGTTTAGGTTGGAAGGGACCTTAAAGACCACCCAGCTCCAACCCCCTGCCATGGGCAGGGACACCCTCCACTAGACCAGGTTGCTTCAAGCCTCATCCAGCCTGGCCTTGGACACTTCCAGGGATGGGGCATCCACAGCTTCTCTGGGAAACCTGTCCCAGTGCTTCACCACCCTCTCCGGGAAGAATTTATTCTAAATCTCCCTGCTTTCAGTTTAAACGCATTACACCTTGTCCTGTCACTACAGGCCCCTGTAAAAAGTCCCCCTCCCAGTTTTCTTGTAGCCCCTTCAGGCACTGGAAGGTGCTATAAGGTCTCCCTGGAGCCTTCTCTTCTCCAGGCTGAACACCCCAACTCTCCCAGCCTGTCCCCATGGCAGAGGGGCTCCAGCCCTCGGAGCATCTCCATGGCCTCCTCTGGACTTGTTCCAACAGGTCCATGTCCTTCTTACGTTGAGGGCTCCACAGCTGGACACAGAACTGCAGGTGGGGTGTCATGAGAGCAGAGTAGAGGGGGAGAATCCCCTCCCTCGCCCTGCTGGCCACGCTGCTCTGGATACAGCCCAGGATATGGTTGGCTTTCTGGGCTGCCAGCACACACGGCCAGATCATGTCCAGCTTTTCATCCCCTAGTACACCCAGGTCCTTCTCCTCAGGGCTGCTCTCGATCCATTCTCCACCCAGCCTGTCCTTGTGCTTGGGATTGTCCCAACCCCTTGCTGCACTTTCAAAGTCCCACACCAAATGTCCTTAATCACTCTTCTCCACAACATGTTTATTCCCATGGTTAATAACAAGGTGGAAGATAGTGAATGGAAAATGGTCAGTGTTTAAGAGGGAGGAATGTACCAGTCCTGCCCCACCAGGATCTGTGCGAAGGCTTGTGATTCTTGCTGTACTCATATATGGTCTGGGAAAGGGTGTGAGCAGTGATGGGGCAGAGTTTGCTGGTGAGGCTGAGGTAGGCAGCATAGTGACAATGAGCACTCACTGAAGAGTTCAAGAAAGATCTCACAGTGTATGGCTGGGTGATAAAATGACAAATTACAGTCAGTGCTGGGAGATGTAATTTACAAGGAGGAGCTCTACCTGCATAAATATGTTCAGACCAGTTATCCCCGCTCAAGGAAGTGGCCTGGGAGCTGGGACTGTGTTTTCTCCCTTCTCCCTCAGAGAAGATACCATGGAATTAAGAAGAAGCAGAAAAGGTGAAAAGGAAAATCAAATGCACAGGACAGAGAAGACAGACAAGAGAAACTGATGTATATAAAGTCACGTGCAGTCAGTGATCTGTTTTGGAAACGATTACTTGTGATGTTTTCTAGCATAGAAACAAAAGTATATTGATTAAATAATGATGTACCAGGTTAACAAAACAAAGTTAAGTACTTCTTCACTGCACATCACATTTCTGAGGAATTAATTGCCTAGGGTTGCTATGGAGGCAAAATAATCTACAATGGATCAAAATCAATCAGATGCTTTTATGGACAAGCAACCCAGCAAGGACTGCTATAGACAGGATACTTTGGTCAGAATAAAATTAAACTGAGCATCATTCAAAATATGCAGCAGAGGAAGCGTGGCTTTATGCCTACACTGCTCTTCAATCTGCTCCAAGTCTGCCCCACTGGCCACCTTCACGGCCAGGATCCTGTGCCGGTTTGACCCCTTCATCTCAGACAGTTGTTTCCATGCTTTTGTGATGCACCAGAAGGAACGAGTTGGTAAGCAAAGAGCTGGTCAAGCAGCCTGTCCTACCTGTTGCTGCAAAGCAATGGCACAACATGCACGTATTTGGTGTGGACAACAGGGTTAATGAGAAGATAGGAAAGACGGTTATCTCAGAGATGCTGTTACAACACTCCACAGTCACTTGACATATGCTGGAGCGAGGCTAAGAGCAGCAATGGAGAGCCTTGTCCGGGCTGAGGGCCAAATAGGTCTTTAAAACACATTTGGGGAAGGAAACATGTCAACATACATCATAGTGGTGCCCAGGAAGAAAGCAAACAGCGTGAGGGCTGCCAGTTTAGTGAAAAGAGATTAAGAGCCAGACTGGTCCTTGGGTCACAAGTTCACGTTGCTAAACCTCAAGTCTACATCAAAGATGATGGCAAAGCTGAGGAGAGGAAAAAGCAGAGCTGGGAAAAGGGGGAATAAGAAGGGTTGAGAATGGAAGGAGAGAAGAACGAAAATTTCCGTTTTAGCCAGCCTGAGGGGGAGTTGCTAAACTTTGCTAACTGAATTTGTCAGCCTAGAGGTGATCAGCTAAAATGTGTGCAGCCAAGATGGCCCAGATGTAAAGCAAGGAGAGAAATAAAGACACAAACCCCTTCTGCAGAAAGAGGGAGGCAGATTAGGGAAGCTGCCTGAAAGATGCACTGAAGCACCAGCTGTGGGCGTGGAGTGGGTGGGGATGACCAGGAAGGCACAGATTATGCAGTAAAATTCCTCCCAAGCCTCCAATCCCAGGGATCCCTCTGACACTTTCAGTTCTCGCTCCTGTGAATGGCAGATACTGCTGCTCTTCCTACCTTCCCGAGGGCTGGCTCTGCCCAGCTCCCCACACCTGGGCTTCTCCTCCTAGCTTTCCTGAGCTCAGCTAAATCCCGTGGGGCACAAAATGCAGAGCTCAGGGGATGTGTGAGCTGCCAGGCCCCCTTCTGGGTGCTGCTCCTGCTCAGGCATCCCAACGCAGACCGGTATTCGCCTTTTATGTGACTACATCCCATTCCGTTCATCATATGCCAGCTGAACCGTAACATGATATAACACGAATGGCCTTCCCACTTTGGCTTGCACAATTTGCCCTTTGCTTTTTCTAAGACATGACTCTGAGTGCCACCAGGCAAGCTGCTGCCGGAGGAAATGAACTAGGGGCTGCTCCTCTTCAACAGAGAAAAGCGTCTTGAGGGAGAAGATGAAAGGAATCCTTAGCGTAACTCATGGTCTCACACAGAGCTGAAGCTCCAGTGCCTGACTCTGGCCATGAGCTGGAACCATGCAGGCAAAAACCACACTAGAGAGGTCAAAGCTGCATTTTAGTCTTCAGCAGCCTATTGTATTCCCAGCTCTTCTCTCAACTTTCTCCCATTGCTGGCACACATTTCTCCTCATGACTGCTCAGCACTAGCCACATTACTCTCCAGAAGCGTGACTAGACCTCGCATATAGGCAGAGCACCGAGTGTTTGTTAATGCTGCTGCAAACCACAGCCTTGCAGGAGCCAGTGCCTCCTGTGGCGCACAACATCCTCAACGGAGCAGCTTCTCACTCTGCTCTTCCCTCTTGCTCTGTCGCAGGAAAAGCATTGGTAGCAGATGTGGAAGAAACCTCACCAGCCAGCCCAGGTGTGCTGCCTGGGCCCGTGCCAGGCTGCTGGCTGCGACTGCGAGTCTACTTCCCACAAGCTGAATCATGGGCAAAAGAAATCAGTGATTGATCTCCGGTTTCGGGAAGCTTGCCAGGAGACATGGCACGACACCCATGAAGTGTCCTGACCCTCCTCAGTGTCACTTGCCAGCTGTACCTGCAGCAGCGCCCAGGAGGTGCTGGAGCCAGCTGCTTCGGGAAAGCGCCCCACCATCCTCCTTGATTCAGCATTATCCCTGCCAGGCTACAGGAGTGAACAGTGTTTGGCAGTTGGATCTTAGCCCTGGGCTTACACCATGCTCTGCGGCACGCTCTAGGAAAGAGCTACAGAGCAGCTCCGTTACAGAAACACGTTTCTCATACATGTCTCAGTTCTGTGTATTAGCGAGTTCTTAGAAATGTTTTGGCCATAAAGCGGCTCTACGTGCTACGCAGAAGGCAGCTTTTCCAGCTGCCCAGCAGTGGAGATAGCCAAGGAGAACACTGGCACAGAGGCCAAGGCTGCCGGGCAAAACGCCCCTGGGCTTAGCCAGGAAAACTGCAAACAGCAGCCTCTGACTGCCTGGACTGGTTCTGTCCTGAACAGCCTCAAAGCAGCTGCCAAAACCCAGCATGAGGAAGAGAGAAGGTGTGTTAACGCCGCAAGGCAGCGCTGGGGAGAGCCAGCGCGTCAGGCTGTAACAACCACTGCTTCCCTGCCTGGTCCGCAGCCCTTGGGACCCCACGTAGCTCAGCACTACCGCCCCACGGAGCACAGGGGAGGGAAGAGAAATAGCGCGTGGTGGAAGGCAGCGCTCAGACACAGCCACAAGCATCCCGTACCACGCCACCCATCTTCTGTAGCCACAGCATTAGCCTGTGCAACCTGGACTCGGCTGCACCCAAGCCTCCCAGGGAGGGCTGAAGTGGGTGGGCAGCGTGGGATCTGCCAAGGAAGCACACTGCCCAAGGAGCTCGACGCTGGATGCAAAGAGGAGGTCTTTCCCAGAGCACACACAAGGAGATGAAGTTGGCGTGCGAGGAGAGCACTGTTACAGGTGGCAGTTGTACACTGGGATTATTGCCCCATAAGCCTTCAGCTTCTCCACTGAGACACTTCACATGATCCTCTGTCCACCCTCAGAAGCATTAGCCATTCTCCATGTGACTCTGTGGCTGAACAGACTGCACGTAACAAAGAAAACACTGAGTTCTCCTTATAGGAAGAAAAGAGATTTCTTTTCAAAGGTAGAAAATGCATAACAAGTACCATGGTCCTGTGTGTGCCAAGTCCTCCACCCTCAGTATAACACAGTATGTTGCCCAGCCCGGCCTGCAGTGATCCTAACCAGGATCATAGAAGCACAGAATGGTTTGAGTGTGGCCAGCAGGGTCGAGGGAAGTTACCCTGCCCCTCTACTCTGCACTGGTGAGGCCTCATCTGGAGTGCTGTGTCCAGTTCTGGGCTCCTCAGCTCCAGAAGAACAAGGAGCTACTGGAGAGGGTCCAGCGCAGGGACACTGAGATGGGGAAGGGCCTGGAGCACCTCCTGTATGAGGAAAGGCTGAGAGAGCTGGGGCTGTTCAGCTGGGAGGAGGCTGAGGGGAGATCTTGTCAGTGCTGATCAGTATCTGAAGGGTGGGTGTCAGGAGGATGGGGCCAGGCTCTTCTCAGGGGTGTCCAGTGACAGGACTAGGGGCAATGGCCATCAGCTGGAAAACAGAAGGTTCAGCCTGAACGTGAGGAAACCCTTCTTCCCTGTGAGGGGGACAGAGCACTGGGACAGGCTGCCCAGAGAGGTGGGGCAGTCTGCTTCCCTGGAGACTTTCCAAAGCTGCCTGGGCTTGTTCCTGTGTGATCTGCTCTAGGTGCTGCTGCTCTGGCAGGGGGGTTGGACTAGATGATCTCTAGAGGCACCTTCCAACCCCTAATACTCTAAGAAACTGTGGAAGGGACCTTAAAGAGCATCCAGATCCAACCCCCCTGCCATGGGCAGGGACACCCTCCACTAGACCAGGTTGCTCAAAGCCTCATCCAGTCTGGCCTTGAACACTTCCAGGGGTGGGGCATCCACAGCTTCTCTGGGAAACCTGTCCCAGTGCCTCACCACCCTCTCCGGGAAGAATTTCTTCCTGATCTCCAATCTAAATCTCCCCGCTTTCAGTTTAAACCCCTTACCCCTTGTCCTGTCACTACAGGCCCTTGTAAAAAGTCCCCCCCCCAGCTTCCTTGTAGCCCATTCAGGCACGGGAATGGGCTGTAAGGTCTCCCCGGAGCCTTCTCTTCTCCAGGCTGAACACTCCCAATTCTCCCAGCCTGTCCCCACAGCAGAGGGGCTCCAGCCCTCGGAGCATCTCCGTGGCCTCCTCTGGACTTGCTCTAACAGGTCCATGTCCTTCTGATGTTGGGGGCCCCAGAGCTGGACACAACACTGCAGGTGGGGTGTCACGAGAGCAGAGTAGAAGGGAGAATCCCCTCCCTCGACCTGTTGGCCACACTAGGATGAACAAGAGGGTTTCACCAATGGTTCCCCAACTTGAGCTCTGGCCAAGGGCTGGGGAGCAGTGTGCCAGCATGTTGGTGCAAGGGTAGGAACCTGCCCCCTGAGAGAGATCTTCTTGCCCCTTGTCTCAGCTCCTGTTCAAGTGCTCCTGCACTCAAAAAAAAGGACACACCAGCTTCAGGCCTTACTTCCCAAGCCAAAGCCCAACCTTCCTTGGCACCCAGAGCAGCAGATACACAGGACCAAAACAGAGATGCAGGACTTGAGGAGAAAGAGGCAGAAAATCAGTATAGTGAGAGAACAGGTTATTGTGATATATCCAGTTTGTGACTATTAACAGTGCGAGGCGAGGGGTCCCCAGGCACGCTGAAGTATCGACATGTGGACTGTCAGGCACCGTGGGTCAGTGCGGAGTGTGGCTGTTCCCATCCTCTCCCCTCTGCCAGGACGGGGCCGTTACAGATACTGCAGGCTCAGCCACTGAGACAGGCTGAGTGCTGATGAAGGTTCATTTCTGCAGCAGTCCTGTCTAAAGGCACAGGGCCAGCCGGATGCAGCAAAACCAAACCAAAACAAAGGAAAAAAACCTGCTGTATGTCTGGATACATTCACCCAGTTAGGCAAGGCCCAGCAGCATGGAAGAGGATAGGGCTGAGCCACGGTGACCTGCAAGAAAGTCAAGAAACACAACTCAGTGGAGGATATAAAAGGAGGGCTCCATCCAGCAATCCCAGCATGACATGCCTGCAGTCATCTGTGCAGATCCCACACATTTTGCCTTTCTTCTGCCTAACTTCAGAGACAAGGAGCATCCTGGGTACCTTAATACCGACGTACAGGAATGGAGCAACTGAGTCAGACACTTCAGGGAGAGGATTTTCTCAGCCTTCAAGAGGAAGACAAGACAGGCCCCAGCTAAAAAGCTTTGCTCCAACACCAGTTCCTGGGAGCGGAACCACACAGGGAACTCAGCAATCCTGGTGCAGCCCTGCAGTGGGTCTGCAGTCAATAGCATGACCTTCTGATCCCTCTCCACTCCCAGCTGACAGAAATCCAGATGTTTCCAGAGGTGTACAACAGCATCACCACTGCTTCCTCTCGCCTTCAGCAACTGAATGGAACAGGGAAGCTGCACATCCACTAGACAATTAACTCATGGCATAGCCTGCTGTGTCAGAAGGCCCTTCCTGGCCCACTCCATACCCTGCTATAAGCCACCCAGTATACTACAGCTGCAATAACCCACTGTGTTTAAACAGGGTCTCAGCAGCTGGAAAGTTCTCACATGCAGTTGCCTCATCCTGTGTTCTCAGCTTTGCCTGCAGCTCACTGCCTCCGCTACCCCCCAGGGCTCTGCCCAGCACCCACTTCTGATACGCACCTCTCACCACAACCTTAAGCCACTGCAGCTGACTCTTGGCAGAGTGCAGAAATGCTTTCTGGTAGTACTTGTCCTTCCAGCCCCAGGCCTCTAGCAAACTGTGAGCTCCCTCCAGCAGCCCTGCTATTGTACTGCAAGTAGGCTGTGCACCACAGGTGCTGGGAACCCAACCTTACTTACGCTGATTTGTCCCATTTTTCCTGGTCTTTTTGCAGTCCTGGAATGGAAGTTGGATGCTGCCGTCTGTTTCTTGTGCTCTATTTCTAGCTATTTGGTGGTCAAGAGATGCTCCAGGTGGAGCAGGAGGGGAAAAGCCCCTGTAAGAGCTAACTTTCCTGTGGTTTTGCAGATGGAAAATTCCAATCCTAGAAAGGCCTCAGTTTTAACATATGTTTGTGTGAACTGTTTTTCTTAACCATGCTGAGAAAGGGCTAGTTGGCGAGGTCAAATAAAAAAAGAAAAAGAAAGAAATATCACCCCTCAGCAGAATGAAAACATTTAAAAATAACAGGTTGGGAACAAGATAATTGCAGAATAAGATACAACAAAGATATACTGAAGTGTTCGGAAGGGAACAACGGGAACGGCCACGTGTTTTCCTTAAAAAACGATGTAAAAGTTGTACAAAAGTACAGAAACACGCGTCGGGAGGGCTGTGACCTGGGAGTACTCGGCCAATGAGGAAACAGGGGAGGGGGCCGAATGCGTCGGAACTAGGGTACTTAAGATGTACTCTACTGCTATGAAGCACGCTCTCTCCCGCCGGGGGATCACCCACCACTGCAATTGCGAATAAAATGCTGCTTCGCTGAGATCCTGCCTGAGCCTGCGAGCGTTTCTCACACCCCACTGCTACTCCATTTCCCAGGGAAGCTGCAATTGCTGTCTGCCTTCCTGTGTGCTTCCTCCTCTTACCGTGTCACTTGGGCTCTACATCCTCGATGCTGAGCGCTTGACAGCAGCTCCGTACAGAGGTGTTCAAGGGAGCGGAAGAGAACTGCAGGGAGAAGCAGAGAGACAGCATTGCGGGAGCAGCGAACGGGACGTCATCCACAACACAGCCCCACAGTTCGAAAGTTGTGGACTTTCCTTCGGGCATCTCAGATCCTCCCCCAAGGTCTCCCCCAGCCCAGCACTTCCAATGAACAGAGTCTTGACCCAAGACCACCAAAGAAAAACTGTGACCCAGGAGTTACGAAACCAGGCGCTACTTGTGGAAGCCTCCTCCCTCCTGCCCCCGAGCGGGGCAGCTCCACATGGCCACGGGTGACAAGGTTTGGCAGAGGATATGCCCCAGCTCACCTGCTGGATTTCCTGCATTGCCAGGCGTATGGAAGAGTGGAGGCGAGGGAAGGCTCGCTGGCTGCCTCCCTCCTTGCCTGAGCTCGGCTTTGTCCTGCTCTTGTCCAGGCTCTCTTTGTTTTGCAAATTCTTGGTCCTCCTGAACCACACGTGTCTGAGAACTGCACCTGCTCCTGACTGCACAGCAGGTCTGCTGGTGGAAGGCCTGGGGGGCTGTGCCTCTGCGGGGGTCTTGGCTGCGGGTGGACCCGGCCTGAGGTACTCCAGGTTTTCATAATCTAAACTCTCACTACTTTTCTGAGGGGGGAAAAAGTGGATTCAGCAGTGGCTTGCAGACCCTTCACATATCCCAAACAGCAGAGCAAAGAGGAATACCTGGCTGTACCCTCTGCTGACACTCAGGGAGCAGAGGGGTGTCATCCACCCACCGGGGTCTCTCCCGCACCCCATGACTCCTCAGTGCCCAGCTAGTAGCCTTTCCCAGTGCATGCAGAACACACCGAGCTGCTTGGCCAGCATGGCAGACCCCCAGATGGAATAATAAAAGAGAGATGCTGCCACAGTGACTGTCCACTCAGGCCACAGTCTGTGCCCTATCCCCTTTTCTGGCTGCAGATCCTCAACATTCACCTGCCCGCAGGGAACTGTCAGTTTCTCCATGAAGGGCTGGATACCCACAGTCTGGTGATACCGAACCAGTTCGGTGAGCGAGGTGTGAGCCCGGTCTTCCCCCAGGATGACGTAGCGTGCATTGGGCTGCATCTGGACCATGTAGTGTCTGCAGCGGCTTTCACCCCTGGGGAGATGGACAGATAGAAACAGACATGGCCTGGTGTCGCGACGTCTCTCCAGGACTCAGACATGGCTTTTGGCGCTTGTTGTTTCAAGAGGCCAGATGTGATCAGGAGCCACAGTAACAAGTATCACAAAGATGCAGGAGATGCGCCATGCTGGAGTGTCACACACTGTTATACAGGTGCTGGAGGAGCAGCAATTTCCCCATAGTCCATGACAGGAAAATTCCAGCAGCTGGATCCAAACCCCAGAGGAGTGTTCCACCTCCCATGCCTGTTGCCCACATTAAAACTCCATCCTGCTCCTTGCCAGAGGCGGTACAAAGACTGTGTCCTTGTAGCAGTCTGCTTCTCAGGCCCTCCTCTAGACACAGCTCTGCTCCAGTCGATGCTTCCTCAAACCTGGCTTGCAGGCTCACCCACATAGCATAGCCCAAGCAGGACCTGCACCCTTAGAGCTGCAGCACTCCTCCCAAAACCAGATCTAGTTTTTGGCAAGAGACATTCTCCGCAGTGTCCTGTCTGCTCCTCCAAACCGTCTGAGGCACCCACAACAGGAGAGGCTGAGAATCATCCGCAGTGTTCTCCGTGGAGGAGGTTAACTCCTCCAGCCATGAATAGCTCAGTTTAGGACCTTCTTTTCCTTCTCTGCAAGGCTTATACCTACCTGTATGTCAAGGTGTAGCCTGGTCGGCTCTGGCTGATCCGAACAAGGAAGCAACCCAAAGGCTTGTCAATCAGCAAGTTTTCAGCTTCCCTGGAAGCAAGAAAGAGTTTTTCAGCAGACAGTGAGCAGCTGCCTCTGTGCAGGGATTCCCATACTCTCTCATGTATACTGTGGTAGTGCTCCCAGGTTCAGCATCTGACCCCAGAGGCTTCCCAACTCGGACTTGCTGCTGCTGCAAGGAAGCATTATAGCAGGCCGAGGAGGCACAACACCTTCAGCCAAAGCGTCTCCAAGCTGGGCAGCTCTGAAGCTGCCCCAGTGCTCTGACCCGTGCAACAGTAACAGCACAGAGCACATTACAAAGCCCCACTGAGATGGGGAGGCTGTGCACGTACACATTTCCTACGCTCCAGGGCTGACGGAAGAAGTCAGGATGCTGTGGGGTGGTCGTGCTCAGCACGAGGTAAGCCCAATGCCTTGGAAAAACACCAGCTTGGCTTACACCAGTCTGGCTCTCTAAGCTTCCTGCTGGAAGAAGGTTTTCCCCCTCTCTGCCCAATGGACAAAGCACGGCTTTGTGCTTGTCATATGCCCTGCTCCAGGCTAGAGGTGACTGCAAATCACCACTGCAGTTTGGGATTGCTGTTGCTGCTCTGTTACGTGAGGCTGAGCTTACACTGTATGGAGACTTAAATCAGCAACAGAAGCACCACTTCAAAAGCGCCTACTCTTTCAGTGTCTTTGGGAAGGATCTGCTACGTCCTTCAGCGTGAGTGCTCTCATGGCTAGCCTATCTTCGAAATCAGACAGTTTTGTCTTCCAGGCGCTAGCTCCTCTCCTGCGTTCTTTGATCTGTGGTCAAAATCACTAATGCAGGGCGCCTTGTTAATTATCTTAAAAAAAAAAAATGCAGCTACCAGGGAGTTGTCAGCTACTGTAGTGTCCTTTACTGAGCTAAAGGGTTGTATAATGTCACATAATGTGTAATCTTCACACTGGTAAGTTGACAAAACCCAGGAACCTCTGATCTAATAAGACTGAAGCGGACTTGCAGCTGTAACAGAGAAAAAGCTACAAACTGGAACAACATGATAAGGGTGTTCAAATGAAAGGCGCACTTGGCATCAATGCCCACACACAAGTCCCACCAAATAGGGGACACTGGCAGTCAGCAAGCCCGCAGCACTGTAGATTAATCTGCACACAGAGGAGACTGCCACCAGAAACTCTGACATCCACCTGCTAACCCTGCTGTCTTGCTTCTATCCCATCACTGGCCAAATCAGCATTTCTCCGATTACCTCACTGCTAGGAAAGTAGTGCATGGCTCACCCAAGAAAGTGCAGAGCTAGGCATACCCAGAAGCGAAATAGCAAGCGTTTAGACAAAAGTTGCCTCCAAAAAAAAGGCTTTTTTTACTGTTTACCGTCTCGTAAACAACTCCGTAAGAAGGTACGGCTTTGTGGGTGTCTCTCCCAGCCTAAAGGGATGGAAATTCCACCTACGCTGCACTCTCCTTAGATGGGCAGAGGTATCCCCGAAAAGCTTTCCTTTGCCTGTCTCTGGGGGCTTTGGGGGAATCCTGCTATTGGGTACCCACTAAAGCCTCTCTTCATACTTTTTTAAAATAAATGTACACTGAATTCTGTGTTCTCTTGCTGTAAACTGAGTCTCCTCCTGACCTAAACTGAGAGATATGAGAACAGTCATAATGAGTCAGACCAAATTTCACCTTCATTCTGTCACGTCTCTGCCAACGGTCCACGACAGGATAAACACACACATGTATTTCCTCTCCAAGCACTTTCCAAGCCTCCTTTCCCTGCACAGGATCTGTGTTTAGGAATTCACAGTGGACTTGTTCCCTCTGACTTTCCACAGTCTTTCCGTGTACCCATGTGAAGTTTCAACATTTGCATCCTGTGATGGGGAGCTCCACTTCTGCCTAAGGGTCTGAAGCTCACAACCTAAAAGTGAAAGGCTCTGCAGGTCACCCCCATTCCTGAAGGAGACAAATCCTGGCAAATCCAACCTACCCAGTCCTCCTAAGGACACAGCAGCTTCTGCCGGCCTGCCACAGCCCAAGCTGTGGCCACCGTGACTGCTGCATACTCACCTCCGGCTGATCATCCCGTACAGCCAGCTTGGAAAGGCCCCATCATCCTGCATGACCTTCTGGGCCTGCGTCTCTTTGAACCAGCGGAGAGTTGCTCCTCTCTTGAGTTTCCTCATTTCTGCCTCTATGTCAGTCTGTTCCTCTGTCCCCAGAGCAGGGCGAGCCACAGAAGGGTCCAAGAAGTTATCAAAAGGAGTGGACTGAAAGTGAGGAGAGGGGGAAAGCAGGCATGAAACCAAGGCCAAAGGCAGGGGACCTCTACAGGGATCATTTTGGCAGCGATCCCATTTCTCAGTCCCTTATGACAAGATCGGTCACAAACTATCAATTGCTGCTTTCAGTTCCTCAAACGTCCTGACCACACTTTTAAACTAACCACAGTAGGAAAAGGGTCTCTCGCTTCTCACAGCGAGAATGACACTGTTCTCCAGAGACCACACACAGGAGAACACGTGCATGCAGAAGGTGGAAGGAGCAGGGAACCAGCACACCTGGCTGAGGGGCACCGAGCAGAGCCAGTATCGCTACCTCTGTTAGTTTGCTGCGTGGCCGTGGCACTGGTGGCTGTGGTAGCTTATCAGAAGGATGGGGACAAGGCTGAGGGCGCCTCTTTCGTGGCATGGGGACTGGAAGGGAGATTCTTTCTGCAACAAGAGGAAAGAAGTAGATGAAATCTAGCACCCCAGATCCACGAGATCCATCCTCGATGTGCCCAGGACAGGGACAGGCTCTGCTGCATGGAGTGT
The DNA here is from genome assembly GCA_027574665.1 of Rhynochetos jubatus. NCBI lineage: Eukaryota > Metazoa > Chordata > Aves > Eurypygiformes > Rhynochetidae > Rhynochetos > Rhynochetos jubatus. The sequence continues at coordinate 72,874,013 of CM050690.1, read as the reverse complement.
GTGGGAAAGACACAGCTTGTCACTCCTCCTAACGCAGCCAGGCAAACGACCTTCACCGCACTGCTTCTGCTCCCCACAGAGAAAGCTGCACTTTCAAATGGCAGAAACACCAGCATGCCCTTGCCCAATGCATCGGTGGAGCCCCAGTCCCAGGAGAGCTGAGGGCAGGCTGTCATCACCCGGAGCTTACACCACTTTGAGGTGATCGTCGCATGAGTGGCCACGCACAGGGCACCGGGAGTGGGAACAACTCACTCTGGGTCTCTGCTTCCACCGCCAGCTGCCGGCTTCTTTCTCTCTCTGCCTCCTCCTGTAGGCGCTGTGCCTGAGCTCTCAGCTCAGCCACCAGTTTTAGGTAACTCTTCCTGTACCTGAATCCCCTGTAAACTGTTCAGAGAAAAGCTGTGGTTAGAAACAACCTGCTTATCATGCCTTGTCACCCACTGGGGGAAGCACACTGGGTGATATTCCTTCACCCAGTGCAAAGCCCTCAACGCTTCAATCACGTTAATAAAGAGCAATGCAGACTGTACTTGAGCAGGCAGTCAAAGCCACGTGAGACCTGTCTTCCACTCCGTTAAGCTGCCAGATCACACAAATTTTAAAAAAATCAAATTACAGATCTAAGCTCTTACCTCTAATGCCAAGGCACAGGATACCTAAAAATCAAAGTCTCACAGAGCCACGTGAACACCTGGTACCCGTCAGACACTACTCAGTAAAAGCAAAGCTCTTCCGTGCATGAGATGGCCCACACGACCACCTTTCCCATAAACAGCCACCACAGGGTTCACCAGGAGCTTTACAGACGCTGCATTATCCCGCCCACTCTACCAGTTACTAGAGCACGTGAACCGAAAGCCACACTTTCTCATTTCCCACCACCCACACATCTACCCCATGGATGAGAACAAGGCACAGCATGTGCACGGTCTGACATTTGTCACACTGTACAGTGCATAGCTGGAAGCTGCGCAGATGCTTCAGCAATGCAACAACCCCTACAGAAGAGAAGTACAGCAGAGAGGGAGCAGGCAGGATAACAGCAGCCTCCTCCTGCTTGCACAGTCCTCGTGGAGCTCATGTAGAGGGAAGTACCAAACTGCCTACAGGGCCTGCTCTAGAGAAACAGGCTGCCAGCGCAGACACTACCTGGAAAGAAAAAACCCACACCAGAACAAAACTTCATCCCCTTCTGCCTGTCTCTGAAGGTAGGAATGGTCTGCTTCACTCATCTTCTTTTCTTTCTCCTCAGTCCAACACTACTCACAAAAAAGCCCACACTCCAGAGGACGGTTACCCAGACCTGGGGGCACAGCCAAAGCAGACACTTGCCCTGCCCAGCTCAGTTCTCCACACATGCTTTCCCCTCCCAAGGCTCACAGACTGACAGCTCTCCCCGACAGGATGAGCACTGAGGAGGTGGGCACCTGCAACAAGCACTCTGACTCCAATGGGCCTTGATGCGGAGATGGTGCCTGGCCTGCCTTCTTGTGGTCTGCAAAGGTGCGCCAGTGGAGCAGGGACTGCAGAAAGGCTTTTCCTTCCCCTGGTCTGAGATCGGAGTTGAGGCATGCTCCTGCCCCAGCGCTCACCTTTCTGTATGACAACTGCTGCTCTTTCCAGTCGTTCCACATACTTTGCCAGCTGTTCCTGGTGCCAATATTTAAAGAAAAGTCTTGACTTCCTAAAAAGTTGGGGAAAGAAAGAAGCAGTGAGGAAATAGGTTGTCTAAAACTGCACCCAATCATCCTCTGGACAGGCCTTTCCTATGGCCAGAAAGTTCTGTCTGAAGGGAAGCAGTGCAGAAAGTCTCTGCTGTGCAGGTCCCCCATGCCCAGTGACAGCGATCCACACGTACCCACATATCCAGCCTGTCAGCTCTGTACTTTGCAGTATCTCCAAGCAGCTGAAAGCAAGGAAAAAACCAACATAAATCCTTTTCCACCCAAAGCGAACACCAAGCAGCCAGCGGCTTTACGTGCATAAAGCGAGGAAAAGTGCCTCGGTAATTCTGTGCCACATTCTCCGTCCTCTGTCACCCGACCACAATCAGTAACTGGCTGTAGTGCTCCTTGAGGTAGAGCTAGTATCACATGCAGGAGCATCAGCAAATGGGTTTTCTCGAGGCAGATTTCCTCCAACTCCTGGGGAGACAATTCTGCAGAGCCTATGTTATTCTCAGAACTGTTTTCCCTCATTTAATTTCCAAGCTCTTTGTTGCACACAAGTCGCAAGGTCAGCACAGCAAGACTTCCTGGAGAAAGTCTGTTTTCCAATTTCAGTTTCATTTTGCAGACTCTAGTGATAAAATCTGGGCGACTCAGAAAGATTCACCGACACTTGGAACTGAAAGCGATACTCCAGTCGTGCCACACAACAGCTTCCTCTCTCCGCCTGCAAATCCAGGCTGTGAAACCATCGTGGTACTTTTTGCCAACATCTCACATTGCAAAGCAGAAGTGGTTTTCCTTCTATCTCAGCCAACTTCCACTGTGCCAGAATCTATATCCAAGGAAATTCTTATCTGAAAAGGATCCTACGATGCTTGTGTCTGAAACCACACTGTGCTGCCTGTCTAACTTCATCTTTCTCTCATCCATGAGATCCTCTCTCGACCTAGGTCTCAGCTGAGCTTGCAATTCCTATTAATTCAGTATCATCAGTAACTTCGAGGAAGCTCTGTGAAGGCTGGAGGAGCTCCTGCCAGGAGAAAGTTTTTCCGGGAGAACATTCAAATCTTTTTCGTAAAAGACAAAAAAACCCAGAACAATACAAATCAGCTGGCTGCCCTACTACGCTTTGTTTTCACTGTCAGGCACAATTGACCATGGTGGGAAGGAGGGACTGGGAAACAGGAAAAGAAGAGGCAGGGAGTTGCTGTCCTAGATGTAGGTTGTAAAAAGACAACAAGGTAAGACTGCAGAGCTGGAAGGACACTTATGTATGTAACAGTCAGGTTCTGAAAGTGCTGGGGGTATATTATGCCTGTAGACACAAAAAATTCTTGGACCAGAAACATCCTCTCTAGCCTGGGAGACACTCAGCGCTGGCTGCTTGCTCAGCATTGTCTTCATGTTGTTCTTCTCCCCTGAGTCTGCCAAAAGCCTGGAGAGACACCTGGTAACGGTGCTGAGCCCCTGCCATACCAAGTTCAGTGGACATCCTTGAACAGTATTGTGACTCCCTAAAATCAGAAGATCAGCCAGTTCTCATTCCACAGGATAGCAAGGCTTTATAGTAACTAAACTGAATTGCTACAACGCAATTCAAGAAAGGTTCCATTCATCATTGTACTAAATGTTTTTTAAACACTAACTGTCCTTGCCTGGGGGCTTGTGCTTCCCATCAACACAAAACTTCGTTTTGTTCCTTTTACTGTTTGCTGTGCTACTCTGAGAGCAGAAGTCTCTGAAGAAGACACCGAATTGCACGTAACAACGGAAGGGTTCCTACCTTTCTTTCGTGAGGGAAACATCTGGTTTAACTAGGAGAATTCCGTATCTGTGAAAAACAACCCAATACAACAAGATAAGAGCCACATCCTTGATGTGCTGAGCTGATCCATGTCACCCTCACAGCAAACAACAGTATATCATTGTCTTTCCCACTCAGCCTCCCACAGCAAACAACCCCATGATCTCAGGCACATGAACTCCGAAGAGGCTGTTTCACTCCTTGCCCATATCTGGTCACCCGCGTTGCTTCCCTAAAAATATCTAACGAGGAACATTCAGAGGTTTTAACAAACCTTTCAGCAAATTCCTCAAACGAGGGTCTCCAGGAGAAACCATCTCTTCGGATACGGATTGTCTCCAGCAATCCGTTGTACCGGAGCTTAAGCAGCGCCACAAAGAGGATCAGAGAAGCAAACAGAAACAGGTCATTAGGACATCAGTTTGTTCCTCTGCAGCCAGAAATGCCTTCATTCAGCCCTCAACTTCTCGAGTTCAAAATGAGAAAGTTTCTTTCTGAAAACGTTTCCTAGGTTAAAGGCTGAATTTACCACATCCCATAACAATCATCATCAACTACTCTCCATTAAAAGTTGGAAGCCATAAAAACCAACAACTGAAATACCTTCATCTCCCAGCCAAGGGTTCTGCTTTGCCTCTGTCCCTTAAAGGATAGCCTTTTACTCCAAATCTGGACAAAGAAGTACTCTGAGGCACGGTTGAACCTCCCTCTTAATCCTATCCTTTCTTATATACATTAAACAGGCCACAGAACTTTCTGAACTCTTCTAACCATTTTCAGTGTTCTTTAAAGCGTCTGGATCCCAGACCTGAGACAATATCCAAAGACAGTCACATCAGCACATTTCAGCTCCTATCAAAGTGATCCCATCTTGGCTCCTATTCAGCGTTGCCCTGGCTCATGGGCGAGAACAGTCTCCTCTGGGAAGCATCATTTTTTCTGGAATACTGTCTGTGCTAGTCCCCATCCAGGAGATGAAAAGATGAATCCTAGTGCCTGTCAAGCAGATCTCATTGCATTCAACAGAAAAAAAAAAAGGGAGAGAACGAAGATTGCAAAACCTGGACCTAGCAGTCTGTGTCACAAAACTAACCAAGTACCCAGAACATTTATTTGCATAAAATACGTGCCTACTCTTTCTCTTGGAAGGGGAGACTCAGACCAGCCAGCTCCCAGCTATCTCCTCAGCCTTTCAGCGGGGTCTGCCCTCCCCACCGAGGCGTTGCAGGAGTGCCTGTAAAGGACACTGCCTCTCCTTACCTGCTGCAGCACCACCTGGCTGTCCACCACACCTGGGTCCTTCTGGCTGTTGGGTTTTATACACCGCACAAAGTGTGGGTTGGCAGAATACATCCTCTCCATGAGCACCATCAGGGAATGCTGGCAAGGGCAGAGAAAGATCAACAGTCCAGCAAGCCAAAGCACTGATGGAGCCCAGTGTGTAACATCCTGCAGCAAGGACTGTTTTCCCACCCCACAGCAACTTCCAAGACTCTGGTAACAACTGGGTCACTGCCACCACGATCTGCGCTTGGCACCCAGAGAAACCCCTGTCTGCATGCTGGATGCTTTAGCTATGCTTAGCAGCCTGGAAGCTCTCACTAAAATATCACTGCAGTCATCTCAAGGGGCGCTGCAGGGCAGCAATACTTTACCCGGAACTGAGCTCCAGCAGACTGTTTTCGTGTGCTGTTGAATTTGTCATCTGCTCCTGGTAAGACCTGAAAGCAGACCCAAACAAAAGGTCACCCCTGGAAGAAGTGCTTGACTGCCATCCAAAGAGCTCTGCTGAAAGGCAGATGGCAAAAAGGAGAGAGGATGGATTTCAAGGGAGGGAAGACAAGTTAAACATATCAGCAGAAGCAAGCAGAACACCCAGTAAAAACAAAGGAGAAATTGTTGCAAGCAAATTGCTGTCTGCTCTTATTGTCAACCAATTTCTGTCTGCTCCCATTTTCAGCCAGTTTCTCAAATAATAATCATCAGGTAACTACGCCATCATTTATCAACTGCCATGTGGACCTGCAGGGCAATACCTTGGCTTTCACGTGAGGCATCAGTGTCCCTGTCCTGGAGACAGTGGCTGGAAGAAGAAAGAAGTAGTTAATTTTGTACTTTTGCTCACAATCAGCCATGTCAAAACACTCAAACCTCACTTCACACACAAGTCTCCCTACAAATCCTGAATCACAGACAGGGTGTTAAGTTTCACCGTGTGGAAATACAAGGAAAGAGCTAAAGAAGGGGAGAAGTAAATGAATAACTTGAAAAAGGGATTGTATTGGTGGGAGAGAAATAATGCACCACCTCAGGGTTTTTTAACATGTTGTACATGAAAAAGAAAATATGTTTGAAAAGGATAATCTCTACACTCACTTCAGATCACACAGTGTTCAGTGTGCACAGCTACAAGTTCTGACTTCGTCCAACTTTCTTTTGAAACAAGAACAGAGCATATGGAAAGAGCCGTGGAGACAGTCCTGCACTGGCCCTGGAGAAGATGGGCTATGTGATCTGAGGAAAGACATCTGTGCAGTGGCTAATTCTTTGGAAGAGGATACACCCTGCCTTGCTTTCCAGGGCAGAAACACACAGCTCTGACAGCTCGGTATAAACCAGCAGCCCCACTCCAGGCTGCAGCCTTCCTACAGTATCTCTGGGGCTGTCAGCTGTGAAACACGAGTCTTTATACCCACAGTTAACTCTTACCAAGGTGGGTCAAGATTCCCATGGGATGCCCTATCACAGCAGAGGGACTTGCCTGTGAACAGCACACTGAGCAAGGGGGTGATGCTGTTGATGAAGAGCCCACGGACGTTGGCTGGCAAGGTGTCCCTGTTCTTCTCCAGAAAGCCCGCGGCGGTGTATTGTACCTAGGGGAAAGGGCAGCATGTCACTAAGGCCAGCAGTGCTCACGGGCTTGCTGTGAAAGCCACCTCCACAGCTTGCCAGGGGCAACTGTTGAACTGAACGTACACACACTGGCTTGCATGTGAATTCTGTACACTGACATGCGTAATTTGTAAATGCACCCCGTCCCGATGCAAATCCTGAGGAACAAAACCCTGCGGATTGGCACTGAGGCATCAGAACCACAGGAGTGCATGTAACACTGAGACATCCACCTTTTCTTGTTCTCCTTTCCTTGATTATGAAGTTTTGTTTACTTTTGGTTTATGCTTCACTCTTTCCCTTGCTCTCCCCCTCTTCCCTTTAACAGGCTTCCATCCTGTTGTCATGCATCCCCTTGCTTCTCTTGTTCCCTTCGTTTCTCCTCTCCAGCCTGCCACTCTCCTTTCTATGTTAGGTGTTAACTTTTGTAATAAGGAATGTCACAACCGATAACTTAGTCAACGATGTCATATGCAATTTAGTACTCTAGTCTCACCAGTGACCTCCACTGTCATGTCTGCTCTTGCTCAAAAAACCCCAATCAATAATCTAATCAATTCAACATATTTGTGCCAATGCTTTCAAAATTGGTGTCAGAAAGGTTACATGCAAGAGTCCTAAACCTCAAGCTTCTTACATACCACTGAATGTATAAATAAGTGCCTTTACTTCCACAACTTTAATTACCTGACTGCTCTCACTGTGTTCCTCAGTGTTTGCAATTGAAATAGTGACTGCTGTGCTCTGGAACCTGACAGGTAAAGGTAAAGCCTTTAGACTGTCCTTCACTGCTGCACAGTGCATGCACAGCTTTTATTTTATAAAGGACTATTTTAAAACTAGAGCTCCAATAGAACAATGATGAACAGCAGATGCTTCTAATGCCCTATGCTTCCCAGCGGTATCCCCACGATCCTCAGGTATCCTCTCTTCCTATACCTTCTAGAGAAATCCCAGGAAATCCTAGAAGGCGACTCCCTGAGAGCACACCACTTCTGTTATTATCGTCTCAGACCACACATTCCTCAACATTAAAGCTTATTTATCAAGCAACACTCTTCCCCCTTCCTACACACAGGACAACAGCATTCTTCCTGCAAACAGTACATACTTTTCCAGCATAGTGAATGATACTGAAGCCCAAAACACGGCCTCGACCTGGCTGGAAGTGTAAATTCCCCTTGAAGCTGCTGTTTAGTTTATCCACGAACGTCTTATCAGTTGCCTGCAAGAAAGCAGATTTCACCATCAAATGAAAAGGCTGCGACAGAGACTTAATCAGGGAACGCAGAAGCAAAACAAAGTGTTGGAAGTGTCTTTGGCTGTGCAACGGTTTCGTACTGTACTCTCTGGCTCTACACAAGGATGCCAACATCATGATGATTCGGCTGTCCTGTCTCATCAGTCACACACAAGGACACCTCCATTCACCCCACTCTTAGAATCACGCTCCAACATAAGAGCTCGCCCTGCATCCCAGATATTTATTGCTACGTTCCCCTCTATCCCTATTTTCTCTGCCCCCTATCTCATGCATACCTGAGGGAATGCACTCTGCTCATCCAGAAGAGACAGGAGCCCAAGTGGCTTGGCCAGGAGCAGGTTCTGCAGGAAAAGAGACACATTACACATATCCAAAGCAGCACAAAGCATCCACTCTCACTTATGCCACCCTTTGAAGAGATTCTTCCCAGGTGCATCTCATCCCGATAGCAGAAAGAGGAAGATTCCTGTCTTGGTGGATGGAGCAATTCTCCTCTGTCAGTTCTCTCACTCACCAGAATAGGTTCATTATTATTGAATGTGATAGTCTCCCAAGGCAGCTCTTCTTCCCTGTAGGCACCCTGCTCCATCTGGAAAATGTGCTGAAACAGACAATAAAAAGAGGTTGTAGCATCCAGCAGACTTGCCTAGACAACCCTGAACATCTTCCTTTCCACCCTCAACAGAGGAGAGAGGTGTCGCTCTCTCACCCCTGGCATGAGTGTCCCAAGATGAAACGGTTCATCTACGTGCTCATCCCTAAGCCCGTCACTCGCTGACGCCGGTGCACAAAGCAGGAACACTTCGCAGTCTGTAAGTGACCCTGCTCTGTCAGCTTCAGTCACTGCTTGATGCTTCCTCTTCCTTCCCTGCCTCAGTGGCTTCCCTGTCCCAGCAGAGAAGGCTGCTGCTCTCTACCCTGCTCCACTAATCCCCTTTTCTGTCCTTGCTGGAAACAGCTCTTTTTCCCCAAGCTCTCCTTCATGTGCCGGGTAGATTAGTGCTCTGCTTTCTCTGCCACAGAAGGTGAGATCACCCACAGCAGACTTACATGGTTGAAGAAGTGCTGCAGCTGCTCATTGGCCAAGTTTATGCAAAGCTGTTCAAAACGATTCACTGCAAAGTTTTCAAACCCAAAAATATCCAAGATACCTAAAAGAGGGAAGGTGAGCACATCATGGAGCCTGCATACAGCTGTGTACCTCAGCACACAATTATGTCTCCCATCACCCAGCTCTTGTGGCACAGGGACACTCTAGTAAAGTCACCAGAGGCATGTTTCCCGTAACGCCCCTGGGACAGCAGGAGAAGCCCCACTCCCACCCCAGTTCCTCTGCAAAGCCAGAGTGCCCCGGAACTACAGACTCACAGTTGCTTCAGACCAACCGACTGCCCAGCGTTGGCCAGGGCCCTACTGACTGCATGCTGCTCACTAGTATCTCCAGCATCATCACATCTTTGATAACAGATCCCTGCATGCATCTCTGCAAAACCTCATGTTCTACCTTCTCTTCGTTGTGTCAGAGGGACACACATTCGAGGATGGAACAGGAGGAGGGCAGGTAGAACTCACCTATCTCCTTCAGCTCTACCTCAGGATCCACGTTCTCAGCCAGCAGCTCATTGATCTTGCAAACGATCCAGCCAAATACTCGGCCATATGCCACCTTTGCAATGGAGTCCCGAGCATCTGCACAGAGAGAAGGGCAGCTCACTGACCCCTCCAAGGAGAGCAGGGAGCACAGCACACAAGCTGGCTCAATGCATTCATCTCCAGCAACAATGCTTAGTGATTTATGAGGCTATTCTAAAAAACAGATAAACATTAGACATCTGTCCAATTGTCCTGGCTCTCTGCACACTCACGCAGAACTCTTTCATTCCAAAATCTTTACATTCTTCCTACAAGATTGGATATGGCACACTAGGGCACTTGTGAGACCAGATAGAGTGGAAAATTTCATTTCCAAAACAATCCAGCTACTTTTCAGAATATCCAGAGACTTGCTTTCCCCTCTGCAGGTCTAGCGAGCATGGATCCCCTCACTGCTAAACCAAGCAAGAGGCTACAAGTTGTACTTGGAAAACCGAACAGTTCTGTTCCTCCTGGACCGCAGCCACAAGGTGCTTAAACGCAGTGGGCAAGGGGAGGATGCAACTGGTGGAAAACTTGCTGACATCTAAGAAGACCAAATCAACATGATCTGCTGCATGACAGGAGACGTGTGTTTTATTGTCTAGAGATGCAAGAGAAGAAATTTGGGAAACAAATAGCTAATGTCCCATTTTCAGCTTTTTTCTTTCCTTTACTTTAAGCAATAATTTAGAAATATTGGTATTTCATGCTTTTTAAAATTTATTTAAAAAATATTTTAAGTGAACCTTTTTGTGCAGATTATTTTGGATTATTTTCTTATTGAAAGTGAAAATATCTTGTGCTTGCAACTTTAACGTACTCCCCCTTCACCTCGCTCCTTCCCTGATACTGTGGTATCTCACTGATTCAATAATTTCTCCCTCTACTACCCAGAGCTCTACACACACTGCCAGCACTCTGCAACAGGAGCCTTGCCCTCTTTTGTACAAATACCTACAGTTTCCTTCTAGGCTGGACGGAGGGAGAAAGCAAAACTAATTCCTTGGTTTCTCATTTAATCCCTGCAGTTTCCTGGAGATCAAACAAAAGCAGCATTCACGGTCCTACATGTCAGCAGGAGACTAAACAGATAAACACTGATATACCTGCCTTGGTGCAAGAGGAATGAAGGGGCACAGACAGACATCTCTGTTCCCAACAAGTTGCATATGTGTGGGGATACCCTTCCATCAAGTATGGGTATCCCCACGCACTTTCTAGCCAGCACATCTGCTGTTCATTAGGTTTCTTACCTTCTGCCTGCTGCTGGGTGTGAAAACGCTGAATCTGCTCGCCTCGGGTCACTGACATTGTACAAACAAGGCATTTTAACAGTTCATCTTCTTGGACACCAAACTGACCCTGGGAGAGGAAATGTTGAGGTCAGTCAACAGCAAACCCTTATTCTACTTGCGGGAGTTGTATTTCCTTGCGTCTGTGTGACACCCAGTGTAACGGGGTCATGATTCAGATCAAGGCCTCCGAGCTCTACTGTAAGGAAAGTGTTACTGTTAACATCTCACAGCAGTGGCGTCAGATGCAGGCTCTGAGAACTGCATTAACCCTGCAGTGACCAAGCTCTCCTGTGCTCTCTGAAATACTTTGTTTTGCTCTCCCAGTGCTGCCACCATTCATCTTCCCTGGGAGCCACGCCAGTGCCTGCAGAGCAATTTAATGACTTATTGAACAGCACCACACAGATGTGAGCTTCAGCAGACATCAGCCACACAAACCCACAGGACACAGGAAACAAAGGGAACTCAGACACAACTGAACCCCTAAGTGATTGCTTTAACAGGAACTCCTGTGGGCAAAAACCAAGGAGCAGACTTTAAGAACTAAGACAGAAAGATTGAAGACAAAAAAAAAGTTGGCCGTTGAACAGATGTAGGTGGTTGTTTCAGGTATGGTGTAGGCGGGAAACAGGCAGAGATGGGAGTGAAACCAAAAAGCAAGGGTGCTGGGATTTCAAATAGGTCAAAATAAAAAGACATAGAAAGGGCACAAATACATTACATATTTCCGTTTTGTGGTGTTAATATAGCAGGATAATGTATCTATCCCATATAGTAAAAATGGGACAGTCCTGGGGAATACATATTATTTAATCTGTGATAATTTCATGTGAAATAGTAGAAAGTTTAATTCTGGATAACCAGGAAAAATTGATAGCAGTTAAGGTGATATCCTTGGACAAAGAACTATACTGCACACCTGAATTCCTCCATGCAACATCACACAGTAATATATAACATTTCATTTTAAAAAACCTCTACTGTATGAAGGCAACAAAGCACGTGCGATATCACCATATGCAAGACACTGGTTCTAGACACGCAAGAAACAGAAGCTGGGAAGCGTCTTTTTGGGAATGAATAGCGGTGAACACAAACACCGTCACGGGGTCGCACATTTCTGGAAAAAAACCTTGCTTTTCAGGATCCTTCACAGTCTGAGGGAGAAACATCCTCTGCCATCTCTGGCAGAAGCAGCCCCTGCACTCACACTGCCAGTGAGAACCCGCATCCTACCCACAAGGTTTCCGTCAGTTCTTCTGTGACTCACCGCTGCAGCCTTCAGCCATCCCTGGGAGGCTTCACTCACTTTTACAGAACCATTGCTCTCCTCAGGCTCAAAGGTCACGTTGCCCAGAGACAACACACCAGCCAAGATAGCCTGCATGTCCACTTGCTCCTAAAACACAGAAGAAAGGTGACTGGAAACCTCTCAGCGTGTAACATATACCACACGGAGGCCACAGAAGTTGGAGAGGTGAGGGAAAGCCACAGGCAGCCTGTGGGAAAAGGCTCTACATAATGCCTGACAGACTCAGGCGTTTTGGAAGTAACGTGGAGAATCCGGAGAGGAGATACATAGGACTGAGCCTCCAAACGACAGCCAGAAAGAAACTGCCTGCAGGAAGCACAGATGGAAATTAAACCACCCTGGAACTGACCTGTTCTTGGAAGCCCACCATGTCAAGGGCATTGCACACCTCTTGGTATTTGTGCTTCCAGCGCTGAGCTACATCCTGTGTACCAAACCGTCCACTTATGTACCTGAGAAAGTGTATAGCCCATACAAAAATGTCACACAGTCAGCACAGCAAGCCAGCCGTACCCCAAAGGAACAAAGCAGATCAGCAGCGGGGGGGCATGAAAGGGAAAGACACTTTGCTAGGGTAATGCAGCAAAGGAGACTCCAGACTTCCCAGCTTCCATTATGACTTACAAGATCTCTTCATGAAGCTCAATTCAGATCCCACTCCAGCTTCCATTCATTCATTTACCTGTATCAGGCTTCACAGAGCCACAGGGCAGAGGCACAGGATCCCTTATGCTTTCCCCTCCATCCCCGCCCATGAAGACTAAAGCGGGGTCTGCCTATGAAGTACCTGTAGAGTGAAGGATCCAATAGCCCATACATCTCCTTTTCCTCCGAAGAGAGTCCGGCAAACATGTAGTAGAAGATGTGGAAGTTCCTCTCGCCAGTGTCCTGTTGCACTACCCGTGACTTCTCTAACAGGTACTCGCTCAGCTTTGCACCTTGCACTGCACACAAGAAGGTGACACTTTGCACCTGGGGACCTGAAGCTGTCTGAGCTGTCCCACATCTTCTACTTGGTGACAGGAGCAAGCGGGACTGTCTAAGACAACTGTCTTGTGTGCAACACCCTCTAGGCTGCCCAGCACACTGGAAATGGGCTTCCCATCACCTTAGGGATGTGTGCTCAGCTCCTTTAGCAGCAACCACAGCTGCTGGCACCATCGAGTATGACTGACACTTCCCCTACACTGCCACCCCCATATTCTTCTCGTACTCCCACATTTCCAAACCCAGGTCTTATCCTACAACTGTGGTTGCTGTAAGAAGTTATTTAACTGTACACTCTTCCCACAGGGAGTCAGGTGTCAAAAATGCACCCTCCACTCAGTCCACTCCCTCCAGTGCCTAACCATCCCCCAAACTACTAATCGCCCTTGAGTTCACCTGTATTCTTCTGGAAACGCAGCTGTATGTATTTTCCAAAGCGGCTGCTGTTGTCATTCATCACAGTCTGAGCGTTGCCAAAAGCTTCAAGCAATGGATTTACCTAAAACAAGCAGAACAACCATTCTTCAAATTAAGCAATCCAATCTAACCTATTTGGAAAAGCTTAACTTCAGCATTCACTGCTCAGCATTCAGCTGGAATAGGAACACTCCAGGACTACCCAAGAGCACCTATTTTATCATGCCCTGGGTAAAGGAACCAAAAGAGGCAAATATAACAAGCACGAGGTGACTGAAAACAAGCACAATCCAAATGATTTGATCTCACTAAGATGACGAACTCATTTATTAAAAAATAAGGTCGGTATAACAGATTTCCACAGAGCATCTGACATGGTATCACTAGATAATTTGACTGCCATACTACAATAAACAAGGTAAACATGGCACTCAGTAAATATAGACAGCTTGAGGCTCAGGACAGCGAATTATAAAGTAATTAACTGAGCAATCACAGGAGCTTGGTAAATGGGATGCAAACAAAGTGAAAGGACAATTTTCCCACACATGAACAAAGAATGCCTGCCGCCTGGAAGAACGATGCCTTAGGGTACATGCTGGGCAGCCTGCTGAATGCAGCTTTATAGCAGGACACTGTAATCCCAAAAGGGCTAACTCAGTCCTGGAATGTATCTACAGGAACCAAGTAAGATCCCTATTATCTCTTCACTGTCATCTCTAGGCTTCCGGAAGGCAGCTCACCTGGACTGAAGTAAACTTTGTTTCCAATGGAGGAATGGCAGGCTGGCTCCAGGCACTACGCTGAGCAAGCACAGCTATACTGCTTCCTGAACCTGCTCGGGTCAGAATCAGCTTGGCAGGGCAGCCCCAGCCAGGCCCAAGCAGAGCCAGCAGGTACATCCGTGCCACGACCCAACAGCAGAGCACAGGCATTCACCTAGGATCCACTGTGGATGATACCACACCGAAATAATCATTCCAGAGCCCAAAGCATGGCACAGTGTATTGGGTTTGTGTGGCAAGGTTTTGGTTGGGGGGGGCTACAGGGGTGGCTTCTGTGAGAACCTGCCAGAAGCTTCCTCTATGTCCAACAGAGCCCACGCCAGCCGGCTCCAAGAGGGACCTGCCGCTGGCCAAGGTCGAGCCCATCAGGGACAGTGGTAGTGCCTCTGGGATAACGCATTTGAGAAGGGGGAAAAAACTGCTGCATAACAGCACCCAGAAGAGAGAATATGTGAGAGGAACAACCTTGAAGATCCCAGCGTCAGTGGAGAAGGCGAGAGGAGGTGCTCCAGGCGCTGGAGCAGAGGTTCCCCTGCAGCCCGTGGTGAGAGGGCAGGCTGTGCCCTGCAGCCATGGAGGGTCATGGGGGGGCAGAGACCGCCCTGCAGCCTGGGGAGGGCCCCACGCCGGAGCAGGGGGGATGCCTGAAGGAGGCTGTGACCCCGTGGGCAGCCCGTGCTGGAGCAGGCTCCTGGCAGGTGCTGTGGCCCCATGGAGAGAGGAGCCCAGGCTGGAGCAGGTTTACTGGCAGGACTTGTGACCCCACGGGGTGCCCAGGCTGGAGCAGGCTGCTCCTGAAGGACGGCACCCCTGGGGGGGACCCACGCTGGAGCAGGGGCAGAGTGTGAGGATCCTCCCCAGAGGAGGAAGGAGCAGCAGAGACAGCGTGTGATGGACTGACCACAACCCCCATTCCCTGTCCCCCTGGGCTGCTGTGGGGGAGGAGGGAGAGAAACGAGGAGTGAAGTTGAGTCCGGGAAGAAGGGAGGTGGGGGTAGAAGGGGTTTTTAAGATTTGTTCTGATTTCTCATTATCCTACTCTGATGTTAATTGTCAATAACAATAATTTTCCCAAGGCAAGTCTGTTTTGCCCATAATGGTAGTTGCTGGGAGATCTCCCTGGCTTTATCTCAACCCACAAGCTTTTGTCGGATTTCCCCCCCCGCCTTGTTTGAGCAGGGGTAGTGATACAGTGGCTTTGGTGGGGAACTGGCCTCCAGCCAAAGTTAACCACCGCACACAGGAGGATCTCTCTGGCTTTACAGGAAAGCTGAAAATGCAGACTTTAAAATGAACTGGTCTAAGAACTCACTCTGCTGTAGCTATCACGTGGAAGGTTGAAGTCTGACTTGCCCAAAAAACCTCACAACTCCTTGGGGAGCAATTCAAGTAGAAAGACTTCAGATCAAAGAGACAAATACATTTCAAAATCAGCTAGCAAAGGTATATGAAAATAGCAAAGACAAAGTTAACCAGTAAGCAGGAAGTATAAGTAGCCAAGCCAAGGCGACTGCAGGCTGTGTGATGGATGCTCCACCCCTATGTACTATTAAATCAAGACTTCATTTTTTCCAGTAAAAGTCCTTGTTCTACTTCAAACAGGAAATTATTTGGAAAAATGCCCCTAAACCCTTGTCACAGACAACATGATAAACGACTGCAATAGTTTTCTGTCATTTAAGACACCACAACATTGCCAGCAAACAGAATTACGGACCTACCAACCTTCTAATTTGCGGTCCGCTATTTCACCATCCTGACCCGCTATTTTCTCACGTGTCGTGTGATTTGCTGCCTGACTTCCAGTGGTGATTCATCAGCAGGCTTCCCGAGCCGAATGCAAGTTGTCTTGCAGCAGTGTTGCTTCTACATCTTCAAGCACCATCCCAAAATTACCCACCTGAAGGATCTGCTGTTCCAGCTGTGAGTTGCCCTTGCAGAGGTTCATGATGTGCTGCAACAACAGCTTCGTACTCTCTGTTTTCCCTGCACCACTCTCTCCACTGCCAAGAAAAAGCAAAGGAAATTCCAGCAGCAGTAAAGTATAGCTGCCCTGCACCTTACACCTCCATGCCCCACCAATTGAGAGTGCCCTCCTGCCCCAAAGTTTCACAACTTTTTCAGCTCAGTGGCATGTGTGAGTACAAACACACCCCATGGCTTTACACAGCAGGTCCCGTGACGTCCTCATCCCACCCCAGGGGAAGTTTTCCCCGTCTCCAAGGGAGTACAGGTATACCCTGTGCTGTCCCTTCTGGGTGGGTTGCACTGGACAGAACATTTGCTCTGCTTCTCAAGAAAAAATATATCTAACTTCTGGAAAACAAGCTCCTCAAAAGTGATCTGGTACATCGACTCCCCCACATACACTGGAGTTGACAGCTTCCCCGTCGGCTTCAGAGACATTTTCCCCAGCCATCTCACATCCACACCTGAGGCCTGATCTTGAGATACTGCGGCAACCTCAAACCTCAGGCACTTCACAGGTCCGCATGCACCGGCGGCTGAGCGGGGGCACACCGCCGCAGAGCTGCCTGCATACCCACAGCATCATGCGTCACTCTGCCGTCACACATGGACAGCACCTCCGCCTCCAAGACAAACAAGCAGCGCTTGAAAGTGCCGTGTCCCCTGTCCTGGGAGGGGGAGTGTACAAGCAGCGAGACAGCATGTCCTTGACTGACAACACTGTACTGGCAGAGACCTTCCGCACATGCATAGGAAAACAACGACGCAGGAAATGCTGAAGGTATACTTGAGGGTGGGTCTCAGTTTCAACACCCGACCTTTGAGCATCTGGTGTGGCTTTACTACTTTGTAGCTCCTACTCCTCCTCATTTGGGATCAAGTGTGTGTGAGAGGTGGCTAACTACCTCAAAAACTACAACAGATACCTGACCTCAAGACCAGACTGGGCCATCACCATCCGAATATGCACAAACAAAATAAGACCATTTTGCGTGTTGAGAACATGCCATCCAGACAGTGCCCTTCAACAGTACACAGATTTTTTTGTTTGCTTTCAGTGACTTCCTTCACAAAAGCACTGTCATCATTCCCATGGTTCAAGCTTGTCCTTGTACCCTCCAACAAGCACAACAGCTTCACCAGGTCCTGCAAACACTGTTCAGCTGCAGGCGTGTAACTGCCCCAGGCTGTGAAGAAAAGCAAAGTCATCTCCAGGAGACCCGAGCGCTGTACCACAGCATATCCTGTCTCTGACTAATGTCCCTTGGGATTGGGAAGGCAAGAGGAGACAGTGGAGTTTGCAGCACAGGACAACTTGACTGCAGTGAGTGTTTGTCACCGGCGGGCAGCTGCTGCGTTCGACAGCAACCTCTGGAACATGCCATCCAGTTCTCCCATCAGTCTCTGGAACATGCCATCCAGTTCTCCCATCAACCTCTGGAACATGCCATCCAGTCCTCCTCAACTGAGAGACTAAAGAGACCATGAAGGACAGTAGACCCTGGTGCGTCCCCACACTGTTCTGATGAACTGTGGTCTAACAGGCTCTCCACCCCAACTTTGCTCTTGTCAGGTTCATTAACGGTGCTTCACCACTCCCAGAGCGCAAACCCATGAACTTCCTGAGATAGCAACACACACACCAGTTAACAGGGTTGCAAGATGCACAGGAGTAGGCTGATTGTCATCTAAGAGACCACAAATTGCTGCCAGAAAACAATCAGAGCGCTGACTTCTTGGCAAACACTCACAGGTTACTCTCTTGCCATCCATCTCCCAAGGCAAATACCATGACTGTTCTCCATCCCTAAGCACCCTAAGCAGCACCTCTAATACCTGCAGACCCTGTGGCCAGGACTTCACGTACAGCACAGGCACTGATGGCCTGCAGGCTAGAGAAATGAGTGGGGCTCAAGTGACCCTCAAGGTCAGCTCCCAGTCCCACCACAACACCCCGCAGTGACTCAGCAAGTCATTCCCACACCATGCAGACTAAAAATACTGATAAAATAACAAAATCACAGAATTGCTAAGGTTGGAAAAGACTATCTAGTCCAACCACCAACCCAACAGTACCGTACCCACTAGACCATGTCCTCAAGTGCCACGCCTACACGTTCCTCGAGCACCTCCAGGGATGGTGACTCCATCACTTCCCTGGGCAGCCTGTTCCAGTGCCTGACCAAGTTTTTCCTAATATCCAATCTAAAACTCCCCTAACGCAACTTGAGGGCATTTCCTCTTGTCCTGTCACCAGTTACCTGGGAGAACAGACCAGCACCCCCCTGCCTACAACCTCCTTTCAGGGAGCTGTAGAGCTCCCCTCAGCCTCCGTCTCTTCTGGCTAAACAACCCCAGCCCTCCCAGTCGACAATATAAAGAAGGCAATATTAAAGCAAACAAGCTGACAATTAACATTTTAACTGAGATGATGTTTAAATTGTTCTCTACAACAGCCTCAAAGCCGTGTTCTAGGTTTCTCTTTAATGTT
Source organism: Rhynochetos jubatus (assembly GCA_027574665.1). Lineage (NCBI taxonomy): Eukaryota > Metazoa > Chordata > Aves > Eurypygiformes > Rhynochetidae > Rhynochetos > Rhynochetos jubatus. The sequence goes on along the minus strand of CM050690.1, from coordinate 72,855,490 downwards.
GATTGAGGCTTTCTCTGCTACTTGATGTAGTTTGAAGCTTTCTCTACTAGCTGATGCTATCTGATGCCCTGCACAGTTTCCTCAGAACAATTTCATCACGGAGTGAAATGCTCATGACACCAATACTTTTTGGTAACAGGAGCCGATGTTTTTGCCTTCCAGTTCACACAACTGCCCATGACAGTAAGATTTTTCCTGACCAGATTGCTAAAGGTCTTAGGGGAAAAAAAAAAACCTTCAGCTTTTCATTCTCCTGCTCTTTGGTTATATACGTGAAGCTCCACTTTGGGAAAACGTGCTCCTTTCAGTATGTTTAACCTTTAATACAGCCGTTACGGTGGGAGTTTTTACAGCCAAAGAAGACCACCCTGTGGCTTTCCCCACTGCTGGTTAAATCCTTCCAACGCCACATCCCTCCAGAGGCAAACCCGAGGTGTTCAGCTGCAGCATCGGCTGCCGAGCCGGTCCGCAAGAGCCAGCTTTGTTAGTCACGCACCTCTGGCCCGTCCGGACCGCAAGACAGGCCGGGGAGAGCGATGCGCTGCGAGCACGGCTGGGCTTTCCCTCACCAACACCACCGGGGACGATGCTTCACCCGATGCTCACTCACCCCGGCGAGCCCCCGGCCCGGCCCGGCCGCCCAGCCCTCACCTGATGACGATACACTGGCTCCGGGGCCCGCCGCCCCGGCGGCCCAGCATGGCGTGGTAGGCCCGGCTGGCCACGGCGAAGATGTGGGGCGGCAGCGTGCCGGTGTCGTGGCGCCGGTATCGCTCGGAGACCTGCGGGGGAAGCGGCGGCGGAGAGGCGGTGAGGGGGCTGCGGGCGCAGCGGGGGCCGGCCGGCGGGGTCCGCGTGGACTCACCTCTCTCCCGTACAGCGGCAGCGGCTGGAAGGGGTTCATGGCGATGAGGATGTCCCCGACGTCCGTCTGGCGAGGAGGGGAGGGAAAGCCGGTCAGCCGAGCCCCCGCCGCCGCCCCCCGCCCCGGCCCCCGGCACTCACGTAGATGTGCTGCCGCAGGAACCGCTCCCGCAGCCCGCCGAGCAGCGCCGCCTCGTTCAGCTCCGCCAGCGCCGCCAGGTCCCCGGCCGCCCCGGGCGGCGGGCCGCGTTCCCCCCGCGACACCATGCCGGACCGCTCCCAGCGCCGGCTCCCGGCTCCCCGGGCGGCCCCGCTCTCGCTCCGCCCCGGGACCCGCCTCCGGGGCGGGGCCACCGTTTGAATGCGGGGCGGCGGGGACCGGCAGGTAACGGGCGGGGGGGGCCCATGCGGGGCGGTGGGCGAGGCGGCGGCCCGGGCTGAGGCGGTGGGCCTCGCTGTGGGCATGGGGCGCCGTGGAGGCCCCGTCCCGGAGCCCGAGGGGAGCGGCCGGGGTGGCCGCGGGCCGCTCCCTGCCCTCCTGGAGGTCCTGGCTCGGGTCCGTCGGCGCGGGGAGCACCGAGCAGTGCCGAGCCGCCCCTCGGGGGCGCCTGCCGTGGGCAGCCGGTTTAAAGCGGGCAACCGCCCTGAGGGCCCCGCGGCTGGGCCTTCCCGCGGCCTCTGCCACAGCAGCTGCCGTCCTCAGGGGCGGGCCGTGGGGCCCCTGAAGCTGGCCCATGAGGTGGTTATCGATCCTGAGGCAGGAAAGGGAGATTTTTGGAGGATTCTCAGGAAAGGAATGTCACAGGTGTTGCAGGGAATATTGCTGCTGGGGCATGGTAAGGGAGTCAGCTGTACAGGGAAGCATTATGTGGTCTCTGAGAAAGAAGCGAGCTGAAGTATTTTCTAGTCCATCCGTGAGCATCAGAGAGTTCTCAGCCTACAGACCTGGAACATGTCTCCAACGGGGACAGGCTGGGAGAGTTGGGGGTGTTCAGCCTGGAGAAGAGAAGGCTCCGGGGAGACCTTACAGCACCTTCCAGTGCCTGAAGGGGCTACAGGAAAGCTGGAGGGGACTTTTTACAAGGGCCCGTAGTGACAGGACAAGGGGTAACGGGTTTAAACTGAAAGCGGGGAGATTTAGATTGGAGATCAGGAAGAAATTCTTCCTGGAGAGTGTGGTGAGGCACTGGCACAGGTTTCCCAGAGAAGCTGTGGATGCCCCATCCCTGGAAGTGTTCAAGGCCAGGCTGGGTGAGGCTTTGAGCAACCTGGTCTAGTGGAGGGTGTCCCTGCCCATGGCAGGGAGGTTGGGACTGGATGCTCTTTAAGGTCCCTTCCAACCTAAACCATCCTAGGATTCTGTGATATGTTTAGGAATAATGGGTGTGTTTGTACCGCTTTATGCGAGCGGGAGATGGTCAAACCTGGTGTAACTTTTTAAAATTTTATTATTTGTTAAGAAATTGGGCTGTAAAATGAAAATCATGACTGCAGCCTACCTTGGCTAAAGCTGCTCTGCGAATGGCAGGATTTTAGTCTGTTACTGGTGAGTACTTTGTGACTGCACAGTAAGGCTAAGCCTGTGCGTGGCATTCCCTGCTGTGCTGCCTTGCCGTCCAGAGGGCACCTGAGTCTGCCTGCTTTGACCAAGCCTTGGCCTCGGATAGGCTTATGGTCGTGCTGTGAACAATAAGAGGATAAACCTCTGGAGAAGCTTCTGCTACTATGAAATACTGCATGTGTCCTTCAGCTCTCTGGACTTTGGCTAACTTGTTAAATGAGCCTTGGTACGCATTTGATGTGAAACTCTTGCTACAGACAATGATTTGGGTATCTGAAATGTGTCCCGAAGACTGTATTTGACAAATTCCCTTCTCTACAATGACGTATCTTTCTGTATTAATATGGTTTGTCCATGTGGGAGCCAGAACTTTTGTGGAGGTAGCTCAGTTTTCAGAGAAACCATAGACTTCATCTCGTGGCAAGTGTGCAACAGCCAGCACTGCCTTTTGATCAAAAGGCAGAGCAACGTTTAAGTAGTGCTCTGCTAACACATGCCCCTTTCTCTGAGCGATGGTGATAAAAGAGGGAGTGTTTTTCTCTGTAACAGAACCATGATGCTCTTGCAGAAGAGAAGAGTAGCAGCAAAGGTGGATAGTAGGTGTGACCCACAGCATTTGCTCAGTCTCTCTCATCTCTGAAACAACAAACTAATGTTAGAAAATGGTAATACAAAGTCCTTACTTCTTGGAAACCTCCATGGGAAGACAAGCAAGAGTGTGCACGCTCTCTCTCTTCCCACCCCCTCAAGGCAAATCTTATGGCTGTTTTCTACTCCCACCCACAGCACCTCTTCCACCCACCAACTTGGATTTATTGAGAGTTTTGGATGAAGAATGGGGCAAAGCACAGGAAGCAGTTGTTTGTGAGTGGGGTTTCAGGCTTGAGATTTGCTTGCAGACGTATCGTGACGTGCTGCTTTTGCTTTCATGATCTGCTCTTTCTCACGCTGCTCTGCTGGTTGATGCAGGGCTCCTGTACCCGTGGGTGGGAATGCAGAAGGAAGCCGTTAATAATGGTTGCTGGCAAGTGACTTCCCTTCTTTCATAGTAAAGCGTGGAGTTTGTAGCTTGGAGTCCTACCCTACGGCATAAGTTATTGTGCTGTGTGTCCATCTCTCTTGGCTCTTCAGGATATCTTTGTATCAACCCTGTGGTTACCATGAGTGACCTGTTTGTGCTGTTTATGGCTGGAGCAAACGCTGTGGAAGAGCAGAGGGCTCGCTGGGAGAGAAAGCGCACCCGGACAGCCAAGGAGCTGCTGGAAACAGAACACAAATACCTTGAGCAGCTGGATTTGGTGGTCACAGTGAGTATTTCGACCCCTTCTGATGTGTGGGTACCTTCAGGCAGCACCTACTTGTGTTGTTGTGGGGAAGGGTGAAGGGCAGGACATTGGTACACCCCTGCTGCCTGGGACAACTGCTGGAATGATTTTTGTTTCTTTTTCTTTACCTCCTCTGTAATACCTGATAGCTCGTGGTTTTGATGCCTTGGCTTTGGTCTGTACACAGACATAAATCCTTAAGTGTTGATTGTATAGGGAACTCACCTTAATATGCCTGAGATGTAAGAAGTGTAGGGGGACGGGCAAGAGAGAGATTCTGAACAAGGTGGTGAAAACCAGATGTGTTTAGGGATACTGAAATAGACTCTGTCAGTGCTGTAATGCAGTTCCACGTGTTTACAGTTACAGTCACTGTTACCAAGAAGGCACATCTGATGATATATTAGATAGGCATTCACAACGTTGGAGTGTGTAGGCTGCAACTTCCTGCTTCTCCTGTGTGCTGTGAATAACCTTTGAGTGACTTGTGAATTTTACCTGTTTGAAATTCTTTTTTTTTTTTCTACTTAGTTCTTTGTGACAATTTTAAAGGCCAAGGGGACGCTGAAACCTGCTGTGTTGGAAGCCATATTTGGACCCCTGGAACCCATATATTCAGCCAGCCAGTAAGTGAACACACTGATATGGTTCTGTAATTATATGGGGATGACCCTATATTGATAAGAAAGTAAGATTTTGGAAAATAAAGCTAACACCTCGTAAAACAGGCATTCACTTCCAGCCCTGCTAGCCTTGGTGACACATGCAGGTTGTACCCAGGAACTGCTGGTCTGTATCCACGTATGTGGATGCCCACTTGCTCTCTGGCTCAAACCTGGTGAGTCTGCTATGCAGTACTTTTAGAGGATGTTTTCTTTAGCTTGCTCTGTGACCACCACACGTGTATTTGGCACAGAAACTGGATGTGAGGTGGAGACTGGCAAAGGAAGGTCAGCTTAGGGGTGAACCAGAGGGAGCTGTGAAAAAGCCGTCAGTAATGTACACCTCATGAGCTGTCTTTGCTCTTTTGCACAGCGTTCTGTTGCTTCACCTGGAGAGAGGGAATTTGGGACCCGGATTGGAAAATTTCTGTCAGAATCTGGAGCTTTATGGCCACTATGCTGAGAATTTGGAACAGGCAAATAAAACCTTGAAGGTGAATATCTCCTTTATTCCTCGTGTTCGTTCTTCCTTCTCTTTTGCCATTCCTTGAAACAGCTACATCCTTCCCTTCTGTTTCTGGAGTGATCAGTTTTCTTCCTCTTTGTGATTTGCTGCTCTTTTCCCAGTCTTTCTTCCATAACCGAATGGTGAAAACCTCTCTACTTATTTAAAGCTTCAGATTTTTGAAGCTTGTTTCAGGTGTTTGTATATGTATGTGCATGTGTTGAGCACAGCTTTTTAAACAGAATTCTGTATTTACTCTCACTCATCCTTGGCTGGAGAATTTGCAGTGGGAGTGTGTTGTGGTTTAACTTCAGCTAGCAAGAAAATACCACGTAGCTGCTTGCACACCTCTCCTCACACCATCCAGTGGAGGAGGAGAATCTGAGGAAAAGACAAGGAAGCTTGTAAAATTGAGATAAGAACTATTTACTATCTGAATATAAATGAATATTATATATAGAAGAGTACTACTACTAATAAGTAATTAAAATAACAGAAAATAAAACAAGTGATACAGTTGCTTACCACCCTCCAACTGATAGCCAGGTCTCGAGCAGTGAGAGCCAGAGCCTGAGAGTGATCGCAGTAGAGTCTGGACGAGGCCCACAGGTGACAGCACAACCGGGAAAGCCAACCAACCAACCCATCAACTCTTGAATAAATGAGCAAGCAAAGGAATTGGCAAAAGAGTTAGTAAAGGAGTTAAGGAGCAAAAGAGTTCAAAGAGCTAGCGAAGGAGTTATGGTCCCCCAGCCCACTCCTTGCCTAGGTACCGAGCATGGTGTGCTATGGAATGAAATACTCCCTTGGTCAGTTTGGGTTTGCTGTCTGAGCTGTGTGTCTCCCATGCTGCCTGTAGCGAGAGAGCTGGGAACACAGCGAGTATCAGAAGCCGAGAAGACCTTGAATTTGGCGCCAGCACTCCCCAACACCAGCTAAAAAACCACCTTATCAGTGCTTTTCTTAGGGTAAATCCAGGAACAGGGCTTCACACCAGCCACTGTGCAGAAAGTTAACTTTTTCCTGACTAAAACCAGCACAGAAAACTAGGGGACAGTGGTCTCTTTCTGGAGAATTATCAGGTCTCTTAGTCTTTTCCACTACAAATAAATATCCAACAGTTGTTATTTCCTTTTCCTTCCCAATTTTTTTTTTCCTATGGCAGAAGAAAATTTTTTTCCTTCCTACTTACCCCTCTAAATACAACCTGGCTTCCTAGAAATTTCAAAAGGATATGTTTTTATTTCAAAGTCCTGACAGCTGTACCTGGAATTTAAACCACCTGACTTCCATTTTTTGTCCATGCTTGCTCCCAGCTGCAGGATGTACTGGGATGTTTCCCTTCTGTTCTGTTTGCATGCATATATTCATGGTTTTTATTTACCAAGAGAAAAAACCCCACTATTTTGGGTATTTGCCTGGAGGAGATGGGAATGCAGGGCTGCATTGCTTTTTCTTGAAATGAGTGGCAAAAAGCCACAGGTGGACTCCTTGTTTTCCTATCTGAGCCAACCTTCCTTTTTTCTGTATTTCCACTTGCTGAGTATTGTAGCTTTATAGTGCTGTGCATGTATTAAGAGGGGCTATCGCTTCCGTTACTTTCTGGGTGGTCAGGAGAAAGGGAATTGCTTGCCTGTGGCCACAAAAGCAGTTGTTGATGCTTGTGTTCAGGGTTGGAGTTCTAAATTCTAAGAATTTTAAGAGTTCCAAGCTCTGGTGCAGACTAAAGCACGTATTTCTAGAGTCTCAAAGCTGTATGCATTTCTGCCACACACAGGAGCAGTTGAGGAAAAACAAGTCATTCCGTCGGTTTAAGAAACTCCAGGAGACTCGACCTCAGTTTCAAGGGAGGAAGCTAGAGGATCTGCTGCCTTTGCCCCTGCAGAGGTTGCACCAGTAAGTAAGCAATTCTGAGTCTTCAGGGCATTAGCACGAGATGGGAAAAGCAACCAAGACACCGTTATGTTCCTATGGGAGGTAAATTTGCCTAATGTATCTCAAAATTGGAGCTTATAGACAGCAATGAAACAGACCTGAAGATGTGCCTGTAAAGTCAGCTTGGTGTACGTGGATGGGAGAGGATGCAGAGAGTTAGATGTGTTTATCCCTGCCTCCTAAGACCTTCAACTAGCTCTTAGAAAGCCTCTACTTCAATTCTATCCATCATCCCTGTAATCTACTGAAGTTAGGCCCTGAAAAAAAGCAAGCTGTCTGAAGTGCTGCAGAAGTGATAGGACAAGAGGAAACGGCCTTGAGTTGTGCCAGGGGAGGTTCACATTGGATATTAGGGAAAATTTCTTCGCTGAAAGGGCTGTCGGGCATCAGAAGGGGCTGCCCAGGGAAGGGGTTGAGTCACCATCCCTGGAGGGATTTCAGAGGTGTGGACAAGGCGCTTAGTGACATGGTTTAGTGGTGGTACTAGAAGTGCTAGGTTAGGGGTTGGACTGGGTGGTCTTAATGGTCTTTTCCAACCTAAAAGATCCTAAATGTCGCTCTGCCAGAAGTGGTCTCGCTACACCTTTGTGCGGGTTGCTGACCTGGAGCAGCATGACCCTCCTGTCTTGTAGGTGGTTGCTCTTAGAGAGGGATGAGATTAATGAAGGTGGAGAGGCTTTTCTCCCTTCTCTGATTATCAGGGCCGTATGCTTTCCTCGGATTTGATGCCTGCCGCAGTTGTCTGAGCCTGGACATACCCAGTTTGGATTGATGGACTCCCCCCTTGAGATATCGCCTCCACTTTGAGGAGGCAGGCTGACTGCACGCAAGGGCTGCCCTTTCTTGGGGAGGGTATGTGGGTAGTACAGAGCACAGGCAGTTTGCTGGCAACCCAGCTGGTGCTGATATAGATCGAGTAGCTGCTCTTCAACCCACGTTAAAGCAAATCTGAGAGATTGAGAGCTTCATTTCTTTGAAAATGGTCCAGAGTGAGCATACCACAGTCTTTCAGGTAGCTTTGTGTAACCTTTTTAATTGGCTTGGCAGGTATAAACATAAGCTTCCTTTTTACCATAATTCTTTGGATTGTTCCTTTAAATTTGTAAAATAGCAGTGTGTTGCTGTCCAGCTCTTTGGAAAAATGGTGGTTTTGTAACAGAAGGTCTAATTTTTTCATTAATCATCTCTTTCATGTTCAGGTTGATTTGAAACTGTTACATATACTGTGGGTCATATGACTTCTGCCAGTTCATGAATCTATTCAATGTGATATTTCTTCTGTCATTTCAGACTGAAAATATTTTGACTTTTTTGGGAGAAAGCATTTGTGGAGATCTGATCCTTTCCGGTAAAGAGTGGAGAGGAAAAAAGAAAAAGGCAAAAGGCGTCTCCTAGTTATTATAGAAATGCCTTTATTTTCTTGTGTGGGCAGGAAATGTACGGTATGAATGTTACCATTCAGACATTAAAACCAACAAAAATAGTTCAGAGAGAAATTTGTCTGTTGTTGGAAACATTATTATGTGAATGCTGAGAGTCTCATGAACGTAAGTAATCTGTGAAGTTGCTTTTATCAGATATCCAGGCAATGCCAAAGGGTTTAAAATGCATAAAATACTTGGCATAATTTCATTGATAAATTTGAAGATAAAATGAATGTGATTGAAGAATTGCGGCCAAAAGCTGCTTAGTTAGTCTTTGAGGTGTGTACCCCATCTCCTGGTGGAGTGTTGTTCACTGTCCTGTCACTAGTAGGAGATGCTACTGCTCCTGGAATCTTTCTGTGAAACAAACCTGCCCTCTCTGTCTTAGGTACAAGCATTTCCTCAGAGACCTGCTGGAGAACACTGGTCCGGACTGTGCTGAGCACCCAAAACTTGCGAGTATGATTCCACCCGGAGATGCTGGCACTTTGATCAGTGTTAGCCTCCTAGCTAATATATTTGGATTCTCACCCTCTGCCTACTTTCACGGGAAGAACAATCTTTCTCTCTGGGGTCCTAGTGGATTACTATTTCCCCGTTCCATCTTGATCAAGATGTCCCTCAGAACATACTGGGAATAAAAATATAGAGTAACTGACTGGGAAAGTGGCCTAGGGGTTAGGTTGGAGCTCTGTTTTTTACAATGAGGTTGGTGAGGCACTGGGACAGGTTGCCCAGAGAAGCTGTGGATGCCCCATCCCTGCAAGTGTTCAGGTTGGATGGGGCTTTGAGCAGCCTGACCTAGTGAAAAATGTTTCTGCCCGTGGCAGTGGAGTTGGACTAGATGATCTTTAAAGGTTCCCTCCAACCCAAACCATTCTATGACTGTTGGTCACATGCCTTAGTTTTCTGGGATCATACATGTACTTTATGCCATATTTACTAGCAGGTGACACCACTCGGGGCGTTTTTTCCTGGTTTTGCTTCCAAATCCTGTCGTAATATTTCATCAGCAAATAAATGTTTTCTAGAACTGCAGAAGTGTTGGTTGGAGAGAGGCCTGTGCAGACCATCTAGTCCAATATACTGTTGAAATTACTGAATACATCTGTTGCTGATACTTGGTTTAAAACATTCGCTTCTTAATTTCATCTTATCACAGCAAGATAGGTAAGGCATAATACATACTCACCTGTGGTAACCTCAGAATATGCTGCTCTAATTTCAGAGGCTGTGAAATCTGTTTCCAAGGTATCTCGGTGGGTCCAAGACATCATTCACAAGAGAGAGAACTCATTGCAGCTACTTCGGGTTCAGAAACTGCTCAAAGGACAGAAGACCCAGGTTTTGACTCCAGGTGGGTCTTACTGACAGCTCTTTCTTTCATCTGCTAAGCTGAGATAACTGGGGATATGCTCATCTTCACCTCTGACTCAACTGATAGTAACTAGTTTTCCCCTTCTGCCCCAGTTCCATAGCTAGGTGGTGAAGGAATGTAACTAGTAATACAAGCACTGTTTGTTGCCTGTTTGGTTGTTTGTTTATTTTTAATTAAGAACTTTTGACTAAGGATAAGCAGCAGCTTAATTGCCTAACGTTCAGATAGGAGGAGCTGATGATAACAGGTTTCTTTGTGACATCCTGCGTGACTGGGAGCTCTCCATGCCCAGGGCAGTCTCCAGGCTGTCTACAGAATATTGTGAGAGATGTGTCCGGTCCAGGCAATTCTGAAACGGTCACCTGGGGCTTCATGTGTGCCCTCCCTGAATACTGCTATTGTGGAGGTCATCTGGAAACTGTGCTGCAGCTGGAGAGGGGGGTTACAGTCACTGTGCGTAGAGGTGTCTAAGGTGCACCTCTGGGTACTTGTGAATGTGGTTGTAATTCATATATATGAATTTTTGGGGTGAAAAAATAAATGCCCCAGTGGGATGGGTGAGAGAATTGGAAGGTTAAATGTAAGGAAAAATATGCATTGAGGTAAAACCAGTTTAACGTGTAAAGAAAAAGCCACATGCACAAGCAAAGCAAAATAATGAATTCACCCCTTTCTGTGGGCAGGCAGGGGTTCAGCCATCCCCAGGAAAGCAAGGTTCCATCATGTGTAATGATTACTTGGGAAGACAAGCACCATCATTCTGACCATCCTTTTTCCACACCACACCCCCCCCTTCCTTCTCCTCCCCCCAGCTTTATATGCTGCATTGTATGGTGTGGAGTATCCCTTTGGGCAGTGGGGTTGGCTGTCACAGCTGTGCCCCCTCCCAGCCTCTCGTGCACCTCCAGCCCACTCGCTGGTGGGAGCAGAAGCAGAAAAGGCCTTGACTCTGTGTAAGCACTGCTCAGCAGTAACGAAAACATCCCTGTGTTATCAGCACTGTTTCAGCACAAATCCCAATCATAGCGCTGTATAAGCTACTGTGAAGAAAATTAACTGTCCCAGCCAAACCAGGACAGGTAGAAAAAGAAGGTATTTATCAGACGTTATCATTCTAGAAGATGCTCATTCGATGGGCAGATTAATTTGCAATGCTCTTTTCCATTCTTCTTAGAATGGAATCACCTTTTGGTGATGCTGGCTGAAGGGGGGCTAACACAGGTCTGCCCTGCTTATACTAAGCATGAGCATGCATGGGGGTGCCTGGGCACACTGGGGTGGTACATACATAAAAAAGTAAATCAGTTATCCAGAGTGACAGAAATAATAACATAACTCCATGACAAAAAAAACCCCGAAAACTCAACCCCAAAACAGCATACCTAGACCAGAGATGGACATCATTTGAGAGTGTTGGATTTGCTTTATTTTTTTTTCTTGTCTCCAAATATTCTGAAACATGTAGCAGGACAACTGTTGAGGGTCTACAGACACTTTTCTGTTATCTAGGACAGAGAATTGTGATGGTTGTGTCTTCCATTAGCTGGAATAAAGTAGGTACTGCAGGATGTGAAAAGCAAAAAAGAAAGGCAGCTGGGGCTTCCTAGTTTTGGGCAGCTTTCCAGAAACAAGCTAGCTTTTGTAGACTGCATCCCGTTACTAGGACGGAAGAGGTGAGAAAACCCTGTGCTATAGATTCTGAGAAAAGGGGTAGCTTTGCAGTTGGGTATCTCATGTTTGACAGTGTCTCTGGGATGTACTGCGCCCAGTGAAAAGAGACCCTGCTTTCCTGGCTGCCCTCTGCATACACAGCAAACACCATCTTAGCCAAAACTGCTGCCTTAACTCAGCTTACTATTCTGTCACCCCTGGCTTCCCTAGGGATATTTCCTTGCCCTCCTTTCACAAGAATTTCCTCAATCACATGCCCCTGGGAATCCTGAACTTGGGTCTATGATGCAAGACTTCCAGTACAGTCTGCGTGCCCCAGAGTCTGATCGCAGCTTAGCCTGAGGGAAGGAGTTCCCTGCCCAGCCCTGTACAGCTGACACCCTCCTTTCCTATTTTTTTTTTAAACTTGGAGTGATTCCTGCACCTCACCCTTCTCTTTCTCAGTTTCTAACTCAGATAAGAGGAGTGGTTCCTGCGGAGCAAACTAAGCAAGAATTCACTTGCCTCTGTGTCTTGTGACTGTAGCGTACTAAGTAAGACACAGCCCATAATCAAAATTGTGTTGCTTTCTAAAAGGTACTTTGTACAAGATAGCTGGGCTACTATAATCCTTCTAGTTAAGGCACGGCTTTATTCCATTTTGTGTACATGCCACTTTTTTTAGATTGCTGCTTACAGCTAAGTTTATAAAATCTTGTTGATTTTTCCTTTTTTTTTTTTTTTTTTTCCCTGCTGATCTCTCTGCTTTTTGTTTTATTCATTTTGTGGTAGGTGACACTGCACCCTATTCTGTAAGAAAAGGTCAATAAGGTTGCCTATTCAGACCTTCCTTTCAATATGTTGTTTTGTATGTGCTTTGCTGTCTTCTCGTTAGAACAGTAATCTGCATTCTGAAATCTCCTAACTACAGGAGGACCGTATATAATTGTATATGTGAATATATACATAAATTAAACTTTTGGGGTTTTTTAATGAAACAAGGGGAAAATAATAAATGTTCAAAACTTCGGCTTACTTCTCTTTCACTACGAATAACAAACAATTGGACAATGCAATGTAAGATAGTTGATGGTATGTTTTCTGAAGGCTTATGTTAATTTAAAGGTATCCATACTGTTTTCAAACCATGTTTTTGTTCTGGTCTCTTGGAGCAGACTTGCATATCATAATATCCTCTTAACTAACATAACAGATTTATAACAACTTCAGTCTGCTCCTCATATACTACAGGTTTCGGGCTGATTATTGCTTCTGCATGGGTGCTACCAGCGCTGGTGAGCTGGCCCCAGTTGATGCTCAGTGCCTTCTAGTGGCTGGAATTGGTGTAGAACCTGGTAGCCTACAAGGGTGGCTCACTCCTGTTTGCCTCATTACATCCTTCTTTTATTCCCAGTGATGGTCTGACAACTGTCTTTATTCCCCTTGTACGCCCAGGGCGCCAGTATATCCGGGAAGGGTGGCTTTTGGTGGTGCCTTCAAAGGGAGGAGAACTGAAGCGCAGGATGTTCTTCCTTTTTTCTGATATCTTCATTGCAACAAAGCCCTGCCACCCGCTGCACCCCCTGAACTCGAACAAGATGGCATGCCAGGCTGTCTACCCGCTGCACCAGTGCGTGGTGGATAAAGTGTTCGGTCACACGCAGAGCCAGGGTGGGCTCCTCAGTGTAAGTTGTGTCACTTCTGCCTGGCAGAAGCATCGGCAGAGTCAGACTTGTGAAGCAGGTTACTGGCTGTCTCAGCAGCGGCAGGGCTGAGGTGGTGAGACGGGTGACAGCAATAAATGCAACGAGTCAGTCTGAGTTAGGGCAACCCTTCCCTTCTTGAGTGGTGTAGGTCGTGTTCCCTTCGTGGTGGAGGGCACACGGGGGTACAGGTTGCTGGTTGCCTCACTTAGCTCAGGTGAGGAGGATCCACGAAGACTGACATGCCCTCACCAGAGCCACGTTTGGGGGACAGCCCCACAGTCATGTGACAAGGAATACATAGCATTACATTGGCTGGGGATTGATCTTACAGAAACCCCCGAAAAACAGGATGCGAAAAGATGTGGGTATTATCACAGCAGATGCTGCTTGTGCATCTAACTCCCTGAGGGCAGCAGGGTCTTGGGGACTCATGCCTTAAGTGAGGGTTGAAGCTCAGCTCTTCGGTTGCAGTGCCTGGGGGCTGTGTTAGCTCGTTCCTGGTTAGCAAGACTCCTTGGGAAAGCTGCGATCTGTAGATAGTGGTAGTGGAAGGACCCCTAGGGGCAGCTCGGAATATGGGAGAAAACCGAAGAGCTGCTGAGAACAGTATGTGCCCACTTCCTAACACCCTGTTTAGTCAAAGTGAGCTGTCACCAGTGGCTGGAAGGAATGGACAAGACTGGCACTTGCTCTGTACTGTCCAGGCTCTGGCTTTTCCTGCTACCCATGCAAATTTTTTCTATCTGTGAAAGAAAATAGTGGAAATCAGCATGCAGGGCCAAGTGGAGTGCACTGATGATGGCTCTCCTTTTAGCAGAGTTGCTGCCCTGGCAAGGAATGTCACAGATTCTGTTTGCCTTTCAGCTTTCCTTTCCACATAAGACACTGTTGTTGATGTCCAGCGACCAGCAAGATATTAATGACTGGTATCAGAGCCTGACAGCTGCAGTCAGGTAGGCATCTATTTTCCAGAGGTGGAAGGGGGCAGAACATAAAAAATTATCATAGGGACCTGTGTATTCACATGTATTACTTTGCCATAAGGCTGACAGAAAAGACCTGACTCTGGCAGCCAGGATATAAGGGAACAGTATGAGCAGACTTCATGCACTGACAGTGAACTTCCCCTTTGTTTTCCTCTGCAGGCAGCTGAAAGCCTGACCCACCTGAGTATGAGACACACTGGCAGGACAAATGCCCCTCTTGGCAGAAGCCTACACCATCTTGGGAAATGTTAAGGACATCTAGTAGGAGAATTGCATTTAGAAGGGCTGCACTCCGTGCTTGTGAGATTATGAATGCTTTGTCAGCTGTCCCAATCTTAATACAGATGTTGCAAAAAAAAAAAAAGGTATGCACAGTAAGGATTTGTATATAAAAAAACTTTACTGAGACTTTTCCCCAACTTAGCTTAGAAACGTCGAGCTTTTCTACACTTCCTTGGATTATTGATTTAAGGACAAGCAGAAGAGACCCTGAGTTGCCTTCCCTCATCAAATGTTTTTATCCACCTGTAATCAGTGTTTTCACATTTATTTGTCTACACATGTCTACCTGCTCTTGCTTCTGGGATGTTTTGGATAACAGTAATACACGCATAAGACTCTCTACTTTCAGCTGGTGCTACAGGGCCACAGTCATCTGCCTCCCTTGATGTATTTTTATCATTCATATCCTTGAGTTTTCTACCAACATAGTTTGACAGTTATTGTCCCTCCTTCTCTAAGAAAGCAACAGGTGGGCAGATCAAGGGAAAATGATTGCGTGGTTAAAATCCTACCTCTCCATTTCTCATCAATCCCACAGAAAAGTTAATCTGCTGAACTCTCTGAAATAAACTGGTAGGTAACACAGATTTATGCTTATCAAACAACATTCATACCTAATCTGAATCCTAAGAGATTATGCAGATGAAACAGGACTTGCCTTTGCCTTCAATGTATGCAGTAGTCTTATTGCTTTGGAATGCTATGGTGAAAAACTCGGGCAGCAGCTCTGCTCCTGAAGCACAGGGAAAATCTCCAGAGGGCTACAGTCAGCGTTCTGGGTTGTCCATTGCTGGCAGTGTGCTAGGGTTCAGTTTACTAGGATGAAAGACCAGTTTAAGGAAGAAATATAGATAGATACTACTCTTGAGTATTTCATTGAAGCTTCAACATGGGCTTATAATAAGCCTAGAATGGTTTGGGTTAGAACGGACCTTCAAGACCATCTAGTTCCAACCCCCTGCCATGGGCAGGGATACCTTCCACTAGGTCAGGTTGCTCAGGGGCAACGTGTTCCAGGGTTTCACTACCCTCATTGTAAAAAGCGTCTTTCTTCAATCTAAATCTCCCCACTTTCAGTTTAAACCTGTTACCCCTTGTCCTGTCACTACAGGCCCTTGTAAAAAGTCCCCCCCAGCTTTCCTGTAGCCCCTTCAGGCACTGGAAGGTGCTGTAAGGTCTCCCCAGAGCCTTCTCTTCTCCAGGCTGAACAAGCCCAACTCTCCCAGCCTGTCCCCACAGCAGAGGGGCTCCAGCACTTGGAGCATCTCCGTGGCCTCCTCTGGACTTGCTCCAACTGTTCCATGTCCTTCTGATGTTGGGGGCCCCAGAGCTGGATGCAGAACTGCAGGTGGGGTCTCATGAGAGCAGAGTAGAGGGGGAGAATCCCCTCCCTCACCCTGCTGGCCACGCTGCTCTGGATACAGCCCAGGATACAGTTGGCTTTCTGGGCTGCCAGCGCACACTGCCGGCTCATGTCCAGCTTTTCATCCCCCAGTACATCCAGGTCCTTCTCCTCAGGGCTGCTCTCAATCCATTCTCCACCCAGCCTGTCCTTGTGCTTGGGATTGCCCCGACCCAGGTGCAGGACCTTGCCCTTGGCCTTGTTGAACTCCCTGAGGTTGGCACAGGCCCAGCTCTCCAGCCTGTCCAGGTCCCTCTGGATGCCATCCCTTCCCTCCAGCGTGTCGAGGGCAACACCAAGCTGTGTGGTGCCAACGTGGAAGCTCTGCCGCAAGGGCAGTTTGCTTCATCCCTTCTACTGAGTGGGAAAACATCTGTTTGAACAAGTCCTAGGTCAGCTGCAGAGGGCAATTTCCAGGTCATTAGAAACACGACAGTTAAGGTCTCTCTGAACACCGTCTTTGAAGTGGTTTTGTCTTCTTCCTTAAACAGTACCACACCTCTTTAATTTCTCACTGGGATTCATTTAAAAATAAGTGGTACTGAGAGGTAGGTCCTGAAGGAAGCATTACTAACTTTTTCAACATCACTTTTTTTTCCCCCCATAAATAATTCACTACATGGGATCATGCATTTTTTCTTAAGTTTGTGAAACCTGGGTGGAAGGAACCCACTATGTTTGAGGGTGGTGTTTTTTTTTTTCCACTCAGAAGCTACAGCTAGGCATTCCCAGTACCAGTTGTACTTGAAATCAAAGAAAAAGCTAGCAATTTTGTTTCTTAGCCCCCAGTAGCCAGATCACTCCTTGAGAAAGTTCTAGTATCCCTTTCTGTCCTTATAGGGTAATACAGAGATTTCTTAAACTTACACCTGAGGCTGTCGCAGCTGAGGTTGTGGTTTATGCTGCTTAAAAGATCAGCATCACAAGTAATGGGGGGGAAAAACCTATTTTAAGGTGAATTTGTGAAAAGTGTGACTTAACAGAATTTAATGGCAAGATCCACTCGATTACTTACGTGAAATGGAAAAGCATACGAAGGTGAAATCAAATTAGCATTTGGTTAAAATGGCTTGTACGCGAATTAACGATGTGTAAAAGGGTCAGGGGAAATGGAATCCAAATTGAGTTGGTGTGATAGGAAAAGGGTGAGGGAGTTCCGTCAGGTCACGATGTTCAGAGTGGATGCCCTTGCTTTCTAAACTCCTCAAAGAGAAGTCTGGGGGTGGATGACCCCACTCCTAGTCCCGCACCTGGTCACCTGTTTGTGTCTAGGGGACTAGGTGTAGGGATCAGCGTGGTGATGTTGTGTTTTGTGTTAGCCTTGGGATAGCAGCAAGTTAAAACAGCAGCAGTTTTAAGTTCGTTAATGCTACTAAGATGCATCACACAGATAATGTAATTTCCCAGCAAAACCTATCAATAAATCAACAGAGTAACTTAATCAAAGACTTAACAGAGTTGTTGACATGAAGTTGCACACACACGCAGATGTAGACCTGGGTATAGATATATACACAAAGGTACCTGCTGAAACTTCTGCCTGAGTTTCATGAAAATACTCATGTAGCACACCTGTGTGTCTCTCAACAGGCAAAGAGGTAAGCCTCAAGGAGGTTCTCAGCCAAATGGTGAGGTCCTCTGATGCCACAAACTTGAGTTTGTGAACTCCAAGAGGGTCCCCCCTCAGAGGGAGACACTGGGCACCCACTGCAGCCTGGGAGAGCTCGAAGGGCCTCTTGGAGCTTGTTAAAGGGGTTGTGAGAGGACTTACTTTAGACATCAGTAATGTCTGTCCTGGTTATAATACAGGTAAATAATTACTCACATTCTCTAATTGCCAGTAATCACTGGTGCCCACCTTCCCAGGTTGTTTCAGAGCTGTCAGGGAAATCATTAGTTATTCCATTCCTACTCCCCACTGTGGCAAAACAACCAAATTCCTGGGACCAGGTCTGTGGCCAGGTCTCTGGTATGGCATTATTTAGCAATATAGGTGTGTTTGATACAGTCTGGGGGATACTTAACTACCAAACTCACTGCACAATGGCCAAGGCTTATAGGGAATCTCTAAGGTGGCAGAACCACCCAGGAACTGGGGGCAGGGAACACACCTCCAGAGAGGCTGAGATGTCTACCAAGACCTTGGGAGAGACAACTATTGTTCTTGCTCACAGTGGCCGGTCCCTTTGGCACTGCCTCTTTTACGACTTAGGATGGTAGCACCAAAGTATCTGCATTTAGCGCTTTTAAAACACCAAAACTAACTTGACTTTTCACTGAGGGTGTACACCAGCTTCTAGAAAACACCACAGCTCTGTCCCAGTGAGGGGAAGACGCTGCCCCAGAGTAGCGCTGTTGGACCAGAAGCTGTAACAAACCCAGACTTTGCTGGAATAAGTTACTAAGCCATTTGCACGGGAATATAATCCAAAGAGAACAAACTCATCTTAACAGAGTTTATTTACACAGAGACCATCAACCATTAGGGCTCCCAGCTTGATTTCCTTCTCTTGCTGAGTGTCTATTCAAACCACAGGAAGAAGCAAATAAACCTTGAGCTTGTGCCCAATATGCCTGCTCAAGGTTAGTAACCAACCTGCATTCAGCAAGCTACCCGGTGCACGGGCAGCTCACGCCAAGCCCCATCCCTGTGCACGCACGGGGCCAGGGCAGAGGGGGATGCCTAGACAGGGCTGCCCCTGGGGGCCTGCGGAGCTGCCGCCTGCTGCATGTCCTCCCGGTACCCCTTCAGGAGCTGATTGAGCAGCGTCTTCTCGGTGGCACGCTGTGGGCGGATGAGCGGCGGGAAGGGGTTCCCCTTGAGCTCGATGACTGCCATCTTGGCACGGTCAAGGCCATCCCGGTTGGGGATCTGCAGCAGGCGGGTGTAGCTGCCGGGGTGGGGCTCGTACCGAGGCGCCAGCACTTTAAACAGCTTGTGGATGAGATCCTTCTCCTGCGGGGAGGGGGAGGGAGGCCGCGCTCAGCTCCAGCACTGGGGCCGGGGGCAACGAGGGATGTGCGGGGGGGCTACCTACCGTCAGCCAGAAATCCGCCATGCGCATGGCGCGCTCGTTGGTGTCCCCCATCTTGGCATACTCGATGAGCTGCGGAAGCAGGCAGAGCCGTTAGCGTCCCTCGGCCGCCACTCACACCCCCCACCCCCCATCCGCCACCAGGCCCGCTGAGGCCCGGCCGCTCACCCGCTCGGCGTAGCCCCGCATCTCGTCGGCCCGCGCCCAGGGCGCCTCGATGCGCTCGTGCCGCACCAGCGCCGTCACCAGGTTACGCAGCAGGTCGAGGCGAGAGCGCGGGCTCAGCCCAAACCGCCGGTGCACTCGCCCGTGCGAGATAGCGGCCGCCACCGACAGCCGCATCCCGCCGCTCCGACCGCCCCGCCGCCGCGGGGCACCCTGGGAGCCGCCTCCCGGCAGCCCCCGCGCGCCGCGCAGCACGCCGGGAGTTGTAGTTCCCGCCTACGGGCCGTCACGACTCGTGACCGCTGCGTGAAGCGGGCCGGAGGGCCGCCGCCGCCGGGATCGGCGGGAGGTGAGTCCGCAGCCGCGAGCCGGCAGGTCTGAGCGGGACAGGGAAGCCGGGCCCGGCCCGGCAGGGAGGGCCGAGCGGACCCCCGGCCTCCAGGGAGGGTGTTCGTCGCACGGCGGTGACGCCCGCAGCGCGCAGGCGCGAAGGAGCGCGGTCTCCCCTGCGGGGCATCCTGGGAGCCGGGGCGCCGCGCGGCGTGCTGGGAGCCGTGGTCCCGTGTGGGGAGCCGTGGTCCCGGGAGCCGTGGTCCCGTGCCCGGCGCTGTCTCCCGCCGCGGGGACAGCCTTCCCGCGGCATCGGGGTGCCCCCGGAGTGGCTGTGGCGGTGGGCAGGCAGGGCGAGCTCTCAGGGTAGGAAGGAAAGTGGCCGCCTTTCTTCTGCCCGTCACCACAGCTGGGGCCGGGCGGTGGGACACCGACCTCGCAGGGTGCTCCTCGGACTGGGGTCAGGGTCTGAGCCGGGCGCGAAGGGCAGGCGAGGCCTTCCAGGGCCTTTGTTTCATTACCCTTTTTCCCCCAGTACCGGTGGCGGGATGCCAGAGGCGCCTCAAGGCTGTGCAGAAGCGGCCTATGCCCGCAGGATGGGGTAAGGCCGCTGTCACGTAGCCCTCGTGGGGTCTGGAGCCACCATCCCAATAGTGGAGGTGGGTGCGTGCATTTTTTGCGCAGAGACAGAAACCCACCCAGTTCCGCAAAAGCTCGTGCCCCCATCGTCCTGCTCCTGGAAGCGCGTATGGTTCAGCTCCAAGAAAAATGCCAAGAGGCAGCGTAAGGCGGTTTCCTGCTACTTGTCTCTTCCAGCCAAGGTTTCTGTGTTTCAGAGAGAGGATGTGTAACAGAAGCAGCCACCAACAGTGTAATAAAAAATATCTTTGTTATTACGAATACATCATAAAATCACCATCATTTTATACACATTTTAGTATTTCATATACTTATATAAATAAAGTGAACAGTATAGTTATTGGAATGTGTAACAGAAACAAACATACGGATTTTAATGCGAAATTAACAAATTCTTGGACACAACCCCCATCTTTCGTTGCTTTTCTGGGGCTTTATGTATTAACTCTGAAATACTTTACGAAGAAGGCTATTCAAGCTGTGATACCAAAAATAACTCCAGGGATTACCGTAATTCCATTTACTCTCAATTTTCCTCTCCTTTTCCTGGTTTAGCCTGACTACGTAGGAATTCCTCTATGTCAGTGTTCCAGCTTTGCAAGAAACACTAATCCTGTGCGGATATGGCACAGTGTTGACAGAAGACGTTTTCCAAGGTTTACAGTTTTGTTAAACCCATTATCAATCAGCATTTTGCCGTCACTACACACTCTTGCAAATGTTTCCATTAAATATATTTCTAATATTAATAAAATAGCAAACTCTTTATTATCCTTCCGCTTATAACTTGATGTCTTAACATCAAAATAATATTTCTTTCTAATAAAATTATACATAGTATTTATATGAAACAAAGTTGTCGTGTGCATGAGCCTAGTGATGAAACCAGGCATGAGCCTAGATGGTTCTACATTCTTATTTTGGATTCTTCGGGGTTGTTATTTTTGGGGGCGCAGAGTAATAAATAATTCACAAGGTAATGACTTCCCTGTCTCCCTTGTAACCAAGCTTAAAATTGGGAATGATTCCTCTGGCCTGGCTTTATCAATCTTGGGGTATGCTGAAGAAAATGCCATTTTTCTATCTGAGTGTCCGTGTAAGTTTATCCAGAAATCTTAATGAAACGCTTCTCCTACGGTGTGTTACAAAGGCCATCGTGCAATTAATCAGAAATACGATGAGAAAGGCCTATGCAAAGATCTTGGCGGGACGCAGGCAGAAGGCAGGACCGTACCAGCCAGCTGTGCTCAGAGCGGCTCTCCTTGCTGGAGGAATTCCTGTGCCGCCTGCAGCGGACTTGTCTTTACCACCAAGCCCCTTCCTTGCTGCTGGGACTCAGCCAACAGCTTTGGGGCTGGGAGCCCGGGAAGAGGAGGGTGAGGCACAAGGACAAGCCTGAGGAACACTTTCCTTCTCTTTTTCCATGGAGTAAGCACATCTGCAGGAAAACCCAGCTCTGGGCTGTGAAAACCAATGATGTGGACTCCAGAAAGGGAAGTTATGAGGTTTCCGTTCAGAGAGGCACGCAAACACGTGCCGTACTCCTGAGTTCATGGGACAGCTTTCTGTGCTGGCAGCGAGGCAGGTATTTTATCTACGTTTCTGGTCCAGTCTCGGAATTTCCCCTCCCCGGATACTTGTGCACAGCAGGGCAATTGTCACCTACCCCTGAATCTGATGGTCAAACTGCAGGCACTTCTCATCTGGTATTTGTCTATATCTGGGAAAGCAGAGCTTAGAACTAAAGTAAGTGCCTTTTTAAGAACATGTCTTGTGGGCGGGGGACAATAAAATTTGGGTGGTATGTAGGCAGTAACTCATCTAACCCATTATTGAGCATCTGATGGTCAGAAAAACCGCAGCGGGAATCAACCTGATCCAGCAGGTGGTTTGGTGTGGCAGCAAACACGTGCAAGAGGTACATCATTTTCAGGACTTACAAATGAAACATTTGACATGTAACAGATTTACTTAAAGTTGCGTATTCATGAAGGATGTTAGTTATACCTAGTTGCGTGCTTGGAGTTAAGAAAATAAGACATAAATGTGCCCGTTCATGCTGTCTTCAGAGGTTTCTTTCAGCCTGCTGTGTATAAGAACTCTGGGCTCGTTGCCCAGAGAAGCTGTGGGTGCCCCATCCCTGGAAGTGTTCAAGGCCAGGCTGGATGAGGCTTGGAGCAACCTGGTCTAGTGGAGGGTGTCCCTGCCCATGGCAGGGGGGTTGGAACTGTCAGGTTCCTTCCAATCCAAACCATTCTGTGATTCTATGATTCTGAGGACATCCCTCTTTTGGCCACGAGTTCCTTTTCCAAATCCCGCTGATTTCCTTATTACCTGGTTCAAAAGACTACTCGGATCTGGGGCTGCTGGGAGAGCTTCTCCCAGGGGAGGAGCCCAAAGGCCACGGGGTGAGAGTACTACATTTTTTTCTAAGCTATCCCAGTGACTTAGCCATTGCTTTGTAACTATTGATATGCACCTAACGCAAAGAGAAATACAGAAGGGTGATGTTCTTAAAGCTAATGCCCTTGCCTGTGGCACAGTGATAGCGCGGAGCTGGGAAACTTACAGGAACCAACACCATCTTAAGACAATACATGAAAGATCTAGACAGCCAGCCATTTATACAACATGATCTGTACCGGTGGTGTAGGGTTTACACCAACCATCCTTTGGCCCAGAGAATATGGAAGGGAATTGAAACATCTATGGGTTATCTGAAAAGGGCCTGCTTATATTTTTTTGACCTGTATTTATTCTATTACAACACGCAAGCCCTGAAAAACATTGCAAAATAAGAAGTTTTGTTTTGCGTTTGTAACGTGGACATGACCCAGCACTAAACATACTGTAGAAGTAGCAGCTACACAGATAAGACGTTGAAGCTTTGTGCTTAACATACTCCTTTGTCTTCTAAGCATGGCAAAGTCCTCAGCAGCTGGGGTAATCCAAAAGAAATGGTAACACACATCATCCATGAGGTATGGTCTGACTTGTGCATCCAATTTTCCAGTGTAAAAAAAGGGCACGGCCCTTTCATCCCCCTTCACAAGCGTAGGATCCCCTGTGCAGTACCTCACCCTAGCCATCCTCGTACCAGTTGACGTGTTTTGTCATACACATGCCTGCACCTACTCATACTCCTCACATACCCAGCCAAATACACCGCAACTCTGTGTTCCAGTTCCACGAATGCCGTTTAGGTTGCTCTCACGCAGCAGAACAGAACGGGTGGAAGCTCTTTGCAAACATGAGGCCACTCTCTGCTCTCCTGGACTTGAGCATTTCACCAAGGAAGACATGCACCTATGGGAGGTCAGAGTCCAACTCTTTCTGGAAGGCTGGGATTGATTTTGTGCTTGCCAGTAAGCTGATTTGATTCATTTATGCTTGGTTTTCCGGCTTTATATATCCCCTATTCTCTTGTTCATTTTTGTATAATGTATCCAGCATGAATCTGTTGAGGAAGGGAACTGGCCTTCACACTGAGCAGTGGAAGAATGGTAATGCGAGTTTAGGACAAATACAACTTTTTGACTCTCTTTGAACGATACTCTGGTAACACAAAACCAAATAATTGCCAGATCAACAAGCAGCGCCCCTGTATCAGTGCTTCTTCATGGTTGGTTTTTTTTTTTTGGTCTTTTTCTGCCACACTGCAGCATTAATAGAACAAAGCATTTCACTTACAGCTGGCCTCTGCTGTGAAACAGGGATCCACTTTTCACACTCTCCTAAGCCTGGGACGGTAGCTGGAGACTTGAGTTCAGTGGAATATAAAGTAATTGTGGACCACAGTTTTCATTATTGAGGTCACTCAGTGATGATGGTCAGCTATCCCTGGCAAAATTTGGGTACTGAGTCATTTGGACACAGAATGCAAGGTAGGCAGATGAAATGCTGCGGTCTGCGCCATTAGCTAGAGCATGCCTTAATTGTATTGTATACTAAGAAGGTCTTCTTGACAGTCTAGGTATGACGCACGGCAGGCTTGGCAGCATGGATTTACGGCAAGGAGGCTACCATGAACCAGGAAAGCTACAGTACAGGCAGCATGGTTGGGGAAAAGCAGAGAGAAAACTGGGAAATTATATATATATATATTTTTTTTTTTTCACATTGTCAGTGCATTTTTATACTGAACAACTCTAAAGGGCCTCTATTTTTCAGCAGGTGTAGCTAAGGATGGGCTGCCTTCCGTATCCTGGAGTCTCTGGGTGCTGCCCGTGGTTTGTAGTCTTCTCCAGATCCAAAATCTACTGTGTCATGATAGTTTGTAAATTCCTGAGGTAATGGAAACTCCTCTGTTGATGAATGAGTCCTGTGTCCAAACACCCTCTCTTGCAGCTCAGCAATGTCGTTCCTGATGTCTGCCATCATCAGCAATAGGAAATCAAATGAACCTGGTGGGCCCTGCAGTCACAAGGCACGGTCATTAATAATCCACCTCACCCTTACCATTTTCACAGAATTACAGGATCACGAAGGTTGGAAAAGACCTATAAGATCATCCAGTCCAACCACCAACCCAACACTACCATACCCACTAGACCATGTCCTCAAGCGTCACGTCTACATGTTCCTGGAGCACCTCCAGGGATGGTGACTCCAACACTTCCCTGGGCAGCCTGTTCCAATGTCTGACCAGATCTGGTTGAGATAATTCCTCATGTGGGGGTAACTCAGTAAAACACTGCTTCATATCAATTGCCAAAAGCTAACAGTCTCAACCTGCTCAGGAAACAATTTTCAAAAGAAGGCAAATGTTTCTGCAGACAGACCCTACATGTACAAGATGCTCAGCCCTCTTGTTACTCAACAACCCTTTTGCTATATCGGTCTCCTAAGAGTATCTTGACACCTCTTGACACCATATTTTCATAATGACTAATTAATCAATAGGTCTTATTATTTTTTTTTCCCCTCAAGAATGCTGATATTTGGAATGCTGACATCTTTTCAATATGGTAACCCTGCTGCTGTCCATCACTTACTAAATAGAATGGTTATTACAGTGCAGAGAATATCCATCTGGTTTTACCTTATTTTAGAAAACAATAATGGACCTCTGGACTTGACCACTTGGAGCAAGTCCAGAAGAGGACATGGAGATGCTCCGGGAGCTGAAGCACCTCTGCTATGGGGACAGGCTGGGAGAGTTGGGGGTGTTCAGCCTGGAGAAGAGAAGGCTCCGGGGAGACCTTACAGCACCTTCCAGTGCCTGAAGGGGCTACAAGGAAGCTGGGGGGACTTTTTAAAAGGGCCTGTAGTGACAGGACAAGGCGTAATGGATTTAAACTGAAAAAGGGGAGATTTAGGTTGGAGATCAGGAAGAAATTCTTCCCAGAGAGGGTGGTGACACTGGCACAGGTTGCCCAGGGAAGCTGTGGATGCCCCATCCCTAGAAGTGTTCAAGGCCAGGCTGGATGAGGCTTTGAGCAGCCTGACCTAGTGGAGGGTGTCCCTGCCCATGGCAGGGGGTTGGAACTAGATGATGTTTAAGGTCCCTTCCAACCCAAACCATTCTGTGATTCTATAATTTCTTTTCAGCTGATTTCATGCAGTAAAGCACACTGTTTAATACTGAGGACACCCCTACTGACACACTCTTAAAAATCCATTCCAGCAATGAGAAAACACTTTGAAACTGCGTTTTTAAACACACTCATTTAAAAATAAATAATTTTTTAAAGAATTTCACCTGAAAACAGATTGTAAATACTCATCCTTCTCCTGATGACTTGCTCAAAGCCTATAGCTTCCCAAATCCTAGAGAGAGGTGAGGGGCAGGATTTTAAAAGGTTCCAGGGATCCAACTCCCATTAGGAGTGGTCCTAAACTGTACTAACGAGCACTCTGCATGAGACCTCATGCTACTGCCTTCTGAGGATGTCTCACTGGTGTGGTAGGGCAGAGGTGTGCTTACTGCCTTCAGTGTCACGCTCAGCAAGGGACGAGGTGTGTAGGCAGAAACACATGGATGAAAAAGGGTCATTACTTTCTTTCCAGTAACATTTCCTCTGTGTGTAAAGTATCTTTCACTGTGCTCTTGTCCCAGGAGAGAGGTTTTTTTCCTTTTGGCTGACCTGTTGTTAGTAGTCAACACCACTCTGCTGTGGAAATTCCTCCCGTGAGCAATACTTACAGGTATCCCCTTTGGTCCTGGTGCGCCTCGCTCCCCCTGTAATCAGTACCACCTCAGTTAGTTTGCTGCGAATGAAGGAGACTAAAAAAATCACAGTTTGCCTCTGCACACTCCTTTACTTACTGTCCCCAGATCAAGAATCATCAGTTTACACTTGTTTGGAAAAAGAAAAGAAAGCGAAGGAGGAAGGGAAGGAAATTGCCGCTGATTTTAGTGGGAGCAGAGCTGGGTACTTCTGAAATTTTTCCTGGACAGTAACACGCAAAAGCAGTTAACACCAGCAATTCACACAAGAGCAGCGTAATGGAGTGGGCTAAAGCATCAACATTTCTTCATGGAAAAGCCAGAAGAGCTGCAGTGAAAGGAAAGGAGGCCACTTGACGGAGAGCCTGGCAGGGCTATTTGCAAGACTTCAGGAATGGCAAGCACAAGATAGCAGAAGGAAGGCAGGAAGGGATAGGACAACAGGACGCTTTCAGCTGAGCAAAGGAAATGAGGTGGTAGAAGAGAGTGACTGCAAGAGTGTAGAGGGTCTCTCTAGCAAGCCTGCACCTCACATGTGCATGTGCCCATGTTATGGAAAACAGTAGCTCCCCTCACCTTGCTCCCGTCTCTCCCTGGGGCTCCTGGTGGGCCCTGCAAGAGAAAAGAGAGTGTTCACAAGGATGTGAGAGGTTTTGGAGCAAGGATCAATTATGCATTCCATGAGGGGAGGTGAGAATACTGACCACGGGGCCTCGCCTGCCCTGCTTAATATGTGATATGTCTGGAGATGGGCCCATAGGTCCCATTGATCCACGAGGGCCTGGCTGTCCGGGAGGTCCAGGTGACCCAGGAACTCCTTGACTCCCTTTTGGTCCTGGAGCCCCTGCAATCAACGGCAAAGGTTATCTGCCAGGGAAAGCCTTCTGGACATTTCTTCAGGGAAAGCAGTGGAGGTGACCATTTTTTGAACCACTCAGTAAGCTGGTTGCCTTAACACACCCAAATCCACAACGACACAACCAGCACAGCGGTTGTCTGAGACAACATTACTCCTAGTCACAGCGGCTACGAGAGATCTTCACAAAACATTTAAACCTTGTGTATACAAAGAAGCCAAGACAGCCACTGCCAGGCGGTTACATACACAGACTAGGAATGAAAATAAAAGCAGAAATGCCTCATTTTCACACAAAGAAGAGAAGAACAAGTCACATCTGAGAAACACCTCATAAAAAGAAATCCCAGAAAACTCATGGGAATGTTGAGTCGACGGCATCTACATGTCTGGCACAGAAGCAAGCCCTTTTCAGGGGTGGGTTGCACCTCTCTTTTGCCCAGTACAGTAGCTAATGTCTTAGGGGCCAAAAAGGCCCTGTTCTTCCATAGTGGGCTTGTTCAGCCTGGGGAAGAGAAGGGTCCGGGGAGACCTTCCAGTACCTGAAGGGTGCAATAAGGTAGCTGGGGGGGGGGACTTTTTACAAGGGCCTGTAGTGACAGGACAACAGGTAACGGGTTTAAACTAAAAGTAGGGTGATTTAGATTGGATATCAGAAAGAAATTCTTCCTGGAGAGGGTGGGGAGGCACTGGGACAGGTTGCCCAGGGAAGCTGTGGATGCCCCATCCCTGGGAGTGTTCAAGGCCAGGTGGGATGAGGCTCTGAGCAACCTGGTCTAGTGGAGGGTGTCCCTGCCCATGGCAGGGGGGGTTGGAACTGGGTGGTCTTTAGGGACCCTTCCAACCCAAACCATTCCATAATTCCATGATTTTGCTTTATATCTTTTTCAGCTTCTGCTAGTTCAGCAGCAAATGTTAGTTTTCAGGAAGCACACAGGCAACAAAGCATATGTTTAGACCAAGAGAAACACTGTGAAAAGCAAAACAGAAAATCAGGCAACTGAAACAATAGTTGCACACAATAAAAACCACTGAAGTGTCACTAACTGAATTGCTTCATAATTAGCGGGGAAGGCACTTTTCTTCATACTGAAGGCATGTGAACGACGCGGGAAATGAAAGGCAGGGAGTAAAAACAGTTCAGCAGGACAGAGTATTTACAGTTAGGGTTTTCAGAAGAAGTAAAATCAAGTTGAGAGATGAACCTCTCGGACTCCTCCTGCAGACCCAGCCGTGTCGTTGCTGGCGGCGGGGCAGAGTAGGGGTGGGCCGGGGTGGGTTTGGAGTGGAACAGATAGCTCTGCAGTACCTTGGACAGCTCAGCCATGGGGAAACCAGATGGAAGGCGCCTACGCTGGAGAGACTGTAAGGCAGCCTACGCACAGCTCAGGGTCTGTCACAGAACTCTAACCACACTGTCCTGGCACTTATGATATGCTGAAGGCTGAAGACGCTCATCCTTCAAGAAAATGAGATAAAGACTCAAAAAACATAGCAAGACTGCAAAAGCAGGGATAAATGAGTGGTGCAGGGTCAGTTCGGTAAGGAGTAAATCAAACCTTGTAAGGAATACCTGCCACTCCTCAGTAAGGATCTTACTGAAACCCAGCCCAATGCTAAAATTCCTTGGATTTATCGCTAAGCCAAAATGATATCTGCACTCAACAGAGTTTGCAGAATTCTAAGCTCACTGGCTGCAGGTTGCAAGGTGTCTGGCTTAAGTTAGAGCTTTAGGAACTCTCTGTTTTTCTCATTGCTTCAACCTCTATGAGCAAAGAAGGTGTGAGCGGAGTTTTGCTTTTCTTTTCAGATTCTTTTGAATCTGGAACACACTTAAAATGAACAAAGGAATACTTGCAAAACCAGATGAGGAAAAATAAAACCGTTGACACAAACCCCCTCAAACTGAAAGCACATTTTTTGCTCTAGTAATTACAGTGAGCTAAAGCAATAGGTATTCCTGAAATGAAATGGAGAGTGTTTTAAGACAGAGTTAAAATACAGGAAATGACAACTGAAGCAGGTGAGATATCCCAGGGTGAGATTTAAGATATAATGGAACAAACACAGCTTGCATGCCAAGAAACACATGGAGACTAGGACACAATGGATGATGTTAGACAGTTGGCAGAGGCTGACCATAATGACCAGAAAGTTTTTCTTTTTAAATTTAGCACAAACACAAATGTAATAATAACAATCAAAATATGAAACACGTGAAATCCTATCACACTGAAAGATTGAGGGTTATAATTTTTGTTCATGGCACTATTGCACATTCACATCCCCCTGGTCTGTATCTTACCTGGAGGGCCTTGTTGGCCGGGCTGGCCTGGGGGGCCAGGGATATATGCATTAGACGCAAGCACTTTTTCACCAGTGATTTGCTTGCTAAGATCAGCAGCATTATTTGGTAGCAAAGCAACCTGCAAAACGAAAAATCACCGTAAGCTCTTCACTGTTTAGCTGAATAAATTACATTCTTGGTTAAGCTTTCATGTGGACAAAGAGCATATTTAAATATTTCACTGAAAACATCAGAAAAAAATGTGACTGTGCTGAACCCTGTAACAGCAGTTACTCCTGAGCTGGCCAATTCGATTTTTTTCAAGTATGGACATGAAGATTTCTTGAAGCTACTGCCATATTTTGTGGTGACAAGGAAAGCTGTCTCCCTGACCCTGCAATAGGACCTCTTTACAGGTAGTTGGAACCAGCTGGAAGGATACCCAGGGACTCTTACTCTCACCTGTACATCTGTCGTGGTTTAACTCCAGCTAACAAAATACCACGAAGCCGCTCTCACAAATCCCCCTCCCCTCCTCCAGTGGAGGGGAAGAATCGGAGGAATAAAAAAAGGAAGCTCGTAAAAATGAGATAAGAACTATTTACTAATTAAATCTAAATCAATATATACAGATACTACTACTAATAAATACTTAAAATAGTAGAAAATAAAACATATGGTACAATATATGCAGTATGATACAATATGATACAATTTCCCACCATCCACTGCCCAATGCACACCCAGATGCTGAGTGATGAAAATCAGACCCCGAGAGCCCGAAACCCACAGCCCGAGAGCGATCGCAGCCCGAGAGCCGTGGCCTGAAGGCTGGAGCCCGGGAGCTGACACAGCAGATTCCGAGTAAACCTTATCACTGATAACACGGCCAGAAAACTCAAAACAACCCAGCAGCTCCCACACGAATGAGCCAGCACAGGAGGTGGCAAAGCAGCTAACGCAGGAGGGTTAGCAAGTGCCCGGAGAGACGAGTAAGGGAGAGAGAGAGAAGGGCAGAGCAATGGCCACCGGACCCCCTTCCCCACCCAAAGAGACCGGAACATGACGTACTATGGGATGAAATACTCCCTTGGTCAGTCTGGGTCAGCTACAGTATCCGAAGTGGACAAAAGACCTTGAGTTCAGTACAGGCCATCCCCAGCACCAGCTGAGGCCTTATCAATGTTTTCACTTACTGTCCAGCAACAGAGTTCCCTGGCAACCAGAGTAAAGGGAGTTAGCCCTTTCCTGACTGACCCCAGCACAACATCTTTCTGACTGACCACCTAGCAGAAATCTGATGAGAAAACATTGTCATGGACAGTAACAGCCTACAACACTTTTCCACGAGATATTTTGGGTGACTCATGGAGACAAGTCAGGTTTTGCAGAAATGGTACACTCCTCTGTCTTCCACACAGGAGAGCTCTGTGTGTAGAGCATGAGATCTGTGTAGGGGATCCTAGAGGTGATCCACACTTCAAGGCACCATTTGATTTTAAAGGCAGTTATTCATTCTGGTACTTCCCTTTCCCTGGCACCAGCACCCTGATGCTTCCTGTGAGGCTGTTCACCTTTCAAGTCACCATGGAAATACTGCAAGTCAATCCAAATGAAAGGTAGGAGAAATTCAGGAGATATACAGCAACAAGTTGTAGAAAACTGAAGTCTCATAACTGCTTGGATCTTCTCATGAAATGTCTTTTTCATTATTTGATTTTTCCTCTATTTTTTTACTGCCTTTTCTCAGGACAACATTTGCTCGTATATTTAAGTTCTCAGTTGCTGCACAAGCCCCTAACTTTTCATAGGTTTCAATGTGA
Organism: Rhynochetos jubatus; assembly: GCA_027574665.1. Lineage (NCBI taxonomy): Eukaryota > Metazoa > Chordata > Aves > Eurypygiformes > Rhynochetidae > Rhynochetos > Rhynochetos jubatus. The sequence goes on along the minus strand of CM050690.1, from coordinate 72,824,506 downwards.
GTCCCAAATCCTTTGCAGATCTGGCCGTGTAACCATACTATTTAACCCAACAGATGTCTGGATCTGCCATGCATAGAGACATGAAGCTAAAGTAAGTGAGAATGTAACAGTAATTGCACACTATTGGTTTAAAATGCCATTATCCACTACATCAGATGTTTAATTATCCATTAGATATTAATTTTGCCAGATTGAATTATAATTAAGCATGTTTAGAAATATTCTGCAAATGTTTATCTCTCCGTCTGAGGGGAGATGACAAGACAGGTGGCTGGTCTGCATTGAGGAGAGATGTTTTTTAGTGGTGAGTGGCTGCATGTGGAGTTGGGGAATTTTGCTCTGCCAAACAGAGCTGAAGAGCCATTTCAGCAATACCAGGGCAGGTCTACCACTGGGTCAGCTTTGTTGGTGCCCTGAATGAATTTGGGTCTCCAGATAATTTGATGTTTGATCCTGCAACATTTGTGTGGGAGAGCTGCATTAAATAAAGTACATGATGACTCCTGCTATCTGACAATGATTTTAATCAGCTATTTGGAATTCCCTGCACTGGACTGTTCCCAAAACTCCTACTTGTTTCTGTAATCATTTGATATACACCCTCCCTCCCTTTGTGCAGACCTAATGTTTGTAAAGCACAGAAATAAAACAATGCTATGCATTTGCAGTACGTAGTACAACGGGGCTGATTTCTTGTGGCAAACAAGTTGTTAGTTAAGGAATGCACTCTAAGGGCAGCTAGCGCTGCTTGCAGTTTGGGGTTGGATGCACAGGACAGTTCTAAAGGCGGCATATGTGAGGAAAAAGAAGTTACAAATGCTGAGACAATTGCTGGTGACATCCCTGAAACACCAGTCTGAATTTTTCAGGCTGGAATTCAAAGTGCGATGACAGGAATACAAGGATTTATTGGCCATTTGTGACTCAGGTTCTGGAGAGCGTCGCTGTTCCAAAGACAAGATGACTGCACTAAAGGCAAATTAAGTGACATGATATAAGTCTTACAAGAATTTGGTAGATTCACTCCACCCCCACGCAGATCAGTGGCTGGATGAGGTCAGCACTTCACAGAAGCCCCACAGGGTGTTTCTTATGTGCTTACTCCTACGAATCTGCTCACTTGGAAAATGGGGATCCAGCAGGCCTACTGCTCTGGGGTGGGCTGTCATCTTTGATTTTCCAACAAAAAACATCTTCTTTGTTTACCCGTGACCCTGCAGCTTTCTCAGCCAACATCCCAGCCACTGCAGCACAGACCAAAGTGTGGGACTGCTGAAGATAAAGGACTACTCCATGGGTCACAGCCCCATACCCCTGGGGCTGAAGAGGGAAGATCAGTAACTGGGGGTTCTCATAGCCACATTGGCCAAGGACCAGCATGAGGAGGACCACTGGCCACTGCGAAGTTTTGTTTCCTGGAGGTGCATCCACCCTGTCCAGAGCAGGGTCCTGGCTGGGTACAGATGGAAGGTTGCAAGGACCATCACGCTGCCAAACTTCCATTACGTGACACACACCAACCAAGGGCTCTGCAGTGCCCACACTGCCGTGCTAAAACCAAGACATAGAGTTAAATCCTGTGACTCCCTGACAGCATTACATTTTTCAGGCCGTTTTGGGGAGAATACTTCCAGTGCCATCAGTGTTTCTAGTGTTTCTCCTTATTCACAGATTCACAGAGTATTAGGGATTGGAAAGGACATCTGGAGGTCATCTAGTCCAACCCCCCTGCCAGAGCAGCAGCACCTAGAGCAGATCACACAGGAACAAGCCCAGGCGGCTTTGGAAAGTCTCCAGGGAAGCAGACTGCCCCACCTCTCTGGGCAGCCTGTGCCAGGGCTCTGTCCCCCTCACAGGGAAGAAGGGTTTCCTCACGTTCAGACTGAACCTTCTGTTTTCCAGTTGATGGCCATCGCCCCTAGTCCTGTCACTGGACACCCCTGAGAAGAGCCTGTCCCCATCCTCCTGACACCCACCCTTCAGATACTGATCAGCATTGACAAGATCCCCCCTCAGCCTCCTCTTCTCCCAGCTGAACAGCCCCAGCTCTCTCAGGCTTTCCTCACATGGAAGGTGCTCCAGGCCCTTCCCCATCTCAGTGTCCCTGCGCTGGGCCCTCTCCAGTAGCTCCTTGTCCTTCTGGAGCTGAGGAGCCCAGAACTGGACACAGCACTCCAGGGGAGGCCTCACCAGTGCAGAGTAGAGGGGCAGGATAACTTCCCTCGACCTGCTGGCCACGCTTATGGGTGGCCACAGTTGAGTGACACATAAATTGATGTCCTCTTTAAAGCTTGCACTTAAATTTCTGACCAGAACCTATTCTGGGGATCTATTGCTATCTCAGCTGATAAATAGACATTACTTAGTATACACTCCCTGCCATGGATACTCTTCAGGTTATATTGCAAATGGCCAGGCTGGAGTAGAAAAGTGTGTTTAGTGGTGAAGACTCATCATGAAGAGGATTTGGAAGTGTATTCTTTTCTATTGCTCAAACACTGCCTTGTTCCTGCCAGCAAGACTGTTTTAACAACTTAGTAAGTTTAAAAAAAATCACATAGCTGCTGTGAACACATCTACACATGCTTCCCCACTGAGTCAGCTGAAGCATACTCTACGAGTGCCAGAATACCCGGGCTCTGGTCTAGCTCACTGCTCTTTGATATTTTCTGGCCAGAAAATGGTTGTTACATACACTGGGGCCAAACCATGTGTTTTTCATGTTGACTCACATCCTCTTAGGGATTGGCTATGCACACTGGCCTAATTTCTATTTCACCTTTTAACTGAACCAGGATCCTGGTCCAGAGTGACTTTGGCTTTCTCCATCCACAGCTCCAAATCCTAATGGCCTGTGGAAAATACTTTTTTTTCCATGTGTGTGCAAATATCAGTGCGGGTAAATTTAAAGAAAGACAGTACTAGAAACAAGACTCCCATATGTACTGTTGCATGCTGCATCTGGAGTTTTGGGTGGTTTCTAGGAGATCTGTGGTTTAGATGGCTTTGACAGTGCTTGACAGGATTGATGTGGAACACAGCTTTCTGATTAAGACGCTTAAACAAATCGTGCATTGGGATTCAGCAAAGCTCCAACTCCAAGTGCTGAACTGCTTGCTTGATTTTTTAAAATTGTTGGCAGTGTGTCAGATATCTTTTGGCTAGTTTTCCAGCTTTCTGCTCTTCTTCCTTCCAACAGGGTTGGAGATCAACCTAGGACTGCTCACAGCACCCTAAGATATCAGGACAGTGCATCCCACTGAATGACCATGCAAGCTGGCTTTCTTTTCCTGATCCTAGAACTACTCTGTCCTAGACCTTGCAATCCTCCAAAAAGGTTTTGGTGCCATCACTAGGGGTAGGAGGACTTGAGTTCAGCCTGTCCTTTCCTAAGGAGACACAAAACCACACCTCCCACTTCCAAAAGTAAACCCCAACTCCCAGTGCTAGTGTTTGCTGGATTGGATCCTCCACAGGCTAAACATAATTTTGCATAAAGTTCATAAAATCTGAAAGCCTTAACCACAAAACTGAAGACTCATTCCCATAAACTGCCTCTCTGGCAGACAGAGATGAATTTTTCTGGGCAAAATGGAACAACTTCGACCGCAGATATTGAAAGACGTACTCCCCAGAAGAACTTGGCCACGGGGAGCGGCTGGTGAAGCACGAAGGTTCCTGTGTCCCTGTGCAGAGAAGCAGCATGAGGCCAGCTCTCCTCTCAGCATGGACAAAAGCTCTCCTCTCTGTGGGGTAGAAAATGCTGAGGGTATCAGGGGACCATCTCTTCCAGCTCTGTCTGTGTGAGGCACAGCCCAGTGTACTCCCTCTGAGGATGCCAAATGCATCAAGTCCCAGTAGGAAGATACTTGGGGGAAATTTAGGCTATGGACCGTAACAGGACTTAGCTATCAGGCAAGAGCGAGCTGCTCAGTTTGGCTTTTGAACAAGTGCCCACAGCAACAGGTATCAATGGTGTTAGTTTTCCAGGAGTGAATTTTGAACACAGACACCTAAACAATGGAAGTTAAGACAGAGAAAATTTTCCATTAATTAAAGCCATTGGTCATCACCAATTCTTGGAGCAAATGACTTGGCCAACAGTGTGACCCCAGATGCTTTCCTGGGCATCATGGAGCCTGCTCAGCATCACAGACAGAGGCTGGACAAACAGACACTCAAAAGCACAGATCCTTTTTGAACCTGTTTGCTACTGTTCGTTTGGAAAACACAGGTTCCATCACACATGAAATTCTGTCACTTCCACATTTATCTTCATATTGATTCAGAAGGAAAACATGACATGATGAGATTTCTGTCATAAAAAACCTCACTGTGTTTTGTTTTAGTGAAGCAAATTTCTTTTTCCTAATACAAAGTACATTGTCTGAATTACATTAAAGGCAACAAGTGCCTACACCAAGTTGTGTTTTGACACAACGGAATTAAATGAGCACGCTGGGTGAAACAATTACAGCCTGTCAACATGCGTTGCTGAGAATATTCCTGCAGAACATTTCTACTTCAGAGAACCACAACGTTCGAAGGAAGGGTCACCAGAAAAGGCATGACACCTGCACCCCTGCACTTGGGTCTCCAAATCCTGGGCTGGGTCTCTGGGTTATCTCAATCCCCCCCAGGCACAAAAGGAGGCCGCATATACAAGAAATTAAAGGCTAGAGGAAGTTTTTAAGTGCATTATTTCTACTTGTAAGGACACAAGTGAAAACAAAAAAGGTTGAGGCTGAGGGGGATTTCTGTTTTAAAAAAATCAAAGGTAATGTATCTGCTAGGGATGTTTTTATTCAGCCATACACCTGCTATTTGGCAAGAATCTTGTATCAGCACCCTGTTAATGCAAAATCATGTTTCCTACGTTGCTGCATCTGCAGAATGTCTCACACTTGCATACACTAAGGGTGGATCAAGTCCAAAATCCTGTGCATTCGGAATGAATGAACACTGAGGCCAGCGGTGATTGCCAAGAAACCTGTGCTCAGACTGCGATGGGTATCTGCTGGACTCTTGTTACCACGAGATGGGTAACACAGATCCACGAGTGTAGTCAGCAATCTGCTTACAAGCCATACAGGAGCATAAAGAGGAGATGCCATTCCCAGATGATTTTAAAATGTTTCCATCATCTTTATGGACACAAGAGCCACATGACAACGACAGCTCCAACACAAATTTAACCTCAGTTGTCATAACAGAGGCAGGTCTGGTAAAGACACGACTGATCAGTGTTCATACCTTTTGCTTCAGTTGTAAAACCGTCTGCTTTATTTGATGGAATTCCTTACAAGAGGCACAGCATGTCCCTGATTTTGCCACATTTTCAGACTTCTCGGGAAGTGCAGCTGAAAGAAAGCAGTTTCCAATGAATAAAGATCCAATGCAAAGATGTTCAGATGGTGATTGCAAAAGCAACTCGAAGGTTGTTACCTTTCCCCAGCCTGTGAAAAGAAGAGACAACCTTGCCATTACTAATGCTCTGACTGTGAAATGCTACCTAAGGCTGAGAAAATTTGCAGGGACAGCTCTGAGCTCATTTTTAAAGCAGCTGTTTCCAGTTAACAGTCCCCAAAGAATTTCTTCTTTTTTAATACCTGAAAAAGTTTACACCCCTTCTTTTATCTTTGTGTGTTGGGTAGACTAACCCTATAGATCTGAAATGATTTACGGTCCCCTCAAGGGCATACTTTCATATGCTATAAATTACAGTAAAACCCCTCACAATACGGTCGTTTAATTCACTTTGCACAAACTGCTCTTTGTCATCACCGGTTATTCCTCCATGTGATGGAATCAGCCTGAGCAGAGATGGGGATTGAGATTAATGTCAGGGATTTAAATCCACGCGAGAGAAAGGGTCACACCTGTTGATACTACGCATGAGTGGGATCTTTTCAAGAATCCATTAAACAATTCAAACTGTAAGAGATATCGCAAATGTTATTTTTGTCCTTTTCCCAGTCCCAAACACAGTGAAGTACTTCTGCATCACAAACAAACAAGCACTGTTTTAACAGATGTCCACTTAAAGAGAAATGTCATTCCCAAAACACAGGGTGACACATACTGGCAAACTCTCGGTGAGCTTTTTTCCTTCCAACATAGAGTTTTTGAGAAGCATCAAGTGTATCGAGGCTCTGTGCATGATGTGTGACCTTGTATGATGTTACCTGGAAGGGTACGTGGGCACGTTTGAACACTGACCTTTCAGAGCATGTCCCGTAATGGAAGAATTCGGCAGGTGCTCTTGGTTAAAGCCACCAAATTTTCAAAATCTTCAGAAAGGATCAACTACAGTGCGCTCAGCCAGTGCGTTCTTCTCACTTGGACATGCACTTCAATGTCCTTCATATTTTCAGAGCTGTGATTTTATTTTGGAAATATCTGCATCATTTTAAACAGAAACAGAAGTTTCCAGTACTAAAGATTGGACTTGACTTTAAACGTTTGCAGGGTCCAATAAGGAATATTGCATCATCAGATGGTCATCTGCGGACCACCGGTGCACAAACTGGTTTTCGGTACATTTAGTCCATTGGATATAACGCCACGTCAGGTATGCTTGCTTTTAGAAGACCAAGATTTATTTATCTTATCTCCTAATCAGGTAGGAGAGGGCTGTAAAGGCAAGATGCTGGAATGACCAGCAGCATTAAGGTTCGTTAGCGTACACCAGAAGATCAGAAGATTAGGAGGCAGAGTCTTGGGGGTTTTCCCCCCACCATCAGCTGCCTGCTCCCACAGCTGCAGTCCAAGCTACTACTTGGGGTTTCCTAATGAACTCCGCATAAAATATAATGGAACTTGAGCAAATAGCTGCTATGCTGGCCCCAAGGCTGTTGGACCACAACTCCTTCCAGGGGGACTCCAGCCTCTGTGTGAAGATACCTGAATACACAGCAGCTGCTGGTTTCCTTCCTCGCTGCGGTAGTTTTAATGCAGCTCATGTTGCCTTTGACTCCTCCCAAAGCCTCTTTGCCCATAAGCCCTTTCTCCGACAGATTAAAGAACCTGCACCATCTAGGTTTTGGGTTTTTTTCCCCTTAACAAGGAATTTCTGTGCTGTCATCAAGACACCTCTTGATATTTCTGTAAGGTAACTTGCTCTTGACCACAAGTCAGTATTGTGGCTCCCTCATGGAATTCTTCCTCTGCCTCCAATTTTTCAGGTTCCTTTACAGAAATCAGTGTTTTGACATGTCCATTTTTGGACCTGTGTAAGATTTACAGATGCATGTATATAGACCCGTTAGAAAACATGCCCTTTTTTTCCCAAACTCCAATAAGTTTAGGTCTGGTACTTAACCAAAATTTCTTTTAGTAGCTATCTTACCATATGAGTTCCCTCATACTGTGTTGAGAAATGTTGCTGAAAGCAACACACAGTCATAGGGAGAAACTGCCAGAGCCTCTGCTATGTGAAACCTAATGCAATCCCACTAGAATCAGTGGAATTACGTGCAGATTAAGGAGCGGTGAATTTGGCCTCGTGTTTCATTATAAAATCCAGTTCATCTTCCAGAAGGATGTGGCACGGGGGGCTGACAAGGATAGATAAAACAGGGCTGTAACAATACATGCAGATAAATGTCGGGGGGGTGTGGGGGTGGGGTGGTGGTGTCAGCTAATGTTTGGGAAATATCATACCAGTGAGATTTCTGCAAATCCGGTTGGATTGACTTGTTGGGGGAAGAAGTCCAGCAGCGTCATACAAGCAAGCATGAGCTGTGTCCCAGGAGAGAGTTGGAATCCCCCTAACTCATACCAGACAGAGGTGATGATTTGCCCAGGGAAGGAGTCATCCATCAAACATTCGCTCTACCCCCATCTGATGCTGTAACAGGACCAAACTACAACTGAGGCCAGAATAAAACACGGACAAAGCCCGGAGCCACCTCGGACAGGACAGAAGGGCAGGAAGAAATTAGATGGAGCCACCCACGTGCGGTGCAGGAACAGACGTCACCTACCAGGGTCAGTTTGGCCAGCACTGAGCAAGGCACTTATCTACCCTGTTTCCATTGCACAGACCTACACCAGGAAACTCAAATTATTTTGGAGAAGGCTTAAACCAGCCCCACTTTATGAAGGTTTTCCAAAACACAAAGTCTAGCTCACGTGTGACGTTGCAGTCCTGACGGGGGTCCTTTCGTCACGGTGAGACACTGGTGGGCCCCGTGCTGCCTATCGGTAAGAGATTTGTTCAGGGGAGCAATGTGTTTTCTTTGAATGTGCTCAAAGACTCTGTCTTGGTGATGCTGGAAGAGAAGGAGATGCTGGCGGGGGAGAGCTCTGCGGGGAGCTGTGCCATCGGCGGTCTTCGCATGGAGGCTGTTGAGTCGATCATCTGTGTTGTATTATCTGAGCTCTGCCTGCTGAGATGGTTTCATTTGCCTACTTCTGCGCGGGTAGCTGCATTGTCTCCGACAAATGCAACATGACTGAGGATGCGGCAAAAATGCTCCCTATTCTCGTGCCCACCAACAAACCCAAAGCTCCCAGTCAAGACCACTTGCAGAGCCAAAAAAAGTGTCTGGATTGCAGCCTTCAGGCGTGGCACAATGAAAACGTGAATAGTATCTCCTGGGAAACACGCAACGTGGTTAGAGCTGGAGAAGGACACGTGTTTTCATATCTCTCACACTAAGTTTTAAATTAAAATTTAAGTGTTCTAGCTACCATGAAAAGCAAATCATCTGTTTATTAGGAAGCAGTTCCAGCGCGGACGTGGTGCTCTCCTGCGGGCAGGACTGGGTCTGACCATGAGGCTGCAGCCCATTCCTCATGGCTGCCGAAAAACTTGATTTTCTTTGGAATGAGTTGCAGACACAAGCCCTGTGAAACAGCTCCTCCTGCATTTGCACCAGAGATCTGGCAATTAGTAACATTAACTTGGAGTACGGCGGGGTGACAGAGCAGAAAGTGCTGCTTCGTGCAGCTGATTTGGGGAATGTCTTGAGAAACGGTGGGTATTTAATTACAGATTAATTGGAACTGGGACTGACAGTTTTATGTGCCGTGTACATTCAGTGTAAAATTGGTGTTTTTCAAATATTAGAATTATTTCCACAGCCTTGAATATTTTAAATGATTGGTTATGCTGAATGCTTTGGGCATTACCCTGTCAGGAAATTTGAACCAGACAGAGGAAAAGTTAACTAAAAAACATATTTGCATGGGGATTATATAGGTTATACCCCTTTCCTTTATGACCCCAACACACTTACAAGGAAACAAAACCGTTTTTAAATTACAAAGAACAATTAAAGCTAATGGAGTGGCTCCAGTTACACATTTTCAGAGGAAAATCAAAGTTATAAATTGCTCTGGCCATCCAGTGGTATTTGGAGCACCCAATGATACATGTGTTCAGGCATTAACTGATGAACCTATGGTAAGTCGCCATTCATCAAAAGGGTCTTTTTTCCCTCCAAGCACAGGTTTTTCCTCTTCCTCCTTTCTTTTTAAATTTTCATACCAGTATTTAATCTGCAGTACTCTAAATGCTGTAATTTAATAACTGGGAAGAGGTCAAAAACTTTAAAATCATTTATACACAGCACACACATACACTTTGAAACCAACAGAGGAAAGCTAGAACAAGCCCTCACTTTTGCCTCCTTCCCATCACGTATTACTTTCACAAAAACAGAAAAGCATCTGACTGCAGTCACGAGACACACAGACTAATTGCAGGCCAGCAGAATTCGGTGTTACTCAGCATCATTTAGCAATTGATTTAAGCAACGCTTGAAAGGTGTGTGGAATTCCCAGGCACAGCTTTTCAGAGCCTCTGAGTGCCCAGAGGCACCAACCACCCAACCCAGCGCCATTTGCTAATCTCGGGTGTCGGCATGTAAGTACAAATTAAATTTACTGAAATTAATTTAATTAGCAGATGAAATTAATGAAGGCTCAAAAGGGTCAGCATCTGGATTTTTTTTTCCTTTTTTCCATGTCTCCTGAGCTCTGGACTGCAAATTAGATATAATCCAGGTTGGTATGGAAGCAACATGTGGCTTTTAGCAGTTGGATCCAGCAGAAATGGTCTAACCAAGGCAGTAACAGCAAGTTTCACTGTTCTGCCTCTCTGGGGGGAGATGATTTCCACATCCCTGAATGTATTGTGGTCTTCGTTTATAGATGTGACTACTGATTTACTGCTGTGTGCGCAGCTCATAAACCATGGAGGAGGAGGGCGTGCGGTAGGACTGCTCCACGGGTGCTTGGGTGCCCAGTGAACCACCCCAGCTCTCGCAGGTCGTCAGTGACACCCCAGCCTCAGACCCCCAGCTCCAAGTATAACGTGGGGAGCAGTTCCTCTTTACGACAGCTCAACATTTTCAATGTCCCTGTGGTCCAGGACCCGTAACCCCCCACTGGCATATACCTTTATCTCCTTTGGTGCACGTCTTGCCGTCCTCCTCCCGCGTATAGCCTTCGTGGCACTCGCACCTGTAGCTGCCCATGGTGTTGACACAGATCTGAGAGCACAGCGTCCCATTGCTCGCGGCACACTCGTCGATATCTGGAGAGGAGCAAGGGTGCGAAATGTCCTAAAGCCGTAAGTTTCAGACCTCAAACACAATAAAAGACTTCCTTTAAAGGTATCAGGAGACTTTTGAGGTTAAGTGAGTAATTGCAGCATTGCTGCTGCTTTGAGCTGTGCAAACTGCGCTATTATTATTAACACCACCGGCATTTAATCGGTGAACATCACTTGACTGTTTATTTGCATTGAAAAGCTCACAGAACAAAGCTCGATCCTGCAAACCTTTGCTCCCTGGCACAGCAAACCACACAGCGCAGGACAGGACTAGCCACACAAGGACCACAGGCAAAAGATCAGTCCTGAATTAGATACTGGTCATCTGAACCAAACTCTGAGGATTTATTTTCATAATTAGACCCAGTTATAGTTCTTTGAGGGTTACTGTTAGAATCATGTCCCTCATCTCAGGCCAAAACCCCAAATATGTCTCAAAACCTGCAGGAGGAATTAATAAAGGGAAAATTACATCAGCCTGACACTTCAAAGTGTTTGGATATGTAAGTCTTGTTTTAGGTACTACCTCCTAATAACTTCAGGGGAGTTAGATCTCTTACTTCTGGGAACAATCCCTAACATAGTTAAAACCCACATTACTTCTGTAATAGTAACAAGGATAAGAAAGGTTTCAGATCTAAACTGACTCTTAAAAGACCTGAGGGAGCAGGATGCACCATTAACCAGCGGTGAGCTCAGCACGCACTCCTACCCACCCAGGCAGTAAGGCTTCTCTCTGTTCCTGTGCCTCTCCCGATCATAGCGGTACCCAGGGTAGCAAGTGCATAAGACTCGCCCGAAGTTATCTGTGCACTGCTGTTCGCAGGGAGCTTCGGCACAGACATCATAGTCTAGAGGGAGAAAAACATGGTTAGGAAAATACCAATGGCAGTAGCTGGACGACACTATGACAGCAAATATTTCACCTCTCTGCTAAGTAATAAAGTCAAGTTACATTGGTTTTGAGGGTGGAAGAAACATAGAAATAGGACATTCATGAGACTTAAGCAAAGAATTAAAGTGAAATTGTAAAATTGTAGTTGCTACTCACAGCTTTACAGTACTTTTAGACTATTTCTTAAAGTCGGATTTTAAGCAAGGGGCACTTTCCCAGTTTGCAGAACTTAAGAATCTTTCTCACAGAAATATTAAATTACCTTGAAGATTTTTGTTGGTTTTCTTTCCCCCCACAGATTTTTAAATGCTGATAGCAACGTTTTCTATGCAGAATGCTGTGAAATGTGGTGAGGTTAACTGCCAAGTCTGGGCAGAAAGTATACCATAAGGAAAAGTTAATTAAAATCGCACAGAACCATTCAAAGCCAGATATAACCCTCCTAGCAAAGAACACATTGTTACAAAACCATCATCACTCTTAATAATAGCAGTGTGCAGATTAGGGTATGGTAAATTGCAGGCTGGGCTTGTCAGTGAAATCCCCAAAGGCTGAAGTCCTTGTTTGAAACCCAACAGAGACCGAATCTGTTTCTGATTTCACTGCCATGTAGCAGCAGCGCTGCAGCCCAGGGAGGGGACAACGAAGCAAAACAGGGTCTGACCTGCTTCGCTGCCTTGCTAGGGGCTGCATTCAGCCCCTGGCATCAGCTGGTAGCAGGGCTGGGGGGGAAGGGGCAGCCCCCAGCTGTGGGTGCAAGGGCTTTGCAGCGCCATGGGGAACGTTTGCCAGGAGAAGACAGAAGCTGAAGCAGCGTTTGGTCTCAAAACCAGCTCAGGAAAACCCTGCGGAAGGTTGGGTCTTATTCCAAAGCAAGTGGCAGATTCTGTGACGGTTTCAGAGGAACATCGTCCTTCCTGCAGGACCGTGTGGTTGTCACTGTGGCCCACCAGCGACTGGGTACCGGGGGCCGCAGCAGAAATAGCCTGTCCCTGATTCAGACCAAATACATCTAAACCAAACCTAATTGCTCCAACCGAGTTCCCAGCAACGTACTGTGTTTCCATATAAACACTATAAAATAATTAAACCCCAAACTCATTATTGACTCACACTAATGACTAGCAGACATCTCTGGGTACGATGATTTTTCCAAATGATTAAAATGAACTAATAGATGGTGAAGCAAGTGAAACCACATTTGCTGTAGGGGGTACACAGAGCCGTGTGTAGCACTGGGGATGAAAGTGACAGCGTGCCAGCATACAGAAAAGCGCCAAATGGGACTTCACGAGCTGCCGTATGTCACACCAGCGCCCCTTAGACCAAAAAATACTATTGTAGTGGTGCCAAGAGTTTCCTCCCTGTGCGTGTCACCTTTCGAATAGCTGGCATCCTTTCTTTCCTTTTTAACCCACAAGTGTGTAGATTTTAACCCTTCAAGTCTGCCCACAGTGCTGTGGCAGCGAATGGCAGCGCCAGGATTCCCGGGAAGAGCCAGGGTCAAATGGCGCAGAGCCTTGCATGGGCATAGAAGACAAACACAGTCCTTGACTCCAAACATGGTCAGCCTGGGGGCTGGTTTGGGCTTTTTAGGTGGTGCTGTGGCTGTCAGATCCTGTTACATTTGGCTCCACCAAACAGCTCCACATATAAAGCATTAGCGGTGTTTTTTCTGGGCGTGGTCCCAATTCTCATTCTCCACTGAAATAAAATCAGACAGAGAACTCACTAGCCTACCCGGTGCTGAGATGAACATGCCTGCTCCTCAGCCAGCATGCCCAAATCCAGATGCCATCTTCAGCCTATTTAGAGCAGAGGCAAAACGAGCTCTGTCCTCCCCGAGCTTCCATGAATAGATACACGTGTCCTAATAAGACCTTACAAACCAGTGCTGGAAGGGACCATCTTCCACCACATGCAGGATTAGCTATGTGTAAACCTTTCTAATGGACATTAATTTAGCCTGTACTTAGAAATCCCTGAAGGATGGAGATGTCCCACCACCATGCAGTCTATGCCCAAGATCAAATACCCTTACAGATACAGCTTTTATTTTTTAATCTAATCCAAACTCCCCTTACAGCCAATTATTTTTTGTCCTCTTCCTCTTGACCATGAAGAACAGTTTACTTTCCCTCTTGCTGAAAGTTTTCACATACCTAAAAACTGTTACCACATCTCCCCTTAGCCTCCTTTTCTCTAAACAACCCCAGTTCTTAATCTTCTCTGTTCTATCATACCTCACGTAGCTACTCTTAAAATACATTTTTTTGCTTCCACCTTAGCAGAGCTCCATCAAGACCACTGCTTCATTTGCTTTCATGCAAAGCTAGGGAAGGGTCCAGGAGGTGGATATCTCCCTCCCGGAGATTCCCACACAGTCAACCCAAATCTCACAATGGCTGCGGACAAGTCCCACGTCAAGGACCGTTGCGCCCTGAGGGCTTTGGTCCGAGGTAGCACCACTTGCCCAGGAACTGTTCTCACACCTGGAATGAAATGAGGCAAAAGCTGTGGCACCACGTCCGTGTGCTCTGCAGAACCGAGGATGCGTGCACCCTCCCATGTTCAAGCCTCCTGCCTGCCAGCCCAGTCTGAGAAATGTGGTTTGAGGGCGAATCAAACCCACACGACGTGGATCAGGCTGTTCTAGACTACAGGAAAATACAAAAACCCCAAGGCAGAATAACTAATGTCTCTACATACATTTCAGTGAACTCAGGAATGACACCAGAGCATGGAAAGTTGTATCAAGGAAATTTCTGAAATAGTGAGGAAAGAGCAGATCTGATCAGTGTTTGCCTGTCACAGAGTATTTTGCTCTGAATTAATGCACAGCCAAGAAACTCTGGTAACAAACCAGTGGTAGGGAGGGTGCTCTCCAAAAGCAGCTGTTTCAGACTACATCTGTCCCTGCTTTCCTCTTGGTGGCTCCACGAGACAGGACCTAGCTGGAGCAGTGAGTCTCCCAAGCAAAGAAGAAGGGGAACATTCAGGAAAAAAGGGTGAGGAGGGTTTTTTTTGACATTCTTCGCTGGTCAGGTGGAGCAGGAGGAGGATGCTACAGGGGGAATCAGACATACAAAGCAAATTCCTCTTGATGTTTCCTGGGGATCATTGCTCCCTGGTCCTGCAGCTGAAACCCAGAACGAGAAGGTGAGTCCCAAGCAAGTGACATGCAGAACGTGGGGGGATGGACTCATACTGGACTGCACTGTTTTCTGTTTCTTTTCAAGGGCAGATGGCAAATAACAAGGCAAAACCCAAAGGTGAACATGGACAAAGACACGAGCCTTTGGGAAAAGAGTCTGTTTAAATAACAGCTGTTCAATAAGGAGATCGGTGTCTTCCCAAGGCAGCTGTAACAGGGTGGACAAGGGAAGGTCTATCCCTCTTCCAACACTCTTCCCTGCAACCACTGCTAAATCATGGAGAAGACAGTACTGGAACTGCTTCTCATGGCTTTGACTTGCCAGTACTGGATTAAAAGGTGCAGATGTGCTTTAATAAACTCACGTCTGTAATGTATTTATGTGCCTGTGTTGAGATATGCATTTCATACAGCTACTCTGTCAAGATTATGCCAAAACAATGTGTGAAGAGCCAAGTGATGTCTTGTAACAGAGTAAGTGAAATGACTGCTTCACTGAATCATGTTTCTGATCCCTATACAAACAGCCCAAGATCGTCTCAGATGTTACAGCAATTCCTGTGGCCTCTGAAGTTCAAGGCGAAATGTAGATCAAGCTAAAAAGGGGGGGAATGAAGATACAAAGGGAGAGAAGCCACAGCTAGCAGAGAAATTCAATTAGTGGTAGAAGCTCTCAGGTTACTGAGATGCGGTTAATAGACAGGATTAAGCGAGGTCAGCTGGTACATAATAAAAGCTGTTTTCATAATCACCTAAACCCTCAAGAGATGAAAATTAGAAGCCTAAACCAATTTATTGCCATGGTTCTCATTTTATTTTTCTCCTGTAACTTCTCCTGCTGTATCCACTGTATTTAGTGAATAACCAATGTGTAAAATTGTTACAACCCATAGGAAAGTGGGAGGCCACCCTGTAGAGTCCTGGCTTCCCCCCACCCTGAAGGGATTCAGTGCTTCTGCCTCCTACGTGCACAACGGCCTCGTACAACACAGCACAACTGTCTCCTCCAAGTGTCTGTCTCACACAGGAGCTGCCATCTCATGCCACAGACACCGAGACAAAACTCACTGCAAAAGCATGGGACGAGGAACGCCTTGTGACGCCATCGATTTCACCCAAACCCTGCCCAGCTCCCTGGGGCTCAGGCTGGCACAGTGAGACGCTTCTTCGCAAGGAAGCAGCAAACACACAGTTCCTGTTTTGAGAAGATGTGGCATTTTGTCCTTTTTTGTTTTGGTTTGTTTGTTTGTTTGTTTTGCAACCAGTGTTCTAGTATTTCCAGCCAGCAGCAAAAAAAAACCCCACAACAACCCCCCCACCCCCCACCCCCCCAAAAAAAACCCCACCAAAAAGCATTATGATCAGAGTTTGGGTTTTAATTCCTGTTGGCTGGACACTGTAACTTAAAAACCAGCTGACTGTCTCAAGCATGTTAATTTGTCCCTCTTCTTTTCAAAACATCACCATCCCAAACTGGGATAACTCTCAGGTCAACTCGAAGCTTTCCATATGTCGTCAAAGAGAAGGATGTATTACCATAAACCAACTTTTTAACTTGCTTTTTTGGAGCAAACAAGGTTTATTGGCTTGTCATCTCTGGACATTTGCTTCTGCCTGACAGTTTTTTTTCTAACTTCAGAGCCGATATTTTATCCGAACCAGGCAAAGCAGTGGGAGCAACTGAAGAAGTCACATTGCTACTGCTCAGTGAAGCCATCAGCTGGGTAGACCCAACAGGGGCCTTCCCAAAGGTTAAGGCCGGCAGAGCTCAGCCTCTTCCTAAATGAGGCCTTGCAGCAACCTCTGAGCACTGGGACCCTGGTGCTGCCTTTGCAAAGCGTACGGGCAGCTGCCCTCTGCCAGGTGGTGATCATTCCCTTTTCACTGCTGCATTAACCATCCCAAGTAATTCCCTGTCTCCCCTGCCCCTGGTGTCAAGGAAGCCATGCCCACGACCAGGAGAGGCAGAGGAAGAGAGACAGTTTGGTGATGCTCTCCCCTCGCTGATGTCTTTGGGAAATGGGTAACTAAAGGCAGGACTAACACACCAAGTCACCCACTCCCCATGCACCTTCAAGCCAAATGGCTGTGCCATATCCAAGGGGTGCATGGTGAAAGCCATCAGCCAGGAAAGGCGTGCTCCTGGGTGCAGAGTGGACTCCCATGTTCCCTGCCAGAGCAGAACGCGTTCGTCTGTTTGCAGAGAGGTCATGGCAGAAGATCCGTGCAGCCACGCGTACTCAAGGCAGGATCAAGCCTTGGCGTGCTAAAGGAAACTTTTGGAAGATGCTGATCTTTTTATTTTCCCAACAATGTCTTGGACACAGTTTCCCCACAGACACATGAGATACTGCCGAACCTGTGGTTATATCAGGGTGCTCTTCCAAACCGGCAGTGTGGAGAAAGGGCAGTCAGGGAAAGGCAAATGCACAGGGACATGAGGAGTAAGAACAGTGAAATCACATACCTTCAGGGATGCACTGTCCAAGAACAAACTTATAACCCTTGCAGCACTTTTTCCTGAAAAAAGCAATAAAATAAATAAATAAGTAAATAAATATATTCTCTAAAGGTTGGTGCTGCCTTTAAAAGCAGTCATGGGTAGATCATGGATGTGATTAACCAAACAAGAGCAGGATCCTGAGCTTTGCAGTTGGGGGTATCTCAGCATTAAAGAACGCAATGTGGAAACCCACCACTCAGTCCATGAGGCAGCTTAAAGGACAGCCTGAGGAGCCTGGGGCAGTGCACCCCAGTGCTGACCCACTCAGCATCACAAGTAGTTGCTGAAACCTCTGCTCCCTTGTGTTGAAAGGATGCAGCACTCCTTGATGCTGTCCATATACACAACTCAGGCCATGATTTTCATGGTGCGGTGAAGGGTGTTTTCAAACATCTGTCATTACAATGTAAACCTGGAGAAAAGGCTGAATCTCGGCAAGGAGTACACAAAAGAGAGATGTCATCAGTCATTTCTCATCTTTTAATAAACCTGGAAGGTGGTAAGAGAAATGCACTGGGTATTTCCACTGGAGCAAGTACAGGCAGGGGGATAAAACTGCAGTGAAGAGTCAATAGGGTGAGATATTCTGTAAGTCCTTATGATATGAACAAAGCCTGAGTGCTGAGATTACACCCTGGCTTGCAATGACATTTAGGCATTCAGCTAGATCTGCCTGTTTTGCTTAGAAGGGCAGCAAACCACATCAAGTCACTGGGACTCCCAACAGCGCTGAGGAGCCTTTACAATCAGCTGTGTCCCGTATCACCCTCAGAGCTACTTGTTGCAAGGGCCTGGTGATCTTCAGAGGGTCCCAGGGTGGTGGATACCGGGGCTGCCCTAAGAGGAGCAAACTGCTGTTCTGTGCACTATTTTATCAAGTCTACATGAATCTGAGGGGAAAAAAAACCCTCCAAACCTGTATTTTACAAACTCACAGGTTTTCGTGCCTTGTGGACATGCTGAAATATCTGCAAAACTGGGAAACCATCCATTTGGTCTTATCCTTTAATTCAATAACTGATGCAGAAGAGTGCTAAAGCCATGGCAGTCAGTGACACAACACTTCCCTAGACAAGGCTCAGGCATCACAAATCATCATTATGTTGAGTTTAAATCAACTGTCAGTTGCAGCTGACCACTTAAAACAAACAACGCATTACTCCAAACTATGTAAAAACGAACTTTGGCTCCATATTTTACCCTCTCCCAAAGATTAGCTGGAATATAAATTATACTTAATGAAGGTTGAACATCTGAAGAGGAAGCCTTGTTTTGTTATGCAAACAGTGGTCCCTCATTAGACTTTTCTCCAAACACTGCTGTGAAGTTTTATCTGCAAGACAAACAAATGCAGGAGGAATGAGTTCAAAGGTGCACCGGGGAGGCTGTTCGTATGCCGCAAGCCATGCCGATGGCTTTCCAAGTGCACATTCATCTCCTCCTGTCTGCGGAAGAAGGGAGGCTGATAAAGGCTTGTTTGTAGCTGCTCTTCAGAGGAAGATACAGCCTGGCTCGACAGCGAGCTGGGAGATGGGAGAGAGGCTGACCTGCGGGGTTGTGCCAGCCAGAACTAACTATAAGGAGGGAGAGCTTTCATCATTTACACTTTTCTCCCTAGGAACTCACGCTTGATTTTCAGGCATAGAACCCTTAGGGCCCTTGGAGTGGCTTGTGGCAGCAGATGCAAACCTCAGCCTGCTCCTGGCTAAGGGCGGGAACCGTGCAGGATCTGCCTGTCTCCTCTCCTCTTGGCCAGTGATGGCTTTTGGATGGACTTGTTGGCTTTCTCGTAGCCAAACTGCGCATTTATCTGCCCTCCTGGTTTCTCCTAATAGCCATGCCACTTGCTCTGATCAAACCCCTGCCCCACAGCTGCAGATTGAGGACCCATCACACACCGAGGTACAGCCATTAAATACAGCCCTGGCACCCTGAAGCAAGCACCACCTTGCGTAGCCTTGACGGGGTTTGCTCCAGTTAAAGCAACTGGAAAATTGTGCTGCCCTGGCAGACATCCAAGCCGGTGCTGAAATCCATCTCCTCAACGGCTTCTTGCAGCAATGAGTTCCACAGGGCAATGTTATTGAGAAATCACTTCCTTGTTTTCAGTCTCCTTTTCAATTTTTGTTGAATTTTCCCAGGTTTTACTGGAAAGCAGATTTGGAAATATTTTCTCTAAATACCTGAATTTTTTTTCACACCATGAAAGCTTCAGATCACACTTAAAGATGCCCTGCTTTCCGGATCACACTCCAGAAACCAATTCCCCGTGATAATCAGTTCCGAGTTCAAGACTACAGGATCTCTGTATTAGCGCAGCCCATACTCAACAGCGAGCTTCAGCCACCAGCATGATTTTGCCAAGGAAACTGCTACTTTAGGGTTAATGGACAGGAAATACAATACCTGTTTCTCTGAACATTATACTGCAACCCTGGGATTCCTGCATGCTTTAGCTTTTTTCACATTCTTAAAGAGAAATCTGTCAAAATGATGGACACATGAGTTGATCATTAGCAAAGGCATTTTAATAGCAATACTCATTTTCAGACATCCAGGTTGACATATCTAATCAACGTTGCACAGCAGCGATCTCGTTATACATAGTGAGCTGTAAGAGGGGGTCCCCACTGATAATTTTAGCTACTGAATAACTTTCAGCGAGGCGGTTGCTATGCAGCTGTATAGGTGAGCATGCATCAAGCACAAACAAATACACGGCTGAGTAAGAAGGTCAACCACTTAGACCTGGATCTAAGGGGAAATTAAAGTGATTCGTTAACTTTAAATCTGGTTTCCAAAAGGAGAAACTTCTGGCAGCTTATCTATTAGAGTTTTTAATGGGGTGCTTCAGATATTAAAAATATAGCAAGTACTGATTCTCACTCAATCTTCAGTCGGGAACATGCACAAGCCCAAAATCACAGAGGGTTCTGGGCACCATGATTTTGATCACTGCGATGTCTAGCTTTTATGTTACCCGTAAGAAAATCCATAGCACCAGGGACTGTCTCAAAGCAAAGTCAACCTTCTTTTTCTGACAGGTAGCTGCAGGAGAAGCAAGATGTTGAGCTACTCCCTTCTGTTTAGGGGGTCGAGGCGCTCCCGGACCACTGAATGTCTGAAGACAGGGTTCAGGGCCCAACCTTTGATACCAATAAACACATCCATGATGGAGCAAGCAGCAGATCTGCCTTTGTTGCAGGCTTTTGTGGCTCATCACCATGCAGACAGAGGGAATATGAGCTTTCCAGGAGCACCCCAATATCCCATCGTCTGCAGGTCCCCCCTGTGCCCAACACACAGTGGTGCACCAGCACGGCACCCCCCCGCCCCATCTTGCAAAGCAGTAGCTGCTTGATAGCATCGCCCCAGACAGGCAGAACGAAAGGCAAGATGTAAGGAATGCGGCTTAATTAAGCCACCACTTTATTAAGTTAGCTTATCTGGCAGCTATCAGCAGTAACTCATCCAGTGCAGACCACGTTCTTTTCCCGTAATTGTTTCCACCTGGAGCAGGGCTGCCCTTGCCCCCAGCCCACCTCCTCCTGCTCTGCGCCGGGACCCTGCGACCGGCCACTGTGCCGAACCGAGAAAATACTTCAGGGTCCTACAGCAGCTGAAATGATTTGGAAATGCAAATTTTAACAGGATAAAGATTTCAAGTGAGAACTAAGCTGTATTGTGTCCGCAGAAACAGGGCAGCGACTTGGGATGTGACGGTGGCTGGCTCAGAGCTCCTTGCTGCGCTTTTGAGGATTTGGTTAACATCATAAAAGAGGCAACTCTGAAACGCTGTCACAATTATGTTGAAAAGACACATGGTGGCCATGTAATGATTAAAACAAAGGAGAAATATGAAAGGAAAGGAAAAAGAGGAGTTTTATACCGGTTTCAGATGAACAGAATATTTTAAGGAAACTCTTGCTAAAGATGTCAAAAGCAGAAACAGAAGAGTCTGCTCTAGGAAATACTTGCCTCCTAGGTGCAAAGCAGACACAGAAATCCTCACGCTGAGTCAGATATAATATTACCCTGACTTTATCCCTACCACGCTGGGGTTCGGACAGGCAGTCAGCCTCCGGGATGGCTCCACCCAGACAGAGGTAATTCAAGCAGAGGCACTTTAACTCCCGTTCATCAGGGGTAGGAGCACACGCATGGACAGTTTCTATAGCTCAGCCGAGGCGTGAGGTCACTGGAAGATGCAGCAGCTCCATAGGTGGTCAGGCAGGTCAAACCCCTCCTCTCCGACACGCTATTTCTGACCCACAGGTGTCAGTTTAGGGTGGCATACGGGCTGCTTAACATTTTATGTGGGTTTAAATAAACTGTTCACCCAGGTTGGTGCTGGTAGAAAATAATGATAATACAGTCAAGCAAACGTATGTAAGCAAAAAGCTGATTCCCTGTTGGGAAAAGGTAGGGAAAAAAAAGTAACCGAATTTCTTCAGACAACGTCATAACAAGGACTCAGAAGAACTTGTGCCGTATCTTGAAGACCTGAGTCAGCAAAGGCCACGGCAGCGCTGTGTTTAATTGCACAAAGGGGTCTTTGTTGAAATAGCTCCTTAGTGTGCCTGCCCAGAGTTTCTTTTTGATCACACTGACTTTGAGAAATACACAGTGCAGCAAAAATGCAAATATAAAATACAGCAATTAGCTTACAAAAGATAATAAGACAGCTATAAAAGCAAGCCAACAAGGTACCTTAAAAAAAACCCCAAAACCCAAACAACCCTTGTTTTTCTCATATTCTACATAAAATTCAAGCAAGGGCCAGGTCTGTCTGCCAAAGCATGCACAGACAAAGCCCATCTGCAGCACAAGTGTGTTAAGGAAGCGTCTCGGTAGCTGTGCACATTGTTGCTGTCATTCACATGGAGAGAAGATTTATGGCAACATGGTGTAAAACCGAATGCACTTTATTTGTGTTTGCCTTTCTGTGGGAGACATACCGAAATCTTGAGTAAGAGAGGATGGCCTCCCTGCAGACACTTGCTCAGCATACACTTTGCCATGATTTCCAGACTTAAGTCCTTTTTCACAGTTTTGTAAAGAGGTAATTTATGTTTGCGTTGGGTGTAACGCAAGGTCCGAGGCCAGCCTGGGCCCTTCCAGTCACCGTCGCAGCTGAGAATGAGTAACAGAGGGTACAGTGCATGTCTTCCACTGCCTAGGAAACCCTGCAGCACCTATGCCTGCAGTAAGTATGCGTGCACTTCTTTATTTCCCTTCACTGACTGAACAGATCAGGATTTTCCTGAAACGGCCACAGAGAGCCATCCTTCACCAGCAAAGCTGGAACCCAGGCCTGTGACAGCAAATTGCTGCAGCCTATTGCTTGATCTTCCTGAAAGTCAGACTTTCAGTGATTAATGTGTTGCCTGAGTGTAAGCCATGTTTCTCGTCAGCTACTTAAGTCAAATAAATTTACCCACATATAATGGTTTTCCCTTTTTTTTTTTTTTTCAGGAAAAAAAGCCCTGCCATCTGCTCTATTGCTCAGCTCTGGTTATTAAGACAGATACCAGAAACGACATCCCATTCCAGCTATTGCTAATGGGAAGGTTTTGATAAGATTCACAGTTCCTGGGCTCCTCTTCCACAAACACAAGCCAGGGGCCAGATCCTCCCCTGGCAAAAGCCACATACCTCTGTTGACTTTGGGGAACTGTGCCAGCGCTTACCGAGGGAGGATCTGGCTGATGCTCTTGAAAGCTCTCAGACATACTCCTTGGCTGCTCTTTATCGTAACGTATTGTTAGCTGGCTCCTTCCTTCTCTCCACTAAGTGCTGTTTCATGTCATCTTTTTATGGTCAAGGGGAGTTTTGGTGGCGCAGGAGTATAAATTGTGGTTCCTTCTTCTCAGAAGGGACGGTCCAAACTGATAGGATGATTTGCAGCCCCTGCAGAGCACATTATCTGTGCATGCATGAAGCTCGTTCCTCTATGTAAGAGCGAAAAAAGACCTCAAGGGGTGCAAACACCCTGTGCCGTGCGTGGGTATGAGTGTGGCTCGGAGTTATGATAGGTGCTGACCTGCACCAAACTGCAGAACGCACAGAAAGCAAAACATCACAGGTCTGGGGAATTTAACCACTGAAAACATCTGTCCTATGTCCTTTTTGCAGCATCCCCATGTCCTCTGTTCTCCCTGGATGCAGCGGAGGACATCTCACCGTGGTGGAGTTTGTGGTTTCATTTATGTAAAGGAAAGTCACGGTAAATTTAAGTCCCAGACGACCATCACTTTTGGACTATTTTAGGACTTTCGGGATGTAAAGGAGTTGGTATGAAAACCCTGCAGGCAGCCCCACAAGAAAAACAGAGCTCATGAGCTCCTGCTCGCCACAGGAAGAAGTGGCAACTAAAACTCCGCTTTTTTGGTCTCTTCTGGGCAGAAAATAGACTTTCAGAAACGTTTCCTGTGATTCCTCCTCTGATGTGTAACGAAAGGAAAAGGTTATATTGGGGTTTCCATGTGAACCATACAGACGAGGGCTTCAGATTTCCGGGGAAGCCATAACCCTGCGCTACAGGGCCAGAACTGACATTGGCCCTTGCCAGTCCCTAGGCCAGCCAGAGCCTTGTTGCTGCAAACACATCAACTAACCACACGTTAATCAGCAATTTTCTGTAGCGCAGACCAACTGGCAGCACTGGTGACCATCAGTGCCTGTGTCTCACTTAGCATACCGGTGGCCAAAAATGACTAAGTAAAAATCTGACTGTGAATATTCTCCAAGCAAAGGAGGAAACTCTCAGAAGAAAAATACTACATAGCTTCAAAAAGGGAATTACCCCTGCTGCCACTGGAAAAGCTATTTGTTGGATATTTTACATGCACGTGAACATCAGCCTCAAAATCACACAGGTGATTTCTTCTGTGCTGCACTGTACTTTCTTCCCCTTTTCTCTTTCCCTTAACGCAAGGGAATGGTCATGTGGTTTATCACTAGATAGCATGTCAAAAACAGCAGAATGATTATATAAAAGACTTTTGACTGCTCTCATCTGCTTAGACTCAGCTTTATATACATGCTGTCAGCCTTGTCTTGCTCTCTTTTCTTACAAATTTCTTTTATTTTCTGGCATTGTACCAAGAAAATGTTTTTGTTTAAGTTTCGCAGGTGAAGTTGGGATGGATTTTGCAGAATCAAATTAATGTTTAACAGGTGTGAAATTTGAAGGGAAGAAAAAAATAATTTTATACAAGGATAGCACTGTTGCATTTGCTACACAGTCTGATGAACTGGCAAAGTATAACGCATGCTCATAAATACGTTTTCCTTTCTGAGAACAGGTAGCCTTCTAAATCTCAGTTGAAATGATCCAAGATTGAACCCGTGTTTTAAAATAACTCACTGCTTTGAGATTTAAAGCACGAAAAGCGAGCAAAAGTGTTTTTTTTCCACCATCTCTGACTTCTAATTAGAGGACTGCAAGCCAAATTTCCTTCCAAGTCTGTAAACAGTATGTCTCGCTGACGGCACACATTCAGTTATTTATCTAACCCAAGGTGAGCCGGAGTACAGGGCTAATCGCAGCACATCTGTCCCGTCTCTTGGATTTTTTTAAACTTCCATGACTCTTCATTTTGCAGCTCCAATTTCCGACCAAATATCCATGTGAGATAGAGAGTAATAAATTCCATTTCAGTACGGAAGGCAGAGCCAAGGCAGAGCTGCAAGGAGCTGTGCTCGCTCGCTGGCTGCTGTGCTGGTGATCGGTCACTGGAGCCAAACAGCAATAAATTGCTGGCAAGCTCTTAGACTTACTGAATCCAGTCCAATCCAACCCCGTTTATATAGCATCTTTCATCAACAAGATCACAAAACCGCTGCATAAGCAATGCTAAAAAACTCCTTTCGATAAACAATAAAAAGGCAAGCTCCTTTTACACATGCATGCACGGAACAACACAACACAGAAACTATGCGAGGAAGTCTGATTTCCAAAGCTAGTTCGCCAAGCAGGACATAAATCTGAATGAACAAGAGACAAGCTCGTAACTCGGTCTACGTTCACTTAGGGGTGAGCTGCCGCGTAAGGGCCTGATCCTGGCTCTGCGGAAATCCCTAGCAGCTTTGCCAGCGGCACGTGTCAGGTTGGGAACAGGCTGGGACCAAGTCTCAGGGGGATGGGTGAGCACACGCTCAGTGCTGAGGATGTGCTACGGTTGGACTTCTTGGGAGAACAGTTTCAGACAATCACTCGTGACATAAACCTGAATCAAGTCTGGCTGGCGTTTGTCATCGGAAGCTATGGCAAACCTCTTCCTGGTTTTGATGGATTTGGGATTTGACACGTACCCCCGCTGCTGTACTTCCCTTAGGGGCACACCATCCACCTACACCCCAGCCCGTCCATCTGCACCCTACACACAGACACAGACATTTAATCCAGATATTTTAATTTGTGATGGTTCTTAAAACTCAACTCTAGGAAGAAGGCAAACAAATAAGCCCATCCAGGCTAACACTTCCAATTTAAATAGTCTAGAACTGGGGAGAGCCAGACACAAAGCCATCAGCTTTTAGGAAAGTCAAATAGCATGGAGAAGTAATTTAAGAAAGATACAGCTCTGAGCACGTAGTTTTCTACTCTGGCTACCTACAATGCCAGATGACTACTTGGTTTCCAGCACTGATCTGGAAACTAACAGTGTGAGGAAGATGATTGGTATCGGATAACCTGCCTCTCTGGTGTGGGAAACTCATGCTGAAAGGACAAGACACCACGCAGGGTACAGAGGTTTATGTGAATTGTCCCAGAATATCAGGAAACTGGACACTATATACCATCCACAGACAAGGGGTAATGAAATGGCTCCTATCTTCAGAGCACATGCTTCATAGGAGTGCAAAAAGCATAGCGACCTAATTTTATACATCATGAATCACGTAAGGGTGCTTAACAGCCACTTGTGCCTAAGGATTTTTATCCTTCATGTACTGACTTAGAGTCATCGGGGCGCGACCCTGCTTCAGCGCAGCCAAGGGCATTTTTCAAGCCAAGGTTTCAGCCATCCTGTAAGCAGCAGAAATAAATCCTAGGGAAAAACCAAACCAAACCAAACCATAATTTTAGAAAAATAGATTCACAGCATGATTTTCGTTGCAAGGGACCTTTGGAAATCATCTGATCCATGTGCACCTGACAGCAGCGTTAACTGCTCAGAGATTCACCCATATGAGTTTTGAATGTCAAGGATGGAGATTGCTCCACTTCTCTGGGACCCTCTTCCAGTGCTTAACCACTTCATTCTGCATTTTATCCCTTTATACCTACTTACAATGTCCCTCCTGCAACTCACGGCTCCTGACTCACGTCCTTTTGCTGTGTAGCTCTGATGAAGGTCTGGCTTTGTCTTCTCTATAACTGTTCAGTAGGTAGTTGTAGACACCAATTAAATTTGTCCCTTTGCTCCCTCTTCTCCAGACTGAGCAAACACAGCTACCTGGGGCTCTTCTTGAGTATAATGTGCTCCAGCCCCTGAGTGCCTTAGCTCCAGTTTGTTGATAAGTGTGCAAAACTGCAGGTAACCAAATAGAAAAGTATCACTAGCAGATATTCTTTACAAATACTCAAGAAATGTGAAACAAACAAAAAAAAAAAAAAAGGAAAAAAAAGTGATTTGATAAATTGCAATGGAATTTCAGCTTTGGCTCTCTCCCACTGTGTTCTCTCCCCTCTTCTCTCCATTTTCACAATAATATTTTAAAAGGAGAAAAACTGGGGAAAAAAAAAAGAAAAGTAGTAGTAAATTTTGAATGAAATACAAACAATGCTGTTTGTCCCGACAGTATTTTCAAACAAAAGAGTTGGCCAGCTCTGATCACTATCTAAGCAACAAGACCAAATTAAAATTGTGCTTCTAATATATTTTCAACATCAATAGCAGCAATGGAATTAACTTCTTAATGTAAGCCCTTGGAAATCTCTATAAAGACACTAAAAAAGATATTATTTCAAGAGTGTTTCACTGATCCAGATGTTTCTCTCCTTTTTCCCTCTGTTTTATTGTTCCCAGAGAAGACCTTGTAAAAGCTGAAACTGCTTATTAAGTACACAGACTTAATGAATTGGACAAGGAAAGAAATAATTCTTAACATAACATGTTCACAAGCCAGATCCATGTTTATTGTCCACAGAGATGATAGCAAAATACTCTCTATATACAGAGCAGTCTCTATTAGGACACAATTTGTCTCTGTGAACCGCTTCCAGCATACAGAAAAGATTAATTTTTGAAACAACGCAATACTAAAGTTTGCTGAATTATGTAGTGATGCTGTACCATGGCCCCAGTGCCAAGGATTATTTTTAGAGCCACACATCTGCAGGTTATTTGTTGCAGGGTAGGGTAGATGGCATAAATCCTGAAACAATTCGCTAAGCAGACAAGCATTACTGGATCGAGCTGTTATTTACATGGTGTCACTAGAAGGCTTGGTATCTGGGATGCAGCAGTGGTATCTGCGTCGCTGCTGCCGCTCCGCTCCCCCCGCAGTCAGCAGATGACGGCAAGCTCATGAAGCATCTTTCTGAGGTGGCAATTAGCTCCTCTGTTAAAAATGGCAGGAGGAGGAACGACATCCAGTCAACAAATGGGCCGCGGTGATTTAGCGTGGCGTGCGCCAGACCGGCGGTGCCCTCTCAAAGTCAGCTCGTCCCGCTCTTTAATTTGTGAGCACGCCAGTGGCACAAGGCCAGTGTTAAAAATAAGAAGCAAAGCTGTTTTCAGAAGCCTCCTTCCATTTCCCCACCACACTGTGTCCCACACAGGGCTCAGCTTTCAAGCCACACGGAGCCCGAACTCGGTGTCAGTCGCCCATTGGCCAAGTACTAATTGCAGGAGCGACCGTGCTGTGCCCTAACGGAGCAAACCACAGCCCCAGCCCTGCGGACAGCCCGTTTCCTATTGCCTAATTTAACAGGGCTGGCACTGGATGCTGCCTCTCTCCCCACCCGGCTGCTGGATGATGGTTTTAGCCCTGAATAACCTACCGAGGTTGAACACAAGACACGAGATGCTAAACTCAGCCCCCATTTCTCTCTGCATGCTTGCTATTTGCAACCAGCTGAAAGAAAGCTTCTCCTCCACCCTCGGACCCCCTCTAACCCACTGTCCCAAAGCTAGGGATAGGCTCTGCTATTGGCTATGATTCCTGGACAGCCCGAGATAGGACCAAGAGGCACTTTGCTTTGGCCAACTACGAAACACCAAGAGGAAGGGAGTGGAAATGAGCCAAAGGAAGAGTGGACCCACAGCGGGGCAGCCCTCGCTGCTGGGATGGAGACCTGAAGGCAAAAGCCTTTGGGGCGTGCAAGGGAGCTAAGTGGGAAGGTCACAGACTCAAACCTGGACCCTCCCATCCTCAGGCAGCCAGTGAAGATGTGGTCCTGAGCTGGTGGGGATTACTTGTGACAAACGTGTGGGGAGTCTCAAGCATGCTGACTTCAGGGACGAAACTTGCTCAACGTCTCACGCTGATGCCTGATGCTGGAAAAAGCCACCAACCTCACAATCCCACCCATCTTTAAAAAAATTCACTCATCTAAAACAGATCTTCCCTGGAAAAGGAAAATTGCACAGTCACAATCTGTGGCCTTGCCAAACTTATGCAGCCTGGGAAGGAAAAAACAGCCTTAGCTGGTTTAGCCCCTTAATTAGACAAGCTGAGCCATACGAGTTTGGCTCAGAGCACAGCTGGTAGTGAAGGTATGTGCTTCACCAGGAAATATGTATTTTTTCATTGCTTGATAAGCTTTGTTCTCACTTTACCTATTAAGAAATAAATATTTCCATGTAAAGAAATGGAGCCTTTTTTTTTTCTTTTCATAGGAGGGAGATATTTGTAGTTGCAAAGAAACTATCCACAAAGTTCCAAACAGAGTCAGTATTCTTGTGGTGGCTTGAACCGTGGGGTGTGCTGGGGTGTGCTCCCAACCCTCTGCTGTGTTCTCCTTCAGAAGTGGCTCTATGTCCTCCGTGTCTAAATACCTGAGAAGACACCCATCATGTCCGTTTGTGAAGTTCTTCGGGATAAAGGTGTTTTACATCGAGAAGTTGTTACTGACATGTAACTGGGGGTTTACAGACAGCCAGGAGGCACATACAGAAGCACAATTAAACGCTTTACACTATAGTGTGCTTTGTCTCGGGTAATTGCTTTGTTCTTGGCTGCTTCACTGCATCTAAAAAATGGAGTTCCATTCCCCTGTGGTGCTCGATTTTCCCTTACAATTTGTCTAATTTTATGGTTCTGTTGAGGCCTTTGCAAAACAGCAAGTGATGCTTTTAGCTGAGCCTATGAAATAATGTGTGTACACATATACACACACCCCGAAATAATTTGGTATTATTGGTGCAAAACCAAAAATCTTTTTTTTTCGTTTTCTTTCCCCCCACGCTGGCTTGCAGTTTTGTGTAATTACCCTTGTATTAATTACGTATCACCACTAGAGCAGGGTTGTGCTTTCAGATACTACTGCCTGCAGGCATGTATCAAATATGTATTACCACACCCCCACTTAAAACCAGTGCAAACTGGGGATGACTGCAGGAGCTGGTGGAACACTTCTAGTTACAGGCAGCAATTCAGAGCTGCAACCACTGGAGCAACCCTGGTGTCCAGAGCACCCAAACGGCCTCAAAGTTCGGGCTCAGGAGCAAAACCAAGTGAGACCAGAGTGAGATCAGAATCAAAGTTACTGACCAATGGGGTAGGATGTGTACAGGTAGTGCTGTTGTCTAAGGCTAACATCACTCCTTGAACGTTTGCATGGAGGATTATTGGCTTTAGACCTTTCCAGCCTGCCTTTGCAAGCACCTGTAAAAGATGATTTGAACAGGATCAGAGCTCTTCCTTCAGTCAGACATTGGTTTTCTTGATGAACACCCCTCAGTCTTTCTGTTTCCACTCCCTGCAGAGCATCCTGGACAACCATCTTGTGCACCGGACAGTTGTGGCACTCAGTAGTTTCATTTGCCCCTGCAGCGTCTTTTCAAATCACCCGCAAACGTTTGTTTTCTTCTGGCGACTGGTTTTTGCTCTGTCTGCCTTATTTCAGTGAGCCACGATCAAGGCAAGCATCCTGCTGGGTGTCAGTTTTAAGACACGCTCACTGCTGGCCATGTGCCTGTTGGCTTGTGGGAATCCACCTCTCCCCATCGCTCTGCCATGGGCTTTCAGCATTTCGCTCACAATGCCACGTTCCTGTAGGCTGATTCCGGTGCGTCTGGGCAAAACCCCTTTCTGAAAAGCTCAGGCTGCTGTTTCTTGACAATGCTCACCACCACGTTTCTTGTTCTTCCTTTAGTACATTGAAGGCATCACGGAATAAATGTTTTACTAACGTGGTGCTTGCCAATACCAAGGAAACACGGGGAAGGCTGGATACTCATGGAGGGACCTGAACCTGCCTGCACAACCCTCACTGGAACCATATCATAAACCTGACAAACTTGGAGTTAACATGAAGGTTAAACAACTGCTACGACGTGCTCATTCATCTCTGCTAGTGCTTTACTCTCTGTACAGCATTTAAATTGCATTTTGATGTCACAGCACTCATGGCTCAGAGCAGGCCGATATCCTCCAGGATGTCCTCGCAGGTACAAGGAGCATCTCCTCGTGCCGGGGTAAGCAGGCTGGATTATGTGAAAAGGAAAGATCTCTTGCCTTCAGTGCAAGCTGAAGAGAAGACAAGCTGATGCAGGTAGGCAGGAGGTGAATAATGAAGGGGCACTGCAGGGGGCTGCCAAGGCTCATCTGCCTCTGCTGCAGCAATGCATTGGCAATATCCTACGCCCACCTACTGTTTTAAAACCTTCTTTTTCTGAGATTAGTTATGAGAGAAGTGTCAGTTGAATGTGATGTACCTTGGGTTCTTGGATTCTATTTTCCAAAGGAAATGAGTGACAGCACTAATCGCTTCCCAGGGAAGCGTCAGGATGGGGCCTCGTCACCTGTGGGAAGTATTGACAACCCAGAAATGGTAGATGCCACACTGACCAACTGCCCAGGACGAACCACGACCCTGGTCATAGGCAAGAGTTATCACCTCCCCCTAAAGCAAACTATGGAAAGTTTGGATGATTTCTTCCTATTAACTTACAGTCCTCTAACGTGTTTCATGCTACGACCATTGTTACTAAACTTCCAGACATTTTCAAGGTGATGTTGTACTTAAATTTAAGTATAACATAGTGACTTCTGAGGAAGTCTGGAAGATAAGGGCATAGTGTATGTTTGTCTGAGTGACTTGTCATGACTGGTGTGACCATGGGTGACAGTCACTTTGTCTCTCCCTGAGTTAATTTTAGCTCTCCTTTGAAAATGCATGTGGTCTCCAAAAAGTGACACCGCAGCTAAACACACTGTACACCCAAGGTATCGGTCTGTGTTGGCCCCTGGAGACGATGTTAATTTAGGTCTGTGGCCAAATCAGTAACAGCAGGGACAAGACTAGCATTGCAAGTTTCATCCCGGTTTTCCTCTCAGAACATCTATTTTGTGTCAATTTGGACTGCTTCTACATTCCCACTGATTTATTTACGTGCAGTACCGGTGTGTTTTCTTTGAGCCCACTCCACAGTTCACACCACTACACTTTTGTGGAGGTAATATTTTGTGTGGAACGAAAGAAACTGTTTGTTGTCTTTCCTACTCTGTTCACAAGTTGGTTTTTATTCCCAGGACTCCAAGGAAGAAAACCCAACATTTTTACAGTCTGAGATATCAATCTGATTCTACAAAGTTCTTTGAAAGCGCTATATTATATCTGGCACACTCTAATATCTTCGGAATAACGGTTTGGCATGCGGTGCAGAGCAGACTCCCGCAAACACATGCGTGGAAACTCCAAACTGAAATGAATATCACGCACATTCCTTGAGAAATGTCACCTCTTAGTTTGGATTTTTTTTTTCCTGCCTTTCCTACCTAATGAAGTGCTTGTTCATCACTGTTACAACCCGAGGGGCATCGTGTGTATTATAATCTCACCATCTGCATCATTTGCATTCTCAAACGTGGAATCTCAGCCAGATGTCTGACTTATCTCCAAGGCGCTGACTTTGGGCATATGGTTTTTATTTACGTGAATCACAATACTAACAGAAATCCAGTATCTATTATCTATCACAACTGCAGATAATAACTCAGAATAAATTTATGTTGGGCTTTTTATTGTTGCCCACACAGGCACTTCTGTGGGTGAATCTCCTCAAGTGCCATAACAAAAACCAAATGAAAGGTAAGGTGTGATGTTAAGCAGAGTACTTCATTACAGATGAAGTTTGCAGATTGCATTACGAGCAGAAGAAAAACGTGCAGCCCTTAGTAACGTGGAGGTACTGAAGCAATCCACATTATAGTGACACCGAGAAACAATTCAGCGCCCCGTCACCCCAAGCCCACATTTCTGTTCGATCTTTGAAGGATCCAGCAAAATCCACAGCACTGGTGCTCAGCAATAATAAAAGTCAGCATGTGCGGAGGGGTCCATAATACGAAAGCACCCCCACTCTCTCCTCCTTGCACACAGGGCTTGTGGCTCCTACTGACAACTCCTGTGGTGTTCGCTGGCACAAAACACCCCACTTTTCCTTGAAATAAAAAGTACACCTTCCATTGGAAACGTGTCATATTACACGTTTTTCTCTGACTTGGATTTCTGGACATTTCCACACTCCTAATTAGTACTGGTAGTAGTCATACTATGTTTTTACTTCCATGATGTTCACCACTTGAGTATGAGTGCTGCAAATAAAAACTAAGTTCAACATAAAGAGATCTCTAAGAAAACCAGTGGTTCCTTACATAGACTTCTTAGACTTCTCACTTGGATAATTCCTTCGATTTACCACTAAACGTATTTTCAAGCCACAGCTACGACAGGGCACAGATGTGTATGGACCAGGACAGTTCCCCACACTAACATATTGTGAATGCAGGATAATCAACGCCACCACATCTTTTGTTGTAACTATACATGATTTTCTGAGAAGCAGCTGAATTTCATCTCCAATTCACCCCATCAGCAAGCACACCAAAGGGCATGGCTGAGCACAGGCCCTTACACAACAGAGGAGGACAGACACTTCTGGAGAGCGTCTCCACCTGGCAACAGCATGGCAAATCTCCTACCTCCCGTGCCTTGGTCAGGCGATAAAGGTCGGTAGGGAAACCCCAGGCTTTAATGTCCCAATTTTCAGCAGGTGTATCCAATTTTTTTAAAACTCTTTCACAGCTTCACTGCTACGGGAAGTGGCAAAGGGGGGAAATCTGCACCAAAACCAACAGGAGGAGACTGCCTCCTTGCTCACTCTGCTGATGGTCTCCAGCCACTGACTGCAGCCCTCTTCCTGCAACGGGGCGGGTGACCCTGCGAGGTACCTCCGTGAGGAGACAGCCCTCGCGTCACCCCGCGTGGGAGGTTGGGCGTGCGCCTGCGGTTTGACGGCCAAGCTCTGCGAACCAAGAGCTCCTAGAGCGAGGGGTCGGCCTGGAGGGAGCTCTTAGGGGAGCCCTGTTCGCAGAGCTGAAGACAAGGGCAGCCGTGCTGTCAGCTGCGTAGCTCTAGTGACTCTCCCTGTGGATTAAGCTGTTTTGTAAACCGGGGAGATGTTGCAATACTAAAACTTCATTGCATTTGGACCTCTCGGGAAACCCTTCCAGAAACAGCACTAGAAAAAAAAACCCAGACTACAATCATGTAATTAAATGCTGAATCATAACAGAGAACCACAGAAGTCCAGTGAAAATTATGCTGGCATGTGGTTAACACTGGCTTTTCTTAATTTGTGCGTGCTCTGCATGTTCACAAGGTCACTGTTGTGTTCAACAGTGACTTTATTTGATCTCCGTTTCTAAAACACCAAACTCCCTTTCAGCAGCTCCTTGAAGCCACCAGAGATTATGTTTGTCCACTTGTACTTTTCCAGTTAATGTCCATTTTCCACTTTACCTTCCAGAATGACCGAAGGGATGCAGTCCTGCAGAAGATTCAGTCAGAGCATCGCAGCACAATGCTGCAGGCTGCTGCTCAGTGCCAGCCCAGGGATCTTGCACCACCCAGGAGCGCTGGTGGATGTCTAAGGTTGGACAACAGCAAAACACAGGCTGGAGTGAAAAATCATGGGGATGGGCACCCCAACCTCTAGGTCCAGATCTTTTCTAGCTCTGTTCCTACACTGGCATCAGAGTCCATGACTTGGCCCCCCTGAGGAACCAGCTGATGGTGCCCCAACACTAAGCTGGCCTCTGACTTGCCCAATCGATGCTCCTCCAGCAGCTTGTGCCAGGAAGGTGCAGGCACTGCCCATGTTCAGCACCAGACAGCACAGGTCCTGTTCTCGCTGGCACACAACTTGAATCTGATTTTAATTATTTCAATTCGCTGTTTTCCATGCAATATCGTGCAGTGGTGTTCAAAGATGCCCAAACCAGTTTTGAAGGTGCTAGCGTGGGTCTGGCAGCAGGACAGCTGCCTGCAGCCATCACTGGGCCCAGACATTGCTCTGTGTTGATATATTCTCCAGTCCCATGGCCTGGGGGGGTAAAACAGGGACAATGGGTCTTTTATTGCCTACTGGGCTATCACCAGAATTGCAGTAAAGCAGCAATGGTGATCAGTTCTTGTCAGGAGAAGATCTTTTGATTTGGGGATTGATAAAAATGACTGATGGTTATGCTTGTGGAGCAAGCTCAGTATCTTTAGATCACCACTTTTTACCTGCAAGATGCAAACCTGGCAGGGAGTCCGACATAAGCCTCCTGCCCTTGAACGCATCTGCACAACTGCCTACGTGCTACCTGATCCCACCATTCTCCTCTACGGAAGGATGGGCAGGATCAGTCCACCTCTCCACAAGCAATGAAGGAGTTACGAGAACATCTGAGATCTTATAAAAATGATGAATTCATTTTCCACAGATAAAGGCCAGTAGGTTTTATGCTACAAAAACGTCAACTGCACAGTTTCTGAGCGGGATTTAGCTGTTGCGTTTTGACAGTGAATAGCAAAATGGTCAAGACAGCTCTTGTTAGAGCTGGGCAGTAAATTACATGCTCTGCTCCATCCACAAAGAAATGTTTATCATCTGTTGCCAAAAACCGCAGCACCCTGGTGTTTCCTCGGGCTTGCTTTCCAATTCTGCAGCCACCGAGGAGGCTGTTACCATTGGGAAGTCTCATTTAGAATAAACAGTTCTTTATGTTCATTATCATAACTCCCAGAGAAAGAGCTGGAGGTAGCTAATTAGCAATTAAGCATGACCGATCAGGCAGACTGGAAGCACTATGTTGGACCCAGCCAATCTGCAAGTGCATCTTCCAGGCTCTCAAGCCACAGTAAAACTTGTGACTCTTCCTCTGGCCCTGAGGACACCCAGGCTTTGAGCTGGGGAATGTCTTCTTTTTTGGGGGTGACAAACAGTTCACTGGAGAGAAGGGGAAAAACCTAACAACAGTGCTTTTTCAGGAAATGACTGATTTTAAGGAAAATATAAGAAGAACCCAAAGTGAACGCCAAAGTGTTTCAGTTCCACACTGTTTGCAGATCAGAAGCGACTGACTGCACCTTGAATGCAAAAACGAGACTCCAAATCCCCAAGCATGGGTGTTTTGGGGGAGGTCTTGCACTCCTTGATTTTTTTCCGGTTCAGTCTTTGAACCTCAGTTTGTCCCCACTTTGATGAAGATGGCACGGCCAGCTGAGCTCGGTGAGCTCCGAGACGGTCACTGGCACCACTTGGCCAGAAGCGCTCAGTGATGCTCACAGCCTCCCCAGCTGCACGGACCAAGAGCTTCGGAGCCAGACTGCAGCTTGGCTTAGGCTCAGCTGCCAGGGCTGGCGACTCGCACCCACCATCACCCGCCTTGTCCCTCTCCTCCCAGCACACCGGGAGGTCCTGGACCCGGTGGCTGCGGTCCATCATTCCACCAGTGAGGGGAAAACAGGTCTGATGATAAGCAACCCTCCGCAGAGCAGGTCTGTTTACAATCCAAGGAAGATGAAGCATTTTGCCAGTTGGGGAGTTACTCATGGACTTTTCCAGTGGCACACACTTTTAGTTCAGTTTAATCACCCCAGATTTAGCTCAACTCTTAATAACATGGGTTAATCTCCTCTTGTCAACATGGCTTATTATAAGATCATTGTAATCCCTCTATGGGTTCAAAATCTACAAGTTAAAAATGGATTAACATACTCAAAGTGATGGCAGGTTAAAAACTGTGTGGCCTACCCGTAAGCTAGAGGTTGGAGTTTGTTCTGGTGGTTGTACTACCTAAAATAGCCGTTTGCTAAGATACAACTTGATTGCTGTCTGATGTTTTGTAACAAGCACAAGAGATTGTCTCACTTTTGAAATGTCTAAGATTTCAAAGTCCCACAAAGACAGTCTTCCAATTCCCACTGGCCTGCAGGAAATGCTTGTAACCCATGGGTTTGAATCAAAACAGTGCATTTTTATCAAATCTTGTTCAAGTTATTTTTTCCATTACCAATTTCTCCCCCCAAATCATTATTTACTTATACATTCTTTGCTACTTAGAAACACAGGAGGAGAGAACAAATGCATCAGCCAGCAATGCACTGAAGATCATCTCTGGAAACATTAATGGCTTCTCACTCAGCAAACAGATTTTGGTGTAGGCATGTCTAGTTCAGAGAAGGAAGCTGAAAGAATGGCACCATTTCACATGAAAACACACAGAGATGGCCAAAACCCTTATATAACACAATGGGATCATCAGTGTGGTTAAAAACAAAACCATCACTGTGGTGCTGGACTGCACTGCATACACGGTGCCCTAGAGACCCGCCTGTCCTGGATTCAGCAGGGCGTTCAAATAGCTGGGCTTTTGAAATAGATGAGGAATCGCATCCAGATTTCCCCCGTGTCTGCAGAGCCAGGGTTAGCCAACGTGCGTTGGATGAGGAGGGAGAGCTTTGCAACTGCACCAAGCTGAGTATGGGCTGGATGGTCCTGTCTGCCTGCCGCACCTCTCCCTGCCTGGATCTGTGCCTGCGGGCTAGCAGGCAGAAAGGAAAGCCAAGAAACGCGGTCTGGCATGGCACCTGGACAGAAGGGGGAAATAATAATTAAAAAAACAACATTTATGTTTCCCGTTGAATTGAAGGCAGGGGAGCACACGCAGGATGAGCTGAAATGGCAGGTCTTGATCTGTGTGGAAATTCAGCATCTCCCTGCTGCCTGACTGCACAAGGGTCCTGGAGGGCACTAACCTACTTTCTTTGCTCCAGCGTTCCCAAAGGACCTAGAAGTACGTGGCACTGTGTTGCGAAAGCAGGACAGCAATGAGGCAGCCCTGCAGCTGGGGTGACACCACGGAGCTGCTCCCTTCTCACAGTAACACACTTCCCCTGCCACCGAGGTGTTTGGAGATGGCAGTCCAGCTCCCAGCCAGCTCAGAGGGTTCTTGTACAAGGATGCCCAAAAAGCTAGGCAGAGCCTGGGTATCACTTCCTCACTCCTCAGCTGAGCACCCAGCATCACCTGGGAACCCCAGCCTTCAGCAGCCCTGCCTCCACGTGGCCCCCAAACGTGTTTTGGGGTCAACTGGTCTGTAACCTGCCAACTTGTGAGCAGGTGAAAGGGGCTCCCAGGGTCTAGAGCTCTGGGACAAAATCCCTGAAGGCAGAGCTACATCGAAAATGCATTGCATCCCCAGCTCCCAAGAAGCTTGTGAGGGGACACCTGTGCACGCACACCAGCAGGGTCTTCATATGAAAAAGATCCAGAGAAAAGGGACAGGGATGTTGAAAAGCATGGAACGGTGCTGGAAGGGAAACCTGTAATTAATGCAAGGTCTTTTCAGTGAAAAGGGAGAAAAGGGACAGTGAAAGGAGGTGCAACAGAGAGCTGAAACTCAGGAACAGTGGGGAGCAGGCAGATCAGGAGCAGTGCTGTGTCTCACTTCATCAAACCCAGGGAGAACCCCACGAAATGATGAGGCAGCAGACTTAAATAAACCAGATAACAAGTTCTTCTTCTTGCAACACTAAACTGCAATACTCGGGGTGAGGTGGAGGCCAGAGGATCAAGGAGGTTCACACGACTCAGACAAATTCACAAGGACTGGCTGTGGTTGGGCATCAGAGGCAAAAGCCTGCCTGTCCCCATCGGCACAGGCAGGCGTAGGGACACTGTCGGCTGTAGATGGGAGGTAGGCACAGCAGAAGTCCTCCCCAGCACTGCTTTTGTGCTGCCATCTGCCAACGGTTTATCTAAGCTCGCACTAAGTAGCCCACCGCCACGCTAGTTTAGTGCCTTAGAAACTGCTGCCAGCTGAACGCCGGTGGCCCAAGGCCACACGGCTCTCGCTGCAAGCAGGAATGTCGAGCAAGAGCAGCTTGCTCTTGGTCTGCCCAGCTACCTGGGCCTGTCTGAAGGCAAGATAAAGCAGCCCCCCGAGTGTTATGACAAGAAGTCTTTCAGCAAAAATGAAGCAGAGAGACTCTGTTTACAAGAGCCGCTTGTAAATGGAAACCAAAACCTGGATCTGAAAGGAAAACCACATGGCCATAATCTCTCCTGTGAAAGGAGTAGTAATTCCAATGTCAACCTGCAAGCTAAATGGTGTCTTCTAACCAAATGCGGATTACAACTGCATTCCTAGGTCACACCTGACAGGGAGAGAGCTCTGAAGTGCAGGGAGGGGAAAAGACCTCCCCCCTTACAGTGTTACATGTCCCTGGCACAGACAGGCAAAAGGTTATGGATCAGCTCAGTTAGTTTACAGAACAACCCAAATGATTTTCCTGGAATGAAACCTTGACGTGAACATTTCCAGCAGGGATGGATACCAGCCTGTTTCTATTGCTTCACTGTCAACAGGAAACGTGTGAAGTATGCAATGGGATTCACTGCATTTCATAATTCAAGATAGAGGTGCAAAGTAAATGTGGATTTAGGAGGCTGTTGCAGTATTTATTTTGCCAGCAGATGTTCCACGCAAAGCCCGGACTTTGGCTTGTACTTCATCCCAGCTGAACAATGGTTTGGATTTGCTCTGAGACGGAGCAAGACGGGGTTCATAGTGGGACAGTATAAGCCTACATATGTGCTCATGGACAGACAGAGATGTGAACCAGCACTTCCACAAGCAACAAGTCTTTATACCATGGCTTTTAATGTCTTAGAGCTGCAGCAAGGAGGTTTCACCAAGGGTCTTGAAACTCCATTCTGGCCACTGCAATGAGAACCAGCTCCAGGGCTGGCCTCATCCAAAACCACATCTACCTCTGGCATGGCATGCATGGAAATGTAGGGATGGCAGAAAGTCTAAAAACCAGCTGCTGCTGGCAATGCAACTGGCAAAAAATGATGGGGTATGGGCTTTGCTAGCACTGCATAATGTCAACCGGGAATAAGGGCCAGCATTGAAAGGCCAAGACCAAAACCAAAGTCCCAGTTAGAAGGTTCTTTCTCAGCAGCTCTCAAAAGGAGGCAGCAGTGTCTGCTAACACAGGCTATTGAGTCAGCGACACAGATATATGTATGAGAAAACAGGAAAGTCCTTGTTCTCCTTGAGAAAACTCAGGAGACAAGGACTCTTGTACCCACATGGTTAAGCATCCTACTGCACAGCCCTGCAATACGATTCTCATGGTTTTTCACAAAGTGGGCATGATGAAAAGGCTCACTGCACAGCAATCACATCAGGAGGGACCTCCCATACTCCAGATCACTGCACACAAAAAGCAGCAGGCACTTGTATGGAGTCTTTGCCTTCAGACACAGCCATCCCCTCCCGACACCCACAGTCACCAGTCTTTCCGTACTCAGGGAAACAAAACAGCAAATCAGTAACCACACGCTGCTGAGCTCTGCGATGGAGAGAGGGGCAGCAGTGCCTGCAATTCACAGCACTCTGACCAGCACTTTGTGTGGCAAATGTGCCTGAAAATCCACTGCAATCAGTGCTTGCCCAACTCCAAATCCCAGTCAGCTCAGAACCCCACACTACTTTTGTTTTTCTCAGATAATTTGCAACATTCAACCTTTGCTTGAGAATGCAACACACTGCAAATTCCAAGAAAACTGCTGATACTTCTAGCAGCATCATGCTTATAAACCAGAATTAAGGAACATCACCTAAAGCATCACCCAAAAGCAAATTATTCAAACATTAGAGGAACTAATGGCGGTACTGACACCCTTTTCTACCTGAACACTGGCTTTGCCCCAATATACTTCTGCTAATTTAACGACGGCACGTGGCAAGCTTTTCCTACATCATAAATACACAGTCATTTTTCAAGAGCTGAAATTTCTCCAGTGACCATTGGTCACTGTGCTAACCATCATGATAGGCTGGCTTGTTGCGAAAGGGAGTTGTTTTCTTAGTCAATTATGCCATTATTTCTAAAAACATGCTTTACGTGACAGGATATAAATCTCGTCTGGCCTCTCTTGAGCACGCTCTGCCCCACATAAATATCAGCAACCATTCAACAACAGCATTAGACCAAAAAGACGAACAGGACTGGATGGTGGGAGAACACTGGCAAGAGGCACAGCCCCACGACAGCACGGCAGCCAAAGAAAACAGTGCTGCTCTGGGGCTGTTCTTCATGCAGATGAAAAAACAGAGCCAAAAAATGTTAACCCCGCAGGTAGGAGCCATGCCATGACTAGCGCATTTCTAATTCTTGGTGGTGTTTATTATTTCTCTTCTTTCAAGGGCTTAGAGTATCGTTAGATGTACACCAGCAGCCTGCACGAGACACAGTGACATCTGCACCGCAATACGATGTATGCTCAAAGTGTCTCACGGAACAGCATTGCTGGTTGTTTTTCTTTCTCAAAATTGAAAATATTTTGCAAGATTGTACTACTGGCCCTGCAATATGAAAGCAAACCTCAGACTGGGCAGGACAAACAAGACAGGATTGATTTGCAGGATGAAACAGGGAGGTCGGAGTGCTGCTGGTTGCTGCCAGGTGCTCGGGCAGGCAGCTGCTTCACCCCTGGACCTACATGACAAAAACCGTCTCAGAAAGGAGATGGGACGAACCCACGAAAAATAACCCTCTCCAAGGCAGTGAACAGATAAGAAGGACCCCAGAAGTGACCAGACAATGTGTTCAGTGAGCTCTAACAATTCATTCACTTTTTCAGTTATATGGTCAGCCTGGTATTTACAGACTTCTCTGTAGATCTGACTGGAGAGCTGTGTTTTTGCATTTTTGGAAAATACATTTCACCTTTCACAATAAAGTCTTGACCAATGCAAGCACAAAGAGATGCAAAGGAAACACTGGAAGTGATCTTACCGATGGGCTAAGAAAACACTTAAAACCCACGTGTCAGCTAAGGACAGATTCATGTGCAGCACGTCCTTATCTGTGCTACAGTTTTTTTGAAAGTATTACTGCTACGAGAGATAAAGAAAATTTACTAGTGTGCATACATTTCCAGCAACATGCCTACATTTCCAAAAAGCATTTTATAGGATTCAGATTGGAGATCAGCAACTGAAGCCAAGAGGAAAGATTACAGGATTAAAAACACTGCATTGAGTGCAAAAGACAAAACGTGACTACTCAGTCAGAATCAGAATTTTACCAGTGGGAAAAGAAAGATGAATGAGTTGTCCAAAAGCTGTTTTCTAACGACTAGGTGCTTTGTTTTATATAGCTAATTTTATGTAGGGAGCTAGGTACACGCTGTTCTAGACACACACAAAAATAAGCCATTTCCATGAAGTTAGTGGACAGTTTTCTCCTTTCTTTGCCAGGCAGGGAGCTGAAACACAGGGAGATTACAATAAAAAAATCACCATTTACTGTGAAGCAATTTGTGACCACAGCAGGCTGAGTTTTCAGAAGTTTTGCACCATTCAGAATTTGTTCAAAGCCTTGTTCCCACCGGCTCTGGGTGCAGCTGTGAGTGCTCACTACTACGAAAAATGCAAACCAAGGTTCCCAGCCAGGTATCACCTGAAGAAAGGGCACAAAACTTTTTCTGCACCAGGAGGAGCTGGAAATTGAGGTCTACCTCTCCTCAACCTTCCCTTCCTGTAGTCCTTGCTTCATTTCCACATGTCCTCCTCCAGCATTCCCAGCAGGAAAGGGTCATACAGATAAAAACCTCTTGATTTCAGCCTTGAGAGGAGGGAGTGAGTCAAGCAGGAGGCTGAGGAAGAAGGGGGATGCCGAGGGCACAGATAAAGGGAATTTCATCTTCCGCCCTACCTTCTCCCTAGGGCAGACACCCCTCCTCAGGATGCTGGGTGGGGGCAGAGATGTCCTGGCATAGCCTCATCTGCCCACCACCACCGCCAAGGGCTTTGCTGCACATCTGTCATGCGCGGGGCAGCAACACCAGTACCTGCTGGCGCACCGCGGAGAATGGCGGGGTGCCTCTTCCTCCCTCTCTTCCTCACGCACTTGCATGTAGAGGACTTCCAGGCATTGCTCCTCTTTTCTTTCTTTTCATGTTGTTGGATGTAGAAGAACCATAAACCCTGAGCCACTAACTTCTCATGTCAGAGAAGTGTTTTTTTCAAGGCAATAGCTGACTATGTTTTTCTCTTTTGCTTAAAAAACTTAATAAAACAGACACCACCCCAAAGTGAATTTAAATAAGGTCCTGCTTTGAAGCCCAGCAGTTGACTCTGTGCTAGAATATTATTTAATTTCATACTTCTTGAATTTTTTTGCAGAGCCAGAAAGCCATCTATATACGATTAGGTTTCTCTTTAGTTTTCTTTACGAAAACATTGCTGCAATGCTAAGCAAATCCAGTGATTCTAATGAAGGCTGTTTTAAATGCAAAACATGTTTTGTAGCACTTAAAAATCAATCAAGCTGCCAGAGATTGCTAAAATAGTTAGTATGGATTCCCTGCCATTTTCTACATGTGAAGGTCAAGCCTGGGAGATGAGCAGGCACTCTGAGTTTGCAGACTGGCTCCATCTGTTACACATAAAGTTCAGTTTTGGCAGTGAAAACACTAGAGTGGGGGAAAAAACGAGATCTTATTGTATGTGTTTACTAAGTGCAGGGTCTGATCTTGCAGGGAGCTGAGCGCCTGAGTCCCTGGTGAGGTGAAGGGGACATGCTGGTGTTCAGCCGTCGTTGGGGACCCTCTGTTTGTTTTCACCTACTCACAGTGTCTTCTTCACTGTAAACGCCCTGCTCTGACACTACAGAGGCACACAGAGTGCTAACACCCTTCATTTTTCTCTGGGAAGCTCTTTGGTGTTCCGTCCCGCTCACCGGGATACCCAGGGCTGCGCTGGGGTAGGACACCTGGATCTACCTGTGGAACCGTTCCTGGGGTTGTCCTCTGCACCCACAAACAAGAAACGGGGGTGGGGGAAGTCTGAGGCTGTTTGCACACTGGGGACAGCTGATGCTGCTGGCCACAGCTGTACCCTGTCTGCAGACAGTGATAAAGAGGGAGTCCTTTTTAGTACCAGAATGTGAGAAGACCTTGTATCAGCAAGGACATGAGAGAGGAAACTGCACAGCAACTCCCTGCCCAGCATTCCTCCCGGGCGATGATTAATGAGGACCGTCAGCTGCGTGGCCGTAACTGGGGACCGCACGCTGGCGAGGTCGCGTGTTTGTGTAAGGAAGGAGGCTGTCGACAGCCGCCTTGCTGAAGAACAGTGCAGGGGAACCCCAGGCGGGCAGGTAGGCAGGACAAT
This sequence comes from Rhynochetos jubatus, assembly GCA_027574665.1. Classification (NCBI taxonomy): domain Eukaryota; kingdom Metazoa; phylum Chordata; class Aves; order Eurypygiformes; family Rhynochetidae; genus Rhynochetos; species Rhynochetos jubatus. The sequence continues at coordinate 72,780,693 of CM050690.1, read as the reverse complement.
CCCTGCCCTTTGGATGCTTGGCATTCCCAGCACCTCTGGGCTGCCCTCTTCGGCTTGGTTTAGATCACCACCATGGAAATACAAGACAAACGCCATCTCCTACCTCCTTAGTTTCTACCTTGCTTACTGATCCAAAGGGTTGTGTGTCCCTCTAGCACTGGAGGTAGTTTTCTCCTGTTGTCCTTTACCAATCAAAGCCAAAATATTGTGATAGCAGGTGAATCTCGTGTCGCAGGGAGGCTGCAGTGCCAGCAGCAGAGGGGAGTCAGGGGGCAAAACGGGGTACAGCTACACTCGGGGCATTCTTCCGAGGTGAGTCACAGCATGGGCCGGGAGCCCCAGCCAGCACTACCAACTGAGCAACAACTAAAACCAACCCAATAAAAGGAACAATGTTATTGCATCTTGGAATTACACTTGTGGTAAAGTGAAAACCTTTGCAAGAAACACAAAAGTCTGCTGGAGGAGAGGCGAGGGGAGGAGGAGGTGGAGGAGGGCTATTAGAATAGAAGCCAGATCTGAGCTTCTTGTCAGGCTGAATTCTTTGCTGTGAATAATAAGCTTTTACCACAAAGAGAAAAGAAAGTTTGTTCACTAGCTGGGATTTTCCCAGAACCCGCACAACATCTAAAATCCTACAGGCTTTCTTATCCCAATGAAAAATAATTACTCTAAAGAATATTCTTCAATGAACCCTTAGGGGACAAATTATGATACTTCTCTGAAAACATGCCGTTCTTTTCCCCTCACAAGAAAATGTTCTCGTGCTTGTTTCCAGGAGGTGGGCAGGCGAGCCCTACCGCCAGCAGACAGGCTCTGTGGTAATCCATTTAATGTCACGTGCTTCGTGGCGGTTTTTGTGCACCATTCACGATGGACCTACTTCAGTTTTGTGAAATCCAGCAAAGTCCATCAGAAGTCCCATATAGCAGCATCCCTGCGGAAATCCCCAGCAAAGGTACTTAACTATCCAGGCTCAAGAACCACAGGCACTGAAGAGCCATCCACACACATTCATCTGTGTTGGTCAGTACAAATCTTCCTATAAGCACTGGGGAACGCTGGCCGGCAAATTTGGTCGTAAGTGTCCAGGAAATACGGCTTGTACGCAACAAAACAACTATTTTAAACAGGATGCAATAAGCTTTTCATGTTGGATATTTATGTTGCTGTGATATTTTATAAATAAAAGAGGAAAAATAATAAATAAAAAAGGATTAGACTTCTGGTGAACACACAGACTGTTTCAATCACGTTGGAGGTTGCCAGAAATGGTCCTTTCTCATCCTGCTGTAGCTGCCAGCCATCCAGACTTCCACACAGACCTCAAAGACTAAGTGTGATATAGACGATGCCATGTACAATCTTTGATTTCGAAGATGGTGAGGTGCATTTTTAATATCTCTCCGTATCTCATAGGAAGAACTTGACATGGGTGTCAGAACCACAACTGCTTCCAAACACGTTTTTACTAAAAAAGAGGGGGGAAAAAACCCCTACACACACTCTGGAAGTTCACAACCCAGCAGGGTGTTCAAGGATTGATTAATGCCTCATTTACTATGTGAAAATTAAGACAAAAAGTTAATTCCACAGCTATCCTTGAGGTAATTAGATTATTACCAGTGGAATTACAGCAGGGAAGGTGTTACCCCGAATGCCTCTGTAATATCAATACCAAACTTTTCCTTGAACAGCACTGACTAGAAGAGTACCGGAGTCAGTCTACGAGGAGTGAAAAACCCAAACCAGAGTATTTTTAAAAAGCAGCATTCCACGGATTGCGTATTTTAAAATAGCTACAATAGGAGTGATTTTATTTATTTTTCCTTTCATTATGTAGAACAATGGTGTGTTCCAGGCTCCCAGGAAAATTATTAATAGCACTTTGTTGATGCTGAGATTGTGGAATATGCCGGGCGGGGCAGGCAGGGTGCATTCACAGGCTCCTGCCCCCACTGCTTGACAGTGACACTGTCCAACTCGCTTTATTCCAAGCCAGCCTCTCCTGCCATCTCCCAGAGCTTCCCCTCACCATCATGTTCATCTCTCACTTGATCCAAAGGTGGTTATTCCCCACAGCGTGACCGGTGTGTGCTCACTTATGTCACGGGAGGGCAATAACTGAGGGGATGGGGTTGCTTGGGAATATCTGCTGTAATCATGCTCCACAAGGAAGCGAGGCTTTATGCCGCACTATAATTAACTCATCTCTATGGATTTTCAAAGTACTGTGATCCTAATGTCATTTAAATGTATCTACGTAAGTGTGCATCCACTGAAATGGTTAAATGATTAAGTGTGAACAACTTACCAGATGAATGTTGCCTACACAACATCACATGTAAACTATGGGATTTGAAAAGAAAATCCCAGTATTTTTAACAGCTTCTCAGGAGCTCCCTGCTAACTGTCTTGTCTCTCACTCGAACAAGCACGGTCAAATCTCCAGGCAGACCCATCTGGCACCGGAAAATAAGGATTAATCCTAATTCAAGTGTTTTCTATGTCTGTGTCCACTTCGATGAAATTTTCAACAGCAAAAAGTCCCATGTAATTTGAAAAGCATTTCACATTTTCTTACACGGAAAAGTTCCAGCCAACAAAATGTTTTTAAATTCTTAATTTATACCTTAGTTCAGCAGAAAATTTGTGCCAAGTATTGTTATTTCCTGTTTTCTGAGACCTTTTTTGGTGAACTCTTGGTATAATTGGTCTCCGCTCCTGACTTTTGGTGCACAACCAACCCAAAATTCCTTGGGTTTGCTCCCAACAGGATGAACAACCAGTCTTACTCTCCAAAGCACTGAGAACATGCAAATGCTACCAACTGCATCCAGGCTGTGGTGATCCCAAGTATCTCAAGTAACATCAGTGGCAATGGTTGAGGAACAAATTTATGCTTGGATGCTGAATCTTTCAACTTAAAAATGAGTGTCTTCCATTCTAATTGCAAGAAGAACTTGAATAAATTGAGCATTTGTCTTCCAGAAATGATCCATTTAACTCTGTTTTCCTGCTATATGCACTGCTTGTAATTTAGCCGTGAGCTCGCCTACTGATTTCAGCACAGAAACCATCCATGCACTCTCCAGCACTAATTTGTCCCGCTTGTTTGTTATGATTTGCTTTTACATACACTGTAAATAACAGTGTCCTGCTTCCATGTGTTATTTTTGACTTAGCAATGCTTCATTTACACACTGCAGTCACCCGTTTTTCCCCATGCTCCTACTTCTGGTTTGGTTTTCAAACATGGCAGAACAGCAACAGTGAAACACCAAAAAATGCTACTCATTATGGACATCGACTAGATAAACTGACAGCACTGAAAACATGTCTACAGCTTTTCAATCTTGCTTATGAAAGGACGATTTAATTTGGACAAGTTCATAAGGAAATAGAGCCATAGAATTTTTAGGTTGGAAAAGACCTTAAAGACCATCAAATCTCACTGTCCAAATAGTTCAGGCTGCCCCAGGCTTTCTGACATAGTATGTAATATGGACAGATACCATGTGTTCAATTTGAAACCTGAAATTAAGTAGTTCGGTGAACATATTTGCATGAAAAAAGCATTAAGCAGCTCAGTGCCAGCAGCTGTTGGTGCAGTTGAGCGGCGAGCCGCCCCATCGCTGCTGTGCATCCGACCACGTCCTGCCCCGAGCGCACCGCAGGGCAGCACACATTCGCTCTCCGAACAGCGGGCAGTGACTCACGGTGCAGATAATCCAATAAATCCCTGGGTAAACGAGCACAGAATCTGAATATTAGAAAGGGGGCTCTGTAACTTAATAATGAATGAAGACATCTGGCAAGCCCTGCTGTGATCTTGTTATAGCAGCGGTTAGAAGCAGTTTAACCCTCCAAGACACGCTGGTCAGTAGTTTGATCAGATGTTGGGTAATCTCTTTCTGAATAAGGTAACACTGAAATATCCAGCCAATGTTGGGATGGGGTTTGTCTTCCTGCCCTCTCTGAAGAAACAGCAGTCCCAAGTGCCCAAAATTCTGTAGCAAGTCCCCAGCCTGCCCCCAGGAGGGACAAGGCTTGGTGTCCTACAGCCAGGGTTACTATATTGATTTATTTCATTGTTAACGAACCACAGCCTCCAGCCTGCGTGGCACAGGTTTTACCCACTATTTTCAGAAAGAGCATTTGAGTCCGAAAAGCTCTCTCTTTTCCTCAGTTATCATTCATGAAAGTAATAGAACAGGCAAGGCAGAGCTGGTGTCTCTATTTTCAAGATGCCCAGGAGCTCAGGATGGACTTTTCTTCCCTGAATTAAATTGTCTTCTGAAGCTAGATATACTTTATCACCCACAAACCTACCCCCCAATAATTTCATTAGACATCTAATACAATGCATCTAGATTTTGCATTATGAAAAGCAGTGCAGGATTTGCTCCAGACTTCAGAGACCTCTATAACTCCTCTGGTGCTTCTTTTCCAAAATAAATCCTTAGCTGGTGAACCCCGCTCCGTACAGGAACTGCTCCATACTTCCGATCACCACTGTTGTCCCTGCAAGCAGCCCGGCCACGGCAGAAATCCAGGCCGGGGGTTGTCTTAGCCTCGCATGCCTGCAGATGTGGTGGGTTTTGATGCCGGAGCTGCAGGACAGTGTTTGGACGCCAGCCTATGAACTCTTTGCAAAAGTGTACGGAAAGGTGTCTCCTGTAAGTGGAAGACTGCTCCTCACAAAACCCCTGCAGAAGGAGAATGCCTCCACATGTAGGATGAGAAGAGATAATCGTATTCTTCTCGACATACACAGTATAAACATTACCAGAGGAAATGAATGGCAAACACTGAGCGTCAGGAATCGGGTCAGGCAAAGAGAAGAGAAATTGTGTGTGAGTCATGTCACAGCCTGGAAGACGATCCTTCAAGATCAGATAAATGGCAGCTGCTGCAGAATGTGGTCTTTACAGGCTGTGGAAGAGCATGCCACAGTGCAGACACGGATTGCCATTTGCATGTCTTTCCTGATGAATCTGAAAACAAAGTAGTCAGTGATCATCCTCTTCTGGAGCCACTCTAGGTACAAATGGGTGTGACACAAGGAGCCTGCTGCTTACCTTACTTTCTCTTCTAATTATCAACTGGATATTAGGCAAGTGGGAAGAGATAAAGTTGGCATTCGACTTGGATCTGGAAGACAGCAGCCAGTGCTCGCATTTCGATCCAGAGGCTGCAATGTACATGGTGAGATCTATGGAATTGAAGTTATAGTTGCGATATAAGGATGAAATTCAAGCTTATCCTGCAGTTGCAGCTGTGGTGCCGTGGAGCATCAGCGCTGTGTTGCCGCGCATATCCACCGTGCTTAGTCATTAAATCCCTGGGCGGTCCAGGAACTCCCCAGAACATCTTTGCATGGTGGGACATGTATGAGACCTGGGGATCAGCCACCTCCTAGCTGGCTTCACAGCACAGCACTTGACTCTGCTGCTGGCAGGATTTTGGGCAGCCCAGACATTGCCCCAGGCTACCCCTCTGTGCACAGGCCAGCTGACAGACCCTGCTTGTATGCTTCAGTGTGCTGGTGATCTGCAGGGTGGAGAATGTGGTCATCCCAGAGGCTCCCCAGTGCAGCCAAAGCTGAACATCGGAAAGATCCTTGAAAATGGTCAGCAGAAATTGCTCTTGCAGACGCAGAAGAAGCCATGAGGAGAGTCTCCTATATATTTTTAAGGGAGGTAGGAGGTATTTTGTATGTAGTTTTAAGATCGTCAGTAGCAATGGATCATGCATGCCCTGGAGCAGCTCAGCAATTTGGGAAGTCTCACCTCATCCCACTGGAAGGCCAATGCAAGGACTCCTGCAATGGAGCCTCTTGTCAACATCTGGGCAGCGACTGACTGTCCTGTTTGAGAGATTTGATTCCCTGTGCAAGCTTTACACTGTGCCAAGACCCCAGTAAACAGGTTTTGTAGGGTTTTTTTTTCAAGCAAGCACTCTATCTGCAAGTGTATGTGGACAAGTGAAAAAATGTATTGGAGTAAAAGTAAAGAACACACGTTCTAAGAACTGATCAGAAACTGAAAAACAACAAAGAGAAAGCAGAATGCAAAAAATATACAGTCCATCCATTGACAAGACTGAAAGCATCCATGTGAAGATACATGCAGCGATGTTAGACCAGTTCCATTCCACGTGGGAGAAACTTGAAACCATTCAAGGGACCTGGTAAAACGACCAACTACTTAAATGACATACAGCGATGACAAAAAAGGTGTTATATAGACACTGCACATACTGGTATCAAACTAGTGTTCTGTATATAGTGGTCTATATGACACCAGTGCCTCTCACAGAAGAGAGAGCTGATGCTACCCATGAGCAGGGAGACCTTGCAGTCTTGGTTTCAGCCCCTGTGCCTGACCCTTGGGAGCCAGCGGCTCCTGCATGGTCCCTTGATAGTTTCCTTGGCTGTTGCGTGTACCACAGGCTTTGTGATGGTTTGCTGCTCATGTGCCACCAACACCATGGCACGATTTCCTTGCACTACCCCAGAGTCCTGCGTCCACATCCTGCTGCCTTTCGATCTGGACCCCAAAATACAGATGTTTTGATACAGGGGCTGTTCCTCCTGCCCTGTGTTGGTGCGGTAACTAATGCAATAGTGTCCTCCGCTGGGTTTGGGAATGCAGGGCTCTGGGGCAGCACAAGTAACAGCAATCTAAACCTCACTTTTTATTTCCTTAGTTGTGTAATCACAGGCATGCACAGACTGAGGAATGAAGGAGAATAGTCAGCCCTTTGCTCATGGATTTGGACAATTTCTTATTTTTACTGACCTCTGTGTTCATAACCAAAACATAAGAGAACATCACTACATACTGACAAGTCATTTCCATTGTTGGCTGGGTTTTTTTATATTTGCAACATTAAATTAGAGTACTGATCAGAGCACTGCTGTGCACAGTCCGGCTGAGGCAGTATTATTGTAGCTGTCAAGAATTAGACAGGTTTTAGAAGCTGGAACCAATTGCCAGTTACAACGAAAGAGGAACCTCTACATAAATGGCTCAGGATTTCCTGTTATTGCAGATTGATTTTTGATGCAAGGCAAGATTCATTTTTTTTTCTCCAATAATTAAACACATGTGAAGTAGCATTCTTTCCAGTCCACAACAATGACTTTCCTGGAGATTGTTTTGACAGTGTTTTCAACTGAAACATTTTTCATTAATATAAATAAGTTTGTTTCTCAAAGTCAGGACTCCACAATGATATCACAGCACACCAATCTACTTTTTGAGGAAAGATGTTATTTTAAGAACGGCCACAACACAATTCCTTGAAAAAGTCTATCTTAATGCATTCCATTTGCTTGAATTTTGGGGGCGGGGGGCTTGCTTACAAATGTGAAGCTGCTGCAAAACGTTTCAGCATAAGGGAAAACATTGTGTAAGATAAGCTTTAAAAGTATGTTACTGTTATATACAAGAAAATTTAAACATGACTGTGATTCAAGTTCACTGATGTTTTTTCCTATATGGCATTACAAAGGTAAACTTCTCAGCCAGTTTATTACAGTTCATCTGTGAAATAATTGCTTTTGATAGAAAAAATGTGCAGTGCTTATTACTGCCTGGAAGTGGACTGTGGCCCCAGTCCAAAGCATGTTGACGTTAGTGGGGATTCTTCCACAGAATTTAATATCTTAGTTAGCAGGAAATGCGCCATCAAGAAACTCATTTTTCCAAATAAATACTATGATCTAGCCACTGGAGGTGACACAGCGGTTTCAAAGGAGACTTGAAAATACTAGCAGGATAAGCAAAAATGACAACCAAGTTGTATTACTCCTACTCAAAGGGAACAGAATCTCCCTCCACGATAGCTCTGCTGAGTGGCTTTCACTGCAAAGCCCGTGGTCCTCACAGCCCTGCCGAGCATCCCACTCCTGCTGTAAACCGCGTGTGTCCTGCATCTCACTGAGCCCACCTCCACTTCACCCCACATCCCCTTTTCTACCTACACCCCAGGGTGAAGTGCTCCCAGGCTTGCCCCATCCTCAGTGCACATTCGGGGGCTCATCCACCAGACTGTCTGCCCTCTCTTCTCTGCAGAGCCCTCAGCCACTGGAAAGATGAAAGTGGATCATATTAAGCAGATTTAGCCATAAAACAGTGACACACAGCCCACACTTCAAAGGGCAATACAATTCCTGGGTCTCCGAACTGGTAGAAATGCCTGTGTGCAATAAACATCAGATAAGTGAAGCCTGAAATGAGCTCTTTGTATTTTCACTGTTGCTTTTTATTAAATGTGGGATAACATATCTTTTATTACCTCCACTGAAGCAATTCATTTGTACCCACAATGGCTTTGGGTAAAGACCCGACTTCGTTTTCACCTTGACTAAGCCCTTCCACCCTTTGCCCCCCCCCCCCCCCCCCTTCACTCTTGCTTTTTGTGCCAAATGAATGAATGCTCACTCAGGCTTCAAAGTACACGGCAGTTTAAAAGGACCTGTTTGTTAAGATCTCCCAGCCGTCTGCTGGGGAATTCCTCACAAAAGCACATCTCCCCTTGGGGATTATTTCACTACCTTTGAAGACCGTTTGCCAGCATGGCTGTTTTTTATTTGATGAGGTATTTCAGCCTTCTGAAATGACGGAGTGTATTACGCATTACAGACAGCTTCGTAAAAACAGCCTTACAGGCCAAGCATCCAAATGTTGACTTGCTGATACCGAACTTCCATGTAGCTTTCTTCACCCAGCCCTCTGCAAGGCTGTTGAAGAGAAGCATATTTTCCCCTGAAGATGAGATAAATTTAAGGACAAAGTGTGCAAGTCCAGCTCCAATTCTGCCCCTGGCAACCCTGGGCCCCTAACCCTTCTGCTGGGGCACGCAGCAGAACGGCACCAGTGTCTTGCTCCTGCCACCACCAAGCCCCCATACAGCCAGCATCTGAGGAGAACCTCACACCGTCACACAGGGCTCTTCATAAGGGTGTCTCTGCTTTCCCCATTAAAAACCAGTGCCTGCAATGCCTTGAGCACCCAGCACCAGGACACGGCTTCTGGCAGCGGATACCGCACCGAGCAACACGTTAGCATACATCCCCACCGGTCTGCTCACGCAGCGCTCCCCATTTCACAGGGTTTTGCTGTGCTCCCTCTCGCAGGCCCTTTGTTTTCCCTGGATGTGTCTGGATGTCTGACTTTGGGATCTGGACTTCATTAGGTGGCTGGGTGCCTAGAAGTCAGTCACTTGCAATACCAAAATCCCTTTGGGCTTAGCCCAAAGAAACATGCCTAATGACACCCAGCAGCTTTAGCTAAGCCAAGAAAGATCCAAGACTGTCAAATGTGATTGCAGGACCCACTCCTGACCCAAAAAGTCTCCTTCCTAAAGATGTATGCAGCCCTTTCCTGAACAGCACACAGATGCATCCCATCTTCCAAGCACTGAGCACGCCCATCTCTTTCTGACTCCAGACTGGGATTTAGGAGTGCTTGAAGTTCTGAAAGCTGAAATGAAAAGTCTGAGTTTGAAAAAGCTCCCGATCTGACTGCTTTAAAACTCACGATCACAGCTGGGGCCAGCACAGAACAACCAGGTGAGATAAAAGACGGAGACCAGGGACAGCCCAGGCACATCCTCCATGTGCAGTCAGTGCAGGCAACTCATGCCTCCCTTTGCCAAGTTTGCTTAATGTGTTAGAGTGGATAAATTATCTCTGTAACACATATGACACATTCCTCCAGAAAGAGAGGGCAGGGAAAAAATAAGACAGAGAAGATATGCAAAAAAAAAAAACCCAAACCAAAAACCAACAACACTTAAAACCGATACATTTGATTGTAAACACATGAGCTTAACACTTATTTTTAAATCAGTAGATTTAAGAATTATTTCTGGGCATGTGCTGTAAAACAACATATGATTTTTTTTTTTTTTAAATTCCTTAGCTGGGGTAATGAAAAAGCTACACAGAACAGCTATAATTGGATCAGTGTTCATTAATCATTCGCCTAAACCATTGCCCTAGTTGTCTTAACTTCATTTTTAGATATTCACCAACTAAACCAAAACATATTTCTGAGGACAAACTGGAACGAATCGAAGGACTTCTCCCATGAGGTAATCCCGTAGTGGAAGCCTGCATCGTCCCATACACAGAGCTATTACCCAAATATTGCCAAGCTGAAGTTTCAGCTCAAATTGTTTGCGTATGTTCAACTGGAAAAGCGTACACGGAACAGCCCGGATTAGCTGTGCTTGCTGTTACTCCCAGGGCTGTGCAGGCATGTCAGGCCTGTCACAGTACAGATGACAGATATTTGTCTGCAAAAGCTGCACCTTTAAGTACAGGGTAGAAACTCCAATCTCACCCTGAGGGACAGCAGTATACTTATGCCTGCAAAAACAACTTAGTATAGCAAAACTGAAAGACTAAGTACCAGCAAATCACCCCTCCTCGTTATTTCACTGGTATTATAATGTAAAAATTGATTCACTGTTATTACTGGATGTTATGTTATGGGGTACAGAAGTTCAAAACTGGAGAGAAACATTCAGCATGGAAAACCTAGCAGTTTCCAACATGGAGGAAGTGAAATGATGGGATAAAGACCTGCCTTGGCTCTCAATAACAATTAATGCCTGGTAATTACCAGATGCGTAAGGTAGCAAGATCCCCGGCTGACAAAGCGTTCTGGAGAGTTATGTTCACACAAGTACGAGAGACACCAGAAAGTCAACAGACATCCCACCGCCCTGGGAAACTTGCTGGGAAGAAACACAGTACATCCCAGAAGGAGCTTCTACACATTCATAAATTCTAACTGAATGTAAAACATCCAGGAAAGAGACCTCAGAGATGCGAGGAATCCAGTCAAAACATCTGTTTGCTGCACAGGAAGATGGGTTACATAGCCAAGAAAATATTACACCGCCTCAAGAAAGATAAACTAATAGTGTTAATATTCTAGCAATAGGCTTGAACCTCTAGAAATAATAAAAGCTAACTCTTGTTTAGGAGAAGGCATGATTTAACCACGCGTACTAAGACCTGTCCCTGAACTTTCCAGAAAACGTGGTCTGCAGAGGGATATTTATCCTTTGTAAGCGCAAGAGAGGATGGCCACATGACATAGAGACTGCTGCTATCTGCGCACCTGGAGAGATTTGCTCTGCAAGTCCCTTGTAGGCACACCAGCCCATGTCTACAGCACTTGGGATAACAGGAATCGGGATAACACTTACTGGCAAGGTCAACATTAGGCATCGGCAGAACCTAAAAGATGCTGTCAACAGATTAAAAATATACTTTTTATGCTTATGTCAAATACTTTCAAGATAGTGAGAGGCTCTGCAAGAGCAGAACTGGTTTAAATCTTAGAAGGGACAAAACAAAAAAGCCTGCAAAGACTGAAGGAGCTTTGGCACCAGACTGTAGGTATCCATCGTCTTACAAACAACCAGCCTGGCAACACAGCATCCGTACTGACAGTGGGAAAATAACATCACCCTAAGCAGCTGCTGAACTCATTATCATCCAGCCTGTGTCTCCTCTCCCAGCTACTCTGAGGCCATCCCGGAAAGCACAGAAATAAGCCCTTTTCTCAGGCTCTCATCTCTCCCACCCAAAGACGCCCACAGTTTACAGATACTCAAGCTAAGCAGTTATCTGAGAAGTCATTTGCCAGCAGTTTGATTAAAAAGCTCACAGCTGCTTAGCATGCTTCACAGGCTTTACCTTTGCTTTTCAGGAACAGCCTCTCCATTAGTTCTTGGTGAAAACTGTAATTTATATCCTGGATTGCATGCCACATCACGCAGAGATAAGAAGGTTTCATTTCACCAGGTCTCCCTTTTCCTATGGTTTATCAGTAAATCCCATGATCCCCATCCTGTGTAAATAAGTCACCTAAGGAAAACACCTGTGGCAGCCGACCTCTCCAGAGAGGCCACAGCACTCTCCAACTCCCCCATGTGCATCTGTCCCAGGGGAGGTCATTGCACACCTAGCCCAGCCACCCACAGCTGCTTTGCTGGGTTCCCACCTCTCCGGGAAGCTGACAAAGGCCAGAAGTCCCCAAGTTCCCTACTCACTCCAGCAAGGGAATACACCAGCCCAAGGAAGGATGGATGAAAAGCTGCTCCTTGGCATCAGCAAGGTCAGGTCCACCAGTGGGTACTAGAACCAGGTAACCTGCAGGTTACCTGTGGGCCACGTTTTAGGTAAAGAGGAGGTGAGGATGAGTTTGTTGAGTGAGCCAACTGGTGAAACAGTTTACTGGGGTCTCCAAAGGAGCCTGACCAGGAGGTGCTAGACCTACCTTCAGGGCTAGACCCATGTAGGTCTGTGCCAGGGCTGGCAATCAAGCCCTGAAGCTGGGTTGTTGGCATGCTAGAGCCTTTCACACATCAATCCAAAGCACGTGAGGCACTCTGGAGGTCAAGGACAGATTACAGCTCTTGCACAGAAACCTCCAGCAGGGCTGGAGAACCAGCTGTAGGAAAGAAGTGCACCATCTCAGCAGTGCAAGGCAGCCAGAGCCTGGAAACCTGCTACAAATCCACAACGATGCCATAGAGAGCAGCTAAGAAGGTTTCAGGGAGTCACAGCAGTGGTCAACTGTCTCTGTGTCAGCGGAAACAGGCCTCAAATTTTGCAGGTACAGATCTGCCTATGATAACTGCTTGTTGATTCCTCCCTGCTTCTGCAAACGGGCAATGTCCTGAGTAAAACTGAGTCCTTCAATAATTTCTTTTATTGCTACAAATGAAAAACATTTTGCTTAATGGAAAATACATTTTAAGGGATGTTTGTCCCAGAAATCAGATTTAAGCAATATGAGGGATTAGAAACAGAGACTTTACAGGAGGAACTTTCGTGCTGGAATAACTTTTACCAAATAAATGTCCATAAAACATACTGAAGTCTGCCAAGCTGAAAACCCTCAAAAGGCATGGCTATATTGTACTATCCAATACTACATCACTAGCACAGTACAAGAAGCGGGCAGCATCAGATAAAGCTAGTTAGAATCAGGTTCAAATGAAATAAACGTAAGTTTTACCCACACAGTGGCTGTTTGAACTGTGGAGCTACTTGCCAAGGGATGATAAAGTTTTCATCTGTCAAAGGGAAAAATAAACAAAATCACAGAAGAGAAATCCATTCTTTTGACTAAAAAGATAGAAACTGTCTCCTGCTCTGTGAGTCCCTGAGTTGAAAATGGTTGTAAACTGGGGGAAAACTACAGGAGAGTACTGAGGAGTGTGACTTGGGCTACTCATGAAGATGACATATTGGGAGTGGTGGGTTAGCAGCATCACCCAGAATCATTATTCTGGTGTTTTTAGGCAGTGCTTTAGGCTGTGGCATTGCATGTTGGTGGATGGGAGGTGCCAGAACTGCTGAGTTCGTGTTATCATTGCACAGGGCTGTGTGTGGAGCAGCTGCAGCCTGCTCTCCCTGTCCCCCTGAGTAAACACACTGCATGCACGTTTACCTAGGGGAGGGGAGGGTTCACCAGCAGACAGGCGCTGACCATTTCTGTCTATAGGAACCAAAGAAGCCGCTCCAGTTACACAAGAAAAAGCATCCATACCCGACATCACAGCTCCCACAGCAGAAGCCCATGTCCACACTGTGTGGTTTCTGCTACTCTTGTCGGTGTCACCTCTGCTGCCTTCACCAGGGTGAAACGCAGCCAGCCTCTGCTGTTGCAACTTGCAAAGGCTTGGCTTTCTTGTGGTTTGAGTCTCAATATTCACATACCTTCTGGCAATGGCTTGCACTGTAGTTCTGTTTTGTTTCATCCACTGACTCATAGCAAGAAAATCATCCTCTAACCTGGAGAAGGCATGGATGCAGGACAACCCTGGCCCTGCATGGCCAGATTAAAGGGAGGCGGTTAAATCCAGGACCTAGACTGACAGGAAGCTGCTACAGCTGAAGGTACAAATGATTTTCAGCTAGCACAATGGCAATAGAGTTTTTGGGGAAAAGAACAGAAATTAAATTACATTTCGTAGAAAATAAACATCTATAACGAGTTGACAAGAGTCTTGCAGGCAACCAACTGGTACCTTTTGGTTTTCTGGGCAGATGCTGCCACAGAATAACCCGTCCTTTTATCACTTCCATACCAATCTGACCACAGTTCTGAATATTTCCCCAATACATACCATGAAGTATCAGCAATCATAACCTCAAACTGGAGATATTTGGCAAAACCAAGAAGAAAGTAGTTAGCTAAAAACAAAAAAATGGTTAATGGTATACAAACTCACTAAACTACGAAGTTCAATTCTTAGTTGCATAATGTGGGTCAGCTCAATGTTATTTTAATCTTAAAATAACAGAGCATCTAAGGTCTTGTATTTTTTTCAGCACCACAGGGAGCACAGGGAGGCTGTTCGAACTGTGAACTAAAATGGAAGGGATAGGTGACAAACAACAGTTTCTACAAATCCAAGACTAAATGCTGCCTTTTCGTCCCTCCCCAGCAGAATGTGGTATTTTGACAGCTGAATGTGTCTTGCTCTCCCGAGAGATGTGAAGATACAGACTGGGACTTGACATCACCAATTGCATCAACAAAAAGCAATAAACAGCTGCACACAAAGTCTGCTGTGGCTATTGCAACCAAAGTGTTCCTTTACAGAAAATAGTGAAACTCATGAAGGACAGGCTAAAATCACAGTCCAAAATTCAGCCTATTCAGAGACTCAGTTCCCAATTGCACAGCCTGGTGTGCAAAGTCTGCCCTTGGCAGAGCAGCACAGCATCCCTCTCTCTCCTGAGGTATTGCAATTTTCTTATTATTTCTCAAAACCCCTTAATATAGGCTTCCTCCCTGCAGGAGCGCACACCTCCCGGCAGTCCACAAGCAGAGCTGTGTGCTTTGCCAGTGGCCCCATGAAGACAGCTTTTCTGAGTCTGGAAGAGAAGCTGTTGTGGAGAAATCTACTCCCTTGGAGAAGAGGAGGAATTTGGAGATAACACCAGCGGAGGATATAAACAATGGACACCCAGCGGACTCGCACACACGGAGGGAAGTGCCCTTACACAATAGGAAAATGTATAAGGCACATAAAAATGCCCACCCAGGTTTGACAACGCTGCAGACAGTCTCCTATTCTTTATCCTCTAGAGTCAAACACAAAACAAAGGCCTATTTTTTTAAGATTAAGACCAGAGACAGTGGGATTATATGAAAGATTTGACAAAGTGCATAATGGACGGACTCAGCATGCAAACGGGTTTGGGTGGGTGCCAAAGGCTCAGGTCACAAAAACTGCATTGTTTCTTCTTTTTTCCCCCTTTTAAAGTCTTTATAAATAAGCATTGTCAGACACAAGCTATTTTTCTTCTTATTTTTAGATGCTACAATGATTTTTTAAACTAAGTACTTCAGATTCAACTTGCATGACAATCAGAAGTTTGAAACTAAATATGCTTCTGATAATAAAAATGAATGAGTTAAATATGTATTCCTGCTATTTTGGGGTTAAGGGAGAATATTACTTAGTATTAAGTGTAGTGACACGAAGAGCAGCGAGTTCATCCAGCTTCCAGAATGCCTTCTGGCACTGCTTACAATGTGCTGAATGTATATACACACGCACACACGCGTCTTCCCTAAATGCATATTAGTAACCCCGGTAGCTCCTGTAATGAGCTACACTTAACTGCTTTACCACCCCGAGGGTAACCTTCACATTTACACCAATAATTGGAATTAACTCAGTTGTCTCACGCTGTTCACGTTAGGACTGGGATAAGGAGGGTAGAATTGGACAGGCATCATTTAGGGGAAAATACACCAAGCTCTGAGACTGTTGTAGCCAGTAAATTTTTGGTGTGCTCACTGTAACACCCGGGTTGCTTGGAAACAAACGAGACTGCAGTTGCAGGTGAGGTTGGAAGTATATGTTTGCTTGTGAACATATTGAAAAACCCCAAATACTTTAGGAATCCCTTTTGAAGGCACAAGCATATGGCTGCATGGATAAACGGCGGCAGTGACACTGTGGGCACAGCCGCCCTGGCAGCCCTGCCATGTGCAGGGGGGTCCCTGCACCCATTGTGGTGTTTCCCCAGCCCAGACACCAGCCACTCCATCAGCCACATTAGGGACATCTCTGGCTTAAAAAAAAAAAAAAAAGAAGGAAAATAAGGAGGGAAAAAACTCAAACCCAACAACAAAAAGGCAAGATCCGTTCCCTGACACAATTCTTGGTCAGTCTGAAGCTGTCGTGCAGGCAGAGCTGAGGCAATGTGGTGTGGGGATGGCACCAGGGGATGGGGAGACATGAGGAACCCGTAGTACCAACAAGTACTCTGTGCCATGACACTGCAGGTGAAAACACCAACTTGTGCAGGCAGAACAAAAGTGGCATTTCCAATGGGACACTCGTGATGACGACATCCGTGATGGAGTCATCTTTTGTCCTAACAAGAAGTGAGGCTATCCTGTATGTCATGTCAAGCAGGTCCAAGAAGGGCTACAGACAGGGAAATGATCTTCAACCACGGCTTCTCTTTGGACCAAAGCTGAAGGGTTGTCCTGACCTCCCCGGGACGTGCTACCACCTGGGCTGGTAGAGCCCCACAGGCTCTGACATGGCTCCACGAGCACCGAGCAGAGCTTCTCCTTTTTAAGTTTCCTTGTTGATCTGAGGTGAGAGGGGCTCATTCACACCCTACAGCAGGAAGAACAAACCCACCTCAATTGCCACACAGTGGCTCTGGGGTGCTGAAAATCCCAAGGTAGCGGGATCCAACCAGAGTGGGATCCCACCAGTGTGGTGCTGATAAAGGCAACCTGTAGCAGGCACAGGGATACTGCACAGCAGGGGGGGTTGTTTCACTTGATGTTTTTGGTTCTTAGGTTCATCTTGAGTCCCTCTGCAGACAAGAGCTTAAAAATAATTAACAACAAACAAAAAATTCCATCCCTTCCACCCCATGCAGAGCTTTTTCACAGGACAGCAGGGTATCGGTAGTTCAGGTGTTAAGCAAAGCCTTGGACATCAAATTCCCAATGAAACTGCAAGGTTGAGCAACTCTGTCATAGCAGCCAACCTGTGTTGATATCTGCACAGGTTGAGAATACTGTGCTGGCCTTCCTCTATACAAAAAACTTGCCAGCTGTCTGATTCAAAGCTTCCCTCATCCTCCAGGAATCCAGATGTTGCTTTCAGCATGATCCCAGCTCAAATTATTTTTAAACCCCCTCTGTGCACTTAAAATGACATGATAATTAACATTAGAAAACAATGTTAAATCCAGAATTTGATAATAACACTGAAAGCCTAAAAAAGAAAAATAAGATTGGTTTTAATTGTGCAACCCATGTGTAGGATGGATTTGTTAGAGACAATCAGGATAGGAATCTTTTAAGTAAGCCAAGAAGTTTAGGAGGGATAAAAGGAATGTATCAGTGAATCCAAACTGTTAAAGCAAATTTCAGAGTGTTTTGCCATTTCTGAGTGTAGAATTTTGGCTCTTCAAATCTTTCATAGTTTTTTAAGGGGTATATTTTATTTTCAAGTTACTGGGAAGCTAAATCAGACTGTCACCTCACTAAGTGCATGCACGTGCTCTCCAAATTCCCAGAAAGATGAAACACTCTAAACCAAGACTGCTCTGAAAATTCATAGACACAAGAGCAGCATCAATAACCAGTGATGATAAGACAAGAAAATTGCCATAGGTAGGTCAAAACAAAAGTCTATCTATCCCAGCCTTGTCCCTAGCAATAGCTTAAGGAAAGAGTATTAAAAATGGCCAAGCACTGTGTGTTTTTTATTCTGCATCCCTCTCCTCTTCCAGCAACAAGGATGGGGCATCTCATGGAGGTGGCATCCACAATGTGGAGTCTAACAGCTTCCACTGGAACTGTCTTTTGCCACATGGGTCTTTTAAGATGACAAAATGTGTATAGTTGGGGCACTCCAGCAGGCTCTGCTCCAGCCCATCATGCAGCCCCTGGACACTGTGCTCAGGATCAGCATTGCTCCCCAAGGAGCTGTGCCCTGTCTGCCTTATGGTCAATGGAAAGCCAACTGACATGGCCAGCAATAAACCTGTCATCCATGCCTGACCACACAAGAAAGCTGACCCTCAGGGGGTCTAGCACTCAGCTTGCTCTTCACCTGCTTGGGAAAAGAGATTGTCTGGGCACCTGAGACATCTTTCTGCCTGTCATATTTGTGCCTGACAAATATGGTGGCTTTCTACAATGGGGTCATGACCTTGGTGGATAAAGGAAGGGCAACTGACGTAATCTTACCTGGACATGTGCAAAGTGTTTGTCACTTTGCAGCATGACATCCTTGTCTCTAAATTGGAGAGACGTGGATTTGATGGATGGACCATTAGGTGGGTAAAGAACTGGCTTGATGGTTGCACTCAGAGAGTTGTGGTTAAGGCTCAGTGTCGAATGGAGACCAATGATGATGAGCGGTGTTCCTCAGGGGCCGGTATTGGGACCAGCACTGTTCAACATCTTTGTCAGTGACATGGACGGTGGGAGTGAGTGCCCCCTCAGCAAGTTTGCCCATGACACCAAGCTGTGTGGTGCAGTTGACACGCTGGAGGGAAGGGATGCCATCCAGAGGGACCTGGACAGGCTGGAGAGCTGGGCCTGTGCCAACCCCATGGAGTTCAACAAGGCCAAGGGCAAGGTCCTGCATCTGGGTCGGGGCAATCCCAAGCACAAGGACAGGCTGGGTGGAGAATGGATCAAGAGCAGTCCTGAGGAGAAGGACTTGGGCGTACTAGGGGATGAGAAGCTGGACATGAGCCGGCAGTGTGCGCTGGCAGATCAGAAAGCCAACCCTGTTCTGGGCTGTATCCAGAGCAGCGTGGCCAGCAGGTTGAGGGAGGGGATTCTCCCCCTCTACTCTGCTCTTGTGAGACCCCACCTGCAGTTCTGCATCCAGCTCTGGGGCCCCCAGCATCAGAAGGACATGGACCAGTTGGAACGAGTCCAGAGGAGGCCACGGAGATGCTCTGAGGGCTGGAGCCCCTCTGCCATGGGGACAGGCTGGGAGAGTTGGGGGTGTTCAGCCTGGAGAAGAGAAGGCTCTGGGGAGACCTTACAGCACCTTCCAGTGCCTGAAGGGGCTACAGGGAATCTGGAGGAGCTTTTTACAAGGGCCTGTAGTGACAGCACAAGGGGTAACAGGTTTAAACTGAAAGCAGGGAGGTTTAGATTGGGTATCAGGAAGAAATTCTTCCCGCAGAGGGTGGTGAGGCACTGGAACAGGTTGCCCAGAGGAGCTGTGGATGCCCCATCCCTGGAAGTATTCAAGGCCAGGCTGGATGAGGCTTTGAGCAACCTGGTCTAGTGGAGGGTGTCCCTGCCCATGGCAGGGGGGCTGGAACTGGATGGTCTTTAAGGTCCATTTCAATCCAAACCTTATTCTCTGATTCTATGATTCTGTCCTGGCTCCCTTGTTTTGATTTCAGCATGTTCCCCGCTCCCTTCCAGAAGAGTCAAGATTCCTGTCAGTCAGCACAGACCCCAAAAGTTAACTAAACAGACTTCATTTGCATTTGAAAATCTTGGCTTTACCAAAATCAGTGAGACTTATCTCCTCTTACCCACTCCCCCACAACTTCAGACATCCCACAGCTTTCTTTGTCACAGGATTCATTCAATATTTGAACTGACCAGGACAATGAGGTAGACAATATCTTCTTAAAACTCTCAGTTATGTAAACATCTCAACTGTTTTCGGTAAATGACTGCTGTTTTAAAAGACGTGAAAAAGAAAACACATAGCAATTATTATTATAATAAAAATTATTCACAAAATAATGACACTATTATTTTTTGATTAAACAATGCTACACTCAGGGGATTACAGGAAAAGGTCAAACAAAGGCTTTGCTGCATTAACAAAGCTGCTCTGAAATCTTGGAAAGACCTCAAGTTTCTTAGCAGTTTCATCCAGGATTTGGGACTAAAATGCAGCTGCAAAGGGATGCTGTGTCAGGGAGCAATGTACCTCTCATGGGGATGCCTCTCCTGAGCTGGGAATCTGTATTTTCTGCTACCAATTCTCCTGCCTCTTATAATCCATTACGTCCTCCTTGTTTGCACCGTGTCACTAGGGGTGTAATAGGACTATGTCCCTGTTTTTCTCCATCTCTTTTTGTAGTGATGTACCTGAATCCTCTAGTTCTGGCACACCTATAATAGCTGCAGCATGGTAGGGGTGATTGGGACACACTTGACCCAGAATGCATTAATTCAGGATGGATAAGAGACTTCACATCACTGGGGACTGATGAGAGCCCAGGGTGCAGGGGAACAAAGGCATTGGTCCACAGAGACAGAGCGACAGGGACCAGAAAGAGCATCACATGGCACCCCGGCACACAGGGCAGATGGGGAGTGTCCACACCACTGGCATTGCTTCTCATCTGTTCCAAGGGAAGTGGACCTGGCACGACAAGAGGTGCACTCTGCAGTAATGTGGCTTTTTATAAACACAGAGTGTTCCCTTGGGCAATTTTTTTCTTTTCTTTTCTTTTTTTTTCTTAAACCCATCCCAAAAAGCAAATTGTGTTCTAAATTTCGGCATGCTTAAAGCTGTTGTTAGAAGAGCCTATAGCAAGTTATTCTCAGATAAATAAGCCAACATTCTTTAGTCCTTGGTTATATAGCTCAGTTTCAGGTCTGGACATACATTTTATTGTTTTCAGACCAAACTCCACATAATATCTACGGGAAAGAGAACCTGAGAAGGAAAATTTACATCCACGTGCTATTGACTGCTTCAGGGTCAGGACTCAGACCTTCCTACTTCTAAATAGTCTTTTTAAAATTCGTAACTGATTTAATATTATACCTTGACAGAAAAATATTTTAGCTGCAGAAATCTAGCAAAATAGTTCCTCTCTCCTATGGATTGCAATAAAAAAAAATATCTTCGAGTATCCCTCTGTTTTAAGGCAGGGTGAAACTGTGAAGATGCTAGAAGCAGAACATCTGACATCTGCTGAGACCACTTGGGAAAACCCTCTGTGAAAAAGCCTGAGAGCACAGATTGATTTTAAGGAATCTTTCCAGTGTTGAATGATTTGGTGTATACCGAAGGAGAATTTTGCTGGCAGAGTTTATGTCACTTGGAAGTCAGATGACTGGGACAGAAACAGCAGGAGTCAATATCCTGAAAAACGATCAAAGCAGAGTGCTGGCCATGCACATGGCAGCTTTGAATTGCCAAACAACTGCTCCTGGAGGGTCCTTCTGCTCCAGGCTTTGCTGAAAAGCCTTGCCTTCCTTGGTCCTAATCATGGTGATCACCATGTCAAGGGGATTGCCATTACCCTTGGAGGTTTGGTACAGAGCTGCAGTCAGGTCAGAAACCCTGCACCTGCGTTGAGGCTGTAACAAACCCCCAAAAGGGGTTGCTGGCAACAGACGTTGCACAGTCTCTACCGCAGAACCCGTGCAATACGAACTGAAAACCTGCAGTCTCTATTAAGCATGGCTCGTTAATTCCCCTCTGTAGTCCACGCGTCATGAGCAGAGAGGAGCAGAGTGCACTGCTGTGTGAGCAGGGACTGGACTGTGCACCTCACTTGAGTGTTTGCTTGGTCTTGACAAGCAGTCTTAAGAAGCAAAGTTGAGAAAAGTGGTACAATATCAGCCCTGCCAAGTCAATCTTTCCCCATTTACAGATGCACAGATTCAGAGTATTAGGGGTTGGAAGGTGCCTCTAGAGATCATCTAGTCCAACCCCCCTGCCAGAGCAGCAGCACCTAGAGCAGATCACACAGGAACAAGTCCAGGCAGCTTTGGAAAGTCTCCAGGGAAGCAGACTGCCCCACCTCTCTGGGCAACCTGTGCCAGGGCTCTGTCCCTCTCACAGGGAAGAAGCGTTTCCTCACGTTCAGGTTGAACCTTCTGTTTTCCAGTTGATGGCCATCGCCCCTAGTCCTGTCACTGGACACCCCTGAGAAGAGCCTGGCCCCATCCTCCTGACACCCACCCTTCAGATACTGATCAGCACTGACAAGATCCCCCCTCAGCCTCCTCTTCTCCCAGCTGAACAGACCCAGCTCTCTCAGCCTTTCCTCATATGGAAGGTGCTCCAGGCCCTTCCCCATCTCAGTGGCCCTGCGCTGGGCCCTCTCCAGTAGCTCCTTGTCCTTCTGGAGCTGAGGAGCCCAGAACTGGACACAGCACTCCAGGGGAGGCCTCACCAGCGCAGAGTAGAGGGGCAGGATAACTTCCCTCGACCTGCTGGCCACGCTCTTCTTAATGCATCCCAGGATGCCATTGGCCTTCTTGACGCGAGGGCACTGTTGGCTCATGGTCATCCTGTTGTCCACTAGGACTCCAAGGTCCTTTTCCCCAGAGCTGCCCTCCAAGAGAAGAGCCCCCAACCTGTACTGGAACATGGGGCTGTTCTTCCCCAGATGCAGCGCTTTACACTTGCCCTTATTGAATTGCATTCGATGTCTCCCCGCCCAGCTCTCCAGCCTGTCCAGGTCACGCTGGATGGCAGCACGGCCTTCTGGTGTGGCAACCACTCCTCCCATTTGGTATTGTCAGCAAACTTGCTGATCCCTTTGTCCATGTCATTAATGAATATATTGAATAGTCCTGGAATATATTGAATAGCACTGACCCCTGCGGGATGCCACTAGCCACAGTGGCCACAGCACATTTAGTGCTCCTCCTACCCGCAGCAGGGTCTGGGTTGGTTTTCTACACACCTATATTATTTGCTATCTACTTGGAGCATCACAGAATAAAAAAGTGAATAAAAGAATAGAAAAAATCCGTGGGACATGACTGATCAGTGAAATCAAGCATAGTGGAATCAAGATGTATTTGCAAAGCATTGCTCTGATACCTGCATCAGGGTTTACATGCCTCTGCTCCCGGGCAGTCCAGTCATTTAGCTCAGCTTAAAGCAGGGCAAGAAACACAGCCAGATGGGAAGGTTTAAGTCTCTGTTAACAGGATCTAGCCATAGAAAATATGTCAGTGCTACACCTTTCGGCAGAGATCTGGCCTCCAGGTCCAAACCAGTTCTTGATGCAGAGGAAACAGCATTTGCACAGCACGGCCACCCATTGAAGATTTCAGGCAAAACATGCAAGCCATTAGTATGCATGAAAGATCCTTTATTTCTTTGTTGTTGTTCAACAGAAAGCACTGTGGAATTCTGCAACTGAGTTTTAAAGGGGAAAACCAAGGGATAACTGTAGCCAAATGAACCTTGACAAATGTTGTTCCCCGGCACTGTGTGATGTGAACAGATTACATATCCGCTTACAGGAACATGCAGGTTTGTTAATACACTTCAGAAGGCATCTCCATTAATAATTTCAAGTATTTGGAAAAGTTCATGCACTCTGGCTGAGGAATTTTTGATTAGGTAAAAGATTTGATTTTTTCCTGAGCCAAGTATGTACATTTGGCAGAATGACACGCACCCAGTACGATACTGAAACCCAATTAACCTTGAGGCAATATACCCCAAGTTTTTCCTGCTGGAAATCCCGCTTGGAAAAAAGGAGATGAACATAGAAGAGATATGGCATTGTTTTGAGGGAAGAAAATAAAAGTTTCCATGAAGAGGATAAAGCGTGTCTGTGTCCCAGCGGAGGAGGTCATAGGGCAACAGGTGGAATGAAAGCCTCCAGCAAAAACTTCTTCAGAGGTTTCTTCAGACAGGTTTAAATCACACTGCTTTCCGTCCTGCTGGCCTTTGACTCCTGCTATCGCCTGCCCTGGGGCACTTGGCCACACAAGCTTTCTGAGACCAGGCTATGAGATGTCTAAAGCATCTTGCTGAATGGGGAGTATGGCAGCCGGGCTTGGCGGCAGGGAAGGGCTGATTAAGTGGCGGGATGAAAAGCCTGATTAGCAAAACACACATCAAAAAGGCAAGGCAGATCCAGCCACACCAGAAGAGTCTTGTGGAAGAGACACGATTTAAGTAAGGAACAGAGCTAATTAGGCTTTTGGAGAATAATTATGGATCATATGACTTACTGAAGAGTGAAATGCTTGTCAAATGTAGCTGGGATTTATTTAATCTTTTGTGATTAAATCCCCTTTATAATTCTAAGCTTTGGAATGACTCCCTCAGCACCAAAGTACAAATTAAACCCTCTAAATGGAGTTTAATTACACTCAGATGGCTGTTCCCACTCCCACTAAATGCTGATAAAAGCCTTTGGCATAAATTCTACTACTAAACCATAACCAAAGCAAAGCCTCTAGTTTATAGCAATTATTGATTTACTGTTATTTTGATGCATTTTCTTTTCATTGAGTATGAAATGTTAAAAAAAACCTCACGGCAGCAAGGAGGCTGCACCCTCAGTTCTCTTCCGAAGGCAGGCTGCAATCTCCACACTGACACCACCAAACACACAGCCCTGTGGTAAATCAACAGGAAAAAGAGACTAAAAGTCTGCTGAGATTAAGTACACTGTGCTGTCCTATCATGCAATTTAAAGATCTGGTCTGAACTTCATCTGAGCCTTTCTCTCAACATCATAGAAATCCTTGGGGAACTAGTTAAATTTGGGGATGCAAATGTGTTCACCTACCATCACTGAGAAGCACCGAACAATCACAACTCTTAGAGCTTTGAAGTCCCAAGAGGTCAGAAATCAAGCGCCTATCTCATCCTCAATTAAAGAAGGAAAAAATTCCACTGTTGTTCCTGATACGCCAACCATAGTACTGCGGCTTAATTGCAAGAGCGCTGAAAGCATATGGGTTTTATTTTTGATTTACACGTGCAACTGCTTTCCTAACCAAACTGTCAAAGCTTAAGATGATTACCTCAGAAAATACTGGGTTAATTAACTCATAGACCAAAGATAGGCCTCAGGCAAGAAAAGTGTGTAAGAAAATGGCTCGTAGGCATCCTTGACGGCTTAGGGTCAGCAGTGAATGGGCCAATATATTCCTCGCTGCAGTGATGTTTTACCAAGCATCCTCAGTGTTAGAGGCTAAAAATGTCTTTAAATACGTGATCTGAATTTGCATGAGAAATAACATGCAAGAGAGCACTAGTGTGTGAGGACTTTTTCACGGGAAAAGTATTAGTAGGCTGTGTAATAGGCATAATTTTATCCAAAAATTGAAATATTAACATCATTGACATATGACAAGGTTTAAAAAAACAGCACTTCTGATAGGAGGATTATGGGTCTATTTGTAGCATAAATTAATTGTGTGGTATTTATGAGACCTTTGGGTAACAATACAGCAGCTGAAAGTTGATGTTGCAGCTTCCAGTGTGACCAAAGACCTCACAAAATGGGTTTTTACTCAGTGTTGGCTAAAATTTTCAGCACAGGGAGTGCACTTCTGTTTTCAGTTTGTATACTCATCTACTCTAAACTCAGTAATGACTACTTCATTTCCTGTGGCTATATTTAAAGCCACAAAGTTCTTGCTCATCCAAATATCTCCAAGTCAAGAACTTAATTCTGTATTAATGTGGCATTGCCAGGAAAAGATTAGACTCTTGGTTATGCCCAAGGAAAGGATGTCCTGGCTTGTCTGGGAATGACCATATTTCCTATCGCACATGTCTGTCAGGCAGTCATTTATCACCACAAAACCAAAAACAGGTGTTACAGAACACCCGCTATGCTTTTCCCAGAAATAAATAATCTAACCACACCCCCTTTAAACACCTATATTCCAAATACCATCCAGACTGTAGAACTACTGGGTACCCACTTTAAGAAGAAGATACAATTCCATAGAAAATCTCATGTACAGCAAAGCATTTTCTAATCTGGAGAAAATATGGTTGCATTATTAACACTTCAAGCACACACAATGTATTAAACCTGTACTAGCCCAAAGCTCTCAGCCTCATTTTATTTATAGCCTGCACAGTGCTTGTCTGGCTGGGGATATCCTGTGGATGTGCATGTAGAGAAACAGATTTACTCCCCTGTTCCTGGTCATGGTCTCCTATAGGAGTAGGAAATTACTGTGAACTCTTCTTCATGTTAAAATACTTAGAAATGATATAACTTCAGATCACAATTTTGGAGTTAAGTAGCCTATGCTTTCTTACTGATCAAAGATGAAAAAATGTCTTTAAGAGGCAAATACAAAATGGTTCAAGAATGCTAGTTTTGAGCACGATTTTTTCATCATCTATAGTAAGTTTATAATTTTCATGTTTAATCACATTTACCTTTCTACAGTTTGGGTCGGGTTTTGGGGGTTTTTTTGGTACCCAGTGTTTTTGTGGCAGTACTGAAAGAGATTATATAAAATATACAGTTTCATAATATATATTATATCAGCATTAGAAGCAATCGTGTAGTACGAGCTCTGTTAAGATTGGTAAAATGCAGATCGCAGTCTGGTGACTGCAGAAGGACCCATTCAGACCTCCTTGTAAATATGAGGATAAAAGCTGCTTGTAATTTCTGTGACCTAGTTGATGATACTCTATTTCTATCTAATTTGCTACCATAATATTTTTCACAGTGCAGATGTAAATTAATTAACACTTTCAACAGAACTTCTACATTCCCTGTCATAGCTACACAACCAAGCATCTCTCTGATGGATGTGTGGACTCCAGACCTAGAAGGTTTGAAAAGGGGAAAATATGTTTCTGTGTTTGTGCTCTGGGAGAAGGGGTGAGCAGTCACCTCTGACACATTTTAATTCTATGAGTTGTGACTTTGACAAAACACTCCTGTAGTTTTGTGTTGTTTGGAGGAGAATTTTCCGTTAGTCAGATTTTAAGCTGTTGCCTGCACATTCATTCAATATCTCATTTGTTCTTGATAAAAGTTTGTAGTTTGGGAAGTCTCTTCCCAAGCATGAAACTTTGGAACAATTTCTTCTCTGCTGGACAGTTATTTTAAGTCCCTAAAAGAGAAGCCAGGCACTCTTGAAAGGTAATTATCTCCTGCTGGGCATCTGCCATTAGCACAGAAATTACAAGCCAGCTTCTCTCAGCATTAACTGAAGGCTCATACAGAAACAAACTGTAAAAAAAACCCCAAAAAGTAACATATTCCTTCCCTCTATCCCTTAAAATACATTTTAATAGCATGAACTACTGGCATTTGTTTTAATTTTTTACAGCCCGTCACACATAACTACGCCTTTTCTTCAGAGAGGAACCCAGTAGTAAGGGGATGTGGTGGCAGCAGGAAAATAACATGGTTATCACCCATCTGCGGGCCATGCTGGTTTCCCAGGGGATGCGGAAATCTCATTAAGCTGTGTAACGAAAGACAGTGTACATGGATACTTGTGACTTCCCCAACTGCAGAGCAATTCACACTGAGCCGCAGATGCACAGCTAGACCGCGGGTATGGAAAATAGCTTAATGCCTTCAACGAGCGGGATGGTTTAACGCTTTAGGTTACGTACCATTTGAAGACCATGACACTATTAAACGCAAGCAGAGCCACGAAACCAGCTCTAGCTCACAGCTTATCTCACATTTACTTGATTAAATGGTCATTAGGATTTCAAAAGCCACAGCAGACGAGCCAAGTCGCTCTCATGAGGCTATGGGCCATTTACAAGAAATGTGTGTTAGTGCCATTTTGAGGAATAAATCATAAGTTGAGCAGAGAAAATGTGACTCATGGGTTTTACTGAGAAAACCATCACTTTCGTAGAGCTGAGACACCTGGCTGGTAGGAGGAGAGGGTGGTTCTAAGGCAGTCCCCTGTGGCGCAAGCCACTGCGGCCACAGAGATTTGACATGCTGCGGGCAGACGAGGCATTCCACTCCTCCCCACCTCGGGTTTTATGACAAAGTCTTCTGAAATGTATGTGATGCCAACAGGCGGATCCAATGCTCGGCAGAGGGGAGCAGTTGGAAAAGGCCCCCTTGGTCCGTGAGTATTTGTCTCTCCAAAATCAGTGCGTGACTGTTCCTGGATTACGGTCATGCGACATACAGCGCTGTTAAAAACCACCACTAATACAGGTGTTAAAGCTGTTAAAAAACTCATCCCAAAACATACCTTTTTTTTTTCAAGTGCATGATCTGTTACTTACTAAGTGTTTACTGAAACTGCTGATGTGAATTAAGTGCAAGGTCCCAACCACAGCACACTCCCGGGGCTGAGTGAACGAAGACGGGCAAAGTCAGCCAAGGGAAAAAAAACACAGAACAAAACCAATAAAAACAGTGTTCCCAACTCCTCAGCAAACTACATCTGCACGCAAACAGAAAGCTGCATAAATCTGTCTCGAAGCTGCCCCCTGGACAAGCACCTTCCAGCTTGGGTTTCCAGCAAAGGCCTTGCAGACATCTCTGCAGTTCCTGGATCAGCAGAATTTACGTTCACAAGTGAACGAAGATATAGAAGTAAGGCATTGCTTGTGAAACATTCACATATTGTGGCAGTAGGGATAATAATTTTGGCAGTAGTTACCACCAATAAGCCAACTTTTTAAGTATCCTTTTTCAGATGAGTGCTTTAAAAAAACGATTATGTCCCTATTACCCTTATTACTAAAAAAAGGAGCAAAACCTTATTTTTTTAAATGAAACATTGACTTGCCTTAAAAATAATATATAAACAAGAATAGGTAAACTGGCACAAAGCAAAACCTGTTACAAAGACAATGAAACTTATCTGCAGTTTTCAGCTGTAATTGCACTTTTAGTTTCTCCTCTCTTTTCCCAGATTCTTTCTCCAGGATACAGGCATATTGAAATGGAGTAAGCTGGGAAAAATCCTCAACTTCAACCTTAGCCAAAGCCTAAAAATAATAAATCTTTCTGAAAGGAAGCTCAAAAAAAAAAAAAATCAGTTTATGTTCTTTCTTGAGTCAACAAAGATGTAAAAATAAGATACAACTAGAATGCAGAAATCACTGTGTTTCATCTACAACAGAACAGGTCTTCCAGGTTTTGGAGACCAGCACTAAATATCTGGTCTCTGTCTGTCATGCAAGCTATGACAATTTCAACTATATTCACTGAAATCTAAATTAAAACATAACTTGCAAGATGCTGCCAACTTGAAAAGGGTAGCCTTACCTAAAGAAACCTTTGGTACGCTTAAACAAATACAACACCATAAAATGGTGCCTTAGGGAAGGATAAAGAGATTTTATTTACATATATAGAAATAATATATAGTTATAAAAAGATCTAAATGTATAAGATTAAATATGTATTATATAAAGTTTATTATATACATGAGAGAGAGAGGCATATTTGAATATATTTATCCTAAAATGCAAGCTCATCTTAGGAGCACTTTGCTAAAAACAAACCTTCTCTCGAGTAATTCACAAAGTGGACTTTCCTATCTGAATGTGTAAAATCCCACTGAGCCCAGTGATGCCATCAATATTTCCTATCCGTTTCCAAGTAAACTCTAGTTGCCCAGACATTTATAGCGACCAGCATTGATGAAAAGCCCATTAAAAAGTCCTTTGATCATCCTCTCTAAGCAGAGTTTAAAATCATGCCTCACCTACATTTTCAACAATATCTGACATATTTTTGATTTTCTTTCTCTTGATGAACCGCATCAACCATTTGGATTTGTTCAGCTGTTTACGCTCCACAAGCATGCTAATCACACAAGTGATAAATGCAATCACTTGGGAATTTTGCATTTTCAATTGACTCTCAATAACTCTTACAATTATAAACATTAGGTCATAGTCTCAGAGTCTCTCTTTAAGGAGGCAATATATCCTGGAACACCATTTTCCCTGTGTGGTCTGAGCTCTAAAACACCACTGGCAAAATGTCAGTTAAAACACAAGCAATTTAGGTTTTTATCCCACAGTAAATACCACTTTGTTCCTCAAAACAGATCACTGTTAAGGCTTCGCGGGCACTTAACATAACCTCCTACCCACATCTTCCCCACCCAGCGAGTTTTAATGCCAGCTGATGGGAGACGCTGATATTAGCAGGAGCTGGCTCCTATTATCAGGCACAGATATGGTTTAGACTTGTTGCTCGAGAAATAAAAAATAGCGTACTCAGTGAGATGCACCCAGTCCCCGCTGTGCACCCTCGCTGCGAGCCCTCGTCACCTTCCCATGGGAAGCGTGGAGAAGGATGTAGGGTGTGCCAAGGTTGTATTCAGGGAGGCTCGGGACAGCTTTCCTCAGGCTACAAGTTACTGTGTTCACACCGTCCTTCCTGTCGGATTTACAGCTCCTCTGCCTTACCCTGAATGCAAAATGCCAGTGGTGTCCTCAGCGCTCCTGTGGTGCTTCCTTTATCTCACTGGTGCTATGTAACAGAAATTAAAAATATCAGCCTAGTTTTGGGGGAAAAAAACCCCAAACAACCCAACAATTGAACAAATGCCATATGAGTGTCTAAAAATCTTTTGAATGGACTAGATTGTGAGACAGTAAAAACTAATCTATATTGGAGGAAAGAGCAATTTTTATATACCACTTAGCAACAGAGTTATCCCTTTCCCCCCAAATCCTGCACTGCTGGGGGATTTAAGAAAATGTACCTAGTTTCTATTTAGAGCAGAGTTTCCTGTGCTGATTTCATTCTGCATCATGCATTGAGATCACATTCAAGATAAGTGGAACAGAGATCCTAAACCCCACTAAAATTACAACTCTTTCCTCACTTTGTCTGTTCTTAAAAATTACAGCAAGCTTACAGCTGTCATAGCCTAAAATACCGTTTCACATTTCCCTGTAACCCAGGTATAAATTTACAGACATCAGGGATCGTCAGATTCTAGAAAGCGCTTCCCAGTCCTGATTTTACATTTGGATTTTCATTTCACTTACAGATATGCGAGAACACACATTGCCTGAGAAAACCTTACTTCTGATACCTCTTGAGATTACAGATAATTTGTGTTCTTCCAATTTTTCCCACAATATTTGGTCATTTCAGACTTTTCCAAGAAAGTTAATGTTTCTTGAGGTCTCCACCCATTTTTCCTTAATTGGACCCCCTATGGAGATCCCTGCCAAAGTATGAGCATGAGATACAGTTATTTGCTGTAGGACTGGAACTGTATTTTCAACCTTGAACTAAATGCAGCAACTGCTCTTAGCCTGGAACAACTAATTACAGCAAAAAGATTTGGCTTATTTCTAGCTTTCTTTGGTAGGTGCCACAACAAAGTACATTTTCATATCCCTCTCTGTACTGGGAAACAGAATGCCAAAAAATAAAAAGGTTAAAATTGGAGGATCAAATAAGACACAACTGTGGGAAGTGTTTCCAACCACTAGATCCATCTGAAAAGGTGACCTGACTCCATGGTGGCACTGAGTAGTTAGATGCTGCTGGCTTGAGTCCCCACAAGCTCCAGGGGCAGCAACGCTGGGAAAACTTAGGGGATTCAGTTTGCCACTGCAGCTGGGAACACACTGACCCACAGCAAGTAACTTCACCATGCTAGCATCCTATTTTTTTTTTTTTTAAACAAAGATGCAAACAAGAAAACCCCATGAGCTGAAGTCCACTAGTTTACTTTCTGTAAAATGATCCATCTAGCCTCCTGGCCTCAGACTCGTCAGGTTGTTAAATCTTAACAATTCCATCAGGATGTGGAAAAAACCATTGGTATTGTTTACCCGTATTTTTTCCATTCTGTTTGTTATATATATAAAGTTACAGAACCATCACCACATGGCACGTGCCTCAACCAAGTACGCATGTGACCGCATTACTCTGAAACTATGTCCCAGTACCCCTGAGCCCTCCTCGCAGTTACTCACCAACTCATGTGGTGACTGTTTCTAAAGACCTGTTCGTGACTGTATCTAGCACTAAATGTGTCAGTAACTCTCAAATATTTGGCAAGCTTGGGCTTCTTTCCATCAAGCAATCTGAATGCCTTTGGAGATGGTCTGCCGCCGTGACTCATGATTGAGCTGTCCTTCACTCATGTCCCAGGGACTTCAAAAATAATAAAAAGGGCAGAATCTGCCCCAAACCCTCTGGTATTTGTGGTAATGACCCTTAAATACAGAAGGTCAGGGGAAAACAGCTCTAAATGTTGGGTTGCAAGTTAAGTGGACGGCTGGGACATGTTCGACTTGACTTCATCCTGTAAATCCTCATTCCATAGTAAGATCCTACTTAGGGCAGAAATCATCTAGATTGAGCAATTTTTACACACTGCAGAAAGTGCAGCCATAGCCTCTCATGTTTTGGCCACTGAGTCATTTCAAACTTGCTGCAAATAATTTTTTCAAAGAGTCTTCTGTTCTTCTTGGCCGAGAAACACAGAGAAGTTCCCTGAAGCAGAGAGCTCATTCTAATAATGCTAATTATCCTGTTTCAGATCCCTGTTTACAGTAGTATAGAAAGGATGTATTTTTTCTTCATGTGCCCTTAAGCAAACCCAGGGTCTGACCTTGCAGACTCTGTAACACAGTCACGTCTGTTGGGGAGATAATATCGCTCATGTTGCTCCTGTATCAGCTTTCTGCTGGCATTGGTTCAGTTCTTCTTATAAGCAACAATCTCCCTTTTCTCAACCCTCAGCTCATTTGAAGCTTTTATTGGTGTAACTGCTGCTTTCTCAGTTATTCCAACTTTCAGGGTCACTGGAGAGTCAACCTCCAGGTCAAGTCTTTGCCCTGTTACGATTCGGTAACACGCATCTGTGAAAGTCACCTCAACCAGACAACCCGCCTCCTCACTCTTCTAATGAAAGAAAGCAAAGCGAAAATATCCCAACCTGTACACCTACCAGCAGCCTCTGTATTGGATCTGAGCAGGCAGAACACACAGAAAAAGTTTTCTTTTTACACGTCTTGAGACACCTAATCCCAAAACTGCTACTTGGAACAACTTTGTAAGGAGCAGAAGTTCTGTTCTTTGATCAACACCATGGGCTATTCCCCAAACCTGCACCCTGGAGATACTATACAATTGATACTCAGATCTGTGGATCAGGTACTGAGAAAAGCATACCCAAACATTTCTCTCTGCTCTCAAACTTGACTACATTAAAATGCTGTTAACTAATTAAAAAATAATTTTTCAACAACTCATGCACATTCATGACATTAAGGCTCTAACTCCATTTCCTTTTAAACCATCCTGTCCAAAAGTCTGTCATGATTTAGGTCCATGAAAGAGACTCTGACATTCTAAAACCTCCCACATTATCTTAGTAGGATTCAGAAGGAAAAGTCAACATCCAGGGCTAGACAAAGCATGGTCTCCTCTATGCATATATTAGTAAGCTCCTTAGGAAGACCTTCAATTTAAACACAATTCTGCTTTATAGCGAATATTTTCTATATTTCCTTGTTTTGTTTGTTTCCAGGGATATTTGTTCCATAGTAACAATGACAAGGGAGACATTCATAAAGAGACAGCACCATCACAGGATGTTGAGCACCACTATGGAAGTCATTCAGACAAGAGATAAGATTTCCCACGTTCAACACTTTCAATAACAAAGCTACAAGGCCAGCCAAAATGCCAGAGAGGAAGGAGCACCCGATTCTAAGGCACCAGGCCATGATTTGTGAGACTGAGGATTTCCAGCCTGCAGAAGTCATCAGTGGTAAAACCACAGGCACTAGTGCGAGGGCTAGAGCTGGCGTCCCTAACAGCCCTGCTGGTGCTGACCCCAAACGCCTCCGGGCTGGAGGAAGCATGACCACAGCCCAGGGGCTGCTGGTTTGTTAGACGTGAGGGTGGCACTAACACACCCCGCGTGAGCTGGGAAACAGGCTGGCTCAGCTTAGCCAACTAGACAGTTGGTTACATGACACTCACAAGGATGAAAATCACTCTGCACGCAGTTTTGCAAGCTAGTGAAAGCACCCGAGCTATTCAGCAGAGGGAAGACAACTCCCAGTTAGGTGCCTGCACACAGATGCCTGCAAGGCCCAATCACCATGTCCAGACTTCCCAGTGCAAACCAGTTCCAAATCCAGAAGCTGATTTTCACATGAATATGGCACTACACCTAACAAGACCAATGTCATACAGCTTGATACTCATTATCACTCAAGTAGCTATGTAACTTTTAAACTAAAAACCTTTCCAGGAGGGATGCTGCTTCTCTCCATCTCTAAACCACTTCCCCCTTCCCATCACACGGTCTGTCCCTGCTTCTGAAAGCCTTGACCCACGTTTGACTCCTCATCCTTGCAAGTTAACAACCAGAATTGCACAGGTGATTCCAGCTCAAGTCTCTCCAAGGGTTTGCAGAATAATATTAAAATTTTGTCACCACTACTGAAAATACTTCACTGCATACACTGTGGCACCACACTTGCCTTTCTCATTTCCAGTTCCTGGTTGCCCCATAACCAGACCTTTCCTCCTGTGCTTTGGCCAGCTATTGAGCCACTCACTTCCAGCATCGTCTCCTGATAGAGACATTGCCCCAGTACTGCCAATGAGCCAGATAAATTTATTTTACCTACAACAAGCTGCCTCTTTAAATGATACATGGAACAGCAAAGGGTTTAGGTAATCCCTGTTGGGGATCAATTCCTGCCAAGTTTCAACCACTATTTATTTTTTCTCATTCCAAAACATCTTAAGTACCAGAGGCGATGATCCACCCAGCAAGAGTGTTAGAAAAGCACAAACATTCCCGTGATTGCATATACTCCTCTAGGAAAACACTGGAGAAAGTCTGACCAGAGTGACATCTCTACAGCAGACAGAACATGCACATTTTTCTCCCTCAAGATGTACAACCCTTGGCTCTTCTCAGAGCAAAGGGCCTTTCAGACCACCTCCTCATGGTTTTGGATGTCCCAAGGAAAACCTGCCTTAGTTTCTTTCTGAATTCTAGCAGAATCCTAGTCCAGAGTTTTCAGACATCGTTTTTCCCTGATTTATTCAGGTTAATGGGAATTTTCCTTTCTGCCACCGTGTCAGATTGGAGGTTTCAGGGATGATCACCCTGCATCTCTGCATTTCCAACTCTACGTGCCACAGAATGAAAACGATCCAGGATTAATTTTCTGTTCAATACCTGTGCATCTTTACACTTGTGATCAGATCCACGTCTTTAATTCCCCGTCAGCCACGTCTTTAATTCCCCCTCAGGCTCACCCCACAGTGCCGTGTCATGCAGCACAGTACAAGGGACTGTGGGGAGAACAGTGTAATCCTGCCATGCCCTGGTGCTGGTGGGCGCTTCTCCGTTCTGGGAATATTCCATTCCTGCTTTGCAAGAGATGTTTTCCACCTCTATGATTACTTGCAGCACTGTTTAACAAAGTTCAAATACTTGCAAGCAAATGAAAACTTTGGGGCAACTTTTCAGCCGTCTGCACAGAAATGGGTAAGAGTTAGAAGTCGCACATCTAGGAAGGAGAAACGCAGCCCTGTAATCAAAACCACTGCTGAGACTCTGATAATTAGCAAGGGCAAAGAAAGGGTATGTTCTGCCTTGGCGGTTGGAAGCAGCACACACAACCTTAAAATCAGGTGTCTTTTCTGCTCTCCGCAGTTCAGGGATGCTGATAAATGCAGGAGAATTCAGAGAACGGGGAGAGTGACCTGAGGGTGAGGGAATACAGAGCATCATTGTAGTTGGCTTGTCAAAGATGCCGAATACAGACTTGATCGTTTTCTAAAATGTGATTTGTAATCTGGGTTTTTTTCCCATGTCAGTAAGTTATGAAGTGCTACCACATGCAGTGGTTAACCGATCCTTACTATTCTTTTTATTCCATATACCCTCTACTTGAGCTCAGGTGATACACAGGGACCTGACTCCTACGAAAATCAATGGAGTGAAGCATCCCAATGGTTTGACAATCCGTCCCTTAGGGCATCACATGGCTGAGAACAAACTTATGCTGATCTTGACAAGACAGGGCTGCAAATACAAAGGCCTGCTTATAGTTTCTAGTGAAGATACAGCAGTCCACTGACAATTTCAAGTAAATTTAAAATTGCATGTCTTTTATTTATTTATTTACAAGTGTCCCAGAACTGCTGACTATCCAAACAAATTATGCAAGAAACAAGCTGGGCTTTGTTGGGTTTTGTTGGTTGTTCTTTTTAAATCCTGTATGACCCACATTCAAAAATAACTTTAAAAATCTATAGTGAGACAGAAAAGTCTGTTCAGACTTTAAGACCAGCACTTAATTGTTTGTACACAACAACGGCTGAGTTAGATGATTCCTTATTAAATACAATCAAATTACTTCCTCCTGAAGGGAACTGGCAGACATTCCACAAAAGCTGAATTCCAGGGGCTAAATCTTCACCATCACTTATAACACAGTGTAGATCTAGAGGAGCTCAATCAAAGCCAATGGAGCTACAACAAATTTGGTGTTGCAAAACAAGATTTGACTCTAGTTAACGTTTTTGTTTCACAGGCAGTAGAAAAAAAACACAAGGTATTCTTGCTGTTTAGGATGGAACAGTAATTGATGTAAAATTTTTATGTGTATATGCTGTCATATCTCAATTTCTTCCAAGAGAATTGATGTTCTGTCATTACAGACAGTTAAGACATTGCCAGAACCATCCAAACTTCAACAGCTGAGATGCTAAGTTTATAAATAATATCCTTTTGATATGATTTTCAGCTATATGCTGTAAAAGGAAAAATTAAGGGCTCTATGACTAATCCTCCATCTAAACATTGACTTTACAAGGGGAATGACTGACCATCAACTGTAGCCTCTGAACTACCTTGGAGCATTTAACAGAAAAGTACATGATTGAAAATCTACTTTTTAAGAAGGAAGTAATAATAAAAAATGAATTTGTAAACAGCAGTAATAAAGGCTTACTATAAAAAATGCAAAAAAAAAGCAGTAGGTGTCTGTGCCTCTCCAAGACTTTCAAAAATAGTGCATTTAGTGTGAGCAAGGCAGGCAAATAAGCTGCCGTGCTCTACGTGTCTTGTTATTTTTACAGCTGCTACCAAATAATAAAAAAAGTCTTGCATTTACTTGTAAAACTCATGGTTCAGTAGGAAGGGGTGCCAAAAAAAAATTTATTCTCTCCAAGAAACTAACAGTTACACTTCATAAAGGTACCGTGAAAGGTTACAGGGAGTCTTATGAATGGGGAATGTTTTCCTGCTATGGAGTAAAAGATGGAAAAGTATCTTCAAAGACAAACAACTTCATTTTTTCTCCAATAACAAAGAAAAACCTGAAATTTTTTTGACGTCTGCAGTTTAGCCACTTCTAAAATAAAACTATTTCTAACAGAAGCTAGCATCTGCTTCTGTATTTATCAAGAACCTGCTACTCCAAAGAACCCTTCCTCATAAACAGACTTTTTTCATGTTATATAAATGGGCTTAAGAACTACAGTTTTCCTACCAAAAAAAGGAGTAAAGTAGGTTTTCATTCAGATAGTGATACCCAGCAGCAGAACACTGGTTTGTCACTTGACATCCAAGTGCAAATTTTGGAAGCCTCCGTTTCTTTCTGCCATTGTCACCAGGCAGCTTGGAATGATGTTAAGGATTCATGGTCCACGTCTTCCCCACAGCAGACCCGTTTAGTCTCAAGCATTTCCCACAAATATAATTTGCCTGCCTCGAGAGTGAGACATTAAACAGACTTTTCCAGTTCTCTGGTGCCTCTTTGCAGCTTTTATCCACGTGCATCCCATTGTAGCAGGCAGGATATTGAGTCTTTTGAAACAGTTAATCTTCTCATAAATGAGACTGGATTTCAGTAATAAACACTTGTTGTAATTTTTCATCCTCTGGGCCATTATATTTCCAAGAAGCAAGGTCAAGATGGCATTTAATAAAAGGATTGCTATATTTGTTTGGTTCTTTCTTCCAAAAAAGAAGCCCTACAGACCAAAGCAACAAATTGGACAAAATGGAATACAGCCAGAGTCTTTAGCCCTAATACACAATTAAGAAGAATCTGAATAGAGGAAAGTTTCCTCTCTATTTCCATCCTGAAGATATGTCCTGCATTAAACCTTTGTCTAGTCCTTAAGGAAAATTTCTTGGAACAATTTTCTTTTCATTGGAACAACTTATAACTGTAATGGCTGTAAGGTCAATGAAAACTTTTGAAGTCTCTTTTTCCTGGTACTTAAAAATATCCAGCAGTCCATACTGCAAACAAGCATGTGTAAATAAATATATGTGTACATGTTAGCCGTTCTTGCTCCCGACTACTTATTTTCTGCTGCTCTTTTCACTCCACCACAGCTATTTTCACTGGAGATGTTCCAGTGATGTACCATTAGCTTACTCCCACTGTGGAAATACTCTGGATATTTTTGCAACATAAGAAAACATCACAAAAATCTAATTTGTCTCTCGGTGGATATCAAAAAATATACTTATAAAAGGAGCATTTTTTCTTCTTATCTCAAACAGTAGCATTTTGTTGAACTGGAATGACAGCAAATCACCATAAGTAAACAAAGTCCAGCAAGTTATTTGAAGATTCAATTTACAGCGGCCTTCTTTGCTGTAACAGCAACACTACATCTTCATCATAAGCTATCAAGTTCTTTTTCTGTGAAGCATAAATTGGGCTTTTTCCTCCACTTTATAGCTGGAGAAGTAGATAACACTGACATCCCACAGTAAACCTTAGAGGGTAACTGAAAGCAGAATTTGGCATGATACGGCTCCTTGAGGAGCACAAAAATTTAGCCCAGGATCTAGAACTACAACTCAACTCTTGGCAAGTCCATCCTAAGGTTAAACAACATTGCCTCCCAGGATCGCAGTGCTCCCATTGATGTAAATCTGGAGCGGCACCGTCAAGGACCCTTGCAGGCACACTCAATAAAACTGCAACTCAAATACGGGTCAGTGTGAGGACAACAAACAGCACAAACAAGACTCTGGCCAATAAACTCAGCTTGGAAAGTCAAGCAGAGAACTTGCTTCACTGGTAAGATGCATTCAATCTGCTTCAACAACTTTTAGAGTTCTTTTTTTCAAGGAATGCTAAGAAGAATTATGAAGAAGAATTCCCAAGGTGACACACTTTGGTATAGGTCCAGGGAAGTCAGTAGAGCTATGGAAATGCAACCCCCTGAAAATCTTGTCACACAGCATCTTTAGTGCCCATGCAGGGTACCAAAAAAGCCATCCTTTAACACAGGTGAGCTTCTAAGAATAATCAAGACTGGTCCAGTCCTGCAAACACATTCATATATACCAAGTAGTTTTCTTGAGCTCCTGTGCCATATAGAGACATCTCTGCAGGAAAAGGATCTAATTTAAGATCAAACACAAGGAGTAGGCTTGAATGCACTCTATCTACCTGGAACCCAGAGGAGAAGCCAGGAATGTAGGTCTGTCTTTATAAAACCTCTGCGGGTAAAGCTCTTCACTCATGCGATGTTATATCACAGCGAAATTTTCATTACTCTTTAAGAAGTTTTAAAACTAAGAGGAAATAGGATGTGTTAACTTGGCCTGAAGGATGACTATCCCCCTTTCTCCTTACTGATTGTATACATAGAGCAGATTGAGTCTGGATTTCTAAAGCAGACTCTTAACAGAAAAGTCTGAGAATTGTCAGGTTGTCCCCTTTTTCCTTCCCTCATCCCTAATTTACTGGATTTTGTCTGGAAGAAAGAAATGTGGGGAACTAAAGGGTGAGAGTGGGCAGGGAAACACACTCAGAAGTAACATTTTTAATATCTTCTCTTCTGCTATCAAAGAGGCTAGAAGGCAAGCAGGACAAGGTAGAAGAAAAATGTATGAAACAGTCTCCTTTTTTAATTACATTCCATTTTGTGTTTCTTCATTGTAAAATCAGAAAAGCCTGAAATGAGAATTTTCCCACGAAAATACCACAAAAGAAAATGACGGCCCATTTGCTATAGGCTCCTCATCTCTCAATTTTGAAATTTAAGGAAGTTTCCTCAACTGCCCTCTGGATATGCATTTGTAGCCTCCATGGAATAGGAAGTCCAGTGGAGTAGACACACACTTTCTCCAGGAAACAAACAAACAAACAAAAAAACCCCATCTAATGAGCTTTTTAAATCCAAGGATACATCAAAACAAGCTTTCTATATCTGCCTAAGCAAATATCCTATTTTCTATATGAGCAGAATGTTATGTAATATATAAAGAAGCCAACATCTGAGGCACCGCAAGAGTCACAGTCTTGAGGCAACGCTTGCCCTTAGACTGTCCAGGCCACGGTGCAGACCAACAGCCCAACCACGGTCAGGTTCATCGTGGTACTGATTTCCAAGGAGCAAGCAGAGATCATCCCAGACTGCCAGCATGCCTGTCTGCCACTGGTCCTTCCTCCTGCCCTAGCCAGCTGCAGTTAAATGCACGTATCCCCAGGAGCATCAAGCATTTACCAAACAGTAGCTCTGGTGACCCCCGGTCCCCCCAGTCTCTCTCTCACTCTCCACTTCTCAACCACTGAGATCTACCAAAGACCCTCAATACCATTTTCACCCGTATTCTCTCTTCCCACAGATGCTATTATAAGGATTAAATAATTTTCCCTATGGCTATTTTTCTTTGAATTATAACTCATTTAAACTCTCAAAGGCAATAATCTCGAAACTAAAGGGTTTTGTCAGAATTCCAGAGAGCAATGTTTAGGAAACGACATCGCTTTTTTGGTGCAGCTATGATAATAAACTCCATAATGAAAATTGAGTATGATAATAACATCTTGTTGAATAGGAAAGATGTCAGATTTACAACATGTATTAAATGTGTTGAATGTGATCATAGAGATATTAACATTCCACTGAGACACTGGGGCTCTGGGCAGGAAGCTATCTACAATGAAATAATGCATACTATGAAGTTATTTGCTCTCTCTTACACAAACAGCTTTGAGCATGCTTTTTTTTGGTGTGTTTTTACAAGTTTCTAAATTGTCAGCATTTACACATTACTTGTAAAATATTATGATAAAACTTCATGTATTTCTTCATCCATTTTGCAGACTGTACAGTCAAACTTCTCGGACTCAGGCATCTTGTTACAGTGATGTGACGTTCCAAAGGGGTCAGCGTTTGGGACTGGTCCTTTTTAACACCTTTGTCAGTGACATGGACGGTGGGATCGAGTGCCCCCTCAGCAAGTTTGTCAATGACACCAAGCTGTGTGGTGCGGTCGACACGCTGGAGGGAAGGGATGACATCCAGAAGGACCTGGACAGCCTGGAGAGCTGGGCCTGTGCCAACCTCAGGGAGTTCAACAAGGTCAAGGGCAAGGTCCTGCACCTGGGTCTGGGCAATCCCAAGCACAAGGACAGGCTGGGTGGAGAATGGATCAAGAGCAGCCCTGAGGAGAAGGACTTGGGGGTACTGGGGGATGAAAAGCTGGACATGAGCCGGCAGTGTGCGCTGGCAGCCCAGAAAGCCAACTGTATCCTGGGCTGTATCAGGAGAAGTGTGGCCAGCAGGTCGAGGGAGGGGATTCTCCCCCTCTACTCTGCTCTCGTGACACCCCACCTGCAGTGTTGTGTCCAGCTGTGGAGTCCCCAACATTAGAAGGACATGGACCTGTTGGAGCAAGTCCAGAGGAGGCCACGGAGATGATCAGAGGGCTGGAGCACCTCTGCTATGAAGAAAGGCTGAGAGAATTGGGTTTGTTCAGTCTCGAGAAGAGGCTTCGGGGAGATCTTATTGCAGCTTTCCAGTACCTGAAGGGGGCCTACAAGGAAGCTGGGGAGGGGCTTTTTACAAGGGCCTGTAGTGACAAGACAAGGGGTAAGGGGTTTAAATTGAAAGCGGGGAGATTGCAATTAGATGTAAGGAAGAAATTCTTCCCGGAGAGGGTGGGGAGGCACTGGGACAGGTTGCCCAGAGAAGCTGTGGGTACCCCATCCCTGGAAGTGTTCAAGGCCAGGCTGGATGAGGCTCTGAGCAACCTGGTCTAGTGGAGGGTGTCCCTGCCCATGGCAGGGGATTGGAGACATAATCTTGAAGGTCCCTTCCAACACAAACCATTCTGTCATTCTG
The DNA here is from genome assembly GCA_027574665.1 of Rhynochetos jubatus. Lineage (NCBI taxonomy): Eukaryota > Metazoa > Chordata > Aves > Eurypygiformes > Rhynochetidae > Rhynochetos > Rhynochetos jubatus. The sequence goes on along the minus strand of CM050690.1, from coordinate 72,738,824 downwards.
TGTTTCTATGAATTAGGTGGTCAACCATGCCCCCCCAGGGGAAGATAATGAGACTGTGAAGCCAACATGAACACTGACATCTTACACTGGAAGCTACGCACCACTAATTTCTCCATAGAAAGATTGTTGTTTGTCATGCACTTGCTAGCCCAGATGAATACTGTCCTATATTTTGCCAAACTCTCTCTAGTGTAACTTGCCAACTTATAATAAGCCTATTCATTCTTCAAGAACAATTCCTTTAAAAAGACAGATTATAGCTTTGATTTTGCCTCTCTTGCCCACTTAAAACATTGTGTACGTGCTGCTTTAGCTTCCAGTCCATTTGAAAAGAAAGGAGTAAAAATTCTGTTTGATGTCCACTGACTAATGAATGGCTGCTGATATTAATACAGTGAATACAGTCACTCTGCATTGCACCTTATTTAAATTCCAGCACAGATCAATTGAAATAGATGTGGATGGAACTTAAGTGTAACAACGCAGAAGTACATGCTTTTAATAGCTGATGTACACTAAATGCTTTATGGTCTTGTACTCCATTTTTGAACCAGGATCAACAATGAAATCAACAACATGATGGAAAGCACTCTAAGCATGAAGGGTTTTCCAAACACAACTAAGCTCTGAGATTACCGTCTGCAATTGAATTTGTTTTTCTCCTTTGACTGTTAAACCGAGCTACCCTCGAGGAGATGCAAATGAATTGCTTTCTTTTCCTAGGCCAAGAAGAAACCGAGTCAGCCCTGTATGGATTCTGCTCTCCATTGTTTCTGCTTATTGGAACAACACAGAAGAAATGGCAAAGTAGAGCAGTAGAGTGACATTTGCTACTGTTAGTTTACAAAAGAAGCCACCACTAGTTTGAAAGCTGAAACTGAGCAAACAGAAATTGGACAACAGAAAAGACAATTCTGAACAGAATTTGGTGAAGGATTTTTTACGGTAAATCAAATCTCAGATCTGCTTATTTGGATGCTAGGCGCAAGTCTCATCGTCTTAGTAAGCATGAGTTTTAAACACAAGCGAAGTTCTCCAGCGCAGATCTGCTCCCTGCCACGGAATTCACAGAAGGCAAACCCACTGCCAACCCCAGGAGCTGCAGCTGAAGTGACACTGATACTGAACACCCAGCAATGACTCACACACTGAGGGAAAAGTCATCTCAGGACTCAGGGCACTGTGGTGGAGACAAAAACGAAAGATGAAACTCAGGGCTGTGAAAATTCAGCACAATCTCAGCAAAACCCCCAAATCACACATGCCCAAACGAACATCACTGCACGAGCGCAAGCACAGCGTGCAGTGTGATATATCCCAGGTGAAGTTTCCCTGCACATCTGTGAATCAGCGGTACAAGACACACCAAGTGTTGTGCACATACGTGCTTTGTGACCAGGCTGCACCCACTCAGTAACTGCTCTCCCAAACACGGAATAACATGAAAACAGGCAAGCATAGCTGAAGCCTCAGAAAACCTGTCACCCGCACGCTCTTCGCACAGGGCAATGGCTTTCACAGCACAATATGGGCAATCCCATCTCATCTGGGACATCTAGCAAGCTTGATCTATTTTTCCAAGCATATTTTAAGTATTTCAGGTCCAACTGCTTCCTGGTGTTTCTGTGCTGTAACAAGGAATGACAGCAATGTGAACTGAGCAAAGGCTGAAGGCACAATTTACATATCTGCCTGTGAGGTGTTCCTCCTGCCCCTGTACAGATCTGCGTGCAGAGGGGGAGAGAGACTCTCCAAACTGAGGAAGGGAAGAAGGGGAGAGGCTGTCAAGGGAAGATGCAGCAGGTCTCACAGCACAGCTCCAAGTCTAGTTGGGAGAACAGGCATCCTCCCCAGGGTGCGTGCATGTGTGGTTTTGTTTGGGTTTGCCTGGTGTTTTGTTTTCCTGGGTTCTACTTAAACAGAAGCCTGGAAGCATTTAAATTATACTTCTTTGGGGAGTGATTACCTCCCTTCTATCACACATGTATCTGTCACACAAACTGCCAGCAAGATGGATTTTTTGTCTTTTTATGTCTTTATCCATTTTTTTCGTCTCTGTGCCCCTGCTTTTTTTTTTTTCCTTTCTCTTCCTTGCTGCTCTGTATCCTTACCCTTCCATTCCTCCCTTTTCTGCCTTGCCTATTTTGACTGCAGTCAGTACAGAATAACCCTGCTCAACGGGTCTCTATCACAATGAGAACAGTAATACAAGTATTAATAATCTCCTGCTGTTAGCAAGAGAGACTGCAATCACTTTTTTGGGGACAAAGCAGCCTGACCTTAGGGAGCATATACAATACTTGGGATAATTACAAAAGTCATATTCCCTTTGGCGTCCTATTTTTATTACATATTTTGTATCAGCCATGGGAGGCCCTGGGGCTACTATTTTGTTTGTCTGGAATCTCTTTGCTAGACGACATGCCCAGGAAAGTCAGTTCATATTTAACCCTATATTCTGTAGATGAAAACCATAATGCAACGCACCTGGATTTCATTATCGATCAAACCACTGAGGAGGGCACTTATCATAAAGCTCTTGGCTTGCCAGTTTTAAAATTCTCCAAACTGCTTTGATGTGAACATCAAAAACTTCTGTACTACACGAACAACCATTTGCCTGACTCCATCCTTTAATTGTAGCACATCCTACCTCAGTGCACCACTCACAGTAATTATGCAATGTTTGGAAAGGTCATTAATTATATTGGTTCATTTTGGAATGAACTGGCTGTACTGAGGAGACACTGCACAGTAAACCCACAGCACCACCACGCTCTGCTGCAGGAGGTTTTGTTCTGGCCAGCAGCATCCGCGTCTGCTGAGACCTCAACCGTCCCTAATCTCACTGAAATTCAGTAAGAATTAAGATATATAGCCTTAGCACCTGAGACAGCAAAGTGACCCAGAAAGTCACGGCCACCCAAATGCTGTATGGAAACCTACAGACACGTGTGTGGCATTGGGTGTTACTCTTAGCCAGCAGGTAGTCACAGCACATCACAGAAACCCAGAGCAATCTGTTCCCTTGTCAAGCACAGCAGAGGAAATCCATTCAAACTAAGAACTGACTGCATTCAGAGCCCTGATGTTTAAAAGTGCTACTTTCAAAGTAATAGTGAGAAAAATACTCTAGGAGAGCTGGGAAAAATGTCATAGCATCACTGCGGCATACACTGTTTTGTAAAAAAGTAGTGTACTGAAGCTAAATTTTATTTATTTGTATGTACCAAAGTCTACCTGTGATCGCAATTTCCAGAAAGGTATCTTATACATATACATGTATGTATAAAAAACAGACAACAATAACTGTTGAACTAGGATAACACTTATGTTTGTTGCACCTCTTCATAAACACCATGTCAGTAAACAAATTAGTAGAAACTGTGCTAGCAAGACTTGGGGAGCAGCACCCCTGCCGTGGATCTGCCACATCACAGAGCTGCTGAATTACATCATTTCCATGATAACAGTTTGATATGGAGTTCAAAAGGCCCAATACTACATGCATATTGCCAATAGTCTGCTTTAAAAAAATCAGTTTCATCAAGTAATTTAGTCAATTTTATTTATCATAGGATGAATAAATGAATAAATTCTGACTCTCCTAATTTTCCATCTGATCACCAAGCAGCATCACTGCAGCACTTCTCAGTAGCACTCACAAGCTACATGACCGTATTTTAGATGCTGATGCTGTTCTGAGTGATGCACAGAGTAAGCAGCTCGTGGCACTTCGCCGCTGAACTACGTGCAAAATAAGAATGTGAGTTTATTGAAACATAAAGAAACTATTTTGGCAGCCATGGAATTACAGCTGTTGTGTATGTTTAGTTTTATAAGACCAAAACAAAATTCAAAATCATATCCTCTCTTAAATTTTCAGCAAAATTCCACCATGAAATGCATTTCCTTGCAAGATAATCGGAGATTACACAGTACTTTGCTCTAATCACATAAATTTCTTGTTTATACTGTTACATTAAAACAACAGTCAGGGCTCTTTCAATTCTATTAAAACTAAAGTGATCAGCAAAAGTTGAGAGAAAACACAACAGCAACAATAAAAAAGGAATCTCTAAAACGAAAAGTCAGATAAGATGGCAAAATGTCATCTTCACTTACTCCAGCTGAAAGCTTCAAAATTGTATACAGCAATTTTTTCCTATTGGAACGCTCTGCAACATGCTTGTTGAGTATCTGGGAACGAGGAATTGCACATGGTCCCCAAGGGCATATTAGTGAAAGTGCTGCTCTTTGTGAAAGAGCTACAATCCAACTTACTTGCAATTACTTTTATCTTTTAAGAATGTGCAAAATGATACAGTCTATAAAAATAGTCGGCTCCACCAGCAATATCAGCATTCAAGAGAGTAAAAAGAACTGCTTTTTGAGGCATGTGATCTCTGGTTAGCATCAGAATTAGGCAGGGTGTAAGTACACAGGCATTCTCTTTCGTGATACATTTGAAGTGCCTTTTTTGTTATGAAATATAGAGCAATCTTACAAACGTAGGGAGGGCCTCTGTAAATTACTTGTGGCTGCTAGTTACTCAGTGAAGGGGCTGACAACCTACACTGAAATGTGTTCATCTTGTTTAAAAGTCCTTTTGCTTACAAAACAGTAGAAAAAAGTTACTGATGAAGTTCTAAGCCGAGATTTAAGCCCCACAACATGACCCTATTTGCACATAAAGCATGTAAAGATTTGATTCATCTTTACAAAGATTTTACCAACATTAGCTAGGGCTATTCTGCCAAGCACTCTTATCCTAATCCTTTTATTCCCTGCTGGTCCTGCAGAAGGAAGGTGCAGGAGCAGCCTCCCTCGCTACACACACAGAGGAACTTGCACACTTTGCTTCCAGCGAAAGATGCAGGAAATAGAGAGGGCTTACCATGATTTATAGAATCATAGAATCTTTTAGGTTGGAAAAAGATGTCAGAGAAAGATGGATAATTTCTTTCACCAGGTCAGTAGTCTGTTTTAAAAAATCAGCTTCGCCAACTAATTTAGTCAATTTTATTTGCAAGTTGGGATGGATTGAGGCTAATAGTTTCAGCTGAATAAAATAAAGACTAATTAAAAAAACCCAAACAAACACCAAAACCAAAATATCTTCCCTTTGCCCATGAAGGCTATAGCTAAAGCGTTCTTCTAGGCTACACCGATCCAGATTCAAATTTTCATCTGCCTGATTCATGCATGCTGGTTTCTTTAATTTAGCTCTTTTATTTTTATAAAAAAATTCTGAAAAAGAGAAAAACTTTCTTTTAAGTCGATTGATAACAATACTTGTGTCTAGTAGACAGATTTGCACAGTCAGGGATATAAATATTCCCATTTTTCCATCTTTTTCATGCTTGAATCTTCCTACAACTGGTGATGGGCATCCACCTTTGCACTACCAAATGCTTCTGCTACACCTGTATGTTGCCTTCCTGAATAATTTTCACTACTCTCTCTGAATTCTAACTGAATATAATATTTAGCTCCCCTAATAGTTAATTAGATAACCAAGTTTTGCTGTTTTTTAAAAATGCAGCAACTCAAATTAAAAAACTGTACCAGATTAGATGGGGGTTGTGGTCAGTCCATCACACATTGTCCCTGCTGCTTCTTCCTCCCCAGGGCGGGATCCTCACACGCTGCCCCTGCTCCAGCCTGGGGTCCCTCCCACTGGAGACAGTCCTCCACCAGCCTCTCCCACGTGAGCCCTTCCCATGAGCTGCAGTTCTTCACGAACTGCTCCAGTGTGGGTCCCTCACAGGGATGCCATCCCTCAGGAACAGCCTGTTCCAGCCTGGGCTTCCCACAGGGTCACAGCGTCTTTCGGGCATCCCCCTGCTCCGGTGAGGGGTCCTCCCCGGGCTGCAGGGGAATCTCTGCTCTAGGTATCCCCTCCCACCTTTCCGCAGTGACCTGGAGGTCTGCTTGTGTGTCTCCACCACTCCCACTCCGCTCTCTGCTGCAAGTTCCCCAGCAGTTTTTTTTCCCCCTCTTAAACCCATTATCCCAGAGGCACTACAAACGTCGCTGATGGGCTCAGCCATGGTCAGAGGTGGGTTTGACTTGGAGCTGGGGAAGCTTCCAGCAGCTTCTCACAGGAGCCACCCCTGTGACCCCTTCCCCAGTCCCAACACGCCCCCAACCCCAACACAAGCAGGAATTCAGAATGTTACTAGACTACTACATTATCACCAAATCTGCAGAACTTCCTCTCTGTACCTACGTGATGGGGCCATTAGTACCAGTACTCTGTGCAGCCACACGCGAGCGTTTAAATGAGAATTGCACCGACAAGATGATACTACACAAGCTCCCACTGCTTTTTGCATCTGTTCCTCTTATGAAAATAAATACAGAGAACATCTAAAAAAAATACAAATCAAACTAAGCCAAGGGCCAGACTGCACACATTCAAAAAGGAAAAATACATCTAATTATGTACAAGGTTGCTATGATCACAGGGAAAAATGCCAATATATTCTCAGTGCTTGGCCCTGCTTTTGGCTTGGCCCTCCATTTGGCTCATCTTTATTCATGAGTAAATCTGGTTAAAAACTAATTTTCAAGAAATACTTTTTGTGATGAAAAGATGCTATTTTTATTGAAGTGTTCTGCAAATGTGCTGATTTTCATGAAAAATTCCGGCAGGAGGAATAAAAGGATGAAATTGCTTTCAGTCAAGAATTTATGCTTTGGAAAATTAATTTTGCTCAGGAATTTTGACATCTGACTTCAAATGTTTTGGGGTTTTTTTTTTTATTTAACGAATTGCACAGCAGATCATTAGTAGTGGTGCATGTTGCTTCACGCCTGACGTGTTATGACATGAGATAAATTTTGTGTCAATTTGTTTATTTTCTACACAAAAGGTACTTTGACCTAGAAAAGAAATTAGGTGTGTATGCTAACAGTAAACAACAGCTGACATTAATTCTTTTAAACTACCTCTAACAATGTATATGAATGACTATATTATTCATAACTATTGTAATTTTGAAATACTGTGAAAAAAATGCCTACGAAGACAAAAAATGAAATTTTGTACGGATAAATATTAGAACACTGAAATCAAATTTCTCAGAAACCTGCAGTGAAAGTTTCCTAAAGCCACAGCTGAATTTGTGTCCATCCAAAGTTTTTTAAATGTTTGCTGCCATTCCAGACATGAAAGCTGAATCCTCAAGTACCTGAATGTCCTAAAACCCAAAACCCACCTTGAGGCACCACAGGCTTAGTCAACACTTGCAAGTTTCCTGTCATCTTGTTAACAGCCTCAACCTCAAAATACTAATGAATCTTAAATTAAAACGTTCTGCTGAAGTTAATCCCGTGTGCCTGCTGGAAGCACACCTTGCTACCAGGAGCAATGGGGATGCTGCTCCTAAGGTTCACCATCACGGGTGTGTGATGCTGCTGCTGCACCTCAGAGCATGGCACAGCTCCAAGGGGCAGGACCAGCAGTGCTCCACAGCACAGGTATGTCTTCCGTGCAGCCACGTGCCCCTGTTTTGGAGGTGTTGCCCTGCTCTTCTGCATATGGATGTCATGGAAGAGAGCTCACAGTGCTGGGGATGGAGCCCTCCTCACCCCACCCTAAAGGCTAGACCTTGAAGACACATGATTACATGGAAATTGATTTTTTTTTTTTTTAAGCAAGGCAGCCCTAGTCACAGAAAGATTTTAAAATGAACCAAAACCACTTAGGGAGCAATGCAGCAATTTGGAAACACTTATTCACAGTCCGTGCTGGTTTGCGATGGTGAACGCTGCTTGGAATTGTGCAGGGGGAGAACTGGGGAGGGAGGGCTCAGCACAACCAGAGCCCGAAGGTCGGAAGTACCTCAGAAAGGATGAAAGAAAGCACCAGTGGTTCTTGGCAGCCAGACAAGAGTCCTGCTTTCTTTGCACGGTGGCCCACAGCAGCCGGTGGAGCCTGTGAAGTCCTCATCCACTACACACGAAGCAGACTGACTTTGCTCGGATGGATTTGGGGACATGCAGTTACTATGGTCATGTGTGCTGCTTTATGCAGCTCCTGCTCTGGCCTACCCCACTCAGCACAACCTTGTTCACCCCATTGCTCTGCTCCCAAACCAGAGAAGTTCAACCAAGTACTCTCCTCCCCCGCAAAACGTACACACTGCCTCTCTCCAAAACGCTCTGTGTGCTGCTGCGTGCTATAGAGCTGCTTAAAAGTGGGCACTGCCTTACGTTCACAAGGGGAGGGGAGAGAAGCAGGGCAGGGTGGTCTCTAATCCCCACACCATCCTTCGCAGGGGCTGTGAGGATGCTAACGCTTCTGAGAACTGGGCAGCAGCATGACACCTCCACCGGTGGCTGACGGTACTGGAGGGCACAAACCAGCCCTGGGTGCGTAAGGGAGGCACAGCAGTGCTGCACTGCGTGCCTGCAGCTCTGGTACTGATGCCGAACAGAAAACGCTCTGGGAAGAAACGAACGATCTACGTAACGCTGTTCACCAGCATCTGCGAGCCTCACCGTATTTGTGGTGCGTGTAAGTGACTCCCTGGCACACGCACACACAGACGGAGCACAGTCATCTCCACAAAGTAAACTCTCACAAGAAGCAGCTTTTGTAGGTGGAACATGTAATCCGTCGGGCTGGGACTAATCAGAGGACACTGGTAACGGGGTACGCGTGTGCTCGTACTTTGTGCCTATTTCTGCTAAAGCACATCTACTGTCAAGCGTTCTGGACATTTGTCCTCATTAAAACAGCTTTGAAATTCTTCTGAAAACAGATGATGTTTCTCAAATGCACAGCTGAAAAACGAAATCTCAGGGTTGGATTCATCTTACTTCATTTGAGAGGCCTCTGCCGAAGTCTCCCCCAGAGCTGGTTGCCGAAGAAGTTACTCATTCTGAGGGTGTGATTCATGTACCTAAACATACACGTCTTTCTGGTGGCACGAATCCAGTCGATCCCACTGATTATCCTGCAACTGATGTAGCTCCAACGCACTCCTAATCATCCAGGTCGGAGGAAGCCTTCCTTAGCGCAGGAATGACTGACAGCCAGGGTACGGCAACCAAAACCCCACGCACCCTCTCCAGCGACGCCTTTGAGGTGACAACTGCCGCCAGGTACCAACGCCTTTCTGCGGCAGCGGGACATGCCAAGGGGGATGCGACATCCGTTCCCCCGCGCGTGGGGCGGTAGAAACGCCGGGATGGGTTGGCACGGAGCGGGGTGCGGGGCAAGCAGATGCCACCATCGCGCGTGTGCCCCCCCCGCGCTCCCACCCGGAGGAGGGCGGCACCTTCCCCGCGGGCAGCGAGTCCCCCGCCGCGGACACGCGTGTGCCTCGCGGCGCCGCGACCCGCCCCCCCCCGACCCTCGCCAGCCTCCGCGGCCGCGGGGCTCACCTGAAGCAGGTGGTCAGCTCGCCCGTGGGCTTCAGGCAGGGGTAGCGGGTGGTGGCGATTTTGTTCTCGGAGCAAACCTCCCTGCAAGGCGAGGAGTGGGATTGTTAAAGAGCAAGAGAGGAAAAAGAAACGGGGGGGGGGGGGGGTGGTGGACGGCGAGGAAACGCGCAGAAACCGGAGCACGGGGGTCCGCGGCCGGGGGACACCCACCTGTCGCCGTCCTGTGGCTCCTCCCGGTAGGTCCAGGCGTGCCCCAGCGCCAGGAGCAGCAGCAGCCGGAGCGGGGCCAGGCTGCCGGCCGGCCGCCCCATCGGGCCGCCTCTCCCCTGCGCGCCGCGCCGGCTCTGCCCGCCCCGGCCGGCGGCGGGGCTGCGCCGACCCGCCGCTCCTCCCGCCCCGGCGGAGGGCCGCCCCCCGCCGCCGCCAGATGTGCCCGCGGGGAGGGGCCGCGCCCGCCCAGATGTGCCGGCAGATGCGGCGGGGCGGGGCAAGGCGGGGCGGCTTCCAGATGTGGCGCGGTCGCGGCAGATGTGCGGAGGGCATCGGGGGGCATCACACGCTCCACACCGCCCCCCGATGCCCTCCGGACCCCCTGGCTCGGGGAACACGGGGGAAGGGGGGTGCCCGCCCCAGGGTGAGCGGGACAGAAGGGATGGCAAAGCCGTGGGAGTGACCAGCGGCTCTCGGTGCACCATCACTGATGCTTTCCAGATTCGGCTTTATCTTCAATCTCTTTCCCAAAGGAGCAGGGCAGTTCAAAGCATCTCTGCTGCGACGGTTGTTTATCCTTGTGTACGGCTGCCACTTCCCCGCCATTCATAAAACAGAGATTAACGACGACAGGCTGTGATAAAGGAGCGCGGCAGGTCTGGCCCGCTGTACCGTATCCTGTTTGCACGGTTAAACTGCCTGGGACCAGGGGAGAAAACCTGCAAAACGGGGATGCCTCGGCAGAGTGTTTAGCCGATGCGTTCGCTTTGATCGCCACACAACTTCCTGCAAGCATGAAAGGCTCCAGGGAAATGGCAGTGGGCAAATCAGCCTTACTAGCACTTTCACCTGTAGTATAAATAACCTCCTCTAACAGCCAGAAAAGTCAGGGACATGTGAGCAACAGACTGCACTCATATATTCTTACAGCTGGAGGTCAGGGATATGAGTAACAAACTGTAACTCCTCTGTTAAACCGTCACAGAAGTAATAAAGGGGTGTAAGAAGTAATAAAGGGGTGTAAGAGGACTCCAGCAATCCGCTTCTATTTTCTGTTCTGCCACGGGCAACATATGAACAAGTCACTTCACCACTCTGCGCCTCAGTTTCCCCTGTCTGTAACAGGAAGACTCTAACAGTAAAATAAATAAATATTTCAGATGCCCATTAAGCTGTTAATCCCTTTGGTATGTTGTCCAGTACTCAGAAGAAGGCTGATGATAGATGGACTCTCACTTGGGAAACTCTGGGGCTCGTCAGAAGTTTTCCCTCGCTTGCGCAGCATCTGCTGACCCGGCGGTCTGCGGTACGTGCTGTGAACTGCCAACTTCAAGGTAGTTCTCCAGTCTAGGTGCCACTGAGTATTCCTGGCCACAGTTAAGCGAAGGAGTTAGGCATGGCAGATTTTTTCCCCCCTGCTTGTTTTTGCTTTTGCTGAGAGGACGTTTTAGATGTTTATTCCTTCGTAATTACTTCTTTCCCTTTATACAAATAATGAGTAAGCAAAACCAGGACTTGCTGTCTTGAAGCCAGTGGAAACTGGGTGTTTCTCGCAGGAGTAAACCCTTGTCTCTCTCACACAGGCGCTCCTGATTTGGAGATAGCAGGAACAAAAGCCGGACCTGGGTGCTTGGACCCAAGCGCTCAGGAGACACCTGTCTCCACAGCATGTGCTTTACCCTCCTGCCCCAAGTGGAAACTATCCAGTGACAAGGTCTGGAACAAAGAGAGGTTTGCACTGCAGTAATCCCTGTGATGTCTGTCTATAGATAACATAGGATTTAATTTACCACATTCCGAGAGTGGTCAGAGTCCCTCCAAAAAGGTCATTTTTCTTTAAAAAAAGAAATGGAATCATACCCAGCACTGAGCCAAAATCCTTTGGGTGATTTCCAACCAGCATCCAGGTGTCATGACTTTGGAAGAACTCTGATTTTAAAAGGATCCCTATATAGACCCGGGATAAGTATGCATCCAGAAAGTTTTTTCCAGAACTTTTGTCATTCAATGCAGATCTGATTCACTACCTGAATTATTTAACTCCTCTCTCTGCCTTTTCTTTAATGCCTGCCACCCACATAGCACCGTATCAACACACTGTACTATCTTTTTAATTAAAAATATTATAGCAGCTTACATATGTTTTCATTTAAGTCATGCAAACAGCCTTGTTAATTTAAACAAGGTAACCTACAGGTGAAGCTAATCCTGTACTCAACTCTGCCAAAGCAGGGCCCAAAGTTTTATATACAATAGAATTTAAGTGTGATCAATAGTAGCTAGAAAAGAGAGGTTAAACAGCATCGTGCAACAACATCCATACTTTGTGGTTGGTAACCCTATTACCACTGAATACATTTGAGTGTTTTGTCATTTTGATTCATCAGTTTCATCTCAGCTTTAATGAGCATGCAGCCAGGTCCATCCTGAAAACACAGCTTGCTTCCTGGAAAGTGTTGAAGGGTGGCGGTGGTTAAGGAAACACTGAAATGTTCCTGTTGCCTCAGGGAAGGAGTGATCTGGGACTGTTTTCGCATATAGTAAATAAGCAGAATGTGATTTCTCGTGCGAGGGATGCTTTTCCTTGCGCAGGGTCATGTTAGTTTTGACTTGCCTGACTCAACCACGTATGAAGTTGATTAAGCTGCACACTACATTTTGGAATGCTCTCAAAGAAAAGAATGAGGAATTCAATGTAGTAAAGTGCTTATCAGCAGTTATTTATACTGTTTATGTAGGAAGATGCATTATTTCCTGTAGTTCATTCATAATGATGTTGTTAAATTAATAATACAAATTCAAGTTTCTTTGCTGGATTTGGCTGGTAGACGGAATAGCTCAGAAGCAAACTTTAATCACGGCCCCCAAAGAGGCTCTTCCAGAAGCCCATTTCTACAGTGCAAAGGCACAACCTCTGCACAGCGCAGAACAGGAGGAGAAGGGTGTATAGGGCACCTGGGCTCTTTAGAAATACACTGAGGTCATTTGAAGAGCTCACAAGATCTTGAGCAGTTAAAATATTATTCGACTACTCACAGACCTCAGTCAGAGCTACTGTATTAGGCTCAACACAAATGCACAGAGACCTTTGAAAGTTTAATGGTGATCCTGAACATAGAAGATTGCTTTTCCCTACTTCATATCCCCACCTTTAAAAGAGCTATGACCATCATGTTGGGGTGGGAGTTTTTTTGTTTCTTTAAGATGTTTCGCTGGAGTCTTCAGTGGTATGCACTTTGATTTTTGTTAATCCATTTACAACCAACATTTTCATCAGTGCATTTTCCATCTGCTTTGATTAAAAAGCAAGTAACCAGTTATTGTAAATAGTCTTAATCCCGCTGCAGCATTGTGTTTGCATCAAGTACCTTGGTGGCAGCTCCACCAGATCTCCAGCTGTCGGCATTGACATGTTCAGGGAGATCAGGGCAGGACTGAGGGTGTAAACAAACAGAAAACAGATGTTTTAAAGAGCAACTTGGGCCTAGGATACTTTGGGATTTTAAAGGCCTCATGCTGGTCATTTGTGAACTAGACTTCCTTCCAGGTGAATGCCCTGACTGAACCTGTCTAGATCCAGACTTGTACCTCTAAGGGATATAGCACAATCCAAGCTCAGCTGTCAAACACTCATCCAGGCTTGGACACTGTGGGGATTTCCCTTGCCATGTCAACTCCAGGAAGCACACAGGAGTTGTCCCACTCCAAAAAAAAAAAAAAAAAAAGCCAGAAGCAGATAGCTGAGGTCAAAAAACATGTCCCACATAATTGTATCTAGCTCCCTGGAGAGACATGGAGTTTCTTCCTAACCTCCTTGTGATTAAGAGAATTGCCTGGTCTGTAAAGTCGGGGGGAGGCAAGGAATAAATAGGTAGAGCAAAGGCAAAGCATGAAAAAAGCTGTAAGGGATGATCCATGGGTCCTCAGGAAACAGATGAGGGACAGTAAGAAAGAGAGAGAAAAGACAGGAAAAAAGAAAGAGGAAGAAGCAGTGGAAACCCAGGGAGGATAAAGAAGCTGAAGAAACGTCAGGGAACCTTGCAGCAGGGGCTGAAGTCTGCCAAGGTCTAAACCAAGTTCTAAACAGGTATTAAATCCTGAAAGAGGGTGGTAGAGCAGCCCAGAGTGCATCTGTCAGAGCAGAAAAGAGGTTGGAAAGGATGCTGAGAAGACAGTGGGTAACAGCACCACCACCACTTATATTTGGGTGGCAAAGAGCAAAGGATAAGGAGAAGTAGGGCTAAAAAGCTGGGGGAAGATGTTTATGCTTCTTATTTCTTTATTCCAGCCATCCTGTGTTGTATCTTGAAAAGATGAGAAAATGTGAAAATTAAAATGTTTTGTCTGTTCTGCCTAGTAGGTACAAGGTGTTATCTTACCTCTGGAGCCAACATGTGAAGTACGCCACAAAACATGCATTAAATAAAAACACTGAGGCAGAGAGAAGACACTTCTCATCACAAACACCATTATGGCACTTAATCCATCTAGGAGACAAAAAGTCTCTGCTTTCTGTCGAGGTGTTTTTAGTAAAACATGTTAATGAAGGACCAGAGTAGTTGAAATGTGATGCAACTGTTTTTAAAATAGCCATGGAAAAAAGCACCGTGGAAAACATGCAATGGTGACCAACAGGCATTGCCTCCAGAGAACATCACAGCTGCAGAAAGGAATTGCCCCAGACCGCTTCCTCCATTTCACAGATAATTGCAGGTCTCATCTCAGATTAGCAGCAAAAATAAACACCTTTTGAAAATATCAGCTAAAACAATAGCCCTGCTGACCAAGCAGAAAATAGGTAAACAATAGCTCTAATCCACCAAAAACAAATCTTGACGGATACATGGGACATGGCATGACGCTAACCAGAGCCAACTTATTTTCTTGAGGGTTAGGCTTGAATTCCATTTTGTTATAAGAGATTAGAGCTGAAGAATGTGAAATCTTCCATGGCATCCCAGCTATCAAACACCACCGGCCTCTGAGGTGCATATGTGCTTCTTGTCAGTCCGGGCTCCTTTGACAAGGCTTGGGCCATCGCTCTGAGTGCACGGACAGCAGGATAAACAGATCGCTTCTAACCAGTCTTGGCAGTAGTTAGAACAAAGTCCCTGTTCTCCTGAGCTTTACGAGGTTTTCCACCTAAAGTAGTAATTGCTCCTGTGATGGTCATCCCATAGCAGTACTGTGTTCTAGAAGCCTTGGGTGGTGAGGAAGACTTTAGAAGGCCACTGGTGGAGAAACCACTTTTTAACCACGGACACACACACAAATACCCACACAGTTCCTGTATGCGCATACAAGAAACAGACGGGGTGGGACACTAGACCTGAAGATACAAACTGCACTGAAATTGGAGCAATCATTCTTTTCTTTGCAAATGCACATCATGGTGGCACCACAGAGGAAGATGGTCCCAGGAAATATTCTTTTTTTTTCCAAACAGATTAGGTGGTCCTTTTATTAAAAAAGCTGTAGGAGATTAAAAAAGCTACAGGAGCCCTGGTTTAGCAGGAGAGATGCTGGCAAAGAAAATGCAACACTCACTCAAGATTGTTTCAAGTGCATGCCACCAAAACAGCTCATGAATGGCCAGACTCTAACATCACCACACCCCCTCTAATTTTGAATCACAATGGATCCCCAGCACCGGTGGGTGTGTGTGTGTGTGTGTGTGTGTGTGTGTGTTGTTTTTGAAAACTGCATGCTAAAAAGTGCATAGACTAGACATAAAAGCTCGAGCAAGAGGAGACCTTAGTGAAAGATCTGTGTTAACTGAAAATTTGCAACTAAAGGGTGTTTTGATGGCTTGTTTGTTTGTTTGTTTTTCATTACATATGGTTAATTGACAAGCTTTTATTTTGGAATATGGAGTACTGTTCACAGAAGAACAAAAATTATTCCGTTGCAGTCAATGGTTTGCAAATGCTAGGAAAGATGTTCCAGTGAGTAAGGCATCAAGCCACATATATGGAAGCCATCAGAAGAGAGTGGATGAAGCAACCATTCAAAAATGTGCTTTTCAACATGCTCACACACAGGCACACGTGTAATTCCCATGCATACGAGCAAGCAAAACAGTGGAGAAAATGCTTTCAATTACTTCCTCTGCCTCAAACTGCTTGCATGACCTTGGGTAAATGACGTAGACCCAGACCTTCCACAGTCTAAATATCTCTAGGCATGCGGGTCCTAATCTCTGAACCTCAGCACACTGTCTAAAACATGACCTAATCTTTTCTTTCCCACCTTTGGTCAGGTTTGCTTATGTAAAGTCTAAGGTATTTATTTGAGGGGCAAAATTTGACCCTGATGACAGTATGAAAATAAAAGTTTACATCTTTAAAGGTGCAAAATACACCTGTTATGTACAGAAATAGATATATTGCACTATAGAACTCTTAAGTGTAGTTTCCTGCTTCTTCAAGGAGTGTTGCACACTGCAGGGCTAATTTTGCTGTGTTCTTCCAGAGTTGCTAAACCAAAATTCCTCCATTAGGGACCCATCCACAGCAGGTCGCGGTAAGCTCAGGTGTCAGCCACAGCCTGGTCCCAGCACTCAGAGCCGCCTGCAGCCTGTGATCCCACCTGTGGAGCCGGCAACTTTATCTCACGTGCTGCACGGCTGGTTTGCAGCTACGGCTTGACACATCCCAAGGCAACTCAGGTACCTGCAGTTACACCTGCGAAAAAGCTGCTTTTCCACAGCTCGCCTTAGCGTTGCTTTCAAGTACTGCCCATATCCAAAGCTACGCAGGGAAGCTGAGGAAGGTCAGTGGCACAGGGGGAAGCAGAGCAGACCTCACGCTGCTCTGCTCACGGCAACCCTCGGAGCCCGCGCCAAAGCAAACGCAGCCTGGAGACGGTACACGTGCCCCTGCTGTGGCATCTCCCCCCAGCTGTATTTTCTTTGGCTGGAGCTTCTGCGGAGCTGTAGGCACTCTCCAGTGGCAGATGCATTAACGCCAATGCAACTGGATCGAAATCCCAAAGTTTGAGCCATCTCAGAGTGCACAGTGTCCTTGTTCATATAGTTCTGGAGTTCTTGTTCGTGTAGTTATGGGCAAAGCCAGGTGCAGGGAGGCTTGAGAGATGTATGAGTATGCCAGAGGCTTTGAAATCTGCCTCTCCTGGGGTGCTAACTGCACCTGCCCTGTTTGGAAAAGCTGGGACACACACACGCATGCATGCACATGCCGCCCTGACCCTCACCTCCAAATCGACGGAGGAAGGAATGTTTTAACTTGCGTGTAATTTATAAGTAGGCAAATGGAGTTTACCCAAACACAAACCCCCTCCGCTCACAGGCTGAGGTAGATTATTTAAAGTGAAAATCAACCTGTCACAACAGCAGGAACAACAGCTTTGCACTGACAGTGCAGTTTTCCGTGCCATGGAAATAACAGTATGTTTCATGCTTTCCATCTCCTGTGCACTGATTTTGTCTCCTGATTAGTACTGATACCTTTTTTCCCCGCTCTGATTTCCTACTAAATGAGGCAGATTTTACCAGAGTTTCACTCTGCCCTTTGGTGCAACACATGTAACTCATCACAGAAACGGGCTCAATTCAGATCAGTCACCCATTTCATTGAAGTTAATCTGGCAAAACACAAGTGAAAAAAAGAAGAATATGACCTTCACTCCACAGCTTGTGACAGCTCACTCACTGCTTATGTATTCTGCACTCCTTGCAAAAACACTCCACACATTCAATCACATCTCAAAGAAAGGGGTCAAAAGGCAAGTGTTTTTAAACTGTCTCAGTTAAAGAGTCCCTTCCCATTAAAGCCATGCTGGTTGTGTCAGAGATAAAAGACTGTTTTCTATGAGGACTGACCACTCTGACAAATCAATGATAAATTACTCAGAAATAGGCTCTGGCACATTCATTGCAGGAAAATGAATCTCCAGGCACCCTCCATGATCAGCAGTGAACCCTGTGTAATTCTGCTGATGGCTGTGTGAAAAAGTACACGAGTACTTAAATCTTTTAGTGCCTATTTCAAGAGCAACAGTACTGCTTCTGGCCTGATCCTACAGTGGATAGCTGAAGACGAAGAAGACAGTTGCGTGGGACACCTGTAGGGAAGAAAATCAATGGCAAAGAAAACCCCAAACCCCAAAAATCTATTATTTTGAGCTTGTAAAGTGCTGACTTTCACTGATCAGTGATGAATGTGAGAGACTTCAAAGTTTGTCAAGCACAGGCAAGAAGCACATGGAGCATGTTGAGAAAGATTCTCCTGCCAGAAAAGGGGAAAATCCACATTCAGATGTCCACTTACTGAAGTGTTAATTGTTAGCATAAATACAGAATTTCGCCTTGAGAAGGACCTTTCTCTCCAAAACAAGCAATTTACATCTGTGTTGCCTTCAGGCTAAAAGCGTCCTAATCCTTGTCTATCACTACAAAGCTGATCCGCCTCAGCAAGAAATAGTGGGTGCTTTACACCAATGAATCTGAGACACATTTCACAGTTACACCTCTGCAGGTCTTTTACTACTACAAGCAGTCAAGGCTTGATCTCCTGCATGCCTTGCATCTTACAAAAAGATCTTTCAAAACTCATCACTCCAACTCTTTACACACTCACCCAAGCACCAACACTGCTTTTTGCCATCTGGCTTCTGTTTCTCTTGTCACCTGTACCAATTGCACAACTTTACAGCACCCATTAGACTCAACAGAGAAGGAAGGCATTTCTGGAGACAAACCCCGCAGTTTGGTTCCCATTCTCCATCCACAGATCTACACTGCAATCCAAAGATGTGATAGCAGCTCAGAGTAGTATCGACACTAGCTCAAAACACAGATGACTGAAAATTCATGGTCTCCTGTCTGACTTTCACTGCCCAGTGTGCAGATGGGACACAGCAAGAGCCTGCAGCAGCTTAGCAGCAGCTGTGGAGGGCTTACACCTACCCCAGAGCATGGGTTTGATATCTTCTGTGTTGTCTTTTACAGGCACTGGACACAACAGAGAACACAAGCTGAGAACAGACAACTGGACACAGAGACAATGTTGGTTACTGTGTTTCCAGTGGTGATGCTCACAACTTGGGTGACCACTATAAAATAAAAGCAAATAGTTTCACTGAGGTGCTCACCAGCAAAACTTGTTGCACGGGGTGGCATTCTCTGTAGGAACAGAAAGATCTGGGTTCAGGTATCCACCTACTCACAGCCAGTGGGTGAGCCACTGGAATGCAGATCCCCAAAGCCACAGAGGCTCCGCACTGCCAGGGAAGACAGCATGCATTAGACATGCCAAGACCACCTAGGATCCAGGCCTCAGTCCCTTTGTGCCCCTCTATCAGACCCCACAGGAGACTGGCAGTGTCTGGCAATTAAGACACTAAGACACCTCCCAGGTGTCTCCAAGGCAGTACAGAGCGAGGTCTTTAGGATCTCAGGACACTGTGATAATAAGGATCCAAGTACTTGCGAAAGGCAAAAATAAGAAGTCAACCAGCTCTATTAACGTACTTAACAATGTCCAGCATCTCCAGCAGAGCTCTGGAAGGACCAAAACACTGGAGAATTAAGTTACTTTGTTCTTGTAATTCCAAATGGTTCTTTGCAGCCAGCGAATTGTATTTCTCTCTTTTTTTTTTTTTTTTTTTTGCTATGTATCAAGTAATAGCTTTTCCAGACCCATCCTTCAGAAAAGAAAAAAAAAAAAAAAAAAAAGAAAAGAAAAAAAAGAAAAAGGAACAGACATACATAGAAAATAAATATCTGTCGAACAACATTTAGTTTGATTTCTCAAACAGGTGACTGTGATTTAAATTCTCCAGAAAATGAGATGTATTTTTATATCAGGACTCTGCAGCTATTACTTACCAAAGTTAGGTCAAATATTTTCCTGCCTAAAAGGTAATGGTCAGAACAGAAGAGCAAACAAGAAACAATCCTGACAGTAACTCGTTTCTACTGAACAAAAGGGAAATTAGCGATGCATACCTTGGCACTTTGCTGAACCAAGCTGCCTTTCCTTACTGACTCTTCCTTCTGGCACCACGTCCAAACATTTCCTTGGAATATGTTCCTAGTGTGTGCAGGAGCTATTTATAATCTACAACACTTATTTTTGGATTAAATACATCTAGGTGGCTAGTTGCCATGAGAGCAAAGGGAGTTTCAATAAATTACAAGAATCTCTATGAAATATTACACTTGGGATAAGGCGTTTCCAAACCGGGTTTGGAAACAGGCTGTCAGACATGGTGTGAGCAGGCACAGCACAGAAACTGGCGGAGTGATGCATCAGCATGGCCTCGCTGTCCTGGTGTCTTCTGCCTGTTTTGGTGAGTTATCCTCCCGGGTTCTCTTCCAGGTCTCAGGCCAGTACTAAAGAGCAGCCCAGGAGAAGCTCCGAAGGCTCCTCTGTTTATTCAGTACCTGCCCTGATTTAGATGTGTCCATCGGATGGAGTCAGTCTCATTGCCAACCGTCTTCCGCAGAGGAGAAGAAATGTTAGAGGACTGCCTGTCCGCCACCTCCTGCCAGCCACTGAAGTCTCCCGGCTTCTCTCAGATGTGTGTTTTGTAGAAGACGACGCTGGCCCCTAAATCATTTTTTCCCAGGCTTACTGCCTTCTCCTCCAAGCCTTCTTCCTCTCTTTCCCCCCACTCATCCATCCCAGACTTCCCAGCCCCCTGCCTGGGTAGGCATCAGTGCCTCCTTGCCCATAGCAGCACTGGTTGGAGCCGGGGTGACATCTGCCCAGTGCAGCATCCTCGCCTTGATGTGGGCAGAGCTAATGGCATCAGCCCCCTCACAGTGGACCCAATTAATGTATAACTGTAACAGCACCTTCTCCCGTTAGCGATTCAGCCTGAACAGAAGTGAACGCATTTGTTAGCTAGTGGTTAGATATGCCAGCTATGCAGCTCGTGCTGCCCGGTAATCAAGGGTGGGTAATCATTAATAGTGCCACAGACTAGTAAACTGGCTCATACATGTTTATTCTCCAGTTGCTCCTCATTTCATGCAATCTTTACCAATCTCAGTAAAATAATTTGGGCACTCAGCGTGTGTTGTTGCAACCCTGCCTTGTGTTGACAAAGCCCACGGTATGTATCTAACATCCAGATACTGCAAAAGCTCCAGTTAGCCCTTCACAACCGAAACAGAATGCAAGCATGCCTTTCCTGACATGAAATCCTTTTACTTCCAAAACGTGCGCTCTGGTGATGAATTACATGTATACTTGTATCTATCCTCCTGGCCCAGCTATAATCACTGCTCTGTGCATTCTACGTCTTCCCTCTCCCGAGTTTTCACGAGAAATGGGTCTCTTTCTGCTCTGTGGACAGCTACATGTGCGCTTGGCAAGCTGCAGTCTTCATGGCATCGGCACTCAGATCTTGTGGCCCCACTTTGGGCCATGTTTGTTTGTAATGGAGAGATTCCTTGAATGTTTCTGTCGAGAGGTGCCATGGGAGATATGTTACTAACAAAGTGACAAACACCAGGCTAGTTTGTGCCATTCTGGAAATCAATGGCAGAGCTCCTACTCAGACTTCTACTGAAGGAGAATTGAGTTGACTTTTAACCAGATGTACGACACAGACTGTCAAACCTGTGAGTTAGCAGGACTCATTGAGAGAGCTTTAAACTAAAGATGAGAGAAGGGTTTAAGGCTGAGAGAATTGAGCTTGTTCAGCCTGGAGAAGAGAAGGCTTCAGGGAGACCCTATTGCAGCCTTCAAGTACCTGAAGGCAGCCTACAAGGAAGCTGGGGAGGGGCTTTCTACAAGGGCCTGTAGTGACACAAGGGGTAATGGTTTTAAATTGAAAGTGGGGAGGTTTAGGTTGGATATCAGGAAGAAGTTCTTCATGGAGAGAGTGGTGAGGCACTGGGACAGGTTGCCCAGAGAAGCTGTGGATGCCCCATCCCTGGCAGTGTCCCAGGCCAGGGTGGATGGGGCTTGGAGCAACCTGGTCTAGTGGAGGGTGTCCCTGCCCATGGCAGGGGGTTGAAACTGGATGATCTTTAAGGTCCCTTCCAAACCTAACCATTCTATGATTCTAAATTTAAGGGGGAAAGGGAAAAAAACAGGCTTACTAAAGACTGTGTACTGGTGTGCTGCCTGAAGGCAGCATGCCAATGTTTGAGGGATGGCGTGCTCATGAGATTCTTCAGCCTGCTGTCCCGGTGGAGGTAGGGCATGGAGATCCAGGCAACAGCAAAGACACAAGGGTTATTGATGTGTTAAAAGCCTCAGAAGTGCCTAAGAATAGTCACCAGGGAGTTAGGGCTTCTCCCCCAAAAAAGGTGGTGGGATCAGTAGCCAAACTTAAGTCCATCCACACCAACGCACACAGTATGGGCAACAAATGGGAGGAGCTGGAAGCCACTCCGTCTGGGAATCCTATGACATAGTCACCATCATAGAAACATGATGGGATGAGTCACACAACTGCAGTGCTGCAAATGGGTGGCTATAAACCCTTCAGAGAGATGGGCAAGGAAGGAGAGGCAGTGGGGTAGCCCTGTATGTTATGGAGTGTTTTGATTGTGTAGAGCTTAATAATGGTGATGATAGGGTTGAGTGTTTATGGGTGAGAATCAGGGTGAAGACCAAGAAGGCAGATGTCATGGTGGGGGGTCTGTCATAGACCGCTCAACCAGGATGAAGAGGCAGATAAAATATTCTCTAGGCAGCTGGGAGAAGTCTCACAATCACCAGCCCTTGTTCTCAGGGGGGACTTCAAATGACCAGATGTCTGCTGGAAATACAATACAACAGAGAGGGAACAGTCTAGGAGATCCCTGGAGTGTGTGAAGAGAAATTTCCTGACATAGCTGGTGAGGGAGCTGATGACGGAAGGCACCCACCAGACCTGTTGTGTGTGAACAGAGAAGGACTTGTGGGGGATGTGGCGGTTGAGGACCATTTTGGGCATAGCCATCACTAAGTGACAGAGGTTTGATTCATGGAGAAGTCAGGAGGGGGATCAGCAGAACGGTTACCTTGGACTTCCAGAGGGCAGACTCTGGCCTGTTTAGGAGCCTGTTGGACAGAATCCCTTGGGAGGCAGCCCTGAAGGGAAAAGGAGTCCAGGAAGGCTGGACATTCTTCAAGAAGGAAATCTTAAAGGCACAGTAAAAAGCTGCCCCCCTGTGCCAAAAGACAAGCTGGAGGGGAAGACAACCAGCCTGGCTGAACAGAGAACTTTGGCTGGAACTCAGGACAAAAAGGAGAGTTTATGACCTTTGGAAGAAGGGGCAGGCCACTCAGGAAGACTACAAGGATGTTGCGAGGTTTTGCAGGGAGAAAGCTAGAAGGGCAAAAGCCCAACCAGAACTTTACCTGAGTACTGCCTTAAAATACAATAAAAAATGTTTCTATAAATTAATTAGCAACAAAAGGAGAATCTCCATCCTTTATTGGATGCAGGGGGAAACATTGTGACAAAGGATGAGGAAAAGGCTGAGGTACTTAATGCCTTCTTTGCCTCAGTCTTTAATAGCAAGAGCCGTTGTTCTCTGGGTACCCAGCCCCCTGAGCTGGAAGACAGGGGTGGGGAGCAGAATGAAGCCCCCATAATCCAAGGGAAAATGGTTAGTGAACTACTACACCACCTAGACACACACAAGTCTATGGAGCCAGATGGGATCCACCCAAGGCTGCTGAGGCAGCTGGGGAACTGCTCACCAAGTCCCTTTTCATCATCCATCAGCAGTCCTGGCTCACTGGGGAGGTCCCAGTTGACTTGAGGGTTGCAAAGGTGATGCCATCTACAAGAAGGGCCAGAAGGAGGATCTGGGGAACTACAGGCCTGTCAGTCTGACCTTGGTGCCGGGGAAGGTTATGGAGCAGATCATCTTCAGTGCCATCACGTGGTATGTACAGGACAACCAGGTGATCAGACCCAGTCGGCATGGGGTTATGAAAGGCAGATCCTGCTTCACTAACCTCATCTCCTTCTGTGACAGGGTGACCTGCTCTGTGGATGAGGGAAAGGCTGTTGTCTACCTGGACTTTAGTAAAGCCTTTGACACTATTTCCCACAGCATTCTCCTGGAGAAACTGGCTGCTCATGGCTTGGATGGGTGTACACTTCGCTATGAGCCAGCGGTGTGCCCAGGAGGCCAAGAAGGCCAATGGCACCCTGGCCTGTATCAGGAACAGTGTGGCCAGCAGGACCAGGGCAGGGATTGTCCCTCTGTACTGGGCACTGGTGAGGTCACACCTTGAATCCTGGGTTTAATTTTGGTTTCCTCCCCGCAAGAAAGACACTGAGGGGCTGGAGAGTGTCTAGAGAAAGGAACGTAGCTGGGGAAGGGTCTGGAGCACAAGTCCTGTGAGGAGGGGCTGAGGGAGCTGGGGGTGTTCAGCCTGGAGAAGAGGAGGCTCAGGGGAGACCTTATTGCTCTCTACAACTCCCTGAAAGGAGGGTGCACAGAGGGGGAGGGTTGGTCTCTTCTCCAAAAGGACAAGTGATAGGACAAGAGGAAGAGGCCTCAAGTTGTGCCAGGGGAGGTTCACATTGGATATTAGGAAAAAATTCTCTGCAAAAGTTGTGAGGCACTGGAAGGGGCTGCCCAGGGAAGTGGTGGAGTCACCGTCCCTAGCAATATTTAAAAGACGCATGGATGTGGTGCTTAGGGACATGGTTAATGGTGGACTTGGTGATCTTAAAGGTCTTTTTCAACTTCCATAATTCTATGATTCCATGATTTTTAAATGGCTGAAAGAGCATGTTGGGAGCAGCTATGGCTGCTTGTTGCTCAAATGAGGCCCCTCTCTTGGAAGGAATTTTTCACTGGTTTGTAATTCCCAGGAGATGACTACGTTGGACTAAATGATCTTATAGGTCTTTTCCAACCTTAGTGATTCTGTTAAAAGAGCTCACAGACTATCCTGCCTGCCATTGTACTTACCATGTTTGTGCTCAGTACGCATACATTCCTCTCCTTTTTCTGGTCAATTGTCCAAATTATCGGCAGCCTTTGGGGAAAATGAACATTGAATCTGTGTTACATGAATAAGAGCCACACTGATGAGTTCCCACCACAGCTACTTGCAGATAGGAAGGATTTCTCATGCGTGGGCAGCAAAGTCAGGTTGTCACTCTGGGTAAGCAACATCACGCTAAGGCAAAGAGTGAAACAAAGACCAAACCAGAAAGAGCTGGCACTGCAGAGCAGAGAGACAGTGTCCTCTAACACAGTTTAAACAATGCAGTTTTGAAGGCCAGGTCTGTACTGCCTGGGGGATGTCCCAGTCAGAGCCCAAACTCATTCACGTCCACACACAGATTGCGAGCCAGCGCTTGGGGGCAGGTTTGGACTAACCTTTGGAACAAAAGGTAGTTGGTTGCATGGATGTCTCAGAATTACACTGTATGTCATACAAAACAGCCACTGTTAGTGCATCAAGGTAGCAATAATGAATAAACTAGGTAGCAAGTATGAATGAACTAGACCTGGTTCAATATCACTTTTCCCCCTCAGTATTTCTGTGTTAAAAAAAAAAGATTATAGCTGAATAAGGTCAAAATATGGCCAAAAAAAGAGCCATAAGCAGGAAATGTCCAACAGCAATTTTACTCATGCAAGAAAAACACTACAGGATTTTGTTGATCTGAAAAATTAAGACTGTGAACTAAGCCACAAGTGAGCAGGGGAAGGGAAAGGTGTGAGAGGATCATTTTCAGTAGTATCAGCTGCTGCCGGAGGCTCTGGGGAACTGCCTGCTCCTATGGCTGTGGGTTGCAGGGGACACCACACTAGTGAGAGCCTAAACCCACGGCTGGTCACAGCCAAGCCAAGCAGGCTGAAGGGGTAAGTGAAAAAGAAAGAACTTCCAAGCTATAGGTTGAACTATATAATAACATAAAGTATATAACATAACAACCTATCCCTGTGGGAGGACTGCTTTATGAGAACACAACCAGGCTGACTTTGCAGCCACGTTTTCCAGAGAGCAAATTACAAGAACATGTAACCCAAAACTTTCTTATTCAAAATACTTGGATCCATACAAATGCCCAGGATGTGCATATCTGACAGCTGCAGAGAGCACAGCCAGAGCAAAGAAAAAGGGAGATGCAACAAGCCTGTGCATGACAAAATTTCTATGTGAGGATGAAACACAAAGACACAGCTGGGCACAATGGCAGTGGAAAACTGCTCTTTGTATGCCAGCATCTGCAAGGACAACAAGGCATGCGTATAGGGGGATACATATACTCCTTCAAAGTCTTTTCTGTCACCCGAGCAAAGAAAAACATGGAAAAAAAGACAAAAGCAATAAATTAGGACTGAATACAACATGTATGGATGTTTTTTCCTCCACAACTCTATAAAATTGTCAAATAACTGTGACTTCTTTAGGCACAGCCTTCCAGGACCCTGCCCACTCCTGTGGGACTCCATGTATGAAAATCTCTATGGCAATGTCACCCCTTCCTTTGCTCTTTCAGCCACTGGATGAGGGTTGCCAATAAGCTTCTGGTGGCATCTGTCCTCATGTGTAGCTGGAGCCCCAAGGGAAGTGAGCATCTGCTCAGGCTGCTAAGGGATGCTGGTTCGCATCCCATGGCGAACAAACCATCATATGGGACACCATCTCCTCCTCTGCTTCAAAGCGGTTGTTTATGGCTGAGAAGCAGAGATGAGAATGGCATCCTTCCACCTGCAACTCAGTCCAAACCAGTGCCTTCCAACAGCCCAGCTCTCCACCCAAGCCCCTTTTCACTCCCTCACCCATCACCATAAGCCACTGCAACCCTCCAGCTGCAGCAGTAAGAAGGAGAGCTCTGCTTTCAGAGGCAGTCACAGCCTCTCCACTTCAGGCAAAGATCAAAACTGCACCAAAAGCTCTGCCAACTCTCTGACCCAGCTTACTTTCTGGCTGTGAGACGTGGCTGGCTCTGTTTCAGAAAGGCTCCAATGACAAAAATCGCAAGGTCTTCCACAGTGTCTCTTACACCCAGAGGCATCCCAGGTTTTGCAGAAGTTCTCCTCGCACTCACACATTTTCATTGACCTGCTTCATTAGTGCACCGCTGTGAACGGCCAGCTGCCAGAAACAAACAGCTGAGGAAAAGCCAACAGTCATCACATGTGGATTTGCATAACACTCAAACAGTATTCCCATAAGAAAATGCAATGGAAAGAGGATAGGAAAGAAAGATGAGGGAATCCAGGCACAAGCCACAATGCACAGGTAGCTTGGATAATGTGAAGAACATGGCCAAGATAAGGTCATCAAACAGATGGGCTGGATGAACAAATTTCTTTCTGAAAGGGACGCAGATTCAACTTATGTGAGCTTAGCTTTAGTCCAGCTGCCTCAGAAAGATACGCTCCATGCCAAGAACTGCTATGGGCTATTCTTGGGACACCAACCTATTGAAGAAGTCACAGTTAATTCGTCAGCTCAGAACATCAGTATTGTAAGGTTTAGCCAGTGCCCATACCATTGCTGACATTTCTGTGTGGGTGTGGGTGAGAAGCAAGCACACAGGATGCAGCAGGAGCCAGCAGCTGTGTGTCAGTACAGGAGAGGCTGTTGACGAGCGAGGATTTTATGTTGTAAGCAGAAGTTTTTACGGCTTTTCCTGAATAGAGATTTCCCTGTCCATTTTTAATGTTCCCTTTCTTCAGAAAGGGCTGCTGTCTGCAGTGACTCTCATACGTGGTCTTTTGAGTGAGAAAGTGGCTTTAAGTGGGCACTAAGCTTGATTGCAGGAGAGGTTTTTCCATTGCCCCAGGAAAGATACAGATGGGTAGGAAGAGCAAGACAAAAAACATAGGGGAACAACAGCATTCCCAGGTAGGAAAATGAACAGTTGCTAGCTCTATCGCATTAAATTGGAGTTGGATTCAAATCAACCAGTGCTAAAGCTAGCTACAAGTGAGCTTATAAACTGTGAAAAGGACAGGTTTTTCTGCCTGACAGCACTTTTTTTTTTTTTTAATTTGAGATTAAGGCTTCCAAAATAATTCCTGCTGCCTTATGTCTGCAATGGAAACAGAAAAGCCATTTCTCCCACCTTTCCCTGTCTTTTCTGTACTGGGAAAAAATCCCCTTGCACAAAACATTGCTCTTCCTCCTGAACTAGCTGACCATCTCACTAACTGCTATTACACTGTACAAGCCTTTTTGGGTAGACTTAAAAAAAAATAACGATTAAAACAGTTACTGCATTTGAGCAGCAGCAGTTTGCTGTAGTCAGCTCAGAGGAAGACCAACCTAAAAGCGATTTAAGATCCTGTTTTAAAGTTCATCTTGGGCCAAACACATTAAACACTAACTGATAGCTTCCTTTTTGAACAATCAGTTTAAATGACTTCCTTTGACCTCCTGCTGGCAAATGACATTTCGTTCAAAATTATCAAAGCTACATGAGATTTAACAGAACTTCATTCCTTGTGGAATTTCAGCATCCGAGTGAAAAATTGAATTTCCTATTGTGCATGCACCATCTGACACTGGCATAGAGAGCTACTTTGGGTGTAAGAGGATAAATCACTCTTAGAACAACATTGTGACCGCTGGGTATGCAGGGCCTAAGCCAAAGTGACCTTGGGTGCAAGTCAATTAGGACCAGGAGTGATCCCAGGCCAGGATTACCCAACTGCAAGCTTGAAGAAGCTCAGAAGACAAATGTATGTAAAATGTGCCAGAAGCCTCTTGTCCTAGGGTTCATCCTAGGGTTCATGCAAGCAGGCTGGTAAGGAGAGGTTATGCCTGAATAACCTCAGCCCACTCTTTACTGGAAACCTTGCACACGTTGACAAACTCCAGCCCGCGTTTCTTGCTCACTGGTCCTCTTACTGCAGAGAAGAACTTCCCTGTTGTAGCATAACCCATTTGTATGTGCCTTCCCTACACAAAGAGCAGAGTACAGTTTTCTTTACTATATATAACTTCCTTCTGCATATTTCCAGTGACTATTCTACTGCCAGCAGTTACTTCTTTGAAGGCTGTGCGGGATTTCATGTCCCCAGAGGAACAAGTCCCTAGCGCTGATCAATGAGGGCCATGTCATTAACCAGGGATGCACTCTATTGGGCACCAACAGAATGATCTTTTCATGCTTACAAGAATTTTAGTCCTTTAATTTGACTCATTTGCACTCACAGAGGTTATCATCATGCATAGGTAACTTAAGCACAATGTTGTGGGGTTGTTTGGGTTTTTTTTTTTAAAGATTTGAATAAATGAATTAAGTCCTTATGTCAGAGAATTTGAATGTGAGTTTAACTCTTCAAGTCTTAAGGGAATTAAGCAGTTTAATCTCGTAGCCAGAACTTTTACCCAGTTGGGTCAATTCAGACATAGCTATTTCTGTATCTATTGCATTTTCATGCAGTCATACCCTTCCCAGCACCCCACCCCCCTTCAGTTAAGCTTGAGATGTGAATCATTATGGATGAAGCACACACTGTTTTTTAACAGCATCTTCAGTTTATGCATTCTGGGTATCAGACACGCACGCAAGCCTGGCACTAACAAAATGCCGCAGGAAGGAGCAGTTAACATTCCCCACTCCTCCCGGGGTCATTGAGAGGAATACAACAGGGTTAGGAAACTGCTTACAACACTGCTTGGACAGGTGGACTGTGCCAGGTACTTCGTACTGCACGGGGCTGTTGAGTGATGCTCCAAGGAGTGGTTTAACAAATGATGGTCCGTTTAAACTGATCAAGAAACAATTCTAAAAGTGGGGACAGCCTCTGAGTGGTGCAGAGTTGGAGAAAAGACACTCTGGAGCACTACTTCAGCTACAGGGCTGCTTCTGCCCCAAGGTCTCCCTTTGTGCACAGTCAACCGCATACACAAGGGGGGTCCCTGTGTCCCTCGGAGGCTCCTGGGATGGTGCAGCACCAGCAAAGCAGTGTTCAGAGCATGGCTGGGGTCAGGTACACAGGGTCAGGCACCAAGCAGAAGGAGGTTGGGTGGGAGCCAAATACAGGTCCAGTGAGAGAAACAGACACTTTCATGCTGTTAATCACCATATTTTCCTGTTTGGCTGCAGCAGCAACCGCACTATTGCACGAAGCGCAGGCAGAAGCACAGTCCTTTCTCTGTAGGATTTCCCTTGCACAGTCCCAGGGGTCTCCCCATGAACCCACTGTTTTGCTGACTCTGTCCAGCAGCTCCTGTCTGTCGAGGCTCAGGCTCCAACATGGCTAAAACATCGGCAGCAAAGAGAAATCTGTTTGCGCAGTAGAAGTATTCAAAGCCTTGCTGGGAGTGAGCATTGTTTCATGCTTTGAAGACATCACGGCAAACTGCATCAGGAAGGCTGTTTTGGAGGGGGTTGTCAGCAGAGAAAGTGAGAGATGGTCCTGATAAACTCCTCTTTTTCAGAGTTCCACAGGCTGCATTCATTTACTCTCTTTTACCAGTAAAAGAGGTCAAGCCACAGCCAGAGAAAGACCTCTCTAAAGCTGGAATTAGAAAACGTTGTTGAACTTCTGTTTAAGAAACACCATTAAGTTTAATGACACAGGCTCAAGAATTGTTCAAGTTACATGTCAGCAAAATATAAATATATCCCTGTGTTTACTTACAGACCAGAGCAGGGATGCTCAAGACTGCAGCACCTCAGTTACAAAAGGAACCAAGTCAGCATACGTTCTCTTCAGCCACATGCTGTAAATACACTTTTCCACTTGGTAACTGAAAAAATTTTCATTTTTCTTTCTGAATCTAATATAAACCAAGCCTACACTTCTGTTTCCTCTATTTTTAGCAATGCCGTTAGGTGGCAGCACGTCCTTAATTATTCTTAGCAATGCCAAAGTATTTTGGTGGTGTTACAAATAAATACCTTTCATCATGTGTTGACAGTGTAATTATGAACATCATCACCTTCCATCTGAGGGAAGGCTGAGAGAGCTGGGGCTGTTCAGCTGGGAGAAGAGGAGGCTGAGGGGGGATCTTGTCAGTGCTGATCAGTATCTGAAGGGTGGGTGTCAGGAGGATGGGGCCAGGCTCTTCTCAGGGGTGTCCAGTGACAGGACTAGGGGCGATGGCCATCAGCTGGAAAACAGAAGGTTCAGCCTGAACGTGAGGAAACCCTTCTTCCCTGTGAGGGGGACAGAGCACTGGGACAGGCTGCCCAGAGAGGTGGGGCAGTCTGCTTCCCTGGAGACTTTCCAAAGCCGCCTGGACTTGTTCCTGTGTGATCTGCTCTAGGTGCTGCTGCTCTGGCAGGGGGGTTGGACTAGATGATCTCTAGAGGTCCCTTCCAACCCCTAATACTCTGTGAATCTATGAATAAACGGGAACTATGTTTCATGGTAAACATTTATGTAGGTAACCAGAAAAAGAATGTAAATGAAAAAATTAAACACAAAACAGAGAAAGGAAAGAGAGGAAACTAAATATTTCATCAGAGCAGCAGGTTTACTCTGATATGATAGGAACTGAGTGTCCTTCACTCTCCAACTGGAATGTAAAGAAGACCCAAGCTAAAAACGAGAGAGTCAAGCCAAACAAATCTAAAATACCCCAGTTGTCATAAATATTTATTAGTATTTCCACAGAGTGTCTGAGCACCAGTTACAGACTAGGCTACCTATTGCACGAAGTGTTTTACAAGCACAGGGCAAGGAGACAAGCAAGCAGGAGCAGATCCAGCCCCGCAGCCAGAGCTGGAGCCAGGCTCTGTGCAGAAGGCAGCACTGCACCACTCCCATGGGAACTGATGGGATCACTACATCGTACACATCTGTGTTTTGGGCACATTTTATCACTGGTTACTTTAATGTAAATTACACTGATGTTTATTGCTTTGTAGAGAGGAAACATTTGACCAGCAGATTTATACCAGAGAGGGCTGTGCTGTCATAATTCTGTGGGAGGTCACCACAAGTTAAGCAGTCTGCCTTCTTAGCCCATCCTTGCAAAACATACAGTGGCTTTCATGACATTTTATACCTCTAAAAATACTATGAGGAGTTACTAATCATGTTAGAAATGTTCTCATCCTGCCAGGCTATGAAAAGTCACTGCTAAATGTAGATTTGAGAGGGTTTAGGATGCCCAGCATCTAGAAGAAAGAGGCCCTTGGTCTGTTTCTGGTGCCGCTGACACTGCGGTTGATTGCAAAACTAGCAAGTGTAAGAGAGGAAGGACGAGGGAGGGAGAAAGAACAGAGGTCTTTCTGCTACTTTCTAACAGGACACACACACACAATTATTTCCTTGATGAGATGTTTGGTCACTGAAAACTAAGCTTAAGCCAAATTTACCAAACATTCCATATGTACAGTTATAAAAAAGGAAAAAACAATTATTTGCAGTACTGAAAACACAAGCTACTGAATTTCACTGAGTCAGAGAAGAAACTTGTCAGTGGAAGACTGGAGTCTTAGGTGGAAGACTGGAGTCTTAGGTCTCCTAAGTCTCATTCTTGCTTTCAATAAAAATGCCTTCCTTATTCCATATCCCAGCTTCAGACTGAGCAGCTATTCACTTCTAACACCTACTTATAGAGTACCTATTGTTTATCATATCCCTACTTACATTAAACTGAAGGCAGACTGTAAAACCTCCTTATGCCAACTGACTCACTGCTGTCTTAAGCAGACAACAAGCCACCAGCAACAGGACTTGACCCAACGTCTTTACTGTCACTGTGTGGTGGCAGAATTTCCAGTACAAGCTGTCCCTTTCAGTTCTTCCCCACGTGCACTGCTAATAGGCCCTGGTCCTGCATATATATATGAAAAAAATCAGTGTGAACGTTGAATCGTTATGCTAAGTCACAAGGTTTTTGTCGTTTATCTATTACTACTTTAATTACTGTAAGTGTAAGAATGTAGGTGGTCTTGGCATTTCAGACTGCAGCACTAGAACAGCTACCAGAGCACTAGCAGACAAGGTGTCACATATTACATTCTATATTATTATAAGGGTATTTATTGTATATCGTACGGGAGGCATTTAATAACATCGTCCCTCGCCGTTATTCAGCAAGACTTTGAAAAGCCCATCCATCATGCCATAATCCTTATGTACAGTGCTACATTCATGTACATCAGTTGGTACTTGATCACCATCTACTTTTATTCAACATTTCTTTGCTGCTTTTGAATAACAAATCTGTTTACAGCTTCTGTGAGTGAAAGGTACATGACAAGCAGGTTGAGACGCAGAGTAAAGGCCAGGAAAGTTTCCGACCTGAGTTGGCTTCTAGGGTGAGATGCACTACAAGCCAGATTTTAGAAAGACAAATCAAAGGGAGTGCTTACACTTTGATCCTTTCATACTTCAGACTGGGCCTCCTCTTAAACTTAACCTCATTAATTAACCTTGGAAGAGGTGAATACTCCGGAGCTAAGAGAGAAAGTAGGGACTCGAGCAGAGACTGCAGCAGAGACCCAGGACAAGGTCTAGAAATGAAATAGAATTTAAAAAAAAAAACAAACAACAAAGAAGGGTGATGGTTGGGAGGCACAGCTGATGAGAAGAGGTTTCTGAATTCTGTGAAACCTTTGAGATTCAATGCAATTTTCTGACATTTCTTCTGGGACGTAGAGAGCAGAGAACCCTCCTCTGAGCTCTTGCAAGGAGGCTGCAGTGACTACTTCCATGCAGGAGAACATATCCAACTCCCAGAGGCCCCACAAGAGATGCTCATAGCACCTCCCTGGCAGCTCCACATTGAGGACCATTCTGCAGGAAGATCAGCACCAAAGCAGGGCGAGGGACATCGTCCTAGCAGCCAACCTCACGTCAGACCCTCACTGTGGCCGGGACTGGCAAGGGTTGTGTGCCTTGCTACTGCTGAATCACAGGGGTTAGATCCCATCTCGTTGGGTGTCCCGTGTGTGCTGTATGCCAGGCACACCCTGGTACTGCGCAGTACCAGGCCAGCACACAGAAAATTTGGTAAAGCAACCACTGCCAGACCAAGGTTGTTTTTCCATCTTAAGCCATCTCTAAATAAACAGCAATAGCAGGAGGCTGGAGGGATTTGCATTTCACAAGATAGGGGACTGGTTCCCACTTTTCTTTCCAGCAGTAGTGTTTTACACATGGGGCCAGCACACCTCAACCTCTGCACCGGCCCTGGGCAGCACAGCAACCAGCGCAGTTTCCCCCGCAGCCTCCTGAAACATCCGATTCAGCTGAAATGTTACTGCCATAGAAGCAAAGAACCACCTTTTCTTTTTCACCCAAACATGCTTCGAGATCGAAGCATGACCTGTCTGGGAAGTTTGTCACTCCTCTGCCTGCACAAAATATAACCTGGAGCCATTATTGTATAACAGATATCGGGGGTGAACTCACCCTGCCAACGTGGTCTCCTTGTAAGACCAGCACCCAGAGCCACGTTCGCGCTTGTGACAACAGTTGTTTAAACAAGCCAAGTGGGAAAACTGCTTGTGAGAGAAGTAATCTGTTTCCCTTCGCTGGGCACCATAGCAGACAGACCCTGCCTGCCCTAAACGCCCTCCTCCTCACTCCTGCCTCTAGGAATTGCACGTGTCCAACATGGTCCTGGGATGTCATTCCCACCTCCCAACTCTGTGCACAAGACACAGCCAGTTGTCTCCTTTCCTGAGCTGCTGATGGGGATCAGCGAGTGGGAGGGAAGCCACGACCTATGCTGCAAAAGGAGGGACGTGTTGCATACCCTGCCCAGCCACAGCGCTGCCCCACAGCTCCTCTCCAGCCACGCCCCAAGGCCCAGCTCTCTTTCAGAGAAAAGGCAGTGCTGAGACCTGCCACAGAGGTTTGACATCTTGAGAATCCTGGGACTTGGGTAGGGAGGCCAAGGGATGCTTGAATTTGGCACCCTCCCTGATCAAGTACTGCCAAGAATGCTTCTAAGGACTTTCTGCTGGAAATTAAAGCTGTTCACTCACACTCTGAAACTACCTGTGGAAATATGGCAATAAGCCCATCTTTTCCTGAAAGCAAATCCCTTGTCTAGCAAGGGTCTCTTTGGCAAAAGCAGATACTATTGACATACAGGGAATGAAGCCAGGCTCAGATTTAAGCCCTAATTTAATTTAAAAATAGAAAAGTAATAATAATATTGATTCAAATACATGCACTTGTCCAGAAAGTCTCAAGTTTAACACACGCTACTCGGGTTTCTGAGCTATCTGCATCTGGGCACTCAGGACAGAGTCACACCTTACGAACAGCATTGAAATGGGCCCCTTTAACGTAACGTACCAGGTGGCTGCTTGCGGCACTAACAAGACAGAGGGAATGTGCTCTTGTCGTTGCTAACGAGTTTGTTTCTAAGCTTGCCCGATTCTTTCGAAACAAGATGAATCTCACAGACCCCCTTGCATCGAAGGCAACAGTGATTATGTGTTCCCCTATTTATTGCCAGGAAGTAGCTGAATAACAAACACATAGAAACTATGCGTGAAAAAGCAAATAGAGCATTAATAGCTATCAGCTTATTACTTTAGAATGGACAATAGGATATCTAGTCACTATACCTTCCAATAATAACATAAAGCTGAGGTCAAGATTTTGGATCTCAGCTATATTGGCAGTTGTTCCTACAAGGAAGAAGAAGAAAAAAAAAAAGTTAAGTGAGGTTCCCACAGACCTTAAAAAGCAGAAACATCTGTTGCTGCTATGAGCAGCTCAGATGCAGAGTTCATCAAGAGAAAGTCCAGCAGCTAGGCCAGGTCTCTGCTTACCACCACATGCCTCTGTGCTCAATGGGAAATGATCAGAGGCAGTTTCAAGGGACATATCAATAATTCAAAACAGCCAAAACTAGCATAAACAAGTAAGAATTAGTGCGCTCTCCTTTCTCCTGCCAGCAAGACTGGAAGATGTTACTGATTCCTTAAATGTGCAGTCTCGAGCATCGTTGTCAGAACTGTCCCTAGCTGATGAGTTGCTCCACATTGTGCATTTATTTCATTTTTAACAAACAGTTTTGAACTGAAACACTGAGCAGAAATTCCAAAGAAGTGAGTCTTGTTCTCAGCAGTACAATCTTCTCCAGGGCTGGGGGAAATGGCAAGTTCTCATGGTCTCCCTTTTTCTGTTTGAGAACTTAATCCCTGTTTCAGTGATCCGTTATTCATCCATTTCCAGCAATGTATGCATGGGTTTGTGGCTTTTATATTGCACAGAAAAACATCTCTTCTAACATAAGGTGACATACTAATGTCAGGGATGCTGTTTTGCTAGTGTACTGTTCTCAGCGAAATTCTATCAAAACCTCTTCTCTGAGCAAAACCTTTTGGCAAACCAGAGATCATTCACAGGGAGTGAGATGCACAGCTTTAAGCAATTGCTCTGCAAGTAGCGTGGGTAAATATCCACAGATAAACTCCTGCTTCTACTTGGAAGGCATTGAACTGCATCAAGGCTGCAGCAAACATGAGTCCAAAAAGTAAACGCTGATGACTTGGCATTTTGTACTGCCTAACCTCTTAAATATTGTATGTGGGAAGCATCACAGGCATAGAGGCCTGTCAAAGGAAGGAACCTCTGTATGCCAGATTTCCATGTAAAAACAGATTCCCAGATACAGAGCTTTATTTTGCTTCCCACTCTTATACAAAAAAAAACAAAACAAAACAAAACAAAACACCAAAACACTTCCAATGCTGTGCAGAGCAAAAATGCAAAGGGAAATGAAGTCAAGACCTCTGGACTTGAAGGAGTGAATCTTGGCCCTGCTTTCTCCTCACTCATGTGCTGGCATCAATCTAGAGTCACTCTTCTGCCTCCTTGCATACAGCAGCACAAGGACACCCTAGCCCCGTTTCCGGGGAGAAGCAACTGAGGAGACTGGAAGAAAGAGAGATTAGAGGAGCACAGTTTTTGGAGCTCAGATTTATTCCTTAATTCAGTTATTGCTGTTATGAAAATAAACTGGGCCGTAAGCAGACAGGTTTTTTTCTTTTATTAACACATTGAAAGAATAGACTTAAAGATAAGAATATGATGACCTGCAGTTTAGATCTATCCCATAGTATTTATGAAGACATGGGGTTAAACGCAAATATGCCAAGAAATAGTGCTACCAGATATGCACAGACAGTTTGACACATATTTCTTTTGGCAGCAATGCCACTGTAAGAAACTTTCCCTTTCTCCTCCATTTTTCCCCACTAGTTTGAGAGTTCCTTGAACTATCACCAGCTCTCCCACAGCACAACATGCAGCACCTCGTGTGGTACAAAACAGTACCAGTATAACTAAGGACATCAGAGGTCAGAAGCAAGGCAGCAACAGCAGGCAAAGGCTTCTCAGGCACTGCTGCTGAAAAGCAAAGTTCATCAAAATTGGTTGGGGTTTCACTTTTAGGTCTTGTCCAGAAAGAAACTTCCATGCTATACTGACTCCAAGTCAACGCAAAGAAAGTATGTCCTATGCCTGCCTCCATTCCTGACCTCCTGAAAACACCGTCTCTTGCAGGACCCTCCACCTCCACCTGCTCCAGATTTGGAGAACAGAAAGTAGGTTCAGGTCCACTGCAAGCGACATTCCAAGACAGCTCCTGTGCTCAGCATTGTTGGACAACTCTGTCTTTGCACGGCTTAGAAAGTGAGTAAAGACTTACAGGCACTGCCAAGTGGTCCAGAGCCACGTATGTTCAGACAGCTTGGGACTAGCCCTCTCTAAAGTAGATTGACATGCTGACTTTCACAGCAGTTGCTCTCCTTTGGGAAACACATGGTGTTTCCATCGCCCTAAAGCAACTGGTTGGAGTAGTGTGGAGTGGGAAGGGAAAGAGGGGTAGAAAGGAGGGTCACTTAAGTATCTGAATTGAAGTAAGGGCTGTGTTGTAGCTCACCAGAGTGCTGGTCTTATGGTAAGATAAGATGAGATGCTGCATGCACAGCTAGCAGTATTGTGCAGGGCAATAGAAGGCCCCCACAGCACTGA
This sequence comes from Rhynochetos jubatus, assembly GCA_027574665.1. NCBI lineage: Eukaryota > Metazoa > Chordata > Aves > Eurypygiformes > Rhynochetidae > Rhynochetos > Rhynochetos jubatus. The sequence continues at coordinate 72,701,362 of CM050690.1, read as the reverse complement.
GCAGGTGGGTGTCAAAAGGGCAGAAGAAATTAACCGTAGACAAAGAGGCAGCGTCTCAGTGAACAAAAGGAGATCTATCTTCGCACAAAGTCCATTTAAACAGAAAATGCACTGACATGGGATTCCTGGATGTTTTGTATGGATTCAAAAACCTGGTTGATGGATCTATGGAATAAAAATCCTTTGGGAGGTTCTCACGTCAAATACCATCTCTGGCTTGGAAGTCACCAAAAACCAAATTATTTGAGGCAGGAAAGAGTTTTCACTTTAGGCTTGCTTTATTACCCTCTTCCCAAAGTACCTGTTACTGGTCATTGTTGAAGAGAGAGTAGGTGGCTGGATAGGCCTTTATCCTGATGCATTACAGCTGCTCTTCTCCATGCATAGTGTGTAACATTTTCTTTGCACATATGTGCCAGTCCTGGAGTATAATTGACCAAGAAATGAGAGGCCACCGCCTAGAGATCTCAGTCCCTTATCAACGCGAGATTCCCAGGAAACAATTCTATTCTAGGAAACAACTTCAATCAGAGTCCAAAGTGGAAAGCAAAACTCTCCCACCCTTTCCCCAACTCCCATTGCTCCAAGGAGCCATGCCTTGTCCAAAATTAGCAACACGTAGAGCCAGAAGTCCTGGGTAAGTTAAGAGTCTTTACTTACTATAATGTAATATATATACACTAAGAGTGCCCTCTTCTGAGGGTGTCTCTATGGTCTGATCAATACAGCAGCTTCTGTCCTTCCCTTCCCAGTGGAAAACAGAGACATAGGTACCCTGCCATAGGTGTAGGGTACCTTCCACCTTGTTCTTTAACACATGCCCCACAGCCACATTTACAGGCTGTAGCCTCCTTAAGGGGACAAGAAAAAGAGAAAACGTTGCCAAAAGAGAGAACAAAAAAAGAGAGGAAAAACATAAGCAGCAAGCACAGTGGAAGTGGCATCTTAACTTTTCCCATGTTGGTAATACGGGAATCATTGCAGTCAGGCTGTTAAACTGGAGGGTGAAAACCCACCAGCTGTAGATCAAGGAGACAAAACTTAAGGAGCTTCAGAGGACTATTTCACTCAGTACTGCCAACTTTCACGTTTTCCTACCCATCTTACCACATTTAGTGTTTCTCAAAGTCCCAACTCCTGAAGGCAAATGATTAGAGACAAGGAGAGCAGACTGAAATGCCCTAAAAGTTTCCATCTGTTTTCATTTCAGAGAAATGCCAAATACTGTGGTCTTAGCAGTACCAGATGGGAGCTCTCTCAACAATGTACCTTTTTTTCTTTTAGGAAATGCCAACTTGTTAAAGTTTAAACCCATCATAGAACTGCAACAGTTTTGACAGAACCTCTCAGATCCAGGCTAGAATCATCGGTCACCAGATAAAAGGGATCCCAAAAGAAAGCAGTTTGGAAAAACTGCTCTGAGGCGTGCACCTGTGGATATGTGATTACACAGCCAGTAAGACCAAGACCAAGACATGTCCTTTACCTGAAGTCATTCAAAAGAGGCAAAGGGAGAACCTGAGCTCATTCATCTTCCTGGAATGGGTCTACTTTGCCATGTCAGGTTTTGGGGAAGCCTGAGTCTAGAAGATTTTTTTTTTTTTTTTTTGAACAGAGCCTAGCACACTGTGGCTGTGACTGGAACTCTACAGGAGAGCAATAAAGTTATCACAAGCACCTCTACATAACTAGTTTCACTTAATAAAACCCAAACCACTTTGTGTCATTTCCCTCCTTCCCTTCCTCTAAAGTTCTGCCACTGCCAAAATTTCTTGTTTCTGGCAAGTGCCAAAGCATGTTGCAGGCAAACTTGCTGACATAGAAGTTGTGCTCCATTTTGGATTCCTCTGGATGTTTGTTTCAATATAGATGATTCCCACTTGACCTAGACCTCTTTCTTTGGCTAATTTTGTCCCCTAAAAAAATGCATATCTTAGCTTTCTCTGCCAGAAGAAAGGTCAAAAGGAAAATGGGAAAAAAAAAACCAAACCAAAACAAAAAATTTCACAGAAATGATCCACTTTCTATCATTTAACACATACTGCATTGCTAAGCTAGAAAATAGCCAAAAATTAGAGTACTGGGCACAAGATGGAAGAGAGGTATTTCTTTCTGGTTTTGGGCTGTATTTTCTTTTTGGGCTATATTTTCAAAGAGCAGTATGATTCAGTTGTCTAATCCTCGCTGGTTAGCAGAATTACTCAGAGCTATGGCGTTGCAGGAATATATTGAAACACCATTCTCAGAAGTTTTAAAATTTGCCAGATACTGGGGTAGAGAGGTGTTTCTGTAGTAGAAAGTGGAACTGAGCATCCCACTCCTGAACAGACTGTAATTATTGTTCTGGTGATGGTTGTTGGTATCTCAGAGGTGAAAGCAGACATTTTGGTGAAAAAAACCCCTGCAAAGTCCCAGATTGCCAAAAAAGTCCCCAACCCAAACCAACAACACATATGGACATCACTGGGAGTACACACACTCTCACATCGAGGCTGTCAGCAGCAGTCAGCACTTGAATAGCATTGGTCTCCAGACCACTGAAAGGACACCAGAGGTTTAGCATTGATTTAAATGGCATCAGCATTATTGTGCTCACAAATATTGCTTAGAAAAAAACATGTAAAAAGCATGAGGTAATGGCCAGAACATAAGCTGAAATTTGAAATTTTGGCAGGTAGTCAGAGTGAGTAAAGAAAACAAGAATTACCTGTTTTCTGCACTGAAAGGATCAGGAAAAAAGTTGCCTCTAATGAGGTCAGCATCTATTAAGTGTAAAGTCATGGCTTTTTGGCCAACTGAAACAATGCCACATTTGTTCTTAACAGCCAAAAGAAAGCCTTGGAGAATAGAAAGTGCTGGTGCAAAGGAATCTGTCAGATACAACAAGGACTAGTTGGCTAAAGGAAGTCTTAGGAGTTTTTATGAAAGTGGGAAGACAGAAGCCAAAAATCAAGTAGACATGCTCTCACAGTTTTGCAGAATCAGTACAGAAAATGCCCATCTCTCACTGCCCCCCAAAAAAGGAAACTTCTCTGGGAGCTGGTGTATAGATCTCAAGAAGACATTTATTCACTGAACGTACAGCTACAACCCCACAGTTAGTCATACAAGCCCTTTAAATCCACAATACCTACTATAAACAAGCCTACTTACAAATAAGCCATGATACCCCTGAGATACAGTCAAAGGCACACAGCTGGAACGGGAGTCCTCTTGCCTTGCAAGCAAGACTGATCTCATTTCATTCTGATTTTTACATGAAAATAACCTTTACACATACACACACAGAGCGCTGAACAGTCATACAGATTTCTTGTTTTAGATGGATTTGTTCTATACTCACATAGCAGGATGGCTACTGTACTTTTAAAGTGATTGTGAAAGCTCTCAACATCAACTATGTTAATCTGTAACATACGCTACGCAGGTTGTCACTGATATATCAGACATTGGATTCAAACATTTTATTCACATAAATGAGGTAATTACTGCCCTGGAGATGGCAGATATAGTGAAGGAGACAGATGTCACTCATTAAATACACTTTGTTTCACAGAACTTTGTTATTGCTTCGTGTGCTGCAAACGAATTTGGCAACATTTCCCAGTCAGTCGGGGTTTGTCCATGCACAAAAACTGGGAAGAATTTGATATTGGAGATTATCTCATCATGTAGATTTTTAACATCAGAACAAAAAAGTCACTCTCAGGCTAGAACTGCTACTCTGCATGGGAAAAATTTCTCAATACAAATCCATTACTGTTTTTCCTTCTCACTCCCTTAGGGTTGTTCTTACCTCACACACTAAGCTTGATCCATGTCCAACCTATTGAGCAAGCCCAAATGATGGAATCAAAATTGACTCTCCCTTCCTAAATTTAATAAAGGGGAAGATATCATTTAAGGAGTGATGCCACGAACAACCACCCTAACCTCCACAGGCTCTCCCCTCTTATAGCTGCATCAAATCACTCCAAGAACTCTCCATCTGCAATTGCTTGTGCTTGTAATGACCATCAAATCAACATCAGAGTGCTCAACAATGACTGCAGGTCAACCTCTGACTCTACCTGTAGGCACAAACTATTAATAACAGTATTTTAAAAAGCTATTGAGGACAAATGGCAAAGTCTACCAAAAAAAACCCCAAACCCAAACAAACCCAAACCCAAACCAGATCAAATGTTTATCTGGCTTTTGGCAGAGTAGAATCCAATCACCTCCCTCGCATAACTACATGTATATCATTTGTCACCACAATAACTTGATGAGGCAAGGAGTTGTTGCTATTCCCCTTTGGAGGTGTAAATTAGAAAAAATTATTAAATTGCTCAACCAAGGCCATGGAAAGATTCTGTGGCAGAGCCAGGTATCGATTATGTCTTTCCAGCCCTTGTGCAGGAACGTACAATTGTTTTTGAAGAGGAAAAAACATTAAAGACTCAAAAAACATTTCACTGAGTTTTGAGAACCTTTTCAGATTTCAAAGTACTGAGAAAAAGAGTTCAGATTATTCTATGTAGGAGAGTTGTTTTACATTTGGATATACCCAAGATGTTACTTTTAGTAGACATATTGAAGAGCAGAGATATTTAACACAAGGAGAGTTCTCCATGGACAGGGGAGAAGATTTAACGTTTTCATAGAGAAGCCACGTTGCACAGGGCTGAAAACATTACACTGCATGAAGGGAAGAACACCTACTTGCCCCACCCCCAAATCCATTGTTACAGGTTTCTTGATTTTTCCTACGTGCTTTCCATGGTATTTCAGGTTTAAATCAGACAGCAGCCTTTCCGTTTACTTCTTCATTGAAAAAAAAAATAAAAATCAGAATACATTTATGTTTAACTGCAAGGCGGTGAAAGGCCTTGTGGAAAGAGAAAGGGGGAACCGTATGTCTCTGGTGGCTCCAGTCCTCCCACATAGGGTACTCAATATCTTCAGTTCAGCTTCCCTGCTGTAAACAGGAGTACAGGACAGGGTTCGGTCAGGGTGTACTCACAGTATCTTCCAAGGCAAAGGCCCACTGCTTTCAGTCAACCCTATCTGCAGAAGAGGAAGAACTCCATTTCATGGTAAACAAAATAAACCACAGGCATGAGTGGCTGTAGATGCTTCAAATCCAATACACATCTCATTGGAAGGCCTCTGAGAACATCCCTCAGAGCTATTCAGATGGGCATTCAGAATATCCATCTGGTGGATAAGGAAACTACTACCGTCCTGGTTTCAGTGGGACAGAGTTAATATTCTTCCCAGCAGCTGGTGTAGTGCTGTGTTTTGGATTTAGCAAGAGAATAATGTGGTAACGCTCTGATGGTTTGGTTGTTGCCAAGCAGTGCTTATGCCTTAAGTCAGGGACTTCTGAGTTTCCCGGGCTCTGCCAGCCAGGAGGTGCTCAAGGAAATGGGAGGGGGCACAGCCAGGACAGCTGAACCAGAGTGGCCAAAGGGATATTCCATACCATCATGCTCAGTACCTAAACCAGGGGGAGTTGGCTGGGGGCAGCAGCTGCAGCTCGGGAACTGTCTGGGCATCGGTCAGTGGATGGCAAGCAATTGTGTGCTGCATCCCTTTTTGTGTATTTTTTAAATCATTATTATTTTCTCTTCCCTTGCTGTCCTACTAAACTGTCTTTATCTCAACCCACAAGTTTTACCTTCTTTTTTTCCCCGATTCTCCTCCCTACCCCACCGGGGAAGGAGTGAGCAAGCAGCTGTATGGTGCTTAATTGCCAGCTGGGGTTAAACCACAACCGTTAGTGAGAAAGTTCAATTTTTTTGCAGAGAAAGACTCCCTGTCTTTCTGAGGCACTGTACAGAGTGGATGATTTGTCACCATGACCTGAAATACAGGAAGCAGCTTACATGACAGTTTCCACAGCACTTTCTTTCACTCATAAATAGACACATATGTAAGCTGCTGGTTAATTAAGAGGTCAATGTCTCTGAATTCCAGATGTGCATTTAGAAACACAGCCAGACCTGCCAGCCGAGGCTCTGCAAGTGTTTGGTACAGAGGCTTTTGGAAGCTGTTCTTTGTGCTCGTGAAAGCATGAGAAGACAGTGTGGGAACTACCCAGAAAACTCAGATTTATTACAACTTGATATCCCCTAGTCAGAGAGTAGTATCCTCTAGGAAACACACATGTTCTGATTCACCAAGGCCTCCTACACAAGCAGAAATTAAGACTGAACAACACAATCTGCTTTCTACTGAAGCCACAACCTTTTTCTGTTACCACAAGTATATCCTATAATTGAATTCCCTGTTGTGATTTCCTCAAAAAGATTACAGCAACACCAAGAAAAAACCATGGGTCATTTAATTCCACAGTTCTACACATAAACCACAAGACCATCTCCCTTGCTCCAGGGGAGACAAACTCTGATGTAGGCTAAGACTATCCTGTAGTAACCACATTTATTTTTTTTTTTTTCCTCACCAACAATGATCTACACAAGCAGAAAAGGGAATATAAGACACAAATGAGAAACACATGTTTAAAAAAAGAAAAAGAAAAGGAGACCACAACAGACACTCCTATCATTCATCTACTGGTTCAACCAATGACCCACAATCAACCTCCTGAAAGACCCATGCAACAGCACACAAAATTCTCCCCGTCCCCCTCCCCTCCATGTGCTTGAAATGAAAACATGCAGTGGAAGAGTCATTAAACCTGAATAAACTGACCCAGAGTTCAATAAACAAGTTCTAAGACATTAATGATAAGAAGCGGAAACATCCAGTACAAACAAGAATATCACGGCACAGCGAGAACCCTGAGCTACATGCAAGTCCCGTAGCACACGGAGAAACATAGTGATTGCTCTTCCAAACATTTGTTGTTTATTTCCACTTATCTCTTGTTTAGGTACAACACACCTATGTCATGGGGATAGGCTGACAGATACATTTAGTCTTTGGCATGCTCCTGATTACAGGGAGTTTGACTAAAGACCTACGCTGCTGCAATCCAAATGAGGCCTCTGATTAACTCCTCTTGGTATTAATTAGAGCTGCACATCGTTAATCAGAGAGCAAAGATAACGCATTTCCAATTCTTACCTCCTGAAGGAAATGGGAGTTTGTGGCAGCTGCTTTCTAGGAGGTCTAATGGTGGTGAACATACAGCAGTGTCTGGAGTTCAGGTGCTGGATGGACACAGACCAGGAAAGGCACCAGGACACAGGCAGAGCAAACCACAGATGAGTGGCAGAGCAAAGACTTTCAGGGACACCTGAGTCTGTTCAGGGCCCTGTTCAGGCTCCTGGTCCTAAATTTTTAAGCCTTCACCCCTCTGTGGTTTGTTTTGTTTTGGTTGGGGGTTTTTTTGAGTTTCTTTTTTTTGGTCATGCATTGCTCTTCCTGGATTATTTGGATTGTTTTTCTTTATCTTTGGAAGGGGAAAGAGGTCCTGGAGGATGAGCAAGGCCAAACTACAGGAATAAGAGATACTTCTGCCCAAAAGCACACAAATTGAACAACATACAGACACATGCATGTGCTGCCATTACTCTGCAACCACAAAAATTAGGTGTGGGTGGTGTCTTGCACATCTCAGCCCGTTCCTGAGTAATGTTTCCAGTTCATTTAACAAATACCCTACAGCAGTCATTCAGCAATGCTGGCATCTCATGGCCAGACAGCAATGGTGCTAGGGCTTGGCTACCTTGAACCTTCCTCAAATTACTTGAGATTGCAATTTCCCAACACCCAAGACCGTGCGCTGGGCATCACAATCTTGACTAAAGTCATCCTTGAGGGACCCCTCCAAGGCTGAATCTGAAATCTGTTGTTTGTGCAAACCTCACTGTCCCAACAGTGGCTGGGGACAATTCCAGACCTAAAGGACAGAATCCAGCCCATGCCAGGTGTCTGCTAAGCTGGACAACAATACAGAGATATTTTCAGAAGCTAGGTTGTCTGTAGATCTCTTCCCTGCCACAATGTGAGGGTTGCCATGAGAAGAAGGAGTCTCACAAGGAGGTGACACACAGGAGACATCGCTTCTTCCTGCTGGACCACCAGTTCTTTTCTAATCCACCAGCAGAGCACCTAAATACTACTGTGCCGGTCTAGATGCGATTTGTCTAGATCTGTGTAGGTTAATGTCCCATTGGAAGCATGCCTTTGTAGAGTCCAAGGCAGGCACCATCTCAGGAGGGTTTCAGTTACATCTTGCTGCCACTCCCTTCCACGCTAAGGTATACTCCCCACTCTCCTGCTGTTTTTCCCTTTATTCTCGAGGATCCTTCGTGCTACCATTTCCTTGTTTATGTTTATCTGATGGAGCAGCTCTGTGGCTGCCGCCTCGCAGAGTGCACGATGGGTTGTTTGCCCTGCAGAGCCCAGCCCAGCATCATCTGCCACCTCTCTCCAATCTTGTTTTCTGTCTGATGTCTCACAAGGTGAAAGCCTGTGATTTCCTTCCTCCTTTTCTTCCTTCCCCTCCCTCCAGACGCATATTTTTGTGTTGAGTTTTACTTGCTTTCCTGGGCTCTGCACAGCAGCACCAGTTGTCCCGTACATTAAGAGAGCCCTCGAGCATCACATTACCTGGAAAACTCAGGGAGAGCCCTTAGCTCTCCCCCTGCTCTCTAGCTGACCCCAAACACCACTGAAGAGATCAGAATTCACTTTTTTCCTGTTTTCCTTGCAGTAACAGCACCACCTTTCGGCTCCCCGCACGATGCTGTGATTTCCCACCAGCTTCTCAGCGATGTCTCTGCAGAGCACTGACATTTCCCAAAACAAGCCCTCGTCTGCTTTAACTAGGCTCGTTTCCTTTGCAATACCATTGCTTGGAGAAAAGAGGATTCCACAAGTCCCTGAAGTGCCAGGTCATCGGCTCAGCCAACCACACATCACCTGAGTGCTTCTTCTCATAACTCAATGGCTTGTCAGATAAGATAACCGGTTAGCAATTAATTCCACCTCCACCCAGCTCTGCGCTAAGAGTACAGCAAAGCGGGCAGTAGCACGGCTCAAAGCACACAGTCATTTTCAGCCCTGAGTGTACATAAACACACCGATGCTTTGAGCCTTCTCTAATTGGCCTACGAGCATGAACTGGATGCAAAGGAGTGGTGCTCGTCGACCCTGTTTTGAAGAATGACTACGCGCAAGGTATAGTCATTTGCCGGGAGCTTGTGGTGTATCTAGCAGAAAAACAACAACTGGGGAGGCTTTTTGAGGCGAGGCATTAAGAATCTGACACACAAGGAGAGGGATGACAACCTCCACATATTTAAAGTAAAAGCTCACCTTCAGTTTTCAATCACGCTTGAACAAGGGTTTGAAACCTATGTCTTTGCTTCCTTTATTGGTGACATCCAACACAAAAATTGCCGTTGCTTGGAGCAACTGCTGTAACACAGACTTTAATCACCCACCAAATCTCCCTTTCCCTGCTCCAGCTCTGATAAATCATTCTCACTTTATTGATGTGATTCCCACCAGCTGGGCTCTGATCCTTCTGCCTCCCTCAGGGGTTAGTGACACCAGCAGGGGTGAGGATCTCCTAATCAGGGATAAAGCAGAACAGATGCACCCCTTTAACAGTGCAGATGCAATCCAGTTCCAGTAAGGAAAGTGTTTTGCTCAGAATTCAGCAGAATCTGCTTCATTTTGGGGATTAACCTTTCTGTTACACTCTCTGGTAAATCTGCTTTGGGAATGTCTATGACACAGAAATAAACCACTTAAGATCAATAAATAAATACACCTGCAGCTGTCTGAAGAAGCAGAGCAGAATACTGCTGTCCTTGAAGTTTGAAATTAAAAGCAATTACAGGTTGACTCATGTTTCCTTGGACTATGACTGTGTACCTTGACCTTTGCAGTGGTAGAAAGTGAAGTAATCAGGTGTATTTGAAAACACACAAGTATGTATATTCTGATTTATAGTGTGTCCAGTAACCTTGAATTAAATCCAGCACGTTAAATCAGATGAATGGCCACTTACAACACCTTTCAAAATCCAAGCAGAAATAGGCAGCAGCTTTCCTTCACCACTTCTGATTCACCTGTAAATGACCCTTATTTCCATTATTGTTTATTACTTTTCTCTTACAAAGCCCAGGAACCAAATTCCACTGGGGTAATGCTAAGGATGAAACACCAAAGGATGCAGATACTGTCCTAAACAGTAATGTTCCCATTGCCGTGGCTTGAATGCTGGCAGTCCCTCAAAAGCTGGTGTAAAAGTAGGCAAAATACCTTACACAGTTTTGTCCTCCTCCATTCAGACCTTCCAAAAGCCTGCTTCAAAGCATCTCCCAGTAGTTCTTAAGGGTCATGTTTTGGCTAATCAACAGCCATCTCTGGAATGAAAACTTGGCTGAAATGAGCATATTGGCCTTCCTGCCACAGTATCTAATCTGAGTTCAAATGAAAAACAAATATGCAAAGACTGGAACAATGTTTGCCTGTTAAAACAATCTAGATGAACACAATATAGGAAGGAAATAGCAAAGAGTTCAGGTATTTGCACAATAAAGTTGAACGCAGGCTTTGAGGCAGTTTTTTATGGTGTCTCCCACCTAGACATAGCTGTACCTGGAGGGAAATTTCAAAATACTCTGCATTGCTCAATAACAGCTCCTGAAGAATTGAACGGAGATTTTGCAAAGGCTGTTGCTGTCTGTTGTCAAAGGTTTTCCTCTTAATTATTTACAGCTTGATCCCAAACTCCATATAAATGCAAACCTTAATTTGCAAATGGGGATGCTATTAAAAAAGGGGAGAAAACCAATTTGTCTTTATTTAGGCACCTAAGGATGGGGTTGGCTCCTGGCCATTAACAGCTTTGTTTGACAAACACAACCCATGCTGGACTTCAGACCAGCTGGAGGTTTTCTGGGCAAGGGAAGTTCTTAATGAGTTTTAATCTTATTAAAGTACAGCTTGGAAGTATCTGGGATATATTACGCACACAAACCCAACAGGAATTGAAGATTTTTCTGCTGATTGATAGCTGATTTTTACCAGCAACTAGCAGCTCAAGCAACCTCTTGTGCTGACTAATTCCTTGGTCATTCCAGATGGAGCTGGCAGAGACGGTCCTACCCCAAATCTGTTTAGTGTATTATGTCCTCTTAATTTACTGAACAGAGTTCACTTAAAGCAGCCTTAAATACTAATTATTCTAATTCATCTATAATAGGAGTGGGACTGATGAAACAACTCACTTCAAATGCCCTAGAGGTATCTTTGATAAGATACCTGCCAGTATGCAGTCATCAGTATTTTGTCCTCTATCTACTTCAGAGAAAGGTACAGTGTGATCATGAGAAGGGAAATCAGCCACTAACGGGAAACTGAAACCAGCAAGGCAAATCAGGAAACCAGCAGGAAAACGTTAATATCTACATTAATTATCCATCAGGAGCAAACAACTCCCCTAGCAATAGTGTAAATATTACATTGTTCTTTTATTTTACATTAGGCTGTTGCTTTAGCGGTGGGAGGAAAATTAAGATCTTCCCACGTGAAACTGGAAATGTCAGTTTCCTCATAAATAAACTGGGTTAGGAATGCTGGTAGCAGTCTGCCCGGGCCCACCCCCCCAGCACCACAAGCACCGGGGTTGGAGGCTGACAGCAGAAATATAAAGAGCAAGTAACAGCCTGGCACATTTTGACACAGGATTTCCTCTAAGGGTGTTTTTTCTGGGTCTCCCCTTTGATTTCCCTCGGATACCTGCCTCAGCCTTCAGCTCACACACAGCAGAGGGAGCTAAGCCACCAGAAAACCAAAAAACCCTGCTCATCACTGAGAAATGGGGTATAACCCTGTCAGTCCTCTGCCCCAAAGCTCCAACCGTTCAGTAGTGAAGCTCCCCTGCAGTAAGGTTCTCTATTCCAGCTCAACCCCTCCTGAACACACAGCTGATGAGCAGGAGTGCATATGCAGTGTTTCTGACCCCATCTCTGAGATTCTTCCATTTTTCAGCAATAATATTTTAAAAATTATTTTTTTTCTCTACAGTGTCCCTTTGACTAGCAAGTTTTGTTCCACATATTGGACATAAATCCCGGTATTTTAAGGCACTGCACCAACATTCTAAACTTTCACCTTCTGTGCTCACTCCAGTCTAACTCCAGATCCCCATTACCTGCCAACAAGACATGGGGCGCAGCTGTGACCCTGTCCTCTGTTGGTGTCGACATCAACTCCATCCTAGCCCAGGCCAGCCCTATCAGAGAACAGGACTTCACATCATAAAACCATTATTATTTCTCACAGTAGTTCCAATGCTTGCAATCTCCCCAAAACTGAGAGAACTTGGAAACATAACTTCCATCTATAAGGTACCGGTACTCATAGAATCACAGAATGGTTTGGGTTGGAAGGGACCTTAAAGAATGTCTAGTTCCAAACCCCCTGCCATGGGCAGGGACACCTTCTTCTAGGTCAGGTTGTTCAAAGCCTCATCCAGCCTGGCCTTGGACACTTCCAGGGATGGGGCATCCATAGTTTCTCAGGGTAACCTGTTCCAGTGCTTCACTATCATCTCTGAAAGAATTTCTTCCTGTTATCCAATCTAAATCTCCCCGCTTTCAATTTAAACCCATTACCCCTTGTTCTGTCACTACAGGCCCTTGTAAAAAATACCACACCCCCTCCCCCCAGCTTTGTTGTAGCCCCTTCAGGCACTGGAAGGTGCTGTAAGGTCTCTCCGGAGCCTTCTCTTCTCCAGGCTGAACAAGCCCCAGCCTGTCTCCATGGCAGAGGTGCTCCAGCCCTCAGAGCATTTTGTGGCCTCCTCTGGACTCGTTCCAACCAGTTGATCCAACTTCTTATGTTGGATCTGGATGCAGAACTGCAGGTGGGGTGTCACGAGAGCAGAGTAGAGGGGGAGAATCCCCTCCCTCGCCCTGCTGGCCACGCTGCTCTGGATACAGCCCAGGATACGCTTGGCTTTCTGGGCTGCCAGAGCACACGGCCGGCTCATGTCCAGCTTTTCATCCCCCAGTACCCCCAAGTCCTCCTCAGGGCTGCTCTCGATCCATTCTCCACCCAGCCTGTCCCTGTGCTTGGGATTGCCCCGACCCAGGTGCAGGACCTTGCACTTGGCCTTGTTAATATTCATGAAGGCCTTGTCAAAGGCCTTACAGAAGTTCAGATAGATGACATCATCAGCTCCAACCTTGTCCACTGATGCAATCATTCCAACACAGGAGGCCGCTAGGTTGGTCAGGCAAGATCTGCCCTTGGTGAAGCTGTGCTGGCTGTCTTGAATCACCTCCCTGTCCTTCATGTACCTCAGCATAGCTTCTAGGAAGTTCTGTTCCATGATTCCCAGGCACAGAGGTGAGGCTGGCAGGTTTGTAGTTCCCAGAGTCTTCCTTTCTACCCCTTTTAAAAAAGGGTGCCATAAGGGTGCAATAAGGGGTTTTAAAGAATAAGGAACTTTAATCATTCTTCAGCTTTAAAATACCATTCAAAGACTAAACAACACAGTCATGATCTAGCAGGGAAACACCTCGGACTTCCACAATTTACAGGCAAGGGAACAGAATCACAGAAATTGTACAATCTTTTCCTGAGAAATGTTAGTCTTGACCTTAGTCATCCTGAGTTTGAACACACTTTGCAAATAAATATAACAACAATACCCCGCAATGTTATTAGGGGACAGAAGTGCTTAGACTCTCAAACCCCCAAAATAGCCAAGTCATTGCAGTCATCAGATGCTTTGAAAGACCTGTATTTTTAGACATCTGCTACAGAAGGTACCCAGACGTGTCCAGTAGGTGTCATTTTTGTCCACTCTTGCTTTTTTTACTAAAAGTCAATGAGAATAGCAAGAGGGCATTTTCCCTGGGAAGTCAGAGTTATCACTGCATTCCTGTGGACACAGATGGTATTTGGAAGAAGAAACTATGTCATGTGCAGAAATGGTGGTTTGATCAGAAATTGTTTCAGGCTAAATGGGAATGTTAAGGACCATAGAATCATAGAATCACAGAATGGTTTGGGTTGGAAGGGACCTTCAAGACCATCAGTTCCAACCCCCCTGCCATGGGCAGGGACACCCTCCACTAGACCAGGTTGCTCAAAGCCTCATCCAGCCTGGCCTTGGACACTTCCAGGGATGGGGCATCCACAGCTTCTCTGGGCAACCTGTCCCAGTGCCTCCCCACCCTCTCCGGGAAGAATTTCTTCCTTACATCTAATTGCAATCTCCCCACTTTCAGTTTAAACCCATTACCCCTTGTTCTGTCGCTACAGGCCCTTGTAAAAAGCCCCCCCTCAGCTTCCTTGTAGGACCCCTTCAGGTACTGGAAGCTGCAATAAGATCTCCCCGAAGCCTCTTCTCGAGACTGAACAAACCCAATTCTCTCAGCCTTTCTTCATAGCAGAGGCTCCAGCCCTCTGATCATCCTCGTGGCCTCGTCTGGACTCGTTCCAACTGGTCCCTGTCCTTCTGATGTTGAGGGCTCCACAGCTGGACACAGAACTGCAGGTTGGGTGTCACGAGAGCAGAGTAGAGGGGGAGAATCCCCTCTCTCGACCTGCTGGCCACGCTACTCTGGATACATCCCAGGATCTGGTTGGCTTTCTGGGCTGCCAGCACACACGGCCGGCTCGTGTCGAGCTTTTCATCCCCCAGTACCCCCAAGTCCTTCTCCTCAGGGCTGCTCTCCATCCATTCTCCACCCAGCCTGTCTTTGTGCTTGGGATTGCCCTGACCCAGGTGCAGGACCTTGCCCTTGGCCTTGTTCAACTCCCTGAGGTTGGCACAGGCCCAGCTCTCCAGCCTGTCCAGGTCCCTCTGGATGGCATCCCTTCCCTCCAGCGTGTCAACTGCACCACACAGCTTGGTGTCATGGGCAAACTTGCTGAGGGTGCACTCGATGTCATTGTCCATGTCACTGATGAAGATGTTAAACCAGACCAGTCCCAACACTGACCCCTGTGAAACGCTGCTCGTTACTGGTCTCCACCCAGACATTGAGCCATTGACCACCACTCTCTGAGTGTGACCAGCCAGCCAGTTCTTTATCCATCCAGCAGTCCATCTATCAAATCCATGCCTCCCCAGGTTAGAGACAAGGATGTCGTGTGGGATGGTATTCAAGACTTTGCACAAGTCCAGGTAGTTGACATCAGTTGCCCGTCCTCTGTCCACCAAGGTCATAGAAGGCCACCAAATTTGTCAGGCAGGATCTGCCCTTGGTGAAGCCATGTTGGCTGTCACCAATCACCTCCTCATTCTCCATGTACCTTAGCATGGTCTCCAGGAGGAGCTGCTCCATCATCTTGCCAGGCACAGAGGTGAGACTGGCTGGCCTGGAGTTCCCTGGGTCCTCCTTTTTTCCCTTTTTAAAGATGGGGGTTATGTTTCCCCTTTTCCTGTCAGTGGGAACTTCACAAGTCTGCCACGACTTTTCGAATATCATGGGTAGAGGTTTCGCAGCCTCATCTAGGCTCAGTTGGAGCCTCATCTACTCAGTTGGAGTAAAGGATCAGTTTAGTGCCTGGTCATTTCTGGACTGAACTAAAGACCTGGGCAGGCAGGTCCAGGTTTTGCTCAAAGTCCAGTTCTGCAGTGTTTGGAACTCTGAAATAAGGACTCTCCTTCCACTTTCTTGTCCTTTCCAGCTCTACATATTCTCAGACACATTAAATCACAGCAAACCCTCCTGGTACTTCCCCCTGTACTGCTGGCGATGAATCACACCATCCACCCAGGGGCTTTTCTGGTGAACAGCTTCTTGCCTCCTCCCCTTACTACACAGAAAACCAGAAAGCGCTGAAAGATAAGCATCTTTCACAGAAGGAAGTTGGGCCATGGCTGCTGAGATCAGAGTGAAAACAGCCAGGGATGGTTTTCTGTCTGGCAAATATGCCATTTCTGCAATGCACAAAGATCTGGAGCAGGACTGCAAGCCCCTATGTCCTGCCCAAACCAACACGAGGTCAACAGCCCTGAGAAGCAAAGTGGCTCACTGTGGCCTAGTGTAAGACATTTTAATAACTTTATAAGATTTTTGATACTTTTTATTAATTGTCCTCCTTGTCCCAGTACAGGGAGCTTCCATCCCACAGGAGAGAGCTGAAGAAACCTATGCTTCCCCAGGAACAGGTTAGAGCAAAGCCTGGCATTGGTTGCCATCAAAACATTTCAGACTGAGAGGATGCACTGTGGTTTGAGGTGCTGGAGTTCCCACCAGACATGAGTTTCCTTTTGCCTGTTTGTCTGATGCGGGGATAACCTCTGCCAGAGGGACACAGCAGCCTGTATTTCTCCCTGATCCTGATCCCAGAGGACCGTGAGGGAGAAGATTTACAGACACTCACACGCACAAGACCTTCTCGCTGGTTGCCCACGCAGCTCGCCAGTGGCACAAAGCCCAGATGCAGAACTAATTTGGCACCGGCAGCAGAGCTGCAGCCAGCTGTGCAAGTGCCAGGGGAGGTGCACCCAGTTGCTTCACGTGGGTGGCTGGGGTCAGAGCCAGGGACTTGGCTGTCACATGGGTCCTGCCAATGCACAGGTGCCATGGATGTTCCTCCTCTCAGTCCCTGGCCTGCTTCGAACAGCACAGCTACAGAACCTTCACCCTGCTGCTGTATATTCACAGTGATACAAAAAAGGCCATTTTGCACCACCATCCTTCCTACCTGGCACGCTGGTGAAGTTGGAAAATTCATCCCTAAACAAGCAAGCTGTAAAACTACAACCACATATCTAAAATATCCTCTCAGGCACCTCTGTGACGTTGCAGCAGAACACGGCAGCAGCATTGCTTTCATGGAAAACAGAAACAGCCTCCACAGCTGTCTCCGGCTCCTCTACAAGGAGACGGCACTGAAAGTGAAAATCTTATATTCCCAAACAACTGAAATGATTATTAAAGACAATCTGACCAAAGTGAACCCCCTCTTCCATTAACCAGTGTTAGCCATGAGCCATTGGTGTCATCAATACCAGACTCCAAAGAGGGATGTGCCAGCCCCAAATGCAACGGGCTGCTCCCAGCCCTGTCCTGGTGTGTCTGCGACTGCAGGCTTGAGACTTGGGGAGCAGTGAGAAAATATAATTTTTACAGACTTAACTAGTTTCTCTGGCCAAGAACTAGCCTTAAACACAACATTATGTTCTAAAATCGGTTTTTCAGCTCCAAATAACTAGGGGCTGTTGTTGCTTCTTTCTTGTCTTGCAGAGATAACTTGCAGCTGTTTGCAAACAGCTGACAGGAATTTTTGGTCGCCTGTCTAATAGCACGGTACTGTGCCTGCCCCTGAACTGGAGGAATTTATGCTACAGTGTGAATTTCAAACACGTACTATCAAATTATCTATCAGCAAAT
This sequence comes from Rhynochetos jubatus, assembly GCA_027574665.1. Lineage (NCBI taxonomy): Eukaryota > Metazoa > Chordata > Aves > Eurypygiformes > Rhynochetidae > Rhynochetos > Rhynochetos jubatus. Next base: position 72,684,032 of record CM050690.1, on the reverse strand, counting down.
ATTTCCACGCACGGGTGAGCTGTGTCTGAAGGCCTCACACAGTCACGCTGGAACTCCGTTTTCCAGGGTGGGAACCAGCCCCGCAAGTCGTGTTGACCAGACTCCAAGAAATGTGCCAAGTTTCTGATGGAACCTGCTGCTTTCTCCTAACTGCCTGGTAGGCACTTTTTTCCAGAGCACTGTTTCTCTCAGTAACTGCCATGAAATGAAAGCATGGACCCCAAGGCAGGCAAACGGGATCTCACCATCAGATAATTGTTGCTTCTTCAACCAGCCAGCAACAATAAAGCAAGATAAGGGGCACTTAGAGAAATCCAGGTAAATGCAAGTGATCCTTTTCAGCAGCTCATTCAGTCAGATAAACTCCTGTCAGCCGCACAGATTAAGGTCTTCTTAATCAGACAGTACTGATCTTTGATTACACCACGTAATAACAATGGAAAGGAACAGCTCAGTCCACTTTGCCCAGAGGGATCTGTTAGTGTAGCTGGTCCGAGAAAAAAGCTTTATCACCACCGTCAGCCAGGGCTGGACTACAAGGTGAATTAAAACTCAGACATCAACAACCACATTTAAATCAAAAAGATAACCTGCAACGAGAAGACTTCCAGGTGGGGTCTGAGGTTTTTCACAAAATTATAAATAGTAAAGATTATTGCACTGGCCCTTGGGGACCTCTCAATATATTTAGTTACAGAAGCATGATAAAACCAGGGTGACTAATTTCAGTGTGCTTTGAAGCAGAGACTTTCTCAGGATTAAGTCTTTCAACCAGCAAGTAGTATCTGAAAGGCTTGTCACAGAGTTCAAGAATTTAGGTATTTATATCCTCCCAGCCTTAAAAGAGTGTGCTTTTTGTGGTTTTTCCAATTAGTAACTTAGGATTTGGTATGTAAAATGAGGGTGAGTGGATACATGACCTGAGCAAAGCCAGATAATGGGTGGGAATGTTACAGGGCTGAGGGCTGCTTCCATGGGTGACTTGTTGCACTGCTGGGTGACTTCTGGGTGGCGGGGACGTGCCCACTCATGCGGAGGAAGAAATTAACTCTCTGCTGAAATGATGCAATGTTATTTTCTAGAAGGTTTCACAGTCTCCCCCTAAATCTCCCACAAAGTCTTCTTTTTCACAGGATCGTCTGAACACCCGGGCTTTGGTTTCCATTTGTTTTCCTTTCCGCAGAACACCTCCGTGTTTCCAGTCCAAGAGCATCAGAACAGCAGTTATCCAGGAATTAGTCTAGGAAAAGCCTCTTGCACTGAGCTCCGTGTATCACCCACAGGTTTTTCTTTATCAGCTGTGAGACAATAAGAGACCATTTAGGTTTTGAGGTTCCTGTTACTGCTTCCATGGCCACTCATCCCCAGCACATGGAAATGTCATACTTTTATCCTTTACCATCTCCCGTACTTTCCTCTTCACTCCTTGACTTTTTCTCCTTCATCCCAAAGCAGCTTCAAAGGCTCTGGAAACTTCAAAGCTTCCACCCCCCACACACTGCCCTTCCGTCGCCCCTTTCACAGCTAAGTCCTCAGCACAGCTAGAAGGGCAGCACAGCGCTGGCCATGCAGCATGCCGTAATCGTGGCTTTCTCAGGATTGAACTGGAAAACATCCCCAGTGAGCATCTGTCCTCCACTTCTTTTAAGAGCAGAAAAGGTGTTTTTTGGAGGACTGTGCTCAAATGAATAAAGACCTAGTCTCCCTTCTCACGTTTGGAGACCACATGAAGGTGTCTAAAGGAAGGCTGTTTTTGGAAACTACTTGTAGAGCCCTCACATCTGTCTGTGTAAAGTCTGAGCATCTTCCTCTGAAAATCAAGCTTGTTTCTGTATCTTGTTCATTCTCCTTTTTTAAAAATAAACCCATTATATAAGCATGACTGGTCATTATTATGGCCTTACTGATACAAGGAAGGAAATTGGTAAAGTGAGTTTTACCATGCAGAGGACAAAGCAGAGAACTTTAAAGCAGTTTTCAAAGTGCCCTTTACTTTGGCAGCGCCTTTGCTGCCATGGATCAATCTGATGAGCAGGATATCCACCATCATGATGGCATTTTCCTCAAACACAGGATCAAACACGGTCCGTGTGTCATTTCAGGTCCTCTTTGAGCAAACCTGAATATCAGGCTTTTCAGGCCACCTCAGTGAGCGATTCAATGAAATTCTGCCAAGAGCTGTCATCTGCATGTTCCCTTATCCTGGGGCACAGCACAAACATTTTTTTGCAGATCTCTGAGCAGTGCTACAAGGCAAAATGCTGAGGTTTAACAAGGTGGTATACAAATTCAGTCTTCCAAAAAAAAGAAAAGAAAAAAGAGAAGGGGGGGGGGGGGGGGGGGGGGGGGGCACGGGGAAGGAGAAAGATAAAAGGAAGAAGGAAGGGAGAGGGGAAAAGCAAGAACAAAAGAAACCAAATCGTCCCTCTAGTGAAGCCTGTTGATTGGGAGCTCATGAAACTGCAACACAGAGTCAGGCACCACTGGGAGTTCCTGTCATTATTTCACTTTCCTGTGGGCCAGGAACTTTCACCAGCACGTGGCAGGTGGCAGAAGCCACTGCAAAGGTGTGATCGGCTTCTCTGAGGGAGCAGCAGTGGTTAGCACTCCACTCCTCTGGGCATGCACCCACACAGACGAGGGCTAGCACTTCTAGTGCATCTTCAACACAATACCCATCGCCCCAGAATCAGGATGGGGATGTGAGGGCTCTGCAGGCCAAGCTAACAGCAGAAGAGGAGGAGATGTTGCAAGAGGGGCAGGTCTCTGCCTGCTGCTGTGTTCACACAGCTGACCCGCTGGGGCAGCCCTTTGAGGATAGGCAGCAATATTTTAAGTCAAAGGGCCATGTTAAGAGATGGGATAGCATTCAGTTGATGGAAGTGTTAAATTGGGTAATTGGGTTTGGTTAACCGAGGCAACAAACAAGAAGATGGTGCATCCCATCCCCTCCTCATGCATGCCTGTCCCTGTGCCATGAGCCTCGCTCAGTCCCCAGCTCTGGGGGCCATAGAAAAGAACTTAGGGAAGGGGTACAACTATTTATCTGATGATTAGGTCCTTCCCTGGGTAGCCTCTGCTTCAATCTTTGTCCTCTGCACCAATTGGCTTCAAAACCAGCGACAACTTCCATATAGCTTTTGTACAATAAATAAATAAAGGAATAAAGGAAAGAGAAAATAAAGGCAATTTCCACTGAGAAACTCTGGCTTGGCTGAAACTCCATGACACAGTAGAGAGTATAATGGATCAACATTAAATAAAGAGGGAGCTTCCAGTACACTATTTAACAATTTAATCATGAGCACGGTATCTGACCCCACTTAACAAGAAGTGGCTACTTTTCTAGTCTGCAGGAGTGACAGAGTCTGGCATATTGATTCCCACAAGGGAGCCCTGAGGGTTTTTTTGTCTTTTCCCTTTATTTACCCATGGTTTCCATTTTTAGTCTCTTTGAGAACATAGTTTAATGGTCTCAGCTGAGTGCAGTTTTCCCCATGGTCTTGTTCATCCCTACTCTTCACCATCTGAAAATAAGTAAAAATTTTCACCACTCTAAAACTTCTCAACTTTATCCTTTTAAAAGGACCCCTTGACCCCATCCCTAACACTGTCAACATCTGCAATATCGTGGGCTAGCCCATACATAGAAGCAAGCATTCCTGCTACTTCTCTGATAAACAACCAGAGAAGAACTATAAAAATAGCTTGTAGAGGCGCTTCTTGCCCTCCTTTCTCTACTAGAGATTACTGAACTGTGACAATATCAATTAAGGCCAAAGCAAAAGGCGTGAAGATAGAATCATGTTGGCTATTGGCTGAAGCACAATTTAAATGTGGTTTCAAGTTGTTCCATTTCCTCTGTTTCTGTAAATGTAGGATGTGTATAGCCTATAATTACATAGAAAAGTTTTGATTACTGCTTCCTCTTTTGCATAAAGGTTTTTCTAAGTTTTGTTCTTAAACAGACTGTTCCATCAGCTGATTTTCTATGCCAATAGGCATAAATTAAAAAGATTAACGAGGCATCCTTAGAGACACAACAGACTTCCCCTAGGTTTATTTGTGTGAATGTGTCTCATCATTCCTGGATTCCTGAAGTTTACAACAGTTATCCAGCTCACGTCTTGCAAATTATCTAAATAAAGAATGAGCCATACTGGCACAACTAGCAGAAAAAATCAATAGGTGCTGATTTAGAGCTACAGTAACCAGCCTGCAGGTTGGTAACCCCTGTGCAGAATTTAACCATACTGCCAAACAAACACTAGTGTCCAAGCCAAAAACGCAAATAACTTCAGAAGAAAAAGTGTTCTTGTAGGTTTAAATTTAGTTAATTATATTTAACAGATAGCCCTCAAATGTATCTTCTGAATCAGGAAGATCTTATTCTTCTAGAAGGCCAGAAATTGGTGGAACAAAAGAAGGGAAAGTTTACTTCATGCCCATCCTGTTTTCATTAGCCCAAGCTTCTCCTTTTTCAGGTGTCCCATAGCCACCATTACAAGCATGTGCCTGAGATGACCCTGCTGGCAATGCTTCATGTGCGATGCTGATCCTCTCTGGTGCCCACCGCATAGGCTCAAATACTTCAGAACCACAGGAAAATGTACTGATGGCACTCTGACAGAGAACATAGCGACTTTGATCCTCCACTCCAGTAACATTCTTGCCAAATATTCCTCCACTCACACTGAGAACTCCCCTCCATCGCACTTGCCCCTGGTGTGGCCATACACTGATTGGTGGGGATGGAAGAGCAGCCAGATGCATTCAGCTGGAATGATCTTAGCTATTAAGAGAGCAAGCACAAGAAAATCTCTCTCTTCATGGTCGAGCACACAGCACCGCTTCAGCAGCAGGCTGCCTTGAGCGCTCCTCCCAAAAAAACTCTGTTCTGCACCATGCTTTAGCAGCAGACTCCGGGGTGTGTAGGGAAGTAAAGAGAGGAAAAGAAATAGCAAGTAGAAAATATCTGCAGGTACCCCAACTGCAGCTCTTACAAGTTCTGCTCTCTTACGAAACCTGTTCTTCTCTTTGCTCTAAGAACACCACACCATGTTCTGCTCCTGGGAGACGTCTGTAACCACCAAGACCCCTGTCAACAGGGGAGGTCACAGACAGGCTCCGTTTCCTGGCTGCCAACTGTTTGATTTCTCAACTTGTCCCCTTTTTTTCCCCCCCCCCCATGCACACAGAACCTGCGTTTACATCTTGAGGGATTTGTCAGGTCCCGTTCTACTTGTAAGGTCTTGATTTGTTGGGAGGATATTAAAAGTAACAGGAAAAAAAAGAAATATTCATGTTAGAATGAATATAGGAAATCACAATTAAGGATATTTGCAATCTTTCTCTAGTAATGAATCACCCAAATATACTAATTAAAGAGTACTAATACTGTTGCTTCAGTGTTAGAAGGGAGGCTGTGACTTTCAGATTTTTGACTTAAGGTCACTTTGTCTATATATCTGTGAAAGAACCAGATCTTCCTTTAACCTCATAAGTATCAGGTGAAATTTATCACTTTGGTGATTGCTCCAATTATGTGTATACCTCACATTTCCAGCCCGTGTATTATGAATTTTGTATGTAAATGAATAACATAATTTGATCACGTTAATAAGGTTAATAATAATGTCAATCCGGTATCATGAACCACTTAACCTCACCTCAAATATCTTACAGCGTAGGACAAATGGACTACAACAACAACAAAATTGAATGGAAGAGTAGTATGGTTGTTTTTCATCAAGTCTGCCTAAATTCTGAAATTTTTCTTTAATTTAAGGTTGTGGTTGGTTGGTAGCACATCATTTAGAAGGAAGAGACAAACATCTGCTCCAAACCCAGAAGCGTCATAATAAAAATAAAGTGAAAGAAAGGAAAGCTGGGGACAAAGAAACAGATAAAATCAGAAACGAGCATTGCAAAGAATACCATGGATAGATGCAGTGGTTTTCAGAATTGCCAGCACTAGATTCAACGCATTGTTTATTGTGCATGCTTTGTTGTTTTGGGGATAAATTCATAAATAGGGATCCTTGAGATTCTTCCTCAGCCCCTGGAAGTTTCCCAGAACTGCAGGTCCAACGGCTCATTGGCTAACCACCCTCGTGACCCTCTTTTCCCACAAACAGTACCCAGAATTTTTTAACTGAGGTTTTTAAAAGCCCGATGAGGTATTTTACTACTTGTTTTTGTGGGTGCCGTCATTTTCGGGTTTGTGGTAACTGCTGAGATAGCACAAAAAAGGTGGTTTTCATAGTGATTCAGCCCTGAGCCAAAACTGAAAGTTCCCATTATTTACTTTGACCAAGCTTCCAAACTTCTGTGGGCTTCCCTCGCCCGAGCGTTCTGGGTTTTAGACTTGACACACATTTATCGGCCAAATGTGGAATTCTCTGAGTCTGTGAACTCCTGGGCTGGAGACACAGATGCCACCATTTCTAGATATACGGTGACTTCTGCCTGGTGTGGCCTCTTCTGGGCAGCGGAAATCTGAAGCTCAGGTGTGCAGTGATTGCACCGGCAGCCCTGAGGACAACTGATCCCTCAGTTTGCACCCCTGCATGACCGCCCAGCCTGAGTCCGCCCGGCCTGAGTGATGAGACCTGGGACCTTGTTATGGTCAAGAAGGAGGAGGTGGTGGTGGTGGTGACACCAGCTCTCCTGAGAAACTGGAGAACCTCATAAGGGGCTGGCAAGGGAAGGCCTGGAGCTGCAAAGGAAGCAGACCCATGCTGCTCACCCCTTCCCAGCCCAGGGATGTCCCTGCATCCATAGCCACCAAGGAAACCCCAGGGCAGGGGTCACTTCCCACAAATTCACCAAGGTCACCCCAGTGGTTCATATTCCATGAGGTGACCAGTGTCACCTGAGGGGGTCATACACCACAGGACCATAAGAGATATGCCAAAGGAGGGGTTCCATCCCATGGAGTCACACGGTCACCTGAGGGAGTCCCATGCCATGGTGATCACATAGCCACCCCAAGAGGATCACATCCCATAGAGTCACCAGGGACACACAAGGTCAGCAGGGATGCCTCGGCAGCCAGCCACTCTCCCCTCAGCAGAAGGTGAACCATACCAGTGGGCTGCACACCACCAGCCCCCGAGGCATTCCTACGTGGGTGAGTGGGGGCTCGTGGGGCAGCCTGCTCCAAGTGCCCCACACAGAGGGCTGCTAGTTTCTGTCGCTTCCCTGCCATGCTCAATGGGACCCTGTAGCCCTCCTGGCATGGGACATCCCACCCTGCACCTGCTCCCACATGCACCTATGGGGCACCTGCTCCTCGGGGCACCCTGTTAGTTGCCTTGAGCAACCCAGAGGAACCTTCAGGGCATCTCCCTCTGACACTGCTGCAGCAGCACTGGGGATCAGACTGGGGAAGTAGCCATAACAACTTGTCAGCTAACCACCACACAGGCTCTTGACTGATTTGCCAGGGTCCTGTTGAGTGCATGTCAAAACTGTCCTCAGCATCCCCCAGAGCTGCAGGGAAATGGGAAGAAGCTGGCACCTGTCCAGGGTGGCTCCTCCCCCAGCCCTTTCTGAGGTCCTCTATCTTCTCCTCAGCACAGCACTCCCCTGAACTCTCCCTGCCTGCCACCAAGCTCTGCCATACCCACAGACACATCCTTGTCACACCAGCCATCCCCTGACAGACTCCTGCCACCACCTGGCAAATAAATTTCCTTGTGTTAAAAACAACAACAACAACAAAAACCCCCAAAACGCCCTCACGTCTTGTGTCTTTGCAGATTGAGAGCTCCTTGCAGATTTAAAGCCCGTGCCCCTTCCCCCAACTCCACCTCATTGCTAACCGCAGGATGATGAAACAGGAAGGGAGGATGGCATCATGGCCGCAAAGCATGATGCAACCCAAGATTCAAAGCCACGTGAAGTCAAGTCCTACACCTGCCTGTGGGTCGCAGGAAGCCCACACACGTCCTCACCATGACCCCACTCCTCTTCCTGCCTCTGGGCATCTGCCCCTCCCCGCTCCTCTCCCGCACATGTGGAGCTGGGGGTGGTGGTGACAGCCTTACCGAGGGGCACGGGCATGCACATAGCACCCAGACCAATGTGGGAGGCAGGGAGCAGAAACAGGTTGCAAAGTCTGTTGTTGTCAAGTGCAAAACCCTTTTTCTTGTTTCCCCTATTTACTTCTCCTTTATAGCCCCTGGAGTCACCCGGTGCCTCTGCAGAGAGATCTCTGGTGAGGAAGAACATGGTGTCCCAATGCTCGAAGGAAAATTTCTGATTTTTTTACTTGTTTGCTTGTACTTTTAATGTCAAAGGTCACCCCAGCAGCTTTCCCTCTCCCACAAGTAACCAACACCCCACTGTGGCACACCCAAGACCAAAAAGCGTGCATTCGGGGGCTGAGGGTGGTGGGGCAACACCCAGCATGTGACTGTGCATGTGTGGGAGAAGCTTGTCCCCGTGCTGAGAGCCAGCGTGGACATCAAATGTCCAGCTGGCGTTGCTTTCCCTGGTGTCACCTGGACACAAAGCAGGGTCTTGCCTGTGGTGTTCATTTAGCAAACGGGGGATTATGAGCCGCAGTTGGAGGTGGTACTTGGAGCTGCTCCCCATAGCAGAGATTCCCTGAAGTCAAGTGGATGGACCCAGCCTGTAGGTCAGCATCATAACAGATGAACTCTCCGGGAGGACAGCACTCCTGTCTGCACCAGCATGTCCTCCTCTTCTCTACAAGCTGCTCACACCTACAGAGAAAGAACTGAGAGCCCACAGGGGGCAGTTTTCGGCGGGAAGGGACAAGCTTCCTTTCGTTTTCATTCAAGGTCATCGTCACCGACGTGTTTCTTCTTTGCAGCCCTTCGTGCCCAAGGCTCCTGCAGCGTATCAGCAGAGCAGCTGTGGGGACTTTCTATATCCAAGAGAGTTTTCGTTTTCTCTCTCAAGCAGCAAAAGTCACACAGCCCCCCCCCCTGTACATTTCTGCATATGGAAAATAAAACCGAAAAGGAAATGAACTCATTTCAGTGCAATCGGAGGCAAAGGTTTAAAGTGAAACTATGTCACAACATGGGATGCTGTCAGCCCTCCAACACCAGCTCTGTTGTCAGTCTAGCAATGAGTCAAGTGGTCCCTCTGCCTTCACGGTCTGTGGCCACGCTGCCAGCTTTCACAAAGATGTGATTTCAGCCCGCCCCGCTCCTCAGCCAGCACAGCCTGCACTGGGACCCTTCATGTAGAGAGGCAAGGCATACAGCATGTTTCACACTGCCACGATGCAGCGAGCAGATCCTGAAATGGAAATGATCCGTCCTCCCCCAGTGATGCTCTGACAGCTGCAGACTGCCCACAGCACCCCAAAATGGATTTATCTTGGCAGTGTGTTTGTGTGCACAAGTGGGGTTGACTGTTCCCATACTCCTGCCAGCTCCTGAGGTCTGAGCTGTGATGATCTGCTCACAAAATAGTCTCATACTAATATGCCTTTTTTTTTCTAAACAGACATTCTGAAATTAAACCCAAATCCTATTCTCTTTTTTTTTTTTCTTGTTATAGTGAAGATGGGGCCCCAGGATCCCCAATCAAACACACTTAGTCGCTTATTCATACAAATCACTGGCAATTCAACTCCCTGCCTTTTCCAAACGTATAGTTCTAATCTTCACAGTGAATAAAACAGCTAAACCCTACAAATTTCAAAGAAGGTTTCACAAGAGATATCGTTTTCCACCTTGGTTTGGTCCCTGCTTTCTGTTACTAATTCTGTTTGCTTTTTGCCCCAAGTTCCCCAGTTAAAACCTGTCCACTGAATGATTCTTTATCCAATTAGAGTTTGTTCAAACAAGGTACTTCCAAAACCCAGCTGAAAGAAGAGTTCAGAAGAGTCTGAAAAATTCCCTAACCATGCAAAATAGCTCCTGTCCCAGCTGAAGAGCACTGGAAAGGTACAGAAAAGGCACTGCAGCACTGAGGACCGGCTTGGTGCCAGACTAGGAATGGCACGTCACCATGCTGGTGTCCTGCAAAGCTCCTGTGGATTCTCTAATTCTCCTGTTAGAGTTCAGTGATGCATAGCAAGTCACCGATCATGAGCCCTGCATGGGCTACCAGATGGCTGGCTCAGCTGCAAGGCACCAGCATGCCAGGAAAGTGCCAAGTGTCTCACACATGGGATTCCCCATTTTTTTCCAATCCCACACCTGCTGTATTGACTATACACAAAAACGATGACAAAGTGCAGAGGAGGCATAGGGAACAAGGGAAAGAGGAGGTAGTCGGATCCTGAAAAAGATCTGTCAGGCCAGCAAGCAGTGAAGAATTCCAGAAATGGAGCACATTCAAATTCTCAGCAAAGATAGCAGGACAGAAAATAACCGTAGGCATCATCCAAGGAAGGACTTTTGCAAAAACCCAGCAGTGGTGGTGCAGCTGTGCTAATGGTATGCTTGGCGTTTTCAAAGACACCTACACACATGGGGGAGAACTCTTCAGCACACACTCCACCACCCTGATAAACAGTGATCAGTGATAATATTTACTAATACCTGCTTCTTCTGGATAGCTGCAAGGGCTGGGCTTTATGAGGATATTGCCATCTTCCTGATGTGCTAAAACCCACTTAATAAACTGCCTAGTGAATTTTGCCATCTTACATCCTTATTAGCTCTTTAGAAAGCTTTTTGGTGGCTACCAATGGGCTGAATCATGAATGACCTTACAGGAAGCCCCCCTGCAGTGTCTTTGCTTTCTGCTCTCACAGCAAATTCAGCTCACCAGGCAATCTGCCCCAGCTAATGTATAACAATCTAAGATCAGGAAAATTCAGTCAACTAAGTTTCCTCATGGTTACTCCTTGATTAAAGAGCACACAGTCGATACAAACCCTCTTGCATTCCAGCTATATCAAGGAGGGTCTCTGCTATCCAATCCCATCCTCAACCAAATGGTTTTGCTCCCGGTAGGGAAACTGCTTTGCCCACCCTGGTTTGCTTGGGCACCAGATCAGACACAGACAAGTCATCTTTCAGAAGCATTTTGCAAATAATTAATTAACGCAGCCTGCCTGGCACACAGGTGGTCGCATAGGAAAAGATGGATGTTCATCCCTCTGCCAGTGACAGAGCACTGTGATACGTGAATGAGCTATGCAGTTCGCCTTTTGCCAAGAAAATCGTATGTTTAAGCTTTCAAGGGAAGCAGGGGACAGAGGACAGCACTAGGGCAAGACTGAGAATTAGTGGTGGAGCCAATAGGTAACATTTAAACGGCAGGGAAGGCCTGTGCAAGGGGGGGTTACCTCTCAGCTGTGGGCAGGCATGTCTCCTTAGTTTCATTTCCTGTCTGGTGCTGGATCATATCAGCAAATCAAAGTTGAATTAGCTGGACTATTTCATGTAACTATTTAAATCTGCATTAACCCCTTCCCTCACCATAGTGGAGGTGTCAGCAGCAGCTGCTGGAGACCCAATCATTGCCGCAGTTGTCACCAGCAAATCGTTAAGAGAGAACAAAGCCATTTCCTTGAAAAGTGAGGTTGAGGTTAATGCTTAAGGCTTGAGGATTTATGAAGCTTTGCTTATGACAGTGAGAGAGATCCCTGGAGGAAAGCTGCCAGAGAAGAGCAAAGAAGAGAGTTAGAGTGATTTGAGATATCAAAAAAAGAAGAAAAACCCGCCTGCCGAGTCTATCAACGCCATCGCTGGGTGCAGCCACACCTTGCCGCGCTTTCCCGAAATGACCTTTGGTTTGTGCTCCTGACAATAGAGCCGAGTTTCCTGCTCGGGTGCTGGGACCCACGAAGATCAACAGGAACCGCCAACTCTGCGGTCTGCAGAAACGGGAAAAGGGAGAGAGAAACAAACAGCTTCTCAGCTAACACAAGAGCTGTCAACACCAAGCAGCCTTGGGAGGATGCGAGGATGAACTCCGGTAACGAAGCAGTACCAGAGGTTTCTTTAAGATCTTACAAGGAGGCACAGAAACAGCTTGAAGCTGATTCAGCACAAATAACTGAGCAAAGAGAAAAAACAGCTAGTTTCCTTTCTGTGCTACTCTTGCTTTCATTTCTGCCCCATTCGATTTCCTTTCAGCCCGCTGGTGTTATTCATACTGAGAGTCCATCACGTGTTGGCTTCAACAGGGCTCTTGGTTAGACCGCATCACCCAGGCACCGGTGAAGCTCAGGGCATGTTATCTCAAGACGACTCTCTCTTCTCAACTGTGCAATTGCGCTACCTTTAAATGGTGCTAAACAGAAATAAACTGGAAGGCTGCTCCAAGGGGATTGTTCTCCTTGGGCTGCTCCTCTGCTACCCAAACACGGTCCTGCTCGGTGGAGCCACAGCAAGAAACAGGGTTTGTGGCTGCTCTGGTAAAGCAGCTTCCCAGAGGCCTGTGCTTCCCAACACTACACCGATTTATTTAAGGGAACTGAAACAACAAAACGTCAGAGCTCACTGGTGGCTGGAAACCACAATGGACTTTTTTCGCTCTGCCTCTGTTGTGCAATCCTATAATTGGCAGTGGCCCCACCATGTGCTGCTCCCGCCGTAACAGACTCTGATTTGTCACGCACCAGTAAAGCCCTGCAGGAAGGTGGGCCAGATCCGGAGCTGGTGCAAGCTAGCTTCCCTCTCAACAGTGGGGCTTCCTGCCTTACACCACTGCACTTGGATACAGTGGTCTGACTGCAGTGATGGGGTGACACTCAGCAGAGATGAGCAGATACTCCAGCTCACAGGCAGGCCTAGTAACCCATTTTGTACACTGAAGTCGCCCACTGTTCTTATTACCCTACCACTGTGTTAAAATAAAATAAAGAAAATAAATTAATTCCTGCAACTTTATTATTCCACTGGTTTGTGACCAGCTGCCCTTGCAGGGAAAGCATCTCCTCTCACACATGTGCCCAAAAGTAAGGACCAGCTCTTGGTGCTGCTGCAGAGATACAGCGAGCAGTTGCCCTTGAAGATCATCCCCGCTTGGGTGAAGAAGTGTTGCTAAGCAGAACAGGATCGAGGTTCATTTGGTTTTGGCCTCACTGCAGGAAAAGTCATTTAAATAATTTGCCTTAAAAGTATTAGGTCTGTCTCTGAAGGTGCACAGAACAAGCCACAATTCACCCCTGGCTCTGTGTAAGCAAGCAAAACAAATGAGCAAATTGACATCTGTGTGCCCAGCAATGCAAGGGACTGGTGTGTCCCTCTGCCCCACGGCCTGAGTTCGCGAACACTTCCCCTGCATTTGGGACTGCTGAGCACTGAGGGAACATGCGTGTCTCAGTGAGCTCCCCGGCCCCCTGTGCTGGCATCCTGGAGGGGCTGCTGTGATTTACAGGGTGGCCATCAGGCTGCAGCCGTGAGATTCCGCCCTGAGCATCACATGCTGCAGACCGCAGCACCTCTGCCATAAGGGACAACGTCCTGCAGCCTGACATGCTCCTTAGATATTTATCTGCCTGCTCACCATCAAAAACCCAACAGACTTGTTTTGAAGAAAGCATTTCTTATGTAACTGGAATGATGCAGTCAAAGGGCAGCTCTCCCTGCACAGGACTGGGTTACAAATAGGGGTGTTCACACAGCTGGAAAGAAAACCCTAAACACATCAACTAAAGCCTGTATGCCATATGGATTATATACCAAAGAGGTGAAGGCAATACCTTCTCAAGAACATCAGAAACTCCTCTGTGGCCGAACTATGCTGCTCTGACACCAGGTCACAACCTGGCAGAACGCACTGCAGCATGCCACTGGAGCCAGCGCCTAGACAGCATCTTGGGAATGGCCGTGCAAAAGCCTCATCCAGCCATAGCCTTCCTTCAGACACCCAACCCTACCCTCAGGAATGCCCTGTCTGTGTGCCGGCACCGCGGCCCCTCCCACGTGCCAGCCCCACAGCACCACTCTGCCCATTGCCTTCTGCCAGGCACCAACAGGGCTGAGGTTTCCCTATCCAGGCAGAGAAATGCCAGCCCTGTTTCAGACGTGCCACCACTTCCAGGAAACAGGCAGGGTAAAGGGTTTCTGAGCTGAACTAGTGAACGTTTCTTCCTCTGGTAGACTGCAGAGTCATCAGCGTTTCTAGATAACTTGACTTCAGAGGCTCTCGACAGACCCTTGTGGGTCCACGTTACGCTGCAACATCTTTTCCTTCTTGGAGCTGTGTTGTGATGGGAGATGTGGGCATTTACTGGCTTTCTGCCACAAATCAGTTCTTTGTTATGTCTGGCTCACCTGTTCTTTCCTTACTTCAAGCTATTTTCATTTCCCCCTAAAATCAGAAGTCCGTTCCATGTGCTACCGCACCAAAAGCCAGCTCTCTGACAGGCAGGAGACAGATGAGTGACTCACAAACAACTGGCAGCTCTCCCAACACTGTGAGACAATCACCAAGTGACGAGGGTGACTTTAAAATTCCAGCTCGTTTCTTCTAAAAAACATCATTTAAGGTTACAGCAGGTGCAGGTAACCATGCCTGGGTGCGTGTCAGCCTAGGACACGGCGTGCAGGCACTGCGCTTCCTTCGGGAAGGACCCAGCAGCAGCCGGGTGGCCCTAAGTGACAAATCGGACGTGATGCGTGCTGGCTTGTTTCGCTATGGCTTGTTCAAGGCCAGGGTCACCATCGCCTTGAACTCAGCACTGTGCCAGGAGCATCTCCTGCTTAAGAACCAGCAGACCGATTCCTCCAGGTCCACCCCATCCCTTGCTTCTGCTTGTCCAAGCACGCTCCATCCCTCCACCTCTTCTCCCGCCACCACTCCGCTTCCCCCACCTCCTTTTCCAGCACACCCCATCCTGCCATTCCTTCTTGTCCGGCAGCGGAGGGTCTGACCCTGCGCCCGGCCGCCCCCTGCCCGCCCCGCCCCCGCCCCCGTCCCCGCACCGCCCGGGACGCGCTCCGGCACGCTGCCGCCTGCCCGGCCGCGGCCGCCAGCGGCGAGGGGGGCGGGATTCCCGCACGGTTTCCCCACGTCACGGCGGGGAAAGCCCCGCCGCCCGCCGCTCTTAGCGCCGCGCTCCGCCTTCCCGCCGGCAGTCCGTAGCCGCCGCCGAGCCGCGCCGCTGTGATGATGCCCGGCAGGAACCTGCGCAAGATCGCGCCGCCCGCCGCTCCCGCAGGTACCGGAGGGTGAAGGCAGCGGGGTGAAGCGTTGGGGGGGGGTGGGTGGGACGGGGCGCTTCTCCGCCTGGGCCGCTGCCCACCCCCCGGCTCCAGCACCCGACGCGGGGAGCAGCGCCCGATGTGCCGCGGGCGACGGGGGCTGCGGCCGCGGGTGCGAAGGCTCTTGAGTTGGGGGGCGGCGGGGGAATAGTATGGATGGGAAAACAAAAGGAAGAAAAAAGTAATCCCCACTATTGCCAGGATGTCATTACAGTGACAGGAGGGGCGGGTGGGCAGGCGGTGCGGGGGTCTGACGGCCGTGCCTTGGCCCGCAGAGCGAGCGGAGGTGGCGCGCTGCGCCCTGCAGCTGCGCAGCATAGGCGACAACTGGGACCTGCGGCAGAAGATCCTCAACCTCGTCAGCAAGCTCTTCTGCCCGAAAACGTGAGCTGCCCTCGGACACGGTGCGCTGCGAGGCGACAAAATACCTTGGCTTGGTGGGTTTGGAACTGGAGACTTCACGGACGCTGGGAGATGGAGAAAGCCCTTGGCGTTGGGTTGTCCTGCCTGGACCGCTGAAGGATGGCTAGTCGCAACATGATTTCCTTGAAGAATGTTACAGCAATATTGGTACACGAATGCCAGGTGGAAAAGAAAAGATATCGATGTAGAAAACCCCTTACCATGTGATGGGAAGACTTGGGACAAGACTCAACTTGCCCTTCAGCCCTGATCTGAGAACCCTTCCAGGAGCCTGGTTTCTGCTCCTTGGGTCCCACTGCTGCCTTTCACCGAGGAGCTCCCGCCACCTTGGGGAAGAGGCCAAATTAAGTGCCAGTCTCCTGGACCTTGGGATCGTGTATCGCAACACAAAAGCCAGTTGCTTGGTTTCTGACTACTCTTGTTTTCTACAGCGGGGATTCTGCTGGACAGGGGTCTGGTGATGGGATTATTTAATTTGTTAAGTAAACTACTGTATTTATTGAAAAGTTATTTGTTACAGGATTTTTTTTTGTGACTTACAGTTCTATTATTATTATAGTATTATTCTATTATTATTATTCTATTCTACAATTAACATGAAGTGGCATAGTACTAGCCTATATTATATATATGTATATATTTAAATATATATAATATATTATATATATATATGCACCATGTGTATGACATGAGTATTTTGCAGAACTATTAATTGCACACTACTTGTTTAGGCTCAAAACATACTATGAAAGAATGTTCAAATCATGACATAAAAATAAATCATATTAACTAGAAGAAAACAATTTTTTTATGAAATACATCACGCAGCAGACAGCGGTGCATACTTTGGTATGGCATTATATAAGACATATATGACACAAATACAGGTATTTAGGTACGTGTGGTGGAAGGATTCTTTCAATATTACAAAGAATTTCTTGAGAACATTACAGTACTGTCGTGTCTTTATAAGTAACAAAATAACTCTTCAATAGAAGTAGATCGTAAAGTTAAATCCAAGTTTAATCTCAAGTTTTCTTGAGAATGTTATTTACTCAAAGAAAGCAACTACCTCTCTTTGAAGAAATAATACCAATAAAATTTAATGTTACAGTCAGTACAGGAAAGTAGCCTTGGATTTCTGAAAGTTTAACCATACTTATGACTGAAGGTTCTTCCCTTGTACTTTATTTCCTTTTTATCTCCTGGCAACCTCAGTTCGGTTCCGGAATGATGAAGCCAATGTAGCACATCCAGCGTATGGTGATGCACTATGCCTATCTCACTGCGGGGTTATTACCCTTGGCTGGCCTTGGAGGAGCTGAATTAAGCGTGCTGGTCGCCATCAAGGCGAACAGTAGCTCTGCTACTCAATTCATGTCAGACGTGATCCTAAACAGTGTTTTTTCATGGGTGCAAGCTAGCAAGAAAATGTCTGAAGCTGATCATGTTTGTAGCTACCTCTTAGGTCAATGGACAGAGCTCCTTCTCTCAACTCACCTTGTATGTAAGTACATTTGCGTTGTACAAGGCTGTATAGGTACACTTTATGAATTCTGGGTCTGTTCAAATTGTGTTTTGTCCTGCCTTGTACTAAATTCTGGTTCGTGTTTACAATGAAATTTTAAGTTAGCTCTTCTGAATGTGCCTTTGCGAAAGACAATCATTAGGCTCTGGTCACTCTGTCACAACCAGCTGTATATGGCTGTTACTTCTTGTCACTGATTTCACTAAGCAGAAGCTGACTGACTTTGCCTGCTTTCCATATGGATGACTTAACTGCATCCCAGCAGCAGTACTGGGAGCTTTGCCGTTGGCTTGAGCCACATGCACGGTTCCCTCCTCCTCTAAGCCAGCTGATACCCTCTCAGTGAGAACATTCATGAACGGTTGTGATTCGTCCCAGTACTGCAAAGCAACAAGTTTTGCTGCCACGTACAGAGGTCGGCTTTTCAGGTATTAGAAAGTCAATGCAAAGAGTTTCTGTTCAGGTAAACACCAGCTCCCAGGTTAGCGCCACGTGCAACTCAGCAAAGGTGTTCGTCGGAGGCAGCCCTGACTTCTACAGAAGGGCCTCTGCCACGTGTCCTGGGCTTGCTGGGGTCTCCGAGTCTTTATCACTGAACAATGTTCCTGCCTCTCTTTGACTCTCAGGAAATTTCAGCATTAGCATTTGCCTTAGTAGCTGAAATGTATTTGAATACAAGTATTCTGCTCAACGTATGCTGCTTTGAAATTCAGTGTGAAACAACCAGCAGGCTTTGTAGAGCCTGGCCGATACTTCAGGCTGTAGCACACATGAATATTCTGAAAAAAGTATTCACCATAAATGCATTGTGATGGGGATATCTAAGTATTAGCACAGTATTTTTCTGTCTAGATCAGCAAAGACTATTTGCTTTTCGTGAAATGTTTTTATGTTTCTCTGAGCATTGTCAAGAGTGCTGGCATTCACTGTGAGGTCAGGAAAAGAGACCTAGATCTAAGCAATCAGTGCCAGTATATGAGCAGGCACTTGCTGATGTCCTCCCTGGGAGTCCTTTTGTTACTTCTCCGAAGGATCTGCTGTATCGCTGTGCCAATACGGGTTTGTTTTTCTTAAGGCCTATTCTGGACACAGGCCAGATGTTTTGCAGTATGCCACACGCATGTATGTCTTGAATTCTTGCTGAGATAATAAATACAAAGGGTTTGTGAGAAAAATGAGTCGTTGTTATAACTCAGGGGTTTTTACAGATTCTGAATGCATCATTGTATTACACAAATTCCTTCCATACTTCCAAGTCGGTGGGTGCACAGGAGGGCGACAGCAGAGTGTCAGTGGGTATGCACTGGGAGATTAAGCTTCTACTTTTACCTTCAAGAGGACAAGACATAACCATATCCTTGAACTTCAGAATGGGAAACTGCGACACCTATTAAAATATTTTCTAGTAACTGTTGCCCACAGAACAGCTGGGTGGTGTCAGGGGGTCCAGTACCTCTACCAGAGGTATTGCAGCTTTGACGAGGCGCATCCCTGGGTTCAGTGAAGGACAGACATCCAAGTCAAGGGTTTTGTCTCAGATGCAGGCAGAAAGGAATGCAGCTTTTAGCCAAGGCGAGGTTTTGACTTTCTCCAAAGCATGGGTTTCGGGAAAGGGGAAAGTTACACTGCTTAGCATTAGGGAGCAGCAAAGGGATAGCGCAGAGCTTATTGTTCCTCCCTGAAGCTCAAAGATGTGTCTGTGGAGAGGAGGGCCTAAGATCCTCACCTGCTACGCTGTGCACATCAGCAGGCTTTCCCCTGACCCAACTTCACAAGCAAGGTGCACCACGCCTGGGGCACGTGTTCCCAGCCCGAGGAGGACTAAGAGCTTCCTGGCAAAAGGCTTTGGTTTCTAGTAAACTTAAAAAACACACAAACAAACAAATAAAACACACACACACACACACACACCCCCCAAACCAAAAAACAAAGAGAAGCAAGTCCCTATCCTTTCCCAGTCAGCCAACAGCAGAGACTTGGAAGAGCTTTATTTCAGGGGGTGTCAGTGAAGTGGTCCTGGGCAGGCCCATCATCCCGATGCCAAGTGCTACCACAGGTGCTGCACAGCGCGTGTTTGCACAGCCCCATCAGCAAATTACACTCATAAGACTCGTCAGCCTTGTGAAAACATCCAAACACCCTCACCCACTGCCTGCTGGAGCCTGGTCCGTATCCAGCCAGGTCACCACCAGGTCACGATGCTTGTGACCTGCTCCTCCCAAAATGGCAGGGAAAAAAAAAATGCCATCAGTGGGGCACAGCATTGCTGTCTGAAGGCACCTGACTCACCCACAAGCACCTGATATCAGAAAAACAAAACAAACCCACCTGCTGAAGCCAACGGCCAGAGTTGCCGCCCCGTAGCGCTCTCCATTAACTGTTTCCCGTGGGCACATGCCAGAGCCGAAAGTGCAGCCCCGGGTCGCGTCCGCACCGTGCTCGCCCAGGCGAAAACCAGCCCGGCGGCCTCCGCCGGCACACACTCACACCTGAGATTGGACGCACAAGTGGTATTTCCTAAACTAATTGCTAGACAACAAACAATACCTTCCTCCTCCCCTCTCCCCCCGCGGGATGTTTTTTTAAGTCGTCTGAAAAACAATGTCTCATATGCTGGTCATTATTTTTAGCACCTGCTCCTGTATGGGACTGATTTTGTCATTTTCCTCACATCGACACGAGATGGTATGAGGGCATGACGTGCATCCGTAGAGGTGCAAGGAGGCTGGACAGGAAGGGCTGGGGATACAATGTGTTGTCTTTCAGTCTGGCAGGATTTTCCATGAAGTAGGTGACTGTCTGGTGGCAGGACCGTCCATGAGCAATTGTCCCAAAAGCTGTCACAGCTGTAAACAAGCATTTTCACCCAAGTGTGTCACTCTTGTCTGGATGACAGCCTAAGAAACTGGCCATGCCAAGGCTGCCCTCCTGTCTCACCCATGGTCTCTTTGCAATGCAAATCTCACCCATCCGAAAGCGTGGAGGCAGGTGTCACCCCTTTAGCAACAGGAGATACCCCATGAAACTGCAGTGACCTCAAATAAACCTGTTTCAGTGCTTTCATCTTACAGGGGCTTTGGTATCATTCCTTCGTCCACAGGGAAGGATGGTGGGAGCACCCCTTGGCCAGGCTCCTCCTGTTCCCTAGTGCTGCCGTCACCCCTTGAAGGGCCAAGGCACCTTCCTGCAGGGCACAATCCAGCTGCAAACCTTTAAAGAACCCAGTTACCTTCACCAACACTGAATAAAGGCCAGCAAAGGGGCCTTGGAGCTGCCGTCAGGACCTCGGTACCGCTGTGATACCAACACTGCTGCGCCCACCCAGGGGGTTCAGAGCAGAGGATGCCACCAGGATGGCACCCACCACTGGACTTCTGTGCCTTTGGGGTTTTGCCTGCGTTACCACACTCAGTCCAGGTCAAGGAACCACGTTAGCACCTCCTCCCTCAGCTCCAGGATCTGAGCTGGGATCGCAGCCACCTTTGCCACCTGCTGCTTGGGAGCACTTAAGGGCAGATTCCTGCTTGCCCCCTCCCCTTCACACTCCCAAAAGGGATGTGACCCAGCTGTGACAAAGGCAGGAGGGCACATGCAGGTTGCTGCTGCCCAGGATCAGGAATTAGGGATGTAATTTTTGACGATAGCAGCTGGGCTTTCTGCAGTGCTGCTGGGGCATCAGTCACACCTCAAGGAAATGGCTTGGATAGGCAGGGAAAAATCCAAGCAACTGCAGCTTCAGGTAACTTGTTTGCACAGTGCAATGGTATCAGACTGATTCAGCTGCACGGCGAGGTGAGGCCAGCGCATACGGGGCTGTCAATGGAAAGGCAAAAGGTTCTCATTTTAGTATTGGCTAACTTCAGAAAATTCCCTGACGGCTGGAAAACATCCTTCCAGTCACAGCTTTACACACTGCGGGATGGAAGGGCAACTCCTTGTTTTGGGAAAGGATGTTTATTTGCATCAGGTAATTTTTCTTATGATCATTTAACGAGAGGGATTTTATATTTTTAAAATGAAAAAAGCCTTATAAATTATTGCAATCATCCTTAATTAATTTATGCAGTCTTTTAGCTGAGTCAAGTGCTTTGAGGAACATGACTACATGGAAAGAGCAAGATATTAGCGGCTTTTTCCATAAAGGCAATTCCAAAATGGGCTTTTGCTAAGGGCTGGTGGTGACCGTCCAGTTTCAGCTGCACTCCTTGACAGGGAGAAACGACCCAAATCTCCTTTACCAGAAGCAGCAGGGATCAGCCCTATGTAACACAGCATCACTTGCTTGCCAGGTACTGGTTGATACAGGGTTGCTGGACACAGGGTGAAGAGTGCTTACACAACTCAACTATTAGGTAAGAAAGGAAAAAAAGAAAGTACCAAACTGCTGGACCAAAGATTTGAACCTCCTAGCACAGGGCAGGGGGAGGGCAAGGGGCTGGCAGCGTGGGGGCAGTGGGGTGGACACACTTCCAGCATGGATGGCCAGCTCTGTGGCTGAGCCTATGTGGCCCTGGGCACCGGGTAGCACAGCTGAGGACCATACCCTGGGGAGGTTTTGCTTCCCCTTGTCACACATCACTTCCCTACATCGTGCCCAGCCACCGCATGTCCTGCTTCTGTCCAGCCACTGGCTCCAGGGAGAGCTATGGAGACCCCCACCCCAGGGGTCTCCTTCACACCACCCCTGCATGGGCAGAGAGACAGTGACCACTAGCCTTTGGTCAAATGTGATTAAGTGGCAGTTTTAACACACTCCAGGAAACACAGATGAGGCTTTGGAGTCATGAACAGCCACAGCAGAGACACGTTGACCTTACCTGGACATTAAGATGTGTTGAATGATGCTAACAGCGAACGGCACAGTGGCAAAGACATGAAAAATGAGACATAAACTGGAACTTTTCAGGTAGAACGATAAACCTCATTGCAAACGACAGAGTAGATGTCTCTACTTGTCTCATTTAGAGCTGAGCTCTGTACGTTAGTGACATGGGAATAAAAAAAGCTGTGCCTGAAACTGCAAACTTCACCTGCCTTTTGTGCCAAGTTTCCCATTTGCTGATGCATCAAGGCCTTCAGAAAAAGCCCAGTTCCCAAAAGAAAACTGAATTAGGTAAAACTTAAATGTAATTTTCTACCACTTCACGCGTCTTAGTGGATAAATGAAGTCTCATCTACTAATCCTTTTATGGATTAATCTAGCGTGTCGTCTCTTTTGCATTCTTCTTTACTCAGCCATTGTCTAGAGTAATTAAGATTTTAATTAAAGACATTCAAATTGATCTTACAAGAGCCAGGCTGTTGTGAGGCTTGAGCCTTTTTGAGCGCCAGCTCACAACATGTGTTAAAAGACTGGGAGAAGGACAGACAGGAGGATGGATACGGCGGAGTCACTGGAAGGGCTGGGCTGTCCCGGCACTGAGGACTGCAGGGGAGAGGGGAAAGCACAGGTCTTTGTGGCAGAAAATGTCTTTTTGCCTTTTCCCCACTGTACTGCTTTTAGTCAGAACAGAGTTAATTTTCTTCACAGTGGCTGGTATGAGGCTGTGTTTTTGGGCTGGCCCTGAGAAGAGTACTGGTAACACTGGTGGTTTTTAGTTGGTGCTACGAGTGTTTATATCAACTCAAGGTTTTTTCCAAGCTTCTGACACGGCATCCGTGTTCCCACCTCTCTCTCACTACAGGCAGTGTGTGGGACACACAGCTCAGACAGCTGACCCAAACAGACCGAAGGGGTATTTCATTCCAGAGCACGTCATGCTCAGTGTATAAGTTGGGAGTGGGCTGGGGGGCCATAGCTTGTTCCTTCAGTTCGTTTGCTCAGTCATTTGTTAGCTTGCTTGTTCATGCATTAGCTTGTTCGTTCGTTCATGAGTTGGTTGGCTTTCTTGGTCATGCTCTCGCTTGCAGGGCTCGCTCAGACTGCTGCGACTGCTCTTGGGCTTCAGCTCTCGGGCTCTCTGGCTACCCAGGACCTGTCTCTGTATCAGCTGGTGGGTGGTGAGCAGTTGTATTCTATGTTTTATTCCCTATTATTTTAATTATTTATTAGTAGTATCATTAATATTGTTAGTATCACTATTTTATTAATTTATTTTGAATTATTAAATTGTTCTTATCTCAATCCACAAGTTTCTTTGTATTTTCCTCTGATTTTCCTCCTCCACTGCGGTGGGGTGGGTGCGAGTGAGTGGCTGTGTGGTACTTGATTGCCAGCTGAGGTTAAACTACGACACCCCTGCAGCCTTTGGGGAAGAGTCCAGGCTCCAGGCAGGGACAGACGTGCTGAAGCGAGCTCGAGGGGTCTGCTGTGCCGCCTCACACCTTCCCATCCATCCCCTGCCCCTGTTACTGGTTTTATGCCCGGCACAATCTCATCAGTGCAACACCACAGGCACCGCGGCATCACGGCTCTTTGCAAGGGGAAAAGGGGTCCCAGAGCAGACAGATAACTGAGATACTGCAAATCTCCTCCGTTGCGCCTCAAGCCCTGGAAAGGGCCCGGGAGCCCGACAGGCCGGCCTTCCTGTCAGGGTGAGTCAGCAGAAGCACCAGGACTTCTCCCCTCACGTGACCTCCATGGCACAGCACCCACAGAAGGAAATCGAAAGCAAACATCGCGCCTTTTGGGGCGCAAGCCCGCGGACGGGGGAAATACCCTTCGTGTCACCAGCGTGGGAAATCAGATGCCGCCTTCCCTTCGCAAAAAAACCCACCCGGACCCCTTGGGCAGCACGGAGACAGTGAGGTTTGCCAGGGGAAAGGGAGGTGGGCGCCATGTGTGCTCCGAGGAGAGGGCAGGACTGCATCAGCCGCGAGCCGGGCGGGGGCCTCCGGCCACGCTGCTGCTGCAAGCACCCAACGCAACGCTCGAACACGGAGCAACGTGCACGGGCTTGCAACGTGGATATAAACACTTCAGCTCCTTCCTGCAGCTCAGCCTACCCCACAGCGACTCGCTGACCTGCCCGCGAGCTGCCAAGCGGCATGGGATTTTGGGCACCTCCGGCACTCCCTCGGTCAGGGCAGAACTTTCTGGGAGGCAGGCTTGCTTCCAGCTGGTGGGTGCCAGCTGTGTCTGTAGAAAGGCGCACCACTTGATGCACGCTTTCCTGGTGGGGAGGTTACGGCCTCCACCTCCCACTATGAGCTCCGCTGCAGCTCCACTCCATCCAGAGAGGCTGTCTCCAGCCCAGCCGGTTCCAGCGGCTCACTGGGTTTTTCAAGGGGAGTGCATCCCCAGGGTAGGTGGCAGACAAGAACAAACACTAGGCTAGGACAAGTTATGTATCACTACAGCTACAACCCGTCCCCTTATAGCCCAGGGCTGGGCAGGAGGTGCAGTCTGCAGGGTATGTGCTCCAGAGACTGCTGCTCTTTAGGAAAACTCCACCTTCCATCTCTGCCTCCTGCGTTTTCCTTGCAGAGGCAAGAAGCAATAAACAGCTTCCAAGACACAGGTCCTAAAAAACACCTTCTAACACTTCTTAAAATGCTTGAATCCTCCTCACACCGAGTGAGACTTCTCGTCCGGTGTTTTACTTCCAGCTCAGACACCTGGAGAGCATTAACACCTTAAGCCTTTGACTGTGTTCTCCGGGACAACCTTGTCCCCGCGATGCCAGCTGTGGACCAGACAGTCTTTGGCATAACACAAATAAGTATCTAGAGGAGTACTAAGGATACCATTTATTTCCAAAATCACTAAAAAACCCAAACAAAACAGTTTATGGCGATACAGATTTACATAACAGAGACAGCAAATTAAAAAAATGTACAATCTATTTCATGTTATTGCACTCACTTTTTCTTATAATATACAAGGCATATTAAACTGTTTTCATTAAAAGAAGTTTTATTTATATAAATAAAGGTGTAAATATACAGTATCATACAGTAAGTGTATCAGCTTAACAAACAAAAGCTATCTAAAGTGGGATCCCCATTTCTCACATGATCTAGTCTACTCTTCATCAGTATTTCCACGTATACATTTACATATCCTAAATATAGAAGCAGGTAAACATTTCCATTTGTGAACAGTTCCTTCAGATTTTGACAAGAACCACCGCAGAACTAGGGTTAATTTTAAGTGAGGGTTGTTAAAAATATGAATCACTCTACAGTTTATTAATACTTATCAGCCTTTTTTTTTTTTTTAAAGCAAGAAAATGATCAGATGTTGCTACCTCCCTAATGTAGGCCTAATCTCACAGATTCAGTTCCCACAGAAGCTGGAGAGAGCTTCCAGGTACAAAAGGCTGCCAAATATGCAATGGCAGTATCACACCAGAGCTCACTCTCATACTCAGGATGTGCCCCCTGAGCTGCCCCAGGCCTGGAAGTGGCAAAGCCCACCACCAGCACCCTCCTCCATCTAGGAGCAATTTCACCTTCTCTGCAATGCCTTCAGGGCCCTGGGGAAGAGTTGTGGACCAAGTCCATAACTTTATCCTGATTTTTCAGTCTTCCAAGATGCAGCTGGGAGTCTCTGGAGTGTCACACTTGGAGCTTGGCCAAACCTCCAGCACGGCAAAGAATCACTGTGGGGACCGATATGCCAACAGCAAGGCCAAAACTGCTCGTGAACCTACTGAATACCGATGAACTAATGCAACGCCCCTGTGTCATTTTAGTGCCACCAAGTTCTCAGAAAAATAACATCTACTTTCCCAGGTGCGTAAACAAAGGTTCACTACATCTGTTTGGTCTACCCATCCTGTTTGTAATAAAGCAGACCCAAGCTGAGTACATCCTCGGGCTTTTATGGGGAATATCACCCCAACAGAGACGTGAAGAAATGCTACTGTAATCGTATCAACACTGGTAGCATCAGTAAAGATGTTTCTTGTTCTTCCACCAAAAAAAAAAAAAGTATTTTCAGGAACAGAAACAATAAGGGTTAAATACTATTATTTTTCTTGCTGTAACGTTAGTAGAGAAGTGTATCATTATACCCATAGTAACTATTAGACTTAAAACATTAAACCTATCCTTTAAATTATGGTCACTACTGAATCACACACAAAAAATCCCCGTCTCTTTTTGCTGTTACTCAGCCAACACATATCTACGTGCATGTAAAATAAAATACTGGACAGTATTCAATTACCGAAAAAGGAAAGCCTTCTAAATCACTCACAATGAACAGTACCTGCAAATAAGCATCTGAAAATATTCACCACGTATCATCTTAAGACACCTCAAATAAAATTCAGTTCAGAAAATGAAGACTTCACCTATGAGCTCACACCGGTTTAGGATTGAGGGAGACATACACCTCCCTGCGCTGAAACCTCCTGTGGACTGGAAAAAAACAAACCCAAAAGCCATTTCCTAAAACACAATGGTGATTTACCACATTAAAGTAGCAAACAGTCAGCACTGCACTTGTACATTTTATACGTATACAGGTATGTATTCACTACGCTGCGTTAAATTCCACATGCATTTTATGTATCTATTATACACCCTATTACTGTCAGATTTGGGTCATTCCTGAACAAGGCCTCACCATTTAATTGTCATTGCCAAATGTCTTCTCCCTGCTTTTCAGCAAACACGCAGGGGTAACCTCTCTTATCCCAGCACAGGCCTGCACCCTCAGGGTGGTCCTCTGGCCCCAAGTGCTGCATCCTCCTGAAGCCTCTCCCACCACAGAGGTGCCCAGAGGCAAGGACCGGTCCCGACAGAGCGGCTGAGCTTTGGGGTCACAGGGGCCCCAACTCCACAGTCATTTCACAGCACTGAACCGGAATCAGTTTCAGCAGAAATCCTGCAGGCAAAGCAGCTGTGGGACTACGGACAGTTTGGCCTTTCCTGTAACCAAAAGCTGCATCTCCCTGGATTTCACATGCAGGTATGTCACTGAAAAAGAACTAAATCTATTCATTTTTAGGAAAACCTTGCACAGCTTTTCTGCTCACCTGGTCTTGGGTTGCCCTGCAGAACTGAATTTTCCTCTGCACATCATGAGCTGCTGTCAAATGAAGCTGTCACAGAAATGAACCAAAGCAAGCGCTCCGCTAACCTGGAAGCAATTGCTCCAAGCACTGCTGAATAAATGTAAATAAACTGAACTATAGCATGATCTTGGGGCAAGGCCAAGCAGCAAGCTCAGACTTTCTGTAACAGCTATGCAGTGTCTTGGCTCACTATAAATGCAGGCAGCAGTTCAGATTTGGACCGGCTCCAGGCTGAGAGCTCTTCACCCTGGGCATGCTGGCTGCGAGTGGACTCCAGCCTAATGCGAAGAAACAACCTGAGCATTCTGGAACAAACAACTTGTTCTCAGCTGATAAGGACACTGGCCCATTTCCTCCTGTATCTCTTCTATGTTGTTTAGCTATCCCAGATGTAGGAAGAGAAATAACAGAGTCTAATCTCTTGCACCCATACACGCTCCTCCCAACAGAGCAGGCTGTAAGGAACACTCAGCAGCACGGCCCGCTACTGACACCTCTACTGCGAGTAGAGGTGAGAAAATCCGAACAAAGCGCCTGCAGCACCGCAAGCCTTTCAGTTTTGCTGTCCCTAACACCACGGTTCCTCTCATTTACACAAACTGTTGACACGTTTCACCATCCAGAACTCTTCAGCATCAGCCCGTTCCTGACGCAGCCAGGCGCACTTGCATCTTCCACACCCACTCTCACACAGGTGAAAATAAATACTGGACAGGAGAAAGCAAAAAAGAGCGATTAAAAGCCACCACAAATATGGCTAGTTCAGATTTAATCTGTTATAATCCCCATCCGTAGACTACCGTTTTCCAACTTGAGCATTTCAAGTCAGGCAGCCTTAAATCTCTTGCAGCCAAGCACAAGCAGCTCGGCTTTCAGATGTACTTCACGATTGCTGAAGTCTGTGGGATCTGCAAGTGCTCAGCACTTGAAATCCTCCCTCTTTTAAAAATATATATATATATTTTATAGGTGCCTAACGTTACAAGCCTAAATTTGAAAATTCAGACTCCAATTTTTATCGCTCCCATTTTAATCACAACTAACAACTCAGCCTACACCACAGCGGACAATCACCTGTTATTTGCACGTGACCTTCTTGATCACGGATTTCTATTGCATTAATGCCAAGCGCTTTCAGATACAAGTTGCACCTAAAAGCAGATTCAGCTGTGGCAGATGCTGAGTTAGTTCATCAGTTATAAGAGGATTTTTCAGCTTTTGCAATAAAATGCTCATGTTTTAGGCATAAAAGTTGTGCAAAATTATACTTTTTTTGTCATGCATTTTTAGCAAAACTGCACTTAGAAGAATAAAGTGAGATTGTTCCAGACATTCTCTTATTACAACAAAAAAAGGACCAGACCCTAAGTGTCCTGAAGTCTTATTACAGCTAAGTGATATAGTACAGTCTAAATACCCATCCTCGTCAACAGGATGGCAACCAACAAGTTATACTCCCAATGCTCAGCAGCTACTAAAAGTATCAGGGACAGGCACAATGTTATTTTTCTCAGTCAAAATACTATAAATGAAACCTAGGAGAGGTCTTCAAGTTCCATTAAAATGGCCACATCATACAAAAATGTCTCTGAATATTTGGCTTCCTCCATCCTCGATAATCAGCTGAGATTTTATGATGCTCATCACATGATTGCTCAGTGGTTCTTCAAGGCTTTTAGCACCTCTCTGTAGAGCATTAAGACACTTCTGTGTGGTTTTAGAAACAAAGACAGCTTGTAGCCAGTTTTAAATGTTTTGTCTTAGCAAGTGTGGTTAGATGTAGTGCTCCCATCATACTGAAGTTCTGTGTTTTCTGATCAGTAACTGAACAGGGCCCTCTGGCACAGATTTAATAATGTTCCAGGCATCATAATGCATGAGGCCAAGTAATGATTTTCCACTAACAGCAAGAATTTCATCTCCAGCTTCTATGTTTCCAGATTGCTCTGCAGCACCACCTAGGAGCAAAATGGGAAAAAAAGTCAGTGTGAAAAAAAAAAAACACAAACCCACAAAAATTTGCTTGCCACTGTGATGAAGAGCAACCACACCGTTGTTCCAACCGTGGTAATTTCAGCACAAGCCACTGATGTTCAGCTGAACTCTAGCAATCTACCCATGCTGCACCTCACTGAACATGTTATTTTAACCAAGGTTAAATCCTTGTTCTCAGAACAATGTCTGTTTTTGAGGGAAGCAGCAGGAGTACAGGAAATACACTGTACGTTACCTCCGTAGCTGTAAGAAAACCTGGCTGATAAACACAGAGGTTGTATGTGGCATGGATGTATTTTCTCAGAGTTTTAATATGGTAATAAGCAGATAATGCAGGAGACTCTAAAACCTGGGTAACAGGGATGAAAAAACCAAACACGGGTAGCAAACTGAGGACAAACATGCCAAACACAGACACATCTCCTTGAGAGGGGCACACCCTTCACTGGTGATGGAAGTATGTTTTCTGTAATGATATCATGGGGAGGGGAAAAGGACTGCATCTAAGGATATAAATTAATGAGCTAAAAAATCAAACATGCTGTCTACCCTCAGCACCAATTTCTATAGACAGTAAAACTAACGCTCGCAAAAGAAATTGATAAGCAATTCAGGAAATACCAGTTAGACTTTTTTTTTTCTTGATGAGAGAATAAACCACTGAAAAGCAACCCTATAAAAATGCTGCGTACCCACAGCTTCATTTAGAGTTTCAGCTTCCTCTAGAAAGTGCTGTGTTTTTCACTAAACTGAATGTCAGACTAAGACATTAAAATCACAGAGTAGTTGTGGGATTGGTTTCCTTTCTACAAACAGTTCATATAGGTTTAACTACCTGCTGACAAAGAATTCAAGAGTGGCAGGTTTTGAATATGATGATCATATATTTTTGCAAAAGCTCATATTGATATCTAACAAAAACCACAGACAAAAAAAAGGGTACAATTAGTAATTGTATACAATGCAGAATGGTGCTTTGGAATGACACTGATTATCTGCGCTGTGCTTGTCCTAGAAAATGGATAAGGTATGAACTTCTAAACCTGTTACATAAGATACTGATGCCACAATTTAATGTCTAGAATAGTGGGCAAGCCCAGGAAGGAGCCGCAACATATGTAGTAAATCACACCGCTCCACAGACGCTTACTAGCAGATGCACTCCCTAGCCATTCCCAGGAGTGGTTTTTTACTGACCACTTTGGCTAGTAAGTGGTAATAAAAGAGCGCCACAAAACCTACCCTTGCTTAAAAAAAAAAAAAATAAATTTGAGTCCAAGAATTAAAACGTCTGTACAATGCAGAGAAGGAAAGCTGGGATAATATCCATGGCATGCTATGCTCGTAGTACCTTTAAAAATTCTTTTTACAAGCAAAGGTCTGTCGCCAGCAATGGAAGCTTTTCCACCATCAAGGCTGAATCCCAGGCCAGCAGAGGTTTTCAATAATTCAATGCAGATGACATCATTCATATCCAGGTTTGGATCTGTGACAGAATATACACAGCATCTTGTTATGCAGTTAACGGTAAATTGCAAGTGGTGTTTGGTTTTGTTGTCTGCTGCAGTGGCAAAGCAATTCTGAGTTCAGTTTGTGTTCAAACCAGAATATGCTGTCATGCCCTTTCTCAGAACTGGCTATTACTGCAGCCGCGCAGGGGAGCCAGTACAAAATGCATTTACGCACACTTTCATTTTGCGTGTTCAACAAGAAACTGCCAAGGCAATTTTTGGGGCAAAATTAAAGCATAGCAAACTTCGCAGAGACTCTGACCATCAACAAAATAACTGCAAAATTACAAAAATAGTGAGTGGAGAGGATTTATTTTCCTTTCACTTATTCCTACCTGCTTGTTCAACGAGACACATCTTTTAAGTAACAGTAATGAATGAAACGTTGCATTAAACAAACACGTCCGTCCTCCAAAGAAAAAGTCGGTAATCACTCACTAGTGTGAATAATTGTTTCTGGTTTCCTATCTATGGAAATAACCTGTAGGGGCAACCTGCCTCCTACACAGCAGATGGTTTTAGAACTCAATATTGCCATAGCTGACCTAAAACACAACTTTGCTTAGGAGGCGATACACCTACGGTGTTGGAAATGAGGACCCTCTTTGCCCTGTGTGACTGTAAGGATTACGCAGTTCGCATTATCGCGAATTACTGCTACCGTTATCTCAATTCAAATGTTATCTAAAACGCCTGAAGGTGTGCTTTGCCTCGCAGGATGTTCTCACTAGCCCAGCACTGTGTTGTTTATGAGCTAACGTTGCCCTCTGGTGCCTGCAGCCAGCAGTCAGTCTGCATCTCCCGACGCACAGGAGGCGGTTTAGGGTACAAAGGGATTCTGAAGTAATTACATATATTATATCCACGGAAGCAATTCTGGAAAGGCTGATCCATTCATTTACAGAGTGATTCCTATTTCCGTTGTCTTAAAAAGCTGTACTATAAAACTCAGGGAAAGCATAAAATAATTGTGTTGGGTTCAGTCAGGAAAGGGTTAACTCCCTTTACTCTGGTTGCCAGGGAACTCTGTTGCTGGACAGTGAGTGAAAACATTGATAAGGCCTCAGCTGGTGCTGGGGATGGCCTGTACTGAACTCAAGGTCTTTTGTCCGCTTCGGATACTGTAGCTGACCCAGACTGACCAAGGAAGTATTTCATCCCATAGTACATCATGTTCCGGTCTCTTGGGGTGGGGAAGGGGGTCCGGTAGCCATTGCTGTGCCCTTCTCTCTCTCTCCCTCGCTCGTCTCTCCAGGCACTTGCTAACCCTCCTGCGTTAGCTGCTTTGCCACCTCCTGTGCTGGCTCATTCGTGTGGGAGCTGCTGGGTTGTTTTGAGTTTTCTGGCCGTGTTATCACTGACAGGGTTCACTCGGAATCTGCTGTGTCAGCTCCCGGGCTCCGGCCTTCAGGCCGCAGCTCTCGGGCTGTGGGTCTCGGGCTCTCGGGGTCTGATTTTCATCCCTCAACATCTGGGTGTGCATTGGGCAGTGGATGGTGGGGAATTGTATCATATTGTATATATTGTACCATATGTTTCATTTTCTACTATTTTAAGTATTTATTAGTAGTAGTACCTGTATGTATTGATTTAGATTTAATTAGTAAATAGTTCTTATCTCAATTTTACGAGCTTCCTTATTTCTTTTTCCTCCGATTCTTCCCCTCCACTGGAGGAGGGGAGGGGGATTTCTGAGAGCGGCTTCGTGGTATTTTGCTAGCCGGAGTTAAACCACGACAACAATAAAAAGGCCTACAGAAAAAATATCACGACCGCTATTGATTACAGCCGATGGGTTAAAAATGGGCAAGTGGCAGCTCCACGCCCCAGTTTTGGGGTGGTCTGAGCTGAGTACCTGGTTTTGGAAGCTGCATCACCAAATCTCTCAGCCACAAACTGTAACCGCTGCCCGCTCACTCCCAGGGACCCTGGAACCGTGCGGGCTGAAGCAGGTCATCCCCTGCTCCCAAAGCAGCAGCATACAGACACAGGCACTGAAGGGTTTTGTGTCTTAACACCACAGAAGAATTTGAGAGATCTGTTTGTAGCAGCCCAAGCACAGCTTTCACGCTGAAATGCTGTCTTGTTCCCCAACAGGAACTTAGCATTCCACTGACATTATTTCCCCTTAAAAGATTTATCCCTGGTTTCCAATGGGATGGCTGACTTGGATTTGGCTTAACTTCATTTACTGTAATATCAAAATAATGTTTCCTATGTTTTCAGTAGAAACAGTATGAAATCTGCTGTTACAAAGAGCAAGTTCAGTCCCTGTGCATA
The DNA here is from genome assembly GCA_027574665.1 of Rhynochetos jubatus. Lineage (NCBI taxonomy): Eukaryota > Metazoa > Chordata > Aves > Eurypygiformes > Rhynochetidae > Rhynochetos > Rhynochetos jubatus. Next base: position 72,651,181 of record CM050690.1, on the reverse strand, counting down.
ACAAACTGCAGTGCTTGGGGTTTTCTTTGAGGTTTTTTTTCTTTTTTGGTTGTTTGCTTTCTTGCCCTAACTACTGTTATTACTTAAAAGGGCTTTATCCTGGATTGGAAGAATATGTGGAATCACTCACTTTAGTAGAAATTGGACTAGGCCCTAAATGTCCTTCTAAGTTTCTGCCTAGTTATGATATTTAAAAAAAAAAAAAAAGAAACCAAACAAAAAAAAACCCTAACCAAAACAAAAAAACCCAAACAGTGTTTAGGCTCCAAAGAGAACAAACACAATTTAAAAGTAATTTCATTTACTCCCTTCCATCACATAAGGCACAGACACTTTTAATCTAAAACACATGGACATTTTTCCCTTCAGTCTGCTCTGCAAGGGAATTCTTCCAACTGTTCTTGGACAAAGATCATACCTGTTCCTATTTCCATGGCAACATCCTTTCCAGACCTCACACATTTTTTGCCAGTAGCTGATATCTCAAGTCTGGAGGAATTATTTGCTTTGTCTTTTCCCTTCTGGATGACAATGACCGCACATTTGTATAGTCTTGCCTGATGAAGAGCGTTCAGGACATCACCATGGACTGAGCTGGCAAGAGACTTGCCATTGATTGACAGAACAAGATCTCCTCGATGAATAGTCCCTTCTTGAGATGCCACTCCCTTTGAAAACACTCTGTGGACCTACAAGAAAGATTTTAACTTAAGGATACTTCAATCTCATGTTAACACATCGTGCTCTACAGGCCAAGCTGAACACGGAGTCCCTGCCAAAGTCTGCCATCATCAGTGCCCACTGCTTGGGTATCACGCAACCTTTGCTCCAGTCCACACCCTCACGTACTAAGGCCTAAATGCCTCTACAAGAGCTGCAGTTAGGGATGGGGGGGGGAAAGCAGAGGAAAAGACGCTGCTCTTGCATGGCCATTTCTAAGCCAAAGACAACTAAAACCAGCTAGAGAATGTAACATCACCAATCACTCTTTCACCAAACTCCTCAAAGGTCTTCAATTAACACACCGGTTAAATCCACACCCGTGCTGCAGCAAACACCAAGAACAGCATTGTGGTGCGCAATACCCACTCCCCAAATTCCCACTAACTGGGACACGCATCCTGTGCTGTTTTCAAATGCACACTTATAGGCAGTGCACTGCATCTGTGCGAAGAAAGGCTCTGACTTACTGCAGCTCTACACGTATTCAACTGTCCACCTCAATCTGGCTGATCAAACAGCATGCAAAAAGATGCAAAGGGACGATTTAGTGGCTTGAAATGCACTTTTCAAGGGAAAAAACCAAACACCTCTGTTCAGAGTGGATTAAACTTTCAGTAAACTCCAGTGAGTGCGGCTGAGAGTTAGATGTGTGTCATGGACAGAAAGGAACTGACTAAAAGACTCAAGACCTGGTATTTAAAGACTTGCTTGTCATGCACTGTAATTTTAGCAGCCAGAATATGGTTTCCCGTGCACACAGTTCTAGGTCCGCTGGGCAAAGGTTCAAGGCAGCAAAACTGTGGACGCAATTCTGCGTGACATTTTCTCTAGGAATTTACCCTAATACCCAAAGACCAACACCAAGGAATCAGAAGACTTTTGGTTCCTGTTCCCTCTCACTGCAGGGCCACGCTGAGATGGGCACCTGCCACAACCCTACAGATCCAAGGAGATAAATTTCCAGCCAGTCTAAGCAGGCATTCAAATCTGGAATAACTGCCTCAACGGCAGATGTAGAGACTCAAATGAAGAGGTAAGTGGAATACAGGGGTCAAAACATCTGCTGCCTTCCCTCACATCCTCAACTCCTTAGTACCTTGAAGCTCACTAGGCATTTCTATTTCTGCACCCAAGAGTGGTCAGAACAGCCCATCTAAGCAGCTCAGCCCTCAACAGCAACCCTAAATCCAGCTGGGACCCAGAATCCCAGTAGGTCAAGCACACTACAGTGTTCCCCACCTGAGAAACATGCTTTGCACACACTGAACAAAAGAGGATCTGGGAAGAGCGGGAGCTGATGCTCTTCTGGTCTCATGGCTAATAGCATTCAAGACTTCATCAGCTACTCAGCGTGAAAGAGCTCAAGATCATATTTGTAGGTACTGTCCCAATCTCCAGGTGAAGAGCTCTCTGGAGTGGGACACCACTGAGCCTTCCCCTTGCTCACAGCTGGCACTGCAAGTGTTTGGGCCAGAGACAGGGAACACAACCTCTGTAGCAAGACAAGAGTCTGTTCCCTAGGCTGTGACCATGTTCTAGCTCACTGACTGCTTAATGTAAAATACATTTACTTACACTGGTCTTGTCTAAAAGCAAACCCCAGAAGACTCCGACAGGGGCTGCTGCAGAGCCCAAAGACTACGGCCATACCAGTCTTCTAATCTCAGCACCTAATGGATCCCTCTCAGGGCAGAATTTAAATGCACATTTTGTGTAAAGAAATGGTCATGGGGACACTAGTTGCCTTGAATTTTTGTGTGTCGCTGATCTGTTTTTGAACAGTATGTAAGTTGCTTGGTATCACATTTTATACACCAACATCACTTAACAGCACACAGTATATTTGGTTCAGAATGCTGTATAAGACTTTAAAAAAACCCAAGAAACAGCAAACAAAACAACCACCCTCATTTACTGACCACCCACAGGACTGACTAACACCAAAACAAATTTGTCACACGAAATCCAGAATCTTTGCTGAGGTATGAAACAGTGAGTCCCAGGATTTGCAAAATCCTTCATAAATTAGGCTGCAGCGTTGCTGTGGTTTAATCAAGGGCTAGGAATGAAAATCTCCCCTAAAAGGCTGCATGCACTGCAACTGCATGCAGAATTTCATTTACATGCCTAGGACTCAGATCTAGTTGAATCAATCCAGTAACAGACTTTTAAACGACTGAAAACATAATTGGCATCTATTTCCAATAATAAAAGCTACACTTCCCAGACATTCTGTGATTTCAGTAGCAGATGGATGCAGCTGCCTCGGACAGCCACTGTTTTATGACTCTAAATGACTTGCAATGAGTCTTGATAAACAACCACTTGATCTAATCACCAGCCTGCTTTAAAGTGAGCTTTGCAAAAAAAAAGAAAAATACTTGGCAGCCATCACTTACTGTGACTGATTTCTGTTCCAGATCTATTCCTCCAGCAACACTGAATCCCAGGCCAGCTCCTTCTTCTTTGTGCAAGACTACAAAGTATGTGTCTTCTTTGCTCTAGCAGAAAAATGGAGGTGGAGGGGAAGCAAAACAAAACCAAAGATCAAGATCAAGTTCCCACAGAGATGACAAATTCCCAGTACCCTGAGATTATGGCAGGTGAAAAACGCCACTTCAGGAATTGAAACTGAGACATTAAATGCATTTCTGCTCACGCTACGGGTAAGTAGCAGCCACATAGGAGAACTCGGGTGTCAGCAACGGCTTCTTCAGTCAGTTCAAGGCTAGAAAGTAAAGTCAGGATAGTGGAAGGTTATTAAACCTTAGGCAGGGTAATTTTCACAGGCTGTAATCAACTTGCATTGCTTGACGTTTTGCAGTCAAAACTCAATAGTTCCCATACACCTTTCTGGATCAAGCACTGTACTTTCCAGGGAATTACTAGCACTTTTATTCCATTTCTCCTTCCTCTTGAAAGGTAGTTACAAAGGTGTAATGGAGGGCAGTTGCAACAACCTCTTCTCAGCAGTGCTGGGCAATCTTGCAAGGGGCAGTGACTACAAACTGAGGCTTGTGAAGGTTAGAGGAGAGAGCAGAAAAAAACTGCTTCACTTGGGAGATAAAAGTAAGGAGCCTGTTAGTTCCAATGGGACTAAGCTGTGCTGCTGTGGAAATGGGAGCATCTAGCACAGGAAAGGGACTAATGCAGGTCTGCACCAGGGCTGAACCTGGCTCCAGAACAAAGGTGTAGAGCTGATTTCTTCGAAGTGATGGCCTGCAGCCAAAATACAGCACTTGCCATGACAGAGAAGCCTCCTGTCCAGCAAGTCTGGTGCTGCTTTCTGAACAGTTATTAGGACAAAACCAGATGCTGTTAGAGACCATATTTTGTGGTGTAAGGGGGACTATAAGCAGGCATCTGGTGGAGCAAGGGGATAGGAACCATCTGTGGGGCAGAGCATGAGAAGTGGGGAGTAGAAAGCAGGTGTCTCAGCTCTTCCCAGGGATCGCATCCAACTTCAGTCATTTATAGAAATTGCCAACATAAAATTAATGGCACATCATTAGGAACCAATCTCTTAATCTATTTAGCATCAAATGACATATTTAGTTCACTAAACTCAACATTTTAACTCAGCATCTGTCTTTTAATTATGTTTCAAAAGTCACAGGGTACCACAGATTATTATGTTTTTTGGTGGAAAAACAGTCAAATTCTTGGCCTCACTGTGCACTTTTCTTTGCCAAATAGTGGCCCTAGAAGATCTTCTCCATTGGAGGCATCCCAGCAATGCACAGAGCCAATGTCAGAAACTGAAGCCACCCTGCTCCACACCACTTCATAAGCACTCGAGGAGAGAGGAGCAGTCAGGGCTGAACATCTTAGTCCATAGTCTTTTATAGATGTTAAGACCTCCACACCTGTACTCAAGTGAGAACAGCTCTACATTAAGCTAGAAATTGTAACACCAGTTAAGTAACTAGGCTAGCTCCTTTCACAGTGCCATGAGGGTAATGGAAACAGAGAATCAAAGAATCGTTTAGGTCAGAAAAGACCTTTAAGATCATCAAGTCCAACCATTAACCTAACACTGCCAAGTCCACCACCAACCCATGTCCCTAGGCACAGTATCTACACGTCTTTTAAATAACCTTCAGGAATGGTGACTCAACCCCTTTCCCGGGCAGCCTGTTCCTTCCAGTGAAGAAATATTTCCTAATAACCAATCTAAGCCTTGAGGCCATTTCCTCTTGCCACAGAATCACAGAACAGTTTGGGTGGAAGGGACTTGAAAGATCACCCAGTTCCAACCCCCCTGCCATGGGCAGGGACACCCTCCACTAGACCAGGTTGCTCCAAGCCTCATCCAGCCTGGCCTTGAACACTTCCAGCGATGGGGCATCCACAGCTTCTCTGGGCAACCTGTGCCAGTGCCTCATCATGCTCTCCGGGAAGAATTTCTTTCTTGTATCTAATCTAAATTTACCTCAGTCAGTTTAAAGCCATTGCTCCTTCTCCTGACACTCCATGCCCCTGTAAAAAGTTCATCTCCAACTTTCTTGTAAGCCCTGTCGCTTGCTACCTGGGAGAAGAGACCAACCCTCCCCCTCTGTGCACCCTCCTTTCAGGTAGCTGTAGAGAGTGATCAGGTCTCCCCTGAGCCTCCTCTTCTCCAGGCTGGACACCCCCAGCTCCCTCAGCCCCTCCTCACAGGACTTGTGCTCCAGACCCTTCCCCAGCTCCGTTCCCTTCTCTGGACACGCTCCTGCCCCTCAGTGTCTTTCTTGCAGGGAGGGAACCAAAACTGACCCCAGGATTCGAGGTGTGACCTCACCAGTGCCCAGTACAGGGGGACAATCCCTGCCCTGGTCCTGCTGGCCACACTGTTCCTGATGCAGGCCAGGATGCTGTTGGCCTTCTTGGCCACCTGGGCACACTGCTGGCTCATATTCAGCCGCTGTTGACCAACACACCCAGGTCCTTTCCAGCCACTCGTCCCCAAGCCTGTAGCGCTGCAGGGGTTGTTGTGTCCCAAGTGCAGGACCTGACACTTGGCCTTGTTGAATCTCATACAGGGCCTCGGCCCATGGATCCAGCCTGTCCAGATCCCTCTGAAGACCCTTCCTGCCCTCAGGCAGATCAACACTCCCGCCCAACTTGGTGTCATCTGCAAACTGACTGAGGGTGCACTCAATCCTCTCATCCAGGTCATTGATGAAGACATTGAACAGAGCTGGCCCCAGCACTGAGCCCTGGGGAACACCACTTGTGACCGGCTGCCAGCTGGGTGTAACTCCATTCACCACAACTCTTTAGGCTGGCCATGCAGCCAGTTTTTACCTAGCTGGCCTAGACAACACACACAGCCTTTCCCTCATCCACTACATGGGCCACCCTGTCATAGAAGGAGGTGAGGTTAGTCAAGCAGGATCTGCCTTTCATAACCCCATGCTGACTTGGCCTGATCATCTGCTTGTTCTGTACATGCTGTGTAATGGCACTCAAGATGATCTACTCCATAACCTTTCCTGGCCCCAGGGTCAGACTGACAGGCCTGTAGTTCCTGGGATCCTCCTTCTGACCCTTCTTGTAGATGAGTGTAACGCTGACAAACCTCCAGTCAACTGGGACCTCCTCTGTTAGCCAGGACTGCTGATGGATGATGGAAAGTGGTATGGTGAGCAGTTCCACCAGCTCCCTCAATAACCTTGGATGGATCCCATCTGGCCTCATAAAGTGGTGCAGCAGGTCAAGAACCATTTCCTCTTGGATTATGGGGGCTTCATTCTGCTTCCCACCCCTGTCTTCCAGCTCAGGGGGCTGGGTACCCAGAGAACAATGGCTCTTGCTATTAAAGACTGAGGCAAAGAAGGCATTAAGTACCTCAGCCTTTTCCTCATCCTTTGTCACAATGCTTCCCCCTGCATCCAATAAAGGATGGAGATTCTCCTTTTGTTGCAAATGTATTTATACAAACATTTTTTATTGTCTTTAATGGCATTAGCCAGATTAAGTTCTGGTTGGGCTTTGGCCCCTCCATGCATAAATTCATGACACCCCTGTAGTCCTCCTGAGTTGCCTGCCCCTTCTTCCAAAGGTTGTAATCTTTCCCTCTTTTTCCTGAGTTCCGGCCAAAGCTCTTTGTTCAGCCAGGCTGGTCATCTTCCCTGACAGCTCATCTTTCGGCACGTGGGGACAGCTCGCTCTTCTGCCTTTAAGATTTCCTTCTTGATGAATGTCTGGCCTTACTCAGATCTTTGACTGTTAAGGGTTACTAAAGCAACCCTTTTTGTTTAAGGGGTCAGGTACTTTCCCACCCTTGCTTCCATAACTTAATTTGCTTACATTAGGGAAGAAAAAAACCACGTCAGAGGCTCAGATGTAAGAGGGTTGTGAGAGGACCAGACATCCTGGGTCAGTCAGCAACACAGTCTGAACCCTGGCTTCCCATTGCAAATCCTCCCTCCTCAGCTCTCAGTGCTCTCCTCAGCCAGCACGTATACTATGGGGCACAAAGACCCGACTAGGAATGCTTATTGCTTTATTTGGCCACTCAGTGGACACACGAAGACCTCCACTGATCACCTTTGTTTAGCCTGATAGCCAAATAAATAATTCATAGAGATTTAAACAATTAAATGCCTGTATACGGGGGTTTTTTTATACGTATTAGCAGCACTTATTAAACACTAGCAGTAAATTCAGCACTGTTCAGAGCAAAAGATGACGACAAACTCTTCCTGGGGAAGCTCTCAGTCTGAATCAGGCAGTCCATCTCATTTTTCAGCAATTGCATAACTATGAAGAACTGTCCTATTGTACATTTAAATCCAGCATTTGACTAGCATAAAATTTTCCAGCATACGTGCCATACCGCACTTAAATATGGATAAGAAACTATGCAGACAAGGAGTGGATTCCGAAAAGCATTCAGTTTTATAAATATTTGAGTTCTCAGAGTTTCAAAAGTGGCATAAATAAGTAATCTCCCCAAGGCCCCATGCGAAAGACTTCGAAGAATACAATAATTATCTTCAGCCGGAAGTACAATCCAATCCTAATTGTATCAGTAAACCTACCAAACCCTCTTGGCTCACCAAGCTCGTGGGACTTGCAGGCTTTAGCTACACTGTCCCTCAGAGAAGGTAAAGCTGGGTATTTTGGGGAGGTCCTGTTTTCTCTAGCCTGTTCCACATTTGAAACAGCAACCTTTGTGACTAAGACTCAGGAACACTCTAAATGCTGCTCAGCCAGCAGTTACGCAGACCAGATGGCAGTTTCCCCTCCAGTGCTGCCATTATTTTATCAACTTCTGTTCTAATTTAAAAAGGATGTGGATGTATCCCAAAAACACAGACGTAAACACAGCAAACAGGGAATGTGGCAATTGTCAATTTTGGCAGTCATTTCACTTTGGAGGCCTTCTTTACACACCCAGATAATGAAGCAGGTTATCTTTTGCAATAGCCAGTTTCCACAGAAGAGAGCAAAAAGGGCACAGCAGCCTCTTACAAACCCTCCAGCAGCCACTTTCTGGTGGTTGCAAGCCACCAATTCCGCTTTAAACAAAATAAATCCAATTTCCTTGATTGCAGCTTCTAGCAAAAGGTGGGTGTGTCCAGGCACAGGGAGGAGCAGAGCTTCCCCTGCATGGTGGGGAAAGTGAGTCTGACGCAGATGGCTAGTGAAAAGTTAAATTCTGATGTGCAATTACTGGCCAGCTCAGGAGATTCACAGCTTTAATAATGACTGAAAAGGAGGCATACTTTTCCGCTTAAAATAACTCTATTTACTGTGGCTCAAAACTGCTTTTGCACTGGACAAGAAATAACCCTTCTTATATAAAATACATTCAAATTTAATATGGGTTTATAGCAGGTATTCAAAAACCAGCATTAGTAAAATTACCAGCATTAGTAACCTACCACAGGACTACAGGAGGAGCACTGAAATTTCCTGGAAGAAATTTTATCTGCCATTAGGAAAACCCTTAAAAATACCACCAATAATTTAGTTTTATCTTCTGGGTTTTACCTTTACTTGTGCTTTGACTTCTTGGAGTGTAGCAGCAACATCACATTTTGGTACTACTGTTGACAAAACAGACTGCAGTTTTTGCTGGTCCAGGCTTGAGATGAGCAGCTGATCCAAGCTAAAATGAACAGAAAAATGTCAAAGACAGCTCTATATTTCTAGACTGTGGGTATACAATATAGGTTACATTAGGGTAAATCACGAAGGGCCAGCTCATTAACAAGCAGAAATCTTGAAAACAGCTAAGAAATGGTGAACGCTGGGAGAACGGGAAGGGACAGAGAAGTCAATTTAAAAGTAATGCTGAAAAGTCAGTCCCTGTTCTGTTCCCCTCCTTCTTCCCCAATGGTTTTAGCAACAAATATCAACAAAACCAAGGAAACGGCTACATCTGAGGACTACTTCTGGCAGGACAACAAACTTGTTTGTCACCGCAGGCTGTGCTGGCTGCCAGCGCTGCGCAGCCTCCCCTCCAGGTGGGCAGGAGGCAGCGGTGCCTGCGCTATAGCAGGGCCAAAAACTGACCAAAACCAGTTAGAAGGGACACAGAAAAGGAGCCTGGCCCTGCCAGGATAAAGCATTTCAACCTGTACTGAAGCGCGGCCACCACCAGACAGCAAATGAAGGACAGTACCCCAAATCCTGAGGGGAGTGGGGGCCAGGACCAAAGCTGAAATGGGCTTTGGGTACCAAAGCTGAAATGGGCTTTGGGTACCAAAGCCAAAATGCATTTCGGGGCAGACCTGGGGCAATGGGAAAGCTTTGTCTCTGAACAGGCTTGTGGGGGTGAAAACGAAACAGTGGTAGCAAAGCCAACACCAACCTGATGGACCAGCTGTTTTCTGAGCGTTCCCCATCGGGAGAGCTGCCATGGGGCCCGTCATCGTCTGAGGCAGACCCCGGTGTCCCCGAGCTGCTGTCCCGAGGGCTGCCGGCACCTATCCCCATTGCACCCGTCTCAGCAGGGCTGCAGCGGGCCGGCGGGGCTGCGTCACTCTGGGCGGGCATGCAGAGAGCTCTGCGGGGTGTGATCTCCAGCTCTGTCTTGAAGCAGGCTGGCTGTGGCGGCCCTGAGAAGCCTTCTCCACACAGCTTGTCCAGGTCAGGCATGCTGAGGGCCCTCAGCTCCCGCAGCCTGGAGCGGGACAGCGGTGGCCGCCCCAGGCCGCGGCTGCGGCGTGCTTGTGAGGCTGAGGGGGGAAAGGCGGCCAGGTCTGCCCCAGCGCTGCCCTCCTCACTCCTCTGGGACTTTCCTTCCCCCTTGCCGCCCTCCGCCACATGCACGGGCTCTGCACCGGTGGGAGACCTGGCTGTGGCGTTGGCTGGGCTGGGGCTACCGCCGTAGGAGCTCAAGCTGCGCCGCAAGGCCCGCGGCGTCTCAGCAGGGCTGGTTGCAGAGGCCATCCCACCACACGACCTCCTGGCGAGGGGGGACCTTGCGGTCGAGTGTATATTGATGGCCTTCACAATGGGCCGGTCAAAATTTGCCAGGTTTTCAAAGGATTTGATCCTCTGTTTGACGGAGAATGATGAGGTAGGTTCATGAGGCCAGTTCAGCTCATAGTAGTAGTAATTCCTCCTGAAGCTCCTCAGCTTATCAGTGGCAGAGCAGCCAATGTCACTGGCTGAGGGAGATGTGTCATGGATCCTCTGGGTGCTTCTGGGGACGTACACCTGCTCCTTCCCGCTCTGGCCATTTGGTGGGTTGAGATGGACCATCTTCAACATCCCCGTTGCTGCCTGGGTGTATTTCTCCTCTGCAGCATGGCCCTGGGGTCCTTGCATGGGATGAACCTCTGCAACGTGGCAGTCCTCCCTCAAGTGACCCGATAACTGGGCCGGCATCGAGTAAGTCCTTGTCACAGGTTTTGACAAGCCATAGACATTTCTGTCTCCGGTGGTACCCGCTTTCGAGAAATACTGCATGGTCCCCATCTCCTGGGCCAGCCGAGGCACTTCTGCATTTCCCTCTTCTGTTTTCTCCAGCAATGGCAGCTGCAAAAATGATGCTGGTGAGGAAGAGGCAGAGGAGGAGGAGGAAGAGGAAGAGGAAGAGGAGGAGGAGGAGGAGGAAAGCTTCACCTCAATGAAAGTGCGCTGGATCTCCTGCCCCTCCAGCTGCTCCTGCTGAACTGATGGGGACCTTAACGAAGAAGAGCCTCCAGCAGATGGTCCTATGTTTTGCAGATCTAACTGCCTAAGGTCATCTGCGCTATAGATGCTTTTGACTGTTTTCAGGCCTGTTCCAGGGTTCTCAGTCCTTCCTTTCACATACTCAATTTTTGGTATCCCCTGAGGAGATAAAGTGAGTTTGGACTGACCATCTCTGGCTCTGAAATCATCTGTCTTAGCACCCTTACTCTGACACACTGCCGGCTGCATGGAAACTTGCTTTTCTTTTGACTTTCCCCATGTCTGCTGCCGGTCTGCTAGCTCCCCACACCCACACTTCACTTCACCGCTCGCTGTTGGGCTGCCAGTGCCATTCAGGAGAGGCAGAAGTGAATCTTCAGAAATGACCAGCGATGGTTTATTTTCTAGCTCTGACTTCAGAGTCCTCGAGACTGCTGATATGCTCTTGCCAGGATCAGGGTTTGTAGGTGAATTACGGGACACTGGTGTTTTCTTCCCCAGGAGTTTAGGGGACAGCTGTGGAGAAACAGACATCCTTTTCTGATCTGCCCCACTACCTTTGGTAGGATTAATGCCAGAAGAATCTGAATTTGCCTTTGTTTTGCTTTTAATGGTGAACCCTTTTAGCTTTGGTCCTGCTTTGGTCTTCTGATTATTTAAAAGGGTGTCCATTACACTTTTTTGTGCCATTCCCTTAGACTCCTGACAGGATTTTTTCTGCGAGGATGGGCTGTGCGGTACTGCAGCTCCTTTGCAGTGATTTGTGCCTGAGTTTTGGACTTTTCCATTTGAAGTCCTTCCTGAAGTCACAGAGTTAATTTTCTCATTTTTCCCTGGCAAGTCATGAGTTGTGTTGGCCTTTGGATCTTTAGATCTAGTGGGAAAGGGAGACCTGAGTGATATTGCTCTTGGTGATGTTGCATTCACATGACTGCTGTCTGTTTTAGACGAGCTGGACAAACTGTTGGTTTCTTTCTTGGCTATGCAATAACTAGCAGGATGATTACAGTCGTCAACCACCGTTTCGCTTTCAGATTTAGATCTCTGCTCATCACAATATCCTTCCTTCTCAAGCAAGTTGTTCTCCAAGCCATTGACATTTCTAGCAGAGCAAAAGCTTATCTTTTTGCAGTGCAGAGACCCTTCCTCTTCTCTGGATTCCTTGCATTTTATATGTCCATTACTGCTCCCCAAATCTACCTGTTCTTCTGTACTTAAGGCACCATTGTTACAGGAAGAGTAAACTTCAGGGATACTGACTGAACCCTTTAGGATGTCTTTTTCTGGCAGGAAAACTGAGGAAGGAGGACACAAGGATGCAGACGACACATCTGAACACTGTGAAGGACACAAAGTGGGAGCACTACGATCCTCCAAGCCCAGTTTGCTGATGCCCGTCTCCAGTGACCCGCACATTGCGCAGTCCTCGGTTTGCAAAACGTTGCCGCCGTAAGGCTGTGGAGGGGACTGAGGGGACGAGCTGGTTGCAGACGCGAGATGCTGCTCCTGTGCGGGCTTTGGTGGCTCATCGTTCGTGCAACAAATCTCAATTTGCTCCTCATCCGACTCCATCACAGCAGGGACTGCAAGCGCACTAGCGGCAGCGCAAGGCCCAAGCAGCACCTCGTTAGCGCTGTCAAAGGTCTCGGTGACAGACTCTGCATCCGAGTGAGAATCCTCCGCAGCCCCATACATAGACTCTGGAAACGGGTCGCTTCTCTTACTTTCCAGAGAGTTTGCTGTGGGCAACTCATCCTCATTTAAACTGCTAAAATTCCTAGAATAGTTACCTAAAGAGTTTTTATTCACAGTAAAAAGTTTGCCTGTGTTAATGGAGTCCAACACAGACAGCCCCAAAACCCCCTGTGCGCTAGGCTTTTCCCGCAGCTCCTCCTTGGCTGGCCGTGGCTCAGAGCCCGGACAGCCTTCGTCAGTCCCGCAGCAGCACATCGTGGTGTACTCGTCTCGGAGCGGGCTCTCCGCTCGCGACGGGGTGCGGGAAGCCCTGCTCTCGGGAGCACCCATCTGGCTGAGCAAATCGTCGATGTCGGTGACGGGGATGGCGGCGCAGTCCTCGGCGCGCGCGCCCTTCCCGGCCGCTCCGTGCGCGTCCCTGCCGCCGGCATCAGGTGGCGGTGTTGCTCTCTCCGCCGCGCAGCCGCCACCGGCGCTTTGCAGACCTGCTCCTTCTCGCTTCCCAGCACTCGGTTCTTCTTCCCTGGCTCCGAGGATGCTGTTGACGTCGGCCTGATTTTGACTGTCTACCCCTGGAGACAGGATGAGGTTGGTAAATCTGCTGACAGCTGCATCGTGATAAAAATAAATTAAAAAAAAAACAACGAAATCCTGTCAGATGTGGGAAGCGATACGCAAAACATCAGGTTTTACTATAAAAACAAACACCCACGTATTCAGACTGCACGTTTTCCTTTTGCTCTGCACGCCTCCTCTTCTGTACTGATGTTTACAACAACTCAAATTAATCACGACCCTGTGCATTTCAGCAGCACACGGGAGTGAGCAATCCCCTCTTCCGAGGTGAGCAGCCATGACCTGTTTAATCCTCATCTCTGAGATTTCAGCAGTCAAGCGGCTAACTACCCAAGTGCCAGCGTGCAGTAAGTCAGGCTGAGCAGTACCGCTTCTCATTACTTGTTTGATCAGAGACGTCTCCAATAGATTGCAGAGAGCACACAAAAGCCCTGGCGTAGCAAACAAAGGCGAACAGATAACACGGTGACGAGCTGTGCATAAATAACCTGACTCTGATCCTCTCGGCACTTCTGCAGGTGTTTAATGTGACACGCATGGGTGACGTTAATACACGCATCAGGCATATGGGCTTTACAGGATTTCTGGCACAGACCTTTCCTTGTTTCCAATACGTGTTTAACCCACTCTTGGGCAACACACCGGAGCTCCCTGTATCTGCTGTACACATTCCAGTTTACCTATTTCTCCGGCTCTTCAATTTTCTGCACTCCACCCTAAGCATCTGCCTCCACCTTCCTGGGACACTCATCCTCATTCAGGTTGCTTTCCAGAGACCAGTTACTACCAGAAGAGGCCCAGAAATCACATGGAGAGGGAAGGGTGTATTCACAGAGTCAGCACCCTTTCCTGCTCATTCCAGTGTGCCAGCCCATCTCCCTAACCCTTGCACAAACCTACGGGATTATCCACATCACTTAACTTGGGTACCCATGTTAAGAAGTGCGGGTTCCTCACGGAGTCCACAATGGGGAAGACTTATCAGAAGAGCAATGTGAGGCTGCCAGGTTAGGATCTGAAGTACCGCCCTGCTTCAGTGTGCACGATCACACACTGAAGAGACCCTCTTCTCTGCCAGTGGGGCAGGGCGAGGGGAAGTGGAAAGCGGAAGAGTTGACTGCTAAAGCAGTGCCAGTGTGCCCCTATTCCAACACTGTTAGTCTGCAAAAGCCACAGCAACCTAAGGAAACAAGAACAGGACTCTCTGCCAAGCTAGGAATTCCTTAAAGAACAACTGGAACTGAAGCATCTGGAAGCAGTTTAGGCTCCCAGGTATTAATAGGTACACAAAGAAGATCATAAGCTAAAACGAAGCAAAATATTATGTTCTTCCTGAATTTGAAAAGTATGCTTTTCTTTTTCAAACACTCATTTCCACACCACATAATTTGTACAGTCTGCGGGGATACATATATTGCTGTAGCAGCATAAATCAGCCCTGAGCAGAAACTAAGGATGTATCATATGTTTCAGTTCAGACTGGAAAACTTTTCATAATAAACATGCAAATAAACATTTTGATAAGATTCTGGTTTTCTTGGGTTTTCTGTTTCATCTTTCTGCACACCAGAGAGTTCTGACACATGAAAGGGAAAGAATGAAAGAAAGAAAGAAAAGAAGCTTTTATTACCTCATTGTCCATTCGTAAAAAACGTTACTTAAACTTCAGATTTAAGAGAGAAAGATGTGATTATAAAGGATCAGTGTATTTACTGAACAGGCACAGCAGTAAAACAGGTTGTCAGGACAGGTCACTGCTGAGTTAGCTCCAGGTCTGCATGAAATGACTCAGACCTCTGCAAATGCTGGCAGGAGGGACACACTATGAGAGAGTTTTGAATGCTTCACACAGGATTAGGATTGCTCCCCTCGTCCTGCTGCTTCAGAGGACCCTGACGCCTGGTTTGGTGATGAAGCGCTATGCCTGGCTCACCAACTCAGACAGAATGTACCCCCCTTTTTTTGTCTGAATCAATACGGGAAACTGGGGCAGCAGATCAGACACGGCTGATGCAAGTGAATTTTCTTCACTGGTACTCAGAATAAATGGTACAAAAGTAAAAACTACTCTCTCACCTGATGCTGCTTTCTGGATCTCCAGGGTTACGGATGTGGGAAGACACTGCATAAGCAAGCAGATCTCCTCGTATGTCATCTTACTGACAGGGATGCTGTTGATGGTGGTAATCTCATCTCCTACAGCCATCTTGCCCATTGATCCCTGATGCAATTGACAGATTCAAGGAAATTATAAATAGGCATCAGAAGCCCTGCCACAGGGTCAAAGATTGCAGGGAAGTAATTAATGGCTTATGAGCAATATTCCCTATTTCACCTCACTGCAGAGCACAGGTACCACTGCTGTCAGCTTGCCAACACGTAAATAAAGAGCAGACTGTGCTTTTGACCATTAATTCCTCTCCTGGCAATCTCAAACAGGAAGGTCAAAAGAGCTGCTGGTTTCTCCGACGGATCAGTATCAGGATGGAGGACACAGCCCCCTTCATTTACATGAACTGGAACGAATTAGCCCTAGCTTCTTCAGGAGTGGAACGTCATCTATCATTTTTGCATTTCATGTAGGAATTATATCTTGGTCACAACCTCCCATTGGACCAACAGAACTCTTTTAAATAACTCAGTTGGACAGGGACAGAGCTCTTAAAGTAAAAGCCTAAGTATGTTTCTAAACACTGCACAGGAAGTCAGAGGGAAAACGCAGGAACAGAACCCAAACCCACAGCTCACACAGCCCAATTCAAACTGCTACAACCTATCTCTTATCCTAGTGGCCACTAACCAGATTAAAAAAGCTACATCCAGCTTTGTACACCAGCCTATCTTCCCTCCTTTCTGCACTTTTGCATCTAGGTGAGCAATTCCACATCCAGCCTGAGTATCCCCGCCAGCGTGTGCGTGTTTGAGAGGCAGAAGAGCAGTGTGTTACTGGTGCTACCCTGGTGCTTGCCACGTAAGGCCTCCTGGTATCAGATCTGTGGTACAGGAATACATGCATATAAAATAACAGAGCACAATAAGCGTTTTTACGGCCAGGATTTAGTTATTTTGCCTTTGCCTCCGGTAAAAAGAAAGGAACAAAAGAACAGTATTCCCTCAAAACCGTGACTGTGAGCGGGGATGAGTCCATCTCAGTAGATCTGCCTCTTGACTTTCCTGGTTTTGAATCAGCCAGTGTGCATTTCTGCATCAGAAATGCTTCATTTAACAGCACCTTCAGAATCACAGCACCATAGAGACTTTTAGGTTGGAAAAGACCTTTAAGATCATCAAGTCCAACCGTTAACCCAACATTGCCAGGTCTACCACTAAACCATGTCCCTAAGCACCTCTTCCACACATCTTTTAAATCCCTTCAGGGATGGTGACTCAACCCCCTCCCTGGACAGCCCCTTCCAATGCCTCACCACCTCTTCTGTGAATAAATTTTTCCTAACATCCAATCTAAACCTCCCTTGGCACAACTTGAGGCCGTTTCCTTTTGTCCTATCACTTGTCACTTGGGAGAAGAGCCCAACCCCCACCGCTCTGCACTCCCCTTTCAGGGAGTTGTAGAGAGTGATACGGGATGAGATGCATTGCCCAGCAGCGGCGAACACCTCCCTTGCACTTACTCTCAACAGATCACTCACTTAATACTAATACTACTAATAATAATCTCTGCAAAGTGAAAGCAAATCACCACAAGGCAATCCAAATTAAAAAATTACCATTTCTGCTGCTCCACCTGGCCGCAGACCTGTGACAACAACCTTTAGGGGCATGGCCTGGATTTCCAAATCCAGGCCGAATGACTCGTGCTCATTGCGAACCAGAGTGACTATTTCACACTGGCCGTGTCCAGCCCCATCCGGTGCTTCAGACTTCTTGCTGTGAGGGAGCGTCCTCGCAATGGGCTTGTTGTAAGAGCCATGTTCCTCCATCCTCTGTCTCTGAAGGCTTCGGCACTCAGTGCTCATCATGCTTTTCACTCTCGTGACTGCTCTGTGCTCAAGTTTTGGCGATCTCTTAGATTCGAGTTGTGCTTCCCGAAGCTCCTTCAAACTCAGGCTGCCAAGACGAACTTCAGGCATGCTTGAGTAATCAAATGCTATGATGGGGAAGAAAGGAGAGTCAATTTGCTCCAGCGTGCTGTCTGCAGACTCCACAGAGTTGCTGAAGACAGGGGAAGACGTATCCGTGCCACTGTATCTGGGTGACTCGCTGTCCTGGCTCTCATCATCGATTTCTACAGACGAGGTTGTAATGACAATGCCAGTGTCCTCCTGGCTCTTGGTCCTCAGGCTTCTCTGCAAGTGGGAACTTTCGTCGTCATCACTAGCGTCACCATCATAGAAAACAACCCTCCTCTGTCGATGAAAGGGGCTGCGGGCAGATTTGGGGCTGTCGCTGAGGATGCCAGGTCGGACAGACTCCACGTGCTTGTTGTGAAGGCCGGATGCTCTCCCACTAGTTGGAGAAGCCAGACCATTTGCTTTTGCCACTCCAGCTTCTCTAGCAGCTTGGGAAAAAAAAACCAAAAACACCCCAAACCCCAACTTTAATTGAAATTATAGATGATTCTTAATACCATGCATCTGACTGCAGCAAAGTACACGTCTCTGCTTGTACAGAAAGCTTAACCTCTTCTCACAAAGCAAAAAGCAGGTTTTTCATGTCCTCCTTCTAACTACAGTAAATAGCAAGAGGGACAACAGATGGCTCTACAGATTATGGGTAATTCCCAAAATCAGTTCATGGCACATCTGGTTCTATTTTCAGTGTATTTCTAAATTATGACTATGACCCAAAGAAGAAACGGATGCAAATTCACACGTGTAGTGTACTTTGAACAACACATTTTGCTTCAATCTGTGCTCAGGACTGCCTGCATCAATTTACAGAGTGAAAAACGCTTTCCTGAACAAAGACAAAAGCACACAACAATCAATTTCATATTAAAGACTAATAAACCCAAGAATCCTTTCCATATGCTTCTTAGAAAGAACTGCACCTTAGTTAGTAGAAAGGATTTTTTTTTTTTTTTAATTTTGCTTTATTTTGTGGGTATTTTAAAATGTAAAAATGCTTTTAAGCATTAAATAATGAATTTCCGGAGAAAAATAAGATGTAGACAAAGACATTGCTTGAGAAGCACAGGAAGGGGAGAACAAATGTAATGTAATTTGAATCTGAGATCAGGTGCACATCAGTAAGGAAATGTAAGAGTCTTTCAGTGAAATTACTATGGGGAGAAAGACACGTATGCAAAATATCTGATGTCAAATTGAACATTTGATTGTTTTTACACTGCCATATGTGACATTTTGAATTGTGTCTCTGAGATAGCTACGAACACTTTCATATAAATGTAATCAATCAGATTAGCATCAGTCATCTGAAAAAAAACCTGCAGTGCTGTCAATCTAGTTGCGAGCAAACCAATCAAATAAAGTAATTTTCACGTAATCAGAGGAGCAATTTGGACAAAATACCATGGAAACGGGCATTTATGTGCATTGTTGTAAACCCTTTCCATTTTCTAGAATTTCATATGATCAGCACTGGCTTGCACTAAGCTGCCCGGTATGTCTTACCAGCACAGGAATCACTGTAGCTTCCCTGTAAAGCAAACCAACGCTCAGCGACACTCAGCTCAGCTCAGGTCGTTAGCCAAATGACCTGGCACATTTCCGTCACTTACTCAGGTTGCCAGGAAGAACAGAGCCATCGTCCAACAAGCTGTTCCTGTTCTTCTGACGGAGCTGGTCTTCGTCGCAGGAGCCGGCTGCAGCATCAGGAAACGGGAGCTGGCTCGCGGTGTCGTGCGAGAAGTACTGGGAAAGCTCTGTCTCAGAGCTCACAGATCCCTGCTGAAAAGAAGTGAGCCTGGTGACCAGCCATCGCTGATGCTCAAAGCCCTCGTTTGCGTGCAAGCACCACAAACCCCACTCACTGCCCTGTCGGTAAAGGAAGTTTAAAGCAGACTCGCCAGTGTACTGAGAGCCAAAGTGTCAAACTTGGACGGCTGAAATGCTGCACAGCAACACATTTTCAGCCAGTATAATAAAGAAAAAAGGATTCCCAACCCCAGTACTTTGCAGACGCACTTCAATGCAGAAACAAGGGATGAAAATATTCACTTGTGTAACTCCCTTTATACCCCTTCTGCACTGACAGCTTATACCTCTGGACACAGTTCACATGGATTCTTTGGCCTTCCCAGGAAAATTAGAGACTTCTCCACTGCAGTGGCTACAGAGAGACCGAGCTCTCAGCCTGCTGCCCACAGGCACAGGTCTCTCCTGTTAACCTCGTCTCTGTGCCCTACAGAGCAGGGGTGCCTTCAAGGTGGCAGGAGGTGGGAGCCCACAGCTTTCTCTGCCTTGCTCTGCACATCACTCCCGAAGCCTGCGGCCACACAGACTAACAGGAGCTTGCTGCTGTCACGATTTAAACACGCGATGTGAAAAACAAACTCTTCTATGGAGCCCACGTGACAAGAAAGGAGCATAGAGGTTTGGTTCTGAACTCCCTGATCAAATAAGAGCTCCAGTAAAAGCTGAATTTGAAGCAGAACCTGTTTTTATTGCATCTAATCCTTTTACCCGGCTTGCTGGCTCCAGGAAGCGTTTCATAGTCCAGCTGAGGGGAGAGGAGGTCTCTCCTTGTTTGGCCTTCACACTAGGAGACGGACTTTTTTGTACAGCTCCTGTTAAACATAGCTCAGTTAGATGCCAAAAATTAAAGTTATGGTCCATATATCCAAACTAGCCCCTCATTCAAGTGGGATTCGTGCATTTAATCCCACTTACTACCTGAACTGCTTTGCTAAAGTGTGATTTATTTAACATTTCACAAGGTCTCCCTCAGACCAGGTAAAACATTACCACAGAGACATGTAATGCCAGCCAGGCCCAGGACAGAGCTTTGAACAAGAGTTGAGCAGGAGATGCTCACCCACCGGTGCATGCTGCTGACTAGGTGCAACCTCGAAAGACATATTAGCAGCCACTGGCAAGGTCTACTTCAAAAAAGGTCTTAGATTACACAGACATAAAAAGCATAATTACAAATCTAACATTGCTGTCTAAAAATCACCTTACTAGTCACTCTGCCATTGCCAAGAGTTTGCTTTCATCTATAAGATTTTGGGAAGTGCTAAGTCTGGAGTTCAGAAACATCAGACAAATGCCAGAGCATGCATGTTGACACAACCCCAAAGACTAAAATGGAGTTAAAACATATAGCCCAGTATGCAGTATCTGGACTTTTTCAAATGGACACAACAATATTTTATCTTTTTTTTTTTTTTTTAATCTCCATCTACATGGATAAGTGTACATAGATGGAGTGGATTCCTCCTGTCCATTCCGTACTGGGACACTGTGCTTCCCATTCATCTTGAAGACAGCACAGAACAACCGCCTCTTGGCAGCCTTACTTTCATGGCAGCCTAGCGAAACAGAGCAAGTAACATGCGCTACAGGACTCGTGCTTGCTAAAATTTCTGCAGTGGACAGAGTGATTACATCCCCTAAACGGTTAGCACTGTTTTGAGGGCCCTCAAAATACTGACGCTGGGGAATGCAGGAGCTTGTCCTTAAACCTTCCTGTATCCCTAAAAAGACAGATATTGGAAGAGAAGATGCTGCTACCTGTGACGTGAGAGGAGCTGGCATCCTTGCTCTCTCGGTGGGTAGTACGTGCGATTGCTTCATCCATCTCCTGCTCAGAAACCTGAAGCGAAGACAGAGACCAAACTGGGTAGATGAAACGAAAAAGAAAGCCTGACCGCTTACCACCACAAATACATGACTCATTTTAGATACGCTACTGGTTTTAAAGATGCAATAAAGTAGATGGAGTTGAGACCTCCTGATTCAGACTCCCTCCATGCCACTCTCCCGCAGAAACCAGGAGGCAGAAGCCTGATGACTTCATGGAGACCACGTCCAAGTGCCACATTACGCAAACAAATGAAACAGCACCAGACTTAAAGAAATCAAATGAAGCCATTACAGCACAATTTTAACTCAATTAAGTGCTGTACACTGATTTATTGAGAAAATATTACTTTAAAATAGACAAAGACTGCTTTGTACACGCATACATCAGCAACAGAAGATACTCTACACTTAACCTACCGGAAGATAACCAGACTTCCCGAGATATTAGCTGTCTTTTTAATTTTCATTTTTCCTTGCTTTTAAAAAGAAAACCTAAATCAGTAATTGGTAATTAATGTTTCTCTGGTTTAAGAATAAATACTGGTTTACCATATTTGCTAATTTTGTCCTGAATTACTGCCATGCACTTAATTCTTATTACTGGAAAACTCCATATAATTTTGTAACAGGAACTACTAGTCTGCAGGAATATATATTTAAAAACAGAAAGCAAGTTAATTCTGTCAAAAATAATTTCTATGCACATTGTTTTACATGAATTAATATTCTGCATAAATAGAGACTAGAAACCTGAATCTTTCTGAACCATGAAGATTTGAAAGATTCCTAAGCAAACTCAGCAGTTTAAACATAGTTTAAATGCCACATTCACTCAGAATATCAAGAAGAAAGAAAATTTTGCGGTATTTCTCTTGGAAGTAGATGAAAACACCAAAGTGAACGTATTCAGCAACAAAGTGTACTGTGGACCTTTTGTGTGTCATAAAATGAGACATTAAGTACAAAAATGTCCAAAACAACATGAGCCTGTGTAGAAATACATCCCTGTTTTCAGCCTGTGGCATGACCTTACAGCAAACCAAAAGCCTCCAGGCTCCTGGGGCACAGGGGGTTCCTACAGGACATGGATCAAGCCCTGAGAGTATGCTACAGAACCTTTACACAAACCTGTGGGTACAAGATGTCCCAGGAGTAAAACTAGGTGCTGGGCAGACTGCAGTATTTGTTTAAAGCTAACCAAAAATCCACACCTCTTCAAGCTCTGCCAATCTCCATTTTTAGCATCCTCTATGCCTCAGGCAGATCAAACTGGAGAACGACAAGCTAATTCTTAACTACGGTCTGCAGTCTGGGGTATTATTAAGAGCTAATAAAATATAGTAAAATACCCCCTATAATTCTGTAGGCACCCAACGCTGCCAGAAAAAGGGCGACAGTGCCGTAACAATAAATATGGGTCCCCATATGGACACTCCTTCAGAGATCCAGCTATGAGGGATTGTGGATCCAATACTGCCTGTGAGGAAAAAATGCTTTAGGGTCTCTCCAGCTCAACTTATAGCTTTTCTTAGCATTTCTTGGCAAAGGATTTGTTGTCATTTTAAAGATCACTTATGGAAAAGTGTAATAGGAGCCACTTAACAGTTTCACTCTGTTACCGAGTAATAGCAAGCAATTAGTTTAACTCAGTTCATCTTCTCGGCAGATACCTGATTAGGTCACTCATCAGCTTTCAAGCCACCACCACAGCAAGATGAAGGACAGAGGAGACAGGCTCCACTCCATGGAGTTTTAATTTCATGCTACTTACAGACTCTCCAAAAAGTCTATATGCCATAGTAGTGCAATCAAACCCAACCATACAGACTCCCTAGAAATACTGTTATCTTAGGCTACAAGCCCAATCCTTACCCCCTCCATGCTTACCTTTAACTAACAGAACCAGAGCCTCTTTCTTTTTAGCAGCACAAGGCTTCACAGTAATGATAATAAACTTTGGGCAGTAGACCCCTATTTGTCTGTTGTTTGTATATTTGATTTAGCAGAAAATACGCAATTAATTATAAAATAAGAAACCTGAGTTCTCCTAGATACGGATTTATTAAGGCCTCCATTTGTAGTTACGAGTTCAAAAGTCAGAGCTCTCTGGACCCACTAATGCAAATATTTTTACAGCTTCATTCCTGTTTAAACAGGAAGGGTTTTTTTTTCGTACACTCATGAAATTCTTTGAAATATTGAAATAAAAGAAGTTGTTATTCCCTATAGCTTGGTTAAAAGGCTTTTATCTTCTACCATCAATTTTTAAAAATTGCTTGAAAATACCCACTTTGTAAACACAACCTTACTTCCAAATTGCCCTTGCACAGGATTTCACAGTAGCAGCGCATTCCAGATTCTCAGGTTTTAATTCCTGAAGGAAAACTTTGATCTTTGGACAGATTTTACTTTTTTAAAAACAGTATTCCTACCACTTTATTACAGTTGATCAGTTCAATCTGTTGATATTTATATTCCTGGCCCTAAATTACATTCTACTTGAAGACAAACTGACTGCAAAATAACTTTAGGGTGGAAGAGGCCTTGTGCCATATTTGCATGGCCGCTTGGTCCAAGTACGGAGGAAGATGGGAACACTTCACTCGAGTAGTTCCAGGAAAACTGCATTTGATCAGTGGGTGACTAAGTGAAAAGCAGCAGGGACAGTCCAGCATTGCTATAACTTACAAAACTGGAAGGCATCATTACAATCCTGACATCTTGCACAACACATGCCACAGAAAGAAAAAGCTAATGTTCTTCATTTGCTGCTTTCCCGACAGCAAGACTCAAATTACAGTGCCGGATGAAAACAACCCAGATACTTTAACACATCTTCTCCTCACCTTTGGGTTAGGATGCCGACTGATGATCAGGCTCACCGGACCTGGACCGCATTCGCTCAGGATGGCATAGGCTTCACTTAACGCCGCGTGACGCAGACTCACCGAATCTGCCTCCAGGATCTGGTCACCCCGACTGCAGAGAGGCACAGAGCCAGTTAATCACAACCGCCTTTTACAAAAACATTTGTGCTTTCAACCGATGGCCAAGCTTTTTCAAAGATACAAGTGTCTGGAGAAGATCTGACTTGCAAAGAAGCCAGTCTTGCTCTTGCTCCCAGTGACGTGAATGCTTTAAGTCCTGTTGACT
Source organism: Rhynochetos jubatus (assembly GCA_027574665.1). Taxonomy (NCBI): domain Eukaryota; kingdom Metazoa; phylum Chordata; class Aves; order Eurypygiformes; family Rhynochetidae; genus Rhynochetos; species Rhynochetos jubatus. The sequence goes on along the minus strand of CM050690.1, from coordinate 72,627,194 downwards.
TTGGGAGGGAGGTCTGGAGATCCCTTCTGCACTTACCGTCAGTGCTACAAACCCTATTAAATCAACAGGGAAAATTGGCTGCATTTGGACCAGGGTGAAAGCAAACTTCAATTCCAGTTCTGCATTCAGATACTTGTTGAGCACAGAAGAGGAAAAATTAGACTCAGATGGGCTGTTCCTACCCATCATATTGAATTACTGAATACAAACACTGATAAGAAATTCATGATTTAGATACGAGTCTATTCAATGACTCCAGGAAAAAAATCGAATGTGATAAGCCTGTATTTGCTTCAAATTAACATATAGAACCCATTAAAAACAAACAAAAAAAAAATTAAAAAACCCTCTTCAGAAAGGAAAGCTTAGATTGTTTAGTTCTGTTTTCCCAATTTCTTAACTCTTGCTCATGGTGCTCAGACATCTGGAACTATTCAAAACAAAAGATCATCAACTAGGGATATCATGAAAGCAGTCTCCATAATTACTAAAGCATTTGCTTTAAATGGACACTCTCAAACAATCTACTCCTGCTGATTTGTGTTGGGCTACTTGTGACAATGGAAATGAGTTTGCACCCTGAGTCCACACACCAAAGGCAAAGTGGCAGTTGGGTCTGGCAGCCTTCAGTAACCTGTGATTCTGTACAGGCTCGGGACAGCAGAGGGTGACCTATCGGTTGTGTAATCGTGCCGCTGCTCTGCCCATCTTCTAGATTTACGCAGCTATTAGAAGCTACACAAACGGAGTCACTTACACAGGCGCACGTCTGAGAGGGGGAGCTCAGATACGGAGGAGCTGGGTTTGAACCTCTCCTGGTATTGCAAAGCCAGTATTTGATTAACGAAGTTTTCCAAAAATCAAAACCATCTATTAAGTTTTGGCTTATGGAGCCATAAACCGCTGATGGGACAACAGAAGCAACGTCTCAAAGAAGCGAGCTAGAAATCTGGGAAGCGTGCCTGGATATAATCAATCACTTAAACCTAATAAAGGATACAGCTGTTACATACAGACGCAACCAGCACTGCAATCTTTTCCAAAGGGGCTTACAAGAAAGCAAGTTAGCATGAAATACTGTCTCCTACAGACATTTCTGTATGGTAGGAACTTTCAAGGGTTTTGGCAGGGATGCCACCATAAAATCATCTTTTTCCCTTATTCCAAAAAATCAGACTGCTCTATCACAGTTTTCCTGGTGAGCAAGGAAACAGCAGGCACTCTCTATCCACGGGAAAGGCAGGCATTTGCTCAGCCTCCCCGCACCAGTGCTCACGCCGCACGTTCTGTGCGGATCGCGCAGCCCCAGCGGGTCCCTAGCACAGCCCCCCATCCCCAGTGATGCTCCCAGCGCCCACCAGCATTTACGCAGGAATGCAGAAAGGTGGAAGATTTCCTCCAATGGTTTTCAAAAACGAAGCCTCCGGGAGAGGAACAGCAAATAACTTTCTGTCGCTTAATCCGGCGTAAAGCACAAGGGAACACTAGGAATGATCATTTCTCTTTCTTAAAGACATCCAAACTCCCTGACAGGGTAAATGAGATGGGCAGGTCAGCCTGCAGCAATCCTGCCAGGCAGAGAGTAAGGGCAGAACGGCACTGCTGAAGCCACGGGCACGGTCAGCCGCATGAACGTCTCCCTCAGCCCCTTTTAAGAGAGTTTCAGGTGACTGAGCTTTTAAGAGAGCTCTGCAAATTTCCTCCCGATCTGGGGTCTTTGGCTGCAGCTCTGATAAAAAGACATGAGGCTGCACTTCTTGCTGCTCCCCTTTCTCAAAGGGTGCTATTAGGCTCAGCTTTCTGTACAGAGAATTAAAAAAAAACCCCAACAAAATCCAAACCTTAATGATCGTGCTGCTTCCAGCACACAGATTAATGTTTCCTGGACATTTAATACCACTTTGGAATGTCTTTATTTAAATGTTTTCTTTCTGGTGAACTCTTAAGTCTAAATCTCCACCCTGCTACACCAACCCATTGGTGAAAACAAAGTCTCAATTGATTTTATTGTAAAACCACTCCAGCGTACTTCTGCTTTAACTAACCTTAATCTGCCATCCATTTTAGCCACTGATCCTGGGGCCAGGCTGTGAATGTATATCCCCGGAGAACTGTTTTCCAGCGTGAGACAACAGGCACCAATGCCGAGCCCAACCCCTGGCTCTGTGAAAAACAAGAAGTATGAAGAAAAGTAGCAGATTGTAATCACACAGGACACACAAGTGTTTGTGTTTCCACATCCCATCGGAGACCAAGACTCATGTATTGTTTCAGGGCTGGCCTTAGGTGCAGTCAGTCAGGAAGCCAAGACCAACAGTGGAAATCAGGATTGAAAATATCTGATACCGGCTGTTTTTGGAGATCCCTCACTCCCAGCAAATTTTCTGTGTGCCGTGGGAACCGCCTGGAAATGTTGCACAAGGTCTGATCTGGTCCAAGGCACAAAGCAGTGGGGGCAGTGACCCAATAAAGATGTCACTTAAAATTACTGCAGAAAACGTGAGCACAGAGATGCTGCCAACTGTACTGCTCTTTTGTTAAATGTCTGCATGGCATTCCTCAGCAAAGAGGCACAAAAAAAGGTGAGGCATTATCTCTGGTTCAATGATTGCCTCTGTCCACTTTCACCTTTGCTTTTCTTCAGGTAACAGCATTCCTAAATAGGAATTGCTGGACATCTTGCTTTCTCTCTCCGCGTTTTTAATCCAACCTTTAATAATCAGCACATTTAAGTCTTTAAAATAGGCATATTTGTCCCACCACATAGAGCATATGCTCCAAGTTTATCTTGTGCAATTACTGATAATGACAGCAACCCTCAGGCAGGAGTTCAAACAGCTCATCTGGGCAATTCTGAGCACTCTGCATGGCTTTGCCTTCCCCTGAGCTGCCCTCTACAAGAAGGGCATGGACATTTGGGCTGCCAACAGGCTGATTCACATTTTGCCTGGTATCTCACAGCCTCCCTCTTTCAGCAGCAGGGACACTGACTGCTACCTGTAAGAGTCTCCTGACACTGGTGCAGCAAAATGTGGAAGAGGGAACTTTTCAAAAGGTTTTTGCATTAGAGGATGCTTTTTCCCCCCATCCTCTGGTCCAAGATCAGATGGATGTGGGTAGGTGTTCTAGATATTAGGACCTCTAGCCTATTCCCAAAAACTCCCCTAAGACGCAGGGATTTGTTTTCCAGGCCCTTTTCAACGGACCCTCACCTTTATTGAGCGTCACATCCATGACAATCCTGTCCTTCGGGCCGGGTCCTTTGCGGCTGGAGGAGGAACCATCCACCTCATCGGGGCCGGGGACCGGCATGCCACCACCGGTGCTGGAGCTGGGGGAGCTGGAGCGGCTCAGCAAGGTGGGAGTCACACAGGGTGTGAGGCTCGGGCTGCGCAGCCGCGTGCGCACCGTCAGGGTTACCACCCCTTTCTTGAGTTGCTGGAGAGACATCAGAGAACAGCGGTAAGGTGACATGATATGCCAGCATTTCCCAGTAAATCTGCATGCAGTCATTTGTGGCAGTGAAAGAACATGAAGTCCAGGGTGCTAAGTGGCACTGAACGAAGTGAAGCATGAATCTCTCCTGTAGTACACCTACGTTACCTTAAACCTCTGAATGGCCTCCTGATGGGTCAGCCCTTGTAGAGACTCGCCATTAACTTCTAGGATTTCATCCCCTGGTAATCAGATACAAAAAATGAAGTCAGCAACATACCTGCTATATGCAAAAACCCCTTCCTGTACATGAGGCAACCCGCTACTACGAGGATTCCAATTAACTGCCCCGTAAAAAGCCTTTTACTGTTCTCAGTTTACTTCAACTTGTCCTAGTCCCTTTACATGTTAATAGTGATGAATTAGCAGAGTAAAGGCTGTTCTTCAGCAGAGATCCTTAACTTGCATTTTCATACTAGCAAGCTGAAAACACCACGGATTTTAAATAAAGTCTGAAAATAGATGCTCATAACATGAAGTCCGCAGGGACTATAAAAAACCATTTCTGTTGTGGGTATAAACAGCAGAAATGAGAATCTAAGTGAAAGACTACAGCCCATCACCCCAATGCCTGTTCAGAGAAAACTAACCTTGCATCCACATGCAGAAAGCAAACGTGTCCTCTCACTAAACACCCACGGACGGAGAAGCGAGTAGGCCACGCACTGCAATAGCAAGTGCCCTTCCCACCCCAACGAACACGTCCCATCACACTGCTACCTGCTTACAGGCTCTGCATCTTACTACTTACACCCAGCTGTGTTGATTTACCTTCATCTTTAGAAAGAGGAAGGTGAGCACAATCCAGATTCACTTTCTGCATCTTACTTGTGTCTGTGTGAAATCAGATGGGGCAGTGTCATCAGCCAACTCTACCCCTCATCTCCTTTCCTAGCCCCAGTAAAGTTAAAAAAAAAGGAGTATGCAAGCTCTGAATAGCCTGCAAAGACTTGCTGGGTTTATGGGACAGCTGCTACTTCTTAGCTTCCCATGGCGAGTGCACAACCTATGCTGCAGGGACGCGAGCTTCCCTCTGACAGCAAGTGTGAGAGTTGGCACCAAAAGCAGCCTCAAATACAACAAGTGTGATGAGATGTAAAGAGGGGAATGATGATATTAGAAGTAACACAGGAGCAGCTTGAGAGAGAAGTAACACAGGAGCGGCCTTCTGTGGAACAGAAGTAACACAACCCCTGCAGAGGAGTTGTAAACCACCGCTCTAAACTCGCGGTCACTTTGTACTTCCCAGAGTGCAAAGAGTCTGTCCATCTGGCTTGGGAGCACTCAGACCGGGGTGCAAACACACACAGAGCAGTCTGTGCATCCAGCTCAGAGACCAAGACTGGAAAAGCAGTAATTAAATCAGGATATATCTACTTCTCTAACAAGCTGGGTGATCTAACTGCCAATCCTATCCTTTTTTCCTTTTGCTGTTTATGACTCTCATTGTCATGTCAAAGTCACACCAGGAGGCTCAAGAGAGCACAAGGGCCCAAAACAGCCTCTCCCAAGCATGTCCCTCTGTATAACCTCTTCTTGGACCAGCACCTCTAAGCCACACAGCAGTTGGATAGATACATTTCACTGCCATCAATGACACTCTCCAACTGAAGAAGCACAGCTTATGGCTCCAGCAAATAAATTTCACTGAAGAGGAAGGGGAAAAAAACCAACCCATCATGCTACAGTTTCCCCTTCTCAATATTCAATATAATCACGTAAACTGCTATGAATGATCTTCCCCAGGATGAACAAACAGGATGTGTTACATCCTCCACAGCCTCTCGCTGATGGCCAGGTGCCTAAATAAAGCTGTACTTGAATTTTTATGCTGGACTGAAATAATATTCCACTGTAATCCTTTATATGCAATTGGATTCTCTCTACCATACCTTCTTTAAGCCTTCCATCAGCAGCCGCTGCTCCATTTGGGAATATAGTCTTCACAAAAATCCCCATGCGTCCGCGGGCAGAATCCTGACCTCCCACAATGCTGAATCCAAGACCCTACAGAAAAGGGAGAAGACGCACAGCTGGCACCTTACCCTATTACCACCTGTGTGAGAAAGACTGCTGATAACATACAAGACAAAGAAAAGATTAAAACCTCATAGCTGCTGCTGCTGAATGGCACTGCCATCTTACCCTCCGCTTGCATTTACTTTAATACCAACACACTTAGCCCAAAACACATCAGCTGGCACCTTAAGCTAAAAGGCAAAAGTGCTGTTTCTAAATTTATTTCATTTTTAAACGCTGGGTCAATGGCTTTATGTTACCCTATTCCCATTTAAAAAGACTGTAACACACTGCTCTTGTACTGACAGACAGTAGATTCCCACCCCTGAGACCTATATCCAGGATTAACTGTAGTTTTCCCTGCGGTCACAGATCCTGCATTTCCTCAGGAAAAAAGAAAAGCTTAAGAACATGACATAAGGTCAGTGCTGTAACGTCAGGAATGTAGCTGGAAGGGGGCTGGAAGAGGGGGGAGCCATGTTGCCACGCACACGTACATTTTTAATTATTTTGGAGACATGTACCATGTTGTATTTAAATAAATCTAGATCACTATATTCCCCGGGGCTCCATCTGTTAGCTCTTGCCCCTGCACTGCCCTGGCTGGCTGCGGGACCGTCTTGCGAAGCTGATCAGGGATCGGATAAGCGCAGCAGAATGAACCTCTCACCCTTCTGCAGAGTTATTTCCCAGCCAAATCACTTCCTTGATATATCTCCGTGGTATGTCTCCTCTTGTCACCGCTGTACGTGTATTTTACAGAGTAAAGAGAAAAGTCACCGACCAGGTGGACAAGGGAAGTGGAAAACTGTTATGTGTTATGCTTCAGTGATCTGAGGCCGCAGTTGTTATTAGCGCCTTGGGCAGTGCTCTCCAACTGAGGGATGCTGCCAGGGCAGGCACTAACACCATGTTTACAACCCAATACAGCCACCAGCTCCTTTGTTTTACTCCATGAATATAAAGTAGACTACCGTTGCTATGAGCTTCTAGTAATTTGATAAGATGCTACTGATATCTAGAAAGGAAGCACCCCAGCTCCACTGTGCAACACTAACTCAACTGTTTACTGGGTAATTATCAACTGCAAAGCAACCTGCAGAAAGCAGGAGGATCCTGGCATTCCCCTATATGGACGCAAACGTTCTCCCCACAGCTCTGTGGGGTGGGTTGGGAGAAAGAGGGGTGCAGCGGTTCCCACATTAGCCCACCCTCCCCGCGAAGCGCTGCCACTCCATCGCAGAAAACCACCCCTTGCAGATCTACCGAGAGATGGAATACCGAGGGCACGTGCTTGGCTCCCAGACGCCAACACGGCGACTCCGTGGAAACACTTTCCAAGTCCCAGGTCCGCACAGCGGTAATAAAGACTACTGTACAAACTGGATGCAGTGCAACCCTTAGCAGAGATGACTGCCCAAAAAGCGGGTGAAAGGCCCACAAAACAGCAGCTGTTTGAGGCGGTTCACGATCCCCCTAGAGTTGGCACGCTCCCATACGCTTCGTAACGTCTTGCTGCTAACTGTGGAAAGGCAGGAGAGGGTGGGTCATCCCAGAGGGAGAAACAATCTAATTCTGATGAGAAAAAATGTGCTCCAAAAAATAAGTATGTGAAAAATGAAGAAATATTCGCTTGGAAATGTCATGAAAGACCTGAAGCTCCCAAAACAAGGAGAGTTACAGCAACTTTGAGTCAATCTTCCCAGAGAAGTCACTATTTCTAACTCTTTGCTAAACTTAATGCACAACAAGGAATCTGGTTTTTATTTGAGCTTGAAAGTCAAAACAAGTCTTTTAAGTCCAGAACACATCCATCTGATGAATTTAAAGAATATTTCAGAAAAAGACATGCATATTTTTAGCATATTTAAATGACAGCTTGAATACTAGTGTGGATTGGATTAGGGAAAACAATATACACCTAGGTTAATGCTTGTCTATTTTCCCTTAGCATTCAGCCAGCTGGTATCTAGCAAATGTGCAAACACATTAGTGGAGGGGGGAGAAAAGAGGGCTCTTTGACCCAGAGAATTCAGTGCTCTCAGACAAGCAATCAACCAGGAGCCTGTCTTTGGGTTTAACGCTTAATTTGCAGTGATTTTTTTTTAATGTATCCAGATTCCACAGAGATAAAATATGCTTGTCCATAAATATGCATGCAAACAGGTACTCTTCTGTAGCTGCACCAACTTTGCATAGACATACATATTTATAGATCCATTATTACTATTTGATATCTCAGTAATGACCAGATGCACCAAATCAGAATGAAAGCTACCCCATGTCAAGTGTGTGGCACAAACATCGCTTCCTCCATATTTTGCAGGTGCAACTTTGGCATTTACATCTGAAAATGGGATTTGTTTATCATTATTGTTATTATTATTGGCTACCTGAGAGCTGCTGGAACTCCTGGGCACTGGAGACACCTCTTAAATACCAGCTCTTGCTACCTGTGAGAAACCAGCCACATGCAGAAATCCTCACCTTGCCTTGCCCTTTCATCAGAACGATGTTGGAAATGATGGACGGCTGGGTCAGTCTCCATGGAGATTCCACCTGGGCGGCACTGAAGGAACGGGTGGATTTCTTCACGATATGGTAGTCCTAACAAACATCAGCAAACAAGGGAAGTCGCTCTGATTGCATGGCACAGGCACTGGGATGTCATGCCGGGAAAATCGTGTGTCAAGGAAGAGGGAGGGAGCGGATCTTACAGATATATTCAGAAAAGTGTTCAAGGGATGAAATTCTAAAATCCTAGCTCATTACAGTCAAAGTGAATCATGCCACAGTAATTTTCCCACATTTCACACAGTAGGACCATTTTGTAATGTACAAGTCATAATTTAAATTAAAAAGATTAAGGGTAGCCTCATGATACACTGAAGTCCTTATCTGCTTAAAAAAAAAAAAGACTACATCATCAAATCATTACAATAAAGAGAAGTAGGATTTTTTGTTTAGTCCTCAGATCTCTAGAAATTCAACTCGTAAGATCAGCCTTAGGACCTCCTGGCCACAGCAAGAAGTAGTCGCCCTTCACCACCCTCTGAGTAAGGAAGGTTCAGTCCCTGTGATGTACCTACGTGGCCTCGTTTCACTACCCTTGTTTCTACAAGCTCCGGACAGATCTCGACGGACCGAGCACAGGGAGGTGCTCAGAGTCAGCCCTGCCTTTCTACCCACCTGCCTGGCTCCTGCCGACTCCAGCTGCTGCGGGAGAGAGTGCTTTCTTCCACCCCGGGAATATTTCACCGCGATTTCGTAATTCGATTCCCCATTTTCCACTGTCAGCTCATCATCTTCTCCCACAGACTCCAAGCGGGATCCTGCACCTAGGGAAAACCACAGAAATACGTCTCGCAAACATCTCAAAGCTGCTTTATCCTCTCGCCAGCATGCAATAATCGACTCCTGCAAATCCCAACTTAAACAGCGCCTTAAAACAACGCAGTTCTCAACCGGGCAGTTAGAAGCTAGTTTTGATCATCCTCAACAGAAAACTTTTCCTGCTGTCACAGGCTTCCCACAACCTTTCGGTGATGCTGCACTCCTCAACGCTGTTGCTCATGGTAGCAAAAAAACCCAGATAATTGATCCGGTAGCTCAGGGACAGAAGAGAAATTCAGCTGTTCTCACCCAGTGGAACTTGCCAGTGCACTAAGCTCTCAAACTTCATTTATTTAAAAGACCTGACACTGTAGCAGTATTCATTTCTGGAGGTGTCATGTCACTTTGAGGGAAATTTTTCTGGAATGGAAAAAGGAAAAATGTGCCAAATAAATGCTATTTTCTTTCCTTCTGGCAATGATCCTAGTTGTCTTGAAAAGAAGGAGGGTGCAGAGTTCACGTAACAAACAGAATTATTTGTCTTGAAGGACATCCTGTAATTAGCCGCAGCATACCCCGCTCCTCGCACCAATTCTCATTTTCTCCAAGGTCCCCACAGGACCCCCAGTCACAGCAGTTCCCACACATTTATCCTTGCCATTTCCCCACCACGCAGGGAAGCCCCATTAACCCCTATTTTACAGAAGAAAACCCAAGACACAAGGCTAAATACGTGCAAGCTGGATTTCATGATGTGTTCTTAAGATCACTCTAAACCAACATTAAGTTGGAGCTGCTACAGAAGGGGACAGCTCTGCTTTCCCTTCAATCTCTGTCCTTGTGCTGTGGACGAGGCTCACGAGCCATGGGCTGAGGGACACCTGCTGCAGATTTTCCAGGGGAGCCCCAAAACTGCTTTCTGCCACCTCCCCCTTGCTCGGAGGCTGCACAAGCATCGCTGCCTGCGCCAGGAGGGATGGAGCACAGACCTGGGGCAGCCACTTTTTCCCCACCTGTCATTTAAGTAATTCTGCCACTGCACCCATAGGCAGAATTTGTACCTGCTGCCCAGAGTGCAGTTTACATCTGCTCCCTGCTTTGGCATGTGAAATTGTGTCTGGTTTAAGGCTTCCCTTCCCTGGGCACGAACGGTGCCACAGCTGCACACAGCCAGGACAGCTACCCTGGCAGGACCCAGCATCCTAGCCCTCCTTTTACTCCCAAACCCTCCTGGCACCTACAGCTAATCCCTTCCGTCACTACTTCTCTTCTTCCAGGAGAACAGTTACATTTCTGTGTTATCTGTCCATCTCTGAACACAGTTTCCCTTGCCACGCTGCAGCCCGGGCTTGGGACCAGGCCGAGGGATGCTTCTCCCAGGAACCGGCGCTGGATCCCCTGTGAGCCACCAACACACAGTCACTGGGGCTACAGGCTGGGGAGCTCCCTGGAGGGTGCTAAAAATATCCCAGTAAATGGAAATCGAGGTGAACACAGGAGGAAGGCAGACTTGGAGAGTATTAGGGATGAGAATGTGTTGAGCTCTGCACACAGGTGACTGTTAAGACTTGGGGATAAAGCAACAGAAAATCTGGGGAGTATTCACTGTAACGGGTATTTTTGTGATGACATGCTGAAACACGTCCCTGATCTCAGTATTAGAGCACACTGAAATATACAGGGAATATAAATGTTAGAAAGGAGTCAGAGAGAAAAGAAAGAACAAAAAATACAGAAAGAAGTTCCAAAATTTTGTATCATCTTCTCTATCCATACAAAAAATCAACTCAGGAGGCTGAATGCAAACACCTTACAGCTGGGATTTTCCTTCCAAATTAGCTATTATGATCTCCAAAGGAAAGAAAACTTATCTCATTTTAGAGAGCTAAAATAGAAACACAACATAAAGATCTTACTATTGCTATCTTTTATCAACCCGGTTTTACCTTGGGATCGACTTCTGTATTTCAGTATGCCACTTCCCAGGGTTGGACTCTGGTTGTTTCCTTTGGACACTTCTGCACAAGTTGGATCTTGAGACTTCTCAGTTTCCATCATCTAAAAAGGTAGGGAAAAAAAAAACCAAACCAAAACTGACTTATTTACTTGTAAATCAAAGAAGTTGATGGAATTCCTCTTTTTTAGTAGGGGACAAAAATTCCACTGCACATTGTCTTTTTTTTTCCAAAACACGTCATTGTATTAAGCCAGCACACATTTCTGCAAGTAATTTCCAGCCACACCTTTGGACATTATTGTAAATGTTACTGATAGGTACACCTACAGCTCCATAAGGGCAGGGATCCTCTGCAGGGTACCACGCTAATGCCCCAGGAGCACCTCCAGCATCCACAGCAGCTTGTTCAGGTGCTCCCACATGCATTTTAACGAAATGTTAACATAGCTTTTATCGCAGTTTGTTCAGCTCAGCAAGCTTCCAGAGACATCACACCTTTATAGAGAAAACTACTGTTAAAAAGCATTATTTTATTGTTAGCATCCGGAGCTGAATGTTGACGCATAATGGATGATAAGCTAATTTAACAGAAAGTTAGGAAGATTACACAGCTAAGCACTTGAAAGCCTGGAAATTCTCAACCTAAATTCACATGTGGACTTGCAACCCCACCACCCTGAGTAAACACACCAGGCAGGAGGATTCTGTTTCCCTTCCTGGCTTTTCCAGATGCAGGTGACAATACAAGGTGACAAGGCACAGCAGCACAGCCGCACACACAGCCCCGCTGTCCTGCTCCCACATGGTCAGGGATGAGCAGAGCCGCCCACATGCAAAGCCCACAAAGACTCTCCTCATCCTTGTGTTGTGGAAGACCCTGGGGACATCCTTTCTCCACTCACTGCTTCCTTTACAGAGATACAGCGGTCGCATTTTCCTAGATGTGCTGCTACACAGCGATCCTCAACGCACTCCACACACACCCTAATGCTTTTGCATTTTCACCTCATCACCCGTTATGTATCTTCTCCCTGATTATTCAGATAGCTCTTGGCAAGGATGACAAAATTTCCAATACAACTACTTACTGATTGCATTATACTTATAATGTGCTATATAAACTGCTGGAAGTGAGTTTCAAAAAAAATCCCACCCAAATGACCAAATACTGTTAGAATAATTTCTACTTCCACTATCCAAGCTCAAAAATATAGTAGAATTTTCCTGAGAACCTGCCTCCCACCTCCCAGTCCCTCTTATCCCCAAACCAAGAAAGACAAATTATCTTCTTCACAGAATCTAGACTTTGTGATTTCAGTTCAAAGGATAAAAGCGTCAGGAAAACATAAAACTGGCAGATAACAGGAAGCTGGATTGGAAACTGCTTTTTATCCCCCCTCCTTCAACAGCTACACATCATTTGCACATTGTTTACACATCCTAGCTAGTTCTTGTTGATTTTTCAAGGCATTGCAGCAACTACTTCAGAGTCCACTTCTAGTATTGAACGCTTTGCAGCTCACAGCTCCATGTAATAGGATTCATCTAAAGAAGAAAATAACTACATCAGTTTGAGAAAACCACAGCTTACAATTTGGCCATCCTAGTGAGGGATTCACAACAGAAAAAAATGTAAGAAAAATCAAATAAAAAACCCATCCAAGAGAGCCAAGCCATCAGTGATTAAGCCAGAGCCTATCACCAACTCTCCCTATGATCTTGAGAGAAGATCTCCCATACCCAGAAGAACTGTTTAGAAGTGAACTGGGAATTCCTGGATCACACAAAGTTATGCTGGAATTTATCATATAAGTGAAAACACCTTTTATAAGTGAGATTGCCTCCCTTGTAGAAAGGTAGATACCAGTTACACAAACACACAAAAATCACAGAGCTTGTGGTTTTAAAGGTGTAAGAAACAATCAGTACTCAGGAGCAGTGTTAACTCTGCGGTGGAGAAACAGCCGGAGCGCAGGGAAGGAGAAAACAATGGGTACGCCTACCCCAAGCAGCCAGTTTTGTCGGCATGCTGTCTATCCATCCTCACAGGCAGGGATGGGTCCAATCTCACTTCCCTGGAGCTGACCACCACACAGCTCGGGTCCGGAGCTGCAGAGACGTTCTGTTCCTGCAGAGCGCGTGGAGATGGGCAGTTACACCTCATGAGACCACACAACGTCCAGTCCAAAGCTGGGCCGCTTCCTCCAGCTCAGAGCATGGGGACAACAGAGGACCAGTCTGCACCAGCGTACTGAGGGATGCTGAAATCCCCCCCTGCCACGGCTCGTTTCCACACTGACCCTGCGCTCAAGATTGACCCATGCGGAACACCTTGTTTCTACTACACGAAGTTTGGGTTTGGTTTGGAGCTATTTAGCTTTATTTTTTTTGACTGTGCAACAGAAGCAAGTACAAATGCATTCTGCAATTACTTATGTTTCCATCTAGAGAGAGGAGGGGAAGAACAGGAGGCAAATGACACTTCACATTAGAACAGTGTGCCCTGTCCCTTCACCTCGATGCTGCACAATCCTGGCAGCTGCAAAGCTGCAGACAGCAACCCCCTGAACCCCACGTATGATCCCGAGAAGGGCATGCGCAAACACTGATGCCAGGGAAAGCCTCATGGCACTCTCAGCAACCTCCTGATGAAATTATATTTCATCCAACCTGGCTTCAGACTGCAATCAGAAGTAAAAACATCTGAATTACCTACGTCTGTGCTTACTTCTTATTGTACCAAGAATACGTTTCTGACACTGATTATAAACATACAGGGGAAGACAGTCTAACATTTGCAATGAAGTAAATGTTCTTTAAGTTGCTGGTTCATCCAACAAATGACCAAGAGTTCTACCCTACTTCAGAAACACTTAGAAATCCAATCCACAAAACTCGCAAGAACTCCTCAAAGTCATGTGTCTGTAATCTTTGGCTCTCTTGTAACTCAGACAAGGGAAAAAAAGCCAGCTCCACCTTATCCTTCTGGCCACACATGAACATATCGCTTTACTGTCTCGAGGCGGCTGCCCAGATTTCACCATGCCATTTTAATTTTCCTCACTTTCAAGGAAACGGAGCTTATTATTTCAGTTCTGTACGCCTCTTATTAAGCTAAACCAATAAATCCTGCCCAACACCCTCCCGGCGTTAAGGACAAGGGGAGCTTTAATGTGCACAGTAGTTTGAAGGCAGATCTAAAAATAGAGCCCATTTTGCCAGTTCATTAAGTAGCTCCAGGATCAAGCGATGGTGACATCTCAATTGATTTCAAAGGGAACGAAGCTATCACGGACACGCGGTCCTGGCACTGCACCAGAAGGAACAACTGCCCCCAGAGTCCTCGCTCGGGCAAAGCTCCAGCGTGACCAGGCCCTTAATTAGGCGAGATGAGGAGCAGGATTATGAGCGTCTGCATTGTTTAACCGCAAACAGCTTGGCAATCATCGCCGATCTACAAAAACAAGGCGGCACACGGGGGATGATACAATTTAATAAGCAAACTGCTTCACTGCTGCCATTGCGGAGCTCCTAAGCTGCTGCCTTCCCCATCAGCGAGCCCATCCAACTCCCCATGGCACAGCCTGACGGCTTTCTCTGCTCAGGGGGAGTGCTAGGAGCACACAGACAAGTTTAACCTGGTAGTTACGGAGAGAAACAGTGAGAATTAGACCGTGCCACGCCAAATCCAGCCCTACCTGCACCGGCAGAGCAAGTCCATCAGCAAGTCCGCTGCCCCTCTTTAAAAGAGCAACGTGACAGAGGAACAGCTGTGCCCCTGCACAAGCTGCATGGGGCAGCTTTTCCTTAAGCAGCACTACCCCAAGCATATTTAACCATGGAACAGCCCAGTGCTGCTGTCTGTAGGGCAGTGGGCAGGATGAACCCCACGAGTCTCCCAGAGCAGCGACCACCAGCCCCTTCAGAGAAAGGTGCAACCGCCCGATGCAAACCCGGCTTCACCTGGTCCCCGCACAAAGTCTTTCTTCCCAGTCCCTCCACACCAGCTGATGCCTTGGAGGCTTTAGCCTTTCCAAAAGTTTGGGAGATTTTCTTCGAAGATCTACTGTAATACTGGTTGTTCCGGTTATTTGTGCAATTATTTATTGCTTTCTGGGGCACAGCATGCTTTAAGCTTTAAATGTGTCTGGTAGGCAGGGAGCTCCACAGGCCTCCTTCGCTTGAACAGAAAGTAAAATACCTTCACTTCTAAATTAGCTCTTTTTCAATTTAATTGAATCCATCTCCCAGATAAATTACAAACTGCA
Source organism: Rhynochetos jubatus (assembly GCA_027574665.1). NCBI lineage: Eukaryota > Metazoa > Chordata > Aves > Eurypygiformes > Rhynochetidae > Rhynochetos > Rhynochetos jubatus. Next base: position 72,612,122 of record CM050690.1, on the reverse strand, counting down.
GCACTATAATTTACCAGAATTAACACTGCAAACTATGTAGAGGACATGGATTTTCTAATCTTGGCCAGCACTGAGTTTTCCATGGCTTACTGCTCTGTTTTAGGGCATGCACAACGGATGCTGGAAAGGGCAGGATGAGCCGGGACGCACAGCATCAGCGGCCGCAGCATTCAGAGGCACCTTTTGGAAACACAGCACCTCCCAACACCCAGGTAGCACCTCTGGCTGAACCAAATTAAACCCAGATTTAATCATTTTTACACGACTCTGTGATTCTACAACTCTCCTCTTCCAAAGGGCACTGCACTGCTGCTGCCCTCTGTCATGGCACAAATGCAGAGATCCAAACAGTGCCAGGGATGGAGGAAAAGAGGAGGAACATCACTCCCAAGTCAGCATTAATTCAGTGCCTTAAATGACATCTTAGAAAAACCTGGTGCCGCAGGTTTTCCCCCAGTGCAAAGCTGCCAGGGCAGACAACAGCTCTGCACGTTGGCCAGAGCAGGCTGCCCCAGCAAGGCTCCAGGAGGGCTCAGATTTGGGCTATATTTAGCACCACTGGTGAAACAAAGCACCATCCGCCTTCCCCAGCAGCCCGTCTGGGAATTGCCCACGCTGGGACCACCGGGTGCAGCCTGTGCTTCCTCCTGCTCAGGCAAAGGGGATGGGAACCTGAACCTCCATTACCTAATTCTAAATAAAGTGTTAGAAAACTCTAGGTTCATGTGCAGCAGGAGATCAGGAAATCTGATAAACAGCCAAGAACTGGAGCTGCCTTACTTTCTGAATAGGTGGAAACGCCAAATAAACAAAACAAAAGCCTTTAAAGTGGTCTCTAAGAATGCCTGGTCTACCACTCTACCAAACGCCTGCATTCAAAAGCCACCCTAAGCCTCTGTGATGCTGTAGTTGATAGAAAGGACATTACTGTCAGCTTCAGGAGGTACAGAACCCAAATTTTTATTGCTCTTTACCAAGTCTACAGAGTACCCACACACAAACCTGCACATGAAACATAACCTGGCACTCACAAGCACAAAGCCAGCAGCAATATCTGCCCATGCACCCTCAGCAACCAGACTGGCAACGCACTATGGCAGAGCTGAGTCACCCTCGCCTTCCGGAACGCTCTATTTATTTCGTACAAGACACTCCAAAACCTCCACCAATGTGTCTGATACCAGGAGTGCCGATGTGCTGACCCTGGCCCAAAGGGTGCTGGCAGGTTCTGGATGTGTCAGGATCCCAGCTGTGCTGGCTTCAAAGACTCACGGGTGCAACGATGTATTTACGGTCACGACTGCAGTTAAGCAAAGCAGATTTCATAGTCAGGCTTGCAAACAGTTGCTAAAATTAATAATAATGTTTTGAAGAAACAAAACTTTAAAGATACCCTTTTAAATAAGAAGAAATGCAGGAAATGGCTAATGCAGCCAAGATCTCCAAGAAACAGGTATCACAGAGCATGTACCTTAGAACAGAAAGACGCTTCCAGCTCCCAATCCTTTCTGGACCAGATTATACTTCTTCTGCAATATATTATGATTTTCACTAGAAACAGCTTCTAAGCTGAAGCAGATCAAGTGCATATGCTTCTCAAAGGCGCACAAACATATCACTGCTGTTTTCTTTTTTATGCTTTACCCCATTTCCGCCACCCACCCATCAAAAAGCATGCATGACACGTTTGCATGCAGTTTAGTCGTTGCCCACGAGATGTCTCCATGTGCCGCAGACAGGCCCCAGAAGATGGGGCCTGGTAAACGGCGGAGACAAACAGGGAACTCAAGTTGTGTGAAAGCTGGTCCAGCTCCTCTGTTATTTTCTTTAATAAACGCTCAGTTCATGGCTTAGTACGAATCCAGGGCCTATGCATCATGAAAACCAATAAATTTCTTCTGGGGTTGTTTTGGTTTTTGTTTTAATGACAACCTTTTCACTCACGGTGAGGGGCAAAGCAAGCAATAAACAGTCCTCCAAACAAACAACTCCCCTGAGAACAAAGCAAGACCTTCCTAACACCTAACTCAACCCACAGCTGCAGACAGCATTCCCATGACACAGCTGGTGGAGAGCTTTGGATTTCAGTTCCCAGCCCGCACTTTATATCATCCTAAGTACGCAAGAGGACATGGAATATGTAAGTATTAAATGTGTTTCATACCTGAATCATGCATCTGAAGCCTCACACATCATATAGGCCACATTTATTCAAGCACAGCACATCTCAAATGAGCTTTAACTGAGCCCAACAGAGACTAGACTGTGTACACGTTCAAGAATCTGCAGATAAACAAACTGCAGATGTGATGATACGACATTCATGCTAACTCTCAAATGCTACAGCCTTTATCATCCTGTTAATGTATGTGAACCGCATGGCTGTGACAGCATCTCTCTTGTTCCAGTGCCACAAGGGGGTTATTTTTAGCTTGTTAAAGGCAGTTCATCTCCTTCAAAACTGGGCGGTTATCCAAACAGCCAAAGGAGAGACAGGCTGTACTGTATCTGTTGCTTTATGGGAAAAACCCTCATTCACAAAAACAAAGACGGTGCAGAACCTGTACTGTAGATAAACTTGTGTTTCCATTACTCTGCTGACGTGGCTTTCAAACATATCACACGGGAAGAGCAAAAATCATAACTCTGGGCATTGTCTACACTGATATTTACGGTCAAGTCAAAAAGGTTATCTTCCACAAGCCCAAGCAACAGGAGATGTTTCACAGTTTGTAGGCTGCATCACGTCTACCAGGAAACCTTCAGAGTACTGGCCTCTGGGTGAAACAGTTTTCTCTGTGCTTGCCTTTAAGATGGAGACAGCAGAAAGTGGCCCAGAAGGGCTGGAAGCCAGGCACAGGGAAGGATGCAAATGCTGCTGAGGATCTCCCTCCTGACCTGAAGAACACATTCACCTTAACATCTCCTTGACAGGTGAATTTTATAAAGTGTGAAAAACACTAATCCAGTGACACTGTGTCCCTGGGGGCCTTTCACCACTCTTCCTCTACCCCAAACTCAAGCAATGTGTGCTCACACCTTCCTCCCCCAAGCCCTTGCCAGTGACGCACCACCATCATCAGCCCATCACTGAACATCCCCCCAGCAATAAGAAGAATTGCTATGGTGTGCTTTAATGTGATGTGGTTTTTGGAAACCACACAAGAGCAGCCGCACTGAGCGAACAAGATTTGGTCCCCAAATGTTTTGCCATTTTCTCTTGCCCAAATCTCTAACTCCCTCACGGTAGAGACAGCGTGTGGTGGACTGACCACAACCCCCATTCCCTGTCCCCCTGCACCCCTTGGTAGGAGAAGGAGAAGAACAGGGAGTGAAGTTGAGTTAGGGGAGAAGCGAGGGGTGGAAGGAAAGTGTTTTAGGATTTGATTTTATTTCTCATTATCCTACTCTGATTTGATTAGTAACAAATTAAATTGATTTTTCCCCAAGTGGAGCCTGTGGTGCCCGTGACCATAATGGGTGAGTGATCCCCTCCTGTCCTTGTCTCTCCACCCAACTCAGCTGAGCAGGGCAGTGACAGAACAGCTTTGGTGGGCACCTGGCCTCTAGCCAGGGTCAACCCACCACAGCAGCATTTACAGCCGAGCAGCAGCTACAAGACATGCTAAGGTGCAGCTGGACCCTTCCAAGGGCAATCTGGCACCAGGCAGGATCTGCAAACACTGCCAACCCTCACCATGAAGAGGAAAGGAGTTATTAAACCCTTCTCCAGGACTAAGGCTAGCCACCACCAAGGTCTTCACCTCCTCCCCCCACTGCCAAGTAAAGCATTTAATTGCACAGCAGATTTCTGCCAGCAAAAGCTCTTTCTTGCTCGTTTTTCAGCCATGCAGTGCTGTCTGAGGAGTGAGCTGTGCTTCAGCAACCTCTTTCGAGACTGCAGTGCCCTAATGGGAATGAAGGCTCCAGTCCTCCAAGTAACAAGGGTCCCTCCCTGCGCTCTGCACACATTTAATTGTTGAGTTATGCTTCCTGTTCCTTCTCAGTGCTAATGCTTTCTCTGAAATTCTCTCTCAGTGCTTCCAGAAGAACTTTTGACCCCAAGAGTGTTTTTAAAATTATGGCATTGTTATTCTGTTCCTTATTAGACTTGCATGGCTACAGGTAATCACATATGGATCCCCTGGTAAGACAGAAAGGCCCACGACAAAAAAAATAACTAAGCGGTCCTACGGCTCAGATGAAGAGTGAAAATGCTAAGGGAGGTGGCCTAAACAAATGCATTTCTTCATATTCACAAAATGGGCTTATTTATCCACTTCAGCTGCATGTCTTGCAAAAACACACAAATTAATTTTGGCAGGGATAAGGAAACCCAGCTCATGCAAGAAACCCTTAACATCCTGTTGCTGTTACTCATGCAAGGATCAAGACCTCTTGCCGGGTCCCTGCCGTCTCCGCGTGCAACGCGCCCGCACCTCATGTGAAGGTACCCATCAACCACTTCAGGCCCATGCAAAATATTAAATGTGAGCCAAAAGGGCCTGCAGGCTGTGTCCCCAGGGCTTGCCTGCATGGTGGGCTAGGGCATGAGGAGGCAAATCGCCTCCCTTCCCATCTCCCCCCCAACAGGTAGGGATAAATGATGACCTCCTTTCCCAAATAAGAAGTTTGTCTTTTGTACAATTCTATTGTGCACGAAATAGACTCAGCTCAGGCACCTGCCTCCAGCATCACCAGGGGCAGATACCCAGGGGAGAGCACAAGATTAAGTACAGTACAGAGCAACAGTCCCCAGCCTTCCCTCCCTGCCTCCAGCAACTACAGATCCAAACTTCCCAAGGCAGACACCCTCTTCTTGTATTTAGTGATTTTGGGGAATTTCAAGCCATTAATATGAAGCCGGTCACTGAAGCTGAACACTTCAAAAATAAAGCACTTGGATCATCATATATTGAACAACATAGCACTACCAGAAACAAAGGCAAAAACCTCCAGAAGCAACTAAGAATGGCACGTGCCTCTGTCTGGGGACCCAAAATGCCCCAGATTCATCAGACACTTTGCAAATTCTTGGCAGACCTGCTTTCTCTTTAGAGTTCATTTCCCAGGTTGCTCCACCAGCCAGCAATAGTGACAGATTCAACTTCAAGCAACAGAAATACTAGGAAAAGTGAATTAGAATTAAAAATAAATCATCAAAGGCAAATACTATCGTATCATCCTATTTCACTTGGACATAAATAATGACATTTTAAAATAGAAATGTCAACTACAGAAGGCAAAATACAGATCTGGGGGGAAGTTTAAAATCCCTGAAGTGCCTCAGGACAACTTAGTACTACATGACTCTGTGGCCCAGTATTTCGAAGTTAAGGAACATTTTGGCCAAGCTAGTTCTGAAAGAAATGCACTTTAAGGATATTAATGTAATCAGTTTCTGCCTTGAAGCACAACTTTTATTAAAGCTAGAGCTTTTAGAGATGTTTCATGTTAAACGGGGCGTTACGTAACGAGACTGTGTAAAAACAGAGCTCCAATTAAATGTATTATGAGTTTTTTATTAATGAAACACAACAAATGAACTTTCAAGTAAGACTTAAACGTGATATTTCCCTTAAATTACAGTTTTTAAGTGCCACTAAACCCTTCTGCTGTGTCTTGGGGAAGCTGATTAGCTCAGGTTATAGTATCCCTGGCTGGAAACACTGGAGCAAAACTTAAAAAGAGTTTTGAAGAACTTAAACACAGGGAAATTTTGTAACATCCAGTCCCCAGAAAAGAGATTTATTTCTCTTTTATTTTTAATTTTTTCACAGAATCATACAGTAATCCAGGTTGGAATCGACCTTTGGGGATCCCTAGTTCAGCCCCCATCTCAAAGCAGAGACAACTTAGATCAGGTTCCTCAGGGCCTGGTCCAGCTGAGTTCTATATAACTACAAGGATGGAGATTTTAATACACACCTTAGATCCACATGATTATTTTTTCTGCCTCGTTCAGCCTTTAAGCAATCAGGTTCTAAGGCATTAACAGCAAGTCCACCAGGTCTATAAACTATGGTTCTGAATACTCAGTATTGAACTATACTCACAGCGAAGTTAGTGAAAGATGACCTTAGACAACCGTCAGAGCTCCTGCATGTTTTGTGGTGTCTTCTACAACGGCTCAAGAATTAGATATACACCGTGCCGGTCAGAAAACGGACAGTGAAGCCTCAGCTGACGATAAATCACTCTGAATTACTTGTTGGGTTACCTAACCACCCAGCACCTGACAGCATCCCTTTTAAGTCTCTACAAAGCCCTGCAGAGTAAACAAGAAAATTCATTAACCTCTTGTCGGAGGTGAGAAAGGTAACTCCTGGCCAGAGCTGGGTTGAGAATCGGTTTCAAACCTAAGAAGTATGATGCTTAAACTGAGACCACAGTCTCAGTTATCTGGTCCAGACCCTGAGGACCACCCACCCTGGAAGTGTAAAACAACTGTATTAGCACAGATTAAAAACGGTCCAGCAAGTCCCTGCTCTAATCATCAGGCACACGGTCATCCCTCATCTACAGTATAAATATAATGGAATATATATGTCAGAGAAAGAGAAGACACTTGAGTATCATCAAGAGAGTGGGAGCAGCAAAAGGACAGTAATTTCCAACGCAATTTTTCAAAAATTTATATAACTACACATATATGCATATATTTAAAAAAAAAATAATGTGATGCTTCATGTTCATATTGACCTTGCAATCAGCTCCTAAGCTCTGCTATGAGCCCTCCCCCCACCCAGCTTGCCAGGTGGAAAAAAGCCACGTGTGAAGTCTATCTTTTCCATACATTTATCTTCCTACATCCTGCCTGGCGGTATGCAGGATCTGCACAGACCAGATCAGCACAGGCTGCTCTGATCTGATGAGGATGGATCAGGCTGTGGGTAAAGCTGAGGGGTCTACGCTGCACAGACTGCCCAGCCTGGGCCATAGAGAGCCCATCTGCACTCCCGAGGCTGAGAAAGCAATTACAAGGGGAATGCAAAGACATTCTGTGCTTTGGAGTAGAAGAGGAAGGATTTTATGAGCAGCTCAAGCAAAAAAAAGAAGAGGGCCTGAGAGTCAGCAATAACTTATTACATCTCTCAGCATTACATCCCTTCCAACAACAACACCAAAAAACCCCATTAATAGAAACAGAGAAAAGAAAAAAATAATCTTGTTGCTATTTTTCTGATGTGCTTATTGTTCTCAGATTTCTGCGATTTCGCTGCATCTCCCAGCGATACACTATGAAAGCCCAGAGCTATCGCCAGATAGGCAGGCAAATCAAACCAGCTCTGAATTAGGCTACCAGCCTGCACCGGGATGGACACCGGGGCAGGCTCCAAGCTCACATCCATGCCGCAGGGCTCTGGGCTGCCCTGTGCAGCTGGGTCTTTATGGGGGCGTGCACCTCAGCTACCTCAAGCTTCCCCTAGCATTACATTAATCTGGAAAGGAAACACATGACAAAAAAAGCCATCTCTGAAAGCCAGGCAGAGCCTTGCTGCAAAGTCAGGAGCAAACCAAGTGACAAATAGCTCCTAGTGTGTGCTGAAAGAGTCACTGGACCACTGCCAAGCTGCAACCTGAAGCCACACATAATTTGGACAAAATTGATTTTTATGTTTAAAAGTTACTGAGTCACAGCCTTATGAAAAATCACAAGAATTTGAAACATGATATATAGAAGAATTTAAACTATTTTGACAGCCAAAAGAATGCTTAGGTGCCCACTTGAGTTAGCACACAAACACTACACCTTCATCAGTGTGCTAAGCATCCCTGATTTATTTGTTTTTCCCTTCCTCCCCCCTAAAAGGCACCTTGGCACACAGAAGAGAAGATAATGCAGCAATAACAAAACTTATCACAGTAGAGAGACAAGTGAGAGTGAGGACTGCTATACGCACAGGCTCAAAGAAAGTCAGATAAGAGGCAGGTATGAACATCAGCATCTGCTAGACTGCAGCGTGAGACTCGTCCTGGGAAGCAGTCTTTTGCTCAGAAAAGGGAAAATAAGAATACAAAATCAAAACAGATCACCAAACGAGTGTCACGTCTGAGCCGTCCAGAGGTTTAAGAGATTTATTATAATTGCCACAGAAAAGGGGGGGGGGGGGGAAACGTAAGAGTAGATAAAAATGATAAAAGCTTCAAGTGAATCCACCTGCTTTCCCTTGCTGGAAAACCAGCCTGCGAGCTCTTCAGAGTAGCAAACATCAGTTTATTCTTTGCTGGTACAATACAACAGAGGCCTAGAACACCGATGAAGTTTCAGAGAGCTGCCACATTACATATAAATAACAATAACCCATTTAATCTCTGCTTAATGCAGCCTGAAGGGAATGCAAGTGAGATTATCAACTGGCAGCATTTATTCAGCAGAACTTCAGTTATGGTTCACAGCCAGAAGTTCATATCCCTCCCCAGAAAAGTGTCTGTTGGCTTCAACAGAGCAAATAAAAACTCGAAGACTTGGATCATAAACTGTTAAAGAAGTCTGGTTACAAAAGGAGGGGAAAGAAGAGCGTGTTACGGCGTAAGCATTGTGAGCGACTTTGCATCAGATCCAACAGAAGCAGTGGAGTGGGTGGAAAACTGTCCAGCGGCAGAGAGAAAAACAAAACCGTGATTGCCACATAGCTTGGAGGACGAGAGCTCCTGCTCCCTGTGCTGCTGCTTTGCTGCTGCGCAGTAGCGTAGATGGCAGATGCTGTGGTAGATGCCATCCCCTTTTCAGCTTGTCACCCACGCCCCACACAAAGAAGGGCTGGGTGGGATTGCCCCATCCCGAGGACCTGCTACGTGTCAGGCTGTAGGAGAGCGTGGCAGACGCAAACGGGCATCAAGGGAGAGAGTAAAATCGTCACACCGAAGTCACACTTACAGCGACCAGTTCTTCAGGAGACACATTCACTCCTTTCACATCTTCTTCTTCTGGCTCTTCGTTTTCCTTATTGTCAGTGCAAGAGACAGCGTCCTGCACGGAGCAAGTGCTAAGCAGGTCTGGCAAACTGGTAGATGGGTACTTCAGAAAATCCCCTTCAGCAGATTCCTACCCGAGAGACAAGAAAATATGTTACATCATGTGCAGAAAACCACCAAAGCCATGGTGAAACTGTCCAGTGAGAGCTTCCTGGTAATCCTCCCCTCATTACACACTTCCATGTGCTCAAACTTTAAAGGTCCAGTTATAAAAAGCAGACCTGGCTTTAAAGTGCATATATAGTAAACATAGGCCAATACACCACTAAAACATTCAGACTTTGTAAAGGAGAATTTAAAAGAAGTGTTTCCAGCAGCCTGCTCCTCCCCACTTTGGGTTTATTAAATGTCACTGTGAGCAGACTCAGTTTACAGATCTCATTACTCATTTCATTGCATCCCAAATCACATTCTGTGCTCCTGCTCCCTCCCTGTGGATGCTCCCTTCACAGTTCATCTAACTACATGCATAAGGGTAACACACCGACAACCCTAATTAAGAGAACAAGATCAACAGTCCTGTACCAACTCAGTCCTGATGCTTCAGGATCTGTCTCCAGTCTTTGGCACCTTTTCCGGGAGGCAAACGTCCATCAGCCAAAAGCAGTGGCCAGACAGACTCTCATTTTACTGCTTTCAGACCAAATCCTGCCTTCAGGAGTGCTCACCAGGCCAAACTACAAGGTTGCATTCCCACAACCAACAAATAATGCCCACAGGGAGCTGCTGGGGAACACTTCACCTATTTACACCTTTCCTGAGAGAGCCTGAAACACGGCACAGGCTGGATTCCCCACTGCCTGCCTTTCCAAATCCTCCTCCCAGGGACGTGAAAACTGTCCAAGCGCACACAGCACAGGCCAAACAGATTCACAGCCTGATCAGGAACGTGAAGTTTTATGCTGTAAGCTCATTCGTGATGATTATTATGATGCAGTCATCACACGAACAAGGAAGTAATTTTAAGGAGAAATTTATGCAGTCTACTGCCTTTGGCAGAGAGTCCAATCGTCTAGAGGAAATAAAAAATGCACCTTCAGCACAGTTAGACTTCACTGTCTTACTGCAACATTAGAGAAGTTGCAGGCTCTTCACTTTGCATATGGTGCGATAGAGCCTATTCTCGAAAAACATGAGTATAAAGCACCCCTGGAAGCCACAACAGAATCCAGACATTAAACCTGCAGAAACCTGCACCAGGTTGGCTGGGGCAACCTGAAGGTGAAGCTAAGAAAAATGTTAAAAACACAGACACAGCGGCTTGCTGACGTGTCATGGTTCATCTGGAAACACATGTTTTATGAGCGGTCCCTTTGGCCCAAGATGTTCCTGCCACCACCCCAAAGGCCCTGATGGCGCCAACCTGCAGGGAAGGTTCTCCTTTAAGACCCTGGGTGCTTCTGGGAGCCAGCTGGCCATCCACCAAATGCCAGCATCAACCCAAGCAGGGGAAGAGCAGGCTGTGGGCCAGGGAGGAGAGCAAACGGAAGTGGGCAGGATCTTCTTAAACAAAGGATAAAATGTTGTGTAATACACCCTCAACCTCTCCTGCGATGAAAGCAGAATGAAGAGCCCGACTGATAAATGAATTCCACTCTCATTTCCCTGAAATTTCATGCTCCTTTATCTGCAAGAGCTCCACTCCAAGCTATTAACAAGGACAAAATAAGGAACTCAAGCCAAGAGATCATCATCAAGAGACCTCAGGCGCACGGACAGGACAAGAGATGAGAGCTACGGAGGCTACGCAGGCAGGAAGCAGAAGAGGCTGACAACAGCTTGCTTTCCTTAGCATATATTTTAAGAATATGGTTTTGGCCAAAACTTAAGTAACGTCTGCATGAATAAATACAGACTCATTTGCACACTGAATGACAGTGACAATGCAAGCAAATCATTAAGTAGGTCTATACCCTGCTGACTTGCTACAGATTTATGGCACCTAGTGATGTATTTCCCGTAGCTGTGCGTTAAATTTAGGGGAGCAAATGTGCAGATGTGATTCCCTATCAAAAATATGCCCTTTCCATGCAGCACCTGCACAAGGTCTTGTGGATGCACATTCAGAAGACCACCAAGGGGAGGACTGTACCTTGCTAGCGACCACCAGCTGCACCAGGCCAGCAGCCGAGCGCAGGAGAGCCACGGCATCCTGGTGGGAAAGCCCAACCAGCGACTGCCCGTTGATCGTGAGGAGCTCGTCACCCACCGTCAGCCTGCCGTCCCTGTGGAAAAAGAGCGGGAACATGGAGCTGCAGGGCAGTCCTTCCCCGGTGCCGGGCTCTGGTGGCACATGGAGGCACATGCAACGTGTGACCTGGCTGACGCTAAGGTTGAAACGTGGCTCAGAAAGGTGCCCCCAGGAAATCAGTGTTATAACCAGAGTCGTTTCACCCACTTCAGAGGGCTGAGACCCTTCAAACCTCCTCTGTGCCCCACCGCAGACAGTCAGGGAGGAGGACTGAGCCCCATTTCCCTCCCATCAGGGTGCAGGGCAGTGAGCACCCCAGGGTGCATGACCCACATTCACCCACTGTCGATCCCATAGCCCATCTTCCAAAAAGGGACTTGGGGAAAAAGCCCCACAAGCTACCAGGCTCCTTGGGTTTACACTCCATCACCAAGCATTTCATCTGCCTATAGTTCAGACTAAACATGCTGGAAGAAGCTTCAGTGACCAATCATAATAATAAGCTTTTAAACTAAAAATGACATATTGTCACCCTCACACAATGGGAGGGCAAAACTCCCACCCCTCTCCCATGAGCCTGGCTAACAGGGATGGCCGTGTACACTCCATCGCACCCTCTCCCACGAAGTCACCGCTGTCACCTCACCTGTGTGCAGAGCCGCCTTCCTCCACGTGAGTGATGATGATGCTGTGAGGGGACCGCTTCGACCCTCTGCCTCCCGTTATCTGGATTCCCAGCCCGTCCGTCCCTTTCAGGATATGCATCTTCCATATGCGGCAACCTTCTCGCTGAGAGAAAACGTGCAGAGAGTCCTTGAATTTGGATTTGGACACTGAGAGAGGGGCTGGGAGGGGACAGGAGGGAGCTATTTGCTGCCCATCACCACACGTCTGTATAGCTCAAGCTATACGGGTGTTTTTGCTGAGCTTTGCAGTGTTAGCTGTGGTCCAAGCGAAGGAGGCAGAAAGGAGGAGGCAGCACAGAGCAGGGTCAGCACGTAGAGATTTCCTTGCAGGGCTTTTTGCAGCTTTTCTGAGCCACACAGAGGTGCTGCTTTCAATGCCCTGATCTGTCCTGAAGCAACCAGCAGCCTCAAACCCCTTCGCCAACACTCAAGGATGAGCTGTGCAGGGCTGCAGAGAAGCAAGACACTGTTCAAGGGGGACCTTGAACACTGGGTAGCGCAGCTGCTGTTGCAGCAGGGAACAGTCTGGCATCACACAGCAGCATTTCCCTCTCCAGAGGGGTTTGTAGGACTTGAGACATAGGAAAGAAAACGCCAGCTTCAAATTATCAGCTGTCAATCAAATATTTCTTATTGGACAGCTGTTGTACAGACTGTAAATAATAAATTTACCCATCACAGAGAGTAACTTTTCAGTATAAGCAAGGTAATAAGCGATATTTAGGACACCTTTCTTTTTCGTTTATTAATGATTATAAATATTTGTCCAAAAAGTGCTTTACAAACACCAGAGCAATGCGAAATGCAAACCAAAAACTAGTTCCCATGAGTCCCACCGGCACAAGGAAACACAAGCGCAGCAGATACCAGCAGAGAGAAAAAGGAAAGAGAGAAGCACACAAGCAAGCAAGACACGCAAGGCGATTGCTGGGGCTCTGTCAGAGAGAGGAAGGGACAGGATAACAGAATTGTGAGAAACCTGAGGAAGTCTTCAAGCTTGCAGGACAGCCAAATGCACAATTTGGAGGCAGATTTTGGGCTATGCGTTGTGGTCACCGGGCACGGCATCAGCTATTTCTGACTGGATCTGTTCTGCACGCAAGTAACGTTCTCGCAGTACGCAAATGCCCAAGTAGCAAAGATGATTAAAATTTCATGCCAAACTGTGAAAAGCATATACAGATTGCTGCTTGTTTCTGAGAAGGGGAACTGCTAAATGTATCGGCAAACCCAAGGGTTGTAGCAGCAACCTGCGGATTTTAGGCCAACGTTGTTTATCAGAGCCTTTATTAAGTGAAGAAAATGTGCTTTTTTTTAACCTGATCACTGAGGCCTTATGCTGAAAACTTTTAAATGCAGTGCAAGGCTACGTTTTTCAGACACAGGAACAAGGAGGTCAATAGCTACACCAGTATCTTAATAACAAAGTGAAAAATAATAATGTTACGCAGCTCCTAGACCACAGGTAGGAGAAACAGGAAAAACAAATTGGGTTTCTTAAGAGGTAACCCGAAAGTTTGAGCCTGAAAACATATACACCTGTGGGTCATTTGTTTATGTGAAAGTCATGCACACAGGCACTATCCCAACAGGTTTAACTGGGGTTCTCAATGCATCGATAAATGCCCAGGCTCCTGCTGAATAACAGGACATGTCAGGACAGAGAATACTTTGAGATTAATTAGAGTGATACATGAGACGCCGTGTTAAATGCAGGGGCAAGAATCAACTATATTTATCTATTTAAAAAACCACAACTGAGGTACAGCATAAAAATACTCCAGAGAGGTTTTATTGCTCTAAAGTACCTTGCACCCATAATGAAAACAGTATTAACAGAGAAATACAATCCCTCCCTCCCCCAGCCAAGCCCAGGCTGAAACGACGACCATCTATGCTCCTCACAAGATGCCACTCCGAGTATCCCATTGTTCAACCCAGTCTGGAAGCAGACTCTCCAATAAATTTAACAATGCATTCATAAAATTGCGTTTAATGATTCGCAAAAGCTTTTCGGAATGTGAGTTATGCAAAGGCCTACGACACGCTGCACCTAGCCTGCATTCCTCAGCACTCCTATCGCACACCTTCTTAAAAAAAATTCCCAAATTTATTCTTAACTGACCCACTCTCAAATACTCATTTGCATAGCAAAACACTTAATAGCAGAAAGCGGGAAGACTTCACTGCTCTTAATGCAAGCACCATCTGATTCCCCTTGAACTCCCACTGAAACCAAAAGCACTTGCAGAGTAAATTGTTGCTCCGTCGGAACATGGATGGCAGAACGCAACCACAATAAAGACAACAAAACCATTCGGAACGTACCCAAACACGTATTTCTTTTGCTCATTTTCCAATGGCATGGTCACCATCTCCTGTGTAAGAAAAGGCTGTCCCCCAGGTCCCCGCCAGTCAGCTGTACGCATTTCAGTGGGAATAAACAACCGGGTGTTGACTGGAAATCAGATCCCCTCACCGTTCTTTCCCTCTTCTTCATAAAACACTCATAGCTCTTAATTTAACCACATGCTACAAAGCAAACGCGCCCCCCCCCCCCCCCCCCCCAATACACACGTACCTCGCAGGTAAGTCACTCCAAGATGTTGAAAGCTAAGTATTAAAAAAGAGATTGCTAGCCTCTGCTTGAGGCCTCTTGGGGCAAGGGGGTGTTCAGCAGAACCCCATTTCCCTCCCCACAAAGCTGCTATCTCTTTGCACAGAGCAGCGTGTGGTACTTCCCAGCCAGCCTGGAAACGCTGGTGCTTTGAACGCGCATCTTACGTGACTCCACCACAGGAAAGCCTTAACAGTAAAGCTCTGCACCAGTGCCAAGGATTTGTAAATGCATTTAAATTTTACTTAAAGACAGTTTTCTTGAGTTATTGGAGAGACCCAGGTTCAAACACACAAAGCCTAAACACTTAAAAAAAAAGAAAAGCAGAGTCATGCATGTTTAATTTTGAATGTTTTTAAAGGATCATATTTTCAAGCTTTCCTTCCTAAACAAAGAGACTACAAGCTCAGTCTTTAAGGAAAACTAGGATTCTGGTGTATTCACTCCACTCCAGAGCCTTACAGTACCGCAGGGAAAGTCCAAGTATAGTCAGATTTGGCAGTTTGCAGATCTGATGTCACTGACCTTGGAGCCTGCATAAACCCTGCGCAGAGGAGGACGAGTTTAACTGCTGACCAGTCTCCTCCGATCCGCTGCATGATTCTGGTGGCTTCTTGGCCACTGACAGTTTCAAATTCCTATTAACATCAGAACTTTTCCATCCTCTCGAAATAATTCTCATAACTTCATTTATAAGCGACTCAGAATAATCCCCCCAGCTTCGTTCACAAGTAACACAATAAATCGTGCACCCACAGCTCTCGGTACAAAGGCATTTCACACTCAGAGCCCAGAGATGTGCTGATGGCAGTCCAGCCAGGTATCTCAAACTCCAGACATCCTACGCAAGGACAGAGAGAGAGGCACAACCAGCTCCTGTCGAGCCAGGGACTAGGTGATACCCAGTTGTGGTCACTTTTAAAAACAGGGGGACCAACATGTACCCCTTAACCAAAGGCAGGTGACAGTAACAAAGCTCAGCACTTGAGAACCCAAGTGGAAAGGGCTCACTAGATAACACTGGCTGAATCTCTGCATACGACAATCCAAAAAGTTTCACGCAATTCACCATAGATTTGGCCAAATGGACCTCAGAAAGACATCCATGCTTGCTTTGCGAGTGTCAAAGGAATAAGAAACCAAAATTCCCCTTCAGAGATTTGTTCCCCATCTCCTGGGAGCCAATGTTAACTCTGCTGAGATCCACCCCACGGACTCTGCTTGTAAACCCCGAGCAGCAGCAGCCCTCCCTGCGCAGAGGGACTGTGGATTCCCCTGGACGGGAGGCTTTCATGGACACGACAGACCAACATTTGTCAAAGATGGTCTGAGACGAGGAGAGGAGACTGGGTCATCTCTTAAAGTCCCTTCCAGACCTACGTGTTTTGACTTCCTTCACACAACAAGCAGAAACACAAATGGTCAAGTCAGGCTGCAGTTGTGCAAATGGGTAATTTTTGTTCTCTGCAGTTACGTCACCCTTAGGTGACTCAACTTTCCTCCTCACTTGGCTCTTTGGAGCAGGCAGCCCTTTGGACCAGATTTTTCCACTTGAAGCTGATCAACTCTACAATGCCTAAGCTACAAATAATTAAAATGTTTTTAAAGACAGTATGAATATTCTACTTGGATTAATCACAAGCAAAAGAAAAAAAAAAAAATAGGTCATCTTATGTAACAGACCGCAAGTGAAAATAAAGAATACAGCTGGCAGCTTCAAGTGGGTCCCCGCAGGCCCTCTTTCTCGACCGTGAAGCCATTGTACATCAGGCAGCCTCTGTTCAGAGCGAGCCTACATCTGGAATAAACTAGCGGGCTACAGATCAGAAAGGAAGCACGCTGCCAGCGCGACGTGGGGAAGCTTGCCTTCTGCCTGCTCCAAGTGCATACCATCAAACGCTCGATTTCCTAAGCACATCATTAATAAAACAAAAAGGAACGCTTTTCCTCCGAGTGCTGAGGAAAATAAATAAATAAATACATACATACATGGGAGCCGTTCTTCCTCCCTTTTCTTTCACCAGCTAATTGCAGGGGAGTTTAAAGGGGTTTGACTGATTTTGACTGTGGCGTGTTCAAGAAGCTGCAAATCTATATATACAAAGGAAAAATTGCTTTGAAATCTTGTATTAAAGAAAAGCTTGGCAGAAGCAAGGTGTAAACAAATGGAAAACAGAAATGCAGTAAGTAGTTAAAAAGCCAGACAGTAAAATGGAAAATGTAAAATAGTTGTCTACAAAAAAAGCACTTTCTGTCACAGCAGCAGTTCAGCCGAACCTGGTGTAAATATGTAACAATTTTTAAATAAAAACAGAGATAAGCCCTGACGAGAATACCAATAACCACGCATGGTGTGTTCGCACACACTGACTGCCACGGGCCCTAAAGCAGCCCGTGGGATGTCTCCCTCCGCATTTCCACATGGATTTTAACTGTCTGTTTGCAGGGACCAGTTTCCATTTGCAAACTTCACAGGATTTCCCCGCAGGCAAAGCAGAAGCCAACAGTGAGTCTTCCTCACTGGACACAAAGCTGGTTGGGAAATGCGGCACTTGAGAAAGTTATAAGTATCACGCATTAAAACACAGGTTTCGTAGGAGCTGGTCGCCAACATGCTGATCCCACACAGCTTAAAAACAGCACAAAATCTCCCAAACGATGCGCCACATTCAGGTCAGCACATGAGAACTATCTTCAAGAAACGACCAGCGCAGCAGCATCCACTCCGGGGACCAGCCATACCAGCACACTGCTCCCCAGCATCCTTCCCTGATGTGGGGACAAACCAAAAGCACTGCTCCCAGCTGTCTGCTCCACCTTGGGTCAAATCGTGCCTCCTCTCACTATCCCCATTCTCCAGCAGGCAGTTGTGAGAGACGGACTGGTAGCTGGGGAATTAACTTGCAAGACCAGGTGAGTAGCTCAAATGCGTCAGTCTCAAGATACAGTCAAAAGCCATCACTCTTCACATCACAGATACTAGTGTGAATGACTCAGTACCAGAAAATCATGCCAAAATCTGATTTTTGCAGCTTCTTAACAAAGCAATTATTTCATTAGTGGATAATAAGTGTATTTTTCATCTGATCTTAACCAAGTTATTTTTAAGGCTGATCTGACAGCAGGACTCCTGCTTTCATCTGC
This sequence comes from Rhynochetos jubatus, assembly GCA_027574665.1. NCBI lineage: Eukaryota > Metazoa > Chordata > Aves > Eurypygiformes > Rhynochetidae > Rhynochetos > Rhynochetos jubatus. The sequence goes on along the minus strand of CM050690.1, from coordinate 72,594,505 downwards.
TACCTTGGGTTTTGTTTTCACTGTTGTATAAGCAAGTTAAACAAGTCCAAGATAAATCAAAAGCAATGGGGGGGGGGGGAATCTAAATTCCTTTATCAATACATTATTCCAAGACAGGAGTTAATTCTCCATCCCTACTGCCTATGAAAGTTTCTTAGCACTCAGAAGCCTTTGGCTTCTACCTCTGGATGATGCAAGCCACGCAGTGGGTGTCTCCTACACCACTTGAAAGAGGGGGGAAAAAAACCAAAACCCAAGTAGCCCTTAATACGCATTACACTGTGCTGAGCATGTGAACTTTCCATGTCCTCAAAATAAGTAGGAGCCAGCAGCACAGATACAACTGCAATTGCATTCAAGTGTCCAATCCTGATCTAACAAGCTCCCTTGTTTGGACAAACGGCCGCCAGACATTTGGCATCCTTTCACCGAAATGCAAGTACTTTCCCCATGGAAAGAGAAGCGTCCTAGGGGATAAAGCCTGGGGAACAGTCAGAAGCAAAAACATACCCTCCCCCAAACACAAACACATAATTAAAATACACAAAACAGGCATCACAGCAGAGTGGATGAAAATTCTGTGACTTAAAACAGGCTGTCCCCCAGGGATCCATCTCCCAAGACAGACTGCTTGTTGACATCATTTCCTTGGCAAGGGCTTTAAACATTTTATCAGCCATTGCAAGCACCTGAACTACATCATCACCCCTTACAAAAATCTGCTGGAGTCATTTGTCATCCTGAGCCATCACCATCTGGATTGCACCTCTCGTGGCTGCTCCCCTCTTGCCGTCAACTGAAGCTTTATTGCAAGATCAGCCAAAGGATTTCTCATCTATCCCTGACCCTGGGGGGTTTTGGCCCGGAAATTGCCCCGGGGGAGCTCAGGCTTTTAAAAGCTACAAGGTGTTTGCACTCCCAAAAGTATCTTGCCCAGTCTCATTCTCTTTCTGGGCTCTTTGGAATGGTTGGCGGGTTAGTTTGGAGTTTCTCAGAAAACACCCTTACTGCCTGCGGTAGATTAAAGCCCATCCTAAAGTAAATCGCCACGCTCCCGTGTCAGCTAAAGAAGGGTCTCTCGTGGCACCTGGCATTACATCTGTCAGCGTCAGGAATCCTTTGGGTTTGCTGAGTGGTTTCAGCACCCTGCCTCAAAAATGAGGCGTATGTAGCCTCATAATCCCAACTAGCACCTGAAACGTTACAGCACCTAAGCAAACACCATATTCTATTTTTAGGCACGTCCGCTTGGTTTCAAACATTCGCACTTAATGATTAAAACATAAAATGGTGTGAACTTACATTTTGGCTAAAGCCAGTCCTCTGCATTCCAGTTGTGGGTTTGCTGTATCTTTAATACCATATGCAAAATGAAAAAAACACTTTCTGTGTAGGTGGGAAATGCTTTCATACTGGTGCTCTCACCTACGGTTTGTGATAGCTGAGCATGGCTGAGCCCTCCTGCAACACAGCCTCGTGCGCATCTGTGCTGCCTTTGGGGGTAGCTGGTTTCCAAAAGTGAGGACCCCGTTTAAAGATAACACATTAAAACTAACTCCTTACAACTCATCCATTACCAGACCACCTCCAGCCCGAACCTCCGCAGCACCCTTGGAAAATTCAACCCAAAACAGAATAAAAGGATAGATTGCTATTAAAAATTAAAATCTGCAGCTACCACAACTGCTTAAATCACAGGAAAGAAAAGAAAAACCTTAATTCAGTTGAAAAAATTTGGCAGGGACTGAAACTTAACCCCAGAAAGTTGTGACGACGGTTGTTTTATGGCAAGGTGGAACATAACTTGCAGCAAAAAAAATTAACTGTGATTTTACTACTAGTTACATCAAAGCACTTCCTAAAACCCCAAGCAAAAGCAAGGCCAAGTTCTGTCAGTGCTGTACAGCTACAATTAAAAGACAGCCCTTGTCCCTAAGAGAGTTTACAACCCAAAACAGGCAAGAGAGAGGGAAGACATGCTTATCACAGGGCACATTAAAACTTCAAGACAGTAGATAGCCCCAGGATTTGTGTTAATGAAAGTTGGAAGCAAACACAACAGATAAAAAGACGTTAAGAACAGAAACAGATTCTGAGAAAGGCCTTTACATGACTAAAGGTGTCTGCACTAAAACCCAAAAATAGTTATTTATGTCAAAAACATGCATCATATAAGAGACCATAAAAGCCCTGACGAAAAAATAATTATTGCTTAGCTTGCCAAAAAACATTGACATAAAGCAACATAGCTTCAGTAGCTTCAGTGAAGCTGTGAGTATTTACCCTTGTAAGTACCTTGCTCACAGCAAGGTTTTCATTTTGGTACAGCAAGCGGATGATAATTTTTTTTCACCATCTCATTAAAAAAAAAATAGTAAAATGCTTAAAGCCTGTACATTTTAAGTCTCATGTTTTGATTCCTTTAACGTGCCATTAGCCTTCTTCTTCTGCTTGGCAAGATAAGGAACATTTTCCATTAACCAAAACACAAGGTAAGGCTGGCGCTTATCGATGCTAATTGGTAAACAGTGCTATAGAAAGGCTGTCAGCCTTCCCCAACTGCAAAGCAAAATGCAATTCAAAGACATTCAGCCTTGCCCGAGACAAGCCATCTCAAGAAAGCAGTAAGGGCCGAACAAAGAAGACAGTTGCTGATAAAACGAAACCAAGTAGGGTGCAGTTGCAGCGATACAAAACCCAAGCGCTGGCTGGCAAAGATGCAACTGGTCTTCTACGTACACACGCATCCGTGTGTGCCTGTGTGCATGCTCACGAGTCTGCAGAGGGCTGTGATTTACGTAAGTTGGGTGTAGAACAAAAGTTGCGACCCACTCAGTGTTAACATGGAGCCAAGGTCTTCAAGAGCTACAATAACCCAAACATCCCTCAAAATCCTCCATAAGGCAAGGCATTAATATCCCCTTCCCCTTCCCCGCTCCCTTTTTTCATAGATGGCAAGCCAACTTCACCGAAACACCAGTCACCGACTTCTTTCCATCCCAGACAAGTGTCCCACCATAACCCCAGGGCTACGACCAGTCTGGGAGACCCGGTGCACACCAGGCACTCCCCGCCCCGTGCCTTGTCTCTCTCCCAGTGGAGAACTGCCCAAACGCATAGCCCCAGCCCCTCTCATCTGCCTCCTTCACCACTACAGCACTTTTACTCTGCCTGATTGCCTTTACATAGCTTCCACCAGTGACTGCTGAATTTGGAGCTGGATTTCAATCCCTTACCAATCCGGACACCTAAACAGATGCATGAGGATTCTAGGGAGTTGAGGAGGTGTCTTGTTTTCTGTTTTCATAGTTGGTGTTTTAAGGACAGCTCAGAGCATGCTGCTGGGGCTGCAGGAAGCAGAGGTGGCCGGTCTGCTCTGGTGCACTTCATCTCCAGCCAAGCTGCTTCTGGCTTCATCAGTGAAAGCCCCTCACCATGCCAGCCAGACCTGGGGCAGTTCAAGTCCCCTTTGAAAATTACACTCCCACCTCTCACACTCATAACCGGTCCTTGCCACCCACACAGTCCTACCTCGGATCCCTGCCCGTGCCAGCTGTATCTGGCCAAATCTGGACACTCCTTAGGGGCTGAACAGCTAAGAAAGGGCCCCACAGCTCTTCCAAAAACACTGTGATAGAGAAACTGAGAACAAACCCAAGGGATTCTGTCCTACCAGTAAACACAGTGAAAACACCAAATTGGTATATTGTGAGGAAACCTCCAGTTTCCTTTTTGTTACCATTTTTCAGCTGACTCCAGCAGCTTCTCTCCATACTCCTCTTTCATCCTTGCCTTTATAATTACCAGCCTACAAAACACCACCCTGTCTCAGGCCACTGAGTAAAAGAAGCACTTTGATTTCTTCATTTAAAGTTCTCAATCTTCCCAGGATGTGATGGATCATTACTCCAGCTCAGAGATTGCCTGGTCTTAAATCACAGCCCACGACTCCCACAGCAGCCAGCCTGCATCCCCTCCAAGGTCAGAGGTCTGGTTTCCACACCTTCCAGATCTTCCTGCCAGGCAGATACAGCCTTGGTGCTTTGAATCCCCACATTCTAAAGGGCATTTAGGTTCATCCTAAAAATATTGCAGCATAACTTAACCACCTGTGAACATTAAATGCTGCCTGCTAATTGACAGGTACAATATTTACTGAGGGTTCTGTACCAGCAAACACCAGGCAGATTTGTTTATATATAGCGACAGCAATGCCAAGTGCACAGAGAGACAGACCAAGATCTGGGAGATGAAAGAAAACCTGTCAGGGACTGACACATGCACACAAACCAGTAACACAGGAATCTCCTGGCAGGTTCACTTGACAAACAGTATTTGTCTTGCCTCTCGTTTCACCACTCAGCGCTGCTGCTGTTAGCAGCACACAGCAAGAAAACGGGAGAACAATCCCACACTCATGGGAGAAGAGTTACCCTGAAAGCAAATAACACCCCAGACATGTGGATGCCTCAAAAGTACACCCAGCACAACATCCCGGAGGCATCAGCTGTGAGCTGGTCACTGGGTTCAGTACAGCAGCGGCTGAAGACACACAGATTTGACCCAACCTACTCTGCCCTGTTTTCATTACGACTTCAAACTAACTTTCTACTGGGAGAAACAGATGTTCCTTGACTCCATACTCGTATTTCAATAATTCTCCAACCTGCGTTCTGGCGCAGGGGAGGGGGAAGGAACAGTGGGGAGGACCAGGGAGGTCGCTCTGCAGCCACGCCAGTCACCGAGCGGCTTCTCAAAGCTTTCTCCCACCTCCAGCCAACCTCCCGCCCGTCGCTGGCTGACTCTCATCCTCTCGAAGCAAATATAGTGCTCCCCGAAGGTGCAGGGCTGACAGTCCTGGATATCAAATTAGTCAACGCACAGAGGAGGCGGTGAGCACGGGGCAGGCAGCAGGGATGGAGCTGCTTTCCCTGTGGAGAGGGTGCCCTGCCAATGCTCCCTGTCCCTGCTTGGGAGGAGATAACTCATCCCGCAGCTACAAGAGGTTTGGCTCATGCTTTGAAGCCTGGAAGGAGGCTGCAACTTCTGACACGACATCCTCGATGCTGTTTTCAAAAGGCTCCTGACACGACTGGATCTCATATGCCTGCGTGCCAGGTCACACTTTGAAAACAGAGCTCGAAGTGAGATTTGAGGCTCCCAAGTGTCTTTATTCCTTGCAGTTTATTTCATTTTTTCAACAGGGCTCAAATAATTTTGAAAATTTTATTCCCTATCAGTATTTAATGCTTATTAAGAAACTGAACTAAGCCGCTCTTTGCTCTAATAGCAACTACCCCACGGATGCTAAAGTGACGGGCTTTTATAATGCCCCCTCGTCTTTAAAAAGCAAAGGATGAGCAAGGCATGCTATTTGGGCTCCTGTTATTCACATTTCTCCTCATTCAGACGTCAGGAAAATATAATTAATACTGATACACACAGAGGTCATATCTCTAAGCAAAGTATTAAGCAGGGGGGAAGAATTAAAAGAGAGAGAGAAAGGCAATTTTACTAAACAACTGTGCCTCTCAACAGGCTCCAGGACAGATACACCAGAACTGAACAGATTATAGCTCCTAAATTTCCAGTGATTCAAATATGCTTTTACATTTTACAAAGCCACCTTGTATGTGCTTTGCATTAAAAAATGTATTCATTGCTCACATTGATACATACATGTTCTGAATTTAACACTTTACTTTCTCAGACCAAAATGACTCAAAACATCAAGGTAACACGAGCACGAGATGGCTCTGGATCAAGAGGGTGGGGGTTTTTTTCTCATTTATATATATATATATATATGTATATATATTCCACTTCCTCAAAGCAAACTCTGATCATCTTCATTTATAACACATGTTTAATTAGATGTCTTCAGAACAAATTCAAAGTTTTTATATGGACCAAAGTCTTCAAAATATTGAATGATTTAATTATTTATTTTAAAACTCTTAATGTTTTCTTTCAGAATAGATCACAATTAAGAGACTTGCAAAAACAACACACAAACATCCTCCCCTTCCTACTGCACCATGAAATACAACATGTCTTACTGATGGGAAGAGCAGGTTTCCCCAACTATGCTTCTTCAAGAGCAATTTAAAAGTTTTTTTTAAACTGGATTTAGCTCCTCCAATGTACTTTAGGTGAAATTAGTTTAAGTTCACAAGCAACATCACCATCACCCTGCAGTGGTATGGTGGCGCTCTAATTCAGAGGACACATTTAAACTCATGCTTTCCTCAACAGAATTTAGTGATGAGATGTCCACTCATACTGCTCTGTTACCAGCTTTGAAGTCTTAAAACCAAAAGCAGCTGCTGCAGCAAGCCCCAAGCCCAACAAAGCAGCGTTCATCTGTTTATACTATCAGTGTCTCTGGAAAGATTGGCAGACAGCTCTTCTGGTGATAGATGCATACTGAAACTTGATCAAGGCTCAGGTTATTTTTCTCCATCCAGCAATGCTGCAATTCTAGCCAGGCAACAAACCCCAAGATCTCCATTAGGATGAAGAGAGAAGCAATGAAAACCCCAATCCCACTGTTGTTCCAAACATTAACAAATCGTCCATCTCATCAACTCAGAGCAAAACTCACAATAACTTCCATGTGGTCCCCAAACGCTGGCCAAACAAGTCTTGTAACAGAAATAAACGCACCGTGGTCTGGTGCATCGAAAAGGGAAGCTCCAATTCCAATGTTAACGTGAGCTTTAAGGTGCTGTCAAGCTCAGAGAGAGTTAAACGTGAAGCCCCCAAGGACAAAACGACCAGCTTCCACTGACACCTCCTTGCAGCGGTGTCGTAAGGTCATCAGTTGTCCCAACAGAAGAAATCCTGAGGCCAACCCTGACAGGTCACGGATTTAAAGAGCTTCCCCTCCATCACAGATGGAGCATGACATAGGTTTCTCACAATTATTATTTAACTCTCTAATTCTCCTGCCCCCCTGTTTTGGGCCCCATCCTACATCTCGGTGCCCCAACAGCTTGGGTTGTCACCTGGAAGCTCAGTCCAAGGATGGAGCACTGAAACCAGGGAGACCACTGGAGAAACTCCCTTCATTTGCTTGCACGCCTGCTGCTTCCTACTCTAGAAAAACCCAAGGCAAACGTACCTGGGCAGACTGGTCACCAATGTCTGGCACACCACCGTCTGACAGCCGGCACCGGTGCTGACCCCCGGGGCCCCGAAGCTGCTCCTCCCCATTGCTTTCTGCTTCGGAGGTCTCCGGCTGAGCAACCTCCACCTCCATCGGGGTGCAGTGCCCGTTCCCGTGCTCCGAGCCCTGCTTTTCTTTGCTGTCCTTGCTGCCCGGTGTTCTGGTGATGACCCCAAACTTCCTGGTCCTTTTCCCATTTTGAGCGGCTCTGTCACCAGGTTCCGGGCTGGGCTTGGCTTTGGGGTCGCAGCTGTTGCTGTTGTTCCCGTTGGAAGGAGGAAGAGGGGCTTTGCGCTTGATGCGGCGCAACATGATCAGGTAGACAAAGCCGCCATTCCAGCACTGCTCGGCCAGGTAACTGCAAGGAAAGGGATGTGCAGGGATTACCAACTGCTGGTCCCACGGTGCCCGCATCCCAGCCCGGCACCCCTGCGATGCTCATGCACCTGCTCAGGCAGCTGATTGCCCAGTGTGTGGATACATTAGGACACCTTGAGGCACTGGGAAATGCTCCCTTCCTTCAGTATTACAGGGAAATAATACTGGGAATGATAACAGCCCTAGCAGCCATCCAGGCTGATCCCACCACAGTATAATATGATGGTAAATGCCACCAAAGGGGTTCCCACCACCCCAACCTCAGGACCCACAGCACAGCAACATGGGAAGGTGGTGCAAGCAAAGCAAAGCTGACAGTGTTTCCAGTGGGGCGTTAAAATAAATAAATAAAATAATTAAAAAAAAAACAGGCAGACTTCATTTGTGCAGCAGCCCATAGAGCATTTGCATCTGAAATGAGCCTCCTTAGTGAAACTAATCTTCTGCTTCAGTGTACTTACACGCTTTGAAGGCTTCAGGGGGAAAAGAAAAAAAAAAAAAAGATCAGCCACTGGGGTAAACAGGCATAGTGCCAATGGCCTCAGAACAGCAAAGCATGGCACTACAAGGCATCCCGGCTCCCATAAAGGGACATGGAAATAAAGGGGGTTTCCTTTCTAGCAAGCATACTCCAATCAAAGCAAGAGCCAAGCCATCTCAGCTGTGCCAGGAGCAACCACGCGGTTTCCATACCAGAGCGAAGCATCGCCTCCCCTCCCAAAGCCTCTGGACATGCCTTGAAGGAACTGACATTTCTGCTTCCGGCAAGTACTCGGTGACCTTACAGAAACTGCACCCATTGATGCAAAAGGGGAATCTAACTTCATGCCTCTTTTGGGAAAGCATATACCTCAACCCAAATTCTTGAAATATTTGGGTTCTGAGCCAAGGGTGTAACCAACTGAGAGTACAAACAAGCTGGAATTTGTACTTAGCAGGTTTGTATGTACGCCTTTCACAATGATCCAGGCCCCAGAAATAGACTGCCTTTCTCACTAGTGAAAGCGGCAAGAATTTCACAGAGCATCAAAAAAGCCTCTGCTGCAGCTGCAATGAACTAATTCACTAACACAAAGCAGTTGGTGAATTTACAGCCATCAGAGGAGATGAGAAACCAGGTGTGGAGTTGAACCATAGGAGATGCTCAGAGAAAATAACACAGCATTTGCGGTTGAGAGGGGAGGAGTGACCCAGGAGTCTTCCAGCCTTTTCTTTCCTACCCAGTGCTTGCAGCCTTATTTTCCCCTTCCCTTTCTTAAAAAGTTGTTTGCCCTTAAATACAACTCTTCAAAGTTATTCCTGCACAGAGGTGACTTAATGGCAAAACAGGAAAAGCTGCTGTGATAACCCCTGAAGGAAACTGCCATAAGAGGAGTGAGGAACACACTCTCATTGCGCAAAGTAACCCAGACCAGCCTGGCAGTGGCTGGAAACAACACCACGGGTGCGTGTTTCTGTCCAGGGACAAGAGCTGGTAGTTTCAATCCACTTGCTCAGATGTCTCCCCCAATGTCGGCATTCAAATCACTTATATTTAATTAGGAAGACCAAGGCCGAAATGAATACGGCAACTACACAACCTTAAAGGCAGCCCTGGAGCAATAGAAGGGAAGGACAAGTATGCTGGCTCTGGCACATTTCCCCAGTGACTATCAACTGGACTCAACTCCCTGGTCAGTCCACTCAGCAGTTTTCACCAGCCAAGTGTTTTTTTTCAGTGGTGGTTGTTGTTGGTGTTTGGGTTTTTTTTCTTCAAACATTAAGAATATTTAAATAAAAACCTAAAACCATATTTTCCAAAAGGGCTGAAAGCAGACAGCCAACCAGCCCTGCTGGTTGGAAAGTCTCTGCAGCCAAGGTCAGCTGTCTGGGTGGCCACAAGGTGACACTCGGCTCAGGGAGGCACCCAGGGCTGGCAGGACCTGAAGGGTTAGCTTAAAAAACAGTTCCAGAACTAAGATGAAAGTATTTTTGATTATCAAGTTAAAAGAAAAATTCTTTTAATCAACAGGAAAAGGGGCAGTTTTGTTCCAGAAACAATATGGGCTGCCTGTTTTTCACATTCATCTTTCAACTCAAATTTCAAGGCAGCCAGTAAAGTTGATTAAAATTCATGACTTTTGCTTGCAGCAATACCACTGCACCCTGATCCATCATACATAAGCCTGATAGCATTGCTTCTTCTGGCACAGGGAAACAGAAAAGCAGTTCCTCTCCCCATAGTCCTGTGGCTCACATGGGTGCTGCCCACCCTGTTTTTACAGAGTCAGGTCTGCCTGACTTGTTTTTGTGCCTGCACAAATGCACGTACGTGGGTTTGTTTAAAAACACCCCTCTCTACCTCCGAACTAAGCACTGATGTATTTTTGAGTGCCAGTAGCAAAGTGCTTGCATTAATCAACTACTTGATTTAGGAACTAAGGGGAACGAGAGAGAACTTAGCATAAGCACAAATAAAGTAATTTTACAGAAGCAAAAAATAATTTACTCTTTCACCTCCACTTGTAGCACATTTATTCTGTTCATGAAGGGCAGAGCTATGGAAAGGGAACGAAGAAGGGTGGGTTTTTTGCTATCCACTGTCCGCAGACAACCATCCCTACGGTCTGGAGCAGGGTTACAGCGAACAGTAATAGATGCAGCTGCACTGAACTCAGCGGAGCTGTGCTGATTTACTCCACATGTCAAGATGGCCTACACGTTCCAGGCGTGCAGCCTGTAGTAACTCATGAGTTTATGTCTTCTTTAGTACTTCTCGGCAGTTCAAAGTTCACAATGTTTCCATGGAAAAGCAGGAACGTCTTCTCTGGGTCGGTGAGCGATTACCTTTGCATGGCAGCACGTGATCACGTACACCAGGTGATGTCAGGTATTTCCGGACAGGGTAAGTCCAGCTGGTCACCAGTGATGCACTGAGCGGCATCATTATCTCAGGGTTTGTTTCAAACCAAAGTCCAGGCACCCCGTGCTGGAAAACCGCACTGGTGTAACACCAAACTCGTACAACAAGATCGCAAACTAATACACTAAGAAACTGTGGTCATTTCGTGCACTGCCCTCCCAAGACAGCGCTGTTCACCATGAAGCCTGAGGCACCTTCCAGTTCTGCTAACTACATGCTGCCCACATAGCTGACTTCCTTTTCTTTTACCATTTCTTGCCCTGTTTCAGTAAGAAGCCAAAACAACACACGGAAGCACAGCAAGCTCTCAGTGCTGGACAAAAGACAGGAAAGGTCTAATAAGCGGGTGAGAACCTTCAGATTTTTAATTACATTCTATCAATCTGGGAGCACCCCATATCAGAAGGGAATAACAGGATGGATTCCATAACATGTAATTATACAGCCTCTAGACCGCAGAAAACTGCAGAAGCTAGACAGGACCCAAAAATCCCACTTCTCAGGGGGTTTAGTGTGCAGAATGCAGACATGCCTTTTTTTAGATTTGGTTCCTGTAGAGCACTCACAGGGATTTTAGCAATCAATACACCAACTGAGTCTCAGTCAGGGCAGGATCAGAGCTGATGAGCGTACGTGGCTCTTGGCACAGATGTGGGGAATCAGCTGCAACTTCCAAGTTGTCGCTTAATTTGAGCATGGCCTTCAGCTTAGATGGAGAAGGTGCACGGAGCAAAAATATTCCTAATGCAGCTTTGATTGATCCCAATTTATTGAAAATTGAGACTCTAAGATTTCCTATTCCCTGTTTCAGTTGGCAGGGGATGGAGGAGAATTCGGCGAAAGCCCTGGATCTCGTACAGCTGCTAAGAAACCTTGGGCAGTTACTCCTAGTGCCAGTGAATGATGACACACTGCAAATCCTATTATCACTGATTTTAAGAATGCAAGAGATTTTACCAGCTGATCATACATCTATTAATACTAATTAACAAAAGAAAATGTTTTACCAATGGAACACCCCATCCACGCTTTCTGTATTTGCCAGTCTTTGCAAGGCAGTATCACGTCCCCTCGGCACAGCTGGGAGTCCCCTCAGATGCCGCTGCATCATCTCCCCAAGTAAGGTCTAAAACAGCACGGAAACATTGGCTTGAAAATGCTTCCCACTGGCATGTTCAGAAGGCAGGACCACCCGGCTGCTCCTGCTGCTTTGATCTCACCCTGGCACCGGCTCTGGCAAAACCCCAGCCCATATAAAACACCACCCTTAAGCAGTGGGGCAGACTTGCTCTCCTCTGTAGGAGAGAAACCATGAAATGTTAATAATCCTTAAAACCAGGGGAAAATTATTTTACACTTGAACACAGTGCAGGAAAATTACCTCTTCCAAAGCTCAACCACAGGTTGAAAAGCGCAACTGGTGGCTGGTATCAGGGAGCATTTAATATTCTTTTTGTATCAGAGCTATGAAGAGACGGACACGTCTGCTTTTTTCGAAGCCTATTTTGAGTTACACAGCCAAATCCCATTTCTCTCCGACACAGCTGAACTGATTGCTGCGATCCTAAAAACTGATAAACTCGCTGAGTTTATTCCAAGTTCCTTGGCATGAGTGTGAAGTGTCAGACTCGGAAATGGAGTCTTAGAGAAAGCCAGTATTTTTTTCATTTATATATATACGTGTGTGTGTGTATAAATATAAAGGTTTACAGACTTGACAAGAGCACGCTGTGACAAGCTCTCTATCACATCCCATCTCATTTGAACAAATACAGACGGCCGCACTGAGCTGCAGAAAAACCAAAGCAGACCCTGCAGCCGTAAGAAAGCATCTGGATCCACTTTAGGATCAGAAATATTGAATAAGTATGTTTACTTTACACTAATAATACTATTTAGCATTTCTCCAAAACCTTTCATCCTGGTAGATCAGAAAACTCTTTGGAAATGATACACATAGAGCATCACTGACATCCCAGTCCGTCATGCAGCTCACCGGGGCATGCAGAAGAAACCTCAGCCGAGACAACCGCTTTCAGAGCCCCTGCCAAGCCTCCCTCGGGACCTGTAATGTCCTTAACAGGACAGACAGACCACTAATTTTTATGCTTTTCTCTGAAAGACTCTGGCATGGTAGAACATCTTGAAACTCAATATTTTTTAGGCTGGAAAGATGAAGGGCAGTGCGGATCCTCTCAGAACTGAAACCTCCAGCCCCAAGGGGGATTTAAAAGCTATAATTAACAAACCATCTCTCCATGACACCAGCAAACGAGCTAACTTGCTTTTCAGGTAAGGCAGGGCAAATTAATGACTAACAGATAGTGACTGATAGCAGGGCACACGGCTTCTCATGAAACCCTCGCCCAGCTCACAGAGGACAGATTTTGGCAAGCAGTGAGGGTTACATTTCACACACTGCTGTGTCTTCCAGCAGGATTCAAGTCTGCATGCAGCCAAAGGAAAACCCCGAGCCACCAAGTCTTGGGCAAGCCTTGCTGCAGCCGAGCTTGCAAGAGGCTTCACTTCCTTGGGGCTGCAGGGACACACCACGGCCAACCTCCCCAGAGCACTAAGCTCTCTAACCACCATTTATCTCAGCAGAAAGCAAAGGTATTGGTAAACCTGGCTGCTACCTCAGCATACTCTTGTGGGCACAGAGCTACAGCACACAAGGAATGAGCTCAATCCAGCATCTCATCACCAACAAGCCCTTTCCTGCCCCGGGCTCTAAGGGCGATGGCACACGCAAGAGACGCAATGTTCTCTGCCTGCCTTAGTAAACAGGGGAACGGCAGAAAGGACAAAGGAAAAGTCAGTCATGGAGCTGACTAGTAACACCCAGGGAGAGCATTCAAATGGCCCAGGGTATGTAAGAGGGCTCCCATCACCCTTTTGAGGACAAGCAACCATCAGCCCTTAGCTTGTGACCAAGGTTAAGCAGCATGTCCCGGGTATCACACAGGCTGTGGCTGTCTACAGCATACCAAGTTTTACTCAGGATAGGCAAAGTGATGGCTTTCTGGAGAATAAAACCCTGAATCCAGTTTTCAAGACCACATTGTATCTTTCACTACTGAATTTCTAGCAAGGAATGCAGCCAGACCTACTGACATTTTTAAGGAAAAATGAGTTTGGAAGTTAACTTTCAAGGTTTATTTTTGTGGCCTTTTGTAAGCCAGTAAAAGTATGTTTGGTGCTGATTAGGCACAAACCTCAGCTGGATTAAAACTGCCTGTAGCTCTGAGCATCACACTGTTGGTGCTCACCAGCGATGCTCGAGCTGCTGGCAGGCTGGCTGCTGTCAGTCTGTACAGCACAACACCACACCAACGTCTCGGAGAAGCAATGGTAGCAGCAAACATATGGGGCAAGGTCTGGTCTTCACCATTCAGGGAAACCAAACCACCAAGAATTTAAGACCAACAAACACTCCAGCGCTGAAGCCTGCAAGAGTCCCTGGGCAAACACACCTCTGGCAAGGCTGGCAGGAGGCCCCAGGCAAGACCGCTTTGCCCACCATGAAATCCCGAGCTCTCCGGAAAGGTAAAACGGGACCAGAGGGAGGATTGCTGCTGTGTTTTCATGGACTCACTGCTTGCTTGCGGCTTTTGCTGGAAGACGAGATTCTGCTTAGCCTTGCGACACAGGACCATGACTAAAGCCTGGTGAGACATCTCACTCTGCATGGTATCGATGCAGTGATGTGGCCTTGGATTTGGGAGAAATGAATTCCTTTCCCTTTGCTGTGCTACAGATCCCTTACAGCACCGCAGGCAAGTCTTTCCATGAAAAAAACAGGGTCAACAACATGTCTTATCCCACAGAATTGCTGCAGGGTCTAGGGTGTTGAAGCTGTCGGCTTTAAGTATTACAGTTTCACAAACACCTTAAATCTGGGATCAGGCAATACCAAACAACATCACAGCTTTCCTTCCACCCTGTATCCTGTTCAGGTGCTGGCACAGTCATTTGGGCAACAGTACAAATGAACCCGATGAAGGAACTGAGCCAGCTTTAAATTAACCAGCCAAAAGCAAACATTCACATCTCAGACCTCAAGATGGGGAGTTTGAACCCAACCCAGTGCCCTGATCTGGTCACAGCAGCACAGAGGCAGGGACAGGAGGAAAGGCTGGTGACAGCAGGTGACCAAGCTTCCAATCCCACCAGCAGCCCCCACCTTCATACGGCTGAGAGACACGTGTGGCCACAGCCCGAGGGAAGGGAGTTGCACGCCTGGTGCAGACGAAAGCGCTGGCTGGCTTCGGCTGAATGGCATTCATTAACTCCAGTTTCTAGAACCGAAAGGATAGGCATCTTTGCCGCAGACAACAAAGCCCAGCTGAATCGCATCACCACTGCAGGTGTGGAAAGAAGATGGGCTAGATTATCGTAATTATGCTGGCACAGCGCAAAGACACCTCTGCCCTGCACATTGCAGAGACACCCCAGAACCACAAGCAGAGCAGAGACCTCTCAACACCCAGTAAGCGGATGAAGGATGTGAACAGCCCCGCTGAACCTCCTTCCCTTCCAGAACAAACCTCTCAAGAGAATGACTTGAGGAGCTGCACAAATTCTCCATGCCGAGGGAACCCCATGAGCTCTGACAGACATCCTAAACCTAAGATATTATGCAACTGCAGTCATCCGCCCCCAAAGGACAACAAAATCCTTTGTGATTTGCTGGTTTACTGGCTGTGCTAGCAGAACAGAGGAGTGATGCTGCATTTAGTCTGCAGAGATTTTGGATTTGAGCTTGACAAAGAACGTGACATTACTAAACATGCAACTCCCACACCTGCATCTAAAAGTCCCAAGAGACAGACATACACGGTGCTTTTTGGGTTTGGGTTCCAGAGACATACTGATGGCTACCAAGGAGACAAACTCTGTTTGCTCCTTGGTTAGTGGCAGGGTGTACAAACAGAAGTGGTCTAATCCAGTCCAACCATCCTGGCACTGAATGCTCCAACTTGCTACTTTCTGCTCTGCCGCAAACAGACATTTACCTGGATACGTGGCCTTGCTCACAAATATCATTTCCAGCTACGAGAAAACCTAGCAATTTAAAATGACTAGTTATCAGTTTAAAAATTATAAATACTAGCTTTCTACCTTTGCTACAACAGGCCTAAATGATATCAAGTTACATCTAAGCATTAGCACCTGCAATTACTCCCTGATCCATGCTGTGTTACTGCTGTTCAGATGCAGTCTCTCCTGCCACGATGATTTCCTACCCTTCTGAAGACACTCACGCTCTTGAAGCTCCAGGAGATACAAGTACAAGCTTTTCATTTGGTGTCCTGTGCAATTGCTCTTCATTCCCAACTGCTCTCCATGCAATTGCTCTCTTCTTGAGGACTTGGAGAGAGGTTGAGCTGTACACCCCCTCTATGCTTTTGCCAAAGAAGGCGTCAACTCACCCTCCTCCTTGAGCCCAGAGGTGGATGGGCCCTTCCCTGGAGGACCAGGCAAGGCTAGGCACAGTCGGTTGCTTCACACCTCTTGGTAATGCAGCCGTGACACAAGGGTGAATGAGTGCAGCCATTGCCCTAAACATATCCAACCCACAGCCATATCCAAACACCACCACTGTCCACAACAGAGAAGCTCTCCCCTTTCTCCATTTTTGCCAAATATATTTTCCATAATGTCTTGATTTGGGTTTGCCTGCCCTCCTCAAGCAAGGCTTTACCAGACTCTAAGGTGGCACGGGGCAGTTACTCTACAGCCTTGTTAATGCAGGATACACAGAGCAGAAAAACTGTCAAAAACCTGCAAATGAAGGGGAATGTTCAATCTGCAGGGAGTCTGCCAGCCACTGTACCTCCCAATGCCCCCACAATCAAGGGCTGCCATCAACAGGGTCTAGGGTAGCACTTCAGGACAAATCAAGAGCAGCGTTTTGAAGAAAGTCTCATTTTCTTCACTGCTGTGTTTTGGTTTGCATGGCCAGGCAGTCTCCTAACTCCCACCAGGCTCTTCTCAAGTGAAATTCAAGTGGCAGATGTGTGCCAGGAGCACACCCAACACATTCCAGTTGCTGTGCCATATGCTGGAGCTGAATGACCATCACCATGAGGTTCATGGGACTGCACTACAGCTGATCCACAGTAACCCCAACAATATCCATAGTGTGGAGGTCAGGTCTCAGCAGTTTCATCCTACAAATACCTTCCCCTTTGAGCTACACTAATGCCTAGCACAGACAGGAGGTAATTGCTCCATGCCCCCAGTATTCCCCAATGTATTTACTCCCCAGCGGCAGTATTCCCCAATGTATTAATGCAATGGAAGTTTACAAAGTCCAGGGCTATCATCTATTAGGCCCATGCACAGTTTTCTTGCTTCACAAGAAGCATGAGGACCCAGTCAGACAAGACTTGCTTGCAGAGCCTGCCCAGCACACATGCTGGAATACATATAAATTCCTGTTTACTTTTTGCAGCCGTTGGAGTAAGCTACAGAGCAGCACTCAAAGTGTTTTCACTGCTACTGTTAATTGCAGAGATGCAGCTTGTTATCATTAGTTCAGATGTTTGCCTTTTTAAAAAAACAATACTTCTGAATCAGGTAATAAATCTCAGAATTGTGAATGAAGAGGCACTGGAATTTTGACTTTCAAATGGAGATAATGTATCAAAACAAAGATTTCACTTCCTTGCAGAGTGATATGCTCTTTGTTTGAAAACCTTCAGTCTGGCATGCAGCAACTTTCCTTTTCCACACTGTTCCTCTCGAGGTGCAAGACTCGCTCCACACCCAGGAGCCCAAATGAGTTCACATTTGCAAAACATGAAATAAATCACCCAACCAGAAAGCACACGTGTCGCACATTAGGGAACAAGGAAGGGGTCAAAAGCCATTCACGTGTGACCCATATACAAAGTATATACAGTGTGTAACACTTCTCCCACTTGCCACTGTGTTTCACACCTCTCCATCCTATTTCCAGGGCTCTCCACCTCTTCTCCAGGCTATTTTAGGATCAACCCTCTAAAACAACTTCTTTCTAAGCATCCGCTCACATCCTTCCCCTTCCTCCCTGCAAATCTTTTATCCAATTCTGCCCCTGGTTCCTAGTCACACCAGGCAGCAGTGACAGCAGGAGTAGATTTAATCTGAGAGAAACGGTTTGTACTCAAAATTGGATGAGAAGTTTAGCACAGGAGATATTCTTTATCATAATCCAGGCTTTTTGCACAGATGGAGCACACGGGGAGGATGCCACAAAAAATTCCACAGGTGACTGTGATGATCCCCTAGTGCAAAGCTAACCAGTGGCGGGGGGGCTGGATCATGTTCCCAGCCAGCACCGGTGCTGCAGGGCACTGCTAGTGGCAAGCCGAGGCTATTCCCGGGCAGTGAGGTCACCCCTTTGGGATAACACTTCCTATTTTTCCCCTATGCAGGAATTGTCACAAATGCATAGGAGGGAGGAGAAAACAAAACAAAACAAACAAACAAATCACCAAAAACCACCACCAAAAAACCCCACATCCAACTAAACGAGCTTTTATCCCAGCAGCAAAGTTTTGCAATGGTATTTTAAATTAAAAAAAAAAAAAAATATCTCTGCAGCATTGTTTTGGCAAACCACATTCTTTATGTTTCAACATTAGCTGTAATTCCCAAAGTACCTTTCCACTGAGAAGTGAAGGTTTTGGATGTCTGTGAGCAATGAAAGGGAGAGCCAGAAAATTTAATCAAGTCTATTTTACAGCAGGAAGCGGTATGCTGGGGTAGAAGGGACTTATTTCCAATGCTTTTGCAAGCTTACTTGAGCTCCTGAGAGGAGCCCTATTAAGAGAGAGAGGCCAGGCTTCAAATAACCCTGCAACTGCTGGGGGGCAGATAGGGAAGGAACAAATTCACGGCTCTGGGATTTATCTGAAGGGGCTGATTTCAGCAGCAAGGGCTATTTGCCTTCAAAAGAAAGCTCAGTTTTGGGTATTTTTCAGGATTCTTCCTAATACTGAAAACAGCAGCTACTTCATCAGCTGCTCCCTCCTTACCAGAGGGGAGCAACACCTGTCATTCAGTACCCTCAGATCTTGTGATTTGACCACAAAGACAGAAACATGTATTTGAGATGAGAAATTCAGCTCTCTAACAGCAAAAAAAGAAACCCTAACCCTCTGTCGGAGCAGGGGGAAAGTCTGAAAGTACGATCTGACAAGACTGTAAAAAGCTTTAATAAAGGGAAAAAAGAGCTTAAACTCATACATACAAACACCCCCCCCCCACACACACACACGTGCATTACTTCTTGTGACTTTAGGACAGATTTCAGGCTGCAGGAGGCCGCAGGAAGAAGGGAAAAGGAGTGAATTTTGCACAAGCGTGTGCATCGTGGCGAGGCCCTCGACGTCCCCCACGCAACCCCACTGCCCATCGCTGTGCTCGTGGACTGCGTGCGACCAAGCCAGCCCACCCTCCATCCCCTCGCCTCCCCCAGCAAGGCCATCAGCGCTTCATTTCACTCGCAGCCACCCTCACAAAGGATATTTTTGTCTTTTGAGGACCATCGCCTTCGGGGACAGGAGGTTTATTTAGCTATTTAACATCGCTACCTTGTTCTTGGCCGTGAGGACAGGCTGCGCATACAGTAAATCCTGGGGATGAACTGCTTTCGGCTCTGACTATGGGCTTGCTGAACCGTGCTTCCTCTGCATGCTGCGACAGGTTTCTAACCATAATAAGCCCGCACAAAGCACCGTCTCTCTTGCTCAACAGTTTCCGTCAGTCACACCAAACCCTTCCTCTCCCACTGCCTAAACACATCTTTGATATTCCTGACGTTTGGCCAGAATAAAGAACTCGCCCTCTCTAAAACAATCATACCGTGCCGATACTCACTCAGTTTTACAATTTCCCATGAGCACAAACATTTCCCATCCGAGCACCCCGGTGACGGGGATGGGGTTGTTTTTGCCCGGGCAAGTGCATTGGTTTGAATTCAAGCACTTCACTCACGGGGGCTCAGGATTCCCAGGCTTAGGCAGATCACCAGCAAAACAAGGGCAACTACCAACTTGCTGAGGCTGGCATCAACCCAGGTGGAGAAAAATCACCCCTGCCTGGGTGACAACCGTCCAAAGGATGACATCCCCACCAACACCACATGTCCCCAAGCCCCCTTGCTCAAGTAAATTTAGCAACTCCCACCAGGACTGGTCAACACAACAGTCTGCAAAGGCAGGAGGTTGGGCAATGCCAGACACACATGTGTCTGTCTGTAGTATGTTTGCCTTTTTCCTTGGATGTTCACATTATAAACCAACTTCTAATTACATCCCCACTTTCTGTTTTTACCACAGTGAGTTTGGATGAGGCCAAAAGGGAGAAGAATTAGCGAACACACATGGCAGCAACCATACACATTTCCTAACTTTCACTCAGTTTTGAAACACAAACAACACAGACATGCCCTCCTCAGAGGGCCAATGGATTAGTGCTTGCAGATGATTTCAACTTCCCAACAAACACTTTGCACACAAGTCAAGTTTCTGGATTTAACACAGATTTTTTCAGCCTGCTGTAACCACTTCGCTAGCTACAAAAGATAGAGCACCCCTCAGGGCAAGCCACGATGGGGGCTGCAAGCCCAGAAACTCCCTCAGGTGGGCAGGACAGCCCCCAGCAGCATCCACGAAAACAAACATTATTTTAACAGTCAGGAGAGCAGATGGGACTCTGCCTTCTACATCTACTCACATAACTGGATTTTCCCAGCAGCAAATCAGCGTGTCCCCCACAGCTGCTGCTGCAGCCAAAATTTGTCAGGATTTGCCCCAAGTTGCAGGTTCATTAGATGTTGCCAAAGGTAACATAGGAGCAAGCCAACTTGGGACAAGACAGCAGAGTTAAAAAATGCATACTGGTTTTTTTTTATTTAAAAAACAAACATAGATTGCAAGCTCTTACCCTACATCCCAGCACTTTTCTGCCTAAGGATGTCCCTGAGACCCCTCACACCTCCATCACACCATGACAACGGTGAGGGTGATTCACTGATTTCTTCTTGCAGGCTCAGGAAGCAGCTGCCCACAGCCCTCACTCAGACCCTGAGCCAGGACTGATGCTGTCACCCAAATACAGCCCCTTGCCCTGACCCAGCCCCCAGGCAGTGATTGATGCTGCCTCCCAAAAGGTGGTACCCCAGCCCAGTGAGCGGCCAGGACTCACCCTATTAACACAGAAGCAGGTAGGAGCACACATCGCAGCACATCACCACGACTGAGGGAAGTCCCTGGCACAAACACTGCGGCACCTTCCTGTTAGGGGTAGGACACACTGGAGGGGCACACTGGGGAGAGGATCCCACCCCATCACCCAGAATTAGGGAGCCTGCCAGGGTTGCCGTGAGACAGCTCCCAGCTTTCCCGCAACACTTGGTGCTGTGGCCCCAGGGGCTTTGCAGGTGAAAACACCCCTGGGGGAAAAGCAGAGCATGTTCCCCAGCAAAGAGCCATGCAGGGCAATGAGGAGGTGCAGCACCAGTCCTGCTCCCCCTGCACGGTGCAGAAGAGAAGACAGCCATGGGTAGCCCTTCCCCTCCACCTGCCAGCCCCTTGGGCTACGAAGGGTCTGCTCACTGCTGAGGCACTGCCAGCACACGAGAAAGCCAGAGCCAGGGGAATTAAGCACACATTACTTGCCACTGTGGCTGTAGTTCCCAAATCATCATAGCAATGTCTTGATTTCCCAGAGCAACAAAATATGGAACAATTGTCCTTTTTTCTTTTTTTTTTTTTCTTTTAACTTATAGGATCCGCCCAGAAATCTCCAGCTCTGGCATGAGACAGACCAGCACCACGTCACGAGAAATCCCCCGTAAGCCTTTTGATGACTTTCATCTATTATTCACTTACCGCAAATCCTTGCCATTAACAAACTGCACTAAGGGAATCCGAACTTTCAAAGCCACAAATCTCCTAATAACTATGGCTGCTTTATACATGCTTCAGGATTAGCCATGTCATCTGGTTAGAAACTCAAAGCTGCTCTTCATTACTGGATTGAACCTGCCTACAAACTGAGAAGAGACTGGTAATACTGCCACTGACTTCAGTGGTGCAGGAGCATTCATTAAATGACATTTTCCTCCCGGACACATCAAGCCCAGTGGCACAAATTTATGCTGTGCTACTGTGCCAGAGACCCAGAAACCTCTCTCGAGCACACTAACACCAATCTGAGCAGACAGTGTTGGGGTAAACTTGACTGTAAGCATGCTTGAGCTTCACACTGGTTCCCAGCATGCAAACCAAAGGCAGTTTTACTACTATCTGCTCTGTAAATTAAGACTGCCTTTAGTTGCTTTGGAAAATAAAAGCTTATTTAGTCAGCACATCGGCTTCTTCAAAGAGCCTTCAAACTAATTAGCCATACTGAGTTACTATTAAAATACAGAACTTAGATGCAATACTCTTGATGATAACAGAGCGGGTGCTTTGGTACCAAAGCTATAGAATTAGCACAAACTTCATCAGATGCATTTTCCTATAGGCTCCAAAATATATTTCAAACTGAATATTTTCCTTTCCTGCAGTGGATGTGGGAATTCACTTAATTCACTTCTAACTTCAAAGCAGTAATAATTTTTAGCCCATGTACAGATCAAGAGTTTGAATATTCAACAGTGAGAGACAGCACAAGGGGGTGGAAAACAGACACACGAGGAAAGACACTGAAAACAAAAACAAAAGCTCCAGTAAAAAAAAATAAAGGTTAAAAAAAATGGTTGCTGTACTACAGATGAGCCATACAGCTGTTCCAGATCAACTTTAACAGGACAGGGGGTGTGCGTGTGCTGAATTTAATGCAAAGGGCACACTAGCCAGAGGCAAACCCTCCCCCGTAGATGCAGATAGGCTGTCAAGCAAAATAAAGTTTACAAACCCCCGTAAGATATGCAAAGCCTAGAGAAGCAGACTGCAAGGCTCACAGATTTTAATTCCGAGAGTTCCTATCCATCCCTGCTTCTTACAGAGTGGGTTTATTTGGAAGATAAGCCTTTGCTACTTAAAAAAAAAATCAAAGGCAACAGCATCATAGGAAAAAAAATTTCCTTTCCCCTTTTGACTTCCATTCATCTGCTTTACGTGCAGGTTTACTTACAGCGGAGACCAGCAGGTATTCATCCGAGGGCTCAGCACCGCTCCCGCTCCCTCCAAACCAGCTCCCTCTTCCTCTCCTCCTCCTCCATCGCCTGCCCCACCCACTGCACCCTGGCTCTTCCACGAGCTCTTCCACGAGTTCTTCCAGCTCACCTCCCTCCCCACGGGAATCACTGTCTCCTGCTCCAAAGGTGTTACACATCGCATTTCTGAATTTTGGAGCAGAACCTGGCAGCAACTGCAGAAAAAGAGATTCAAGCCCCGATGCGGGGGGGTGGAACTAAAAATTCCCATTACAAACCATCACAACTACCTCATTATTAGCTCTATAACATGTCACATAGCTGATTTCCTTCCCCTGCCCTGGCTAAACTTTCACTGAAGGTATTGATTGGACTTGTCAGCATGTTCTCACCTAAGACTGAATTCAATTAAACGAAACACAACCAACGAGATAGCAGGTATTGGATGTCTGCTTAAAAATAACAAGTACCGACACGCGCAGGCAGTCAGCATAACCCGAAAGGAGGATGCTCCGCAGCGTGTTTTGTAACTGTTATCTGCACAGAAAGAGCCAGAAGCAGACTTTAACCAGCAACTGTCTGCAAGGAGCAGGACAGCAGCAGAGCATCACCACTACTGAATCTTATTTCCCACGCCGGGTCAGAATTTAATCCAGGCAGCAGCCACGTAAATCCAGAGGGGCTCTATTAAAAACCAGTGCAGTGACTCATCCATAAATTCAGACTCTGGGCATCTATATATTCCTCAAGAAGGCCTTTTGTTTAGCGACAGGAATTTCTTTGTTGGACAAGCAGGGGGGCTAGACCATATCCCTGTGGCAGGACATTTCTGCTCCTCTAGCAACACAGAAGGGCATTTGACAACCCACATGCAACGCCAGAGAAATATTAGCTGTGCATGTGTACGCCAAGCAACTCTGCCACAGGCACTTTAACATAGTGCTATTTTCAATCTTCCCAAAACAGCCATTGCAACCCACCATAGCCTACAGCAGCCCCAAGGCTAAGCCCTACCAAAATCTCCAACAGCAACATCTTGAGAACTCCTCTCCTCTTCCAAAAAAGAATAAAAAAAAAGGTAAAAAAAAAAAAATATAATCAATGGGCACTTTGCCACCTGCCCTGCAAGACTGGGATTTCCTTGGAGCGCAGTGATGGCTCAGAGCCACGGCTGCTCCTTCACAGCCCTTTGGGAAGCTCTGCCAAGAAGAGCACCGTGTCTTTTTTTCGGACACACGCTGCCATTCACTGGAAGGCACAAGACTGTCCTTGCCACCAGCCAGGACAGGCATCCTCATGCCCAGCACACAATGACTGCCCCAGGGATTTTCACCTTCCACTTAGAAGCTTTTTTATTTCCCACCAGCCCAAATTAAAGCAATTCATCACAACAGTAACTTTTTGGTGGACATAAATACCCACCCCTAACCCTACCTGGAGGCTCTTGTGTTCAAATCTAAAGCCAATATGTGGATGCAATTTGCTGGCATTTATTCAGATGAGAAGTGTCAAAACACACGGTCTCCATTTGCCGTGCTTACGGGAGTCGCACGCAGCAGATAATCTCAACAAATCGCCAAGCACAACAATAACAGACAGTTCAGCAGCCACATGCACCCCAGAAACAAAAGACCCACATCCATCTTAATCACCATCGTGTCCTGTTTCCATGACAATGATGACCCACATGCACACCCCTTATGCATTAGGACTGAAGTACTGAAAACAAAACCAGAAAAACACCAAAACCACAGGACGGGCACATGTGATCCTCTCCTTTCTATCTGGTGCTATCTTGATGCCAAGGCGCTATTAACAGCTTCACCTGCTACATGCAAAACCCTTAAAATTAGCCTGCTACAGCCTTTACTCTGCAACATGGTAGCACATATCCTTCCATGAACAATTTTCTTTTGGCGGGGATATCTGCTCTTCCACTGATGAAATACAGACACACATATAGAAACAATGCACAAACTCTCTTCATCTGGATGCCATAGAAGTACTGTATGTTTTATGCATTAGACCAGAATGAAGTCATAAACATGACTGAGATTCAACAGCACCCACACATATGTAACGTATATTAAAAGCAAACATTATGTAATATTAATGGACAAAATTCGCAGAAGCACTGGGGGACTTCTTTGGGTTACCTATGAGTCTGGGTGCCAGGCCAAAGTCTAGACTCTGGAGATGCTTAGCAGAATAGCTGTTAAATCTAAGATACTACAGGAGGTTAGACTTGACATTTAAAGCAGGACAACGATAGAGATATTAATAAAAGTTATAGGATAGTTAAAAATCTAACCATATAGTTATAAAATACCAAAAGATTAACTATTTTGTATCCTACTAGATTTTGCACTTATTCTTCACGTAAATAAGATGTGTGTATACGCTGTGCAGTGAAACACAAAGCCTCAATGGGACAGAGCCAGTACCAGATTTGTTGTTTCATCACGTTGTTTGCAAACCCGCGTTTCATTTGTCCAAGCAGGATTGCCCCGCTAATGCAGATACTGCATTTTTCATGCAAGACACTACATGTTCCTGAAAACAGAGCTGGCCTAAGCTGCCTGTGTCACCAGAAGGCAAGAGGGGACAAGGGGCAGCATGGTCCTCACAAAGCCTTCCTTGTAGTGACGCTGACTAAAGCCCCTCACAGTGGGAAAGTTTTTGGCAAGGACCCTATAGAAAAGCGCTGACAAACAGCAGAGGAAGATGTTGTCAGCTCTCCAGATGTTCCTGTCTCTTGAAAATCCCAATGCGACTTCCAGATCAGAGGTTACCCATCCCCTCCAAACTTTTTTCCCCCCTCAATCTCCCCAGCATTTTCACATTTCTTGCAGGCACAAGTTCTTCGTTCCTTCTGTTTCTCCTAAATACATAAGTGGATGTCAGGGAATCAAGGCAGCTCCTAGTTCAAGCGAGGAGAACACAAAGCCAATGCGTGAAGCCAACTATTTCATCAATACCCTTTGATTTAATTAGCTTTGGACAATGCTCAAAGTCCAAAGTCGATGCCCGAGAAGAATTGCCACAGGCAAAATTCAGTTTGCAAGAGGGATTACTTTCACCATTTAAGAAAAAAAAAAAAAAGACATAAACCCTGGAGGGACTGAGGGCGAATTTGCCACCTAGAGAGACTTGCCTTCAGCAAGGCAACAGTTGGCTGACTTACCTAACAGGTGAACTCCTATAAAGAAAACAGCTATCACACCAAATTAATTGATATATTTTGTGCCATTTTATTTTCATGTTTCAACTTAATTAACACACTCTTCTTATCTTCATTCTCTACCCTCCTAAGTCAGTTATCTGGATAGGAAGGCAGATATGCGGCTTCAGCAGCACTGCCCAGTAGCCCCCTAACATAAACCTCCAGCCCTCTCTGAAATGTGTCACAAAAGCCATCTGCTGCACATAAAAAGCTTGTTACCTCCTCTGGTTTATTATATTTTATCTAAAAATGAGATTTCTACACGCATATATGAAACAAAGCTGTTAACAGAACACACCAATATCTCATTGGTATCTACCATATTTTAAGTTCTAGTTAGCCTCGCCAATATACATACATTAATCCTAACGTGTTGGATCCGAACCAGAAGCTAAAAGCAAGGACATGAGGCTTGAAGTAGCAGTCTGGATACAAGTCCAAACTTGGCAGTTTAAACTCATATATAATCACCATTACTCAAACTCAACGAAGGGAGGGCAGACCCTAAATCCCTGTTAGATTTACTGACTTAATAATTTACTCAGTTTACTAATTTCTTTAGTACATTTACTGACCCCATCACGAAAGATTTAAAAAGGAGGTCCTTAACCTGTGGAAATAATGACTGCAGTTGAACATTTGCTCTGTATCATCGATGACACCTCCAAGAGAGGTCAACCACCCCTGTAGTAGACTCATCTGCCAGACCCTGCATTTCATCCCCAAATGAGCAGTGAAGCCTGTGGTGTAAACTCAGTGGAAGTTAGGAGCTGGCAAGGGTCTCCCCACTCATCCCATCGTACCCTGTTACACCCTAATCAATGTCTCCTACCACATCCTTGGCACCCACATCACAGCAGGTTCTCACTGCTGCAAGGCAGAGGGCACTTAATGAGTTCAGCGTGAACTAAACCAATCCAAACCACGACCTCACAGCACTGACAGGGAATTAATCTCTTACACCAAAGCAGTGCAAGGAGGATACAGCTGGAAAACCAGAGCCTCTCCGGGCACTTGCTGCTGAATGCCCCTCTGCAGACACTGAGGGCAAGCCCAGCTTTGGGATGCACCCCACAGCAGCTGGGACCATGCATGACCCTCATCCCTGAAACTCAGCACCATCATCCAGCTTTGACACTGTCTGAGGAGCACCAGGAGCAGGACCTGCAGCTCCCATTCCACTTGTGGGGCGCCAAGCAAGGTATGGCATCGTGAAGAGCTCTGGCCTCCAAGGGTCACTGCAGAGACGTGTCACAAAAAAATGTAGGGACACCCACGGCTCCACCACAGTCCCAACCACCAGCTCTGCTCCCAAATGAGCAATGGGAAAACCCCCAGATCCCACATGCTACGTCAAGTGTTACTGGAAATATCTGCCAGTTTTGCTCAGGCCAACCTTTTCAGTGTTTGGAAAATGAGAAGCTCTTAAGCATCTGCAGCTCATCAGACCAGGGCTGATGTAGGCAGGCTGGGGATCAACTGGGCTCTGCCCTCACCGAAGTCAGTACTGATAGCAGGGGAGCTCTGCAAACCAGCAAACACTGACCGCAGGCAGGAGACCCACCATGCCCACTGCTGCCTAACCCTGCCTGTACAAGACAGGACTAGGAAAGAATCAATCACCTTTTATTTTCAGACTCACACATCATCATCACTTCCAAGCAGGTGGTAAAGTCAAACTATGACTAAGCAAAAGACAGAGGAAAGGAGAAAAAAAAAAAAGAGAGACCCTCCCTGGTAACCAAATGAAGGTAAGAAAAACAGTATTTGATTCATAAAGTCAGAAATGTGACCATCTGGGGGAGGGAGATCACAGCCAACCTCTCAAGTCCAGAGAACGTGGGAAAACCCAACTATTTCAAACTTGCCGAGCACAAAAGATTTGCTTTTTTTTTTTTTTGCTTGAAAAGCAGCATTGCTTTCACCACCAACGTGACCAGCAGTTACAAAAGCAGAAATCTACGACAAAATGCTGAACTACGCTATGTCAAACGCTGCTGTCCCACGCCAGCGATATTCAGAGCTGGACCGTGCTGCCTATCCCCATCCGCAGCCCGCAGGACAGAACAAAAGCCGTGTCCTGACCATGTATGCAGAAAGAGAGACAACAGCGCTCACAAAAAACCCTGTAGGGCTTTTTAGTGAGGTTTCTGGTCTGGGATCTGATCAGCCCCTTTAAGTCAGGCTTTAACCAGCTGTGGGGTTTGTTGGCACACTACCGTTTTAGTATTAGCTCTTTAAATTATCCATCCAAGCAGGCTTGCTGCATCCTCCTCTCCTCCCACCCCCAGGCAGATCAGCACTGACCCCATGCTCTGTCCCATCTGTATACACAGCACCACAACTTTTTGGTACCAGATGACATGCCCATACAGGAATCAGCAGAACCTGCCCTCACCTCATCTGTTTGGGCTTTTCGTGGGTCTATTTTCACTTGGCCTCTTCACAGCCTTGTTAGAGGCCAAGAAAGCTGCCTGACAGTAGCAGCTGGGCACCATGAGTCAGGGCACATGAATGTCTTTTAACCCCTTTCCACCTGCGCACAGGGAGTATCAGCTGCTCAGCTGATTACAGCTGGGATTAGCTCTCCCCGTGGAGGAAAACTCAGGAATTCCCAGCAAGGTCAAACCTTCCCAGTTCTCAACACCCTTGAGCAGGTCTTAAAAAAAAAAAAAAAACCCACAACCAAAAAGGCCACCAAAACTCACAAGGAAAAAAAGAAGAAAAATACAGAGAAGCCCCAAACACAAAGCAGACTTTCCAAATGTCCGTTAAAGAAACGCAGCCATCGGAGCACAAAACATGTTGTGACAGCACGGCACACAATACAGTATAAATCGAGGACACACCAGAGCCTTAGCTGGCTTTGCGCTTTGCAGAGCCCACAACTTTTTAACTCAGTAAAATAATAAGCACCCTGACATTAATGCAGTCATCGACACTAAATAAAGCCAAGCACAGTTGTGCTCCTTTGATCAGTCTTTTCATAAAGGCAGTATAAATGGTATTGCTGCTTTTCCGTATCCTAAGAGGCTTTTACATTTGGAAAGAGTTGCAGGGACACACCACGAAAATAAGTAGTGTTTCTTTTTCCTTTTTGGCTTTTTTTGTTGTTGTTTTTCAAGCCGTAGAGAAAAATGTTAAACAATGACTCTCAATGATCCAAACTGTGTGTTTACGTAAGGGTTTATAAAATGAAAAAGTTACTCCACGTTCAGACATTCTGCGCTTCTGCCAAATGTCTCAACAGACTAATGTCCCTGCAGATACAGACTTTGTGCTATAATGTTTCTGTCCAAAGCATATGAATTTTAAAAGCTGAATACAGAGGAAAAAAAAAACCCGCAGCCAACCGCACAGCGGCGATTCCTGGTCTGAAGCAAAGTGCAGGGTCCAGGTTTGCTTGGGTCCATATTGCTGCCTCCTTGATGGCAACATGAAGGCAGGTATCGACCGAACCGTTCCTGTATCCTCAAGGATTTTAGCAACCTGCACCGTTACCTGGCCCATGTGAACTCAGGGACCATCCTGGGTCCCTGCGACTGTCAGCCAGGCAGGACTCCCACGCTCAGCACAGCCTCTGCAAACTCCCAGCAACTCCAGCTTCTTCAGAAACACCACCGTCTGGCGATGCTGTCTGGCTGAGGTCCTTGAGCCACGCCACTCTCTTTTCAGAGAGTCTTTCCATAGGTTTTTACTTCCCAGCACACCCAGTAATTCAGTTAGGATTGGGAAAAAATTGTGCAAAGTTTGCATCAATTAGTTTTGCACCCCAAAACTAGCTGTCCACATGTGTGTACTTTACACCAGGGGTTATCGCTCGACATCGCACGTAGTATGCAGAAGTGTGACCCAGCTTTATCTTGTTAAACCTATTTCTGCCAATTAGTGAGAAAACATTTCCTTCTGTTACAATTAATACTTGCAGCAGTTACCCTTCCAGTCCACACTGGTCTACAGGCATCCTTAAATCCCTATGTCCCTAGGAACACGTGCTCCTGAAAGAAGCTGTTTTCACAAAGGTGGTATTTTAAAATGCTATCATACACAGAAATCAAATTTAATCACAAAATGGAGATGTTGTGCAGTTACCTACATCAATCCGCCTTTATCAGGGAGTACTGGAGCCTCTGACACTACTTCATGTTTTGATCCATGTCAAACACAGGCTACTCAGCCAGAGACCCAAAGATGCACAGTGATGAAAAACACTCAGATGCCTCAATACCACTGATTTTTAGAAAGTCAGGCCCCAAATGATCCTGGTTAAATCACAAAAAAAGGCCTCAAAAGGGCAAGGAAACAAATCTGGGTTTCCCTGTGTCACCTGAGCGCCCCGCTACTTGGCTAGCACCTTACAGCACACCAAGGTCAATGCACAGGAGTAGAGAAAGGGTCTGACATAAGCATCCGACTCTCTTCCCAACCTGATGGATTAAGGCAGCATCTGTGGAATATGGAGAGAAGGATGTTATTTTCCCTGGTTCTTCAAATGCCTCCAAGTTTCCATATTCTCCATCTCATTTTCCTCTTGCTTCTCCACCACAGACATGAGTCCCCTGTCCTCAGCACCCACCCGGAGGAAGCCCGTTCTCCCATCGAGCTGCGAAAAGTACCTCCAAGCCTTGACAAGGACAGAAGGAGAGAGTTTTTTGCATAATGTGTGAGGGTCCAAAATGTAATTAATGACAAATAAAATAACCCACAAAGTGCATAACGTCCCCAGTCTCAGACTGAGCCCAGAGGGGCTACACAGCTGCAGGGGCTCCTGAGATCAGCCCTACACCACAGCAACTTAGCCATCGGTTCAGCTGAGGAAAACCTCTCTCAGGAGCAAAACTTCAGAGATGCAGAGCCTTGAGAGCTGCCTGCCATGCCTTTCGGGAGCTCGCCTCACTCTGTACTTGTGGGGAACCGTCCTTTCACAACCCAAGTCCCAAGAGCTTTTTTTCCCCGAGAGCGACTTTTCCATTGTCAGTCCTCTAACAATGCTATTTTTTTCCCCTATTATTTTTTACAAAAGCTTTATAATCCCCTGCTTTTTCATCTGAGTGGAAACCACTATATGACAGCTTTAAAACTTTTCTTTCTTTAAACCCAGCACTCCCTCCTCAGTTATAATCCTCCTATTGGAAAGATCGGTTTGCAAGTCTCTGCCTTCAGGCAGCAACATAACAGCAGAGATTACAGAACCCAAAATCCAATCAAACACCCTCATCTTTTAGCTCACTGGCCATGACTTTAATTGCATGACAATACCAACAAGGAAAATTAAGTGACAATTTGCAGTTATAAACTGCTCCCAACCCATGCCATCCCCAGGTTCAGCCGGCTTCTTCTGCGGCTCCGGGATCCTTTGAACTCTGGGGATGGCACATCTGAAAGCACCAAAGTGACTTTGACATCGGTGTCCCATTTTTAAACTCTCCCAGGCATATGGGCTTCTGAGACCTTTTGGACTTTTGATCATCCTCCAGCTCGGTATGGCTTTTCCTCCTCCCTCCAATTTTATCCACAATGGCAAACACTTAGTAATTACAGGGGCACGCTCAAATTCTTGCACTTTCTTTGCAGCATGACATGAACACCACGTGCATAACCGAAATGGTAGAATTTTAGTTCTAAAAATTAGAACTAATTTTTACCTCTAATTCTGTAAAATCAGAACTCAAGAATTCTTTCTGAGGGAATAAAAAGAGAGCAAGTTACCAGTGCCTGAATTAAAGAAAAGTCAGATCACCCTTCTTCACAACGAAAATCAGGGAAGGTTATTCAGTGATGACACAGTCAACACATTTTTGCAACAGATGAAAAAACAACCTCCCCCCCCTTTTTCAAAAACTGCAGTGAAGTCAGAGAAGCTGCCACCGTCCAGAACAAATCGATGACACACCCTGAATTCAGGCAAATCCAAGAGCAGAGCTTTGGTCAGTCTGCCGCAGATGCAGGCAAAAGCTGCAAAGTTCAGCTCAGGATCCTATTAGTCCCAGTTATGCTTTGGGTCTGCCTTTCTCTTGCAGAAATTACAGGGGAAAAAGCCACTGTGGAGTTCCTTGTCTTCTCCCTCCTCCATAGCGCAGTCCAGCCCCAGAGATTTTCATTTCTATACCCCAAATAATCCCTTGTCAGTGCAGTGTCACTGCCAGGCAGCACCTGGTACAGCTGTGCTGCACGATGGCAGCAGCCCACCTACCGACAAGGCTTTCCCAGGTCCCTGTATCCTTGAATAACCAGGCAGCAAGGCTTCCCTCGGCTGGAGGGCCATGGTATCTCCAAGCTGTACCCCCAGCCTGCAAAAGCCCTGAAATCACTATAGGTGGGAAGCAAAAACTAATCCCCAGCATCCAATCCCTTAAAATTATGGTTTGGCAAAGATTTTTTTCTAAGCTGCTGATCTGCACTGAGGTTTTGCCTCACAGAAAACAGTTAATAAGTGGAGAGGGAGAAGACAGCATTCCTTTAAAAAAAAAAAAATCTGGAAAGGAACAGCATGAGATACCGACACAGTTGTTTGAAAGCTCTCTCCCAATACACAAAACACGGGAGCCAACTCTTACTTTAACAGAACTGCCCATTTGGAGCAATGTCCTAAAAACTGAGGGATTTTTTGGCTTTCTTACTTGTGCTTCTCTCCTTGCTCTAAACTCTTCTTTTTTTCCCCTTTACTAGACAAGAAGTCTCACTCTATACTGTTGACCTGACCTTATTCTTAACTATATGGCAGACAGCTGCATCCCTCTTTGAATCTCTTCCAGATGTGAAAGCAGACCCTACCAGCACTGCTCTCTAACACACCCCCCCTCTCTAGCAATTTGTTCTGTTAATTAACAGTCTTCAGAACAGACAGTAATCAATGAGACCTAATAAACATACACAAATCCCATACATCACAGTCACTGTCATACTGATGTGACAAAAGGGCTCTCGATGACACAAATGGGAACCAGGAACACTATGATACAGAGACTACAGATGCACCTATGCTGCGGGATGAAACGTCTAAGATGGCTTTGTACACTCCAAACACAAATGTCTGGACTTGCCCACAGCATAACTTACTCTGCTCTTCAGGGCATGGTGTTAGATCCCATAAAATGGGGTTCAAACTGCACCAACCCCTCGATGCAAAGGGCCAAGCTACTGAGGATCCCAACAGGTTAATGTCTCAAAAAAATGCCAAAAAAGCACAAGGGTTAGCTATATGCTGAGAGATGTAACGCCATGATGTCAGATAACATCTGTTCTTCTGCACATGGTATTAATCCAGCATAAATCATGCTCACTGGCTAGTCTGACCACTGTCCATGCCTGATCTGCATCCAACCGGAAGCGCGAGGTGACCCAGGCATGAACAGATCCGGTATTAGTGATCAGCAATACCTGCCCACAGACAGGACTCCTGAGGCCTTAGTGTGAGGATTCACACATCTACGAAAATATTTTTGCAGCACAAATAACAGTAACACCAGATGAGATCGCTAAATGCTCCAGGAACGACATAAATGCCAGAGGTTACACCTAACAATCCAACGCAAGACAAAGAACCATCGCTGCTCAAAAATGTGCTCTCCTGACACTGCTGTTTCTTTCTTACAGGCATGGAAAAATCCTACCAACGTCGTTTATTCATGGCCTTGGTTTGACCTGAGCAAAGAGCTCGAGTAAGAACTAAGGAATCTGAGTCTTCATTTTCAAGTGTTAGAAAGCAATCCAAATATTGCATGGGTTTTTTTGCACATCTCTGTCTAACTAGTCTCTTGTGTACAGCTTTGCCCCTCTCACAGAGCAAATACATCTGAAAATGGAACTAGTGAAGAACTCTTTTGAATCTAGTTCCAAAAGCAGATTCCGTAAGGAGATGCTGCAGGTACAGAGATGGAAACACTTCACAGGTCCTCACTCTTCCCCATCTCTGTATCAGCGTTCAAGGCAAGCAAACATTCAAATGTGAAGAGAGACACGTAATTTCTTTTCCCCCAAAGGGAAGGATTACCTGTAACACCTTCAAATTTTGTTAGGTGTATCAAAGTCAACAAGCATCACCATGAAAAGCTCCACGGAGGTGCAACTTCTTCAGCTCAACTCTGTGTCACATCCTTCCCGACACCTACACTCGGCAACTGCAAAACATCCGTCAGGTAAGATGCAACGGCTGATTTAAAAGCTTCCACCATCAAACAAAGGACATGCAATGAATGCAGAAGCAAGGAACCGATTAGTATTGCTGAAGAGATGTTGCCATTTCGCTCCTGAAACCTCCAGCTTTTTATCTGATTGTCAAATCGGTTCCAGGCAGCCTCAGTCAAAACATGCTTTGTGCTTGTACTCTAAATATCAAGTACCTGTAACTAAATCTCAGACTTAAAAAACCCCTCCCTATACTTTCTGCTAAAAGTATAATTGCAGTGCATCTGGCATTTAAATAAAATAACCATTAGCACAGGAAACACCCAACATAAAAGTACTAGGTCAAGAAAAGACAGATTAATACAGAGAAGCAGCATGGGATTGGATTTAATGCCATGTTTACTAGGGATCTGCTGTGCTGAGAAATGCAGAGAACTTCCTCTGGCAGGCCCAGCTAAACTGCAGGATTAAAAATGCAGGCTATGACTAAAAAGGGAGATTTAATTATCTAGCTTAATTGGACAAGGAGGAAAACCAGCTCCAGTACGAGCTGTGTGCTTCGAGAAGGCTGCAGACTACTTTGGCAACAGCTAGGACATCTACAGAGCTGCTAAGGGTTGAAGGGTTTTTCATATTTCCCATTATAACATGCAGGTATCTATTTGTTAACTAGAGCAATGGAAACAGGCACTGAAATTTAAAACATGTTACTCGAGAGGAATTGGATGAAACTATACCAAGTCTACAGATTAGCATGAATTAGCCTCTACTGTCAGCAAGTCCTGGCAACACTCCGACCCACCATCAGTGAACAACTCCATAAAATTTCAAGTCATGTTCACAATTATTAAACAAATCACATACACAACTGGCACCAGCAGACACAAACCAATCGTACAAAAATTATCCTCCTCAAAGCAGGCATTATGCCCAACCCTACCACTGACTCATGAAATGCCCTGCAGCAGGTCATTTGATGTCTTTGTGCCTCAATAAAATAAGAATAATACTTTCTTGCCTTCATACTAATTACCACTTAAGATCTATAGATGAGAAACACTATGGAAGTGATTACTAATAAATCACATCATGGCCAAAATTCACTTTGCTCATCACTCAACAGTGAATAAGACCAGTTTCCTCTTAAGTTTAATCCAATCTGTTGTGGCTATTTTCACAACAGCCACACTTACTTTCACGGTCACGTAGGGTTTCTGCGATGTCCTTCTCACCAGTGCACATCATTCAAACAAGCCTGCGCCTTGGGTCCCACAGGGATGTAATACACAGCCCAGGCTGCTCCACGTTTTACCAGTCCCTGCAGTGGGAAGAGATGTGAGTTCACACCCCACACATACGTGGGCTCCCCAACGGCCCCGGAGCCACAAGAAAGGGAGAAACAAACAAGTATTTTGTCAACAGACTGGGTTCGGCTGGCATGCCTTCGTAATCCACATGCTAAACTGGATTACCTAAAGCTTGATGCATCCCTGTGCCACACAGGTCACCAGCATTATCCCTGTTGTGCCATGGAGAAACCTGCGATGGGATTAAACTACCTGCCTAAGGCCATACAGCAAATCCACGGACAAGCTGAGAGCACAAACAGGATTAGGACAACCTCAATCAGTGCCACCACTGCGCTGTGCCTATATGCTTTTGTGCTCCCACCCACGTGCTAGGATCAGGGCGCGCGCAGCACGCAGGCAAACCATAGAAGTGGTGCAATTAGAAATTACGTCCTCCCCGAGGACGTGGTGGAGTACTCATCGCTGAAGATTTTGAAGACGTGATTAGCCAGGGTGCTAGATAATCTCATCTAGGCTCCCTTTCCTACAGACGGTTGCCCCACACGCTCTTTTGAGGTCCCTTCCAGTCTGGGCTGTTGTGTAAAGAACCAACCTGAGCACGTAGCACAGAGGATTTGCTTTCAACAACACTGCACCCTTGACCTGTTTGACCATGTGCCCACACAAACACTGGCAGCAGCACAAACGTAGGATGAGAATGCAAGGCCACAACCATGGGAAAGGGAGGAGAAACACAACATTCCTGTTTCCTTCTGAAAGAGTTCTCTGGAGGCTTCAGGAGAAACACCATGTGCTAATACGTTCCTGAGTTTCTACAGGAAAATAGTAAGTGTGCAAACAGGCCTGAATATTGCTTTTGCCAAACAAGTGTTCTCCGCACTTGTTGTGCTTGCAAAGATGAATCACTGCCTTCTGCAAGCTGTAATTTACTGGGAGGACATCAACTGGCTCTTTGTGGTAGGCAGGTGAAACCAATGCCTCCCCACTTAATTGCCTGTTTTCCTTCAAACTCAAACCTGGTTGACTAGTAGGATCTCACAAGGATTACCAAACCCACAAGACAGATTTAGTAACATGTTACCTGGCTAAGACATCACCCAGTGAAAAACAAGACACCTTTGGAGAAGCTCCTTAAATTCAAAAGCTTTGATTTCCTCTCATTCCTAACTGATCCCAGTGACCCGATTCCCAAGAAATAACATCTTGTCTTTGCCAAGAAAACCTTTATTGGCAAAGGTCTCAATAAGGTATGAGTCAGATCAGATGGAACAAAGGAACATCAACAGCTAATTAATAGGATGCATCTAGCTTCCCCCTTGTAAAAAAGCAAAGTCTACACTATGAAACAGAAAACATTTGGATTCAGGCTTTAGCAACATCCTCCCATGCATGCAACTGTCCAAGAGCAAGTGCCCCAACTGTGGAGCTAGTACACAGAAAGCCAGGCGTGACCTTCTCCAACCATAATTTTTTTTAATTAAAGAGCGGCCACAAGTGCTCACCTGCACACAGTCCCTGTTGCGCATATGTGCATGACTGGTCGGCACACCCAGGGATCACCTCACCAATCAGACCTGAGGGGAATTAGGTCTAAGAACACGCAGCTTGTGAATTACCACAGCAGGTCCAGGCATGAGATCAGGACCGAGCTTCCCGATGGAAATACGAGGGCGCCAGAACCAAACGTCTGCTAAAAGGCAGCCAAGATGCCCTGGAAAACACAGTGTATCCCGGCTATACCACACTGTAAGACATGCCTGGTGCTAGGACAGGACAGAGCTCTGCGCTGGCAGAGCATATAAGCACTTTCTGGTGCTTACGCGCGTTTTAATGTGACTCTCGCTCAAACTAAGCAGTTTCCATGGGCAGGGGAGCAGGGAACACCGCGCCTTATTTCCTAGATTGTAAACGAGATCAAAGCACTTCCTTAGTTTAATTTCTTCATCTCGTTAATCCTCCATGAACAACCAGGTACTGTGATGCTGAGAGCCGCACAGATGGGTATGTGAGCTGCTTACGGTGTTTGAACTAAGCGAGAACAAAATCCCACCCCAAAGCTTGGGCTGATTACATGCTTCAAACATCATTCAAGAAGGTCTACAGCTTCCTTTTATATACAAGGTCAGACTAAATGGAAACAACTGCCCTTCAGACCCGATAATCTCTTTTTTTGCACACCCTATAATTTATATCCCTTTCTCCTTACAATTTTCCTCTGTTTCTGCTACTGGTTCAGACATTAGAAATAATCAGGATATTTAGGACAATTCAGCTTAGATCAGCTAATTCCTTGCATCCTCCAGGCCAGAGGAATCACTAAGGACTAGAAAATTCAGAGATGTCATTTGTCAAAGGCACTTTGACTGTATTTATTGTATTGATACAATAAGCTTATCGGGTGTTTCCTGACAGAGAGGCTATCAGTGGAGATCCATTTTCCCATTACAATACATTGTCATTTAATGTAAGTATATAGACTGTCCGTGTCACATCATCACACGTTTACCGAAGGAAATGAAGGGCACAAAGGAGAGAGGAGGCATGAAGTCTCCAAACACAGTGCTGTCCAGACAGTAGGAAACACTGAAAATACTGTCTCGTGCGCTTGGAACTGAGCCTTTCTGAATAAATTAGCATTCAGCCAGTGAGGACACATGGAAGGAAACTCTGCAAAGTGCCAAAAAACGACTTGTCTGAAAAGAATTCAGTAAATAGATTCCAGTGTCTGACAAGTGTAAGCTGAACCAAGTATTATCAGAGACAGCAGTACATCTTCATCACGTGGATTGCTTTTCAAAATGGTAGCTCCTACCAGCTGAAGTCCAAGAAAGGCCATCTGAAGGGTCCCAACAAGGCGAAATGGGAACGGTCACGGTGACAGATGCTGCCGAACCACAGTACTCAGAAGTCGCTGCCTGAACCTTATCAATGTGTTACTTATTTTTACAGACTCACTCCAGATTGTATTTCTGGCACAAGGGGTAAGATCAAGAGAGTTTCTTTCAAGAAACGAAGCTAATGAGGATAATTAATGCAACCCCTAAATATACAAACCATGCAGATAACAAGGCTAATTTGAATTTTGCTTTTCTAGCAAAAAGCAGATGGATTGATCTGACCAGTTTCATGGGACTTTTGCCTTGTCAAAAGACAACAAACACTTTCCCTTCAGATACAGATCAATAACCAGGGCAATGTCCTTCTTCGGTGTTTCAAGGACAATTTAGGCCTTGCTTTGGCTTAGTCCTTACTTTTGCTTCTTCTACCAAGCAGTTGGCAGCTGGAGAAGGGGATCCCCCATCCCTCTCAACGTCAGAAGTATCCTCACCACATCCTCATCCCAGGTCCCACTGAACACAGGTTCCAACCCATGCACAAGAGAACAATGCAATGGGACCTTGATCCAAAACTCTGGATTAAGACAGAGTTAGCACTTGAACCATGAGGTCTTTCAGATTACAGGACTTAAAAAGACCAGCAGATACCAGGTAACCATACTCTCCATTGCAATGAGGAGAACAAACATGAACAATGCAGCATTTTATTACTTTGACTGGGTTAAAAAAAAAAAAAAAAAAAAAGATCTGGGAAAATAATTCAGTATTTAGGATCAATGATGGCTGGAATTTAAACAATTTTGGTACAGGCCAACAACCAAATAAACGTCATGTGAATGCCAACATGCACCCGGAGAAGACAGCAACCAAAAAGTCACAGCACAGATCACATGATTTTTGATCCCAATGATTCACCTCAACCAGAGACACAGAGACCACTGGAAAGACAAGGCAGACCTCACAGACCACCTTCAGGAGCTACTTACTTGAACTTCCCCTTCTTGCACATACACACACACACTTTTCTGGAGTGGTTTCTCATAAGTATTTGTTAAGTGTACCAACATCCTCACTACTATGGTGTCTGAAAATTATCTTCTGGCCATCACCCCATGGAGCTTTCACCAGCCTCCCACCACAGTCACAGAGCCCACACCTACCTGCTCCTGGCCATCCCTGCGGTTTCTTCCATCTCTGCAAGTCACCCACAGCATGCAGGTCACCCACAGCACGTAGGTCTTCAACACTCAGAGGAAAAAGAGCTGGGGAGGGCAGGGGGTGGGCATGGCTGTATTACTGCTCATTTCTTCCAGTTAAACCAACCCATCCCTTTGCAAATGCAGGAGATTTACAGCACCCTGAGGAATCTCACATCCTGTGTCAGAAGGCAAAAACCACTCTGACCCCTCTGACCACCAAGATATCCAAAAATCTCATCTACTAACAAGTTTTGGCATTTGATGGGAGGCAGTAAATGGCATGCTCCTAAAGTCTCCTTTCTCTGCTCTCAATACATTTTTAAAATGCATCCATATAGATAAATTAATACAGATTATATTTTACACTGGTTTTAACATGTTTTCAATGCACATGGAGAAAGGAATCTATCACGTGGAATCCCTGCCATTTAAAAGACAGTTTAAAAAGAACAATATAGACAGTAATGGTCTTAATTATCAGATGGTAATTCGGTCCAGAGGTCCCAGAGAGGCAAGTGATCTCTGTCAAGTTCACACCTGGTCATACACATGGGTCTGATCCTTGCACACAAACCCATGACTGCATCTACAAAGCAGGCACCTATTCACACATACCTGCGGCAGTACGTGCTGGCAAGAGACAGAAGGCATGCCAGCATTAAATGTACTGCACTTAACAGCTGTCATAATAGATCTTTAATCACTTAGAAGAGGCTGTGTATTTTCCCGGGTTTACACCCTTCATATTAAAACAGACTGATAGGGAAGTGTTTTGAGTGGGGATTCCTACAGTTGGTTGACACAGCTTAGGTTTGGGGCTACAACCCCAGGCGCTCAGGTTCAAAACAGCTAAAAATCCAGTCCCTGACCCTCTGCCATTCCCAGGGCACATGGTTACACCTTCCACTTTTTCCCCTTGGTAACAGATAAGAGGACTTCTGTACCTGAAGGGTCTGAACCCACACTCAGCCCTGCCTGTAGGAGCTGGGTTGCGTGGAGGAGTGGTCCGAAGCTCAGCATCGTTGCCAGACTGGGTGCCAGACACCACAGGACCACAGACACCTTCAGGTGCAAATAACTCTCACTCAGCAGCCTGACCTTGAAAATCCAGATTGACTCAGCCCTATTTAAGGTCTAAGCAGCCTTTATTAGTTTTTCTCCCCTCCACCAGCTAGGACATTGACTGGCCCATCCTTGTGGTCTTTTCCACTCGCCCTCCTTTCTCAGTGTATAAAAAGGCCTTTCAATATTTTTCCTTCTATTCCACCCATTCAGAGTCCTCTTCTCCACTCAATTTTTACACGATGCCCAGAGGTTATAAATCTACAGTGCTCTCTCAAAGACTACATTTTCATAAACAACCACATCCCAGTCATTTCCTCTCTGGACTTCTCTGGTGCATCCTGTTTATTCTGTATCTATCTTGTTTGGAATGCAAACACTTCAGAATAAGGACTTTCCGCATTTTGTGTCCTACACTGCTGGAAACACGCAGCTGGCACTACCCAATTCATAGCTGTTAAGGCCAGAAGAGATCACTGCAATTATCTAGCTCGACCTTCTGCCTACCACACAACAAATCTCATCAAGTGACTTCTGCATTAAGCCCCTGATCATCCTAGTGGAGGTGCGCTGCTAACCTTTTTCTGTTTCGCATTTTCCCCAGTTTAACTGCATACTTAGTGCTTCTCTCCCCTCACATTCAAATCCCTTCAATACTTTCAGCAGTTAGCCCATATTCAAATGTTGAGAGGCTTTCTGAAATACACACATACCTTATTTCTATGTCTGCACTAAACCAGTTGTCGTTAACTACTTGTTACACTTTGCATTTGCCCAGTTTATATTTAATGTACTTGTGCTGAAGTAAGATTTGTTCAAGATCCTACAACTATAATATAAGCCATAGATGTACAACCCTGCTTTTAAGAAAGTATGTCTGTAAAAGATTAAAGAACTGAAATGATCTGAGAACAAAGTAAAGGGAGAGAATGAGCTGATGGCATTGTCGGCATGCAAGGTATTTTTGTGTTAAAAACATGTATACAAAAAAACCTTTCATACACTCCAAATACCTGTACTATCTTTAATGTACAACATGCTATAAAACGATCATCTTCCGAAGAAAAAAAAAGATTAAAATCCTATGAGCCAAGAATTAAAAGCATTCTTAAAGCAGACACAAGAAGAATTCTCACCAAAAAAATCTGGTTTTCATCTGTCCAAAAAATGTACTGGCTTCAGCTAAAAGTCAATCAATCAATACCCAAAGAATAAAATAAAAAAACCCTCAACCTCTATCCAGTTATAAATATTTTTTTAACTGCAATCATCTGGCACTGGAGCACCACTGACCTAACCTCACGAGCATCTGTCAGCGGGGGATGGCCACGGTGCTGCCAGGAGAAGAAAGCAGCGACTCTGTCCATTTACTGAGTGGCAATCAAAGAGACCAGAAGCAACCCACCACAGATCGCACACCAAGTGGACTAGTCTGGAAGCAGGGGGTGAGGGGAAAACCCAGATCAAACCAAACCAAAAGGACAAGGAAACCTTGGAGCTTCCTCTGCCCTGCACAGTGCACCCAGAGCTCTTGGAAGCTGCAAGGTACCAAAATGCTGCAAGTTTGAGGTGCAACGGTTTCACCCTATTGCCCCAAGGTGATTATCCACCAAACTCAGGCTTCATTAGTTCTTCTCAAAAATAAATAAATGTATTATTCCACCCACAGCTGAAGTTTCTATGATCATGGCATTGTACAAGGCATTATACAAGAACAACAGAAGCGCTTCCCCAATTTTCTTTTAATTGCCATGACAACACTGTTTATTTGGATTTAAACATCATCCTGGGATGTTTGTAACGCAAACAGCGCAACACAGTGAGGCAGAATGGGAAAGGGAGACAGCGCAACACTCATTTGGCTCACTCTTCTCCAAAACCCGCAGTCAACAGCTGCGATGAAAAACATGGGGGGGATTAAGAATCGAACCAAAACAAACATTTCTTGCCATTTGCATTTTTTAACAGGGGTGGCAATCCCCTCACAACTCCAGCGGCTGAGAAACCCGGGATAGCTCTACCAACCTACCCAGCTGCGCCTCCGCATCCCCACCTGCCCTCGGAAGTTGGATTTTCGTTTGCGTCATCACCCGCTCCGCAGGCGTGATTCCAGGGCTCACTGAAGGCACGGTGATTAACTAAAGACCGGCTGCACTTATGGTAACAATCGTGCTCATAAATATCAGTTATTAAACAGTTTCACGGGACACTGGCGGTACTTGCAGCGTATTCAAACACCCCATTTCCCTGTGAGGTTAAGCTAAAGCAACCTAAGTAACAGAGCGCCGTGAAACTCTGCAGCAGCATATAACTGTTACTACCTGAACTGACTGGAGCTCAGCAAGCTGTACTTGTGGGTTGTGTTACGTGCTGGATAGACATGCACTCTGCAGCAGCACCACCCTATAATTTCGCAAAACGTCTACAAGTACATGGAAACTTTAGCAAGTGCAAGTTAAATTGCACAAGCACTCAGTATCCTCGCTGTCATCCCATGCCGCTGAAGTTTGCTGGATCTTGCATGAGCAAAGATGCA
The DNA here is from genome assembly GCA_027574665.1 of Rhynochetos jubatus. Taxonomy (NCBI): domain Eukaryota; kingdom Metazoa; phylum Chordata; class Aves; order Eurypygiformes; family Rhynochetidae; genus Rhynochetos; species Rhynochetos jubatus. The sequence goes on along the minus strand of CM050690.1, from coordinate 72,551,609 downwards.
TGTTCATGCCACCCCACTGCACCACCACCGCCCTGCCAGCAGACCTCACCAGACTGATGCTATCCCACATCACTGAGCTTCCCAAACCCAATGCAGATGCAAGTGCAGAACCTCCACTCCATCAGCGAAGGCTGAACTGCCAACTTCCACCAGATTTATGATTCAACGATGCAAAAGAAAAAGAAAGTAGCCTAATTTACAGTCCTGACATGGCTAAGAAGAACTGAGCAATTGTTTTCAGACACAATAGACAATTGTTGAAAGAAGTTAAGAGAAGATCCTGCAGCCCATGTCAGAGACTACCCAGCAGCTTGGAAAATGGTCTGTGGCTTCATCCATCAGGAATTTCTACCACTCAGCTGGCAACAACACGATCCCAGCTGGCGGTCACAGTGCCTGGGACTGACGCCTCCATGTTCTGGGAATTGAACAGTTTCACCCCTCCAAACCCAGCCAATTTACCTGCACATTTCACAGAATTACCACTCCAAGGACACCACTTTCAGTTAAACACTCCGCAGGCAAAGCGAGCTTTGCTCCATCTTGTTTCCTCCAGAGTGGCTCAGAGAACTGGTGGAGCCAAGATTAGCTAATTAGCTAATTGCCCCAGGCACGCTGCTTCTTCCTGCACCCAGGGCTGGCTACTACCCTGGCTCCAACTTCTCGAAGTTTTCGATGAAGGATGTCTGTCCCACCCACACTGGTGAATTTTACTGCCTTGGAAGAGCTGAAGAGCTCCTTTGTAACCACCACCGATCACACACAGCGGACAGGGAATACAGAAGAAACACCGTGCAGTCCAGTCTGCAGTAAGCCCACTCTCCTACAGCCTCTGCATTAGGAGTCAGACACGCAGAGTTCAGATGCCTCCATATAAACCCCACAGATGCTAACCCCCCTGCAAAAAAAAGGAAGAAAGTGTATTTGCAAGGGATCCTCCTGCCCTCAGTGCAGCAGAAGGACTCTGGAGTCTCCAAACAAGCCAACAAACATGGAGAGCCACTAACGAGCAATTACAGCCACCCATGAGGAGACACAGCCAACATTACTCCAGGTAGATCCGAAATCACAGAAGAGCTCCTGCACAGCCTCTCCAGCGTACTTAGGGGCATGAAAACCACCGTCACAACTGCTGTGTCTTGTCTGCTTAACCACCCACACTGAACCAGTTTTGTTAGGACTTCATGGAGAGTGGAGTCATACTGGCCAAAGGCAAATGTCTAAAACCAGGAGGGTGGATATGATTTTTTTTTTTAATTATTATTATTATTTTGGAACTGAAATGCTGCAGCAGACTTTTTGACACAGAAAAAAATACCTTTAAGTTTTCCTCAGAAAGCAATATGCTTAAAAGAATCCGCACAACTAACATAACACCTACAGGTGCATAAAAAATACCATTAGCTTCCATAAGTGAATTTTGGGGGACTGGTCAGGCTTGGAGTTATCAATAAATCACAGCAGCTCTTTCTGAAGAAGAAACCATCTCTCCCTGCATCTGTGAAACGAATGCACAGAGGTTAGACCTGCGTGGAAAACCACTTTTCCCCAAAACTGAACACAGCGCATCTCATTTCAGTACCATCGCTGCAGAATGTGGTTAGTTAATCTCATATTTAACCCTCTGTGCCAACATTTGTATAGTTTCTGTTGCCGCTGCGGAATCTGCACATAATGTGATCTGGCTCAGCGCTCGCGGTGCTCCCGGGATCAATTAACATTTTATACATCAGTGTTTCATTACTGAGCCGTGAATGTCCTCCAGCCAATCATAACCTCAGCTCTGCACTTCAAGAGTCTAATCTTTGAAAATTAGGTATTTGGCAAGATTTACTGTAAGAAAAGAAAATTGCCCAACTCATACTGTTTTGAATACATTCAGCTTCCATTCACAAATACTGCCATTGCAGTGGCCACTAGACGTTTTCAGTAATGTGATTAAAAAGAAAGAGCGATGGTAATTGTGCAGTGGAAATGCGCTCTCATCTGTCACTTTTCTTAGAAAATAATGAGCTCTCTTCCTTGCTACATTCACTGCAATATATCTTCAGAAAAGTCTTATAGAGATTAATGCTCAATTGCTGTAAATGAGCTTAGCTTTATTTATTCTAGGACAGGATCTGGCCCCAAAGTCCTGATAAGCCATTGCTCCACCATCCTTATTAAAGGAAAATCCTATACAAGAGCTAAGACAGGACTTTGGCCCTGTGTCTCACCCGTAAATTCAGTGACAAAGATTTGGCATGCTTTACATCAACACGCCATGCCTAAGTGCGTACTTTAAATGAGGCTAAGATACAAGACAGCAAACACTATAAATCTTAGCACGATAAGGCAAACTCGATGTTTCCGCTGCTCATCTTCAGCTTTGCTGCCTCTTCCCTGTGTGCTGCAACGGGACCGTTAACCTCACCCAAGCTCAGGCGAACGACACGGGAAACTCATCTGCAGCAACGTAAACGTTTGAACTATCTGATTCTTGAGCAGCAGCTCCGCAGTGGATACCCTAGGGAACGGGTACCCACGTGCAGAGAGCACTGTTGGGTACCCGCGGGACTGGAGGCACCACGGAAGGGAACCACGTTGCAAGGAGGAAGACCGTGGGGAGAAAGCAAGCGTGCTGTTCAAAACCCACCGCGATTTCAGTCATCTGTTTTGAAACTGCAAGTGCTGTAAAGTGACAACACGCGAGCCACAACCACATGTTACAGAGTTTGTTTTAAATCACGGGGTCAAAATAAGAATCCATTATAACTCCATTTAACATTCCCAGGCTGGTATGCAACTGTGCAACCCACGCAACGCCACAGCTGCTGCAGCGAGGTCTTGAAAATCTGCTCCAGCGGATGGAAGAAAGCACCAGAACCAAAAATGAGGACAATGCCAGAGGTCCCACACAGACTGGTGTCATCACCCCCATCCAGCCGTTCCTCTTCCCATCACCATTTACACCCCAGCTGCATCCAGGTGGCAGGACAAGAACTGTCTCGCTGCTTGGGAAGGATTTTTTGCGCAAGCTGCACGGTTCAGCAGATCTAAGGCTGTGGCTCAAAGCCTCTTACGCTGGCCACCCAAAGTACAAGCGGTCCCTTAAATAACCTTGTTGAGAACTGCGGCTTTCCACACCTTTTTGCAAAGCAACTGGACTTCAAGCAGAAAATTTTTTTAACTACATCATAAAACCCCTCTACCACGCGACTTCTATGGACCCAAGAGCCATTAAAATAAAAAAGAAAACCATACACTGAAAGACTGAGACACAAATGCCTAAATAGTAATTACCCAATAATGCGGCTTTCCCGTGACTTTAACACAGACTTTGTGAACTCAGTGTTGGCATCCCAATGAGCAAAGATGTGCAGATGAGCAGCAGGGACCAGATGTCAGGCATTAAAATCAAAATCAAAGAACCACCTAAAGGTAGGATTTTAATAGAAAAAGAGCAGTTGAATACAGAATCCTTCTCCACAAGGACTAAACTCTTAAAACTGTCTCTTCAAGTACGCACACACAGAGCAAACTGTCACACGTGGATTTCTGCGCCTGGACAGCAAATGCTGTTCATTTGCAAACCAGCACAGTCTGGGCTTTCACTGGCTCTGCTGAACATCTCACAGATGCCACTGAGTTTCTAATCCCCCACTGGGCCAACAGAAATGGCTTGTTTGCTTGTTTTACCTGCTAGAGTTCACCAGGAGAGCTTTAAAGCTACTGAACAAAGGACACATGGCAGTTAAGAGTGGATGTGGGTACTTCATGTCCCTCAAACGCTGATTTTGGTGAATATCATGCAAAGTACAACCTTCTCCCTCTGATACACATATATGTGTTCAGGAAAACTATAAAGCTAATGCTCCAGATCTGTTGTGTTGTCTGTTAATAGTTCAGATTATTGGCCATTTTAAGCATATACAATGTATACTTCAAAACTTAGCCCTTTTTGCAGCCCTCCCCCCAAAAAAAATGATCCACTTGATGTATTTGCTGTTCTTAGAAAGGGCTTCACTGCTTGCTCAAAGCTCTGGGAGACCAAGGTACTCCTCTCCCAGCTGGCACTGAGCTTGGACAAGGCCCATGGAGATGATCTATTCCAGTCTTTTGGCCGTAGCCATAGAGGAGGACACAGATGAAGCTTTTCAAGACCATTTCTGCCAGATAACACTCTCACATAAGCAAGGAGACAGTGACGATACTATTTCAGTAATGTCTTCAATGCTTAGAGCTGACAGAGTAGATCATTTTCAGCCTCGGCCATTCCTACAGATAATAAGAGTAGAAATTAAAAATGCCATCCTCACTTTACATTCAAATCACCAGTTTCATGTATCTATAATTTTTCCTTCTTTTTTTTTTTTTTTCACATGAACAAAAACCTTCTCCAGGAACTGTGAAGTGTTGATAATAACAGACCAGAGTACGGAGCCATTTTTCACCCTCCAAGAGGAAATATTTAACATCACAGCTCTGCCACATGTACGCTTGTTGCCAACAATCTGCACATGCAGTGTCTGCCTGTGTGTGGATCACCCACCAGCACATCTCCACGATCCATCCTGTTTACTATTCAGGACAGACGTTAGAGCCAAACCAGCTCCATCTCCCAAAAGCCAGAAGAAGAGCAGCTTGTGCAGATGTTGAAATTCTGGTGAGAAAGACAAACTATAAACAGATTTCCTAAAAGATCTGCCTTGGGACAGTCTTATCTAGCAATTCCATTAATTCCCTTGGTAGGGAGGGCGCATGAAATCTGCAGACAGCAGATAGCTGGGAAAGTCTGTCAACTCCGAAGATGGGCAGAAGTTTATTCATAACATTTGAGGACTAAAACAACTGACAGGAGGTACAGCTTGTAATAAAGCCAAGTGCAGTCATGCACTTTGGGACTAAAGAAATGTGTTCTGCAGCTTGGGAGCTCAACAGTTGGAAGCAATATAGAAAGAGAAAGACTTTGGTGGTTTAGTGGCTCATGGCAAGAGTGTAAAAAAGCCAGATGTTGCTCGAGGTCTCAGTAAGGAATGGGAAAATATACAAGACACCAGTAAGGTCTCAGCTGGAACAGTGTGCAATTTCAGGTTACTGAGATCAAGAAAGGTTAAGTGAAACTGGAATAGTGCAAGAAAAGGCCAGCGGGATGACCTCTCCCGTGAGACAAAAAGACATTGGCTGTGCTACTGGAGTAAAACGAAGGCTTTCTTTGGAGGGGAAAAGGAAGGATAAAGCAGTACGAACCAGCCATAAAGAAGTTTAGGCTGAACTTGAAAGGAGGCTTATATCCACCAAAATAACACTGTTTGAGCAGAGCCTGCCGAAAGAAAACATTAGGCAGGAGGCTGATTGTTCAGTGCATGAAAATCTACAGCATGGCTGCCTGAGATAGCCCAAAACGAGGCCAACCATGAGGGAGGTCCAAAGCTGGTGCTGCTAACACACCTCCTCGCAGCCCAGTGAGCCCACCAACCAAGGTGCAGGAGCTGCATTGCTACCTGGAGCCTCTCAGATCTTCCCTCACCTGCCACCAGGCCTGGTGCTCTCACCCAAGGGACAAGGCGTTGGAGAGCTACTGATACAGAGGAAAAGCTACTTTGGATACAGATAGGCTTCCCGAGTCACTACACAGTGAAAAGGGGATGTCTTCTCCCCAGAAAACTTGAGGTGATACCCAAATGAAGTCCAAGGAAGGTGATGAAGGGAGGCTGGTGAAGAGCACAGCAGTTGACTCGAAATGATTGGGGATGGAAGAGAAACACTACTGAGGAAAAGGAGAAGGCTGATGCTTCAGAGGAAAGAGATTAGGTAGTTACAGCTGAAGGCTTTAGAAACCATCACTGTGATAGCATGCGATTCACTGTCATGGCTGAATTCCCCCCACTATTCCCCGACATTGCCCAATAAAATTAACAGTGCAGGCAGGTTCAAACAAGGGCAGTTTACAATCTTCCTACTCCAAATTAATCTCTGTTTCAAAGGAGAAACATGAAGTTAAAAGGTGAATGGAGGGGGGGGAGGAGAATGAAAACATAGAGGCTAATTAATGTCAATCACTATAAAAAGCCATGACTGATGGTTTTGACATGACCCTTCAAGACAGTGTTTCTGCAGACAGTCGAGCGAGCGTGAGACGAGTGCAAGAGTGCCGCATCCCAAGTGGGGTTAGGCAGAGGGTGCCTGGTGATCCACACAGCACAAAACCATCTCGCTCAGGTATTTATATACAAATACCTTTTCCAGATGTTGCAGCAGAGGCCTATGGATGTTTATGCCTTCTGTACCACCTCAACAGCAAAGGCTTAAAATGCCTGTGTAGCAGAATAAATAGAAATTAGACTCCAAATGACTTCCATGCACAACTGCTAGTGATAACAGTGTACGTGCAAGGAAGGACAACTATCCCTACGAGCTCTCCTGTGAATCCACCATCCTGCTGACACCTTAGATTTAGAAAAGCCACAAACACCACTACTAGCTCATTCCAGGTTTTCTTCCCCCCACCAATCATTTCTCCCACAGAGGGGCTTCACATGTACATTTTTGCAGTTGCTGTACTCCTCTCAAGCTACAAACCTCACAACAAAATGCACAGTATTTCTAGGTCATTAGGTGAGACTTAAACGTTCTATCCGTAAGAAGGAAAAGGCATCATTAGTCAAAAGCTTGTATGAACATTTCTGTTTAGTTTCCCTCTATTCTCTGACCTTGATCTGTTGCTTTCGCTTCCCTGCAACTTTGGGACCAGTACACCTCACATTGCCTTCATTAGGCAGAATGCAGAAAATCTCCATTGCAACACTAAAGACAATGATTTCCTACTCTTAACTAAGCACTGTCAGGAGGCTTTAGTGAGCAACGGGTTCACATAGTGGAAACTGCCCTTATATTACAGCTTTGGAGATCTGAATTAAATTATAGCAGCTCTACGCAGTGTCCTTAAAACTACCAGCACGTGTCCCCATGTCCCCCAAGTGTTCTCTTGCAATTCACCTGCGATGCAAACAACTGCCTTTGGCCAACTTTGTGTTTGTTTTTAAAGGGCAGCTGAGCTCATGGAAGACAACATAAAACGTATTTTAGCCTGTTCCTCCAGGAGTGCCCTGGCTGCTCAAGCCAGCTGCTGCACTTTGCAAGCAGCTGGACTCTCTTAAATTTTAGTTTTAATGGCAAAACTAAGTTTTCAGCCATGAACCAGATTCCAGTTCAGCATTCTGCATCCCCAACAGCTGTTTCCGGAAGGCTGCTCCAGTACCACAGCTGAGTGGCGGCTTCTTTAGAAGTTTCTTCCCTGGAGGATAACTTCAGAAACCATCCTGGCCCGTCTAAACTTCTGCTTTAGAAACTGCATTGGAAGGCGCTTCACGGTTTTTAAGTGAAAGCAACACTTTAAAAGGATTGCAGCAGCTGGACTTGAGAAGACATGAGACAATGTCTGCCTTTATCCAAGGTTTAAAACAGAGCCTCCAGCTAGGAGAGAACCACCACATTACTGTATATGGTGTAAATCAAAAATAATTTCACTTAAGTCCGGCTGAAGAGAACAGCCTGAAGAAAGAAGCATTTCCCTTTGAAGGCCCATAGCTTCTGAGCTCCCTTGAAAGAGCCCAGTGACCCCTCAAGCAGACAGAAGACGCTGCTGCATGGACATGTGCTGGCATTCTCTACAAGGCACAATCTACCTTCCTCAGCACTTCGGATTTTTTCCTTTGCTGCCTCTGGCAGATGCATCCACCTCCCTAGAGAAGCATCCCATCCACAAGCCCTTTCTCACTCTTTCCTCCTTACTCTGCTATTCAGATGCAAGCACAGGGAATCAACAGAGCATCACAGCTTTGTCTTCAAGACCTCTTGCATCAGCGTTGGGTCTTGTTAGGCTGGTGGTTCCTACCAAAACCATATTACTCTTCTCACTCTTATTTCATGAACACATGAAAAAGCTGAGGTGACTTGATGAAGAAAGCATTTCTACATCTTTCACAGACTTCTTCCCAGGAGACCTACAAGAAATAACTTGACTTTGATGAAGAAAGCAACGTTCCCCAATTTCTTATCATCATTAACCAAGCAACTTAACCAACAAACAAATCCGTTCTGTACTGGAACCCAAAAACGCGTAAGTATAAGCTCAGCAAATCACACTCATTCCTAGGTCACTGGTCAAGACTCATGGAATCAAGAAGTCACTTTCAACAAACATTTTCACATTAAAGAATCTGGGAAAGTGCCAGAAACTTCAGCCAGTCGGATGAATATCCAGTACAAGCCAAGCAGTCCCCTATGGGTATCCAGTCTCTGGAAGCTGGCCTCTTAGCAAGTCATTTACATCTTGCACTCATTCATATTTTAAACAGCTCTTTTAAAAGCTGTTTCCTACATGTCAGTGTGTTTAAAGCTCTTCTTAACTCTCTTCTTTGTCTGCTGCATCCTCCTCCCCTCTGCTCTTTCAGGTTTGACCTAGAAGAGCAGAAGGGCTATAACTGGATCAGCCCACATCGCAAAACATCCTGTCCCCAAAAGAGGAAGGTCAGTGTTCAAAGACATAGGACGAAGATCTTTTGCCTGGTATCCTTACTCCCTCCTTGGGCTGCGAGATCATCTGTGAACAACCAGCACAGAAGTTCAACCCCACCAAGGCATTCTCGACCATCCTGGATTACAGTCAAGAACTTGAAAATGTGTTTCCTTCCTGTGCAGTAGGGTGAGATTCCTGCTCCTCTCTGCAACTCCTGTGTCAGCAACATCGACACTGCCCTGCTGCTCTCCCCGCTCACCAGCAGCTGCAGGGATTTACGATACATTCCCTGTCTATTTTGTACATACAGTAGTACTTGGAAGCTGTGCCACAGTTTCTTGAGATGAAAGGTCGAATTCTGCAAGTTACTGCAAATCTTCAGCTCCTGCAGAATTCATCCTGAGCCAAGAGCTTCTCCATGCTGTAGGAAGTGCTTGAGATGCTGTGGGGCAAACCAAGTGAACTATGCCAATGCGAACCTAAATCTCCAGAAAGCAATGCTGGCAGCTAGGCAAACAGCCTTCCCCTTGCAGTGTTCAACTTATGTTTCAGATTTACATTAGATTTACATAAAATTAGATTTACTTCATCACCCACTGTCAGGAGGAGAGTTGAACTACTAAAACATGCCCCAAAGCCAGCATGCCTGGGGCAGCTCACTCAAGCCCAGGGCTAAGCAACCATGGCCCATGCTGCACTCCATGCAGGTCTAGAGGCAGCAGAGCCATGTTTTCCTAAAGCTCTGGGGATCTACTTGACCTGAGCTGGCCCTGCACTGACACAACCCTGAGTGCTACAACCACGTTCCCACAACCACAGCCCTGAAGATGGACCTCTGGACACCATATAGATCAAGGCTGGGTCCTGAAGCCAAAGTGTTTCTATGCACCCCAGTTCTCTGCAACTCCAGAAAATGGACCAGGACCTGTGCCAGCTTTTGGCTCAAGTGACAAGTGACTTCATTCACTGATCACTATTGATGTTCACAGCACTGCTGAAATGGCAACATTTTCCCTGAATCCTGGGTTAAGCTCTCACTCATTTACTACATTTTGGCCTACAGTAACGGAATTCCACTGTGTATTTTAACTGAATGTATTATTCCTCATTAGCAGTCTCAGGCTGTTACAAGTCTTTAGCCTAGTAAAACACGGAGTGCATTTACTCCACAAGTGACAGCGTTCCTACAAGAGCAAAATGTTTCCCATCCATCAGGCAGAGCAGAGGGACCGAATCCTGCTCTGCAGGTTGTACACCACCTCACAAGCATTGCAGGCTTCGCTGAGAACCGAACCTCTCTGCCGGAGCAACAGCTACCATGTGGCACGGTCTGGAGGAGGAAAAGGAAGAACAGGGAAGAAGAAAAGTGACAGGACTCTGAAGAACTGTGTCTCAGCCTACAGTGTACAAAAGCACGTGTGCATGAATTCATGGGTGAAGCTGGGTCATATTCAGATAACTCAAACTTCACCAGAGTCCTTGCACCCAGCGTTTTCATGAGGCTGGCTGTAGGCAGCTTCCCAGTCAAATCCTGTGAAGCAACCTTCAAGGGCTGCTGCCTTTCTGCTGCCCGTTGTGAACACACACTACCCACAAAAGCATCCATTTCTACCCACGTGTGTCAAACGGGCTATCACCTCAAGTTCTCCGCAATCACATCTCTACCAGGACTGTGGATTGTACCTTTAATTAACTTACAAAACAAGCCAGAGAGAACATAACTTGACTGTTCTATCCCAGGGCTAGAAGGAGGGAGGGGGGGAACCCAACACTCAAACTAGACAACAACTGTTTACGCCAAGCCATCATTTTTATTAAGGAAGTAACATCTGAACAAGACACGCTGCACACACACGTGCTGCAGCTGGAATCTCTCGTAGCTGATGAGTCTCTTGGTGATACACAAGTCAGAAAATAATTCAGCTCAGCCTTGAAGAGCTGGTGGTAGTGGCTCTGTGGTCATAGCAGGCACAAAGCACGGTAAAAAGCTAGGCACAGACTACAGAAGACACACAGAGCAAAGCTGCCAGGAAGCATTTTTCCCCCTCTGCACTGGGCTGTGCAGACATAACATGCTTTCAGAGACCCACGGATGTTCAGCCTCAAGGGAGAGGTTCTGGATGACCGGAGGGAAGCCCTAGGGCCACCACAGGCTGTTCTCTTCCCAGGGCTCCCCGGCTGCCAGACTGTATGTGTAAGGAGGAACATCTCTGCATGTAAACAGGGGAGCAGAAAAAACTGGTGTCGACAGGGAGGGCTATATCCACTCTGAGCAAGAGGACCGCACAAATTAAAAACCAAATAGGTGGCACCCACACCACACCATGCTGTCTTTGTCAGTTCTTGCCCTAAGCCCACATGATCTATCATACCTGAAACAATAACAATGAAGCATTAAACGGCACTGACACACATAGGCCTGTTTGGCATTTGCTGGATTACACAGGGCATCGATACAGAAACTAGAGATCTTTGCTCTTTCACATATCTGTCAGCTTCAGAGAGTTATACCTTACTGCTCTGCTCCCCGCAGCAGCATCGCAAGGAGTGATTATCAGTGTCAGAACAAAGTCTGCCACCTTCTCCTTTCACTCTGGGGCACAGTGGGTAGATACAGAAGTGTGGCTGTCACGGGCAGGACAGGTATCCTGGTTCTACAGTCTGGTTAAGGCTCTTTTCCTCCTGCCTTTTGCACCTGAAGCAAGCTGTTTTTCCTGGAAGCCAGAGTATACAGAAGATCCTGCACAAAGGAAGGATCCTGCCATCTCACTGTGCTTGCAGAATAGGATTCCTCCTGCTCACATTCAAAGTCCATGTGTAGCCATACACCTGCTAAATCACAGCAAGATACTTCCATACTGCCACAGGTTTTCTGTTTCAAGCGGATTAATAATCTGCAGGCAACACACTTTCCTGACCATGCAGAAAAATTATGACATAAAGGATATATCATTAACACATTTCCACCAAAAGATCACGCACAGAGATATATCAGGCGAGATGACTAACCCTTCCAGCAGATCCATGCAAGGAATGAAATACTAAATTATGATTCTCTAAATACCATGATAATATTTAGTCACTACATCAAAAATCTTTCCAAGACACATGAAAAAGTAACGTAACGGACATGTCCTCTTCCCCTAAAAAGAAGTGAGGACCTAATTCCCACTCCAGTTGGAAGTTGGAGGTACCCTGCTGTACCAGGTCCCAGGATCACAGATGATGTCCAAAAAGAAGCCTTTGCCACCTTTCTCACCCGTCTTTTACCAATAGCACCTGGAGGCTTCCCATCCCTCCATACCCCCTCCATTCAGGGGGATCCCCTTTTTGAGCCAGGAGATGGAGCCAAAGAGACACTCCCTACCGTGAAGAAAGGGTGAGGTGTGGGGGTAAAGAAACTGGAGTAAAGAACCTCGAATTCTACTGTCAAGGGTGCAAGTATAGCCTATTACTATCATTCACTACAGAACAGCAATCCCACATGCTTGAGGCTGCAAGAGACTGCTACATAACTCACAAAACAGCCCCAGAGAAAGTTAGGACACCACCCACCTGAGGCAGCAAACACCAGTTACTCTTCCTATTCAACAATTTGCGAATATTTAGGAATTGAAAACTTCGGACACATTCACATTCTTAACAAAGATGCTGACCAGAGGTGTCAGGCATCAAAAGCACCGTCAGGAGAGAGATGAATTAACCTTTCTCATCAGAACTGCTGCTGTTCCAGACATTAAGGCACGCTATTTCCGAACAGCGCCAGGTCCAGTTCCGCTGGAGGATGCATTCATAAAACCTACAGTTTTGAGAGCTGAATGGCACACACAGAGAGTGCACTGTTGTGCAACACAATACTTAAGACGCTTCCCATCTGCACTCCATTTCAAAGCATATTTTACTTGTTAGCTTCATTTAGAAGGTCCCCCCGGTTCCGCTGCGAGAGAGGACCCTGCCAAAACGCAGGGCTGAGCTGAAACACTTAATTTGTATCAACATAAATATGAAGTAAGAATGAAGTACGCCTATGCCCTATGTGTACAAAACCCACTAAACACCAACAGACTTTTGTTTGCTTAAGGATTAGGAGATATTTAGAGAACATGATGGCTGTGGCACTTGAATGCCACCAGAAGCTCTCACTGAAAGCCAGAAAACACGATAGATTTAGGAAGTGATAATTCAGCTCTATTTTTTGCATCCTGTTGGAAGACAATATATTTTCTTTATTAAAAGCCTTCAGCATGCAAGCTTGCCAAGCGAAGCTCCTCTGCAAGGCTTTCAGCAGCGCTTTCATTTTAAAAATCTGGAATTCATGTGTCCTACAGGAAAGCATTTTGTGACTTGAGTTGCAAAGGTTTTCTCCAAACGAACTGTTTAGTGGTTTTGGACGGGGTCCTGTCCCCACGGAAGACGTACCCTCGTGCCAGACCGTCACTAAAGTTTCTGCCCAGCTCCGCGTCAGCAGCCCCCAGCCCCGGCCGGAGGACGCCCCGCACCCCTCTCCCCCACGCAGACCCAGCGACTGCCCAGCGCCGGCGGGGCGGCAGCGGGTCCAGCGGGGCACCCCCGGGGAGACTGCCCGGCCGGACTCCCACCCCCCCGGCCCGCCCGGCACCCGCAGCGCAGTCCGCCAGCCCCGGGACCTCCGCGCACCCGCCACGCTCCGCCCGCCACCACAACTTGCGGCTCCGTCCGCCGCGCCCCGCGCACCTCTCCGCGTCTCCCGTCCCTCGCCGGGCTCAGCCTTCCCGCAGCAGCTGGCGGCCGCGGCTAATCCCCGCCGGCCGCCTCCCGCAGCCCGCTCATCCGCTTAATCACCTGCCGGCACCGAGCCGCGGAGCCGCTGCGCGGTGGCAGTGGCGGCTGCTGCTGCCGCTGCCGGCGGGGAGGCACCTTCGGCGCCGCCGCCTCCCGGGCGCGGGGCGCGGCTGCAGGCGGCCACGCACGGCCCCCGCGCCGCCGCCCCGCCCCGCTCCGCGCCCCGCCGCGCACCGGCGTCCACGCCGCGTAGGCGGAACGCTCACCTCCGGGCGCGCAGGGGAGCGCGCACGGAGTGCGTGTGTCCCCACACCAGGGCGCGCAGGGTCCCACGGCGCTGGGGAGCGCGCACAGCCGGGGACATCACCCGAATCATACCCCCACAGCCGGTGCCGAGTGCCAGCACCGGCCCCCCGGCTCTGTCCCCCAGCCCGCTGCCGACCCCCTGGCCGGAGCTTCCACGCACAAGCCATCCCCGCCGGAAGGGTGAGCAGGGCGGCCCTGCTCTGCCTTAGGGGACCTTAACAGGTCGCTTCCAGCGGGACCTGTTCCGCACACGGTGTTTCTCCCTTCCACACACTTGCTCCATCCAAACCATGCTCCTGCTGAAAGCTCTCCTGCATACTTTCCCTCTTTAAAAATATTTCCACTCGGGACATCCAAATTAAAATCCTCAGTGCTGTCTCCATGCAACAACCACGGGTTGTTTCCTTCCCCGGAGCGTGGCCTGATGTGCCAAAGCCAAGTGCCTTTATCGCAGTCTGTCACTTAACATCTCACAGACATTTTCCAGGTGTGTGGCAGCCAGTTCCCGGCAGGACCAACAGCCATCAGGTTGTACCCAATACTGCATTTTTTACTTCTAGAGTCTCAACAGTGGTCTCAGTCATCTTCTGATAACACAAGTTCTGGCCTTACACCAGGAAAAACCCACCACTGCAACTGTGTTAAATAAAATAATAATAATAATTTAAAAAAAGAATTATTTTTGCCCAAGGACAGAGCAGATCAGGCTGCACTCAAGACAGACAAGGATAAAACTCTTCCAGACTCCTGTGATGTATTCAAGGAGTCTTTTAACAGCTCAGCTTTGCTTACAGGAGTCCTGGCTCTCACATGTAGTACTACCCTTCACAGACAGATCCGTCCCTCCTGCTCTTCAGGATTTTCAGCCTCCCTGGAGTTCAGAGGGAGACAGAAACTCTGAGCTTTGTCCCTTGGAGCAAAATACACAGCCTGGTGTCAGTGCCTCAGCTCCCAGGCAGCACAGGTAGTTAATTAGGTGCCAAAATTTAACACACCAATAGTTAACATACCTAGAGCTAACCAGAAGGGAAGCTTTCGATCCTTGGGATGTGCCTCTTTCTGGGGCTCAACACTGCTAACCAGGAAATGCCTCCCTTCCAACCATGATTCATGGCCTGACATCTCCTGAGGAAAAAAAAACTCATAAGCCCCTTCATTTAAAAACCAGAGATCAGATTTTGAGCAGTGAGAGGAGGGTGTGATGGCTGCATCCCTCCTCTGAGCAGCAGAGGGGCTAGGGAGTTCAAGTTCAGCAGCCTCTGCGCAGGAGAAGAGAAATGTGCGCCGGCACTATTTTCCTAGGAAAATAAGTAGCCTCCAGACGGCTCCTGCCTAAGCTGTCTCCATCACCTCTTCTTTTAACTGTCTTCCTCTGTGCAAAAAAGAATCCAAAATTCAGGACATCCACGTCAGAGGAGAGGTTGTCCTGAGTCCCTCCCCTAAAAACTGTCTGTGTTGTGCCCACGACCTGGTTATTATAATAATATAAAATAATTTTGGAACAGGAATCACACACTGGGATGCCTCCTTTTGTCTCCCTAACTATTTAAGCTATAGTCATAAACTGAAAAGAGACCACAGGGGTTATCCTGCACAGTCTTCTATGCTACTGGAAGTCCAGAAAGCTCCATGAAATGTTTATCCTATGGACCACAAAACATGACCTAACTTCCTATTCAAATGCAAAGTAAAATGCCAAGTCCTGCCTGGTCAATCCTAGGCAGAAGCAGCCAGAGGGTGTGAGAAGGTGGTTTCTCCTCCCTGCTGGCCTGAGGGGGCATGGTGGAGAGGGAAATGACATTAGGGGTCCCCGGTGGGACAAGGAGAGACACTCAGGCCAAGGCAACACCGAAATGCCCTGGACGGCAAGCACAGAAACAAGCTCTTGGGCTCTTTGGACTTGGAAAGTCCAAAACTGTTGGGCACTGCTCAGCTCAGTGACAGCTGCACAGGGCTTTTCTAGGTCTGTTCACACGCCAACATCCCATGGAAATTTTGAGAGATTTGGCCCTAAATCTTCTCAGTTCTTCTGGAGAATATTGGTAGCATTTAGATATTTTATACACACACATGCAGCTGTGCGTTTCAGAGTAATCGGCTGTGATATAACCCAAAACAGAATTTGAGTCATACAGTTTTTTTACAGATAAAAGTATTGATTTATAAACACAAAGAACAAGTCCATCCAAAAGAAACCACCACATACATTGCAAACAGCAAGGAGAACTACTCAGATCATCTTTTACTGCCCCACAGAATAGAGCATCAAATTCCTAAAAACTTGAATTTTGAGAGTACAAAATTAAGGATGGAGAAAACTAAGGATGGAGAAACTGTGGACTGATTAAACTATTTCAGGTTGCAGTCAAAAGGCGGCTGCAGAAAAAGGTTTGGTACTTAGCTAATAAAAGTGCAGATGAATCCTGTGCCACTGCACAGGGTAAATGCTATGTGGCATTTTTGGGACTACCATTGGGTTTGGTCCCTTACTTGTCATCTTTTTTGCACATGCAAGTGATTCACATTCACAAAACCAGCCACAATCACAAATCACCTCAGAGTCACACTTGTACAAACTAAATGTCACTGAAATCAGGTCCCCTAATGTGTTAGTATTGGAAGTTAACACTTTGAGGGAGCAGCTGAGGAGAGTTCATAAGCATTAGGTCTGTTCCTGAGCACCTAAAACTGCTCTACATTTAGGCCTTAACTCGAAGGTTACCTTCAGAAGCTGGAAGCATGAGAAACATTTGTTCTTTACAACAGAGAGAAAGATTTGCATTCTTCCAACACTACAGTGTCCTTGGCACCAGATGCCTGATACCCCTGACACACACAGATAAAGAAAATTACATGGTACATGTTCCCAGGATCCAAGACTTTTGTGGATCTGATGGGCAGCAAAATGAATATACAGATTTAAATGAAATTCCTCTGAAAACACAATAAGCATCTACATCCAGGACCACATATAACCCAGAACAACAATATGATGTTCCATTTTTTTTCCTAAAAGAAAACAGCAAACTTAAGAACTCAGCCAGAAACCACAAAAATTACATAAAAGAGGGTTAACACTGCATAGGAGTCCAGCACAGAGCCAAGGATTGCAAAGGCCACGTTATGCTCCCGGCCACGTTCTGCTCCCAGCTATGCCAGCGTACATACAAATACCCCTTCCCTGACCTCCGCCTGGATCTCCCCACAGCTTGCTCAGTCGATTCAGTGCATTCCAGGCCATCAAGATCCCTAAGTCTCCACAAACACCACCTCCAGAAAGCCCCGTGTCTGCACTACATGCTATTACCCTATGAGATGAATGCTGCAGAGAAAACCTTTCCCTTACCATTTCTTCTGCACACAAGCACAACAAAAGTAATGTGTTTAAAAAAATCCACGTTGAATAGCTGCAACACACAACTACTATAAACAGCCCTGGAGAGCTGAATACCACAGCCCACAGCCAGCATCTCCACAGAGCCACCCAGGGCTCAGCTAGGAGTTACACCCTCATCCTTTCGTGCTGGCTGCAAACCCACCGCGAGTTCATGGGGTGTACAGAAAAATGCCAATGACCAAAAAAATTCCAAGCAGCTCCAGGTCTGGCTGAAATCACCCAGCCTTTAATCTTTTGTGGAGTTTTATATGCAAATTGCAGGCAGAGAGGGCCTTGCAAGAGCTATACTAGAATTATTTGGAAACACTCGCTTATTCCTCCCAGCATACAAATAATTGGAAATTAGATGTTTTTCAGTGTCTTTGGGGCTGGGGGGGTGGGTTTCTGATGTTTTGTCCCTGTGCATCAGCAAGCTCCTCAGCTGTGCTCCTTATGTACACGGGCTATTGTTGAAGATGTTTCCCCATATTATAGAAGCCAGGGTTCCTTAAGCAAAATATGAAAAGCAAATCCTAACAAGCAGTATGGAGAGCTGTTGGGAAATTCAGTGTCTCAATCTTGTTAATCTATTCATTTATTCATTATTATTATTTAGCAACAAAAGGAGGGCTACGGTTAATGTCCATAGTTTATTGGATGCAGGGGGAAACATAGTGACAAAGGATGAGGAAAAGGCTAGGGTACTTAATGCCTTCTTTGCCTCAATCTTTAATAGTAAGACTAGTTGTACTCTGGGTACCCAGCCCCCTGAGCTGGAAGACAGGGATGGGGAGCAGAATGAAGCCCCTATAATCCAAAGGGAAATGTCAGTGACCTGCTATGTCACTTGGACACACACAAGTCTATGGGGCTGTATTGGATCCACCCAAAGGTGCCGAGGCAGCTGGGAGCTGCTCACCAAGCCACTTTCCATCATCCATCAGCAGTCCTGGCTCACTGGGGAGGTCCCAGTTGACTGGAGGTTTGATGGGTGACACCCATCTACAAGAACGGCCAGAAGAAGGACCCGGGGAACTACAGGCCTGTCAGTTTGACCTTGGTGCTGGGGAAGGTTATGAAGTAGATCACCTTGAGTGCCACCACATGGTAAGTACAGGAGAACCAGGTGATCAGGCCCAGTCCACATGAGTTTATGAAAGGCAGGTCCTGCTTGATGAACCTCATATCCTTCTATGACAGGGCGACTCACGTAGTAGATGAGGCAAAGGCTGTGGATGTTGTCTACCTGGACTTTAGTAAAGCCTTTGACACTATTTCCCACAGCATTCTCCTGGAGAAACTGGCTGCTGATGGCTTGGACAGGCGTACTCTTCACTTGGTAAAAACTGTCTGCGTGGCTGGGCCCAAAGAGTTGTGGTGAATGGAGTTACACCCAGCTGGCAGCCGGTCACAAGTGGTGTTCCCCAGGGCTCAGTGCTGGGGACAGCTCTGTTCAATGTCTTCATCAATGAGCTGGACCAGGGGATCGAGTGCATCCTCAGTCAGTTTGCAGAGGAGACCAAGTTGGGTGGGAGTGTGGATCTGCCTGAGGGCAGGAAGGGTCTTCAGAGGGATCTGGACAGGCTGGATCCATGCACCGAGGTCACTGTGTGAGGTTCAATAAGGCCAAGTGCCGGGTCCTGCTCTTGGGTCAAACAAGCCCTGCAGCGCTACAGCCTTGGGGACAAGGGGCTGGAAAGCTGCCCGATGGAAAAGGACCTGGTGGTGTTGGTCAACAGTGGCTGAATATGAGCCGGCAGTGTGCCCAGGTGGCCAAGAAGGCCAATGGCATCCTGGCCTGCATCAGGAACAGTGTGGCCAGCAGGACCAGGGCAGGGATTGTCCCCCTGTACTGGGCACTGGTGACGCTGCACCTCAAATCCTGGGGTCAGTTTTGGGTCCCTCACTGCAAGAAAGACACTGAGGGGCAGGAGCATGTCCAGAGAAGGGAACGGAGCTGGGGAAGGGTCTGGAGCACAAGTCCTGTGAGGAGGGGCTGAGGGAACTGGGGGTGTTCAGCCTGGAGAAGAGGAGGCTCAGGGGAGACCTTATTGCTCTCTACAGCTCCCTGAAAGGAGGGTGCACAGAGGAGGGGGTTGGTCTCTTCTCCCAGGTGACAGATGATAGAAGAAGAGGAAATGGCCTCAAGTTGCTCTAGAAAGGTTTAAATTGGATACTGGGAAAAGTTTCTTCACAGAAAGGGCTGTCAGGCATTGGAAGGGGCTCCCAGGGAAGTGGTGGAGTCACCATCCCTGCAGATATTCAAAAGACGCGTGGATGTGGTGCTTAGGGACATGGCTTAGTGGTGGACCTGGCAGTGTTAGGTTAATGGTTGGACTTGATGATCTTAAAGGTCTTTTCTGACCTAGACGATTCTGTGATTCTATGATCCTTATAGCACTCAAAATACAGTGAGTAATTTGTAATGAAAATATGGACATAGGGCCTTTGTCCCAGAGAGCTTACGTTTTAAGTTCCTATGTTAAGGCTAATTGATGTTTAAAATACGAAAGCTCACTAGTCTTCAAAACCTAAATTTTAAGAAAATCTCTCCAGTGGATTGAAATTTTTTGTGTTTGCTCAGGGGTTCCCTTGGGGGGTGGGGGTGAGGTAAGACTGACTGTATATTGATAACCCCCTCCCACGGCTCCCCACAAGCCCTTTTCTGGAATATGTCTTCCAAATACGTCCTGTTAGCTAGAGGTTGTGCTCTACTGGCAGATAGCTCTTTGTGAAACATTTATAATGTTTAGTAAGCAGCCATATTAGAGCTGGTTTTATGCATTTACAGTTTATTTATAAACTGATCATTTTTAAAATCAATTATATACATGATAAAATTCACACTGGCAGAGAATATTCCATGCAACTCCAAACTGTGATGCAATGCATCTACTTTTTAAAGCTCTGACCTTGTTTTTTATTTCATTTCTTTATGTGCTTGTAGAATTTATTTAGAAGTCACTACAAATCTGTAGGGGATAAAGCCTTCTCACCCAGCAGTTCTCTAATTCAGGTAAGCATGTGTTACCAGCATAATACAGTATCAATTAGTACCCAACAGCGGAGATTTACATGACATTAGGTATACTGTATTTAACTTCAAAATACAAAGCAGTAACTCAGGATTGGAAAGGAGAAAAAAAGCTATAAGGAAATGTAGTGTTGAAATAAAGCAGAGTAATAACCTAGGAATCACACAGTCTTAAAGCAATTTGCCTTATCTGCTACGTTTAACACCAGCTACAGTTATTGAAATGAAAAAATCATCAAGCCATCTTTCACATCTCAATCCTTATTTACTGTTTGCAATTCTCTCAGTAACGTCCTCTGTTTCATTTTAATTTTTGTTCACTCGATATTGTCACTTCTTTACAGTGTATGGCCAAGGTTTGAGACTCTACACAGGAAGATGCATTTGCTCAAAACAATGTGTTACCACTAAGATTTTTTTTTTCCCCCAGGGTGGAAACACTTATCTAAGCTTGGTTTTAGAAATTATAACTTGGGGGCCAAATTTAGAGTTTACACTACCCTTTAAAAACATATGAAAACACAACAAAAATGGAAGGCCAGCTTTTACCCTGCCTTGAATCCAGAGACTCCCAGCAACTACACAGGGTCAAACGTTTTCTCCCAGATAATCTTTCAGGCACCATGGGAAAATACTTCACAAAGATATATTATCTTAAATTATGTATTCACCCTTAGATCTCTATTTAAATTCCATTCTTTCCCTCCCCAAGGTGATGCCAGTTTTCTCTGCTCTTAACCTTTCGCCTGTATTGCACAATTAAGACGAACTTTTCTTTGCAGCGTTGAAGACTATGTTCTGATTTTTCCTTACCCTGTTTGGTCCAAAGGTTACCATTTCACAAAGTATCCTGAGGACATTTTTACTACCAAGAAATATTTTGACAACAAGAACTATTTTTAACTCCTCTAAGCTCTGCTGAGTGTAAAATGTTGCACAGGGTGCTCAGCAGCCTAAGGGAACGCAGCTATCAACGGGATTTGTTTTCTTTGCAGGAGAACAGCAATCTGAATCTTTAAGCAACAAGACTCTGTACACACAGTACGCGATGTACATCTCATCAGAAACATAAAGGGTCAACAGATAGGGGAAAAATGTCCTTAAGACCTACTAGCTGCTTAGATAGAGGCAGCAAGCTGCTGCTGTGGGTTGGGAGGGGTCTGCACACCTGCTACTGCCCATGTCTCGCACTGGGATTTCCAAATCATAGAATCACAGAATGGTTTGGGTTGGAAGGGACCTTAAGGATCATCCAGTTCCAACCCCCCTGCCATGGGCAGGGACACCCTCCACTAGACCAGGTTGCTCCAAGCCTCATCCAGCCTGGCCTTGGACACTTCCAGGGATGGGGCATCCACAGCTTCTCTGGGCAACCTGTTCCAGTGCCTCACCACCCTCTCTGGGAAGAATTTCTTCCTGATAACCAATCTAAATCTCCCTGCTTTCAGTTTAAACCCGTTACCCCTTGTCCTGTCACTACAAGCCCTTGTAAAAAGCCCCCCCTCCAGCTTCCTTGTAGGTCTCCTTCAGGTACTGGAAGGCCGCAATAAGGTCTCCATGGAGCCTCCTGTCTTCCAGGCTGAACAAGCCCAATTCTCTCAGCCTTTCTTCATAGCAGAGGTGCTCCAGCCCTCTGATCATCTTCATGGCCCTTTTCTGGACTCGTTCCAACTGGTTGATATCCTTCTTATGTTGAGGGCTCCACAGCTGGACGCAGAACTGCAGGGGTCTCATGAGAGCAGAGTAGAGGGAGAGAATCCCCTCCCTCGACCTGCTGGCCACGCTGCTCTGGATACAGCCCAGGATACAGTTGGCTTTCTGGGCTGCCAGCGCGCACTGCTGGCTCATGTCCAGCTTTTCAACTCCCAGTACCCCCAGGTCCTTATCCTCAGGGCTGCTCTCGATCCATTCTCCACCCAGCCTGTACTTGTAGTTGGGATTGCCCCAACCTAAATCTACCAGAGAAGATTAATTTGGCCAAGAGATCAACTACCGCATCAGAATGTTGCTGGCAATCTGCTCCAGGATGGTGCCTCCAGGTGCTCTCCCTGCCTTCCCCTTTTTGCAGTATTGGAAGTGATTTAGTTGTGACACAAAATGGGACAAGACCACACATCCCAGAAAAAGCATGAAGGAGAAAAAGCCAAGAGGGGAAAGGGCCAGATGAAAGGAAGACTGGTGCCACTTCGCAGGCTCAGCCTTGGCTGCATGATGATGCTGGGACAGGGGACCAAGGCCAGACGCTCTGCTGATGAAGGCTGCCAGGAGCAAAGCAACACTTCCACGCACCTCCATGGC
This sequence comes from Rhynochetos jubatus, assembly GCA_027574665.1. NCBI lineage: Eukaryota > Metazoa > Chordata > Aves > Eurypygiformes > Rhynochetidae > Rhynochetos > Rhynochetos jubatus. The sequence goes on along the minus strand of CM050690.1, from coordinate 72,529,334 downwards.
AAGTAATGCAAGCTGTGGCATGGTGTGTTTTCAGACCAGCCAAGGGACTGCATTTCACTTCTCTGCAAACACCCAGGAGGATGCTTACACACTACCTGCACGGCCAGCACCCCAGCCAGCGGGACCTGTGTAGCAGGTAGGGCTATACAAGCTCTCTGTTCAGGGGTTAACTTCCCCCTGGCAAATATACTGACCATATGTGCCTGCTCACTAGGATTTCCTATCAAAGCAACATTTTTCCTTTCTCTTTAACTACAAAAATAATGTAGGTTACAGCAGAGGCTGCCCCCTCCAGCAACCTGTGCTCCACCCTGGAGTCATTTTATATTACTCTCCCCAGTGTCCTAAACCAAGGCTGTAGAGATTGTTCCAAATGTGGCTTTCATTTTATGCTAGAATAGCCTCCATTAATGCAATACACCGTGCTCCCTACCTTATGATATTCAAAGTGGAAGCCCAGATCCTGTTTGCTTTTTAAACATCCCCAACCCTCCTGCATTTTAGCTGTGCATACTTCCTAGTGCGTGTCAGAACCTGCCATCCGCTCGCCACTTATTAAAGTTTCAAGAGTCTTCCTTAAAACATACATGAGATTTAGGGAGGATTTTGTTCCAGGAGTCTTCTGACCGTTCTGTGCAGTCAGAGAGACTAGTTTTATTTCACAGACTGGATTTAATATACAGAAACATACTGCATCTGTTTCCAAATATTTTCTTTCTAAAACCGTTACAAAAACCAGTGCCAAAATGTGCTCGTTTCTCTTTAAGGAGGAAACCTACTTTGGATTTCTTGATCCAGATCTTCTTAACACCCAGGCTCAGTTTTGCTTGCTAAAGCAATCTACATCCTCCACCTAATACAAATTTAATCTGCAAGGCTTCTTGCTTGGGCTGGATGGGTCCAGCTTGTCTTTGTTACAGGCTCCACACCACGTATCAGTAGCATCTGGTACTGATTGCAGATCTCAGGCATTGTACTTACAGGCTCTATGGCCAGGATCTTTCTTGGATTTCTGGTCTGTTTTGGATTTTTCACTAGGATATCTACGTATCTTGTTGGATCAGAGATTTATGACTGGTCCTTAGCTTTGTGTTAATTTTTTTGGAGCTGTGATGTTTTCTTATGGGCCAAACCGTGGCAGCTGACCGTATTTGAGAACACATCCTGCAGGTGCAATTCTCCTTTTACATGGTCATAAACCAAGAGTCACCTCTTTAGTTAACTGAGTTACCCTGGTGTAATGCTTACATGTACGGAAAACAGGAACCACTCCTCCATCCCCTAATACCTGGGACTCACCTCCTTCCCTCCTCAATGATTATGTAACATGTCTGGGGAAAAAAGTGAAGTCATTTTAAAAGGGGTGAAAATTAATTTGCCTTTTGACAGTACCCAAAGAGAAGGGGTATTATGAACAACAACAATGGCTCTTCTGTGGTTTCAGGCTTTCATTTGGTAACGTCCCAACCCTTCCTCCCAACTCAGGAGCAGATTATGCCATCAACTGAAAGAAAAAATAAATCAGGCTTCAGTAGCTACACAGGAACATTTTGATCAGTTGGCACAATCTAAAGGTTAAAAGTTCCAATATGCAGCTGACCTGGGGAAAAATAAGAGCAACTGTAAGTTTAAAATTTAAATATTCAATCCAGCTTTTTCTCCAGGACACAATTTTCAGGTGATGAATGCTGCTGAAAGAGCAGACAGCAAGATGTAACCAAGATGGAAACCATGAGCCTCATCTTAGGTTTGCTTTTTTGTCCCATTCCCTGCACAGAGTTAGTCCTCAGAAGAGGAGTCTGGGGGACCCCAGAAACAGAAGTCCCTGTAGGACATGAATGGCAGCACAAGCCTCCTCCCCATGTGGATGCCTGAAACTCACACACCAGCCCTGCCCATCTCCCATGGGATCCCTGACTGGCAACGTGGGGACCATGAAACAAGGGGGACGTGTGATGTGAGCATGAGAGAGGGTTATGTGTGGGGGCTGGGGTAGAGGGATGCTGCCAGCACTACCAGGCGGTTCCCAGTATGTGGCCATACAACCATGAGATGAATTATATGGTTATATTTAATTCTATTTTTCTTTTCCTCACGTGCTAATACAGACACTGATACTGAATCCTCCTCAGCTCAGTTACTTCCCAAGGAGCCTGTTTATACTTGCAAGGAAGTTCTCACCAAATAAGAGTTTCATTGAACAGGAAAACACTTCATCACATGTTCCCCAATAAAGCCCCAAAGTTACTCCCTTTTTCTTCAATAACACACATCCTGCATCCAGATAGACTTTTGCACTGTTTCAGCTCTAAAAGATAAGCTGGTGAGGGTATAATATGCAAAGATCTATAAACTGAAGCGATTGCTCCAACCAGAAAGTTGGCAGCTCCAGCAGGCTTGGCTTTGGACCTTCACACTTCACAACAAACCTCAAAAACCGTATCTGGAAATCAAACTTCAGCTGTGTGTTGGCTGGAGCACCATGACAAAAACAATGTTTTGGTTGTTTGGTTTTGTTTGGTTTTTATTTTTTCTCAAACCTTTCTTCTAGGCGCAGAACAGTGTTTTGGCTTCAAGGCCTCGGAAAAACAGAATTCAGTTTTTCCATTCTGTCATTATTCTAGCAAAACCCTACAGGTAAATAAGTCTCATGTGTTTACACTGATGCCTCTTGGAGACACTTGGGAAGACTGGATAATGGCTGAATTCATAACCAGGCAGGTATCTCATAAGTTAGGGCTTATTCATATTGCTCAAATGTACTTCTGCGGAAACAGGTATTTCAAAGAATTTTAGCCCTTATGAAGCTGCTCTGACTTTATAACCCTCCAGCAGACAGGCAGGTACCTGGAAAAATATGCTCCACAGTAAAACCCAGCATTTAATAAAAGTTCTTTTCCCTCAGAGAGCTCAAGCACCTGCAGAAAGTGAGCTGCTGTCATCACCTCCCTGTCACTAGTGCCGTGACTTGTTCACAGTGGGGGAAAAAAAAGGCTTGACCAGGACCCAACACTTCTTAAGTCCACACGTGCTATCCATTAGGCTGTAAGACTCTGACAGGAGTTAGATACACAGCTCTAAGTCATACACAGTTTATGCAAACATAACTTACAAGTAAATCATTTAAAATAGAAGCACGCAGAAGAGAAACGGAAGGTAAAGCAGGCAACCAGCATGTGCTCCCTGCAGAAAGCACAACTACAGGCAAGTAGGAAATGCCACCAATATGCAAAGAAGGCAAAGGTTTACTCTGAACTTATCACGCTGAATTCTTGCATGAGCTTATGACTTATACAACAAGGTACACGAAATTTTTTAGTCTAAAGGAGATCTTGACTTGGCTTCACCAAGCGACGCATGATTCCTCTAATGTAGTACGTAGCCAGTGGGTCTCCAGTGCACTGCTGTGCATGTTGAAGATTATAAAAAATGGAGAATATGCTTCCTCATATTCTTTAATACTATTATTGATACTATCATTAAATGAGATAATATCCTCTAGGCTGGAAAAACCTCAGGGAGTATGGGAGCTGACACCTGGACTCAGGATTTGTTTCCTTGGTTATTAGAGCTGGCTGAACTGTTTTAACAGATAATGATATCTAATTTAATTACATATCAGACAAAACATTTTATTATCCATCCAGCCAGAATGAGTGAATTTCTAAGTCCTTCTTCCATCCTAAATTTCTTCTACCGTCTCGTGTTTTACCTCTTCAGTTTTCAAGCTCTTCTGACATCCTCTCTCAAGACAGTTCTTTACTTCTCTACTAACTTGCATGTTTTTTTTTTTTTTTAATGATGATGCCCCTAAACTCATTTCCACAGTTTATAATTCGATTTGTGGGTCATCAGAGAGAGCAGCTGAGTCACAAAATAATTCTAATAAAGCACTGAGATTCTGCCTTTCTCATAGACTATTTAAAAAAGAGTCCATTTAAACGCAGAGCCCTGCAGTAAACCCTTGTTGACTTCGAATTCCACACACCAGCCATTAACTTCTGATCCATTTGGCATCAGTACACTTTTTTTTAAGTATTATTATTTCTTTCTCCAATGCGTAACTGGTGAATTATTGAAATCCGATTTATTTTAACCACACGGTTCATCCTGATGAAATTGGCTAGTTTACTAAATAATTTTCTGCTCTGCCGTACATACCGCTTACTTTCCAAATGCAGACAACGACTGACAAACGGATCAGAGAGGAGACAGTTTTGTGTATTGCTGGGTCAGATAGAGAGTGGAAGGAGGAAATCTGTAAGGCAGAGTTTCCCAATTTCCATGGAGGCAAATGGGAAGCTATACTAGCAGTGGCTGTGGTATTGTCAGAGACCTCAGGCATAGATTTGTTTTTCTGTGCAAGGAAGCTAAACTTCAGACGATGCGTCAGCAAGGAAAGCAGGGAGAGTGGTCAGGAGGAGGCGAAGCCATGAACTCTTGGTGGTTCCTTCAGTACCTGCAGCCATGCAAGTGTGACATTCCCAGGGCCACCCACGTACAGAGATCCCAGCTCAGCGTGAATCAACCTCCCCCGCACACCTACAGCCTCAAACATACCTCCTTCCAAAGGCAAAGACTAATCTCCTCTGATTAAGCATTAAGCTGTCAGATACCTTAGAGCCAGCAAGATCCAAACACAAGCCCTAAACCAAGGTGGTGATGAATATACAGTTCAAACCCAAAGCTATTGATCAGATCCATGCAGCATGAGAAATGAAGTTAATATTTTGTTGCCGCCAGTGTCTCTAAAAAATTTTCCCAGCAACTTGAAATTTACAAACTCCTTATCACATTTCTGTTAAAACACGGTTTGAGAGAGAGTCCTGCCTGGCCCACAGCGGTAATTAAAAAGCAGTTCTCACCTATTTAACTTGTAAAGGCTGCAGCAGAGCTGTGTCCTCAGACTTTTCTTAGAGCTCCCGCTACTCAAAAGTGTAGGGCAAATCCTGCTTTGCTACCCAATGCCTGCTGGCTTTGAAGCCAATGCAACTATCGCTCTTTTTATTCACAGGCCCTTGTTTTCAAATAGAGCTCTTTTGGGAATAAGTGTTTTACTTGAATTAATTGCTTTTCCTGTTTGGGGAAAAACAAACAAACAGGTTTATTCATTTAGAGAACTTGGCAGCTGCAGATATTGCCCATTACTTTTTTGGAAGAGATGTTTTACAAAGAATGTTAACCCACAAATTCAGTAAACATATGGGATTTGCAAGTTAATCCAATAAGGCCATTATGGTGATGCTCCAGAGGACTAGTCACCATCAGGAGGGGAAAGGAGACTAATTCTAAAAGGATTTCCCTAAAGCCATTTTCATGTTGGGATGTCAAGAGCAAATTTCCCTTTTAGTAGTGTCCTTTTGGGGGAAAGGAGAAAGATAATGATAGGGGTAACAAAAAAGAAATTGTGCCCATGTGAGCATGTTTCAAATTATATGTCTGAGCTTTAAGGAAAACAAAACAGCCCTTACCCATATTTGCCATTTTTTACACTACAGTGACTGACAATAGGAGACAGTATCCCTTATGTTCAATTATTAAGGTCCAGAATGGCCACCTTTGATTCACACTAATTTTAGCAGCTGTTTATGTGAAAATTGCGCTGTTACTAACATTCATCAAACAAGAAATACAGTCAGTGAATTTGGGAATACCTAAATTCTCAGGGAAGTAAGTCATAACACAAAACCCTTCTGTTTCCTTGGTCCTATGGACCACTTAGACTTGGTATTTAGATTTATCCTCTGCACTGCAGTTCCAGCTGCCAACATAAACTATAGCAACTGGTAACTTAATTCTCAGAGGACTGGATTATTCTCTTTTACAATAGTTTAAATAAGGAGTAGCTGCTGAAAGTCCTTGAAGCAGCACAAGCGTAAGAGAGAATCAGGTCTTCATGAGTAGTTCCGTCTCTGCATTCTGGCATAGGCATAGGTGCCCCAAAATGCACAACATGTATCTGTGTTCCTTATAGGGATTACCTACTGCACTGAACAAGGACAAGAAACAATTAGGATCATTATATTACATATACACACATCCTAAAAAGCACATAAAGAAACACTTTTCACTGCTGTTTTATGAATTCTTAGATAAGGCAGGCTAAATTCCCGGTTGACATAACCCAAAAATTGCTTAAAATATTTATAAGACATTGCCCTCTAGAGGAAACTGAGAAAAATCTGTCTTTCAGTAGAACTTTTTTACAGATGAAGATATGAAATGTTGTTTTCAGCAGAACAATTAGTGTGTTTGTTGGAAACCATGTTCAGTGAGAATGTCACACACTATTTTGGCTCCATTTACCAACCGTGAGTTTTCAAGAAGAAATTCCCAAACCTCTAGCCTATTTTCACCTGGGCTCTGTGTTCAGATAGATGGTACCACAAAGTTTACTTGTTACCACATGTGCATGTTATTCTCTTCACTGTCAGAACAAAAATAGCCCAGGCTATGAAAAATTGGCAAGCACTGAGTAATTCTTCAGTTACTGTGGCACAAAGAACCACTGGTAAATGCATATGAGGATGAGAAGGAGGACATCACTGTCTTCTGGTTCATTGAATAGTTACTCTGGTTGTTTGAACCCATCCCAGTGATCAAGTGAGAGACTACAGGCAAAACGATTGGTCTATCCATCAATTCCTCATCTTGCCAGGTTTGGTTTTTTCAGAAGATCATCCAGTTACCTATAATACTTACTATGGTGAAAGGAAAAAAACCCGATCTTTCCACCTTTTTAAACAATAGAAAAGAGTCTTGGGCATGAGCAAAACCAATAAACTCCACATTTCAACAATTCTGCTGCATTTTGAAAAAGCTTCAGTCCATTTTCCATCAGCCTCTAGTCTCTCAGAGTCTTCATTCTGGAGCCTTTATTCTGGCTGGGCTTCCTGAGTCGTGGATGCTTTAGGGTGAAGTTTGCTGCTGATAATCACATTTGCCCTACTCTTGTCCTGTCTCAACAGGTACAAGTCTGAGCTGCTCCAAACCTCCTGTCAGTGCCTGCCAACTTATCTTTTTGCTGGTACTGGTCTGTTAGAAGGGTTTCCCTTTGGAGGCCCAGTTGATCTTGCTGAGTGTCATACATTTCATCCAGAGAAAGCATCAAGAATGGTGAGTGATGCTGCAAAGCCTGTGATTGATAAATAAGCCCTTCCCGTCTTAGCCTACATCTGGTAGAAAAGAGACAGAAAAATGTTTCAAGGACCATGTGATACTGCTCAGAGCTGGAGGCAAGTGTCACATCAGATAAGAAAAGCAGTGAGTTTTCCATGGAGAAAAAAAGCCCAGCCCCAAAGCCATCCACCAAAGCAGCTGTCTCTGGAGTTATATACCTGCGTCTCTGCTGATTACACCTAGGTTTGTTATGTTTATCCTCTCACGTCTGTAGGTGGCAGGTTCATGCTGACAAGCCGTATCTCTGAGGCTGATGTCAAGCACAGCCTCTGCCTGTGGAACCGTCTTCAGTTCATCATCTTTCAATCCTCTCCACTCCTGTCCTTTCCAAGCCAGGCCTGATTCCCAGTGACAGGGGATAAGCGGGCTTTAAGCTGCTGCCACCACTAATGCTTTTAGCTGTGGAGGGTCACAGCTCAGTCCCAGTGCAACTGCCAGGACAGCAACCATCACACCCAAAGGTACATGAGGTTGGCAAGAAGATACAATCATCGTCTCCTTGCAAAGCAGCTCTGAAACCTTTCTGAGAATGGGAATGCTGCTCCCAATGCTACAAAACATTTCAGTGAAGAATGGAGAAACTGTGCCTTTCCAGGACTCATGGCACATCAGACAGTACAGGTGGGAAAGGACAACCTGCCATGTATCTCACTGGAACACAGTAACCTGGCTCCCGTTGCCTCTTCTCCGGCAGCAGCTCGGTCCTCTTGTCTCATGGAAATCAGCCTTCAGCCCACAGCCTGCTCTGTGCAAAACTTGGGACTTCCAGAATATGAAGAGAAATTCACATTTACAGATTAGAAGAGACACTGTGAATGACTGCACATTGCAAATTGGTGTGTAAGGGCACAAACATTATAGAAAGAGGAAGAATAATGGGCACAAAATGTTCCTTGCTCGTGTTTTTGAACATCTCTGGTTTTAATTATTGATGGCTAAACCACTATTCTGTGCTAGCAAATGAACTGCTGGAGAGGCTGTGAAAGTAACTGCTGCTGTGGCTGAAGGCCTCACCTGCTCCTTGGCTGGGTGGTAGAAAAACATGACCCTTTTTTGTGCATTCCAGCAGTTTACCAATTAGTTAAGTTCTGCTACATCCTGACTGTGCTTCCAGATGACCTGAGAGCATGGGATGCTTGCTGCCTGTGAGGCTGAAAATCCCACTTAGGATGGAAAAGGTCTCTTGCTGGCACTTTGGCATCAGGGATAAATGACAAGGCATGAGGCTGAATCACAAACCAGGCTGTTCCCACAGCAGAAAAGTGGGGAGGGCACAGCTCCCGCCTGAACAGTGGGCTTGTTCTCTCGTAATTACAGCGTGGTCAGAACAGCAAATTAAATGGAGATGCACAGCCATACATTTGGCAACAAGGTACAGACTTCCAAGCAGAGTTTTCACAGCTCAATGGAACAAAACAAAAGCACACAAAAAAGTTCAGGACAACCCACTCTATAACCTCTGAAGTTTTTACGGCTCCTAAGGCAACACCACCAACCTCTGTCCAAGTCTTTTGAAGCCTGATGCAATGCCTCTGAAAAGAAAGCATGCAGAGCTGGGGCTGGGGAGCATTTGCTGCAGATGACCCTGGGGATGTTGGATAATTATACGTGTATGTCCTCTGGGGATAACGCTTTCTACAGACAGAGGCCAGCTCTGGTTTTCAGTGGCAACAGTGTGTAGAAGGCAAACGAGCCTATTGCTCCCAAAATTTTGGGACAAAAATGCAAACACATACAGGACATGAGTTGTTTAAATCAGTGGGCATCATGTTTCACAGGTTTTAGGTAAAACTGAGCTGAGCGAGAAGATAAATAAGATGCAAAGTTGAGGACGAAGGGTTTGTTGAGGAGGCAGTTGTAGCAGTGGGATACTGCAATGACCGTTGCTGCAAGGGAATGGGTTTGCCTCCACAGAGGCTTCACGCGGGGAGGTTGAGAGGGAAGGCAGGAACCAGAGGGTGCGGAGGGGAGACTGGGCAAACCCATGCTCAGGTTAATAAAGCAAAGAGGACAAACAAGCAAATGATCTCTGCTGAGTCTGGGGATTAGTGACCTTCTGCTTAAATCTTTGGCTCTTGAGAAAGGATTTGAGATAAAGCTCATTTCTTCAGAGCAATTTATTTCTCAACACGTGTGGCTAAGTCTGCTCATACCTTTCCTGAAGATATCAAAGAAGGGAAGAAAACAGCTCTTTCTTAGTTTCTTAGTCCCATTATAGTTTAAGGGGGGGAATTAATATTCACTATCAGCGTAAAATACAGCAGAAGTACTTTAGAGGGTCTGGCTCCATGCTCCAGCATACAAGACTTTAGGAACACAGTGAGACTTACACATCCATAGGCTTCCTCTTACTCTGCACACGTTGAGCACACATTCACTGTCTCCCCACTCAAAGCAGCTCAACTGGAGGATAAAACCCTCAGCCCAAATCCCTACATGCTGCTAATTTTCCATCCTCAGGACTCACACCAGGCAGCTCGGAGAGGATGTCAGCATACGCTTCCCACCCCTGCCCCTGATAACGAGTCCCAGGTCTCAACCTCTGTGCCCTGATCCATCACTTAGCAGCATGAAGATTAGTAATATGATATGAAAAAAAAAGGAAACAAATTCAACTCGACAAGAGGTTGGGTGTATTTTTTAGGCCAGTTATGAGAAATCTATTCCCTGAGACTGCATTTGGAGGCTGCAGTCTCCAGGACCACTGTGTTTGTTTTTCTCTGTGTAGTCAGTGCTGTTAATATTTTAACAAGGAGCTCCCACAGAAATGTTTGCCCCTTGGCCAAGGGCAAAGGGCCAGGATACATTTCCATTTGTTTTCGTATTAAAACAAAAATATTTTCTTATGAACATAACCAAGAGAAGGCCCTGCTAACACCAGGCAAAGCAGCTGCTTATACTGAGCAGGACTTTGTGTTGGCAGTACTTTTGCTTTAGGAAGGAGGTGAGGAAACACAGTAAAACAGAGCAATCAATCGATGCAACCTGGCATGCTGGGGAGGTAGGGGTGTGGTGAGTCAGAGCTTTGAGTGATGACCAGGGATAGTTTTCTTGGGGTGATGTTTCCTTAAGAAAAAGGATGCAAAAGGAGATTGTTCTGCCAAGCAGAAAATAAATCCATGATAACTTCCAGAGAAACACAAGCCCATCACAGGCACAGGAACCTGAAAACCTTCCCTTCCACTGTAACACAGGCATTCATACAACCTAACTCCCACCCCGACTGAAGAATGGATTTGTTAATCAAAAACCTCAACTGAGGGCCCCAGCTGATGAGCAGAAGGACCATGGTCCTTGCTTCCCGTTCCCACAGCATGCCATCCCCACATGCCTGTTGCAGTACCTGGAAGCACTTTGAACACACTAGTGAGTAACACAGTGCTACCAAATCCTGCGGATGCTCCGGAAACAACCATGGCCGCCGGTGCAGGGACAAAGTGGCCACGGCAAAGACAGCCAACTCCTGCAGCAGCAGTGTCTTCCCACAGCCCGGCAGAAAGCAGTGCACCATGGAAAATGCAAAATTGGAGCAATGCACCTTGCTATCAAAGAGTGCATATCAAAGAGATCACATCCAGAAGTGATTTCTTCCCAACAAGAACATCTTTCTATTGTAGGGGCAAAGCAGTTTATGACAAAAAATCATTCTGTTCAAACTTCTGAGGAAGGGGAAGCTCAATAAAAAGTGCCTTGAAAGGTACGCTCTTCTGAAACACTGGTTTTCAAAGAACACTGCCAGAGCAGCTCTGCTCTGACACAGCAAAGATCCCCATTCTCCGTTCCCATGCCCTCAGCAGATATACCGCTCTGCGTCTCCTTGCATGCAGGGGTGCCAACATGGGAGCAAAGAAGAAGAGCACCCTCCTGGTGACCATTGTTCCGAGCAGAATTTGGTTCCAAATACATCCAGGGACTGCGTATTGGCTTTCCAGCACCAGCAAGGACTGTTTTGATACAGAACCTCAGTATTTCATCCAGCTGAGCCCAGGACAGTTATTGACTGCCACAGGCAAACAGCATAAAGTACTTTGCACATTTCCAGACCTGTAATTTGGTTAGACGTTCAGTATTGTGCCCTGTAATCAGCTGCTAGCACTTACAGAGAAGTAGCACTGTGTTTAGAATGTCCATGTATCACTACTAATAGCATTGACCTGTTAGGAGAACCAGAACATTAGCTTCATGCTTCCAGCTCTCCTGGAGCATGTAGATGTGACATGCAGTAGCAGCAAGCACTAAGGGAACACCTTGGTCCTGCTGGAAACCCCCAACTTCAGGTAAGGTCAAAGTTTTGCCTTCAGTCGTGGCACTTGAAGCTCACTCTCCATTGCACATCTGATTTCTGAAGGCCTTTCTCAGCATGTCTGACAATAAACTGATTGCCCTAACATTCAGCATGCCGTATGTTGTGCTGGGGAGGAGTCCTAGCAACTCCTCAGGATACTGGCTGAAGAGGGGAGACTAAGGAAATGCTATGCAAAGGTATGGCTGTCAAAATACTGCTCTGTTTTCAGAAGAGGCTCCAGGTTGTGGGTTAAAAAGAAGGCAGCCAGTTCTCTGACAGTATTCCCACACATGGTAATCTTTGGTCATTTTTGGCAATGAGGAACATGATATTTTGAAGCTGTGGTTGGGTTTCCTCAATGACAAAATTATAATAATATCTCATGTTTATACCACACTGTCATCACTTGTAATGTATCTTACTCTGCTTTCTTCAAACACAGCTTGAATTTGGAAATCTATTCAGCACCGATTTTAAAGATTAGATGTATGTGGTAGCTGTGTCCAAGCACTGCAGCTACCCTTGATGAAATTCGTAATCAAATATTTCGAACTGAATGATATTCGTGACAAAATAATTCGTTTGCAAACCTCCCATGACTTGCTCAATGAAGCCCCATTCAGTCATGCTCAAGAAATGAAGGATTCGTCTGTCATCTGCAGGAGTACTAAAAACCTCTCTCCAGTAAATGAGTAATAGCCCAAAATGAGAGGAGCAGTTCCAAAATGCATAGGAAGTTGTTGTCTGGGGGAACATAACCCATGTGTTTTGGAGATACAGTTGTACAGACAGAAGATAAATAAACATGCAGAGTTTTGACTAACCTTTATTCAGTACTCCAATACAGCTCATTTCCCTGCAATTGTGTTTGACAGACACACACAATTTGCTAACTCTGAAGAGAGCAATAATTTTCCCTCAGTCACTAACATCACCAAAAATGCCACCACCTACATCATTCGTCTCTAATGTAATAATACCCTGTTAAGCAGAGAGCTTTGATGATTATCTTTCTGCATAATGTTTCTCTAAATGAAAAGAAAAAAAAAGCAAGCTCAGCAATAGTCAACTTATTTCTGCTGTTTACATGGCAATCAGGTGGAATTTAAGTAAATAACTTTTCTTTAAAGAAGTCAGATTCAGCTGCCCTACCAGGGAGAGACACGAATGATACTCACAGCCGGCTTCTCCGAGAAGCAGCATGCTGCTCTTCTGCACTGTCTGACCCCATCACTGCCCTAAGACCTGTGGAACTGTAGGCGCAGGACAAGCCGTCTGCCTCCCGTTCTCTAGAGGCTGACCACTTCCATAGCACAGCCAGCAGAAGGGACCGCGTGCGCCGGCCTCTCCTCTCCCACTGTCCAATGTATTGGTTTAGCACCTTGGAACAGCGAGGGTTTGCATGGTGGGATGCGGCTGGAGGTGAGGGGATATGAAGCACGGGGTATGTGAGCACACTTCTGCCAGCCCTGCTGCAGAAGTGGTAACCCCCAGGAAAGTGGCAGTGTCGTGAGACTCTTGTGCCAAATTCTCCACTGTTATGGAAATAAATCAGGAGATTGCCTAAAACACCAGTGTGGACAGCACGCTCCCCAGGCAAGATGGGGCTGCCATGGTACTTAGCAAGTGAGTAGTAAACATATAAACAGTGATTTTGCTTGCCCAACCCATCCTGGTGCTACAGGAGCTATGGCAGTATTTTGATTTTCCTGACCATGCTCAGGCTACACTAAGTACATCACACCATAAATCACAGCACTCACACCCCTTTGTATCAACCTGGAAGAGTTTCTCACTCAGGTAGAGAATAATTAGGCAGACAGAAATCAAGCCACGACTACTATTCAGTGTGCTATCCTGCCCCAACACCTTGAAGAGCCAAGGGGAAAGAGCTCTGCTGCTGACACCGTAGCAGCAATATGGAAATGCTCTAGGAAACGTTGTTCTTTGAAGCAGTCTTCCCAGAAGGCAAGCTGATGTGGCCTTTCAGCCTATTGTAAAACTAGGCAGAATTATGGCCCTTCTGAGCACGCTGGTGGAGAAACCTACTGAAGGACTCTCAAGGCATCCCGGAGCAGATGAGATGAACAAGGTGGTAACATGGGGTTGCAGCTACCAGCCAGCTCCCTGAAAGGCAAAACCAAGCACTCCAAACTTACAGCATCCTCAAGGTCCTAAACGGTCACCCATCAACATCACCCTTGTCAAGCAGCAGTTGGCGCTAAGTTAGGCAAGAATGCTCTGGATACAGAAAATAAATCAGGTTTTGACTAAAAGATGTCCTATATTTTGGCCTAAATTGGATACAGAATATTCTAAACCAGGATCTTATGAACAACACCACTGGCCCCACACCACCAAAACTCTGACTTCATAATGGCCAAAAAACATCTCTGCTAAGGAAAAGGGAGCACTTGGTTCTCATTAGCAGCAGTCACAGCTCGCTGGTCTAGTAACAGAGCTTTCCAAAAGGAACAAGCCCAAAATGTAGCCTTCAGGGGTAGGATAAGAAGGACAGATATCCAAACATTCTGGACTCTATTGGGTATTATCTTTCATTTTGCATTAATAATAAGATAACTCTATTACTGGCTGCGGCAAGCAATTCCTTTGGATTTTAGGAACAGTGATATCTGACAAAGGGGAAACAGCAAATGAACTGCTTTTTGCCACAAAACTTCACAAATTTGGGGGTGCCACTGATTGATATTGCTGCAGGACCAATATTTATACACTCATAGAATTACAGGTTTGAAATGACAGAGGGTTGTTATCAGACCTGCAAACCCACAGCCAAGTTCACCTGCCCAGCACCAACAGATTGAGGAGTCACTGTTTTTATTCTGACACATGGCAGCGTGGTCACCCCAAATCGCTGCTGCATTCACTTCCTATTGGGAGCAAAGGCCATGCACTTCATTGGATTATAACTTGTAAGTGTTAACACCCTCCACCCTCCCACCCCAAGGCCACTGTGGCTTTGCAAGCCTGACAACTAAAACTGCAGATGCACCATCAATGAGTCTTCCCATCAATGCTATATTCTCACTGGAAAAATCTGTAAAGATTCAAGGTGTGGTTCCCCCCTGCTCCCCTCCCCAGTATTTTCAGCTAAAACTTGTTATTTTCCCCTGTTGCAAATCTCACTTGCTGGAGCACTTTCTCAGCTGATCTAACATGGCACATTACTCCCAAGGCACATAAAACGCACTGGATTGCACAGACTGCAGAACAACAGGGTTTCCTTTTAAATAAGGGCCACCTCACTAGTGTTTTGTTTCCCAAACTGTCCATCCCCAAGATGCACCTCCTTTGACAAGAGGGGAAGGCTTTCATGCCCTCTGGTGTGTTGCAGCCTCAGGTGTGAATGAGCATGTGCATCCTCACTTTTAGCAGAGAAAGGTCTTTGCCTTTGCAAAGGGAAATGTAAACAAGTCCTCCAGCCCACAAAAAGCAAAGCTGGACCAATAACTGATTTTACAGCATGCAGCAGTTGAAATAAAAAAACAGCAAGAATAATCCATATCATTGCAAGAACCTTCATTTCTGATTTGAACTCTTAAAGGTTTCAAGTTTTCCGGGACAGGAGACAGCAAAAGAGAGCAAATGCAATAAAATCAAAGGGAATTTATTAAAATGAAGTTGTTCCAATCTAAAAAACACAAAAATGTCCTGCTTTGAAAAAGTCTCAGACAACATTAGCTCTCAAAAAAGCTCCCCTCAACTCAGGTGATTCAAGAAAAAATAGAGGCACCTGTAAAAAAAACCCTTGTTGCTGAGTCTGTGTTCAATTTTACCTAAGAAGGCAGTTTTATCCAAACCCAGGAAGACTCCCGTTGCAGTGGAGACCCTCCGATGCTGATGACATACTATTTTTTGACACAGTGACCCCTCAAAATTTTCCAGTGGATGTGCAAGTAGCAGATGTGGGCTAATTATCGATTTGTTTTTGTTACTTATTTTCTACAGACCTTAATAAGGAACCCAGAGCTCTCCCAGGGGCTGGAAAGCACAGGTCAAAACCTCCGCTCTCAGACATAAATCAGTACCGACTGCAACCTGCACCACGTGACGCGAGAGACGGCTGCTCTTCCACCCTTACCTCGCACCGGTGACGTCCACACCGACCATCAACTGGCCGTTCAGAGAAAGGATCTCGTCTTTCAGGCGCACTCTCCCGCACTTCCCGGCTGGGCTGTTTTTCTTCAAGTCTGTCACCCAGATGCACCCGACGTCAAGCACCGGCCCCTTATGCCCCTTCCTCTTCTTCCCTCCTCGACGTTTCTCCCCATAGTCCCCCAGAGCAGGGATGTTCCCAAAGCTCAACCCAAGAACCTCAGTTTTTTGCATCTCCTGGGCCAGGTACATGGTGCAGATCTCTGTATCCGAAGTCCCGCAGCTCCCTGGCTGCAGTTTGCTCTCGTCCACAGAGAAGTTGAGCTGGATGTATTCGCTCAGCTTCTGGACGGCCGAGCGGCAGAGCTGCTGCTCGGCCCCCTCGGCCCCCTCCCGACGGCTGTTCTGCAGCCACTGGCACAGGAGGGGGAGGAAGACCCCTGCGTTGTCCTGTGTGATGGGCATCGCCGTCCCTGTGCATCCCCTCACGGCAGCAGCCTTGCTCCCAATCGGCTCCCCGGACCCTGGCCCTCTGCAGCCCCTGGGGCCATGCTGGAGTGGCGCTGCAGATCCAAAGCAAACCCCATCTAATCTCGCAGGGACGTTTTTTGGGCTCCAACTGACCAAAGGCAGTCAAGGCAGGATGTTTGGTGTGAACACACCGCAGCCGGCCCCACGGAAAGGTCAGTGGATGAGGCGGTGGGGAGTGTCTGTGGCTGTCCGGGTCTGCCTGCCGTCGTGGTCCCCGCTCCGCTGGGAACGATTTCTCCTTCTCACCACAGTCACCACTCCGTCTTGTCCTGCAAGGGTGAAACAGCATGGTTAGAAGTGCCAAATCCAGCGCAGGCATCCAACAGCCCAACCTCCCGGCCGGGGCAGGAGCCCGAAGCGGGGCCTGCACGGCCGGAGCCGCTCTCCTTCTGCGATTTACCGCTTGAGGGCACCAGCCGCTCTTCTCAGCAAGGGAATAAAAGGTCACGATTAGCTCCTGACCTCCCCGGTAAAACCGGGAGTTTATGAGCCGTGCGGGTGCTCCTGCCACAGCTCCAGGCCTATCCCCGACGGAGAGGAGACACTCCAACCGAACTCACTCCACAGACCATCGCAGGGGCATGGCGCGACACTGGTCTCACCAGCGACTGAAGCTGGCTGATGCCGCTGCCGAAGGCAGCTCTGCCCTCCTCAGTGCCAGTGTGTTTGGGCTGGGATAGGCGTAACCCATCACTTCTCTGACTCGGCTCCCCACCATGCCGCTCGAGGGATGGGCAGCAGCAAACACGAAGAGTGAGGACTGGCAGTGGGGTCTCTCTTACTGTCAGCGGTGGCTTCCCGCAAACTACACCTACCCTGCAGGTAAAGCATCTACGGGAGGTGGCTACCCTGTTCCCCGGGACAAGATGTGCAGGTGAATTCCCCAGTTTCCTTCAGTTCGGAGACAGAGGCACTTAGACAGCCAGGAGGCAGTGAGAGCTGGGGGTTAGCAAGCCAGAGGGCGAGAAAGGGTTTTTTTCTAGGATCATTAGGACATGAGACAAGCAAAAACCCTGACGAATCAAGACTGGTTGACCGGTTTCTTTACAGGAGTTATTTTCTAGCAGCGGATGCTGGTCCGTTAGTGCACTGAGAAGCTAGGAGAAGTCAACAGCTTTGAGCTTGCAGCCCACACATCTGCTCCTGCAGACTTGGATCAAGGCGTGTGTTAGGCAGAAGAGCCTCTAGCAAGAGCCTGAAACCTCAAGAGCGTGAGTATAAAGGGACTCTTGCAAAATGCTGCTGCCCAGAAGCTGGATCTGAAATGTTCTTCAAATTCCCTGGCTGCGTGGCACTGCCTAGATAGACAGGAGTGACACAGAGGAAGCTCAGGTAGGGACAGGGACAACACATCAGGGCCACACGTGATGGTCCTAGGAAGAACACACCCATCATCTTCACCAACAGGGTGATGTTACACAGCTCAACAGGGATGGACATCAGCTCAGGAAAGGAAGAACTGGCCCATTGCTTAGAGAGAGGGATTTCAGAGTTAGGCTCAGAGTAGGAGGCATAGGGGACAAAAGCAGAGGAAAGAATAAAGACAGAAGCAGCCTGGGCACGGGTCTAAAAAGAAGAGGTGATAATACAGCCACAGAATGACCAGGAAATAGGGTTAAATCCTCCAAATATCTTAGTTATCCAATGCAGCATTGGTGAATATATTGCTTTTAACACAGAAATTACGGTTTATTTGTCATCTCAGATTTAATTTAAGAAAACAGTGATGATTTAACTGACATAACTGGAACTTGTTGTAGTAAGACACAGATCTGAAACACTGATATGAAGATGCATAGCTTATACACAGATCGGCAGAGAAAAAAGTAGAGGCAGCATCTCTTGGTATACCAAGGATGATGCACATACTTGCTCTGAGGTCCAGAACACAGAAGGAAGAAGAACAGCTAAATTCTCTGATTAATAATAAAAGGGGTAAAAACAAAAACCAAAAACCCAAACACTGTGGAGGAGGGCACAACAAACCCCAAACCAAGACAATTAAATGGATTACGCTACCTGATAACAACTGACTTAATGGTAATGGGAGAATACAAGCATGAGATATCAGCTAGGAAAGGAAAGCGGCAGGAGACAGAGTCCTGGTGCCTTTGGAGCAATATTCTCGCATAACGGATAGGTCAAGTAATCAGCAGAGAAGTGCCTCCAGAGGCAGATGTACTGGGGGTAAGAAGGTGGAAGGAAATTCATGTAAGAATGCGTGTGAAATGATGAAATCTGCCATACGCAAGGGATTGAGGACAGCAAAACAGAAACGTCTGGCTTCAGTACTTTAAAAAAAAAAACAAACCAAACCTGCTAGGCAAAAATTCATGGAGAACAGTTTAAAGGAAAAAGAAATCAAGGTGAGCTGTAGTTTCTCGAAGAAACAGTATTTTGTGCTTAAAAGGCACAGGCACAATAACATCTCAATGCAGAAGAAGGATCAGAAGACTTGGCAGCATCATGAGCTTTTCATTTATCTCAAAGACAAGAAGAAAGAATACTAAAAGGTTACTGAGCAGGAGTTTAAAAATTAGTGTGAGCACACAGGCAGAAATATTAGAAACAACAGGGCTGAAAAATGAAATAATTTGCAGAAGATAAAAAAAAAAATGTTGCCCTTTATATGTGTATAATACCAAGAAGGCAGTCTGGAAAAGTGTTGCTCAAATAGAGAGAAAGTTACTGAAAAATTACACTGCAAGAGGCAACACTGTTTTGATTTTTGCTTTAGTCCTTGTTGAAATTGCCTACTGTGCACAAGGGATTAGTACAGATAATACTACGATACACTATCACTACAAAGGTATATTACCCTCTTCTCTGCCCATTCTAGGGTGAGCACAGTCCTCTGTCCAAGACATGTATTTCCAGACCAGCAGGATGGGACAAACCACCTTTAAAATCCCCTACAACACCAGCTGAAGCCATGTCAGATGTCTCCCTCCTGGCCACCTGTGAGAGCTCAGACAGGTTAGGTGCCAGAAGCCAGGACAAAGGCAAGCGCAGTGCCTGTCTTCAAGGGTGCAAGAGAAGCAGCAAAAGGATGCTACACAGTCAGCCTAGCTTCAATTCTCTGAAAAACTCTAAAACAAAGAAACAGTTTGCATGTATGTGGAAGATAAAAATATAAGCAGCAGCAGATACCAAAGAGACAAGGAGAAAACCGTATCAAATAAAATTAATTTCATAATGGAGAAGTTGTTAGATGTCATTTATCTGGGCTTTATTACAGCTTTTGACACCATCTCAAACAACTTTCTCATAAATAAACTAGGAAAACATGATTAAATGAGACGCGTATAAAGCCATTCCCAGGGAGTAGTTATTAATGATATTCCGTGAAAACAGAAGGACACTGTGAGAGGAGCTCTGCTGGATCTATATAGTCTAGTTCTGCTCAGCACACTCATTAGTGACCTGGACAATGAAAGAGAGCACACTTATTAAATCTGCAGACTACATGAAGCTGAGAAGGACTAAAGACACACTGGAGAACAGGATTAGCATCTAAAATCATCTTGGCAAAAATAAAAAAAACTTCTGTAAAAGTTAGGATATATTTCAGCAAGGACAAGTGCAGAGTACGACAAAAGGAAAATCACACATAGATAGGGTTGGATAGGTGGCAAATCTTCAGGAAGAGATGCAGGATTCATAGTGAATCATTCCTGTCAATGAAGTCTGGCTGTTGGGGGGAAAAAAAGGTCATTGTCCCAGAATGTGTCAAGAGGGACAAGGCCTACCAGGCATTTGAAGCATCTCTGTAGCCTCATGCAGGGCTGGGAAGGTCTCAGCAGCAAAACTGCACAGCTGAAGCAGAGTTCTGACATGACTACCAGTCTAGAAAAGGTGACTTGTTAGGAAATACTCTAGAAATTAGCACCTGCTAGTCTACAAAGGAGAAAGCATTGCAGGTGTGGTGTCAGAACATAAGCTAACGGTCCTCATGTACTTAAAAATGCCCCACAGTTACCAGGAAGAAAAGAGCCATCTATTCCCTTTGCCCATGGTGAAGTAATGGATGTGAATCACATCAGGGTAGGTTTAGATTGGCCATTAGGTAACGCTAATAAGGATAAAGAATACCAAAGCACTAGAGGACACTGTCTCGGGTGACTGGAGTCTCCATTGCTCATGGTCCCTGCAGTGGGTTAGACAAATACCTGTCAGGAGCAATGAATATAGCCAGTCTCTCTTGGGCTGTGGGAGAGAGCAGATCTCTCCATTTCAATCCCTCTTACTTTTGTCCCTTCAGCATCATGCTCTGTCTTACTGAGAGCAGAGTGAGAGGTCACATAATGGGTAACCATCCACTGAGTTATGACAAAGACACCCTTATCGCTGCTTCAACAGCGAACATTGGTAGGGCTCCCAGTAACCACACAGCGTTCAAAACCATTCAAACTCTAGAGATGATCAGACCAGACCACAATTTGATGCCCATTTTGGCCTAGTAATTTAAGGAGTTTTGTTCTTAGCTGCTTAATTTTGACATTGTGTGGACAGGTTATGGGCTGTTCCTTTGCAAACTATCCCTAGAGCAAATGTGATGCCCCAACCTCCAGCTTGGAGAACCTGAAAGCAGCTCTCAGTTTTAGCTCCAGAGTCTCCAAATCTCCTCCTTGTTGGCTAAGGGTACAACTTGACGCTGACTTTAGCTGCAGCTGTGCAGGATGGGGCATTTGCATCCCACACAAAACCCATCCAGCATTCATTTAGGAACACTGCTGGAGGACTCTTCCCCCTCCATGCAAACAAGTCCCTTTGGGGATAGAGGATGATGGGCCACTCCACTCTGCCGGAAGCAGGCAATCCTCAAACCCCCATTTCTCCTCCCTGCAGGAAAAGCTGCAGGCATCAATACGCTGCTGGTTGCTGTCTACGCCCCTGAGCTCACTGCAAAGCAATGGCAGACACTTAAGAGAATCATGTAGATAATTATACAGTACTTTCAAGGGATTTGATTTTCTCAAACAAAACCTTCTGGCTTTGGAAAAAATACTCTTAACAAGCATAAATAGGAAATACTCCTTACAGATGAAACAGGCAGTGTAGTACTGAGCTGAACACCCCTGTGCTGGTGAGAAAAGCAGCTCAGGCTGTCCAATGCCAATGAGAGCAAAAAACAGAAAGGTGGCAAATTGTTCATCAAGGGAAAAAATAGTTCTGCCTGATAAAAATGGCAAGCTCAACACTACGATGAAATTGATTTTTGCTCTTGACTTCCACTGAAGCAGACTCAAGACCCACGTAAGAAAACCTACTGGAGCTTCCACCACCTTGTTTACTTTCTGTAGGTGACAGATCTGCCAAAACATCCCACCGCCTTGCATGGAGTAGAAGACTTATCAACAGAAGACTCTGCTTTTATGCCCACCCTGGCATTGACACTTGCCTGGCATAAACCAGGCCAGCACTGAGAATGGGCAGCCCTGTGTGGGCACAAGTCCCTTGCCCTGGGGACAGGAGTCCCTGTTACTGGGGACAACCTTCCATGAAAGAGATTTTGTCCCCATCACTCTGAATCCCTCTGGGGCTACAGATTCCCACTCGCTGGCCAGTGATTTAATCTTACAGCCTAACTGGGTCTCAGTAACCGTGATCTGTTGGTAATTTTTTGTTTGCAGTTCAAAAGATAAAGCAGACTAAGATTTTGCAGACGGGATGTTTGCAGGTTCAGAACACCTCACTGGAAAGACACTGGGATGGGAAATCCTACTTAATTTACTGGTTATGATATGCAAACAGTTTTAGTCCTGTTCCAATTGCAGGGTCATGACGGTGCAGAGACAGCATGACCACTCAGCTTGAGGAGGACCCCACTTCATGATCCCTTAGTTTAGAAAGACCCTGACCATGCTGAATATTGGGTTTAGGGCTCAGATTTATCCTCCTCTGCTGCAGGAGACCACAGGCTGCATGTACAGCCAGCCCACAGCATGGGACAGGCACCCTCCCCTGAAGGAAAATGAAGCTTTTGGGTCAGATGCTCTCACAAAAAGATGCTGAAGTGAACACCTTCAAAAAAGACGGTCCCTTCTCACCCAGCAATGCCAACAGCCCAAGTACCACTCCTCTCCATCCAGCCACGGAAACAACCAGCCACTTCGAGTGGCTGCAGCCTGCCCAGTCCGGGTACGTGCCTCTTCCTAAAGATGTGCAACCACCACCCAGCAAGCAGAGCAGCCTGGTCCCTCTCCGACCAGACACAAGGATCCTGATGGGCATCATCAAATCCAGTCCCCAGCTATCAGAGCAACTCTTTCACTCCCTACTCAATAAAACTCATCAAATTTTAACGTGAAGTAAAGGGGATTTACATCTCTTATTTTTCTGGAAAGCTGTCCCACCACAGATGGATATGGCATGCATTCCAGCTGAAATGTAATCATAATCTGTTTATATCCACAGGCATGTATCTTCTACAGCTTTCTGCTCTTCTTGGTGTTTATCAGCTCTTCTCACCTTCCCTCCTGGAGTATTTACAGACAGAAAAATCAGCCTTTACCTGCCCTTCTTTCACTCAGCACTCTCACTTAAGATGTGCTCTCAAAGGCTGCATAGCACCGGCATAAATAAACTGGATATCTTCTTGTCCCTTCTCCAGTGAAAGTCTTTAGCTGTGCCTCAGGAAATAACACTTTTTTTTTCCTCTCCAGCCTTTTAGTTCAAAATATGGAGTTAAACATAGGTGATGTAGCTGAAGAAAGGTTGCTTCTTTTAGGCTTTCTTAAGGAAGAGCTATCTTGGAAGAATAAGTCTATTTTATTTAAATGAGTTGAGGCTGGAACTGTCAAAAAGCATATATAGATATTCAGGGCTGTCGTGGTTTAGCTCCAGTCAGGAATCAAGCATCACACATTGGAGGAAAAGGTAAGAAAACCCGCACATTGAGATAAGAGCAGTTTAATAATTGAAAATAATAAAAAAGTATTTAAACTAATAATGCTAACAATACCAATAATACTAATATTACTAATAATATATGATGAAAATATTACTAGTACTAATAATAATATGTAATGAAAATAACATAACGCCCCCTCCCCAAATGATACAACCGCTCACTACCCACAAACCAATGCCCAGCCAGTCCCTCAGCAGCGAGAGCCAGCGCCAGGGAGCAAGCCAGAGCCCAGGAGACCAGACCTCGGCCCACTCCCCCCAACTTATATACTGAGTATGACGTTGTATGGAATGAAATACCCCTTCGGTCAGTTTGGGTCAGCTGTCCAGCTGTCCCAGCTTCTTATAGAGAAGAAGCTTCTGGTAGAGAAGAAGCTGCGACCACAGTTGCAGTATGAGAAACCGACAAAGTCCTTGACTTGATACAAACATTGCTGGGCAACAACTAAAAACTTTAGTGTGTGAGCAACATTCATTTCAGCACAATCCAAAACACAGCCTCATACTAGCTACTGTGAAGAAAATTAACCTGTCCCAACCAAAACCAGAACAAGGGCATAAACACAACTTATTCTTTTTTTTGACAAGTTGGGATTTTTCTTCCTGTATCATCCTCAAAGGAGTGATGTAGAAAAGCTCCAATAATCATTTTATTACAGGGGGAAAAGGAAATATAGAGAGTCATTAAAATGTTCCATTACCAATTTTTAAAAGGTGATTTGTACAAACAGCCAACATGCAATCCTCCAGGATAACCTTTCTGGCATTTCCAGCCTAGCTTAAACCTCTACAAAAATATATACCGAGTTATTCCAAAAATTCATTTCATCCCCTGAATGAGATGGCTTTATAATTGCTTTAAAGGTTATGTTTGACAGATACTGTTCATCTTTTGTATATAGACGAAGGCATCGTACTTGTTTTCCTAAAGTCATCTGGGCATTTCAGCACCAGAGAAATAAATCCACTACCAGCAAAAGACGTCCACTTACTAATTTCTGTTCAAGGGCAGCTTTCATTTGTTCTGCTTTTTAGTTAGCAACTAAAAGCAAAAAAAGTAACAATGGGAAAAAAAACCCTAGGAACTGAACTGAGGTTTTTCACTACAAGACACACTATTGCTGAAAGATGGGTTTCCTGTAACGGTCCGAGGTCTGAAATCCTTCAGGACAGTAGAGAATCTGTTTTATTCTGTATTACCCAGTGGTACAAAACAGATCCCGGCACACGGTTATGTTTCTGCTGAATTAGCCAGAGTGCACATTTACAGACCAGCTTTATGTCAGCCGTAGGAAGGCTACTGATATTTGACCTGGCAATAAAAATTTAAATCTTAGCTGGCTGGCTTTGAGAGATTTTGAACAAATTTGAATTGACAGTGAGTTTTATAGCAGTCAGCATTTTATATCTCATGGCCTCAGTGCTTTTAATCCAGCTGTAGGAGCCCAAAAGCTGGATTTACTGCACAGTCAAACCACAGCCTCAGGTTTGACCTCAACACAAGTTGAGGGAATACAGGGACATGAAAACTGGGATTTCTGTTCCATACCATCAGCTGAATCCTCATCTGAGCTTGTCACCATGGGCTGCCTTTCTGGCCAATGGAGAGGAACGGGCACTCTCAGAAAATGGTTGTAGATCTTTATTTTCAGACTAGATGGATGACATCTTTCAAGCGCACTTTCTGCTCCATTGCCTGAAAAATGTGTCACTAAGTCAAATAGAGATATCTGAATAAGATCAGATGGACTCTAAAACACCCTACTCTAAAACATGTACTTAAACAGACAAATTGGGCACAGAAAAAAAAAATCTAAAATAGTGTAGCTAAATAAAGGCAGAAAGGTTCCCTGCAATGCTTTCTTAACTGCTTTGATTTTCAAGTATTTATGTTGACTACATCAAAAATCAAAAGGCCTGTGCAAACATCTAGACTTCCTAAATCAAATCTAGTAATTGGCAGGATGTTTATACTATCAGCCCAAGCAAGCCCTGAGAACAAAGAACAGTTCACCAAGAGGACAAGGAAATAGCCAAGCGTAGAAATGCAAAATTTGTGTGGGAAATGTTGCACATTACCAATGGCAGAACAGTTAGGTAAAAACATACCCACATACTCGCATTTGTTTTGAAGACCTCACCACCAGTACAATAATGCACACAAATGGGTCTCTACATGAGATATTTCTTTACCAGCTGCTTTCATAGTATCCAAACCACTGGCAATTCTAAAATCTTTAGTGAAGAAAATGAGATTGTCCCCTTTTGTATGAAGAGGGAATAGAGCTATAAAAAGATATGCATTTCACACAGCCTCATCTGAAGTCTTCCTGTGGCCACAATACTACTGGAAAATTTTGTAAGTACCATACGTGCCCCTGCCAGGCACTACGTGGGGCACCATGCCCTCAAGCTAAGCACCAATACACGGAAAAGACACGTTGCGCAAAGATGAGCAGCTCTCCTTCCCTTTCACGACTGCTGTCCTACCTGCCATCTGTGCTGCTCTGCTGTGCACGGGGTAGGCAGGGTGAGGCCATCCTGCCCCAGATGGTGGGAAGGGAGTGAGGGTCCCCTAATTCCACCGGTGTGACCTCCAAGGCCATTAGTATGTCCTCTTTAGCAGCACTGCTCAGGAGAAGATGCCTCAGTTCTCAGAAAACCAACCACTGACCCTTAGTAGAAGCTGCTTCTTACCCTTAGAGCCCTGATGCCATCCACTGCCTCCTTCTTCATTTCTATGTCCATGTAACAGAAGCAAACTCATACAAAAAGATGCATTTCCAAATCATATTGTGTGAAATCATACCAGAATTCAGGGTTCATGATATCCTGGAAAGTAGTTCCACTGGACCAGGAACATGGTGAGATTTTACTGCTACTACTGAAATACTGTGAATAGGTGAACACTGAAAAAACATTTGCTGTATGTCAGCAGGTAGCAGTAAAACTTGGAAGCCTGGTGTTGACCAAAGGCTCCAGCTACCGTGTCAAGGTCAGGCAGCACAAGGCCCTCCCTCGGTGCATGTCACTGCCTGTGTTCAAGTGGCTGGTGTCGTCTGGGGACAGCAAGTGCGATGCCTTTTGGGACAGTGAGCTGACCATGCAGGTGGCCACCGTCTGAAAGCAGAGACAGCCAAAGCCAGTTGTTTTGCACAATGAAAGAAAATACTGAGCCAGAGCTGTGATGATGCAGCTTCACAAGTTTAGGTCTTTTGCTCATTAAACAACACCTAGATAGTTTGGCCTGCTCAGCTTGGTAAGGAAACCTCCAGAGCATACTTTTCAATCTGCCAAAACGGCTGCAGTGCGAGAAGAGATTCGGGGACACACACAGTGAGCTTTTAAAGTGAAGAGTTTGCCTGGCTATAACTGATGGACTGTATTTTCCACCATTGTTCAAATGAATTAAAAAGAAGACGGCAGGGGAGGAAGCATCCATCTGGCCATCCATTATTAATGACAGGATCACATCTAAAAATCTTTCTGATAGTGATACAGAAGCCCTTTACTATGATCGAATTATTCTCTTTAGTCGTCATTCTCTTTTTACACAAACTGTCTTCAGCAGCCAGCCTCTTCTCCAAGTCCGGGTCAGGTGGGACAGTGGAAAAGCTTTGAAAATACTTTTAAAATCTTTCCAGTATTCTTTTACACTGAATGTACTTTGAGTCTTGAAGGAAGACAGTCTTGAATTTTTTCATTCATTTAAACAGAACTAAATGACTTATTTCAAAGACAAGACTTAAAATCAGCTAATTCACACATGATCTAATGTCCCAGACCATATCAAAGCAAACTTCTGCAGCTGTCAGATAATTAAAAATATCTATCTACCTATGAGCACTTGAAGACTACTCAACTTTGTAGCAGAACAGAAAAAGCTTGCTTAAGGAAACAAGTTACTGCAAGCTTGTTGAATGATGAAGAGGTAAATTTAAAGAGTTTCTTGAAGAATGGTGCCCATATGATTCTGCAATTGTTCAGCATCCTCTGTAGGCCAACATGCCTAATCATTCTTTGGATCTCTTCCACTTGCTGAACAGTTCAGAGCTGGTGCTGGGACGAATCACTGTGAATTTTCAGAGTATTCAGAATTAGTTTCTGACATCATTTATAGAAGCAAAAACCTGGAGTAACTTAATTAAAGTCAGTGATGCTTTTCTGGATTTCCTTTACAGTTGCATAATCATAGCGGAAATCTAATTTTAAGCACACAGATTCCTAGAAACATCCCTTTACCAAGTTTTAAAATAGCACGGTGCTTACACATGCACGCACACACAGAACTAGTCAAAACTAGAGACATATAATGTAACTAATAGAGGTAGCCTTCAGATTCATATTTAGGTACCTAAATAAGTGAGCCAGTTTTCAAAAGCACTCACTAATGTCACCTACTCCTGTATGACCTTGGAATAAGCAGTCAACTCCCTACACCTCAATAGCCACAACCCCAAATTTCTCAGTTGCAAGGCTTTCTGAAGGACTGGGCTTCCCTGTAGCCCTTTGAACACTCCTATAGGAATTTACTGCACACTCCAGTTCTTTCTGAAAACAACACTTACATAAAATAAGAGACAAAAAAGGCTTTGTAGATCTGTAATTATTTTTAAATGCTTCCACTCTTCTCAAGACCTTCCTGTGGGAAAGACCTCTGCAATAATTATTCATAAAACAAAAAAATGCAAATAACATGTTAAGTTTGGACCGCACTCTCTGCAAGAGTCATGAATCCAGAATTACAAACAAACCACAAACATCTGATGTTCTAATACTGTGACTCTATATTAAAAAAACAAACGTGGCTAACAAATTGTCTAAATTAAATTTTGATAAGCACCAAGAAAACATACAGCTTAAACCCCTGCAAACTGAACACAGTTGGACGAGGGACTGATGTGATTTTAGTGTGTTACTGGAAAGGCCACAATTTAAAAGAAAAAGAAAGAAAAGAAGGAAGCTGTTTTCTATTATCTTTTAACTCTGAATTAGGACCAGCAAAATTATTATTATTACCAGATTTAACAAGACATATTTCCATATCACTATTCCCAAAATCCATTAATCAACGCTAATCTGACCTAAGCATTGGAAATAATTACCAGCCTACCGTGAGTGCTCCCAAGCAACTGTGCCAAGCAGAGCTTAAGAGGGGACTTTCAGATAATATCCCTCCTGTCTCCGCTTTGCCAGATCTCGTAACACCCCTCACTTACTTATCATCACCAACAGCCCCTCTCACTTCCCAGTACTCTGCATCTCCTTCAAACCTAAGGAAGTCCAGATAACCATGTAGCTGTCACCAATATCTACCTGGAGGCAATAACTACCTTCAACACTTCACTCCTTCTCCTTGAAGGGCCAGTTTAGCCACGTGAAGCACTTTGACATGCTGACAGAGCTCAGCTTTCCTCCATACAGCCCTAACAGGCAAGTAAGAGCACACGTGAAGCCAACTACCCACCATTATCTTAGGAAGTGCATCTTTGAAACCAGGACATTGCTTCACCACAGCCAGCAGCACGGTGCACCTGAAATGCTGGATTTCCACCGCTGGAGGGTCAGTCTCTGCACTCTGCAGTTTTAGTTTAGCTCCTGTTCCTGCTCTCAAGCCAATGCAGAGGTTTTTGTGGCAACAAGGGCCCATCTGTGACCTCTGAAGAACACAAGCTACCGAACCATAACCCTGCTATTCCTGCCTCTGTCCTCTTAACCTCCAGCTGAACTACAGCAGCCTCCCAAAGAACGCACGCCAGACTGCATTTCTCTTTCCCAAATTGAAGGTTAACCCTGCTGGTAGAAACTCACTGGAAGCAATGAGCTGTCACCTCTCAGAGACAAGATGCTGATGATGCTGATGCTGACCACAGCATCCATTTCCTTCTGCACCCAGGACCAGGGATTCAGGAGCCTCAAACCCGTTGGTAGCAAACAGCGTTCAGTTGTCTTAACAACACCAAGGATGTAAGCAGTGCTCCCCAAGAAAGCCTGTGAGACACCAGCCCAAGCCTCCTCTGACCCTCCTCAAGCCATCTGTAATCATGCTGTTGGGGGCAGCCAAATTTTACAGCTGTTTCTGAGGTTTCATACAACCAAGCCCACAATGGTCCTCTGGTTCCAGCAATAGCTGGACAGGGTAAAACACTGAGTCTTTGGTCCAGTTCTTCTCAAACATTTTTTTTTCCTGATTAAAAAATGTCTATTAAGAAAAGGGAGGGGAGAGTGCAGACTACAGATAAAGCAAGTGCAGCTTGGTAGAATGTAAAGGATTTTTTCTATGTATTTGGCAATTATTAAGTATTTTCTGCCAGGACTGTAGGATCTACACCCAACCAGTAGAGCCTGCACTCTCAGGGTAATTTCAGGAGATGCTTTCCTCCTGGTATTCTCCACACAAGCTTCAGCAGTGTCCAGATACACACTGTGCAGATATCAACTTCACCCACCCCTGTTACCACCACGTATTGGTTAAGAGGCTCATTTTTTACCCATTCACACTACATACTATCTCACTAAATCTTCACACAGTCTGTGGCAAAGATTTCAGGCACAGAAGTCACTGTCATGGTAGTTATCACATCTTGGTGCTTTAAAAGACTTGAGTGCTGAATTGCACCCCAATTAAAAATGCATAAATAAGTGTTATGGTCTATAAATAATGATTCAATGCTTTACCTAATCACATGTTTTTATGCAGTCATCATCTCTGCAAAGACAAGGAGCAAAGCCTGGAAAGCAAAGTCTTGCCTTTGGGCATTTTAAATATTCAAGTTTCTGAGTTAATGTACTTACTGGGCTGAACGAAGTAAAAAGCAAGTCCGTTCAGAGCAAACACACATAACAGTCTTTACCATCCCACGCACTGTTGGTATATTAACCATCCACTGGACTTACAGAAGCATCATATGCACTGTTATGTACTATGCTGTTCAGGTATGTGTAATGGCAGAACATATTCAAAAGAATCCAGGCGGGCTTTGGGAAACATGCCAAAGATTTAAGAATCTGCAACAAGATGACTCCCCCACATAAGCTCTCATCATAATCACTCTCTGTAACAGCATATAACCACTGAAAGGAAAAGACACAAAACAGAACCACCACACACCCCTGTTCTCCCCCTAAACCTTCTACCATTAAGCTCAAGCTTCAAAGTCAGCCTCATTTAAACCAAACAGACTTTTTAAAACTAAAAAACGTGCTGCTGCAATGTCGGACTTAAGTATTCCGAATTATATACAAATTTTTGGGTTTTTTTAAGAAAAAAATCAAGATCAGCATAGGCAAAAATCCAGGTATTACTAAAGTACTAATCCTTCAGACACTTACGCAGCTATGTAATATTGCTTGTATCAACAGACTTACAGTGCATCTGTTTGATCATGTGCTTAGAAATACCCTTGGGATCAGGGGCTGAAATATGTATATGTTGTCACCAGAGTATTCCCAAAGACTGTATGGTATATATTCAATATTCAGCATGTATTTCAGCACAAGAAAATCCAACCCACCTCTTCACAGATGAAAAACCTTTCCTTAAACACTTTCAGCTTCAAAGTCATCACGGCATCCCAAGCAAGATACTAAGATGTTGCCAAAGAGAGGGATTTGATAGCCACATCACTGCACTAAATATCTAAGCAAAAAAAAAAAAAAAAAATCACTTTCAGTGCTGTGATGATTAATGTTTCATTATGAGCAACCCCCAGGCAGGGAAGACCCAGCACCAACAAGAAAAACAACAGAGAAGGAAATACTCTGAAACTGCAGCAAGAGCCATTCTTCCCAAGGAGGAAAGCTTATGAGGAGTTGCCAGCAAACACTGACAACCCAGCAGCCAGGAAAACCAGAGCATGACAACATGTTGTTCTTTGCACCCAGCGCCAGACAGAGCGCTACACCTTTCCCTGCTTTGCTAGACCCACATTCTCCTGTTCTGGCCACAAGCAATCATGGACTTGACTAAATAGTGGCTATTTTCAAACAGTTGCTAGCGTGGTCCTGTTTGGGCAGGTGGGAGCAGGGTGTCACATGCACATTAGAAAGACCCCATAAAACCTACGCAACCCCCTCCTTCAGAACAATAAAGGAGGACAAGTGACAAACTCAGAAACAACCATCTGCATGTTGATGGCAGCGGGTGGCAGAAGAGGATTTGCTCGACCGAGCCTGATCCACCCTTGGAGGTGCAGATGGAAGGCATAGCATCCTCTGTCTCTTGCCTGATGATACAGTCACCTTCAAATATCTTCCTAAACCGGCTTAAAACCCAGTGGAGATCCCGACATATGAAGGGATTTCCCCAGGGAGAAGAGGCCAGGGCACTGTGGGAACCCTGCACTGTCCCTGCTCTCCCAAGCGCCCCAAGCAAATCTGCAGCCGCTGGAGACAAGTTTGTCTCAGAGCTCCACCCAGGCACTAAAGCAGGACCATAACACCTAAAACTCAAACTAATGACGTGGCAGCACCAAGAAACCATGTGACAACAGCAGCTTTATCAGCAGCCTGAAAATGAGCTGAGCTGACCCCTCCAACGGCAACCTCAGGAGGTCAAGGTCCTCTTCTGTCTGTCTTCACCTACTTTGCTTCCACTAATCCTACTAAAACATGCAAGACTCCCTTCAGATTACTGCAATAATTCATATTTTGGCTGACAACTTGGATGATATCCAGGGCAGGAGACTTCCTGTGGCTGTGCTGTGTGGAGAGGGGCAGAGGCACGCCGCAATCCAAACTTCACCCCTGAAATGATTTCACAGGACAACCAACTGAATGAGACCACAAAATACAGATCAGAAATTGTAATTATGAATTACAGTTAGAACAGCACTCTTATGACCTGGAAAAAAGGGAATTTTCCTTTAATTCCCCTTTTAATTTTTATTTTTCCAGATCCAGAAGATCTCTTGTATGAACTTACATTGTTGCAAAGTACAGAAACTTATCCAATTATCTTAATATGATCTGGAAATGTGCACCATCACAGTCTTGTAACTCTGGGCCCTACCAGGTGAACCAATGTGGTAACATAGCATCTATTTCAGATATTGTAGCACAACAGTTTGTAACTTTGGTTTCACTTTCTTTGTTCTGTCCCATGATGAAATGCTGGGCAAGTATGCGTATATGAGCATGGCACTTTGTTTCTAAAAGCTAATTAAAAATACATTCTTTAAAAGGAAATATATGGAAGTGACTTCAGAGGCCTATATTTTAAGCTTCTTTCTTTTTTTTTTTTTTTTTTTGACATCTGTTTGGTGAGTGTATGTAATTTCTCCCTTGAATTATTTAAATGTCCCAGTGCTTTTCTCAGAAAAAGAAAACTGAAACCAGAAGACCAGCCTCAAGATGGAAACCACAGTAGAAACAGTAAAAAATTGGGATTCTCATCCACTGGGAAAACCCAGTATTTTCAAGAGACATATTCACTAGAAAATCAGATGAAAACACTTGTACAGTTCTGAAAGTTCCAGAGAACTACAGTAAGAAATCTCCAAATACTGTTTGGATGTCCAATACTGTTCTTGCAGACAAGACTGATGATCACACACCCTCATCCTGCCAGTCCTCACTCTGATGGAAAAAGTCCAATGTGCATCACAGGAGGCAAGCCAGAACAGGACGTGTCGCCTGTTGTGAGAAGCAACACCCCACAAGAATTGCCACTGCAGGCTTTCCACAAGGAACAGCTATTTTACAGACTCTGTTCTCCACTGACGAAACACATTGACAGAAATTTTTCACTGCTTCTACAAAAAGCTTGCAAGTGCCAACCGCAACAGGAATCCAGTAAGGAAAGAAGCATTATTAATACAGGATTTCTTAAAACCATGATCTGCCAAGAGATATTTTAGATTATTTTTCTTTGAATAGGCTTGACACACTAGGTAACAATATTTTTTTAAAAAAGTTTAAGCCCTTGTTTAACTCAGCTACTCATCCCCAGGGTTTCCAACCTTGCAGCCCTGCCAAGTCCTTCTGGGACAGGCAGGATGCTCACAACTTCTCCTACTGCAGTGAAACACTGTAACTTTACATCTGCATCTTAAAACTACTCATCTTTCATTAAAAATTCATTTTAATTCAAAACAAAAAAAAAAGAGGATGCAAGCAAGCTTTCTGGACTGTCATATGAGAGGGATAAAAATAAAGCAGACCAGCTTCCAAAGCAGAAGTACAACACTTGGAGAGGAAGAGGAAGAAAAATGCCAAAAATAAGGTTGCCCGGATACATTATGTTGCAGTTCATAATTTTAAGATGGAAGGAGATGTGCAAGGTTTAGTTTTGTCCTCCTTATCCACGTAGCTGCAGCTCATCAGGACACCAACCCACCCCATGGGCCCTAACAAGTTCCTGTTGCGGGGCTGCATTAGTGGAAACTCCTTCCCGCACCTGCTGACCATCCTCAGACCTCAACCTGGGGACTCAGAACCCCAAAGGAGGGATGACAGCTTGGTTGCAGACCAAAGCAGCTACAGCACATTCAGGAAAAATCATTGCAATGCACCTTAATGAAGATCAAGTGAGCGGGCACCAGCCTGCCACTACTTCAGACACCTTGGGAGTGTGCACTGCAATGCTAATCTTTACATTTAATGCAGTAAAGGCTTTGGAGAGCAGCGATTTATTTAAGAAAGCAGGCAGAAATCAAGACAGGCTGCCCTTTTCAACAGGCACGCAGTGAATCAAGAGCAGGATTGTGCCCTGGGGGGGGGGGGGGTTTGCTTTCTTCCTCCAGCAAACAAGTCCCAGCCTCTCCCCCCGCACACACCAGACACTACCTTCCCAGCCACCTCCCCACTCCCCTTTCCTCTTACACCCTCTCTTCCTACCATCATTATTTTGGGATGTTGCTATCAAAACCCACCCTGTGGCAAACATGTCCCATGCCTGAACAGCCCCACCACTCTAAACCACAGCAGTGGTTCGGGAGGCTGAAGAAAGGATTTTCAACCCCCTCAAAACAGGGCATTTAGAAACCAAGCCCCCCACTTCAAAAGCAATGGTTTCTAAAAAACTACAGGCAACCTCAGAAAACTTCAGACGTATTTTCTGAGTCACTAAAATAAAAGTAAACTTCATCTGGCACTGGGAAGCAATTTTTTTTCTCTTGAAAGCTACACAAAACATTCATTGTCATGAGGGTGGTGAGAAAGCAGAAATTCAAAAATTTGACAATTTAGCTACAAAAGAAAGTTCAGGGCCCAACCGGGACATCACAGCTGAGCAAGCTCCCTGTTGCAGCTTTGGGTTTGCATGATGTCCTCATGTGCTCTCTCATCCCAAGGATGAAGACGGTGGCTTGGCTGAGAAAAGTCACCTTCCACTGCTGTGGGGTATGGAGTCCTGGTGGGTGCACACAGCCAGGCTGGAGACCCGGCCATGCAAGTGTTAGTCCTTGCGAAACGGAAGGCGCGGGAACATGCTGCAGCAATGAGCGGGACCGGAGAACTTCCAATAGTCTGATTTTGACCTCCCTTGGATCATCAGAGGCAATCACTGAGCCCCAGTTATCACAGCTCAGCTGAGCTGCCTGAGTTGTTTTTGCCTGATCCAAACTTCCCTGTGTGCCTGAGCCCGAATTTCCCCTCCAAACATATTAGGATGGCTTGCACTCAAGTCACCTCTAATTTTTATTGCCTGCTCCAGACCAGGTTCCATGGAGTGCTGTGAACCATCTGTTGGGGACAGGAGGTTTCAAGGTCCCTCTGATCAGCTTTCCATTGAATAATCAGTGAAAAAAAATCTTCCTCAGTTTTACTTATGTATATAACACTCCTTGAACAACAGAGGCTGAACAGTGCAAGGAAATTTCTCGTTTACAGGTCTGTGCAAACGTGCACATCCAAGTGCTGGAGTGATACCTCAAAAATCATCCTTGTTTTGGACAGAAAAGACATCTGAGCACTAACAAATAGAAAATCTTCCTGAAGCACCAAATATGAAGACTTTGTTCACACTCTAAGGAACTATAACGTCTTACAAAAATAAAGAATAAATGCTATTTTAACATCACAGAAATAGTTACTTATGACCTGTCAGGGTCAGGGTGTTTCAGTGGAGCTGTGTATGTGTTACCATGATTACTACAAGACTTCCAAGCAAATTTCTTGGACTTACATTCAGCAGAAAAGTATTAAATGAATCCCAAGAACCTGCCAGCTTTAGACTTCCCATTCTATGAAAAGCCCTTAGGCAGGGAACTTGCTGCTAAGAAACCCAAAGGTCTGGAAAAAAATCAAACCGACTTTTTGCAGCCATGGGGATCTGGACCTTATTCTGCTCTGGTTGTATATAATTTTTTAATGTCAAAAATTCTTTGCATTAACATGCTCTTCTGTCTTGGGCAAGGACAAAGGGAGATAAGACTTCTGCTTTCTTGATTTTAACCTAGTACAACTGGCTTCAAATGTTGACTGCCCTTTTCCTGTCAGAGAAAGCACACTAACCTAGTTTGGAAGGTGCCTCAACGGGCCTCTGCTTCATCTCCCTGCTTGAAATGGGATTGAACAGGGCCAGCACATCCCTGCAGATTCTTCCACAACAAATTTTTTCAAATCTCCACTGATGTGGATTCTCCAGCCTCTCTAGGCAATTTCTCCCAGTGTTTCCCACCCTTATAGTCAGAATTTTCTTCTCTAATATCAGAACCATTCCTCCTTTGTAGCAAGCCTATGTCCATAGGCCATTTTCTATCTGATGTTAGAAGAAGAGGGGGTATGAGAGTTTGCATCTTTTTTGTCTTCAAAATTCTTGGAAAATCACAGACACAGAGCAAAGGAGAGAGAGGACCAAAAGATACAGACAGGGCAGAATTCCTGTGTTAGTTTTATTAGCACATTAGATAAATTTGTCATTTTTATTTTATTCTAAATGCTAATGTGTGGCAACACCAGCTGCCAATTTAGAGAGATATACTTGGCATGCCAAGATTTATGTCACTGAGATTCGCATGCATTACTTAATTCTTCTGATAGTCACCAACCCTTCCAGAAAGACAGATTTACTTGGCGCTCTTCAAAAAACACTTACTTGATGAACGATGCCAAATCATGAGCCTCCCAAACTCAAAGCTCTTTGTCTAATGAAAACTATTACTGCTTTTTAATAAGTTCTTCAGCATTTAAAAATAGCACTCCTAATTTCCTGCTCCACCGAGCACCACCTTGACTTCAAGTCAAATTATTCACAACCTCTTCTCCACTGCCCCTGGGGGATACAAGTCTTGCATTTTGGGGCTAAGTACTTCTCTCAACAGCTGTGAGAAGCTCTCTGAAGCAGGAAAGAGCAACTCACTCCTAACAGTATCAGACATCAAAGCCAAGCCACCTTGTTTCTTACTATTTTAACCCAAATGTTGTAGGGTAACAAGCAGCAACACCAGCAGGATTTCTTTGAAGCAACTTATGTTGCAGTGCATTATACTGTGGGAGAGCAATAGTATTACATCAAGAGCCCACCAAAGAGATTAACATTACCACGCAAGCAAGATTTGGCAGATTTTGTTTGCTCCAGTTCTTGCCAGGCACATTTCTTCCAGGAAAACACCAGAGGCAAACTACCTCCAACACAAAGTCAGACAGCAGTGTGTCATACTGTGGTATAGTGTCACAAGCCTTAACACTAAGCAGCTGTTTCATCCCCAAAACCAGTATGCGGGTCCTGCACAGAGCCCTGCAGAGAACATCGGATCTCCTTGCACAGGCGTCACCCTAAGATCCAGGCATGCAAATGCTTCGAGAACTAGCAGAGCCATCACATGGGATGAACCTTCACCCTTCACCCCAGCACGAGCAGCATCAGGACCCATCGCACCCGGAGGGCACAAACATCACCAAGACCAATGATCTGTGTATTCCGTTGCCTTACCCTTTTTCAGAAGTTTGTTTTTAATTTTTTCAGACCTCCAAATCCACTAGATTTCTTCGTACATTTTTGTAAATGACTTTTTGGGTTGCTTTACTCTTTCTTGTTGACACTTCATGCATTTCAAATATTCTTACAAGTAATTGAATCTCTTAAAAGTCTGGTCCTTTCCCAAACTGCCTGGCTTCCTGGAAACCCGACATTCATCAAATGCTTTTACAAATCTCCCTGTTAATTGTTTCATTAAAACGCATCTTTCTACAACTACATTTTTGTTTGTAAGCCAAAAAAAGAAACAGTGCACCCTAGTGTGACCTACTTTTGTGTGAAACTAGAAAAAATGGTTTTAAGATGGGAAATTAATTCTGCACAATATCTGCCGTTTTAAGTTCAAACAGAATTTTTCTAAGGACTTCAGGGAAAACAGTGTTTTTCTGACAAAATGCTGTAACTGAGGGCTTGGCCAAATGGTAAATATCGAACACCAAGAGAGCGCCCCAGCTTTGTCCTAATGGTCTTATATTATTTTTGAATCTGCAGCCTATGCAATAGGAGAAAAAACACTCAAGCACAAGCTTCCCGCATTTTGGGACAGAGTTATGCAACGTTTCTGATAAGACTTTGCACCCCGGTGTTGTGGATCTATAAAACAAATACCAGCAATTTCTTTCTCTGCGAACTTTTGTTTGGGCTGCTGACCCCTATAGCTCATACAAACTGCTTATTCCTGAGCACACAAGTTGTGCATCTTGAGGAAACCCCTGGTTTGTCATGTGGATAAAACACAAGCTGACTCCAAGGTAACTGCTTGCGAAGGTTGTAACTGCACAGGTAAACTTCCAGAGCACGCTGCAGAAAGAGGGCACATGAACACGGTGGGAACACGTACTCATAAAACATGAAAGGGTCCTTTTGCAGTATTTAATGATGACCCCCAAAATACATTAAGAAGTCCATTAGAAGCTTTTATTCCAAAAGTTTAAAAAAATTACTCCATCACAGTAAATGGGAGTGTTTATGCAAAGCTTCCAACAAACTCAACAGCAGCTTCTCCCCAGTTTTCCCATTTGCAGACTGAGACAACCTTCAGTTCACACGTGTGTGTGACTTCCCTGTGCTAAGGACTCAAGTGATGCAAACGTGAAATGAGTTTCTATAAAATAAACAGGACGTGAGTGTGCAATGTCTAGGACATGGCAGGTCCTGCCTCCTTCTCCTACGTTACAAACCTTCCCTGAGAAGTATTATCCCTCTTTACTATATTGCCTTGATGGACACAGACTGCTGGAAAAAAACCAGCCCATTGACATTTTCCTTCAAATTTTTCCTCAGAATATCTTTCTTTTGGTAGATAGATGGATTTGGGGATGGGAAAATTTCAGTCTAAGGGTAGTATGAAGAAACAGCCTCAGGAAGCTTGTTAAAAACCAAACTTTTGACAGTGTGCCTGAATATATATATGTGCTTTTACATATATACGAAGAGAAACCACACACAGGACATCCTATTCTCCTACAGAAAAATCATGAAAAGAACTAACGGTTCCAAAATAAGGCTAATATTGTGGGTGTAGGACAATTTTTTTTTTTAATAGCACTGCTTGGAAAATTACTTCTAATTATAATTATAGGTATGTGAATTCCTTAAGTAAACAGCACATTCCCTAACTCTTTATGCTAATACTCCCTTGGCCTTATTATTAGAAACCTGGACTTTGGCCACTGAGCATTTTTGTACTGCCTTTAATCAGAGCTTTCTGAAATCAATACCATCCATACGCTCCAGTGCACCAGGCTTGTTCCTCCAGGGTCAGGGAAGACACCCAGTTTAATACACACTTAATTCAATTAAAAGCTACACAGCAACTGCCTCTAGTAAATTTTAACCTCTCCTCCATGCATCGTTTACTAACCCGCCATTAATTAAACACAGTTATTAAACTAGCGTGTTTATAATGACTGTATTTTCCATGAATGAACAAAAGCTATTTATGGGACCCAACCAAACAGCGCTTGTTCATTCATGGTGGGGAACTGAATGCGGATGCCTGAAGCCAGCTGGCATTTTGACAGCACAAAGAGCAGTCAACAGACAGATAGAGGCAGGGCAGTACAAATATCTTCTGCCCAGAAGAAAACACCATACTGGAATATTTAAAATTCCTGCTTTGAACATTTACTGCTGAAAAAGGCACCACTGCCAGGTGCTTGGATACCCAGATGAGCCAGTGCGTGCATAAATATGCCCAACTCATCGGTATAACCATTCTGCAGATCTAACGGGTTGCAATCCATCGTTTTTATAAGTGCATTTGAAACGTCTTGGCACAAAATTCCATTAGATATTAGGAAATACTAAATACTAGTGCTGCCACCACCCTCAAATGTGTGTCCCAGAAAACAAACCTGTGGAAAGAATCTGCTTTGGATGGCGAGCGATGGAAAGATGCGGCCACAGACGGCTGATGGACAACCCCTCTACGTAAGCAGTGGCACAGTGTCATGAAACACCCAAACCTGCGCAAATGGACAGGGATATAGGACGTGCAGCCCACACCTTCCCACTAAACCATGTTCTGCACCTTCAGATAAAAAGATTAAGATTCTCCAGATGAAGCGTCAGATCACTCGGCACGTAGGTTTGACATTGCACGCGGTCTAAGGCAGCTGCGACGCTCAGATTAGCCACAGGTCTATCATCGTGCATTATCAGATTTGAACAAACCAGTCAAGTGACAGCACAGCCAGAGAAACAAAGGATTTTTTGCTTACACCACTAATGCAGGAATGTGTAACAGGCACAGGGAAACTCACGTACAGATTTGAAATGAAAAAATAAAAAGAGGGCGCGGGTTTGTCTGTCTTTGACAAAATAAAATGCTAGAAAGTTTTGCGTATGTGTTTTGTCATTCATGTGTAAATATATGACCCAACCCCGCGCCTCACTCCAGCATTATTTCTATCTGGGAATGTTTTTGCTTAAGCTGAGCAATGGGAGAGGAAGACTGGGTTTAGACAAAATCAGCATGAAAATTGAGAGTCTTTCACCTAGAAATGTAGAGAATAGGGCCATTCTCAAGATGCAATATCACATATTTGTCATACTGGTTTCAAGTCCCGCACGGGGAGGGCAATTAAGCCCTGGCCACCTGCCTTTTGGATAGATCCTGTTAATATCTTATGTTTTTTACCAGATACTTTCAATATGCAGCCTGGATGACACTGCAAGGCATGTGAAGGTGAGACTGGGGCTGCAGGTCCCTGCTGTACTGAATGCTGAGGCACAGTGTGCAAAAGTAGAGAACCTTCAACACTGAAAGGACCACCATAATTCTGCCCACTAGGGACATGGGGTCCTTCTCCCCAGAAAAGGGAGATTCCTTACAAGGAGAGGAGGAAACCGGGTGAATAGTCTCATCCTAGGGTCAGTGGGCAGAGGTTGCCGATGCCGTCTGATGCCGTGACCTTAGATCCTCCACCCTGGATTCAGGGGGATGGTTTGGCAAACTGAGAGGCAGTTCTTGTCACAAAGTCATGTATTGCAATGGACAAATGGCTTAACATCCAGATGCAGATCAGTTACGAATGGTGTCCCTCAGGAGTACCATACTGGGACCAGTTCTGTTTAATATCTTCATTAATGAGACAGGCAATGGGATCGAGTGCACCCTCAGCAGCTTTGCAGACAACACCAAGCTCAGTGCTGCAGTTGACATGCCTGAGGGACAGGATGCCATCCAGAGGGACCTGGACAAGCTCCACAGGGAGCCCATGTGAACCTCATGAGGTTCAACAAGGTCAACTGCCAGCTCCTGCACCTGGGTCAGGGCAACCCCCGGTATCAATACAGGCTGGGGGATGAAGGGATGGAGAGCAGCCCTGAGGAGAAGGACTTGGGGGTACTGGGGGATGAAAAGCTGGACATGAGCTAGCAGCGTGTGCTGGCAGCCCAAAAAGCCAATCGTATCCTGGGCTGTATCCAGAGCAGCGTGGCCAGCAGGTCGAGGGAAGAGGTTCTCCTCCTCTACTCTGCTCTTGTGAGACCCCACCTGCAGTTCTGCATCCAGCTCTGGGCCCTCAACATCAGAAGGACACGGACCTGTTGGAGCGAGTCCAGAGGAGGCCACGGAGATGCTCCGAGGGCTGGAGCCCCTCTGCTATGGGGACATGTGGAGAGAGTTGGGGATGTTCAGCCTGGAGAAGAGAAGGCTCTGGTGAGACATTACAGCACCTTCCAATGCCTGCAAGAAAGCTGGGGGGGGGGGGGGGGGGGGGGGGGGCGTTTTTTACAAGGGCTTGTAGTGACTGGACAAGGGGTAATGGGTTTAAACTAAAAGAGAAGAGATTTAGACTGGATATAAGGATGAAATTTTTTATGATGAGCGTGATGAAACACTGGCACAGGTTGCCCAGAGAGGTGGTAGATGCCCCATGCCTGGAAACATTAAAGATCAGGTTGTCGGAGAGGGCTCTGAGCAACCTGATGTAGTTGAAGATATCCCTGCTCATTTCAGGGGTTTTCCTAGGTGACCTTTAAAGGCCACCTGCAACCCAAGCTATTCTGTAATTTGCCAACAAACAGCAGAAAGGCAGATACATGGAACAAGACCATCATGGCCATAAACCCCACCCTTGGATCTTCTGGTTTCACAAATGGAAGCAGTTCAGAAGATAGGTTGGATAAGAAGCACAGAAACATTCTTCTAACCCCTTATTTTAAAATTGTCACAAAATCCTTATCTTGTTGTGCTTCATGGTCAGAAAGAAGCACCATTCTTTTCTAGCAGCATTATTACAAAGGTTTCACACGTGTTCCCAACAGTGCTGGTACACAGCCCCTACTCACCGTACACATTTGCAACTCAGGAGCAATTACCCGTGGAGCATATTGCATTTTGGCGTGCTCATTTGTCTTCTAACAATTATTCTGTTTTCCAAAGGACAAACTCCTCCCCTAGCACAAGCAGATGGGGAAATGTCATCTCTTGTTCTTAAAGGAGCTTTGACCAATGTTCTGACTTGGGCATTAAATAGAGCAGAAGTCTGCAGAGCTACCTATACTTCATGGCATATATTTTTTTTATGCATGAGCTCTGCTGTCAACTGTGTCAGCAGGAATATGCATGATGTTACGTGCAGTGTTTGTCAGCCGGTCGCTTACTATGCAGCAAGGGCCCGGGAGCAGCGAAGAGTGGAAAATCAGAGCCCCCTTCATTTAAATTTATAATCTGCAAAATCAGGACAAGGAGGGAAAATAGCAGAAATTGGCCCACGTAGTAATATGTAGACCAAGATTCAAGATGCTGAGGGTGCAGGATAGTTCTGGAGCACTGGCGATGACTCACAGCCTGTTAAAATACACAGCTCGAACACCTGGAGGAATACAACACTTGAAAACTGCAAGGCAGCAGAGCCTGCCCCCGGACCAGGGGAGGACAAAGGCAGCTGAGTGACAGGGAACACAGGGAAAGGGGCAGTCTGCCAGGCGTCCCTGCTCAGCCAGGGGCACGGGAAGGTGGAGAATGTCTCCCGGGGACAGCCAGGAGGGATGTCCCTCGCTCTGAGGCAGGGTGTGAGGGGATGCACTTGGCACCATTCATAGCACAGCTGGAGATGACAGCGGGCTCCCAAGGCGGGAACACAACAGCACTTCATTGCAGCCAACAGCTGGCAATGGTCACTACGCTCAAAGGCTGCAAATCAGTTTGTGTTATCATCTCCTGGGTTTGCATGCTCGCAACATAATCATATTTGGTCTCCAGAGAAAGATCTGCCTTTTTTTTTTTTGAGGAGGAATAAATAGTTTTCATAAAAAAATCTTTTATATTGATGGTGAAGATTAACGGGAGAAGCACAGTTGCCAAAACAAAGAAGAAACATAATTGCATTTCAGTTCAACAAATCTCTCTGAAATCTGGGAGAGGCATGAACCTCCGCAAGGAAGGAGGTCTGTTACGGTGGGGAAGGGGGATGTAAGCAGCTGTAGTAGATTGAGCCTACTCCCACTTGAAGGACATACTTGTAGATACCCACGAATAACTCTCCAAAGCAATACGTATCACAAAAAGCAAGCATAAAAAGAAATTTCTTCATCACGTGATTCTCTGAGCTCAACA
The DNA here is from genome assembly GCA_027574665.1 of Rhynochetos jubatus. Classification (NCBI taxonomy): domain Eukaryota; kingdom Metazoa; phylum Chordata; class Aves; order Eurypygiformes; family Rhynochetidae; genus Rhynochetos; species Rhynochetos jubatus. The sequence continues at coordinate 72,486,326 of CM050690.1, read as the reverse complement.
TCAGTCTGTACCCAACACCTTCAATTTTAAGCTCCCCTTTATAAGCAAGCTTACCAACACTGCTGAGACTGTGTCCAACAGTAGTTGGAAAGCTAGATTTAGCTCAAACATACTGCATATCTGCAAATTTTCCTCTTCCTCACTGTTTAAGATGTACATTATAGATTCCATACATCAGAAGGCAAAGTGTGGCATGTGGGCCACCACTGTTAGTTACAAACTTTGCTATCCCATTTACAGGTTGGATGGGTTTATTTGTTTTTTTATATTAAGCATCAACCAATGGGGGTAAAACAAACAGCGCAATGGAGTTAGCCAGCCAAGTTCAGTGCCTCAGATGGGACCCCAGAAGACATCTCAGTGATGTGCTTTGGCAATTAAACCAGACTACTGGTAATTATGCATACCAATGACTGAAGGATGTAGTGGCAGATGCAGCTGCAAACACCTTTTAGGTGTTGTCTTGTTGGCAAAATGGGTGCTTAGAGAAAGTACAAAATACTGCAAATGCCACGAAGCTTGGGCTGCACATCCTTCCTTGCCTCCACGAGGGAATGAACCCCTGTGTGTTGGTATGGTTCAAGTCCTTTCTTGGCTGTATGTTTGTTCCTCCTCTGAGTTGTTCTTGGAGCGTAACTCTTCTCCTTCGCATACAGTAAGGGCCAATGTGAGGTTATGCCTGACTTTTTAGGTCAGAATTCTGGTTAGAAACTTGCCCTCTTTCTGCCCTCTTCTGAGCTGTGAGGATCTACACACGCAGCTATTTCTCCCCTTGTTTCCAGCCCTTCATTCAGGGATCCGTTTCAAGATTTCCTCACAACATGATCACACACCTTCAAGAGAGCGTTTACGTCGCCAGTGGTGCCTGTACTGGGTTTAGATGCCTAAAATCCCTTCTTTTACCTGGATTCGGGCACTTTAAGATTTTACTTTTGAAAAATGAAAGGGCCAAATGAAAGGTGAATTGAATTGTGCCAGCACCCTCACTCAGACGGAACAAAAGCCACGTTGCTCGGCATCCCTTCCAGCAGCATCCCACCAAGCCTGAGCACTGGGTTGCACTCTTGACAGCAAAAGCTTAGAATAAGGCACTAGAGCAAGGCTGGATTTACGCCCAAAACCCCCATCTCTGTTCCTCCATCCTAACCTGGCTGACAGCATCACCCTCCCTCCTAGGGTACTGAGGCTACCATGGCCCGTGCAAACCTGCCTGCGGGGCAGAGAAGCTGCAGCAGCGTGACGAGCATGGCTGGGGGACACATCTCCACCAGTCCAGCAGCCAAGTCCTGCCAGAGAGGAGGAGACATCCCAGCCACCTCCCTGCCAGCAGCACTGCCTCCTCAGCCCCAGGGTAAGCTGCCCAGGGCAGAAATTCACAACGCCAAAGCCAAAAAGCTTTTTGCTTGTTTTCAGTAGCATACCAAGCATCAGTTCCTGTGTAGAGGAGGGGACAGACCTGCACAGCCTGAGGAGGACATGAATGTGCCACCAGCCACTGCATTGTGGGACTGCACCCAGAATACTGACAGGACCCAGGGTACACCACACGAAGGCTCTCGCAGGCAGAGCAAGAAGCTTTTCAGAGAGGTTAACACTGCTCTTGGCCCCACAGAGTTTGGAGCATAAAAGGTATTCTTGTATCAGACAAGAGTAAGAGACTCTTTAGGGAGGTTAGGGAGACAAAGACAGATGTAATTTGCGAAGTTAAGCCATTTCATTCATGGAGCTGCTCTGCAGCACTTGCAGTATTGACACGGGCAGACAGTAATTGCCAGGATTGTTTTCTGCTGAGCTCTCACTTTCCAAAAAGTCATTACCCAGTCAGTACAGAAAGTCATTAGCTAATCCCCTTAGGATCAGACTGTTAACAGAATTTGGTGGACTGCCTGGATGCTGGCTGAAAACATTGTGTGTGAACACACAAACGAAGGAAACATCTTAAGCATTACTCAGTGGGGTCCTCAGCTGCACTCGGCAGAGCCCCGTGCTCAAGCACTGGGTGCTTTTATGTGCCAAGTTCAATCCAACCAATTTCCCAACACAATTTTGGAGAATTTCTGAACTGCCCTAAATTGCACCAGTCTGTAATTCCCCATAGTCACTGCTGCTTTTCTAACAGCCTGTTCCCTGTGCCAAGAAAAGGAAGAGCTGCAGAGGTGGCTCTACACCAGGGAAAAGATGAGCATCAGTGGGCAACTCAGAGCATGTTGGGTGCCAGAGCGGAGCACACAAGAGCTGTCCTCTCTCAGACTGCCAGAGAACAACTTTTACACAGCATCTATGCTAATTCAGCAGAAGCAACAATATGCTCACTCTTGATCCAAATGAAAATAGTACTGCAAGACAAACCAGTCATGTGCAGAACCCAGATTAACTAATACAGGACCACAAGCTGAAGAAAAAACAACCTCAGGATTAACGTACAGGGAATTGGCTATAAGAGGCAAACGATATCAAGGATACTTGGATTTAGCAAAATCAGGGAAACTAGGGAAAGAGAAAAATCACAATTTGAGATGAGGATTTACAAGGATTACTTCTGAAGAAAACAAATTCCAGGCAGACTCCTGGGGTTTGGTGGGAGACCATTGCTGGCCAGGGTGAAGGCAACCTGGGTGACAGCTTGAGTCAACAACGTCAACTTCTCTAGAAGTAATGTTTTAGTTAAGCCATATCTTGTTTGTAAAATCACAGCAGCTCTGGTTTTTTAACGATTATTTCACCATAAAAATGTGTCTTCATATGAAAGACAGTGATTTGCGCTGTCAGTTGACAGAAACTGGTGGTTACCATGGGAGAGAAAACAAACCAGTTCCTGGTAGGTCTACAAATCCCAAGTACTTCCCTAAATGAGCTGCATGCACGCAAAACATCCCACTTGGGCCCCTGACACACAGCAAGGTGCACTGCTCCACACATGGTTGTGGTGTGGTTGGTGATTTGACGATCATCTCCACTTTGTGGCCTCCATGACACGATGGTGATGGAAACAGCCCAAGGTAAAATGATGGGGGGGGGGGGAGGGGGAACCCACGCTGATTTATGACGTACAATGTCACATTTCTAAAGAGGTGGGAATGCACTAAGAACCTGCCTGTAGATACTGACAGTTTTCTGAGTTTATTATCCAGAGTTCAGACCTGGTATTTAACCGAAACCCCCACTCAAAACTGTGAGCACCCCAGCTGTTCTGAAGCTGTCTCCCAGCATCTCTGGCCAGCTGGCGCCCTAACATACAAAGCATTTTGGTTCGGATGCAGATATGTTATTCTCTTCGTATAAGTTATTATCCCAAATGTATTGCTCTGACAGGCACTAGTGCCAAGCAAAGCAGTGCCTACCAGCCACCTCCAACTACGTATTTATTGTCTGCAACAAAGCACTTAAAAGATTTGGGGGAAAAGTGATTAAAAAAGGGGAAAAAAAAAAAAAAAAAAAAGAAGCCCCTGGTCTCTACACAAGGACATCCTTAGGTTAGGCTTCACTTTGTTATACCCAAGCCAGTTAAACCTGCCTTAGCTGGAGGACCACCCTGCCTGTACACCTTTGCAATGGCCGGGCCCAGAGCCCTTGCTCTTCCTTGCACGACTGCTTAGAGGATTTCCATCCTGTTGACACAGGCACCGATGAGGGACCGGCGCGTCCTTTCATGGCAGTGCCCAGACCCGCTCCACAGGGAGCAAGAGCAGCGTCTCAGACAGGCAGATGCCCACCATGTATTTTTCATACCAGCAGCCCAAGCTTTGGGGTGCGTAGCATGAGAAGCCGACCGAAGGATCAGGCCAGGAAGCAGTCTATCTGGCTACCGCCTGGCATCACACTTGCAATTAACTTTGACTGTCTATAATTTAAAGAGAGGATATGCCACACCACATCACACAGCACAAATATCCCTCCATGTGGTACCAACTGCGCTTTTTATAAACTAAGTACCAGTTTCTGCTGCAGTGTTTCTCCCAAGAAACTAAAGCAGGGTGCAAAATAATGCTTGGAAAATGCTGGTTTTGTACATATGGAGAATTGGGACAGCTACATCACAATATTTTGCTGAAGTGAAATATTAATTGCAGGTCTGTGGTGCCGCTTCCTTTCTTTGTTGGAAATATTAGTGAGATAGATAGTCTGTATGCACGGTATGGAAGCTGAGATCTGTTGAATAAATGTGGAATTAAAGTTTAGTGTCTTTTTTCCCCTTGTTTTGTATTGCTTTTAGGAGAAAGTAACTAGAAAACTCACCCACACATCCGAATACTTAGCTGCAAGGAAATAGCCTGAATTAATTCAAATCTATAGAGCAACCCTAGCTCTGGTTGACCCAACATTTAGAAAGTTGTCCTGTAATATTCTGGAAGATGCACAATTTCTGCAGCAGGAATTTGAAACGAGAAGGGAGAGAAAAAAGTCCATGATTCCCTGAATCTTTGCATTTTAGATTTTGAAAAGAAGAAAGAAGGACTTTAATTGCTATTGTATGAAAAGAATCTTCAGTAATGTTTTGTCTTGGAGAAGATTATTTTTTTGCTTTCATGTGTACTCATATCTGGTAAAGTCATCTTTATAGAATGGTTCAGAAAGAATAAACTTCTTAGAAATAAAGACAGACATCACAGATTATAACCAGCATTTTTCCATGAATCATCTCCACTCTATGCAGTATGAAAGCTTCCAAGACAACCTGCTTGGTGACCAACAGAAATATTCCAGATTTTGGATATTTTACTGCAAGGCTGTGTGCCCCTCTGAGGAAAGGCTAGAAGGAAAAAAAAAAAAAAACCCAACCCCTTTGTTCTCAGAAAGAGAGGTTTGAATGTAGTAACAATCTTCAAAGATGTGTAAGGTTATGAAAATGACAGCAGTCAATTGTACTCCACACCCATTGAGAGTAAACCAAAAATTAATCAGCTTAATTGCCAGCAAGGAACATTGAGGCTGCACATTAGAAAAAAGCTGCAAGGACAGGGTGCATAGGAACAAGCTAGTGAAAGATATTGTGTAATGTCCTCCCCTTATGTTTTCAAAAGAACAGGCTAAGTAAGCTAGGATATATCCATCCGAAATGGCCAGGAAGGGCTCTTGGATCCCACAGTTCCCAATATCCCTCTGGTCCTATATTTTGTTAACTTTCTAGTTCATATGCCTCCCTAGAGCAAAAATAAATACCCAGCAAAAAGCAGACAAAAGTCCCCCCGTGACTCAGAGCACTCCTATTGAATGCTGTGTCCTCCCTGAGAACACAGACCTATTTTTTCTATACTGATCCCAAAGCCTAGTGCAGTAAAAGACATATTCGCGTGGTTGCACTCAATAACCACCTTAAGGCAGGTAGGCATGGGCAAAACAAACATCAGTAGAAAAAAAGCTGCTCTGACTTCAAGAGCAAAGCAGACACTTCCAAACCCCAAGCGAACAGGCTTGGGAGGGATCATACCGTTCAGACAATCATTCCCACAGTATCATCAGAGGCAAGAAAATCCATGAGTGAAACACAACAGCCAGCACCACCAGTGACCACGAGTGCTATTACCTTGGTTACAGACCCACAATGAACTCGAATCACTTGTGGTAGCGACGCACCAGAGACGGTGACTCAGACCCGGCTGGTCCTGGAGCTCTGAATCAAGTGGGAAGATCTCCTGGCTTCTACACAGCTCCTGATGTATATGAGTGCCGGCTCAGTGTCCACACACAGCACGTATGTTTGGGATCCACGTAAGTTTCTGCAGTTTGTACAGCAGCAGATCGCACCAAAAGGGTGAGTATGTTCAAAGAAATTCCCCAAGGCAAAGGAAAACATCTGGCACCCCCCTACAACATCTTCCCTGCCACCCACACATGGGCTGGACACCACATTGTGCTGTCAAAAACCTCAATCTGTTTTTAACAACTAAGGGAAAACATTTCCGGCAAAATGAAACTTAACCTACATGTTCCTTTGCCAAATGATGCCGCCTCCTTTCTAGTTCCATTTATGGGGGGAGGAAGCTCATGAGTTAAGAAAACAAACGATAAATCACTGGTTACTCCCATGCCACAAAAGGTCTCCTACCCCTGAGAAAAAGGGCTTTCAAGTGCTAAAGCAGACCGTTGGAGACCAGCAATGCACCCTGAAATAAAGCTCTCAAATGAACCTAAGTTCCACCTTGTCTCAGTTTCTAACTGATCTAAAACTTACAAACCCCCCATGTAAAATGCCAGCACAGCAAGGTGCAAAGCAGGACACCAAGCACTTCCCATCCCTGGGATACAGACACGCAGGGTGATGGCACCAGCCTATTTTCAGCCAAACCCCAGAGAAACCAGCTGTCAGAGTGAGCAGCTCTTCCCCTAAAGAACCGCACAGCAAAAGCCAACGAGTCCCTTTCGCAGACAGATTTTAATTTTCAGGGCTGAGCTCAGTAAGGCAGAGTTTAAAACACAGACTTACTGCTAGGGAAAGTCAATTAACTCACAAAGAGGAAAGAACAGTTTAAGTGCTGTTGAGGACGAGATGGTTCTGGTGTGCTGTCTGACTGACAGGGTTTGTCAGGGCTCAGCACTATTTACTGTTTTGCAGTCTTTTATTGCAACCCTGTCCTCTACGTCTTCCGTGCCTACGCGCTCCATCTAACGTCATACCCAAATGCACACCGTTAAGTATTCCTGGGCTATGTCATTGGATGGCGTTATTTGCTGCTTGTTGCAGCTCCTCTGAGTTCTTTTCCCTGCTAACATATTTCTGGAGCTTGAGGATGTAGAACTGAAAAATTCCTCCCATCGAGAGCTTCACCTGGCACTGTTGCTGGCCTCAATGCCTCTCCGCTAAGCCTCTCCTTTCGGTTTTACAACTGGCACATACTTCCCCGTAATATTAAAGACAAATTAAGATAAACAGCACACAATGTAGCCTGATACTACAGTACACTCCTTTCCAAAACAAGGATGCAGGATTGTAGCATTCAAAATCATACAGGCATCTTAATCCCAGTGAAGGGTTCCCAATACGTGCCCTAGCTGTGGAAATCAGACTGGTTTGGAGATTACCTGACACCCTGCCTTCCTGTCCTACTTCTTCCAGCTCTGAAAATAATCCAATGAAGTCCTTCAAAAGGACATAAGAAGCACTGACATAAGAAGCTCACAGACGAACATTCACATTACTGCTTTCCTGTTTGCTGTACCTAGGTGACAGTCGAAGATACATGGACAAGCGTGAAAAGGAAGGCCAGAGCACCAAGCCTGCTGCCCATGCAGCTGCACGTTAACACCACGCACATGGTCCCACACCGAGTGTTAACCTCCCCATCACACAACAGGATGAAAGCATGCTCATATATAACATCACAAATAGAAAGTCTCGTCATTCCCAATAAATTTAGCCCCAGCTATAAGACTTCATATACCTCCGACAGGGATCTCTGCATGCCTGACTGCAGATACAACCTGATATTGCAGATCTCCTTTGCATTAATTCCCTGTTATTGAAAGGACCTGGCACTGTTAATCTTTACATGCATCCAATTTCATACGCTTTTGCTAACAAATAATTTTAAGACAAAAGAATTAAAAAATCACTTTGTGATGAAATCCTTTGTGATGGCATCCATTAAAAAAAAAAAAATCAAAGCCATGAAAGAGAGGCAGACATTAATTAATAAACGCATTCACAAAGCAAGCGCTAAACCTCTAACAAGACCTTGCCAGAAATACTCAATAGCCATGAGTTTCTGATGAAAGCCGCATTAAGTCAGCTTGTAAACCAACCCCAGCTTTTCCTCTGTAACTCAGGAAAGTCTCAGGTACTTACAGAAATTACAGAATTTGGAGAGGGGGAAGGGCAGACCCAGGCTACGAAGCGGAGGAGTTCACACCAGACTTCCTTGGAGCTATTACAAGTGTCTATCATCATTTAGCTTAAAAACCCTTCACAATATAGGCCAGCTCAACAATAATCATCGTCATCATCAGTCCTTTTGTAGTAAAGCTGCTTGTCAAAGCAAAAGCAAACAGACAGGAGTTTGCTCAGGGCTAGAAACAAGCCTTTTTAAGTCTACCAAGGGTCAAGCCAGGACCACTCTTTGAGCTGCTGTTGTCCTGTCTGGTGTTTTTGTTTGGCTTCATCAGCTGGTGGTGGTCCCTCCAGGTGAGTATTTTGGCTAGATACATTGAACATCACACCTTAGAACACACCCTTTCAGCCATCAGGGCCCCAACGTGTCCGCCACGGGGGGCTGGATGATGGGGCTGAGGACCGGCACTGTGCCCAGCCACTGATGGCAGTGCCCATCCCTGAGGGTGCCAGAGGAGGGCAAGTTTTTCTAATGACCCAAAGCACCACACTGACACCCCTCCAACGCTGGTCAATACAGAGTAGGCACACAGAGACTTCAAAGTAAGGAGAGAAGGGAATATCTCATAGAAGATACACTTAAGTGAGACTTAAGTCTCTTCGTTACATTCCCATCCATCTCACCTTCCTTCTTTATGTTAGCAACTCTTCTGTAGATGCTCTCTTCGGTTAAAACCAACAGACTTAATTGTCCTCTTACATGCTCAGTTTTTAAAGCCCACAGTTTTTTGTATCAAGGTAGAAGATAAGTTTCATAACCGCTGTTAAATAAATTACTTAAGAAATCATCCAGCTTAAATAGGCTTTCCACAACCATGATAAATTACAGAAGTGATTTGCTGGCATATTAGTTACAGATGCATGCGTACCGGTGTGCTGGCCAAAACACTTCAAGATCAAAGGAGAAACTAAAAGCAGACAAGAGTATTTATTATCTTGATGAACACCACGTTCACTCACCATGGCCGTGGGGTGTACAAGTACAGAACAAACTGATCGTGTCCTCAAAATCTGCGAGCTGAAGCAGAGGCCATGAAACAGATCCAGGCAGGCGGTAGAAGCCAAGGATGAATGAACGCATCAACACCTCACTTTTTAATTTTGGTGTATCAAAAAAGGTATACTTAAATCTCTATCACTTTTTCACACTGACTCTGTCATCCTGTAACCATTATGTAAGGCAATATAATTAAAAATAAACTTTTCACTCCCCAGCAGCAGTTATGCAATAACTTTTAATTAACTGAGATCCTTTGTGTTTAAGAGAACATTTAAGGAGTTTAAGTTATAACTCAGTGCCCTTCCTCACAGCTTCATATTCAAATCCTCCAACAGAAACTATCGGCATCTTCCTTCTCATCTCTCCAGCACAAAGATGGTTTGTCAGGTTTTATTTGGTTTTATCTGCTTGCAAGATGCTGTCTCGGGGTCCTAAAAATGCAGAGACATATTCTGTGCAATCTGTCAGCAACTGTCTTCAGATACAAGGCTACAGGGAGCTGATGAGCTCTTTTCTTATCAGAATGAGTCACAAAAATGGATTATCCACACTTAATCCTCCTCACACTGGTGAATTTCCTGGGGTTTTTTGTTCAATAAAAATAAAATAAAATGAAAATTGGCCTGATGAAACCATGTAAGATCAGTTTTCCCTCGGGATGCCCTGGCAGAAGAGCAATACCGCTCTGCCATTTTAGAGGACCACGAGCTTCCAGAACCCATTCTCTTCTTCTCCAAAAGAGAGCATCTCCCTGCTTCCAGCACCCCTTCGTGGCACTGTAGATGGATTCCCCCCTGACCTTGCTGTTTGGTCATATCATGTGCCCCCACATGATGCTCATGTTTTGGGGGTTCTTCTGCTTTTTTTCGCAAAGTCCTCTTCTCCCCACAAACTAAACAAGTAAGAAATCATTTAACCTGCTTTCTTCGCAGAACATTTTCACCATAAAAGTTGTCCTAATCTACATTCGCTTGAAATGCAAATACTTTTTACAAAATCGTTCTGCTAATTTTCATGAAAGCCAGTACTTTGCATGATCAGAACTCCCTCACTGAAGCTCTCTTTCAGTTAAATCTCAAAAGAACAAAACCTGAGCTTGGGCAACCTCCCTTCCGTTTTGAACAGGGATTTAGAAAGAGAAGTGTGAATTTTGCTGCCGTTTGCTAATCCCAGCAGAGAGAAGAAGGAATCCAAACTGCCTGAAAGCTCATCCCTGAAAATAATGTGATTTTCCTATAAGATTAAAAAAATGCATCTATTCATAGAGTCGAGCTTTAAGAGGTAAAAAAGAAGTCTTCATACTTCTAACGTATGGTCCATGGCCAACTTTTAGTGCAAAGCTGCCCCATCAGGCAGCTAGCTGATGGACAGCATGGAAACCAGGGCTCTGTCTTTATGGTTATTTCCTTGCTTATTGGATTTGGGTTTTTAGCTTCACTCTGAAACGATGCCATGCTACATTTAGTACGTAGTCGTTGGCATCACTTTAAAGGCCTCAGCAGAGCTCAGTCAGCAAACCAGATTAGTTACACCACGCGGAGAGGAGGGCTTGTGTGTTTGTGGGGAGCGATGGGGAAGCAGGAAGACATCTTGTTGTGGTGGTGAAAGCAGCAATGGTGGAGGGAGAGGGAGGGGAGGAAAACAAGCCTGGTCTTAAATTTGACTTTCATCTCAGACAATGTGCTCTACTTAACAGCACAAGGCCATTACGCACGGATACAACTCAACCGTCCTGGGAGACTGTACTGCACGTGAACAGTCTCACCGCTGGAGCAGAAGCTGGTGTCTTGTCATGTCACATGAAATTTCAGGTTAATGCACCCTGTCAAAGCTGTGGAGCGATGCAATCAGCATCTGCATCAGCGCAGCCAGCGTCCTTCAGGTGACACGCGAAGGCAGAGGTGGGCGAGCATCCTGAGCAAACTGGTGGCACTCAGCAGAGCAGCAGCACCTCTGGCTAACATCCCTTCTCCTCCAGAAAAGGTTCTACCATTCAAGGTTTCATCTTCCACCCACATGAAGAAGACAGACTGCAGCAGGATCCTCCGCCACGTGCCTGCACTGTACTGAATTTGCCAGCCACTCTGAGGAGGGTTTGAGGCCTAGTGCTTCCTGTAAATCACCCCTTTCTCTGCACTACCCACTTAATGGAATTAAATGAAGGATCCGTTTGGCCCATGGAGTATGTGAAGTGTAGAATTAGATTTTATCTCATTCTATTACAGAAAGTCCCAAAATATGGAGAAAAATTTTCAGTCGTAAGCTGATAAATGTTATTACAAAAATACAATGCAAAAATAGGAAGGGTTTTTTTCCTTCTACATTTTAAAATACATGGTTTATTCAAAGCATGTACATCATTAAAGAATTATAGATGACAGCTACAGACAAAGTGGATAAGGAGAAAAGTTTAATTATTTTTAAATTTTCTTTTTCAGTTTTCCACCCAGACAAGAAAAATCATTAAAACAGAATCATAAAGATTACTCTGCAGGAGAAAAGGCCCCTCACATGCAACTTAAGACACCAAACGAGGTTAAACACATATTTGACAATCTTCTATTCATTAAAATAGCCGTTTGGTTAATACCCTTGGGCTTAAGAATTTCCAGAATGTATCTGTAACATAAAGTTAAGGTACCACACTTTTTCCTCTGTCCTGTCACTTTTTTGAGTATTTCAGCATCTTTTCCTCTAACACAGGAAGAGGAAGGTTTTTATTATTTTGGACCTACCCCTTGGAAACTCTGCTTCCTCAGCAGTCAGATTTTGCTCAGGGTGTGACTCCCTTCCCTGTCGGTGGAGTATGCCCTGTAAGGCTAATCTTTTAGGGAGGAGGTAAAGGAACAGCAAAACAATTGCAAAAAGCATTATTAGTATCTGGGAATTACACCACCTTATTTATACATAAAAAGCATGTAAAGGGATAAAAAAATATTAGGTCATGTTTTGGGCACCAACCATGAGTTAGTTTTGAGCTGTGTACATCTTAGCTTTGCCTGTGCCACCTCTGACCATGTTCTTGCTGCCCTCATTGACCATCACTCAAGTGCAGTATGGCAACACTCGCATGTATGCCTGTCACCTCTGGCTTACTCTTTCTTCACCTCCCTAGGAGATGAAGTACGCAGTGTTCAGACAGTAAAGGTCTTTTGCAACTGTAGTATTACTTTAGCATGATGTGCACACAGAGTGCCATCTTGGGGCAACCTGGTATTAAGTTATCTAGATATTTTGTCACTATAGGAAATACAGACTGCATTACTTTCAGCTCACTTCCATTGCCTATATTATATATCTGAATGCATGTTTCAGCCGAGAAAAGCTAGCTTTTTAAGGAACAACTCATTGGATTTTTCTAGACATCTACTTGAAGGCTACCTGAACTGTCAAAAGCACTGCCAGTTTTTATGCACTGAAAGCAAGAGCAAAAGCTCTGAGAGCAAGATGAGCACAAACCAAGACACCTGTATACTGATTAAACTAATAAAACCACAAAAAACACACCCTGCAAGAAATCTAGCCTCTGCCTCCAATAAGTCAGCTGTTGCACAGGAAAATAAACATACACAGGTAATTCATGGAGAAATTATTAAAAATTAAACACTACATTACTGGCATAAACACTGAGCTGCTTCTAGTGTTCTCTTCCTGCTGTGGAGGCGGTGCAAAGTGCCTGGTCTCAGGGCTTGGCTCTGCTGGAGTTAGTCCAGGATCAGTCCAAAAATGATGCAGTGTCTTAGCTCTGATGCTCAGCCCTAGCCCAACACGGCAAGCACAGACTCTCAAGCCGGTGTCCAAGAAACACACAAAAACCCACTGACAATCATGCAAATGCAGTACTATGATGGTGCAGAGGGGTTTATAGGATCTGTGCCTAACAGGAGTACAACGGTCCAAAAATGACCATCCAATTCCAGCATCACACAGAGTTATTAGACAGCAGAGGAGAAATGCACAAAGGAGAGGAAGAACTGCATTTTAGTAACTCTACTACCCTTCTTCCAATACCAGCAGGAAAAAATACCAGCCCTTTCTGTAAATACACAAAGAGCATTACTAACGTGTGTAGAAGGGTTTTTGCACTTGCCTTCATTGCAGAGCTTAATTCCTGGAGTGATCTCCAGAGGAAAGTGAAACCGGGGGTCTGTGGCAGAGCCTCTGTGTGTGCACCATGAACTGCCAGGTGCCCTGGCACGGCTCAGTCCCATCAGCAACGCTGCTCCAGAGAGCCAGGACCAAAATAATCAGGGTGGGAAAACTCCCAGAGCCATTACCTACCCATTTATACTCTACCAAATTAGTTCATACATATTATTTGTGAGTTCATACTAATTTTCAGAAGTTCCCTGTTTTCTTTGGTAAATAATAAAGCTACGTGAGGAAACCAGCAATGGGATTCAGAGGTTCAGTGCTGAGTAGATCCCATGAAGACACACAAGGAGAGAAGGGACGGGCAACACGAGAGGTTACAAAAATAAAAATACCTCTCGGCCGCAGAACAGGTACTGAAGCACTTTTAGCTTTAACCCACAGTGCTGGCATCTCCTACAGGGCAAAACCTGCACAAAGCTGTCCTTACACAGAGCCTGAACAGCAAAACGCATGTGTGGAAATTGCCCCCAGGCTGGAATGAGCTGGCCTCTACCTGCCAACCAGCATATCCATAAATCCATCTAGGATTGAGTGGTTGGATCCAAAGCAGTATTTAGGAGAAGGAAGGATGGGCTATGAACATCTCTGCATCACGCAACAGTGTGCAGAAGGCTAAGATCATGCACGTTATCAGAAAGGCAGCTGCAAGCAGTCCCCACCTGGGTGACCTGCTGTCCACGTGGCTGAATTTACCAGCCACACAAAAGTCCTACGTGTAGCAATGAAACACAAGCTACTGTGTCCTGTGCCGAAGGGTCAGGGAGGGTCAGTCAAAGGTGGCTTTGCTGCCAGAGCACTGGACCAGCTTTGCACAGATGCAGAAAGATTCATCCAGGTTAAAGCAAATTTGGATTGCTGCTTTTGGTTCAAGAGACTCACAAGGAAGTGAAAAAAATTTGTAATAAAAGTTCCCAAAGGCCAACTGAGGGAATTCATCGTCAACAGCATCTCATGAAGAGGGATGCTGCACCACTTGAGAACCTCCAGCCAGGCAGGCAATCACCAAATACCAGCTAAAAACAGTGGAAACAAATGGTCTCACACTTTGTCTGCAGCCCTTTGCAGCGGGAGGTGGGGCCAGTGCCAAGCAGAGAGAATGGAGACTCACGGCCATGTGGTAAATCATTCCCTGACCTAGACAGCAGCTTTTCAGAGGAATGTTTCTGCAGCCTGCAAAGAGAAAGTCAGGCCCCAGACTTGCATCATCCCACCCCTGAGTCATCTCACCACGCAGATCCTCTCCCCTACCATCATTCGTTGGCAGGGCTCATGTAATTACTACCACAGAGCTGCAATCATCTCTGTGCAGTCGGAGCAAAGACGGCATCCCTACCCACACACTGAGAAAGAGCTACGCTCACCCCAAATTCAGCAGCTGAACGTGAAACTGAGACCCCAGGACAAGACAGGGAGGTGAGGAGGGCTCCTCTGGGTTTTCCTGAAGGGATTCAGGCAGGGGATGCTGCCTGGGATATAGGATGCCCTACATACAGGGAACGGGAGCAGGGACAGAGCGACAGTGGGGGATGGATGATCCGTGCCTTGCTCGTGCCTATGACCAGGTTATGTCAGGTGCTATTAAGGCACAAAGCGTGAGTGCGTGTGTCTGAAAGCCCGCTGCAGACCGCTCCAGCAGCCTGGAAATAAAACCTCCTTTAAAACAGGAGTTTGGAGGTTTTTTAAAACACACCCTAGGCAGCAAAGAGAGAAAAACATCCAACCAAATACAGGGAAGTAAGCCAAGGGGGGCTGCACCTTGAAACCACCCTCCTCCCGTGGGTTTTGGGAATGCCATTGCTATTTTGTCCGCTCAGCTCCACCGTCCGCCCGTGTCCCCCAGAGGCAGAGCTGCAGCCAGCGGGGAGCTCCGCCGTGGCTTCAAAGAGCCTAAAGTGGGTCAGCGGAACGGAGAGAGAAAACCTGATTTCAGCATGAAGAAAGCGGAGAGACCTGCTGACTGAGAGACGGCAGAAGGCAGGGAAAGGCACTCACAGGCTCCACACCTCCGTGGAGGCACGGAAAGGCAGGGATCTCTGGTCCCCTTTTCCGAAATCACAGGGAGGGTACTGCGGTCCACAAATCTATAATGGGATGCATGTACCAGAAGCACATTTGGGGATGGGAAAGTATGAGGAGGTAAGTGTGTCCCTCTGTCCTCCATACAGCAGTCTGCCTAAGGCCACCCTCACCCACCCTCCCAGTCAATTTATTCTGATTAAAACCAAGGGATACAACTTTAATCCATCCAAATTCAAAACCCTTCATGAACCTAATGGCCACGTCTTGAACTCTCCTTCCTTGCACCTGAGCAAATCCAGAGGCACTGGAGGAAGAGCCCCAACAACTGCCAACCTCAGGCTGCATCTTTTGGAAGCAATTTAAAGTACTAAACAGGGTGAACAGGAGACTGTGAGGAGGATGCTCTGTTTTCTCCGTTACTCTGATGGAGACTTTTGACCCTAAAAATAAAACAAGCCAAAACCACTTCTGCATTTGTGGGCAGAGTACAGCAAATGGGTTTGGGGGCTGCCAAGTTCCAGGGGTGAGGTGGGCCCTTAAGAAGCACGCAACTGCCAGAACCGTAACTGGCGTGACGTTAGAAAAGTAGAAGAGCATTGCAAACCATGAACTTGGAGCAGCTGAGAGCTCTTGCAGGGACCAAGGCTTCCCTGATGTCCAGAGCAAGTGATGGTGGCTAATAAGAGACCTTGTTATCGCCCAGTCTCCCTGAAAGCCCGAGAACCATGAACACCCTCTCTCCACCTGGGCTTTCTGAAACCTAGCATAAACACGACCTCACTCTGGGAAAACACCTTCCCAAGCCACATCACTGGAAGTCAAGCAGTTTTTTCTCCACAGATCCTGGGTAAACCAGCTCAGATCCCTCGAAGGAGCTGGAGACCCACCAGTGTGGTGTGTGGGCCCACACAAAACCATCACGCCCTCGTCCTGACCGCCGGCTCCAGGGTGGGCTATATTTTGATTAAAGACTTCCAATGAAAATATCAGTTCAAGAAATCACAGCAGCAAGGGATGGGTGGGGAAAATGTTCCCCACGAGAAAGAATCTGAGCTCTGTAATTGCACATATCGCATCTAGATATTGTTGTAAAGAGCTCTGCCTAAAGAAGGAATAGAAGATTTGATCTAATACGCAAATAAAAATCAGAAATCTCTCCTGCCAGCCATGAAAAAGGCTATCAATAATTCATTTTAACAAAAAAGGAGATCAAAGAAAAATGCTGTGTTAGTTTGACATTTTGATATGTTGGTTCAGGATTCTTCTTTAATGCAATATGTAACAAACAGCAGAGTTCATCTATAAATGACAGGCACACTTGTAAATTGTTGAATATAGCAGGTCCTATTAATATTCACTTAGACTTTTTAAATTAATTCACTTTGACTGCCTTGACATCTCTTTTACTGTCTATATCCATTGGTTATAGGTCAAATGGAGATCTCAGAAATGCTACAGTTTCCGAAGTTAAAGTTTCAAATTTGTAACCATATTTCCATCTACTTCTTCATGTTACCCACCAGATAGCCTAGTGCCCAACACAACTTGTTTGACTGTCACGTACTTCCTGTGAATTACTTCCAAAAATTGTACGGTCAAGAGCCAGAATGAGGTGTTTGTGTCCTAAATCAAATGTCTGTGCAAGTTCATTCTTATACAGACTGGCTTAATTTCACTTAAAATTTCCTTACGGGCATTTGGTGGAGTGGATGAAGTATATTACACTCCTGAAAGCACAGGCTTGCAATCCCCAGATTTCAGTGTTATGTTGCAAGAGGCATTTATTGCAGTGGAGAACTGTTGGCAAATTTAACATACAGTGCTCAAGCTCAATCTGTATTCCCTTTGGCTCACAGGAGACACAAGGACACTTGCATCTTCTAAATTTAGGAAGGGTAGGACAAATTTTTTGCAAGATAAAATCCTCTCTAAAATGCAGAGAATTGTTAACTATCTGTGACTTATCAGTTTCAGGGTTGAGTAGTAAAGTAAATACTCCGGCTGTTACATCACTTTGATTAAGGATTCTCTTTAAAGTACCTTTTTAGGCAATATTCAGACAGTTCTTTAGGCAAGTCTATTTCCCTAGAGGAAAGTCCTTCATGGTAACAACCTTCCTTAGAGACTGTCTTTGGAGGGAAAGCAGTTGTCATGCAGGTACTGAGCACAGTTGGATCCTACAGCTTCTTGGTTAAAAGATTTGTAGATCTGTGGGTTTTCTATGTATTTTATATTAGTATTTATATTGGCTGTTCTGTCTGGAGAAGAACTGCAGTTTGATGGAGGGGGTAACAGTTACTGAATGTGATGACAGTCCAGATGGTAAAACTGTTATCTGATCCAGATGATAAAGTCATATCATCTTTGCTACATCCAGTCAGCTGTAAACAGAAAAAGTCAAAAGGATTTTTTTTTTTTACCAACTGTTTGCCGAGCCCGATGCCAACAGTTGGATCTACTGAAATCTAATAGCACAGCCAGCTATCCGAAAACAGGACTCATAAAACCATGCATCCCTTGCTGGACTGCTTTTACCTATGCTGGCAAACAGGGTGAGTATCTATCTTCCCTGACTGAGAGTGAGCTGCCAGAAGGGAGCTTTTTCCCCACATACTTCAGCTCCAAGAAATCCTGTCCCCACATGCAGTATCTCTTGGCTTGGTGCTGTTTCTAGGGAGGCAACTCCAAGGATAAGGTCTTCACGCCTGGGCCACCCACACCCCTCTGCCCACCTCACTGTCTCTTAGGCATCCCCCAGACCATACAGGTGTTGCCCCATGCTGGGGAGACCAAGCCCTGGTCATGCCTGTGAATGGCATAGCTGCAGGTGCAACGGGCTGGTCCCAAAGGCAGCCTTGGGTCTTCCCTTAATCACATGGAGAATAGGCACAGGGATGAGATGAAGCATTCAAGCTAAAGACCGCTCTGGAGTCCCTCTTAAAGACACTACGATTTTAGTAATTTTTTACAGATGACAATAGATTCGTTAAATCACTCAAATGCTTTTGAAAACTTTAGTCACTGTTGGAATAATCCCAAAAAATAAAGGGGAAAACAAAGCCACTGCCACTCACTCCAAGGGCTATGCTGCATACTGCAAATCTCTGAAACCTATTTAAAAAAAGCTTCTCCAGAGCAGGAGGTGAAGAACTGCCACAGCCAGCCGGCATGCGACAGACTGACGTGCAGCAGGGTCCCGTCTGGCAGCATAAATTTTATTTCTGATTACAAAAAACACAGCCCCAAGGCACGGCGGCTGGGCGAGGAGCTGGCAGCTCAGGCTGCAGCCTCCCACCGACACGACTGCTCCCAGTACTTGGGATAGGTGTTGAAGGGGGTACCCTGCCCTGGTCCCAGCAACCTAAAAAGGATAGAGAAGGGGGTCACTGCGATGAATTTACAGGGGTTTAAAGCACAAGACCTGACCTGAGGTAAGCTTGCCCACTCTCCGATCTTTACTTATATCATGAAAATCAGGAGGAGGGGGCGGCGGGAAATGTTTCCCTGACACACAGTATGAGCACAAACATGTTATTATTTGAAAGGCTGTACAAAGGTTAAGTCTTTAATCCCTTTAATCCAGACGACAAACAAACAAAACCCCAAGAATGGGATCCTGGAGCACAGCTGAGCGCTGCCAGGTCTCTCGCAAGGGCCCTTCATTCTTTCCTGCAGCAGTTTAAGAGCCTCCAGCTAAAAAGTTGCTGCAAAGGAAATAGATGCATGCATGGTTTTATTCCCAGTTCTTTAAAGCTTATCACGGGCAATTTGGCAGTCTGGGCTCAGTTTCAGCGAGAAGGGTTTAATCCTTGGGTTGGTGGTACCAGGGTAACTGGACTACCACATCTGGCTGCCATTGCCCTCTTAGCAACACCAGAGTTCTCGAGCACAGCGACTTCTCTCACCTCTAACTCATGCGCAGAGAAAATGCAGCTTCTCCTAAATAAAATCAAGGCAAGGGAGTAATCAGGTAGTAACACAGAGCAGCATCAGAAGATAAATTGCAGAGCTTTTGGGGCACAGGAGAGCTCCTCTTTTGGTACACCATACGGAAAGCATTTTGGTCAGTGCAGTGCATGCCAGGATTCATTCCGCTCCCAGAACCAGTAAGTGATAAGCAGACATCCGTGCAAGCACCCGAAGGGTTAATATGATTTAGGACCTGATCTGGGTTTATCAGAATAGTGGGAAATTCCTCCACTTATTTCAACGGGAATTGGGTCATGCCGCATCCGTGCATCTCAAATGAGCCGCAGGAGGACTGCCACTAATTTCAGTAGTAGTATTCATGCAATTCAAACTGGATGTGTGGTTAATTACCTTGCTGAATCAAGCCTACAGGAAAAATCTAAGACAGCGGTATAAGCAGCACATTTAAAATGCCACTATCCTTTCTGCCATGCAGCTGATCACAAACTGGTGAGATAACACAGGTGAGGTGCAAGAGGTGGTAATTAAAATCCACATTTTCTCTCAAACTGTTTCTCATCTTTTCTCTGTCTTACCAAGTATGAGCTATTCAGTGCAGATTTTGTCAATTAAGGGCAAAGTTGGTGGACATGATCTAAACAGCCACTACTTCAGCCGTACACTGATCAGCAGCAGGAGAGTTAACAGCACTGATGAAGCCCAACCCTCAACAAGAATTTGTGACAGCCTTTTTGGAATCGCAAGTCCCCGTTCTCCTCATTTCAGATACTTTGTGGGATGCTGCAAGAGCTCCCTAAGCCTCACCCTGCTTAGGAGACGAATCAGACCTAATCCCTCACTCTGAGCAGAGGTCAGGGCAGAATCACGCTGGCAGAGCAGCAAAGCACGTGAAAGCTGTAGGGCTGCGATGTCCTCTGGATATTAGCACAGTCCCTTTGGTGTGTATCAAGCACACCAGATCCACATCAGTAATTCTCACAGTGGTTAGTGGTTCAGGGCATCGCCGCTGTCCCTCCTACTGTGTCCACACTGCAGCCAGAGCTGCACTTCACACACAGAGAGCAAAATGCGAAAGACAGTGGAAGGATGCAGACACAAATTATGTGATCCAGACTACACACCTTAGTGCACAAGGGCAAAAAAAAAGGAGAATGCAAAGGCTCCTACCCCAGCTGGTGGAACTAATACTAACCAAATTCAAAGGGCTGTGCAATGGCACTGGGAGCTATTGCTCTGCAGAAGCCTCCATCTGTCTCTGGTCTCAGCAAATTCTGCTAAAGCACGTTATCAGTTCGAGATTATATGAGCAGTGAAGGGAAAAACTAGATAGGGGGGAAAGAAGAAAAAAACCAAACACAGAACACACATCTCCATTTGTAACTGGGCCCTGAATTACTGTTAGAGCGATGCTCCCTCTGCCATGCAGATGGTAGGTGTCTGATCTCATGTTGTAAAACAGCGAAGGCCACTGCAAAATCACAGCTCAGTTCTGCTCTTATTTGAAAACAAAAAACTTCCATGTTCCTTTTAGATCATTTTGGGAGCAGTCAACCCTCTCTCAACTCCTGGCACATAAATCCCATCTCCCCAGTTTTTCCTACCATTTCTGCAGAGCCCAAGGGCTGGGGTTTAAGATTTGTTACAAAATCAAAAGAAAAGTAGCCATGCCTGTAGCAGCCCAGAAAGGGTGAAAAGAACTATAAAAGCCAATAAAATCTCTTATTTAGATATCCTACATGAAGACCACTGGTGCCATATGTTATTGGGCTGCCAAGCTCCGCGACTGCCTGAGTGCTGACAGCCATTCCATCCCTGGCAGTTCACAAGGTCGTGGTCCCTGCAGACACTTCATTCCACTCACCAGCCTGGTTTTCCTTAGCCCCATCAATTTCAGCTCTGTTCTCACAGCCAGTAGCTCAAGAAAATGACAATTAAAGATTAATGTTATAAATGCATGGAAAGTTGAAATATCCAGATCCTTTGAATGTCATGCCAGACATACTCATTTTTAAACCTTACCCTTGTGGTTTAAGACACCAGGCCAGGAGTGTCACTTTTCCCCAGCAGACTACAAATGCTTTCTTCCTTTCAGCTGCCAGCTAGTTTTGTGGGCTTAGATATTTTTCTTTATTTAATTATTCACTGTAATGCATGAAACATTAAGCAGCTTCTTTCCATGAAGAAATGAGTGCTGCTTCCCAAAGACAACACGCTAAGTATCCTTAATAGCAGGCATAAGGAAATGAGTTTCCTAGAACAAAGGGGAAAAGGGCAGGGAAAATGAGAGAAGCTCCAAGCCTGCTAGAATTTACCAACACAAAAAAGCTGAGACTTTGTTTTGAATAAAATAGTCATAATCAGCTGACCTGGGAAATAAAAGGAAAAAGAAACGAACCTTTAAAGCCTAAAAAGATATGTTTTCTGATACGACTTTCAGGATATAATTTTTTTCTTTCTCGATGTTGATGGCGGTCAGTGAGGAAGAAGCCACAGATGCAATGTTAAGATATGTTACAGTTGTATTTTCTTAATGGTACTACAAACCCCTGATAGCTGTGAGAAACGTCTGTTCTTCAGAAGAACAGAAAGTTAAAGGCTGAAGTCATTAACGAAATCCATTCCAAGCCACAATTTTTCCTGTAAAAGCAGGACTGCACACACAACTTTCTGTGAATGCTCTGTTCTTTTAATGCCTTCTGCAGCAGCAGCAAGAGATGGTCTCATCAGGTCACGGCGCATCATGACCTGCTGCCAGCACCCCACACCACCGCACAGCCGTATCTCACCATCGACCTGAGACGGGACAAACCTGGTGACCTTGTCCCTGCTGCTGGTTTTGATGAAATCCTGTCCTTGAAAACCTGGCTAGGAATGCGTGGGCGAGAGGATTTTTCCTGATTCTGGTGTTTATTTGTTGGGTCACAGAGGTAAAATTATCTCTGTTTGATTACTTAAAGCTGTTGGCTGTGGAGATAATCTGTGCATTAGCAGCTGTACAGTGGGTGGCTAGCAGTTCTGAATCTGTAGTTGGAAGCAAAGAAGTCATTTTGCACAGCACTTTAAATCAGAAAACAGAGCATACAGGACAAACTCCTCCATCACAGCCCCATGAAGAAGTTGCTTTCCACAATGAGAAATCCTCTGATTTGCTGGCGAGGTGGAGGGTGAGTCTGAGCCATGTCCTCCTGTACTCTACCACCTCCCATGGCTGCACCACAGAGAAGGAAGACCCTGAGCAAACACCAATGCAGCCTTAACTCCTGCAATTGCCACATTTCTCTCCATGTCTTCCCAAAAGGGGACCCATTACCAGAAGCATGTCTTATAACAGCAGGTCCCAGCAACCTGGTTTCAGAGCTGCAAACTTGCTATCATGGAGCTAAATCCCATTAGCCTTGGAGGAAAGAAGGCTCAAATCTCCTACCTGGGCATGACTCCTCTGGGAAAGGTGGAACAATGTGCCTACTCACTACGAATAAATATTTAGACTGCAACCACTGCTGGAAACAACTCCCTGTCTAAACTCCCAATCTGCTAATTCACCAAGCAAACTCCTTGCTCATTTGCGTCCATAGGAGACTCATAGCAAGTCGCTCCCTCCCAGGCCAGCACAACTTTGGTTTCCACACTTTCTCTGGGGACTTGCAATTTTTCTCCTCCTACCTTCACTTTTTCTGCAGCTGCTGAGCTTTAGTCTTGGCAAAGAGATCTGGGCACCAGGGTGGGGTCAGCGCTGGGCAGATTTCAGACTGGAAGTTTTATAAAGAACAGACATCAAGACCAAAGAGCAGGAAACAGAAGATAGCGAGGGATGCAAAACAATCCCAGGGATAGGAGTGACAAGAAGCAGAGATGCATACTTTTCTTATTAAAAATCTGCATATGAAAGTAGAGGGGAGCATCCTCACACACAACAGACCTGCCCCATGCTATCTCTTCCCTTCTGCGTGGCCTGAGACAGAGTAGAAACACACAGCCTATGTTACAGTCGAAAATATCATTCACAGGGGTTTTTTTTTGGTCGTTTGGAGTTTTTTGTTGGGTTTTTTTTTTGGTTGGTTGGTTGGTTTTTTAAGTTTTACCACCACCGTTATGTACAAGTGCCTTAATGTGATGCATGACTTCACTGACACTGGCAACATCCACACAGCTCTAACTACACAAAAGATCTGTAGGCACAATTGATAATATCTGGAACACATTAAAAAATTAGAATATATAGTTCCCTCAGCAGCTGTACTACTTTTCTCACGGACTTTACTAATTAACATACATTAAGGAGGTACCAACAGTCACAGACCCAAGGTCGTGTTTAGCTTCCTTTTTAAACAAGGCAGCATTGGCAACGCTGCAGTCTCATGTGTCACAGAACTAAAACTTCAAAGAGTTTCTTTGCCATAAACCCCTTTTTTAAAAATTTTTTTGAATCACAGACATTAATTGAATATGGCATCTTTGTGGAGTGGTCTATCTGATCCATTTGGTCACTTCTCTTGGTTCCCAACCCTGACAGTGCAAATCCTTCCTGGGTCTGGGAGCTGCCAACCTGGGCAGTTTCTCGCTCCGGCTGCCTCCCTGTCCTCCATTCCCACCCATCTCGTGGAAACAAGCTGTCTGTTGGCTGCCTTCCTTGATGTGCATTTCTCAGAGTGATAATTTGCATTTTAAAATACACAGGGATGAATTCACTTAAGTTTTGCTCCCAAAGGCATGCATTAAAACCCATTTTGAGGTGCTCCCAACATCGCCGCTGCCTTCTTCCCTGCTCTTTAAAAGCTATCTCCACTATGCAACCGATTTTTATATCTTTTAGTAAATCATTTGAGACAGCTTTCTCTGCTCATTTCCTTAAAGAGTTAAAGGTTACATGGTCTGTATTGTCTCACAATGAGAAAAGAGACAGACAAGGCAAATGTTTTATTTACGCTTTAAAATTGGATGCGGATTTATAAATGGATTAATTTTAATTAGTGTCCTCATTGACTTTTAAAAAAACCTAAAAAGCATGCCTTAAAATTAATGCACTGCTACCCTGCATATTAACAAATACGTCAAGTCTTGGCTTGTTTTAAAGCCCCTTTGTTATTTTTTTATTACATATCAAAAGCAGCCCCTGACTAGTTGTTTTCAGAAACCATGCTGGAATAAAGCATGGGACAAACATTTTCCTTGCTGTCTAACAAGGCAGCCCCCATAAGCGTTATCTTATGGGGTAAAAGTTTGCACCGTGGCCTTTGTGTCCTGACTCACAGCACAGTGGAGGCAACTCCTCCCTCCAAACCCATCCCAAAGAACCTCTTTGCTGTTGGGTAAAGTTAAACCTAGGCACTGGCTCCTGATCAGAAGCATTTGAATAATGGCTTTAACATTTGTCTCTTCTTGCACTGTTTTCTCTAGCGGCTGCAAAAATTAGATTCCTTGCAGATAAAGGGCAGGTGTGGTACCTAAGAAGGTTTTTTAAAGACCACATTTGATGTCTTGTCATTTGTGTTGTATTTCATTAGGGCACAAAGCAAAAGCAAAAACTAAAACCCAGCAAGGCCAAGAAACACTGATTTTGTCTTTCTGGAGCTCAATAATCCAGATCCTGGATATCTGAGTTTATTCTGCCAATGCCACGACCCCAGGCAGGAGAGGTACCAGCCATCAGCCTCCATCCCCATCTTCTCCACACTGACTCGTGGCAAACACAGAGAGGTGTCTGCCTCAGAGGCTCTACTTACAGCACAAACCAGGCAAGAAAATCTCAAGCCGTTTGTTATCTCCAGGATCCCAAGACTCAACTCCCTTATACACAAGTTTGCTTCCTGTCTCTTAATAGTTTTGATATTTTAGGACCATCTCTGAAGACATCCTCTCTCCCAAACATAGGTCTCCTGTAAATAAGCTCTCTCACCAGAGATGCTTCTTCCTGTATAAGCTCGCTGAGATTCAGCCTTCCCCTACCACCAGCACCCACCGTCACCGTTCCACTCGTCTCCTACCTTGGTCACTGCAGCTCTTCCCTCCTCACAGTCTGACTTGTTTCTGCTCCAGACAGCAGCACAACTGAAATAATAAATTAAAAAAATTAATATCACTCTATTCCTCAAGGGTTTTTTTCTTCAACTCCTTGCTGCACACACCTCCCAGTGTTGACCTTGACACATATTTACATGCACTTTGACTTTGTTCTGCGTACAAGCAGGGCTCAGCCCCTCCACCACAGCAGCCCACATGTCCCATCTCCCTGTCAAACCCCTGATATTCTTTCCTGTGCTGGAAAGGGCTGGAGAGGCGCCCCCTCCAAACACTCCCGTAGCTCCGATGGCCAGGGGCACCATGGCCACCACATGCTGTCTATGCCCACGTCATGTGGAGGGGACCAACAGCAGGCATGATGCCCACACCTACACAAAGTGGGGCGTATGGCACTTCCAGAGGGAGGATGGGACCTCTAGCTACTACCACATCCCCTTCATTGTCTTCTCCTCTTCTACAGTCCCCCAGTGAGCACCTTGCCCTCTCTGCACTGCCCAAAGACGTGAACGTCACCACTCCAGCTCCTGGCAGCTTGTCTTCACTCCCCTGCTCCGATCCCAGCAGGCACGCAGGCAGTCCAGGCAGGCATGAAATTAAACCCCTGGCCATTTCGGATGGTGTGTAGCTGTTGTGACATCCCCAACACAACCCGCTTGAGCATTTAAGGATATCACAGCTGTGAATGATGGACTTGTGTAGGATGAAGTCTGGCACCTTTCTGTGCTTCAGGCAAAGAAAAGGGGGGAGGGAGAGAGAGAAGTGACACTTTCCCCCTCCACTTGATGAAAGCAAAATCTGATGGAGGCAGAAGGGGAGAAACAGACTGGGCACTAAACCCCTTATTAATTAATGCACATTTTGAAAAAAGAAATGCAACTGTGCACTCATTTCTGCTGGTTTCTAGGAGCTTTTGTGACCTTAATAATTCATGTTTATGCAAGCTGCTTATAATGTTAAGCAGTTGTTTTGTGCAGATTTTGTCCATTGCATTTAACTGAGATGAATATATCTAGCTGTGAAATGAGGTTGGCCACCATACTCAAAGGGAAGCTTTAAAAAAATATTTCAGTGTTTTTATAAGGACAAACAAAATTCACAGCTTTGTCTAAAATAATATTCCATCCATTACTGATACACACAATGTGAGAAATGGAAAAATATTTTTTTTTCCCCCAGATTCATCCTTTCCCTTTCCTTTTCATGTTTTGGCAGCATTGACAACACCATAAACTTTCATTGTTTCTCAATCACGTAATCGGTGTCTCCTGCCTGTTTTTCTTTTCTTCAAAGCAACAGGAGAGTAAGGGGGGGATTACAAATACCAAAGTGATAAGGAAAACTATGAGGCAGGTGGAGCTCCTGAGACCACCTTTAAATTTGTATTTTGGATAGCGATTCAGGCTCCTGCAAGGCACAGCACTATGCAGCACGAGGACTGCTAGCACAGGGAGAGGGTTCACAAAGTGAGACTGTCCCTACACATTCTTCATTGAAACAAACAGATCTTGGAAAAATCTACATTCATGTTAAATCAACACCAGCTCAAACACTTTTCTCACCCTCACTTCAAAATATGGCCAGATTTATGAGGAACTGAGAACCAGCTCTTTGCTGGGAAGGTTTGGGAAGGAGACAGGGACGCCCTTGTGAAGGGTCACCTCTCCCAAACACTGGCAACCTTGTGCACAGCCCTGCCAGGCCATGTATAAACTGGAAGCTCTTCCATAAAGACTCTTCATTGGTTTTTAACCTGATTCCATTTAAACAAGTTCTTATTTAAGAAAAACAGTTCTCATTTCAACTGGAATTGCAGTTTGCGCCTCAATATAAACTGCCAAATACAGGTTGCAGCTGCACCTCCCAGCAAACAGAACGTTTCCGTCTGCGCCAGAGGAAGAGCGAACTGTCACTGCAGTGCCAGCAGCTTCATAAAATAAACAAAAGTGGGAGCCTAAAGAAAAAGATGACTGTAAAAGCCATGAGGTTTTGTTGCAGGTTTGCTCCGGCTCTAGCAGAAATGGGCCCCAATGGATCATTTTTTTTCCGCAAATAAGGGATGTTGACACTTAACACAACCTACACAAGCGTTGACACTCAGAGCATACACAACAGGCTTGAGGCACCAACCACTTTCAGCGATCCGTGCAGTCAAGCAAACTCCAGACAATTACGAATCGAAGTGAAGCCAGGTGTTTCTAAGGCAAATATTAGGTCTTCCATAGAAAAGCTCAAGTTCAATTTTGACAGACTAACAGTCATTTCTGTTGTGTTTACAGCCTTCATCAAATTAAAATTTCAACTAACAATTAAAAAAAAAAGTAATTGGCCTTAGCATATTACAGCAGATTTTAGAACAAGCTGCAGCCCCCTCCCTCCCTCCAACCCAGAGCAGAAATCAATGGATCCAGACACAGCCCTGTGAGTATGAGCCTGTGGCGGTACCACTGCCAGTAGCTAAAATAATGTCCACTGTCTGGACTATCTAATATACATCAAGTTCAAAAAGTTTCCCAACGTTTTTTCTACATTTCTTTGTGCGTTTACAAGATCCAAACGAATAGTTTTACTCACTGTAGATTAGGTACCTAAATCAACTGGCATCTAATCCGAGCTCCATCAAATTTAAGGTCATCCCTGCCCCAAGGTAGGATTATCCCCAGTGATCACTGAGGAGAGACATTAAAAGATATCACATCATATCTTCTAACCAGCAACGATTCCGCTTCCGGCATCCCATCAGAGATATTACCTCTGAGCTATCATCCCGCCTACAGGAGGTGTTAAAAGGCTACAGATGAAACCGTTAATCACAGGGCAGGCGGTTTCAAGGCAAGACTTCCTACTCACAGGCTCCATTTTTCCAAAGTCTCTGTACACACTGAAAAGCTGCTGTCGTATTAGAGGGTACTCCAAACAAGAAATATCAATTCTAAACAGTTTCCTCGTGTTTCTCCAGCAGAGCTACCCCTTTTTTATGCTTGCCAACATCCATGAAAGAACCATACAGGGCTCAGGACTAGGAAATAGACTTCAAAAAACAGTTCACCTGGCAAACTTGCAACTGTGATACCTAAACCTCTCCCAACCGCACGCCCCAGGACGCCCATTACAAGAGGGCAGTTGTCGCCTCCTTGGCAGCCTACAAGCGGTGAGTTCACATCCATCAGACTGGCGCTCTCAAGCTGCATCCATGCCCGGAGCACCACAGCCAGGCACAAGGCTGATGGTGAATACTCTTTTCTGCAGTTGTAACTACAGGCCATTACCTTTCACTTAGAATATATTTAAAAGTAAATAAATGTATAAAGTACCAAATGATTTAGTGGAACGTTCTCCAGACAAACACTAATATCTCACCCCCAAGAATCAAAATTAATTGGAGGAGGAAGAATATTTTAACTGTTATAGCTCTATATTGTAAAATGGCACTTGAGTGACAGGCAATTACACATCAAGCAATTTCTATTACATAGTGTATAGCTGAACAGATAGAGCAGGAGGGAGAAAAAAAACAAGCCTATATACACCAAGAAATAAAATTTGTGTGCACTGTCTGTATGATCAATGCAAACATAACCGCAAACATTTGCATTAGAATAATGCAGTAAATAACCACCCCGCAGCTGAGACATTTACAGTCACATTGGGAAATACACTTTCACTTCTCGCAGAGAGGACGGCAATTTATTAAACCACCCAAACAAGACATCTTGCAATCACCAGTCATGTCTTAATTAGAAAGGATCCTACTGAAAGCGAAGCAGAGGGCTAGGTGACCCAGCATGTCCTTTCCATCCTAGCTATCCAGGAGCTGTGATTCACTGCACTTCAGACTACTCACTGTGTAGAGGTTTAAATCCTTTGATGAGCATGTGGACGTGGACTGAAAGACAAGGCTGCGGGCCAAGACAAGCCCATCACACCCAGCTCCCCACAGTACCTAACAGCAGCGACAGCATACCAGCCGGAATAACTGTGCATTTTG
Organism: Rhynochetos jubatus; assembly: GCA_027574665.1. NCBI lineage: Eukaryota > Metazoa > Chordata > Aves > Eurypygiformes > Rhynochetidae > Rhynochetos > Rhynochetos jubatus. The sequence continues at coordinate 72,457,391 of CM050690.1, read as the reverse complement.
GAGCAATGCCACCCATATTTTGTTGCATTTATTTATTTCCAGCTGAGCTGTGTAACACATTTCCCATACAGAAATACTTGCAGTTTTATTCAGAAGAGGAAGATGCCTGTTACTCCATGTAAGAGGGCAGCTGGATTGCTGCTGAAATAGGATATGCCACATCTCATCCTGCAGCCCAAGTCCCATAGAATCATACAATGGGTTGGATTGGGAGGGACCTTTAAAGGTCGTCTAGTCCAACGCCCCTGCAATGAGCAGGGACACCTTCCACTAGACCAGGCTGCTCAGAGACCCCTCAAGCCTGGCCTTGAATGTTTCCAGGCGTGGGGCATCCACCACCTCTCTGGGCAACCTATGCCAGTGTTTCACCACGCTCATCATAAAAAATTTCTTCCTTCTATCTAATCTACCCTCTTTTAGTCTAAAACCATTATCCCTTGTCCTATCCCATCATAACAACACAGACATTTCTCTGCTCAGCCCCTCACTCCAAGAAGTGGAGGGTCTGAATACAACACATATGCAGGAAGGTTGCTCAGTGCTACAGGTGAGATGCTTTCCTTTTTCTGCTCCAAAGACTAGAAGAGTAAAGGGTGGGAAAGATTATTAACGGAATGGGAATATATTCTATGGTGCTGGGAGCCTGGAAGGCAAACTGAAAGCTGAAGTCAGCCCACCCACATGGTTGTATTCCCAGATAAACATGGCGAGCATGTTCCTAGCAGAAACAGTTGTGAGGAAGGCTCGAAAGCTGGAAACTGGCACTGCAGATCTGGGATATGGATGACCACAAGGTAGGCAGTCATCACTCATGGAAGTCTCAAGTCCTTCAAACCCAGGCACGCCAGGAAAACAGGTAAGAGTGTAAGACCAGGATTAATATTTTAAAGATGAACAGCTGGTTAATGTTTAATACCTGTCCCACTTGTCATCCTTCATGATGGGAACTGTGTTGAGATGAGACAGGGACTTTAGTCTTTAACATGAGGTCAGTTGCCACCAGAGCTCCTGCCAGCCCCAATTAAAGCTGATGGGCTGACAGCCGGGCACGACAATGAGCAGAGGTGGCTGCCATGGGTCCCCTTCACCCTCCTCCCCCAGCACAGGGGACACCATGGAGCTGCTGGGGCTGCACCATTTGCATCAGAATGTTGGGGTTGCATTAAGTAAGGCAAGCCTTTGGGGTTTGAGTTTCGGTACCGACTTTGGACAGAAGCTCTCTCAAAACCCACACCATTTTGAAGTCTCTTTTCTATCTTTGTCTGTGTTGAGAAATACATAAATATCCCAACAGATCTTGGTCATCCCAAGACCAGTACAACCAGTAAAATACACAGCTCAGTATTAAAGCTAGACTTGCCCTACACTGCTTGGACAACCACTTTCGCACTGGGAGCAGAGAGAGAAGCAGCAGTATGTTAACCCCTTCCTTCAGTCAGATCATGATTATCGATTTACACAACTGCTGGTTTTGCACCCAGCTGGAGATGTGGAAAAACCCTGCTCCAGCTGGGAACGGGCTGTCTTCTGGGAAGACAAGAGCATCACTAAACTTACAGGCAACTTGGAATGGGATGGTGGCACTGTAAGATGGTATCTGTTGAAGTCTGATGTATTTACAGAAGACCAAGCTGCTGGGCTGCTCTTGTGCAGATGTGTAACACCCAGGAGGCAAGAGCAGGATGTTTTCCCTCAAAGGGAGCAGTGAACAGAGTGGATTTGGCATCTGTTTTAACAGGTCCTACCTCTGTCAAATTTCTGGGCAAAGCCTGTTTATCTGAGACTTTGTGAAGAGCAAAGCGAGCATCAAAGCTCTCCTTCGTTTTGTAGGTCAGGCAGGCTTTGGGGTTGGTGCAGTGTCAGCTCACATGTATTCTGCAGAGTGAGCTTTAATTTTTCATTGAAACAGCACCTACAGACTTTGATTGAAATAAATAATGAACCGATTTGTATCATGAATCTAAGAATCACTCTCTCCTGGTTCCCATCACAGAGAGGACTTTCTTCCCAGTGACAAGTGTTAATGCATTTATGCCCTAGTTTCCCACAGTGGATGTCACTATTGAAGTGTCAGGAAGGAAGGTTAGAGCCGCTTTTTCAGACTGTTCCCGTCAGCCTCAGCAGTCCGTTTTGGATGAAAACATCCCAGCAGAACACAGGCTGAAAGAAGGCTGGATTTTAAACAGCACAGCAAAAGTCTTTGTGTTGTGTATGATTAAAATGTAACATTGAATAGGTCTTTTTCCCAGTCTGAGTCAGGGAGGATGGCTCCACTCTGTAAAATTACAGGGTTTTTTTGCAGAATGGTGGAAGTTTCACAAGTCTTTAATGTAATTAGACACCATTTTCTACGTTTTTCTCATTTTTCAATGCTGTTCTTTCTGGTAACTCCCCCAGCACAAATCCTGACAGGTCCTGCTCCATTTCTGAGAGCTGACAGAGGACAGGCAGCTGTTCATCACGCTGGGACCCCAAAGTGGTGCCTACCTTCACTTCTTATGAAGCAAAAATGGCCAAACCCAAAACCCAACGGAATCTAGACATTCTGTGTGCCTTGAACCATTCTGACCGTATGAATCGTGATAAATTTAATAAGAACAGTTACTTGGGGAAAAAAAAAAAGAATTATCAAAAGCAGCCTTACTCTGATTTCAAAGTTTTGCCAAATGAGTTTGATACAATTCCATTTCAAGAAGAATTTAGATTAAACGCACACAAAAAATGCTGAAACCCACCCAGGTACTAATCCCCTTTGCAAACTAACTAACACTGCAGAGAAAGTTAATAAAATGCTGGCCAAATCAAACAGTAATGAAATTAAAGCACAACTGGTGTGGCTTACCACAATGCTCTAGCAGCGTCTTTGGGAGGCTGCATCGAAGAGGAGCCGTTGCAATTAGGCAGGTATAACAGGCGTATTAGATTGCGGAATTAGAGCTGCTCCTATCTCCCTTGCAAAGCTTTACAATGTCAAAGCAAGGCAGCAGTATCAGTGTGTTGATTCTAGATTAGAAGCCCTTTTTAAACAGAAAAGGATAATTATTTTCTCCTGGAGAGTGACCATAAATTAATTTTATTCACCCGAACCGCCTTTGTCATTGCTGGAAGCTGCTGCTGAAGGACCACAGACTCTGCCCTAGATGTCACGACATCGCATGCAAATCTCCGTCTCAGTACTGTGGTAACTGCACAAGATATAATGTCTTGTGATACGGCGAAGGTCAGATTTGACTGTTTGACCTTCAGGTTAAATTTATCAATTTAGTGAAATACATTAATAACATTGTCTTAAATTTTAATTAGGACAATGTAATACAAAGAGCAATACTGCTTGGTCCATGGCAGATCTGTGTTAAAACACAATATTCCTGTAATCACTTTTGTACATGATCTAGTTAAAATTAGCCAGGAGAGGTGTTACTGTAACGCAGGGGTAATACAAGTAGAGAGCTGAAAACTCGCCAAAGTGAAGCCACTGCACTTTATTACAACCCCCGCAGCCTCAGCAGGGCCAGACACGCCAGCTGGGAATAACGAAAGAGGGAACGCTTAAGGATCATACCTAGTACAACTCACAGGCTTTAAGGAACAAAATGCAGTTCATTACAATGGTATTGTTTCGACAGAACAAAACCCAAATTACTCATTCTCTGCTGTTATTTTCACTCCATCAGCAATCGGGTACGCCTGGGTCGGTGCTGGACGCGCTGCCCAGCACGGCGTAAGGCAGTGCCAGCCCTTCCCCGGCTCTACGCAAGACCCAGCTGTCACATGGACAAGGGGGTCAAATTCAGAAAAATACTCTTTTCTACTCTTTCTCTGCATACATTAATCTACGTGCTTATTCCTGTTTACATTATGAGATGTATGCCATAAAAGAGCTTACAGGATGTGTATTGCAGCCAAGTTAATATTGCTGTTGGAGCCTCAGCCTCTGCATTTCCTGACTGATTGTTGCCCAGTTAAAATGTCCTTTTTTTTTTTTTTCAATTCTGCATTTGTCTAATGGAGTTTATTAGTGGTTTGAACCCATTTAAGGTAAGACTGCTACACTGAGTACCCCTTAACACCTGCAGGAAACCTACCAAAAGAACAACCCCTATTCTGAAGACAGTAACATTTGGAAATATTATTCAGTATAGAAATGTGTACAAATATAACAATGAAAGGTACTTGTAGTGAAACGTTCAGAAACAATTTAGAAATATGCCCTCATTATAAGACCTTTTCATGTATTACTTGGCTACAATCCACAGCTTTTCATTTAGGGCAACTCAACTGACCTTTCAAGACACAAAGTGTGCTGTGTACAAGAACTATAGTTAAAATAAGTAACAAAAAAAACCAAGTTATTTTTTCACAGATGTCAGGACTTGGATTTTAAAGGCAGGAAGTGGGAAAGAGTTTTACTTAAGTTGAACAAAACATTTCACAGCGCTTGTGTAGATGAGCTAAGGTAGATGAACCTTACATTAAAGCCTCTTCCTACCTCCCAGTGCACACAGTGCACTCTTGCACCCAGCCAGGCTCCTGCCCAGAGCCGTTCCTTTAGTCCATGACAGCTACTGAATAGCTACCAAGACACCCACGGCAGTATCATGAAGACATGCAACACCTTTTAAATTTGGCCCTTATGACACAGAGGTTTGATGTCACAGGCATTGCCAAACGGGCCCTGCCGTAGGCAGCTACCACTGGAGATCGCTGCACCTCTCTGCATTCCTAGGAAAGCCTTTACCTTCGTCACTTGGACTTTGACCTTCCCTCCTTACTTGGTCCCAGTTGAGACCAACAGAGCCTTGATTTCTGCCCTGGGACTCCTGAGCATCTCTGGCTGGACTCAGCCCTGCTGTGCCCCTGGCAGAGCTGCAGGCAGATGCCTTTGCCAGCTCAGGAGCTGGTAAACCAGACTAAACATCTACTCACACGTCAAGTTTTTTAGACTAGCAATCCCTTGTCAGCGCTGCAAAGGCAACACAAAAAAGACCCCATGTCATGAAAATTGAAAGACTTTTAGCTCTTCTTTCAAATAAAAAGAAAAAAGTTTTCACATCCCGCTTCTGTAAAATGTTCGTGAGTTTTACAAAAGTGAAAAAATAGGTTTCCTCCAGGCTAAACACTGAATAATTTTAAAGAAAAAAGACTTCAAAGACACGTTTTTACATTCTATTTGCATGCAGGCATTCTGTTTTCCAGAAAATTATTACCTTGGTAATATTGCAGGCTATTCTTCCCTGCACTGTGAGCTTTGGCTACCCAGAAGATAATTTGTCTAGTGCAAGGCCCGTGCGAGAGAGGGAGAAGCCAAACGGCCAAGTCAGTGAGTCACCTCAAGGGATTAGCGCAATATTTGCGAGGACGTGCATCCTGGCCGTGAACCTGAGGGTTGCAGAGGGCACACAGGCATCGCAGCCCTGACGGTCCCACTAAAACCGAGTCTGAGGCAGGGACGCTGGGGATGGTGCTTGGACCCGCTGCCGCCACGCTGGCCAGAGCACATCGACCCCTCGTGTCAACCCCCTCAACTCCTGCAGCGCCCAGGGACGAGGGAGCGAAGGTGGCTCGGGTACGTCTGCTCCCACCACGCGCCCAGAAGCAGAGAGGGTCTGACAGCCCGTTGAGAGAAACTGATGAGCCGCAGCTCATTAAAAGGCTACCGCGGAAAGCACGGCGGTTAACGGGATGGGCTATATTAAGCCCGTTTATAGCTTTATGGCACCTTCAAAGGGACCTTCAAAGAGCTTTCTGCAGCCAAGTGTAATGGTCAGTCAGGTACCAACGGAGGCAGGTCTGAGAGTACCCCAGGCCACAGGAAGGAGCGGCAGCACAGTTAACTCCAGAGCCTGAGGTCAGCGCTTGATGTTTTCCTCTTACGTATCTCATCCACAACTGCTCCTGGGCTTACAGCTGCATGTATCACCGCCTGCTTTGTGCGGACGAGAGTATTTAATGACACAGAGAACTACTTTCTGATGATTAGTGCGGGGGGGCGGGGGGGGGGGGAATCATCCAGATGTTTCATGCTGTCTGATTTTATCAGACTGCTGCGTAGGGGGAAGGGGGGTCGTTGCTGTTTTTCTGTGGCCGCCACCCCTCTCCCTCGTAACCCCGGGGCCCTGATGCACTGCAAGATGGTAACACACTGTCACGACATGACCTAACCCACAGCGCCGGGAGATAGCACAAAGTGCCACCGCAGGCGACAGCGCTGCCCCTTGCCCTCTACGTGGGCGCACCGGGGTCAGCAGAGCCCCCGCAAGCACCCCCCCAGAGCCCCCGCAAGCACCCTCAGACCAGGGGATGCACCCCACTGACCCCCCGGGGCACTGAAACACCACAGACCCCGGGGGGGGGGGGGGGCAGACCCCACTGACCCACTGACCCACAGAGGGATGCGCCTCGCCGGCTCCTGGGCGTGGAGTTCTGCTGGTCCCTGGGGGGTGCACCCCGGCAGCCCCCTGGGGATGGAGCCCCAAGGGTCATGGGGGAGGCACTGACACCAAGGGGGAGGGGGGGAGGTTGCACCCCACCAACCCCCGGTGGGGACGCGAAGCGCCTCAGCCCCAGAGATGCACCCTGCCGACCCCCAGGAGACGGAGCTCCCGGGGAAATGGGGGAGGCACCCACCGACCTCCGGGAGATGGCACCGGCGCGGGGGCAGCACCTCACCCACCGCCGGAGAACGAAGCCCCCCGCTGCCGGTGGCGGGGGGGGGCGACTTCTACCGACCGCCGGGGAATGGAATGGAGGTCCCCCGGCCCGCTGCAGCGGCGAAGGGGGGGCGGGGGGCGCGCCGAGCCCGGCCCAGCTCCGCCGCCCCCGTCCCCGCGGGAGCGAAGCCGCCAGCGGGGCAGCACCGCCCGACACCCCACCCCCACCCCCCCCCCCCCCCGCCCGCCGCCGCCGCGCACCGCACTCACCTCGGCGGGGACGGGGGGGACCCAGCGCCCCAACACCTGCCCGGCGTCCCCGGGACACCTCCCTCGCCGCCTCGTCGCACCGCACCGCCGAGCTGCCCGCCCGGCCCGGCCCGGCCCGGGGAGCGGCGGGGGCGGCCCCGACGGGGCGGGCGGCGTGGGGATCCCGCGAGGGGCGGCCCGACGGGGCGGGCGGGCGGGCGGCGCGGGAGCCCTGTGCTGGGCGGTGCCCGGGCGGGGTTCCACCACCCCCTTCCCGCACCCCTCCCCGGGACCCCTCCTCGGGACCCCTCCCCGGGACCGGCAGCGCCCCACCGCGCCTCCGGGCTGCCGCGGAGGGACCGGGGCGGGGGGACAGTGAGCGTGCTGCGGGGGTCGCCTGGCCCCCCAGGAGTTGGTTGAAACCCCCGGCCCGCGGGGAGCAGGCGTTGTTCTGTGCAGGGCTTTAATATTTTCGGGCACGTCGGGATTTTTTTGAGGTCCTTTAAACGTGTTCCTTGTACCGCTTTTATCTGCTGTTGTGGCTCAGCAGGCAGTGCTGGTTCCAAAGAGGGTTTAAATGAACAGTGAATTACCTTCTTTTTTATTTCTTAAAAAAAAAAAAAAAGAGCTAAAGAATCCTCTTTTAATTTTTTAAGAAGTTCCCCTTTTACTAGAAAGTTAAGCTTATTAAAATGAAAGTACGTTCTAAACTGTTTGGTAGCTTTTTCAGGTTCGCTTTTCCTAGGCACAGCAAAAGGAAATGGTCAGCGGCTCTGTTTTCTTTCAAGCCAGAGTCCCTTCCTGACTCATGCCCTCGTACAAGGCTCACCGAGTGCGTTTCCAGCGCTGCTGTTCTAAAATTAAATCTAAAAAACCTATTCAGATTAACCCAAGTGTCTCTAAAGTATTGTCTTTATTAAAGACTCTGTCAGGTAATCATGTTACAATCTGGCCCAGATGCTCTGCCTATCACTCCTTTGAAGATGATTGCTCATGATGGCAGTGTCTGGGCTGGTAACTGAATCAAGGCCAGCGTTTGAAGCGGAGGGCTGTCTAGAGGCACCTGCTGCAGTGACAGGCTCGTCACGAGGTACCAGGCACTGGTACCCTTCAACACACGAAGGATGCTGCTAGTTGAGCTGAATGGTTCTGCGAATGCAGAACACTTCCATGCAAACAAAAAAGTATCACAGAGCGCGCTCTGGACCACCCTCCGTGCAGAGCAGGGAGGTTTTCAGTGGTGTTGGCCAGGCCATAACATCCAGTGAGGAAAAAACAAAAACCCGACCCCTTCCACGCTGCTGAACAATGGGACGAGACACCAACAAACAGGTGTGAGTCCAGATCGTGACGTTGCTTCAGTGAGGGGATCCCGTGCACACCGAGCATGTAGTAACTGCTGGGACTGGTGGCAGAGGAACTCCCGGCAAGCAGCACGCCAAGTTTTCCACCAGTGCTGCCGGCAAAAACGCTGACACCATGCTAGGTCACTGTCAACCAAGAAGTGCTCAGGACGAGCACATCCCACCGTGTTTTTCCCCAGTGTCTTCATGTTGAATTGTGAGCCCATTAGGTGGTTCCCTGCAGGGAATTCAGGTTAATCCAGCACACAATTCCATGGAATTTCTATGGATTTGGGGGTGAATGAAGTTGTGCCACCACCCAAAGCCCCATGCGGCTAATGCTGTCCTGTGCCCCTGCCAGTGCCAGGGCACAGGGGATCGAGGCCCCTCCAAAAACACTGCAATATCAGACTAATTCAGCCTCCATCCATGATTTTTCCACCATGTTTCTAGGAACATGCCTTTGAACAATTGCCTGTTCATTATTTATCCACATGAGAACAGCCATGCTTGCAAATGATTGCTCTGCACGGCCAGGTAGCTCGCTGGAAATGGCTCTGGCTCACAACAGCTAGACAGATGATGCGTGAAAGCAGGAGAAACTTGAAGGATTATTCCCTTTGACTCCCAAGTTCAAAAATGTGATTATCTCCCAGAAGGACATGAAGAATTCCCAGAGGTCCCGTAGCACCCAGAGTGCTGAGCGTGGCAGTCCTCTGTGACCGGTTCTAGCAGGAAATAACAGCCGATAGCCATGCAAATGTGACAATTAACTGCAGCAGCAGCATATGGGTCAGAATCACCAAAACATACATACACTAACTTTCAGTTATCCCTTATCTTCATTTTAAAGGTCCACAAGTCCAGCCTATTTGTATGGCTTGCTGCTGAGACAAGAGAGCAGATTATACCTGAACCACTTCTCATTCAAATCAGAGCAATTCTGTTCATTTCAGGGGTTACACCAGTGCAGAAGTGGCATGAAAAAGGACTTTGCTTCATCTTTCTTATCCCCCCACATCACAGTATCACTTAAATCTCTCTAAAGTAGTCATATTCATTTCCCCCATTTTCTGCATCAATTGTAAGATAACATTATAGAGTGCTAAACTTTGGTGCTCCTGCTGCAGAGCATTCGGCTTCTGGCAGGATTATACCACGGGAGCAAAGCTGATGCTCGTAAACAATGTCTTTTGCTAAGTACTTTCATAGGCAGCTCTTGGCACTCATTTAAGTAATGCAAATAAATCACTGCTTATACCTTCTGATTTCAGACCAAAAGGTGGAAAAGATACAGTGCTATGTGTTGGGTTTATTCTGCAGATTTCTATGGAAAGGTCAACTTTATCTACAATTGGAATCAGTAATTCTGGAGGCTGGCAGCAATATTTTACATCCTCCTATTACACATCTGAAAAGTACTATTTTTCTGCCTCTCTGCCTGAAGGTTATGCACATCTTCTGCAACGTGAACGTCAAATCCTAATTAAATGTGGTTTCATAAGTATGGATCTCCCAACATTGATATATAGGGTTTGCAATACTCGTATTTTGCAACCTGGCCAGATGTCAGTAGGATCAGTAGCATTCTGTGTTTTTCTCAGACACCAGCTGGGTAGGGATTAAGTATATCCCTTAGCATTTTCCACACTTCACCTCCCAGACACTGCCCAAAATCTCATTTTATTTTGGTTTAGATAAGGGAAGAATGCTAAAAGTTCAACAGTTATCTGGACCCCAGAGGAACCTGGAAGAGGGGCTGGAGCCCAAAGAAAAAGCGAGAAACCAGAAAGAAGAAAGAGAGAGATCAGATTAAGCCGATGGAGTAATATTCAGCTTTTGGGATTCAAATACTGCTCAGATCATATAACCTCATGTAGCTGCATCAGCGGGACAGAATTTCAGCAGCATATTTTCAGAAACCTGGACTACTTTCAGAGTTGCTACACAGCAGATTTTAGTCACCCTAACAACATTTTATCCCAATGCCAACTTCAGCAATCTGTAATTTTGTCACATTTTCCAAGTGTAAGCAGGATTTTCTGCCCTGACCCATGCCACCCTGACAGTCTCCATCTTCTGCCATGCTCTGGGGATGAGTGGACAACATCCAGTGATCCAGGCAGATCTGCTGAGCTATCACCTGCCCTCGGCTCTCCCTGAAATCCCCAGATGTGTGGGTTCACATTATTCTGAAGTTTTTCTGTAGCTAATTTGATGCCTCTTCATTCTAGTTTGATGGCCTCGGGACAGACAGAGCAGAAACTGCAAATGTAAAAGCACAGCGTCTTCACATCCAGGTGGGGTGTACATAATGCTGGCACCACTGACAGCAAAAAGTGGGGCAACAAGTATCTGGGGCTGATTAATCCGAATTATGACTTTTTCCTAGCAGCTTCCAAAATTTAGGCTGTGATTTGAAAAATGTGACACGTGAGATCCACTAGTAAGACTTCTGTTTTCCAGGGTTTATGGGACAAAACTAGGACCCTTCATCCTTAATATTGCTCTCCTCTGGTCTCATCTCAGCCTTTTACACAGACACATGGTCTCCCATGTATAAGCTGGTATAAAACAGACCAAGGACAAGCCACCACTGGCTCTGCTATTACAATTTCCATTTACAAGGAGATTAAATGGACTATTATCCTGTTGATTACCTTGTCTACGTGGAAAAATTAAGCAGCATGATTATGGTAATCACCTAGAGTTATCTCGGTCCTCAGGTGCGCACGCTGTTCCAAATGTATTTGTAAAGAATTACTTCAAATGAAGAGCAATTTTTGCAGGACAGTGTCTTACTCTGAAAGAGTGTATCCGTACGGCTTCCACTGCAGCAGCAGTCAGTGATTTGCTTTGCATAAGCAAAGCCTAAGAGAAGGAACACATTACATACATCTCCTCCATAACATGCTGCAGTAAATATGAGACTAAACGGGCTGAATAACAGAAATCTTGGAAGTCGGATGGAGCCAAGCATGGAAAGTGAACAGTCACACCAGGCCCAGAGCCACAGTCACAATTTGGCTCTGCACGGACTTATATCATCTGTAAGAATGGCAGTCCACTTTGTCCGAGCTTTAGTTTGGATCACCAGCTTGGGAACGGCAATAAAATAATGCTGATCCAATACTTTTTTCCTGCATTTTGAAACCTACTCCATCTTTGCAGCAAAGGGGGAAAATAAGCGAGTAGCTGTGAATCCATCAGCAGGGATTCCTCTCCATTAATGTCTTTCCTCCTGTATTTTCACAGACTAACTGCAAACCTCACTGGGATGTAAAGTTCCCCAGATGCAATGGGATTTCCCACAGAGCACAAAAGCGGGCAACCCTTAAGAAGCACTTACTTTAAGTTATCATGAAACCTAGAAGCATAACTGCCTCCAATATAGAGGGAGGAGAAGCCAGGGAGGAAAACTGTCACAGTCAGCAAGATCTAAACTTTGAAGTGAGAAAACGTACACTTTGATAAATTTATTATAAATTGTTTGTGGATACCACCTATCAAATTATCCTTTTGATGCAAAAGTCTAAGATATGTACTCTATATAAATACTAAACCAGACCAAAATAAGTCAATAGTAAGGGTCAAAGTGTCTCAGATTCAAACACTCAGCAACAAATCTTCATAGAAACATTCATTTTTCAATCTCCTGAGGGTAAATGCCTCTCTAAGATTATTTTGCAATACATGTAAGATACAGTTCTCTAAAGACTCTCTGCCATGTAATTCCAAGGTGAACACTTGTTTCGATTTCAGTGCTGTAAGATATCAGAGGTCAAATCCATCCACTGGGTGAATTTGACTGTGGATAGGATATTTGCAGAGATCAAAGAAATAGTCTAAGGCTCAGTCACTACAGATCATCTTAGAGCTTCTCATCAAGATTTTTTGCTAATGTCATTAGCAAGTTAGTTAGTCAACCTCCTCTTTATATTGTGCAGTGTTTATCAAGCCTGCTCTGATGCTGCTTGTTCTTTGAATGAATAAAGTTTGGATTTCTTTGATTTCTTTTATTAGTTGATCAATTCCTCCCTCTGTCTACAGCAGTGCTTCTGAGTGTTTTAGGATTTACTAGATTTCATTATTAAACATGTGGGCAGATACAGTGTCATTTACTGTTTCAAAGCACCTTCTTCAATTCACCTTTGCACAAAAATCCGTACCCGCACATACCCGTTGGAGAAACCAGAATGTTTTATTCACAACAGTTGTTGAGTGTGTGTTGTTTTGACAGGGTAAGAGCACTGATGAAACCCTTCCTTGCACAGAACTGGTACCAAGGAGTTATAAAATAACTGTGTAATGGATATCAAGTCCTGCTTAAGCATTGCCAAAGCAATCTGTCGCCAGCGAAGCGTCCACATCTTTGATGCACAAATAGCAGAGTCAGTGCCTAATCAGTATTACATTAATCTAGGGCTGTGCAAAGAGGAGTGTTTTCAGAGATTAGCCAAGTTTTGGAGAAGCACTGCCCTGCTGTTGGCCAGCTGCCAGCACTACCCTATTCCCAGGTGTTGCTCCCATTTTGCCCAGCATGGCCACCAGAACCAAAGGGATCAGCCTGATTCCATAAGGTGAACCACCAGCCTGATGTCCTGTCCTTTGCACTTGTCGTGGACAAAGCCCTTCAACGTCTACTCTTGTTCCACCGAATACTTGTCACACATGTTAATCATTATAATCTCTTGCAGTCAGATAGTACCATTCATCTGATGAGCTCAGCTTACAAATTTAGCTTGGATCTGGTCTGGCATCTGCCTTGAAGTATGCTTTGATTACATTTAAACTCTGCCTAGAATTGTTTCTGTGTGTGCATGTGGGCCTGTGTGTGCCTGGACACATGGACAGCAATTCCTGATATTTAGGCACTGTTTGAATCAGCGCCGAGAACCACAGGCCATCTGCCAGTAACTGTGTTCCTAAACTTGGGAAAAAAAAAAAGAAAGGAAGAGATATTTTAATCCTGTTGCTCGTAACAGCAGTTACTTCTCTGGAAATTCAAGCAGCTCTGAAAGGGATGTACTGTTTCCAAAGGCAGCTTTCACTCAACAGGTTTTTGAATTCTCCGTAACTCGATGTCTTAATATTGTACCATGTCAAATAAGGACAAAAAATACATCTTTATCTTGCTAGGGTCCATATGGCAGGTGCTTTCCAAGACATTTGGAATATCAGATGTAGAGCGCTAAAGAAAGGAAAAATAATTCTTGTTAAATGAGGGCAAGGCAGAAATGAAGTGCACTGTCAGAATGTCTTCACGGATCATGAAGGTGTCTGTAATAATGCATACAGAGATTTGATATTCAGGAGAGACTTTTTAGTTTAATCTGTCAATTTTTACTGATACAGTATATCTGCAGCATCCTTCTTTTTTTGTCCTAGAATTGCTAGGTTCCTCCCCAAATTCTATTTGTTACAGGTGGAAATTCTTCATCAGAAGAGTTTTCTGAAAAAATACCCCAAACCTACCACTAACTCTCTGGGCTGCAGTTAGTATTTCTTTACCACAGTTTCATTGCACAGCCACAGCAGCCTCTTCTGAACATCTTTTCATTTAGGCTTTTGCACTGTAATATTGCCCTTTTTATTTCTTGCTTATTAAAAAAAAAAAAAGAAGAAAATAAAAAAGAAGAGATCAAAGGCTAACAAAATATAAACTGGCTAATGGGACAAGCTGCACACTTGAATTTTTGTATTCCTCAGAGCACGTGATATGAAGTCTTGTGAAACAGCTAAAGTCTCTCATAAGCGCTCCCAGATCTTCCTTCAGTGGCCATTTCAAGCAACCAATATCTGGTTTCCTTTTTTTTTTTAAGTAAAACATGCTGTTATTCATTTTGAACTACCTGGGGTGTAGAATTCTGAAAAAGCTAATAAAAAAGTTTTCTACACAGTTCTATTTTTGTATCAAATCCAAAGCACTGCAAGCCAGAGCTGTTACTTCAAATGAACATTCTTCGGTGTCACTGGGACACAGGTGTGTTGTAACAAGCCTAAGAAATCCAAAGGACCAGTGAATCAAACAAATCACCAGAAATCCTGATAGAGGGGGAGAGACAAAGAGACAGACCTAGAAAATTAAACTGCTACGCGGCTCTTGAAGAATTGCAATTTACAGCAAAAAAAAATGTCCTTGCAAATAACATCATCGAAAACTTCCAAAAACTGAAATGTCAACTACTAATGCAATTCCGCCAAATATCCCCCCTATAAATCCCATTTCAGTGACATTAAAGAGTCAGTACACAGCGAATTACCATCCAGGGAGCCGAGCAGGGAAGGAATGGAGATATGCCTGGAGAGAGGAGGATCCAGCTCAGGGCCAGAATTAGCAGCCCATTACGGTCTCCAGCATGGTGAATTCGCACATGGAAGTGAGTCAGCACAATAGCTGTTTATACCCCTATTTCTTTCCTAGAGTGATTAATGAACGAGCCTTCTCCTTACCATGAATCTGTCAGGTTTAATGGCAGGCCTAGCCTGATCATGAGTTAATTTGCTCGGAGCAAAGACTTCGAAGTGCCATAAACTCCATGAATATCAAAGGGGTCTAAGTGATGCTTGTGTAGTACAAGGGGCTGTTATGGAGACAGCCAAAGGCTTTTACCTCAATGTTGTTGTGGTGTTTTTTTTTTTTTTTTTAATACTTCATTGCCAGTTTGAAATCTGAACAGGTACCCAGGGCAGAAGGGCTGCAGGGACACGCAGATACAAACCCACCTCTCTCCACCTGCACAGCAGGAAAGGAAAAGGCAATGCAGTGACGTACGCTCCCCAGCTATGTCTCATGTTCCCACCGTGTGAGCTGGGGATGGAGCAGAGGCATGGGAGCCACCTGCCTTGAGCTTGGTTTCTCAGCTGCAGGTCAGCAGAGAAACAGTCCCATCAGGTCTTCATTGCAAGATCTGCATGGGAGCATCTACAGGCTGGTGAAAACCATGGCCTCTGGGATCTTGTGTGACAGCCGGGGCTCTGCAGTCTTTGTCTTGCAAACCAGACAGGTTCCTGCCTGCGTGGAGTCCACTGGACTGTGTCCATGACTGGGTACAGATACAGCATCTGATAATGATATTCACTGACATATTTTTAAGGCCATAGTTACAGGGCTGGTGGAAGGTCAGTGAGCAAATGCCATTTCTGATGGTGCCAGCTTATGTACTAGTAGCCTACTTCTGGCACCTGCCATCAGTCACTTTGGTATTTTTACCCTCGATGCTCCTTAACGAAGAGCGATCTGCAAAGTGCTGTAGTCCTCCTCCACACCCCTTCTTACCCTGGCATCCTGCCTGCTGCAGCGTGTCTGTGTGATGGGGGATGCTGAACATCCATCCCTGCCCAGCCTCGTCTCAGCCTTTCCCTGTACAGTCATTCCTGCCTGTACCCATCTGATCAGTGCTGGAGAAAGCACACATGGCCCCAAGACCATGAGTCACCAGCTTAGATCAACACAGATATGGTGATGAGGTCAGCTGGTATTCATTTAAATATTATACAGGTGAATATTAACTTGAAAAGGTATTAAACTGAGTTGCAAACAACATCTGGCTGGGAGAGTCAGAGGGCTTTTCTGCTCTGTATTTCTGGGAGGACCCCAGCCCAATGCAAGCGGTCTGCTGTGGACCACCACTCTGACCGAAACACCATACCGACTGTGATTCAGTTCTCTCTCTTTCAGCTGCGATGAAAAAGCCAGCCTTTTGCAGAGAAAATCTCATCAAGAGCAATACCAAAGCTATTGCTGTGGGCAGATCCATCCATCGCGGCACGTACGTAGCTGCCCAGAGCAGCCGAAGTGAAGGAACCCGCATCTGCTGCATCTTTCTCTACAGCTTGGCTGCCTGTAATGTGAAAACCAAGGAGATACCAGTGTGCTTCTCAGACAAAGACCTTCAAGAGGAATTCACTGCTCAACAGCCTAACTCTGCCTGTCCTCCCTCTCTCCCAGCAGCACTCCTGCCCTCGTCTCTTTGAGATGCTGCAGCTCTGTATAGAATAAGTGGTGACTGTGAAACCCTGACAAAGGAGAGAGAACTAATGGGATATTTCTATTTCTGGAATTGCCCATTAGAGAAGCTATTCTGTGGTACACAGCATGCCAGCACACTTTAAAAAATAAATAGGAACAAGAATATTAGCAGAGGAAGCATATGTGCCCCCAAGACCATGACTCATCGGGTTAAATCGACCAGCTGAGGTCAGTGCTTCTATTTATCAGCTTTTAGTTGCAAATACAGTGATAGGGACAGTGATTCTATTACTTAAATTTTACATGCTGTGTAAAATACGGCAGTGATTAATGTCTGTAACTAAGGCAGCTAGCTAGATAGATGTGCTGCTTTCAGAATTTGGAAGCTATTTCAAGGTCAAGAGTTTTAGTTTTCTTCCTAAAGTGGGTTTTCAGCTGGTAAAGTGGGCTTCCTACAGACTTCAGGGTCTGTATTTATAGGCAATAAAGGTATTTTGTGCTCTCATCAGCATCCAAAACCAGAACTGAACCACAGCTTGACGAGAAAAGCCCCACTAATTGCACTTCCACGGTCACCCATCCCTCATGCATAGTGGGACCGTGAAAGCTGTAAACTGATGTCAAACACATTGCTATTTTGACAAATACGGAAAATTTCTGTAATGTGGTGTTGGTTTTCCTTTTGGTGCACCAAAGTTTGTATACAAACCATCTTCCTCTTTAGCCAGTCTGTACCCTGGTCATTTATACCATCAGTGTGCAGGGTTTGGATTAGATGGTGCAGGTGGGTTGCCCTCATCCTTGGTTTGCTTCTGGGCTGCTGCATCAGGGCACATTGAAGGTCAGGTTCAAACAGATGGTGGGAAACTATATCTCTGAGGAAGGTCCCCTTCTGGTGCCAGGATATCGTGTGCAGAACGTTACAACAGGTACAAATAACCTTACATCGCTGCTGTCTCATATGCGAGTTGTTACATTGTCAGTTTGAAATTATTCCATTCTGGTTTTTACAGCCAATTAAAAAAATCAGCAACAATGCTGGTCAGAGGACAGTATTCCTTTCTGACAGACACCCAGAAGCCCATAGATGTGGCCAGGTACAATGCATTTGTACAGGAGAGGTACCCTTCTCTCCTCTATTTCACCAGAAGACCAGAAGACAACAACAGCAAGCCCAGAGCAGAAGAGTACCTGCATTATCTCCAGTTATCTCCATTTCCCAGCAGTCGTAAGTTTAAACCGAGCAACTCACTGCTCTGATTCACATCCCACTGCTGTTACCATTCATCCCACTGCTGCACAGGTAAAAAGGGGCTCAGCAGGTCTGTGAAGAGAAAGTCAAACTCTGCTCAAGCAGGGGAGCTCACTCCAGAGGCTGTCATGGCAGGCAGAGCCCAGGTCAACTGCTATGGCACGTCCCAGCTCTGTTGGTCAAAACCAAGAGCAGTAACAGGGCACAAGCAAGCCAGGAGGTTCCCGGAATGCGTCGATGACAACTTCCTTATCCAGGTGATAGAGCAGCCGACAAGGAGGGGTGCCATGCTGGACCTTGTTCTCACCAACAGGGAGAGGCTGGGGGGGAATGTGAAGCTCAAGGGCAGCCTTGGCTGCAGTGACCATGGAATGGTGGAGTTTGAGATCCTTACGGAGGCAAGAAGGGTGCGCAGCAAGCTCGCTGTCCTGGAGTTCAGGAGAGGAGACTTTGGCCTCTTCAGGGAACTGGCTGGCAGAGTTCCATGGGATGAAACCCTGGAGGGAAGAGGGGCCCAAGAAAGCTGGCAAGTATTCACAGATTGACAGTGTTAGGGGTTGGAAGGTACCTCTAGAGATCATCTAGTCCAACCCCCCTGCCAGAGCAGGATCACCTAGAGCAGATCACACAGGAACAAGCCCAGGCGGCTTTGGAAAGTCTCCAGGGAAGCAGACTGCCCCACCTCTCTGGGCAGCCTGTCCCAGGGCTCTGTCCCCCTCACAGGGAAGAAGGGTTTCCTCACCTTCAGGTTGAACCTTCTGTTTTCCAGCTGATGGCCATCGCCCCTAGTCCTGTCACTGGACACCCCTGAGAAGAGCCTGGCCCCATCCTCCTGACACCCACCCTTCAGATACTGATCAGCACTGACAAGATCCCCCCTCAGCCTCCTCTTCTCCCAGCTGAACAGCCCCTGCTCTCTCAGCCTTCCCTCATACAGGAGGTGCTCCAGGCCCATCCCCATCTCAGTGGCCCTGCACTGGGCCCTCTCCAGTAGCTCCTTGTCCTTCTGGAGCTGAGGAGCCCAGAACTGGACACAGCACTCCAGGGGAGGCCTCACCAGTGCAGAGTAGAGGGGCAGGATAACTTCCCTCGACCTGCTGGCCACGCTCTTCTTAACGCATCCCAGGATACTCCTTCTCCAAACTCAGGAGCGATGCATCCCAATGAAGAGAAAGTCAAGTAAAAGTGCCCAGAGGCCTGTGTGGATGAACAAGCAGCTCCTGGACAAACTGAAGCAAAAAAACCAAGCCTACAGTGGGTGGAAGCAGGGACAGGGAGCCTGGGAGGATTGCAGGGAAGTTGTCCAAGAGGTCAGAGACCAGGTTGGGAAAGCCAAAGCCCTGACAGAATTAAACCTGACCAGGGACATCAAGGGCAACAAGAAGGGCTTCTATAGGTACACTGGGGATAAAAAGAAGATCAGCAAAAATGTGGGCCCTCTGTGGAAGGAAACAGGAGAGCTGGTTTCCAAGGATATGGAGAAGGCTGAGGGTTTTTTTTGATGGTTTTTTTGCCTCGGTCTTCACTGGCCAGGGCACAAGCCGCACCCCCAGAGTCATGGCAGGCAAGGGCAGGGACTGAGAGAATGGAGCCACCCATGGTTAGAGAGGATCAGGCTCTGGAACACCTGAGTAACCTGAAGGTGCACAAGTCCGTGGGACCTGATGGAATACATCCACGGGTCCTGAAAGAACTGGCAGATGGGGTTCCTCTATCCATCATATTTGAGAAGTTGTGGCAGTCTGGTGAAGTTCCCACTGACTGGAAAAGGGGAAACATAACCCCCATCTTTAAAAAGGGAAAAAAGGAGGACCCAGGGAACCCCAGGCCAGTCAGTCTCACCTTTGTGCCTGGCAAGATCATGGAGCAGCTCCTCCTGGAGACCATGCTAAGGTACATGGAGAATGAGGAGGTGATTGGTGACAGCCAACATGGCTTCACCCAGGGCAGATCTTGCCTGACAAATTTGATGGCCTTCTATGATGGGGTCACGACCTTGGTGGATTGAGGACAGGTAACCAATGTGCATAGCCTTCGATACCCTCCTGGATGACATCCTTGTCTCTAAACTGGACAGACATGGATTTGACAGATGGACAGCTCAGTGGATAAAGAACTGGCTGGATGGCCACACTCAGAGAGTGGTGGTCAATGGCTCAATGTCTGAGTGGAGACCAGTAATGAGCAGTGTTTCACAGGGGTCAGTGTTGGGACTGGTCTGGTTTAACATCTTCATCAGTGACATGGACAATGACATCGAGTGCACCCTCAGCAAGTTTGCCCATGACACCAAGCTGTGTGGTGCGGTCGACACGCTGGAGGGAAGGGATGCCATCCAGAGGGACCTGGACAGGCTGGAGAGCTGGGCCTGTGCCAACCTCAGGGAGTTCAACAAGGTCAAGGGCAAGGTCCTGCACCTGGGTCGGGGCAATCCCAAGCACAAGGACAGGCTGGGTGGAGAATGGATCGAGAGCAGCCCTGAGGAGAAGGACTTGGGGGTACCAGGGGATGAGAAGCTGGACATGAGCCAGCCATGTGTGCTGGCAGCCCAGAAAGCCAAGCGTATCCTGGGCTGTATCCAGAGCAGCGTGGCCAGCAGGGTGAGGGAGGGGATTCTCCCCCTCTACTCTGCTCTCGTGAGACCCCACCTGGAGTACTGTGTCCAGCTGTGAAGCCCTCAACATAAGAAGGATATTGACCAGTTGGAGCGAGTCCAGAGGAGGCCACGAAGATGCTCCAAGGGCTGGAGCACCTCTGCCATGGGGACAGGCTGGGAGAGTTGGGGCTGTTCAGCCTGGAGAAGAGAAGGCTCTGGGGAGACCTTATAGCACCTTCCAGTACCTGAAGGGGGCCTAAAAGAAAGCTGGGAGAGGACTTTGTACAAGGATCTGTAGTGACAGGACAAGGGGTAACGGGTTTAAATTGAAAGAGGGGAGATTTAGGTTGGACATCAGGAAGAAATTCCTCATGGGAGGTTGGTGAGGCACTGGAGCAGGTTGCCCAGAGAAGCTGTGGATGCCCCATCCCTGGGAGTGTTCCAGGACAGGTTGGATGAGGCTTTCAGCAACCTGGTCTAGTGGAGGTTGTCCTTGCCCATGGCAGGGGGGTTAGAACTGGATGGTATTTAAGGTCCTTTCCAACCCAAACCATTCTGTGATTCTATGATTTTAACACAGGGACATCCCAACCCAACATCTGTACTGCAACCTAACAGCTGGAGGTGGCCAGTCCCCTCACTCTGGTCAGTGTGGCTGGGGAAAATTGGGAGACCACAGGCATCTGCAGGTCAAGACCATAACAAAGGCACCATAAGCAAAGAGTTTACCCAAAAGGCTGGGCTGGGTGTGCCCAGGGTTTACCAGCTGCCATCCCTAGCAAGGAGAAGGCTGAAGGGTTTGTTAGAGTATTAGTTAACCCCTTGTTTGGGTTAACTAAACCCCTAGGCATCTGGGACAGGGGAAGGCCACCTCATCTCTCTCCTTTCCCAGCCAGCCTCGTCCTTCATACCTGACTCCTGCAAGCAGTCGTGCTCGGGAGCCAAATCCCCATCCTTCCCCATTGCTCAGCCTCACACACCCGTGGCTGTCCGTCTGCTTGCAGCCTCTTAACAGTCAGACCCAGTCATCAGAATATGTAAAACGTCCTACAGGAACCCTGTAGGCCCCTGGTAATTACAGACAAACTGTGGTGCTGGTCGGACTGTGCTGTAATTACCAGCAGCAAAGGTAAAACCTCCTCTCCAGCTATTTTGATTACAACTCCACTCAGTACAGCAGCACTCTCTGCAGCAGCCTGCATCTTTCAGCAATGTCTGCTGCTCACCGTGCAGGGTTTCACACGGTTTTATCTGCTCCCTAGTTTTTTAAGATTTAGTTTGTTTGAGGGTTTGGGGGTTTATGGGCTTTTTTTATTTTATTTTTTTTTTAAAGGCCAACTTCTGTGTGAGATACTTTGCTAAGATTTTCTCCCCTAAAGCCCATGCTAGAAACCGCTTCCAAGGTTCATACTCATGAATTTCATTATTTCCGATGGAAATTGCATGCATCCCAGGTCCCTGGAGCATCGAGGGGAGGTGATTTAACTACTAATGTCAGTCTGATAATTTTGTGCCTAGGTTTGGAGGCATCCTCTCTGGCCATTTCTCCACTAAGTACTTGGTGTCTTGAATTTTTCATGGCTGACATCTATGACTAAGGCTTCCAGAAAGATTATTCTTTTTAAATACAGGTTAGCTACTCTTTTATTTGATTTGTGTGGGTGTTATTTCACTCAGCACTTCAGTGTCTTGTGACCCACTTACAGGCTGAAACAGGCTCTGGTGAACTTTCATGTCTTTATATTCAGGTTGCTCTTTACTTAACAAAAAATAAAAAAACCTCTGAGGCAACTCCATCCTTGGGTTTTAAATCATAAACAGCTGTTCCCTATAGGTGATTGTAAAAATGTTATATCAGTTCATGTCATGAGTCTCATGGGATATGAAGGCCAAGCTGGGTCTCAGCAGGACTTTGGGTACTGGACCTAGAGGGATAAAAAGTGCCAGGGGCAATTGTGAGCGCTCGTGAAAGCTTGTGTCCCACATTCAGGAGGGTAATGGGCCCAGGGCATCTCCTGATTTACGTGTGGCAGTTGGGGTGAAACTGCTGCAAAGGCCTCAGGTGCTCCTCGCCCACCTCCAAATCCTCCCCCGGGCAGGAGAGAGCACCAGGAGACCTTCCAAGATACCCTTGGAAAGAGTTTAAAAGAAAAGGAAAAGAAAACCTACTTCTGCCCCAAAACAACAGTGTCCTTGTGAGGAGCTCTGTTGGTGTTTGGCACTTCATGTGACGGGTATAGTTGTGCCAGGAGAACGTGTGTGCTCTTCCTTACTGATATGCCCTAAAGGAGTTTAAGCAGTACAGTCTGTCTTTGAATGCGTTGTGAGGTTGCTTAATTACGATGTAAATACATCTTCAGAGAGAAAATATCACAATATAACGGCTGGGAGTGACAGTCAGGATACCAGCCTTAGAAATGTAGGACACTTGCACAGGATCAGCACCAGGTTAACCTCATCCAAGTAAAGCTAGCAGAGCATGAAAAAGAAGCATAAGGCCCCCCCGTCTCTTGTTATCCTCACGTCAAGGCAGGATGTCTGACCAGAAAATCTGATTTAGCTAAAACCTGTGATACTCAGTGGGAAACATACTCAGCTTTTGGTCAGGAGATGGGACTAGATTTAGTAGCAGTCTCTCCTCACCTTCAAAGTCACCTTCCTTAACAGCCACTTCACAAGTTCCTTCAGCTTCAAGGAGAAACAGCCATTTCAGAGCAAGGTCAGTGAAGACGTAGGTATGCAGAAACATCCCAGTGACTCTCCACAACTTTGAACATTTGAATTACATGGTGCACTGTGCCTTTTAGCTGTTTTTAAAACAAAACAAAACAAAAAATGAAAAAACCTGTGCAATATGACAGATCATGGAGGAAGGCTAACAAGAAAGCAAAGTCATTTATTTAGAGAAAACACAGGCAGGAGACCAAGAATTGTCCCTTCAGTCCTAGGAGTAAGGGGCACCATTTGAGGTGTATTTTATGTGAAAACTTCAGAGGTTCAGCTCATGCATTGGAGAACTCAACAACTTAAATGCCAGGTGCTCACTAAAACACACACATGGTCTGTCCTGTGATAAAAGCTACTTGGTGATAGAGACCTCACATCCACATGAACAAAGGCAGCAAAAGAACAGATGCCCAAAGGCAACATGGGCTTGCAGAGCCGCTGAGTCCCCTGGGCACTGGGGTTGGTCTGTGCTTCCAGGGGGTTCAGCTCACAGCTCCAATCCCTCCCTTTCTGCTCCACCTTGTCTGCCCAGACACCTAGTGTCAAGTAGCAGCTGTGAACCATTCTTTATGGTAACATGGGACACCTCCTTTAAAACTCCTCCTTCCCTTTTCCAAAGACTTTAGTGCTTTTCAGTAAGGTTGCTTCACAACCCCTGTGACTCAGAGCAGACAGAGAGCAAAACTGAAAGTGCTGGGTAGTTTCTAACGAAATCTAGAACTCCTACGTGTTTGTTTTTGTTTTGTTGTTGGTTTTTTTGTGTGTGGTTTGGTTCTTTTTTTTTTTTTAATTACACAGCTATGTGCACACAACTAAATTAAAAAACAATTACCACAATTTATGATATGAATCCAACTCTGTAGCAAACCGGGATTGTAGCTGACTCTACTTTTTCACTCCTTTTTTGGTTGATTCTCTGTAAATTATCCTGGCTGGTGTTTCTCCTTATGGTGGAATAACAAAAGGCAGTTTTCAGTGGGTGCTCTGGCTGTTCATTCCTGGAGAGACATTAGCCTTTTTGTCTTCCTAAGGGAGGTGGGATGGAGGTGGCAATTTGTTTATTGGACTTAAACGAGGTTGAATTGAAAAATAAGAGCTGAGAAGAACCTCTGCTGAACACCATGGTGTAAATGAGAGGGTCTCTTACTGTGCAGACTGGTAGGTAGGAGACATCCCTGCAGGGAATACAAGTTCATGCTGCACCACTACATTCCTTCATATTCATTTGTAAATATGGATGGGTGTTAACTAGGAAAGGCAAGTATTTCACAGTGCAGATATGTAATCCTGTCTTGAAGAAAGTGAGAGGTGTATGTATTTGCTGAAAATATCCCAGAAATTCATGCTTTTTCAAAATAGTTCCTCACTTCCTTTAGTTTAACAGAAGTATCCACAATAAGGACCTTTTCCTTAATGCTTGAGTGAAACAACGTTATAAATTACACCCAGGGACTTGCATGACTTTTCAAAAGCTCAAAAAATCCTCAGCCCACGCTGTTCTGGCAGCAGTGGACAAAGCTGCAGAGCTTCTTCCCCTCCCTGCATCTCCCATGCCATGCTACAGGCAGGTCTGGTGCCTTGCTTGGTGTTGCTGCCTGGATGAGGCCACTACCGTGGTGCATTATCTGCCTGATGTCGATATCATCTTGCAAAGGAAATATTGATCCTGGCAGTTCGACCGACAACGTCTACAGTCTGTCAGTCAAATTACACATTTAAAATCTGAGCCTAAATCCCATCCCATGAAAGAACTGAATAATGTTCCTAGGACATGTAAAATTTTGGGGCATTCAGGACAAAGCTGGATAATATTGTGAGGACTGCTTTCTTGTGCTCAGATTAAACAAGAGCAGACCACCCTCTATTTCCCACTCTCTCCCTCTGTTTTTGACCAGCCTGTTGAGCGGGAAGCTTGTTGGAGTACCCAGCTTAGCAGTTACAGTCAAAGCCATGAAGCTGATCACAGGATTACAAAAATATTAGCTGAGAAGGACCTTTGGAGGCCATCCATCTCAACCTCCCACTTGGAGTGGGGCTTTTGCCAACACTGGATCCGGTCAGCTGCGGCTTTGTCTAGACAAGTGTGTAAGACCTCCAAGGATGGAGATACCTCAACTACCCTCATTAGTCTGTCCCAGGCCTGCACCACCCTCCTAGTGAAGAAATTTTCCTAAAGTTCACTCTGAAACTCCGAAGGTGCAGTTTGATGCTGGTATCTTATTTGCTGCTACCAAGATCAGTTAGGCCGTGATATTCTTGTAACTCCACCCCAAGCAGTTGTGGACATGTAGGCTTGACCTTCCCTGGATTAAACAATACCAGCTCCCGCTCCCTCTTCATGTAGGCCATGTCCCCCCAGGCCCATAACCATCCTGACAGCCCTTTGCTGGACCATATTTCCTCAACATCCTTTTTGAATCAGGGGATCTGAAGCTGGACATGGTATTGCTGATGTGGATGAGATCTCTAGTGTGGAGAAAAGGGGACTAACAACTTCCCTCAAAATTCTGCCCACCTTCTTCATATTGTGATGAGGATGTCCTGGTGGCTCATACTCAACACAGTCCATTTTCTTCCCAGCAGTGCCACTCCCAACTTGGCTCCCAGTCTGCACCACTGCATGAGGTTTTTCCTATCCCAGGCACAGAACCTTGCCCTTCTCCTTGCTGGACCAGTGTCAAGCTTCTCTGAATTGAAACCCTTCCATTTGGCATGTCAACCACTCTCCACTGACATTATGATACACCAGAAGGATGTATCTTGTCTCTGCATGCAGGTGGCTTAGGATGCTATGGAACAGTATTAGCCCCAGTGTACTACTGGAGCCCAGTAGTCCAGCTAATTTTCACCTCACCTAACAGTCCAGTCTTACAGCCCATACTTCCACATCCTCTTTCTAAGAGTGCTGTAGAGATGGTGTTGAAAGCCTTCTTGAAGCCAAGCAGCCTTATATCCAGTGACCACCCCCCTCTCCCCATCCCTATAGCCAGGCATTTCGTCACAGAAGGCTGTTTCGTTGATCAGGCCCAATCTGCGCTTCATAAATCTTTGACCCTTCCCTAGTACCTTCCTGCTCTGTTACATTTGGAATTGGACTCAAAAGGTTGTGCTTCCTGCACTTGCCCAGGACTTGAGACAAGGCTGACTGCATCACGTTCTCCATGTGAAAGACAGGCACAACAGTGGCCCAGTCCTCAAGGACTTCCCCGAGTCACCAGGATTTTTCCTAGCTGAAGCTCGCTTGTCACTCTGTCCCTTGGGCTGAATCCCATCCAGCCCTATGGATCTGTGTCCATCCAGCCTCTCTCAGCAGCAGTCTTTGCTGCTGGCCACCCCCCTCCATCCCAAGCTTTGCCCACACTGAGTGCTGGTGTGGGCAAAAAAGAGTTCATCAAGGTTTTCACATATTTCATGTCACTTGGTGGTCTCCCTCACGTATTGACAGACCCACGGTGTTCACTATGGGCTGCCTCATCTGGAAACAGCATACGTGCAGCTCCCTTGCAAAACCACTACCTCTCCAGTGCTGAGTGTGGGAAACCTCCGGGCACAGGGCTCCTCGCCTTCGGAGAAGAGACGCGCCTGGGAGGAGAGGAGCTTCCCGGGCAGCCTTGACAGCTGGCTGCACATCTGAAACCGGCAAGCGGCAAATCTGCAAAGCCCTGAGCAGCTCAGAGACATCGATGTGGGAGAGCGGGAACTCATTTGGCTGCACAACCAAAGACCTGAGGACCAAGCAGACTTGAACCCTGCTCATTACTGTAACCCCACAGGGTGAGCTCTCAGCTTTCTGAACTCCTTTCTGTGCCACTGATGAACATACCCTGCAAGACATGCTAAGAGCAGGATAGTCACCAACCTGCTCATACCTCTACTTATCTTCTGAGCAATTACCTTCTGAAGATACACTTCAATTAAGGCTGCAGTAATGGTCGCTTCTCTCCAGCGCTGTGTGGAATCAATGAAAATGTGCCAGACATTTCTGCTGTTCATGGCTCACAAACCCTTAACCCTTGTGCTGACTGTCAGCCATATGTGATCTTGGCAGCAGGTCCTGGTCCGTTCTCTACAGAAGAAGAAAGAAGAAAAAGAGTTTACTTCAGTATGATCAAAAGATGACTTTGCTTCCTCTTCAAGGAAAATGTAAGAAGGTAGTTTAAATACCTATAAATGCTGTGCACCAATTCCCCTGCATGTCAGCATGTTCTGTATGTCTTTGGCTGAGCGTCTCAGATTTGGGTATATTAAAACGCGTGTAAATCTTCAGCCAGTCTCAGAAGGAAGCTCTCAACAGCCAGGGTCTAACATCAGGCAATATATTTGCAGCAAGGCATTTATTAATGCAGTGAATTTAGCTCCATTTCCTGTTTGCAACGTCTCCAACAAACAGATCTCAGTTGTTATTCCAAATGTGTTTATAATTGCATTTTATTTCAGGCCTGTTTTATTTGTACGTATTCCAGTTTAAGGAAGGTCACACGCACTCCCTTGTTTCGAGTACAACCGCTCACCCGCATGACGTGGTGTTTTCCTGGATGACTGAAACCTTTGTGAACAGCCGGCTGTTCCTCTCCCACACAGCCACAAGCGCAGCCCCAGGCACATCTGCAGCGCACTGACTGGCGGGCATGAGCCAGGCCCCGCCAGGCACAGCTCTCCTGCCCCCGCTGCCATGCTCAGAGACTCTTCGACCCCCAAGGTGTCCTTGGTACATATGGGATGGGACCACTGGGAGAGCAACCTCCAGGGGAAGATGCTCCTGGACAGAGAGCAGGTTCCTCATCACCTGGGAGGCAGCAAGTCCTTCCGGCTGCTGGCCCATGGTCAACTTCAATTTCACCAGAGGAGAAGAGAGTAACAAAGCACGTACCCATACAAAATAATTTCAAAATGTCATTAGGAACATTGCATAAGATTAACGGCTTCGGGAATCTCAGACCTTTCCAGGAGAGGAAGCTCCCTTGGAACGACTTTTGTTCAGGCACCAGCGCGAGTTCTCCGTCAATGGCTCTGCTCACTGTCATAGCTCAGGTGGGTTACTGAGATTGCTGCTTGGAGGAATTATCTGGTTTTGCTAAATTCCTTCAGCAATTCCTCTGAATACAAGGTCCGAGGGTTCTAATGGTGTAGGTGTTGTCCCATTTAGCGCTACAGAACATACATGACTTGGCTAAAGCTTCTTTTCAGGAGTGAGTGAGATCCTCAGGAGCTTGAGGAGTCAGAGCAGGATTTTAAAAGCTGGCTGGGACACGATTTGGTTTCATTTGAACAGAGAAGTAACAAGGACCTGTAAAGGCACCCTGGCAGCGGCAAAGAAAGCTTAGGAACTGTCATTTCGCTTTACAACCACCAAAGCCTTTTAACACCTACTTTCAAGACCAGTCGCAGAACAAGGTGAGGAAAAAAAAGAAAAAAAACCAAAACTCACCAGGATTTGAATAAATGTACAAAAGGAAGGGGCAACACATGACAAATCCTGAAGGACTAGTGCATTAGATGATGGAAAATCCCTTCTGGGCAGCCATCAGATGCACTAGATGGGAAGGAACTGAACGGTACTTTGGGAGACAAGAAAACAAAAATGAAAACTTAAAATATTGGTCTGCTACCAGGGAAACAGCTTATGTGATCACGCTGTACGTGTATCTGTGCCTCTTTCTTCTCCCTCTTGTCCCTTTGAAATAGACAAATTAAATAGCAGTAAAAAACCTTCCGAATAATTTAAGCATCTACAAATTCCATAAAAATAAATGGCAAATAGAGAAGGTGCACACAGACTCAACCCTTTTTAAAAAGCAGAGAGCCCCAAAGGGAAAATTGCTTTCATGCACAGTGCTCTCACTGTAGGAAAAGGTTGAGTAAGAAACAGTAGCTCCTTAGAGCACAGCTCAGGAACAAGATCTACTTACACTAGAGAACTGGCAAAACCATGCCCCTCGCTGCAAGTGCTCCCTGCTGCAAGTGCTCCCTGCTGCACGGACCGCAGCTCACTTCTGAAGCAGGCGAAGAGCAGTTTCAAGGTAAGTTAGCATCCGTGCCTGTTCGTCTTAACACACGTGGTGTCGTAAGGTGCAGGAGGCGGCCAGCAGCTCCAGCTGAGCCACCGCAGCAGCTAGTGTTGACAAACGTATTCCTGGAAGAAGGGGAGGCTCCTTGAGGGATCGGCAGGGAACCCACTGCGCAGGGAAAGAGACTCCGAGGACAGTATAATGGAGAGTCAAGCTGGAGGGCAACAGTAAAACTGAGAGGAAAAGGAGGTTTGTGTAGTAAAAAGGCAGGAGTGGAAGCACCTAGGGTTGGGGAATCGGTACAACTCATTCACCAGCATGAAAGCATAAGTCACCAAGCAACAGGGGAAAGAGAAGAAACAAAGACGAGGGGCCAAAGTCATGAGAGAAAAAAGCCAAACCAGCAAATTGTTTGGAAGTACAGGAAGGGGGGGGGGGGGGGGGGGGGGGGAAGAAACCAAAGGCTACTACCCATCAGCATTTCTTCCCTTATTTTCTGCTGTCTTAGGACCAGTTTTTCTCCACGCTGTGTCTACAGCAGCTCCTTCTCCTCGACTCGGAAGGCATTTGTTACCGTCGGCTCTTCTCACCCTTCATGCTGCTGCTCTGCAGGCAAGAGAAAACAAGACCCGCTGGGAGCAAACTCCAGACCTTATTCAGAGATTAACACGGGGCAGCAGCTCTGTCCGTGCTTCTTGCCCCATCCAAAGATGGGATCCTCTCCTAGGAGGCCACCTCCTACACACACCTGAAACCCCACTTCATTGCTGACACTTACAAATCGCTTGACAGCATCTCATTTCCTGGGCAACTAAACTGCAGTATACGTTAGGCATTACCACGGAGTAACTGAGTCACTTTTTCCAATATATCTGTACTCCTCTGAAGCTGGAAACTCCTTCCGTATGGAAAGATAGATGGACAGTAGGGGAACCAGGACATTACAGGCTGTGACTACCTAAGTGCCTGGAGCCCAGCCGAGGCAGAACTCAGACTTTGACGGAAATCTTCAAAGTTCGGTTTCCCAAACCGGTGAAGACCAGAGGCCTCAGGCACGCTGGAAATCGCTTAGCAGATAAAGTGAAATTCCTTGAGGTATTGCACGCATGTGAACGCAGTGACCATTTGCAGCTCGGAGCTTGAAAGGGTGCTTTATTTTGTTTCAGTACAGATTCTGTCCAGTTCACAGAGAACACATTAGTTAATACATATCTTCACTTTGTAGGAGAGATGGGCATGAACACACGAGCACACCAGCCTTTCACAGCCAATCTGTGCGAGTTTTGCCTCGAAAGCATCACGTATGGCACACAGGTTCGCTAGCATCCCACACAGGAGCACTGTAACATCACCTCTGGGAACAGACAGGAGGATGTGAAGCTCAAGGACTGTAAAACTATACATATCGTTATATATAACTGGGGATTTAACTTTCAAAATCCTGGTTTTCGACATTAACTTGACAGTTAGTTTTAAAACAATGTGTCCCTGGCTAATGCATGCTCTCCCTGAGGCACACGTCCGAGTTCAGGCTGTATGGATAGCAGTCTTCACGTTAAGCAGCCAGTGAGGGCTGAGGACTCGGAGTGGACAAAACCGTGCCCGTGAGCTGCAGCAGCAGCTAAAGGGAGGACGGGTACCTGAATCTCGGCAGAACAAATCAGTTCCCCGTGTTTAACCATTTTATTAGAACTTGAAACAGCAACAAAAGCAAGGATGTTAGCTACATCAGTCCCTGTTAACCTACCGAACTCACCTGCCTTGTCAGACACAAAGCCTGTTAGCACGCACGAGACTTTGGTGTTTTTTAAAGCACGACGTAGGACTCAAGACTCCAAAACCTCATCTATTTTCCCCTGCACATCCAGGCTTATACCAGGTGGTCTAGCAAAAGGCACTGCTGCTCGTCACAAAACCTTCATTACTTGCAAAGTTCTTTGATACAGCCAGTACAAACCCTCCCCACCGTTTAAAGTTGATAAATACTGAAGGCATAGAAAAAATACTTCTTCTATGTGGAAAAAAAACTAAAATATCCCCTTTCTGTGGGATTGAAGGGTGACTTCATTTAAACCATGTTGGCTGCGAGGGTGACAAAACCCCAGTATCCTCCATAACCTAACATGAAACAGGCAGGAACATGAATCATACTCGCAGAATGAAGGCGAGAGGACAGAAAAGGGACTACGAAAGATACTTTCAGTCTGAAGCATGTTTCAAGTAGCACTGATTTTCAAACCCATTTTAAGTTTCAGGCACTCCACTTGTTCTTGAATACTCCACTATTTTTCTGACCTTTCCACCTAATTGCTCTTCTCTCCTCTCAAAGAGCAACAGAAAATGAGAAAACAGATCACAGGAGAGACAAAGAAAGCAGTCAGTTTGAACATACTACCAAGCACGGGCAGTATACTGTATATAAGCTGTAAAGTATAAGAGAAACACCACAACTTCATTTTTCCTCCACCTGGAGCAATCATGTTTTGAAATGCTTAAAAGAACATGTCCAAAGTTCATGCCCAAGCTCCTCAAAGTTTAAACACAGCATCTAACAACTGAGAGAATACTGTTTGTCTCTTATTTGTAAACCAGAGTTTGAAATATCTTACAATATACTTTTAATTTTGTTCTGCTAAAGAGACATCATTTAAGAACTGAAAGAACAGTGTGCCGATAACTGTTAGGGACTGTATTTACAAACCTTTATTAAAAAGGTTATATAGGTATGATTGAATTTAAGTTGTATTTTAAAGTCAACTACTTAAGCGTCTAAATGATTGAAAATGAAGTGCAAAATTGTAAGTCCAGTCACGGATGAGGCTGCAGAGTTGTGCTCAAGGTAGAAGAGGTCTACCCATGGCAGGCACAGCTGCACACTCTAACTTGGTCTGTCTCAGCATGAGTCCCGCAGATCTCAATGACGCCGCTGACTGGGTCTGTTTGATCTACTTATATAAACTCTCCTTTTCCACTAAGAAGGATATTAACTAAAGCTTTCACTTAAGCAACAGAACCTTTCTAATTAGCAACCAAAAATAAAAATGACATGCTTGCTCTGTTTCAGGCACTTTCAAGATCATAGTTTATTTACTGTAGGTAAAAAGCTAGTATACAGGTTAAGGGATCCCTTAAATTTCAACTCTACAGTTATACACCATCTAGTATTCTTGCTCTGAATATTAACCTAAAAAGTTTCTAAACACCTGTAAGCCCCACTATAAATCTGCATTGTTATGAGGAAAAAAAGAAAGATACAAATCAATGCTTAATCTTTTTCAATGCGTAATATTTACACTGTGAAACCGATGGAAGAGAACAAGCAGTGGCAAAGAGGCAGTAAATTTTAAAAAGCCAAAGTTTTAGAATTTTTTTTTAAAATACTGTGCTAATCAGCATAATTGTAATGAAAAATTAAAATATAGCAGAGCATCCAATACAGAAAACGTAATCATCTGAACTGCAGTCATTAGTTGCTAACCATTTACATGCAACACCCGCTAGGGCCGACTTTTTGCTTTTAGAAGTGTAAAATAGATTGAGGTTTAAGAGACAAACATTACTTTGTGTACGAAGTTGAAAATGACACTCAAATTGTACTGGTAACGAGCATCTTCCATATAGGCAGGGAGGAAAAAAAAGTACAAACAATGACAGAAAGAGTCTCTTTCTGTACAGTATCAAAGGCAATGCACAGACTGAGAACAGCTGTATGGCAAACTCTGTAGACACTGGAAACAAACAGCTTCCCATACATGCTCTTGATAGGAGGCCTTTCTTTCCACCAAATGGCAATGGCTGACAGCGAAAAAGGGGCACCAGGTGTACAGTTAAGTAGATCTTGCAAAATACTAAGATGGGGCAGCTGTTAATATACAATTTGAACTATATACACAATATAATGGAATGTATCCCATCCCCAAACTGGTTTATGAAACAACTGGACCTTTCTGTACTAGCCTTATGACTCAGCTATTGTTCTGATGAAAATATAAGTACAAAAGACTTGCATGAAAAGCAGAATTTATAGGGCATTTTACAGGAACTATTGACAAAGCTGCTTAATGGCATCTCTGTTTTTAAAGTAGTTTTGTTAGATATAACTGAACAACATCTGTATATAAAATGTCCTGACAGACACTTCAACAT
Source organism: Rhynochetos jubatus (assembly GCA_027574665.1). Classification (NCBI taxonomy): domain Eukaryota; kingdom Metazoa; phylum Chordata; class Aves; order Eurypygiformes; family Rhynochetidae; genus Rhynochetos; species Rhynochetos jubatus. Next base: position 72,424,448 of record CM050690.1, on the reverse strand, counting down.
GGAGCTTTGGTGATTTAAAAAGGCCCTTTTTAATCTGTTATGAATTGTTCTGCAGAAGTATTGATGCATGCACACATCTGTGTCAGCTGAGACTAGTGTTCCAACTGCATGCACATCCCCTCCTTGTGGTGCTTTCCATGTTAAACCACTTCAACAACAGTAAGATGAAAAATAGATTAAACACTATTTCAGATAGCTCAAACTGAATAGGAAATGGAATGCCAATATGGCAGTAAAACCTTTTTCTGTTGTTTTAAACAGGAAGGTCTCTTGTACCAGCAGATTCCTGTATACAGATACACGGAAAAGGAAGGAATACACCATTTATAATCCCCATTAAACAAGAGCCGATTCATCATGTGAGAAGGTACAAATTACAGAAAACATGAATAGTCAATAGAAGAGAAACAACTGGTTTACATGAAAGAAGAGAACACTTCAGTCTGAACGCAGTTATTTTGTGAAAGCTGCTACCACAGCCCACAGAACCTCATTCGTGTTGGCTTTCATACATTCAACCTCAGGGTCTAAATCCAGAAGCTGCCGCACTCTCTTTGTGGCTAAATCATACTGCTCATCCAAAAGGGGGGCAAAAGCGTTCTCCAGAACATCCGAAGCATGGGCTAAATAAACAAGTGCCAGCAAGCGCTTGTCCATGCGGTGAGGGTCATTCACCCATTTGTCAAGAACTGCTTCCTGAACCTTCTTGATGAGGCGCTGTTTGATATTGTTGTTGGTAAGAGGATGCGTGGTCATGTCAAAAAGAAGGAAGTTCTGTTTCTCTGTTGTCAGTACACCTTTTTCCACCAGATTTTTAGCTAACCGTTCACGGACGTTTCGTAGTTGGTAGTGCAACTTCAACGGGTTCCATGTTTCACCTAAAAAAGCAAGCAAAAAACCCCAATAGTCAGGCAAAGCTTAAGCTGTACTGCTACAGGGATTTCCCCGCTCCCCCTGTGCTGCAGAATGAGCTGTCAAATTCATACAGCTGACTACTACACCAAGATACTGTGCTGATGTCCACATTCCTCTGACCTACCCACAGACAGGCAGAGACAGACCATGCGATTCTCCTTGGAGGGGCTTCAGTGTACGTCTGAAGTTTGGACAAAGTGTTAGCTAGGCAATGTCTTGATTAAAGATAAGACAAATAAGTAGTCCTGTACTGAAGGGAGAAAAAAACCAACCAAAAATCAGTTATGAAGAAAGAGTTTACCTTTAATAATAACAACAAAAATAAGCATCTCCTCCATTCTTGCCCATTTGTCTGCTGCCAGCCCTTCACTGTTTCAGAGACTGGAAGTGTCACTGTCGATCTCCTCAGGTTTTTTCTCCTCTCCCTTCCCACCCCCACCAGGTGAAACATCAACATCAGCGTGTGTGGTGTGTACACAAGAGCACATGTTGGGCAGGGGCTTTAATGCTTCTATAACAATTATTTTTAATGTTTTTTGTTAAGGCAAGAGAATCTGTCCCTTCAGAGTGCATGTCTGTGTGTGGAGGGAATTTAGAAAAGCACAAAATCGGCATCAAAAACTACCAATAAAGCTAGAATTAAGCACTGAGAAATCTACCTTTGCCTAAGAGCTTACTTAACAAGCTAAAAATTTTAGGTCTGGCCTACCAAAGCATTTATCATAAGTACTAAAATCCCTTCCTGATGCAATGGAGTCTGTGCAATTTAGGAGACAAGAGAAGAAACAGCATTAAGTATTTCTTCCTTAGACAGGGGTTTTCTATAAATGATATGCAATTTCTGTATCAACTTGTTTCCCTATCAGAAAGCTATTTAAAAATTCATTGGTTAACATATAATACAAATAAAAAAACCCCACAGATGACTGTTTCGCTGACTGTGATGGAGGGTGACATCCACGTAACAGCCCAGTTAAGTAAACAAATGAGGTGACACCAACTGCTTAGTGAAGGCAGAGAACCCACCCAGGCCTGAACTACGCAAGTCCCGCACCTCACTGAATGGGATTCCCCAGCTTGACCACAAACGAAACGATCACACTCACACAAAAACATAGTTTTCTTACAGCATTTTACAGGGCAAAGGCTATGTCCTACATTCTTCTACATTTGTTAGTTGGATGGAGCTATACCATAATAAAAATCAGTACTGTGGTGACACCTTGTGACCAATCTCCTCAATTACACAGACACATGCTGTCTTCAGGAAGACCTGGCATTTTGACCCAAACTTCTCTGTTCCCTGCACTCAGTTCCCTTAGAGGCCATCATAAACAACATCAGCCTGGCAAACATCACCTTACACGTACATCTAAATGTTTCCATGATGGCTCTGAACTCGTATGTACTGCAACTGCAAGCAGCATTCTTCACATAGCTACTCTAGCCATAATGATCAGCGATTTGCCAGGACAGGGCCGTACAGCAAGATTCTAAGAGTTATTAAAAAACCCAAAACAAAACACCAAAATATTTTTCTTCAAAGGGTGGTCCTCTAAATCACAGGAAATGCAAAGAACCCTAATGCCATCCAAGAACTAGTAATTAATAGCCATGTGTGAGTAAAAGTGACTGATCCAAGTCTTAGCCACTGCACTGATGGTAACTATCTTCCCAGAGCCAAAGCCCAGCAGGGTCAGGAAAACCTTAGCTTAGCTCAAAGAAAACCCCGCAACACGGTTCATTCATTAGTTGACCTTTTTTGAATCAGTGCTAACCTGATGTTGTCTGCACTGGGAGAGAAGGTGGAAATGTCAGCACAAATTATGTATTTGGGACAAGAAAAATGAATTGTTTTTGCAGACTTTAAAAGTGAAGGACAGCTGAGCAAGCACTGAACTGCAAGGCTACGTAGCAGCCATGCCCCTGCTGACCAGGACTGCTTTGTTCTCCTCTCTCCCCTCTCTGCTTGACAGCCAAGGAGCAAGAGGGGCAAGATGGCAAGGACAGGGGTATAAACTGATGGGCAAGGAAGGCTTCTGCTGAAGGTGGTACAGTCCAAATGGGAAGAACATAATGAAAACAAGAGAAAGCTGGAAAGATTTTATTTGGTTCTGACACTCTTTCTTACCAGTAATTCCAAGTAACAAATAGATTTAGACAGACAAAATAAAAGCACTCCACACTGCATGTTAAATATGGTCCTTGTTGATTTCAGTATCCTTTATACATCTGGAGGATACAACTGTTGTCGAGGTGTACAAAAAATTTTAACTGCGGTTGTAAAAATGAAATCTAATTGGCATTTCATTTTCTTGACAACAACTTAATAGCTTTACAGGAAGAGCTGTGTGCAAGGCACTCATCTTGAAAACTTTGTTTTGAACAAGCACCTAATATTTGAAAATATTTATTACACTTCCCCCCATTAATGGAAAAACGGAACTCCTGACTGTTTATCATTGTTGTGATTAGCGACCAAACCATCCTCAATTTTTACATCTGAGCAGTAAGCTCCTTATCTCCTTTCGTTATCAAGAGATCTGAATACTGAATACATACACCTATACTCCAAACTTCCATTCACTCTCATTCCCAATCACAGAGAAAGGCAGTAATATCTCCAGGGTGTAGTCCTGATTTACTTCAGAGTCAGCGGATGGCACTTCTTCCACAGAGCTGAGACATCTGACACTTCCACCTAGATCCTTTCTGTATACACCAAGTCAAGTCAAAAGCAACCGTTACTTACATTTGATTAAAGGCTAAAAATCAACAGACTACCCTAGAGTACAGACTAATTAACATTTTTGCATACTTTCTGCCCCAAAACCTTACAATATAATCTCTAGTGATACCAGGTAATTAGCTTTATTGGGAGGGAAAAAAGCAAATACATTATGTCCAAGCCTTACCACTAAGTAGCTCAATCCAATTTTGTACTGTTTCAGGAGGCTGGGTGTCTTTTATGTGTTTCAGAGCTTCATCAAGCAGAACATCCCCTGTAGGAGCATCTGACTTGCAAATCACCTAGGACAGAGTACAACACAGTATTTTGATCATAAACATCCACCAATAAAAACCAGAAAAATCTTTGCAAATGAGCAGTGCTAAAGATTAAGCACTTTTTGCACTGATTTTTAGGTAAACTTCATTGTTTACTTTTAATACAAAAGTTCGCCCACGCATTAATCACTCAATTATCAGCTATAAAATATGGAAGCTACTAAGCCAATGATTTGTTGGGATTTCCTTGAAGAACTCTAATGATTTGGTTTGCTTTCTGAGGTTGTAAGGCAGCCTAGAGTACCATTTTCTATCTTCAGTAACCACTAGCCTTAGAAATTACTTACTTTATACACAAGCCTCAACATTCATTTGCTTGTTTCTAAAACTGATATTAGTAGGTAGAACTCCGAAACAACACAATGATTACATACTCTTTTACATAAGCCAAATTTATGAGGGTGTTGCAACATCATATTGACTTTCATTAATGTCCATCAAATCCCTGTCTGCCAGTTTCTCAGCCTCATATGTCTCTCTGTGGCATTCAAACATGGATGTAATGCATCTTGATCCACTCTGAAGTTGCCTCTGAAACTGCAAAAAATTACCAGCAAAGATGCACCTGATTTAAGGCTTGAAAGGGAAATTACTGCAGATAAAAACCTTTTAAGTCAGCTGTATGATCAAGGCCACTGTTAGCTGGTTATAAAACCTTGCTACTGCCCAAAGAACCAGTTCTATCTTCTTCTTGCTCTCACTTCATTGCTTGTGCCAGCAGGCTGACTTGTGCCCCACCTGATGACAAGACTAAGAAGGTGATTCAAGTGAGAATTCAACCGACCAAAGTACTGAATTAGTTTTCAGCCAGAGGGGTTACCTGACAAGACCAAATGCTAGTAACAACCATAGGAGACTCCAACATGCCTCTTCACAAAGATCAGCCTACCCTTATCAGCTGCAACACAGGTTACAGTGACTGAAGCCTAAACTCTTCCCTTCAGACCACAGCTTGAAGGTACAGGGTTTTGATCCACAAACCAAAGCTTTGAGTTTTAAGGAGGTTTTACCTTTCCACGAAATCTGAGGACGGACATGCAGCAAGGAGGAAGTAGGGCTAGATGGAGAGGCAGAAGCTATAGAAAATGCTACGGCCACTGAATCACAACCTTGGATGCAACTAGACAGCTCATTGCACTCACTAAGCACAGTATTTAATTCACAGTGACAGCTGAGGGCAAGGGGAGCAAGGCCTGCAAAAAGGGGATAAGGACAACACTTGGTAGAGATGAGATACTCGAATCTAACCAACACAGAAACGGGACTGGAATTTGGTGTTAATGCAAAACTTCAAGTAAGGTACAGAACAACACAAGTCATTCATGAGAATGATCTCCAAATTGAGAGAGATGGTGCAGAAAGAGAAGAAACCTCATATACATCAGCAGTTAGGGATTTTATTTTCAAGAAATTACTTCAGCAGAAACTGATCTTAATTTGAATTTTAAATTGAAGCCTTTTTCTTAGGACCCTCCTGTCTGCAGAAAGAGATCTCTCAATTGCTTTACAACAGCAGAAAGAACAAATCCTTTAATATTGCGTAGCTTTTAGATTTCCTTAAACAGGAGGGGGGGGAGAAGAAACAAAACACACCTGCCCAAATGATAAAATTTAACAAAAAAAGCCAACCCACAAAACAAACCACCAAAAAGATGAAAATAATTTTGCTTGTATTCTTCACTGAAGATATACACAGGTTATTTTTCCATTTTCCTAAAATAAAACAGTTAAAATTCAGGTAGATAGAGCTGACAAGGTTTGCACAGAATGAAAATAAGGGCTAAAGAACATTCCTGAATGCCTAAGGAGCCAAAAGCTTTGGAGGAAAAAAAAGAACAGTGTGGAAACTAATCAATGCTGAATATGCTTAAATGAGGCTCAAATAAGTTGGATCTGTTTGTCTGAACAGAGGTTCAATTCTTCAGAAGAGGAGGAAGGTTGGGGAATTTTCAAGCTTGCCTTTAAAAAAATTTAGCAAAAGATAATATTGACAGGGAAAAGTGCCATGAGAGAAATTTGTGGTTGACAGACAACATTTGACCATGTTTTCAATAAGCTTATTTTACAAGTATCCTCTAATGCTGACGAAGTAAAAATTCTTCAAACAGCATGACTTCGCATATTTTGTACTAAGGAAAAATCCAGCAGCAAAAGTAATAAATTAAGGCCTCAAATCTTCAGTCTAATTCAATAAAGGACCGTAAAAATCTTCCCATCTTAAAGCTCAGTCAGTACAACAAATCTAACACACTGGCCACATGCTTAAACTAGATGGAGTTTTCTCTTCTCAGGGGCCCAAGGTACAAGGATCTTCCCTTCCCACACATTGCAAGCACGAACTGCAACACTGCATACCAGAATTAAACTGGTGGCTTGCAGGATACATCTGGCAGGCTGTCAGTTAAGCCATTCCTTTCAGCCTTAGCCCACATCTCACCAACATTGCAAAAGCCAGTTCCTTCAGCAGATGACAACTGGTGCTACCGGCTCTTGGCAGTACCTGCTGCCACCGCGCTCTGGGCAGCTGCCACCGCCACCTGTTTGTGCAAGGTTCCCAACAGCAGCAGGAGCGCATCAACAGACCAAACAGGAGCAGTGAATTAATTCGTAAGGCATTCCAAGGCACTTCAGCTCGCCACTTAAACACTTCAAACCCTGTGCATCTAACAAGTCACTACTCAGAATCCCTATCCCCATGTAAAGATGTCTTTTTCTTACAACCAGTTGTAGTTTATAGCTACTGTATTACCTAGAGCACAACATAAAAGTAACGTGACCATTTTCCTCCACTTACCTTTCTTGTTAATAGACTTTTGCGCCTCATTCCACAAGCCTCTAGCTGAAGACGCCCTCGCAATGCCAATTCGATTAACATACAGCCACGTAACCCTGAGGAGATGCAATCATTCCAGAACGATGTGTAACCCTGTGAAGAATGAAAGACAGTAAGATCTCTCCATCTCCACCCCAAAGCAAGCAGAAAAAGAGGCTTACTGTGTTCTCTAGGCAGTTCTCCTGCCTTAATACACTTTTGAAGTGGCATCACAACTACCATTCCTGTGCTGAAAACATGAAAGGGAAAAACTCATTCCCTATGAGCTTTGGCACTTAGTTTCTGCTTTTTGAAGAACAGGGAAAGCTGAAGTAAGCGATATAAAATGAAACAGCAAGATAAACTGTGTGTAGTTTATACATAGTCAAAATAAGTTTACAACATTAAGACATGAAACATTTGGCATTACCAACATCACACAAACTTATCCGAGTTTTCTGAGAAATATTAACATTGTTTTACATCCATAAACAATACGGCACTGATGAAGTAATATGTACCTGAAAATCAGTACTAAGTAAAATATGGAGTATACCGGAAATACAAACGTGGCAAAAAGCAGAAAACACAGAACAGATTTTCCAGCTTGAATATAATAAACCAAAGGACAAAAAGTTTTCAGTAGTTTCCAAGTTTGGAATAGATACTATCTTCACCATTCAATTTTTTGGAAAACCTCTATTTTTAAAGTTTGATGCATATCCTTCTTATATGGACTATAAAACCGCAAATCACATTTATTCTATGAACCGCACCACTTCTACGACTTTTTCATCTATATTTCTGCATTAATAGTTGCCTGCTTAAATGGCAGAACAGAGTATTTGGCCCAACTCATTGACTCAGTATCTAGAAAGACACGTATTGACATTTGTATTCCACTGTTCAACAATTATGACCAAAAAAGATCTTATAAAAAGGATTCTATTTTATCTACAGAGTAGCCAACATAGTTCCTGCATATTTTTTTATACTTAAGTATCTAAGACAAAACAAAACCATCCTAAGAAATGTTTCGTCTTTTGAGAAACTACTGCAGAAACACTTGGTGTGATCCAGAGAGACCTCCCAAAACTCCTCTAGTGCATCTCTGAAAATACCCAGTTTGGGATACTCCATTTCATAAAATTTAACTTAACCAATAACAAAGACTAGCTTAAATTAAGAACCATTCAATTTTACTCTATTCACAAGTAAAAGCTGCCAACATACAGAGATACAAGACACATACATCTGAAGTCTACTAAACTTACAAACCAGTCCCTAACTAATGCATGCTGTTAAATACAGACTTCTAGGAATGTGGTATTTGTTTCCATTTAGGACTTAGCTATTTGTGCTGGTTTTGTCTGGGACAGAGCTAACTTTCTTCACAGTAGCTAGTATGAGGCTGTGTTTTGGATTGTGCTGAAATGAATGTTGCTCACACACTAAAGTTTTTAGTTGTTGCCCAGCAATGTTTGTATCAAGTCAAGGACTTTGTCGGTTTCTCATACTGCAACTGTGGTCGCAGCTTCTTCTCGACCAGAAGCTTGGAGGACACACAGCCACGACAGACCCAAACTGACCAAAGGCATTCATGCCATAAGGCATCACGATCAGTATATAAACTAGGGGGCAGTTGGGCAGGGGAGCCTGTGTGTTCCTCTTCACTACATATTATCATTACTAGTAGTATTTTTATTATTTTAATTACATATTATTGGTATGAGTAGCATCATTTTTATTTCATTTATTTTTAATGATTAAACTGTTATCTCAACCCACAAGCTCTCTTACCTTTTTCCTCCAGTTCTCTCCCCCATCCCACCGGGGGAGGTGAGCAAGTGGCTCTGCAGTACTTGGTTGCTGGCTGGGGCTAAACCACAACACTGTTTTCAAGAGCTGGATTAAACAGATGAGCAACACTTCTGAAAAGTCTGCAAAAGCTCTCAATCTCTAGAAAGTAATTACTAAAGTGTGTCACAAATACTTATTTAAAAGGCCATAAATCTAAGGTAGGAAAGGAATTTGAGAAGTTCTCATCATCCTTCTACTCAGAGCTGACACTTTGCAAGTATCAGCTACTCTCATAAATCAGCCATTCTGTAAATTAAGATTTTGGTTGGCACCAGGCATTTCTTTGCCAAAAACATGCAAGATAAAGTGTGGTGTTTGCTTGATTGGAGGAAAAAAGTGATTACTCCTACATTCTACTAGTGCCAATCAAATAGCCTCTTGTCCCATTTCAAAAAGTATGGGGTAAATGCATATGCAAACTAAAAATTTATTGCACATACTTACAGAGGTGGCACAATAAATGTACACTTCTCTATGCACAAAAACTTAGATTATTATGCAAACAATTAAGGTGCTAAAATTTTTCCCTTTGTTTAGTAATGAAAACTGAATTTAATTTTAAAATGAGTGTTTTTCAATGAAGTGTCATTAACTACACTGCTCCCAGCAGCAATTACCACATGTAAACTCCTCTACTCCAGCAGTTATTCCACATACATGGCCTTAGGCTGTGGGTTATAGAGAAATACAAGATCATAGTATTATTCAGGTTGGAAGGCACCACAGGAGATCTCTAGTGCAAGCTCCTAGTGAAAGCAAGTTCAGCTATGAGGTCTGATCAAGAAGCTCAGGGTTCTATACAGGTAAGTCTTGAAAACCTCCAAGGATAGAGACTGCAAAATTATCCAACAATTTTTCATGAAGTGATCCTGAAAGGCAGCTCAACAAGATTATAATTCTTCATAAATGGAACTGTTTGCTCTAGTGGGTTAGATGACACCACGGTCATAAGAATGTGTATGTGTCACCACCATTCCCCAGCCCCCCGCCCCCAGCTCAGAGTTTGTCGGTGATCCACTAGAGAAAGAACATCATATTTCTGCTAGAGAAGGAAAAGTGAAGGAGGTATTTTAGAACTGCTGCTATCATCCTGAGCAACTTTCAGCCCATTAAGCTGATCCTTCTAGATAGTCAGGCAGATGGACTGATTGGTTTTGGCACTTACTGCCAAGACCTCAGACAACTGAAGGAACCTTCACAGAAGGTCAGTTTATTACACAACAGTCTAACTAAATTAACTCAGACTTCCTGATGTAACTGAGAAGGAGTAGAAGCAGATATTTATCGTCAATATTGCTAACAGCTTCTTGACACCTACTTTAAATGGCATACATGCAGCGTAACTAGAAAAAGGTGCACCAAAGAGAAACAATGCCCAGCATTACAGAACTACTGCCTTTTGAAGAGGCTGTAGATGGACAGTGAAAAGACGAGTGAGAGGGATGGAGAGAGTAATAATAATATACAGAGTGGGAGAACAGCAACATAGAATAATGTACTATTTGCATAGGAAACCTTTTTTTCCACGGACAAGGACCAAAAGGTAGTAAATGGCAAAAGCTCAAACCAATCATTTTAAAAATTAGCTAAATTCTTAGGAGATTGATAATGAAGTTAGACAGAATGGATCAGTAAACCACGTATGGCCTGGGAAGCTCCCACCCAGATGAAATCAGTGTACACTGGAGGAGGAGTTGTCATACTGTGCACACCCATCCCCGAAACATGGCCTGGCCATTGCTCACTACAGCTTATGGAACAAGATAGGGATTCGGTTTGACCTTTTAACGCTGTTCTCACTGTTACTCCAAATACTTAACAGTCTCAGAACACTCAGATTGAAGATCAAAGGCCACTATTTATAGGCAAAAGTCATTCCAGTATTTAATGCTCTTAAACAGCACTAGTCTTCTCACAAATAAAATACTAAATATGTTTACTTTATAAAATTATAGAAGACATGTAGGAAGACAGATAAACATCCTAACTCAGTGAAATACTTATTTTGTTAAAGTTGCTAAGTGGCAAGGAAAAAAGTCTTACAAGGCAGGGAATTATTTTTATCTGACAGCAATCACACTACAATAGCACTTTAAGCTATGAATAGCTTGCAAGACAAAATTTTACATTTGCATTGTTTCAAAGATCAAAAGAATGTTTACAACTGTCATGTTTATTTACACAAACATAGCACAAAAGCATTTTTCATCAGAGCTGACCTAGAAATTTTCATGTAAATACTAGTTTTGCTAGACAAGCATAACGGGAAATAAGTTTACAACAGAAACTTGTTACCGTATTAACTTAAAAAGCTCAGACTTTCTACCCAGGTATGGCAAAGCACAGAACTAAGACTTCTGCTTAAAGAGTAGCTGATCCAAAATCCACGTTCATTAGACTATTTCACTCCAACTATCTCCTGAAACATTTATTTACTTTCTCCTCCTTCCATGCCCTTTACCCAATTTCCTGCTCACACAGGTCTCTTCAGTTAGCCATTAAATCACTTGAAACTCATTAATGAGCCCATCTCCGAACAATGGCCCTGTGCCTTAGTGTTACCCAATCTATCCTCATCTTCGACTCCCTGCTTTTACCTCTCCTCTTTAGCTGCACTTCCCCATCATCAAACTGTGACATCCTTTCTCCTACAGCAGCCCCTTTTCCCACCTCATTTTACTGTGACTTGTAATACACTAACTCATCACTTCCAGGTTTATAAAGACATGAATTTGTGACCCTCATAGGTTTCCTCAGATCTGGTCGCACAGATGGTGCACACAAGATAGCAAAGTATTTACACTATATATTGTGAGAGCCATCTAATTCTTTTTTCTGGTCCAAGAGAGGGACAAACCCACAAGATTATATCAGCAGACATGCAAACAAGCAATCCTTACAGATACACTGGGGCTGGTTTTGCTGAGCAAAGCACAAGCTCTTGCAACAACTTCTACTTATTGTAGGAATAACCCAGCTCAGACCTGCGTACATAGCAGTGTACACAGCAGTGTACACTTACACCCAACCTCCTAAAGATGCTGGCATGAAGACAGCAGAAGACAGGGTTCATACACAGAGAAGTTCCCACAAGGAAAGAAGAGACAGGGAAGAGATCCCATGTAAAAATGTGCTGTCAATGTCCCTTAAAACTTTAACTTCCATTATTCCCTAAAAACTTCCTTTCCCAGTTTGCCAAGGCCCCTGACTCTCAAATTTCACAGAGCTATACTTAAAAAGGAGTAAGGTCCTAGGACTTGCAACAGTTCATAAGGATTGTCTGAAATTATGAGAACTCGTGCATAGACAAATAAATAATGTCATTCAGCAGCTCCAACTTTATCACCCCAGCTGTGGAAAACCAAATGGGATCATCTGTTTATGCAGTAATAAAGCCATAGTTAGATGGGAAAACTATATAATTAGGTCAGACAAACATCACAGTATTCTGAATTTGGTGGCTATTCAAATATTTTGTTGAAGCTCACAATACTAAGTACTACAGAATAAGAGGTGCTGCAGAAGTACGTTTCGACAGAACACGTTGATTTCCAGTTTTTCATGACACTCAAAAGTTAAATATCTGGATATTTAAAATCCATAAGATACAAGAGATTTTATAATGCAGATTATTCCTTTTTTTTTTAAGAAAGTCTGATAAGACAACACTTTATCTCTGATCCAAAAAGGCACAGCAGTAATGATCACTACAAAATACTACGTATGGAAAAAATCAAAATGAGAAGATTCTAACATGCCCAGACCATCTGAAGGTATATGTCAGAGATCAGTGTCAATTCTGTCAGCAACTTCTACACAATCAATGCTGGTTTAAGAACTTTAGCGTAACTCCAAAACCACTGCACTTAAGCTGAACAGCCAACCTTCCCAGAGCAGTCATTCAGTTGTCTCAGACACTGCTCTGCTTAGCTTCCAGGCAACTGTCCTGGTAGCTCTGTTAAACAAACAAAAAGACCACCTAAAGAAAGCTCAGTATTTTCTGTTTCCCAAGTGCAAGTTAAAGCCACTCAGCAGAGGCAGTGCAAAAAAATACAATTAAATGGCAGATACTATTTTACATTTATAGGTATGACCTCAAAATACTGACACAGAAATTATCTTTAACAGATTGCAAATTTTAAAAAAGAAACATTCTTCACAAAATTGAGTACAAAAGACTCACATGAGACCAGGTAATCTCTTTATAGCTTTATAAGTCTTTTAAAAAAACATCATAAAGCCATGTAATAGTCTATGAAGATAACTGAGCATTACAACATCTAGCTCACCAAAAACTAAAGTATTTATTTTAGCAACAACAGGCCCCTCAGACCCATCCACAGACTCATATTCAGTAACAGAGGTCAGTGTTAGATCAAAGTTTTGGCCCTAGCTCAGACTGAATTTGCATTTATGAAGAACCATAAGAGCAGAGTATCTCCAGGATAATGCATGTAACACTGTCCGGGCTACACTTCTCTTTTTAAAAGACTTTTCATTTTATATTCAGACAGAACAGTACTCCTTAAACCACCACCTAGCAGCCTCTACTTAAAAGCAATCATATCCAAACTGAAATCCAAACAATTAAAGGGGATCGTTCTGAAGAAGAAACATCACTAGAGCTACCAAAACTCCTGAGAACAGAAATGCAGGAAATTCCAAATTCTTCTTTTATGAAAGACACAAACAATGACTTCAAAATGTAGTAAAGAATGTGATTTCTTAAAATTTATGACAAGACAGCAGAAATACTATTCATAGAAACACAGAATGGTTTGGGTTGGAAGGGACCTCATCCAGTTCCAACCCCCCTGCCATGGGCAGGGACACCCTCCACTAGACCAGGTTGCTCCAAGCCTCATCCAGCCTGGCCTTGAACACTTCCAGGGGTGGGGCATCCACAGCTTCTCTGGGCAACCTGTCCCAGTGCCTCACCACCTCTCCAGAAAGAATTTCTTCCTGATCTCCAACCTAAATGTCCCCGCTTTCAATTTAAACCCATTACCCCTTGTCCTGTCACTACAAGCCCTTGTAAAAAGTCACCCCCAGCTTTCTTGTTGGCCCCTTCAGGCACTGGAGGATGCTGTAAGGTCTTCTCGGAGCCTTCCCTTCTCCAGGCTGAACACCCCCAACTCTCCCAGCCTGTCCCCATAGCAGAGGGGCTCCAGCCCTCGGAGCATCTCCATGGCCTCCTCTGGACTCTCTCCAACCGTTCCACGTCCTTCTGATGCTGGGGGCCCCAGAGCTGGATGCAGAACTGCAGGTGGGGTCTCACAAGAGCAGAGTAGAGGGGCAGAATCCCCTCCCTCAACATTTAACCCTTTCCAGCCATGGCAGTCCCATCAGAAGAGGAGCTGGCCAACTTGGAAAGTAAAAGAAAGCCAAGATCAAACCCAGTTACAGCTCCTGAGAAGCCTGAAAGTCTTAACTCCAAGACAACACATTTAACATTCTATCAAGAAGACAGGAAACCCCTAATTTCAGGGTTTCTCAGCTTCAAGGAACAGTCTAAATTAAAGAAAGATTTCACTTTAGCAAACAGTAAATTCTGAATTTACTGGTAGCCTGTTTCCTATCAGAAGAATATTTCCAAGGAAAAATTTCAGCCAGAACTACTTGAATGATGAAAGAACAGAAAAATTAGACTTTCCAAACTCTGCAGGAGTTTGCTGTCACTTTTATTAATTCTGCATGGATGGCATTCAAATACTGTGTTGGTGGTAGCAACATAAAAGCTCTGAGAAATAAAACTATTGTTTTGTTTATACACAAACATCCATCTAGCTTTCCCAAACAAGGTTTTCTTCCTTGCCATCTATTCTTTCCAATATGAGGCAGACTATTTTTATGGTATGTTCTCAGAAACCACAGATGACAAACATACTGGAAAACATTCTGTGCTTGCTGGCATCATGGGAAGTTATTGAGGGCAATTATCTCCAGGTCCAATTAGTCACCTTCGCCAAATCCACATATCAGCATTACAAAAACACAGTTTAGAAACCTGTAAACCTGTTTAGTTCTATTTTTAAGATGAGAAAAAGAATAAACAGTTGTCAACAGATGTATAGCCTGAGATGGACTAACCACAGTAAATGCGGAACGTGGAAAAAACGCAACCTTGAAAGTCAGTTGTAGGATTGGGCAAAGCAAATTGAGTAGTCTGCTGGTATAAATTATAAGTGTGAGAGCGATTATCATGCTGTGTAGCACAATTAGCCAAGAGCCTACTTCTAACACGTGTCACAAAGCAAGAATACATGCATGGTCACTTTGTTACCTCAATACTGAGCATTATGTTTTGTATAAACAAATTCAGGTATCTTTTCTTTGAGGTACTAACAGTGGCAGAGAAACACTGGGAGAAAAAAGCCGGAAAAGAAACTGAGGACAAAGTGACATCCCAGTGTTTAATTACTTTCCCAGCACAACTCTTTCGAACCACTACTTTCTGCACACCACTTCAATTATTCTTCCTTTGGGAGATTCATTTCAGTTTTACTGACCTTTCAGATCAATGTCACAGCATCCCAGATTAACCTTGCATAAAACCCATGTAACTTGAGAAGGTATGTCCCTCCCCACGTCTTCATTTTTAGCACTTTGAGGGCTAAAGAATACAGTCCAACAAATCCAACTACTACTGAAAACCAAAGTACAAATTTTTTTCACCCCGTCAAAGCACATCACTCACTGAGCACATCTTGAGCTCACAGTAGCATTTGTGTAGTTAGCTACATGAGAAAGTTGTCTGTCTGACAGACAATGGTCAATCTTCTCATCTGATTCACCAAGCAGGTGAACAAATTTCAGAAGCAGCACGGGAAAGAGAAGGAACACGGTTGAGACAGACAGCAAAATGCAAAAGCATCCCATTCAGTGACAACCCACACTTCAATAGACAAACTGCTTTCAAAACTTGAATAGTTTTCACAACCTGAAGAGTTATGGCTAGAACCGTTCACAGTCACTGGGATAAACAGCTCTAACAAGAATCCTACAATATTGGGCTACCTATACTGAAGCCATTCATGAGCACAATCTGCTCAGAAAATACAAAATGCTTGATGCTTAAAGTATCATGCACTGTATTAATCTCTACCTTCAGTTCCCCATTTTGAACCCTGATCATCATAAATTTGAAGTTGTATTGTTTAAATGTGTCAGGACAGCAATAGCATCCCATTCTGATTCTTTGAAGCAATAGCCAGTTCTTTCAGAGATGCCTACTAGCCTATTATTAGCCAGCACAAAGCACAGACAGAACACAGTAATACAAAATCATCACCTGTCATCCATTTGAAACCTACTGCAAAAGACAGGCAGAGACAATTTATCTTGAAATACGGGCTGTGGCAAGTTGTATTTCATAATGGACTTGATCACAATTGCAAAGGAACTCTCACTTTTTCAGTCAGGGAGTTCCCCTCCAAAGCGTAATTTTGGGATCTACAGAATGACAGCAGGGAAGGGCAGAGTGAAAAGGATTAACACTCAGTGCTGTCCAGCTGCACTGCAGCATGTTAAAACAGGAATTTTGATCTGCCAGAGTTTTCATGTTAAGGATGACTGTCTCCTTCCTCTTGCATTCTATCTCCAATGTAAGAATCTGCTGCAAGCAACTTTACAACTTTAATCTGCTTCGCAGCTACGACTGTGGATGACAAACACTATTTTTAAGTATTTTGATTTTAAAGGGTACTAGCAGACTGAGAAGTACAGGGCTATCAAATCTCCCAAAAAGACAAGAATCATCAATATACTGTTTCTGTTACACAGTCCCTCTACAATTACTAATACTACTTTGCATTTCTGAAAGCAGTTGGAATCACCTGAAGAACTTCTACAATGCATCTCCTTAAAGCTGTTCCCAAATCCAAAGAGGTAAAATACAAAATATAAGCAGTAGTTGTATAGAAAGGATAATGAAAGTACCTGGTTTATTATAAATTATGTTTTAGCATAAAATTTCAATCCTTTCCATTGACTGAAAAGATTCATTTTATGAATTCCAAACATATCTATCATTAGTCTTCCTCTGCAACAGAAGCACTACATCTTCTTCACGTAAAATCATACAATTAAATGGAAATATGAGGAGACATCAGTAGGAAAGGACAAAGAATGAGTGTTAACTTCAGACACCTTTACACAATTCTGTTGTTCCTATTGTTTTAGCTGAAGGTAAAAATGCTGATTAGAAGTTGCCTGCTATTGTTGTAGGTAAGTAAATCTCTTATTTGTTATAATGTAACCATCAGCAGAAATCTTAGGGAGATCTTAGTCAGTAACTGAGACAATAACAAAGTAACTGTTACAGGTGTACGGATTGTTTAGATGTGAAAAACTCTTAAAAGTCAGTATTTTATTTAGGAACATCATCATTCTGTAAGAATGAACTAATACAATTTCTGAATCTCTTGAAGGGGATGGAAGTCAGCAAGCTAGATGCTATATATGCTGAATTTCATATTTTATAGCAGTACTTGTCCAACAAAACTGACACCTGACTTTTTCAGTCAAATCTGAAAATTTCAACCACATCCTTTTCCACAGCAGGAAATTCTTGTATCAGAAATAAGGTACACTTCAAAATAATGTTTAAGGTTTCTCTTCCAGTATACTGTTGCAAGAAGCTTCTCAACATAAAAACAAGCAAATGGGTCTTGTGAAAATGAACACAAAATAAAAAAAAGCCACAAACTTTCCCAAATTCTCAATGGCAAACAGAAAAGCTGGTCAGTACTAGGAGAACTAACTGTATGTTGATTGCGATAATATGAAGCCCTCAGATCCTCCTCTTGTGCAGCCAGACAGCATTTGTTCCTCCCTGACTAGGTCCTTACACACATTCCTATAAAGCTCTGGTTAGGCTATTCAAGTAACCTTAGGTGGACTGCAAACATATCAAGGACCTTAAACTCCAGCATGAACCAATTAAAAGTCTTTTTAACAGCATAATAACACACTCATAAGAACTTGGGGGAAAATGTAAACAATAGAAAACAATGATGGAAAAGGATCAAAGGGAAAACGCTTCATTGCAACATTGCAGACAGGCTGGAATACACAAAATTATTTGAACTCTCAAGGTAAAATTAGGCTGCTCTCACTGCAGGTATCTTTTATGAAATGATCAATTTTCACTTTCAGGGGATCAAAAAGATCTTTCTTTTCTTTTCAGTGCAGGTTACTGTAATTTAATCTGAGTGTAACCACAGCACAAAAGCTGCAGCTCACAAGTGAGCCTCAAGAAAGAAAAGCTGACATGGTTATATTATGCACGTGCTTTTATGACCCAGAGATTCTCTGTTACTTTCTAATATATATACAATATACATACATTATTAAATCTAATAGCTATCAATTCATTACCTCTAAGAAAAACCTTACAGTCCATGACACCACAGTACTGCACAATGCCAGGCAGACTAAAACACAAAACAAGATTCAGCTTTTGTGGCAGCATTCTATGGCAAGACCTTTGGGAAGGAACTCTGTGGTTTTACCCCAGCCTGCTGGTACTGAACTGAAAATAGTGTTCAGGGTTCAGGTCTTGCTTAGATAATTCTTCAATAATAGTTTCAACCTCTTTCCTCCTCTGTGGACCTATAAGACAGGACAGAAAAGAAGCCTCCACAATGCTGGAATACAAGAACAATGAGAAGGTGAGAACATACAATTTTTTCTCCCATGTTCAGGTTCTAAGACAAGCAACGCTGAAATGCAGAACTGATTTTGCTTTGACAGCAATGAGTCAATAAAATTTATGATTTTCTAGAAAAAAGACAAACCTGCCTTTTTTCTTACAGAATTGTTTTCACATCTGCTGTCTGCCAGATGTTGATTTTCACCACTTCTCTAGACCAATCTGTTTCAAAACTTATTTGGTTAAAGACACGACCCAGCTTCACCTGTCAGCAATGCATTCAGAGGGGGCTAGTTACTTTATATACATTACATATATATATGTAATTACTAAAACAGAGATATGCATTACCCAGGTAGCTCTTAAACGTACAGTACAAATGAATTTCAGATCCAGTAAAAAAAAAAAACCAAACCAGTTCTATCTAAGTAACTGGGAAAATCAGGGCTCCATGCCAACATATACCTAGCTGCCTCTTTGCTGTAACTCTTACAAGCAAGCCATCACCTTCGCAGCTCAGAAGGTTGGCAGGAATATCCAGTGACACATCCTGAACTACAGAACTTCTGAAAGTTAGTACCTGTTTAAGGAAGACAAGCAAGCCAGCGTGCAGAAGTGTTTATTAATGCAATACTACAGTGTGGGGACTTTGATGTCTGACTGTGGTCCCTCTTGATTTCCTCTTTTGATGCAAGTGAAATCATTAGCCATTTTACTGGAACATAAATTGTAGCATAGTTATAAACAGAAAACAGGTTAGTAAGGAAAATCTCCAAAGTGTTCTGACAGCCAAACACTAGAAGTACTTTTGGAAAGCAAGCACATATTCTACAAAGCACAGTACTGTTGACAAGAAACTTGTCAGGTATTTGATTAACCTGCCACTGCATTTAGGGATAAATAACAAAGAGCAGCTGCTGTCGACTACTGAACGCACTAAAGCCAAATGCCCAGCTTTTCAAGCATTTACACATGCATGCGTTACACAGGCACACCTCTTCACTAAAGTGAAGATAATTAAAAGAATATAACTTCGCTGAAGAGGCGACAACTAACACATGCACACTGCTGAACCCTTAAGAGACCCCTGAACAAAACAACATTAAAGAATCCGATTCTTCATTCAAGAATTTAAAGAAACTTAGCAGCCTAACTTTCAGCATGATTAAGTGTATACACACATTGATAATGACTTCAAATATTTGCATGGCTCTCACAAAGCCACCTCCCATCAGCATCCAATCTTTAATCTCCATACTCTGTGCGAAGTAAGGATGAAATTGATTTGTTTCATAACCTGCAAATTGATTTCTACACTACCAGCTATTTTCACTGAGCATAAAATCTGACATTTATTTGAAAGAAACGTTTGATGAGGACTGGTGCTTAAATCCTCCACATCAGATACTTCACTCAAAAAACCCAAGTCTTCCCACAACGGTAAACAAAGAGCAGGATCAGAAAAGTCACTCTCATCCTGCCTAGATACAACAACCAGAAGCTTACAACACAAACCTTGCACACATGCAGTGTCTCCTAGTGGGGGATTGACCCTGCTGGCAGCTAAATCCCATATAACCACACCCCCAATCCCACCCCTCCCTCCTGGCTGGGGGGAGAGAATAGGAAGAGCAAAAGTGAAAAAAAAACAAAACAAAACAGTCACACAAAACACTCACCCAAGCCCTCCCACAAGCAGACTGATGCCCAGGCAGTCCCCAAATGATGACCACCTACACACCCACTCCCTCCCCTGTCTTTTTATTGTGAACCATGACACTCACTATACAGCACTGTATTTCCCTCTGCTCAGTTGTGGTCAGCTGTCCTGACTGTCCGCCCCCCCCAGCCTCTTGCACACCCCAACCTACTTGCTGGGGGGAAGGGCACAATGAGAAAGAGAGGCAGCCTTGACACTGTGTACTGTTCAGCAACAGATAAAACCTGGGTGTGCTATCAACACTCGTTTGGTCAAAAATCAGAACCAATCAGCACCATACTGGCTGCTATGAAATTAACTCTATCCTAGCTGGGTCCCGTACACTTCCCTTAAAAAGAGTAAGAAAAGCCTAAATCGGGTATGTCCTTCTAATACTAAGCAGGTCTAATATTGGCTTACTAGATAACAGGACAAAGTTTCACTGACTTTGACTAACTGGGCCACATTAAAGCTACCATTCCCTCCAGGTTTATAAACATACTGTTATCTGTCTCCAAATACAACAGCTATCCCTCTCTTCTTGCTTTTTTAATTCTTCGGTGCTCACAATCTAAAACACTATGTAAAGCACTGTGTTACTGAGGAGCTATACAATATTTAGTTTTGAGGGATTTCTGTCTGGTCATTAATGTGGGTGACTGGGAGTCATGTTCTGGGTGTTTAAAAAAAAAAAATGCAGCTCAAAAGGGATAGGGATTCCTCTTTTCTAAAATTCCCACAGTTTCCTTTCAGTTTGTTCTTTCAGGACAGGTCTCTCACTTGTTTCACTTACCCAGGAGCAAACAATTTTCAAGAAAGGACTATCACATAATAATGCCATGTCAACATTTTCATTACTAGATTAAAATAAATTTTACTCATCGCACTCTTCTGGCATTAGAAGGAACAATTTCTTCCATTTAGTACTTATCATGTACCGACTGTAAAATGAAAGTCTCAGCCACAGACTACAGATGCTGCAAAGGCAGAATTCCCATTTAAATATCCCACACAGGCAAATCAGTTGTAATTAGCACTTTTTAAGTAGTTAGTATAGGTGGAACTTCCATCTGGCATTTACCCCAACCTAGGCAATAAATGTTTTACCTGCCTTCACTGTGCAACGCAGAAGGCAAGTTGAAATGGCAACATAATACATACAGAAGGCTTCTTTCATGGTAGAGACTGTTGAAATGTGGAAATGCCAAAGTAAAATCCAGTCAGTGTCTACTGAACTAAAAAAAAAAAAAGGAAGTTCAATCTGCTGGGCTGTACAAGAACGATTGGCTAAACAGAAACATCATGGTATAGCCCACGTACAAAAGACACCTAGCCTTGCAGCTAAGGACTCTGTAAATACAACTACATGATGCTATCTAGTAAGACCATAAAGGCAGAAGACTGAAAAGTGTATAGCAATAAGCAGCTTACAAGTGCTTAAAAGACTATCAGCAACAGAAAACGCCTGACAGGCTAGTTTCCCAGTGTGATGAATAAAACCTGTAACATCCACAAATTATAAAAGAGCTGTGAGTGTTAACACCTCTACAATTATGAAGATCTAGTTTACAAAGCATACCATTATCTTAATTGTCCATCACAAAAAAAAAAAAGGTTGAAATGCAGTTTAGTATAGGATATACTGGGGGAGGTGGGAAAGACTTGGCATGCGTAACACTGGTTTGCACTCAGACTTAACTCAGTCACAGTACCACACACCCCTTCGTGCTCTTACTCATCCAAGCTTACTTAGAGGAAGAGAAAAGTTGTGCACTATTTTACGTGTAACCTCATAATTTTTATGTCTGAAAAGCGTAAGTGAAATCATTCTGTAGTAAGGTTTTATTAATATTTCTGAAAGAAAATAAATCACTGACATTGATGTAAGATCTGTATGCAAGCCAGGAAAAAACGAGTTAAAACAGGCACATGGTAAGTCAGGGAAACTGATTGAGAATGCTGTCTATGCAGAGGAAATTGAGCCACACATTCACTTCTGACTAGCTTCCCCTTCCCCCAGTAATGCAACCCAGAAGTGAGTATGTGCTGTAGTAATTATTTGCTGTGAGAGTAAGAAAGTTGTTGTGGAATAAACTGTCTGCAACGCCTAGCCTGGTCAACTTAGCCTTGCAAAGGAGGTCTGTTACATGTAGCCTAACTGAGATAAATGCTGCAGTACTTGTTTTCCTTAATGTAAAATGTTAGTTCTCAGCTAAATGATTACTCCCCCTGTAGCAGTTAACAGCACTATACTTTCTTATATATGCACTTCATGCAAATTTTTCTAATAAAAACAGCTTGCTTTAGTCAGAGGAAGTAGAGCTCCAGTTTGGTTTTGGTTGTTTTGATTTTTAAAACAAAAAAACCAAAAAGCATCACTAGAAAGGCTTTGACACTGCTTTTGTCTTTACCCTACACTAGACAGCTTGACATGAAAGGGACTACACTCAAATTATCCATTAATATAGAATACAAATTAGGCCTGCGATAAGAGCAGAGATAACCACACTAACTACATGCAGAACCATGAAATATCAACACCATTTCAACACAAAGTCAACTTCTATGCAAAATGCTGCTTCCAAACCAGCATGTCCTCTCCAAAGAGCCCAAAAGCAGGATTTATTCAGCAGCACATTAAAGAGGCACTTTACTGCATCTTGTAGCACACAGATTTGGGGTACTCCCTCCCTCACACCTCCTATCTTCTCCTAGCCTGTAATTTATTCATGGACATAAAATTAATGAAGTACCAAAGAGGTAGCCCACTAGGAAAGAAAGAATTTTTCACCACAGACATTACACACTTTGTTGTTATTAGGCACTGAATATTTGAGAAAAAGCACGTCTTTGTCAAGGTTTCAACACATTCATACATCATTCTTCAACTGAAATGCAAATTCCCAGTAGACGCCTCTTCATATTTCACTCATTTGTCTCCAAAATTTTCCAGCAAAACTTAGGAGCTTTTGTGTTGACATTCAGGCTGTTGTTGAAACTTTTTAACGGGGAGTGGAAGATAAAAGGTAATGAAGAAGACACAAAAACTGTACATCTGAAGCAGGCAAACTAGCTCACTAATAACACATTTCAATACAACAAAAAATATCCTAAGCTGAAAATTTTCACATTAATTATTTGGACAAAAAACTGCTGCAACATGAAGTGTTCAGCAATAAATGAAGTTTCTGAAGGCCAAACACTACTGACAAAGATCCAAGATACTTTCTGTACCTAACGAAGTGATTCAACATTATTTAACCTTGCTTTGGTAAAGTAAACACAGAAATATTTATTACAGTACAAGATGACTATTTCAGCATACTTTACATGAGTGTTCTTTCAGTAAAAAGGAACTAGTTACAGATCAAATAAATACATATCTTACTAGGTGCCACATCTCTACAGCTGCTTCAGTTTGTTTAGCTGTGGCACATCGTACAGAGGATAGAGGCAGCTGTGTGCATTGCTGTATTTGAATAGATTCACAATGTACACAGAGAGAAACTCCAAAAAGAAAAAGAAGAGAAAAAAACACCAACCAAAAAAACCCCACATGTACAAAAAAAACTTAAAATGAATTTAAATGGAGCAACAGTTATACAGCATGGCCACCTAGCAACCTCTCAGTTTTCTACGGGACTGAGTTAACAAGATGTCTGGAAGAGCTATAAAGAACAAACTGGCCCGTGGCTCATCTCTTAGCTGTCATTTTAAATAAGCTAAATTTCATATTTATTACTCCCTTCTTTTGGGAGTGATGACCTCAGATGCTTCAGCACTTCTACAGAATAACCAAATAACCTCCCTTTTCCCATGGCTTTGACCTATCCTACCAAAATACCATTTTTAACGCAACACAGTAAAGTATTTTATTTCAGTGAATATTTTTTATTCCTATAGCAACAGGCTATTGCTCTACTCTAAATGGATGAACATGACTCCCTTTCCCAGTTATGTTTCTGATGGGTTTCCAAGTGTAGGTGTTCCTGTACCGCTCCCGAAAGAATTCTAGTAATGTATTTTGTTCCAGCGTATTACCTGCTCCTCCAAGGACACCACATCTGTCATGTTATGCAAGCGTGCACATACGCCTTATAACCTATCTTGACCTTGGAATACAGAAATAGTTATGTATACACAGAAGATACAAACAAAAAGGAAACCATTGGTGGAAAAGAGCAACCAGTACACATACATCAATTACAATTTAATTAGGCCAAATGAGGGAGGGGAAAAAAAAAAAAGAGGCCATGTTCAGGAAACATTTGCAAATGCAGTTAATTGTGTTCAAGCATTAAGAATGGAATTGAGGAGTGCTGTGTTTGTTTTAGGGCAGCCAGACATTCCCATCACTGAACCCATACGGCAGCGACAACCAGGCAACCACTCAGAAGTTTTGCTGTGGTTGTTACAATCATCACGCTACACTGAAGGCAGGATTCACAAATATCTAGCAATGTCCTAGAAACACTGAACTCATCAATGCATCACTGCCTGATCCTCCGGAAAAGAACCCTCTCCTGTGAGTAAAGATTCTGCCACCTACACTTAAAAATTTTAAATGGTAGCTCCTTACGTGCGAGGCATTTTGTATGCAAATTACATGGTGTTAAGCCACATTCACCAGTGTCCATCCAACCTTAGAAAAAAAATTGTCCAAAAACCTGAAAGCTACATTACCAATGCAGTTAGTGACTTTTCTGAGAGAAGCGCTGTTTTTAGAGATATGTGTTCTTCGGTCAATTCAGAGTCCTTTTTTTAATATATTTTTTATTTTAAACTCAACATTATTTTATCCTGTTGGAATAAGCAAGAAGGACCTTCTCAGCTTGAAATTTAGCAGCTTTCAATTAAGCTTGTAGCTCACACACCTGCCTTTTCCTTTCCCCCACACCGTGTGTAGTTTCACAATTATACTTTACCAACCCCATATTGCTTTTCTCTGCTTGCTGTCATGAGAAAGTTTCACACAAATGCCATGGGAAATCAATTCCATTGGAAGTAAAAATCTTTATAAAAAGCAGTTCCAGGTGCTTATTTATCATGAGTATAGAGAACAAAAAAAATTAATCTTTGAAAATAACTCCGTGGTTTTATTTCCAGTTTTGAAAGCAAAAAAAAGGTGACAAACCAGTTTACAGAGTTTCACTTGTACGCAGGGGTACAAACAGACCCAAAACCAAAATATCAACCCTAGTGATTCATGCCTAACAAACCTCAGAAATGGTGAATGCTGGTTTCTGCACATAAGCCCCCTAACTCTAGTGATGACATTATCATTCTTTTTGACTAAAGTCATGTACAAAATCCCAAGGGAGTTACGGATATCCATGCCACTCACTGTAATCACTCAGTTCCTTTTTCCCCCACACAAAGGAATATTAGATTATCTGTAGTGTGTGCCACTGCTGCACTTAGCAAAGTTAGATGATTTATAATTTTGATACACGCCAGTGCAAAGATGGGTTTTTAGGCCCAATGTTAGCTAATAACTTTTGATATACCAGAAAAACTTAGGAGGCAGAAGGCTCCCTACCTTGAAATCTTTATAGTCTAAGGCCCACAAATTTCAGAAGACTTAGCACACAATCCTGGGGAAAAAAAAAGAGCTGAACGATAACTCAAGTTACCCCACCTTCCTCAAGGCAAGACCTCCTAGGCAATCCTGTCAGGTACCTGTCTTGTCACATCTAACTTACTTTCCCCACAAATATTCAGGTGTGTAGAAAGAGAAATGTGCATATCCACATGCATTCAATTCAACAAGTGACAGCACACATCACTGTGAATATCTGATCAGGATGCCATGGCAAGGTCCACCTGAAAAAACGGGAATACAAGAATATGGCCTAAAATACATAACCTGAGAAATAAAATACATTATTGTAGCAGGTATATATACAGACATACACACATGCATTAAAAAAAAACAATTGTTAACCAGGAAAACTACTCTTTAACCTACTCATTATCAACTGGCAGATTCATTTTAGATGCAACACACTGTCAAAGAATAAAAAACAGCAGCTTCCTTCCCCATGGGGACACACAGTTGTAAGAGACTTCCACCTATGTCAATGGACTGGCTTCATTAATTTACTTACCACTGTGGTGAAAAATAAAAAAGGCAAGTTGCTTAAGTAAATTTATAACATAACTCATACCTAAAATAAAGGTGTATTAGGCTTCACCATACACCACATCAAACTAAACCGTTTCCCCAACAGGACTGTCTTTCTGCAGTGTGCATGCTTTTTATATTGATTACTTCTTTCAAATGAAGCAAAAATCTGACAGACTGGTAGAAGTACACCTTCCTTAATGACTGTTATTCACAGTATCATGACAAACAATTATGCTATAAATTCAGTAAAACCATGGAATTATTACATAATGCCATTTCCTCCTTGACATACATCTCGTTACCCAAGGCCCATACTCGTCACACGTATCTCCCCCAGTTTTAAGACATTTTTTACATGCTTTAATTCGGGAAGTCTTAGTAGAAAGAGCTGCTAAGCATCCTAAATCACCCAAGAACCCCTTAAGAACTGCAGAGTTGCAACTGACAACATAGCGGGAGTAGGCAACTATTCCGCATTAAACCCCTGGGTAAACTGTAGAAGGAGTGTAAGTATCACAGATCTACCCTGGGCTCCAAGCCAACCACCAACGCTGACTAGAGGCCCTGGCCCTCACCTCCAGGTCCCCACCTCGCCCCAACCCCTCTGCTGCCTTCCTGGAGATGCCACAAATATGACAATCCCTCTGCGAACCCCGCATCCCAGGGGCAACCCAAACCCTCTGTCAGGCTACCTCCCCCAACACCCAAGCACCCTCCCCACATCCTCCAAGCTCCAGCATGCTCCCTTAATCCCAGCAACGCCGCTGCCCCACACGGCCAGCGACGCTCACCCAGCAGCGCCCTCGCACCCATCCCACCCACACCTTGGCACCACTTCGGCTCCCCTTTCCCATCGACGCCCTCCGTAAGCCCCCGAATAACCGGTGTCCCCTCAGGCGCCCCCGTTCACGCTCCTCCCGCGCCACCGGGCCTCCTCAGCCATCCCCTGCCCAGCGCCCCTCACCTCGGCCCGCCCCAGCCCCGCCGCCACGGCCCCGGCCGCACCTCACGGTCCTTGAGGCCCAGGAGCAGCACCTCCTCCATGAGGGTGAGCCGCGTTTCCTTGGAGTCGCCCTTCTCGTCGTCACCGGACTCGTCCCGGCGGCTTTCATCCTCCGGGCCGCCCCCCGCTCCCCGTTCCTTGTCGGCGGCGGCGCTGCGAGAGGCCTCGGTCCGGCGCTGCACCAGGCCGGAGCTGCGCTGGGTCAGGGAAGTCATGGCTGCAGGCGGCGGAGGGCAGAGACCCGCCGCGGGGAGAGGGGCTCGGCGACAGCTCGGGGTAACGGCGGGTGGGAGGAGAAGGGACGGGAACCGCTTCCGCCTCCGCCCTATCCGCACCGGAGCACCGGCCGGCCGGGGGAAGTCATGGGGAGCGGGGCTCGGCCACGGCGGGGGAGGCGGAGGCGGCGGGGGCCGACGTCCCCCCCTGCGGCGGCCGAGCTGGCGGAGGCGGCTTCTCCTCCAATATGGCGGCGCAGGCTGATGTCAGCGGAGGATGTGGCAGCGCCGGCCGGGGCGGGGCGGGGCACCGGAAAGGGCCGCGGGCAGGGGGCGGGGCGCCGCTCGCGCCGGCTGGCGGAGGCAGTTAGTGGCCGTTAGCGGGGGCTGTGGCGGGAGTTGCTACAGCGCGCCGGGCGGGGCGGGCGGCCGGGGCCCGCTGCGGTGGGGTTAGACACTCCTGCATTAATCGGTTTGTCCTTTTAAGCCTGCTGCCTTGCCTTTGTAGCCACAAGACCGTGCCCGGTTGCTAGTGCAGGCCCCCCGGGAACCTCTGTCCCTAGATACAGCTCTGTACACACGTTCGGGCTAAGCTCAGGTGAGCCCTCAGCAGCCCGGACCTCAGCCTGGGGAGACGGAGTCCCCCGGCTCTGCTCTCCATGGGTGTCGTTTCAAACCTTTTGCCCTTCTGAACGTGGCACAGGAAAAACTCAAAAAAACCCCCAAAACTTGCCAAGGCTAAATCCATGTATGTTTGCAGGTAGCGGATTTTATTGCAGGATAAAGGTGTTCATGATGCAGGGATGGCTGGAACCTTTTAGTCCACAGCTAGGATACTGCATTGAGCCATATCAAGATACATATAGGTATAAACATATATAAAATACATGTTTAAGGTATAACTAAAATCATAGAATCACAGAACGGTTTGGGTTGGAAGGGACCTCATCCAGTCCCAACCCCCCTGCCATGGGCAAGGACACCCTCCGCTAGACCAGGTTGCTCAAAGCCTCATCCAGCCTGGCCTTGGACACTTCCAGGGATGGGGCATCCACAGCTCCTCTGGGCAACCTGTTCCAGTGCCTCACCACCCTCTCCGGGAAGAATTTATTCTAAATCTCCCCTCTTTCAGTTTAAACCCATTACCCCTTGCCCTGTCACTACAAGCCCTTGTAAAAAGTCCCCCCCCCCCAGCTTCCTTGTAGCCCCCTCAGGTACTGGAAGGTGCTGTAAGGTCTCCCTACAGCCTTCTCTTCTCCAGGCTGAACACCCCCAACTCTCCCAGCCTGTCCCCATGGCAGAGGGGCTCCAGCCCTCAGAGCATCTTTGTGGCCTCCTCTGGACTCGCTCCAACAGGTCCATGTCCTTCTGATGTTGGGGGCCCCATGTAATTATAGAATTTTTTTAGGTGCACCCTTTTTACCAAGCACTCCAAATC
Organism: Rhynochetos jubatus; assembly: GCA_027574665.1. Taxonomy (NCBI): domain Eukaryota; kingdom Metazoa; phylum Chordata; class Aves; order Eurypygiformes; family Rhynochetidae; genus Rhynochetos; species Rhynochetos jubatus. Next base: position 72,395,661 of record CM050690.1, on the reverse strand, counting down.
ACTTTATTAAGTGACTTTAGCCTTCATTGTTTCCCACACTCCCAATTCTTGCATCATTTGCTATTGTAACTTGGTCATCATTCGGTATAGCTTCTTCAAGATCACTGACAAGAACAGCAGACAGACAAAATGGTTCCCCAAGGATTTGAATCAATCACACAAGTGTTTGCTGATCATTCCTCTTCTGAGGTTGAGGCCTGCTAATTATTCACATTTCTCTTACCTTGTGACATTCTGCGTTTTTTTATCTTTCTATTTTTTTTAATTAAAAAGTTTTGCTGTACCAGGTCAAATGCCAAACCAAAGCTTAAGCATATAGCATCACTGGTACTTTTGTCAAATAAGCATTTGCATAAAGAAGAGATACCACAGTAACATTACAAGATCTGTTTTCTGGAAATGTCTTTTCTGAGTAGTAAATATTAATTTAGTTCTATATAGCCACTTGGATTTTTTGCTGAAGATTGCAGTCAAAATGACAGGAATGCAATTTACCTGGGTCATCCCTTTCAGCTGCTTTTAATATAGTTATTATATTAGCTTTTTTCCTATTCTTCAGAACTCCCAAGATTTATTGAGAATCATAACTGGAAATTAAAAAGAGGTTCCAAAAAGCTCTTTTAAAAACCTGTACTCAAATTATCCTGGTTTACTGATACAAATTACTTAGCTTTACTACTGCTGTTTAAATTTTTCTTAAAGTACAGTGTTAGTGGGAAGTATTTAATCTTTGTCCTGTATGATAATATTTACCTATTTGCCCAGAGAAGCTGTGGATGCCCCATCCCTGGAAGTGTCCAAGGCCAGGCTGGATGAGGCTTTGAGCAACCTGGTCTAGTGGAGGGTGTCCCTGCCCATGGCAGGGGGGTTGGAACCGGATGTTCTTTAAGGTCCCTTCCAGTCCAAACTATTCTATAATTCTATGATTATTTCCCCAGAATATAAAGCTATCCATTTAACACTTCTTTTAAAGCACTATTAACAATTCTTACATTTCTCTTTAGTAGTATCATTGTTAAAATTCACCTTGCACCTACTTTCAATTCCCTGTTCTTTCTGTTGGCAAAAATGTCTCAGTATCACTTGCATTTTCTTTAATTCCTAGATTTAATTAACAAAGAAATATTATATTCTCCCTTGCTACTGCCAGAATGCACTGTTCAGGCTGTTACAATTATCTTCACTTTTCTGCTACACTATCATGGCATTTTAACAATGTTTGGGTTTTATCCTTATAGCATTTTAAGTGTTAACTGATTGGATATTTGTTAGCAACTGCTAATTTATAGTTTTTTTTGTTTATGTTCTTTCCTCAGGGGACTCAAAGGCCATCCTAATTTTCATTTTTTAAAAGTTGCTAATTATATTATTGATTTGCTCATTTTTCTGGGTTTTATTACAAAAGTGGGCAAATTAGGATCACTTGTATGTTAATAAGAATTTTTAATTTAGTGATCAATTTCATTTTTATTAGGATGAGGTGTACTATGAGGTTCCTTATATTTGACAGTCACCTTTCTGGCTAGAAACTCAGGTGTTTACACAAATTGAATGGTGTAATTTCAAACAAATATTTTTTTTCATAACTAATTTCAGTTCTGATTCTTTATCTAATGAACCTAAACTAACAAGCTCAGTGTGAATCAAATTAAGAATTAATATAATTGAATTTTAAGCTAATTAATTTTTTTTTTTAACAATTGCAAAGCTGATATAGACAAAACAAAAATTTGAATGAAAAGGATAGCAAACAAGGCACATTTCAGCACATGATTTTACAGGTATTGTTCCCTTCTACACGACTGAGTGCTGGTAGTAGTGAGGACCTCTTGGCTTGTTGGTTCTCCACCTAGGAGGTCCTAATGCACTGTGTCGCAACATTCTTACCTGCAATTTATTTTGCACTACCAAGCCATATTTGAAAAATATTTCTGATTCAATATGTGGCTTTATCAGGAGTTCAGAGGGCTGTAACCCATGACACTGTGTGTGGCACTGAGTGGTTCGTGTCATTTGGGTGGTCACTGGGCATCTCACAGGGTACACACTCCCCGTACACCCCCCAGCCCAACGCCAGTGGCATCCATCCTGAGAGCTGAGGCCCTGGAGCTGTGAAACATTCTGTTAAGAAGTAATAATGCAACAGCACGGGCTGCAGCCTGTAAATAATTCCGTTTCTCTTGAAGTGAATTGACCTTGTAACACATCCTTATTTATTCTTAAGCCCATATTTGGCAGAATTTCTATTAACAGCTGCTGAATGGTCTAAATTATCTGTACTGAATGCAGTAGACTTCAAAAGTAGTTAGGTTTTTTGAACTGCTTCTAGCCCACTGGCATGTTGAAATAAGAGGGAAAACAGGAAAGGCATGAATCTTAGACTCTTACTTTGTGCTCGTTGCAGTTGCCATGATTTACCTCACCACGGGAGCAGGGCTTACCGTAGTGACGTCAACAGTGATGTCAGTGATGGACAACGCGAGTGCACGTCTGTTGGGACAGCAGACCAGGCAAAGAGTAACTGTATTTAACACCTGAAGCAGGAGGTTGCGTGCTATTACCTATCAACGGATGTATTGTAGCTCGAACGTCACGAGCATGACATACAGCTGGTTAAAGCAAGAAACTGTAGGAATCTCCACATGACACGTGTCAGACTCTGAAGCTTAAGATGTAGTGGATGAATCCTAGTGCTACTGTCACAGTGTCATAACAAGATGCTGCTGGGCAGATTTTTCTCTTGAAGGGCAACTAGTTTACAGCATGTGCATGTTTTGAAGCTGACAGCAAGGATACAGGAGTTGTTTTCTAGAAGGGGGCTGCTGGCTCTGGTAGGGCTTCACCGTGTTTCCACCAGTCACGGTTGTTTATGTTCCTGCCTGTGTCTGCCATTCCCTCTCAGTGAAAGTTTGCCACTCCCAATTACACCACTAAAAACAAGTGTCAGGTGGAGCTGTGGCCTGAATCCCTGTAAGGATCTGACCTAAAAACAACGGTTAAAAAAATGGTCATGTTTTCCTGTATCATTTCAGGGTTATTGACAGGGCAGCCTCACAAACAGGCACCGTATCATCACCGAAGGAGCACTGAGCTGGGGTACAAAATATGGAAGCCAAGTGTCCAGGGGTAAAGGGAGACAGGAATTTCGTAAGGCCAAAACAGCTCTAATACCATGCGTATTACGAACATGCTGCATGAATGCTGGGGTAGACATTAATGCCAGAAAGCAACGGGAAGCAACAAACTATCTTGAGATTTGTTCTACCCAATGTTATCAGCGTGATGTCCAGAGAAATCCAGATGCTGAAAGGTACAGAGTGATGAGAGGGGAAGCTCAGACATATAGGGCAGGAGCACTGAGCAGACAAATGTGTGGTACTGTGAGTGGGAAGAAACTAGAGTCAATGATCAGCTGACCGTAGAAATTGTGTCTAGTACATAGTTGTTGCCTAATATTCTCTCTTTCGGTTGCAGCTGCACCAGTTTCACTTGTACTGTTGTTCTGGTTGCTAAATAAATCCTTCACTAGTCTGTGCAGACCAGCTGGGATTTTCTTGTTGGTTTTAGGAATGAAGTTTAGAACATTAGCAGCAAATTTTTACAAGTAAAAAGCACTTACTGATACATACATCTCTTCCTGTCTATTCCACAAACACTTGCTTTGGCAACTTTTAATGCCCATTAGCTAGACATCTTTTAAAATATCAGCTTAGAAAATCAAAATTTGCAAATATATCTTTTCCAATAGGCCTCTGTTTAAGCTTCTCCCTTGGGATGATTTAAAGATGATGGTTTAGGCTTCTCAAAAATATGAAGCATTACTACTTTCAGTGGCACAGCACCAGCTTAAGTTAACATCCAGCTCATATAAAATCAGATGCAGCCACTAAGTTAGTAATAACATTTAACTTCAAGGGTCTTTGAATTAAAAATTTAGTGCTGCTTTTAATTTTTGTATATACAAAACCCAATAAATTGTGGGTTTTTTTTAGAGACAGAATAACAGGCATTTTAGGAAGACCAAAGGCAGACATGCAAAGGTGTTATTCACATTTGGTCATTTCAAGAAGGTTTTATTTATTTCAGGTATTTCCAGATCCTCTCATTTTCTCATCTCCTGTGGAGTCCAAATGATTGCTAGTTCCTGAAATCTTTGATTTGTAATAGCATCTTCCTCCTGAGTGATATTGTTCAGCAGCAAGAATCTGTACTCGTGATTTTAATATTAGAATTACAGTACTGAAATCTGAAGGACAAGAGTTTCAATCAAGGTGATGATTGTAACAAAGATGTGCTTTCATTTCTACACAGGGGTCCAGTTCAACCAGCATGACTAGGAAAAATGTGCAGTTTTCTTAACAGATGTTCATTAATTAAAATGGGTCCCTCGAAGCCTCCACTGAAACTGTTGTTGGTATTTTGGCAAAATTTAAAATGTTTAATGCAGTAAATTTTATACAAGTTCAGTTTTGAAAAGTCTCTATTTCACTTCCTAATGTAAGGAATGCTTTACTATCTGTTCCTTGTAAAGTATATAAATACTCATCAACTCATTAAAAACATACATAAAGCCAGATGGTGCAAAGAATATGTTTCCATGGAGTTGTAATTTACAAGATAAATAGTGATTAGAACAGTATTCTTGTTGTCTAATTAGAGACTACTTGTGTTCATTCAGAAGTGTGTGTAGAATAAATGTTGATTACTTTTGTTAGGTTTACAACCTCTCGTTATGACCAAAGACCTGCACAGAGAGAATCAAATAATGAGTGGTAATTTTAGAACAGCAAATGTGAGGCAAACAGAGCCATGGGCCAGTCAGGAATAAAAATAAGAATTCCAGAACCTAGTCATCATATCAGCTCAGCAAAGGTGTGTGAGTAGCTGAGACAGGGGAAATGGAAGAAAAATCTAGATAAATATTCGGCAGCAGCCATCTCTGAGCCTCTATAAAGACTGTTGTAAAGGAGATAAAGCAGCATTTTCGAGTTACCTTGTTGCTGAGAAATCAGCCAAGTGCATTGCAATGTCTGTTCTGCTGCTGGCAGGGGTTGCATACCCTGCTTGCGCTACATGTTTTGTGCTTCTGATGGCAGCCCAGAGGTTGTGATCACAGTGAACACCAGGAGGTTTTTGATGTTGGCAGACATGATAATACCTTCTATCTAGGGAGAAAAAAACATCGATAAACGTTTGTAGATTAAACATGCAGACATCTCTGGGTTGCACTTCTTCCTGATTTACTCAAGAGCCAAACCAGGATGGAAGCACGTCCAATTAGTTTGTTACGTTTGAGGTTGGCTTTGAAAACATGGAAGAATAAAACCTTGTGCAAGTCAAGTCTCAGAGAGCACTACGTCTCACTGTCTTGCTGTGAACTTCTTTGCACTGTTGCTGCCACCACGACCTGCTAGACACCAAACACGGATTTGGTTGTGACAGAGGGTGAAAATTGCAGAAGACGTTTTTGGAGGGGACGCACTTCCTCTTAACTGCAGGAGTTCAGAAGTTAGGCTGCTCACACAGCAGCAGAGTGCTCCACCAGGACTGCCATTTTTCCCTTCTGGACTGTATTCCAGCAGCTTCCATGGACTGCAGGACAGTAATCTTGAGAATATTCTCCTGTGAGCATTTTCCCTTAGAGTTTAATCAAGCCAAGTGTGGATTGATTTGGGGGATGGTTAATTCTGCACTGGTTTATGTCTGTGCAAAAACGTCTACCTTCAGTTTTGTAAAATTATATTATTGATAGGTCATTTCTGTGTGATGGCTTTTGAAGAGATTTCACTGGCTGACACTTTACCATCCAGGTAAATATTTATTAATACATTTGATGCAAAAGAGCTGTTACTGAAACAGAAATCTCTTCATAGGGGATATGCAAGGAAGTTTTGATTTAAATCTATGCTGCAGACCACATTCAAATTAAAGTAATAATTGGAATGGCTGGGACAAAGGCCATTTAGGACATTACCTGAATAGTACAGGTTGATGAGCATTTGAGCATTAAACACAACATTGCCTCTGAGATTAACCAGTTATTTAAAAACTTGTTGCTGTCCAGTTGAATAAATACATTTTCATAAATACTGATTGCATTTAAGAGTTCACTGATGATCTATAAATATGTAAGAACCCCTGCGATGTACTTGTGTAGCACCACACACATGACTACCTGCACGTAAGTAGAGATATCTAACCAAGAGGCACAGAGGGATGTGATCCCAGAATGTCTCCAGTTTTTAATACCAGTATTGGTACCAATCACAGTGGATTCAAACAGAGCAGAAACCTGTTTAATAGTCAGGAACTATCAAAAACTCATGATAAAGCAATAATTCTACAGTCATCCTTGTACATCTAAAGCATGCTCATGTTTCTGCATTTTAGTGGCTTTTTCTCCCTGAAAAACAGATTGAGGAAGAAGATGGGGGATTTGGGGCTTCCCTGTTGAAGTCAAAAAAAAGCTAAAAGAGATTCAGAAATACACTGGAAAGGGTATATGATTTTTTTTTCAGGGATGCTGGAATGGGGAGGGGGAATTCCCTAGACAAATGCCTCACTGACTCCAGAGTGATCTGGCAACTGAGTACATTTCTCTGCATGCCCAGACTTGCAACAGCACTAGGAAAGAGTCAGTGAGCCTGACAAAAATAGCATTGAAAACTTGACATGAGAAAAATTCCCCCAAATACTTTTCTATACCTGGGATTAAAAGGAAAGAAACTGTAAAACAGTTGCATTGCTTGTTCAGTTATATGGATGGCTGTCTCACTGATGGCCACCTACTTTTACATTACCATGTTGTTTTTTAAAGGTACTAAGTTGTTGTAAAAGTTAGCTCTGAGCAGGGAAGAAGATTTCCTTTTCTCTTGACTCCATTTACTGTTACATTACAACTTCAAGCCAGAACATTGATACCTGTCTGCCTGTGCTGGTTTTGGCTTGGATAGTTATTTTCTTCACAGTAGCTAGTATGAGGCCAAGTTTTGGATTTGTGCTGAGAAGAATGTCAATAACAATGATGTTTTAGTTGTTGCCCAGCAATGTTTACAGTAAGCCAAGGACTTTTTCAGTTTCTGATGCTGCACCTGTGTTCTTCGCCACAAGAAGCTGGTAGGAGACACAGCCAGGACAGCTGACCCAAACTGACCAAAGGGACATTTCTTAAGGCATCATGCCTGGTATATAAGCTGAGGAGAGTTAGCTGGGGGGAGATCGCTGCTTGGGGATGGGCTATTGATCACCACGTGGTGAGCAATTGCTGCATTGTGCATCCCTTGGCTTCGTACATTCCTTTATCAGTAATGTTATTTCCTCTCCTTTTGCTGTCCTATTAAACTGTTTTTATCTCAACCCATGAGGGTTTTTTTGATTCTCTCCCCCATCCCACCCTGGGGCCTGAACTATGTTGCCTCAACATCTCATGCTTAGATTAACAAACAGCAGTGTGTGGCGAGTGACCATCAGATTGCTTTCCCATGCTGATGCAGGCAGTTGCAGGACTAGCTGCAAAACACAGCCTATGGTTTGGGCCTCCCAGAAATCTGTCTCCTGCAGAAGCCAGCATTAGACCTTCAGCACTCCAATGACTTCCCCGGGGAAGAGAGAGGAAAAAAAGGATTAGCAGCCAAATTAAGGTGGTAGTGGACACAAATTAAGATGGAATTTAGAAATAAAAACTTGGTGAAGAATCCCAGATGATGACTAGCAACAGAAGTACATCCAGCCGCCCACGAAGGTGTCCCTGGTGCACAATGCCAGTGCATCTGCATGGGAGGCCCTTGGCTGCAGCAGGGAATGAGGAGCTGCAGTGTTTTACCAGTAATATCAGTATTTTCACCTGCATAGAGTCGAGACCTCTGGTTTATAAGTCATCTTTGGAAATAAAAATAAATTTCCTTCTTCTGTTGCTGAGATACAACAGATGACATCTGAGCTTTCCATATTTAACACCGAGTACGTCACACTGATGAATCAGCCATCTGTATCAAGATGTCCTACTTTGGTATGTATGATCTTTTTTCACTGAATGTTTTCCCTAATGTTTACTTAAGCACCAGCTTAATTCTCTTTGCCAAAGCATAAAACAATGGTGTTGCTTAACAGCTATTTACTACACAGTTAAGTCCTTCAGAGAGAAGAAAAAGTCCTTAAAATATCCCACTTAAAACTAGTCTCATTGTTCACAGCCTCAGTTATGGAGCAGCAAATGCAACTCCCCTGTTTCTGCAGAACAAACAAGCAGACGACACTTCAGCTTTCTCTTAAGCTTTGTCTGAAGCATCAAAACGCACCTGCGGCTAACTCCAGCAAGGTGATCTCTCACGGCTTACAGTAGGAGAACAGGACCAGGCACTGTGCCAAAGCAAAGAAAGCACTCCCTGTCCTGGAAGCACGGTCCCACTCTGAAACACAGCTCTGTAAAAAATAAATTTAGGACTTTCCCTCTTCTTGAAATCAAACGGGCTTTGTTTTCCTAGCTGCAAACTCAGCATGCAGCAGGAGAACCAACTTGGCACTTCACCATCCGTCATAAACAGCCTGCAGCTGAAACCAAAGTGTTACCTACATCTGCAGGACGCCAGGACTGTCAGTTGGCCTCAGATATGAATGCCATGTTTGAGTATGTGTTCGCTAGTCGTTGTTAATATAAGTTAATACAAGGTGCTAAGTGTTTCTAACATCCTGTTTTATGACTCGAGCTATTTCTGATGTTTGCAAGGCCACGTTGCTCTTAGCTACACTGCTACTACGGAACTAAAAACTTCAGCAAATAATTTTCGTGGAGGTGTACTCCAAGCTGACAGTAGCAGGGAGTTTATTTTGCCATTAACATCAGGAAATACGGTACGGAATATATAGGAGGACCAAAACCACTTCAGGAAGAAGATGCTGTTTTTACCACTTTCCATTGGCAAGACCATATTGCAAAGATACTGCTGCACAGAAATGATTTTGAAATTTGAAAATACATAGATAGATAAAAGTACTTCAAAGCAGGCTTTTTACTATGTCTCTTCAGCACAGCTGACAAAAATAATATAAATCAAGATTCCTAATTCTGCTCCATCTGTCAGTTTCCCTTCCGCAGGAAGAGATCTTTCTTGATCTGGGCAGTTGGCCAGCTCAGAGTCCGACAGGTCACTCCAGTTAGGAATAAAGCATCTTTGATGCAGTTTTGATTACAAAAATATACAACGCTGTTTCTTTGAGCACAGTGTAAAACAAACAGCTGGAGACAGTTTCTTTCGACACAGCTCTTTCAGCCAGCACCTGACTCAAGAGCCCTTTTGCGAGGCTTCTCCTACTTCTCCGTAAGGCAGCACATTTCATGCTCCTCACCACCATCCAACACATCTCCAAATCTGATCTAATCGACACACCAGAGTCACCGATGGGCAGTCACACAACTATTGCCTGCCCCAACCTGGGACAGGCTGCTTAGATTTCCGTAGCGTAGAAGGGAGGATTTGATGATAGCCACAACGAGATTACTCCCTTATAGTGTAGTGTAACTTCTTACAGCAGGCCCAGGGAGACATTCAGGATACCTGGAAAATACAAAACAGTGGGTGATATTATCTGAGCAAGATCTTCCCACAAGCGTAGTTGTCTGGTTGGTATCTACTGGCAAACCAATAGTTAAACGAATTGAACTAAAGCTAATATTGATGCATGAAACTGTACATCTTTAAAACTCAGCCGTGCGTAAAGGGACTGAAAATCCCACTGTAAAATCTTTCCAAAACCCCACAAAGCCAGAGAGATGCTGTTAAAGGGTGCAACTATTTCTTTATGGTGGGTTGACTTTGACTGGCTGCCAGGTGCCCACCACAGCTGCTCTGTCACTGCCCTCCTCAAACAGGACAGGGGGAGAACATATGATAAAAGGCTTGTGGGTCGAGATAAGGACAGGGAGATCACCCAGCAATTACCATCACAGGCAAAACAGACTTGACTTGGGAAAATTAGTTTAATTTATTGCAAATTAACATTAGAGTATCATAGAATCTTAGAATGGTTTGGGTTGGAAGGGACCTTAAAGACCATCCAGTTCCAACCCCCCTGCCATGGGCAGGGACACCCTCCACTAGACCAGGTTGCTCCAAGCCCCATCCAGCCTGGCCTTGAACACTTCCAGGGATGGGGCACCCACAGCTTCTCTGGGCAACCTGTTCTATTGCTCAACACCCTCTCTGGGAGAATTTCTTCCTGATCTCCAAGCTAAATCTCCCCTCTTTCAGTTTAAACCTGTTACCCCTTGTCCTGTCACTACAAGCCCTTGTAAAAAGTCCCCCCAAGCTTCCTTGTCAGACCAGGTATGGTAGTAGGTCCAGTCTTGTAGAGTAGGGTAATCAGAAATAAGAATGAATCTTAAAACCACTTCCCCTCACCCCTCCCTTCTTCTTGGGCTCATTTGCTCCTGATTTCTCTACATCCTATCCCCCAGCAGTGCAGGGGGACGGGGAATGGGGGTTGTGGTCAGTCCATCACACGCTGTCTCTGCTGCGCCTTCCTCCTCAGCATCCTCACACTCTGCCCCTGCCCTGGCATGGGGTCCCACCCACAGGGTGCAGACAAGTCTCTGCTCACCTGTGACCCTCAATGGCTGCAGGGCACAGCATGTCAGACTCAATACAGTGGTTTTTCCCCCCAGTGTCCATGCAAAGAAGAGCTAATCCTCCATTCCTCACTTAAAAGAATTCAGGTGTATTAAAAAATTTCTTTTCAGTCCTGTGATTAAATTTATCTTGTTAAGTCCCGTTTGGTACATTCAGATATTATTTAACTAACTTTAACTAACTAGCTAACTGATTAAAATGTAACTTCTCAGAAGAAATTTCTTGGTGGGTGAACAGCCATATACAATGCTCCTCTGACAAACACCAAGCTGTAAGTCAACTTTTCTCTCTGAGTGCGCATTGCAGCTGGGGAGACGCTTGACTTGTGAGGGTGGAGCTGGTGGGCAGTAGGTTGTATATTAATAACTGAGAGGTAAAACGTTCAAGAAAGGGAAGGATGTCTATCAGCCTAGACAGAATATCAATGTCAGCAGCCAGCACCACTAGACTATTATTACTCTAATAAGATCCAAAGTTATGAATAAACATTTGTATTTGGTCATTTCCTGCTGCCTAAGTGAGTCTGGCTCCCTGGTAATTGTATTTCAGCTGTTTCAAGCATCTGGTATTACCTGCAGAACTCCAGAGGTTTGCATATTCATGCAGACTCTACTTAATAGGAAAACATTAAGTAATGGTTTTACTATTACTGTATTTCATTTCAGTAACTAGTCCTTTTGATCATCACCTCTGCCAAACAGCTCTTCAGCTGCCACTTGAATAATAAAAAGGGCCACTGCCTTAAGAAACAACAGTAGGTGGATAAATTTCCCTGGAAAATTAGGGTGTCTCAGTCAAAATGGAAAGAGCTCTATCCTACCCCTGAGGCAGATAATGGGCTGCCTATGGACAAAGCACACCACCTGCATTAAATCTAAATACAAACCAGAAATACATAAGTAAAATATACTAAAGAGTGGGTGGGGAGGAAGTAACCAATCAGCTTAGCTGTGTGTGGCTGAAACTTAGAAAAGCAGGAATGCGGCAGGAATCCAATATTGCTTTCTGAGCAGTGGTTGCTTGCAGATTACAAGTCAGAACATGATGTTTGCTTTTCAACAGCTGCACTTAATCACTGTTTAATCACAGCCTGGGCAGCATGATGGTATTTAAAAACTGCCAGCACAAATCAAACAGCCTAAGGAAGTACAGGCCTGAAGAGCACCAAAGTTGATAAGGAATTGGCTGGATGGTCGCACTTTTGAGAGTTGTGGTCAATGGGTCATGTCCAAGTAGAGACCAGTGACAAGTGGCGTTCCTCAGGGGTCGGTGTTGGGACTCATGCTACTTAACATCTTCGTCAGTGACATGGACGGTGGCATCGAGCGCCCTCTCAGCAAGTTTGCCCATGACACCAAGCTGTGTGGTGTGGTCAACACACTGGAGGGAAGGGATGGCATCCAGAGGGACCTGGACAGGCTGGAGAGCTGGGCCTGTGCCAACCCCATGGAGTTCAACAAGGCCAAAGGCAGGGTCCTGCACCTGGGTCGGGGCAATCCCAAGCACAAGGACAGGCTGGGTGGAGAATGGATGGAGAACAGCCCTGAGGAGAAGGACTTGGGGGTACCGGGGGATGAGAAGCTGGACATGAGCTGGCAGTGTGTGCTGGCAGCCCAGAAAGCCAACCATATCCTGGGCTGTATTCAGAGCAGCGTGGCCAGCAGGTCAAGGGAGGGGATTCTCCCCCTCTACTCTGCTCTCGTGAGACCCCACCTGCAGCTCTGCATCCAGCTCTGGGGCCCCCAACATCAGAAGGACATGGACCTGTTGGAGCGAGTCCAGAGGAGGCCATGAAGATGCTCCAAGGGCTGGAGCACCTCTGCTGTGGGGCCAGGCTGGGAGAGTTGGGAATGTTCAGCCTGCAGAAGAGAAGGCTCTGGGGAGACCTTACAGCATCTTCCCGTGCCTGAAGGGGCCAACAAGAAAGCTGGGGGTGACTTTTTACAAGGGCTTGTAGTGACAGGACAAGGGGTAACAGGTTTAAACTGAAAGCAGAGAGATTTAGATTGGATATCAGGAAGAAATTCTTCCCGGAGAGGGTGGTGAGGCATTGGGACAGGTTTCCCAGAGAAGCTGTGGATGCCCCATCCCTGGAAGTGTCCAAGGCCAGGCTGGATGAGGCTTGGAGCAACCTGGTCTAGTGGAGGGTGTCCCTGCCCATGGCAGGGGGGTTGGAACTGGATGGTCTGTGAGGTCCCTTCCAACCCAAACTGTTCTGTGTCTCTAAAGCGTGTTTGATGGCCATAGATTGAATTCATTGGTTTTGTTCACCTTACTTTCTTACTGTACCAAACAGGCCAGATCCAACCCAACTGCACTTAAATCACTCTGTAGGCTCCTATAGGCAACCTCAAACCAAAGGTGTTTGGGGATATGGGTTTTGTTTTTTTTTTTTTTAATTTTTTTTCCTCAGAAGTGTTACATGACAGCAGTCAGCTGTGCATATTATTTGCAACATCTCAGCTAGTCACACGTTAGATGTGGTTCCCAGGATTTATCTTTTTCAACAACACGGCAGCTTGAGAGCACTTGTGGTTCTGCCTTTCACCTCGCCTGCTCTGACTGGGGGTTGCCTATTGAAACAGGCATCCTCAAACAACGTGCTCCTGATGTTTCCCCTTCCACCCTCATGGGGTGATTCGGATCAACCAGCTGATCTGATTGATAGAAAACTAATCCATAAAAGCAAAGGAAGTATTTCCATAAAATCAGCTGACAGCTACATGGGACTAACAGCAAAAGTGGTGGGAGCAGACTGCCGGGCAGTGCACAGCAGGACAACCCTTGGCAACCTCCTGCGGTTGCCCCACATCAGCGTAACCCAACAGACGTCGTTCTTTGGTCACTCATGACTCTCCACTGCGGGCACCAGTACAGGAAAGCACTGAATGCTACAGGAGATACGCTGCATTAGAAAACACAGCTTGGGATTATCACCCTGCTTTTCCTTTGATGCAGGTTGTTATGTGAAAAATGCTGCTGCGCAGGAGGATTTTACTTATTCTGAATAATTATTATTTTTCAATTATTCTTACAGGACAACTTCCAGAGCTGCCATGCTCCATATGGGCAGGGAAGTGGGGGACGGACCTTGTACTTTGAAAAGACGAGTGCAGTCATCTGTAGTACTTGTTGTCTGGCTTTCAGATATTCCCACCACCTCAGGAGAACACAACAGGAAAAACTAAATATAATGGCAGGTGTAAACCCAATCTTTTTCAAACTTAAATGAACAGCCACCAGAAAATCATGTCAGAAAGGGCTCAGGAGTGAACCCACCGTGGAAAGTCTGGGACGGGAAACTGGAAAACACAGGAAGCGGTTTGTAGGGAACCAACCGGGTTCATCTGTGTCGGGAACTTCAGGAGCTTGGTAAGGAGCGTCCTGTTTTGCTTTGTGAATTGGGTCACAGCCAAAGTTGAAATATCTTCTTGCATCATCACCAAAACATGAAGCCATGAGCATTTACGCCCTCCGCACAGAATTTGCTTCTCTGTCATCACATTCATGCTTAAACGTAACTAAAGCGATGTCTGTGGAAACACGCAACGACGTGAACCCCACTGACCGCAAAGTAAGCTCGCCAGCGAGCCCAGAAAACTGACATTTTAAAGCATACTAGTATTTATAAAATAGTTACAGATTTACACTTCTAATTAGAAAAACTGTACATTAATTCTAGCTGTGTTAGCTGTTCTTAATCGGAAGTTTTCTTCAGATGGGAATAAAAGGAACAATGCAGGTTACAACTGACCTTTCAGAAGTCATACATATGTCAGCGGGTTTCTAGGAAACTCAACAGTTCCCTGGACTGAATTTTGGCTTCTACAGTGTAACAAAATTTTATTTCAGATCACAGTTAAACAGTTTTCTTTAAGCCCAGTTAAAGAAAAAAAAAAGGCGTTTCATTAAGAGAAAACTAGGATAGCTGACTGTAAACGGGCAGATTTTCCTGTTTCGGAGATGCTTTACTTTTAGCCCAAGAACTGCAGATTTGAATCAGGCCTGACAACTGCAGGTACAGGGGTTTTAGTTTCATTCTCCCACCTCGATTGCCCCAGTAACCACACAGGGCAGCTAATCAGTCCCCTCTCCACCCACCTGCCCCAAAGCTTTAGAAACCAGTAGATAATTCTGACCGTATTTAACAGAAATAGATTACAAAAGTGTCCAACGGGCAGTCTGGAGGCTGTATGTCCTGGCCACTCCAGGTCATGTGCGTTTACTTGGCCCCCCAGGAACCGAGATACTGAATTTGGCTTCCCCAGCAACGATAAACCTATTAGCTGCAGATACGGCGCGTGACGAGAGCAGGGAGGAGATGGATGGAGGCAAAACTGAAGGTGCTATGGTAGGAGCAAGGCTAGGAAATGCCAGAAGGAAGGACAAAGTTGAGGGAACTGAGGTATGGCCAGAAAAACCCATGGAAAATCAGTCTTCATCGTTCTGCTGTTCACAAAATAAATAACAAATGCGTTTCCTAGGTAAATCCTACCCGTCCGCTTTAAGCATCCAGGCATAACATTAAGAGAAGTACCCCTTCCATTCTACTGGATTGCTGGCATAAAAACTGAGAAACCAAATGCTCGCTGTAAGCCGAGTAACATGCTGCAGTCGAGCACCAGCATTCACTGTCCCTTAGGGCATCCACGTGAGGACAAGGCCGCACACGAGGGCAGCACGGGACAGCACCAGGCACCCCTCGCCCATACGAACACTTGCCAAGGCGTTAGCCGTCCTCTGTTAACCTCTTCTCAGCCTCTGTAACAACCTTAAAGCTGATACTCTCTGAAGTCACACTCAACCCTCAGGCAAGCCTCTCCGTGCCTCAGAACTGTTCTTCTAACACAGACTCAACCACCCCGTTTCTACTCCCTTCCTGTTCGACATGGAGGTGCCCTCTTCCCCACATCGTTTCTCCAGATCAAATGGAAATGCTATCCTATGCTCTCCTTCTGTGTCCACCCCTTCCCAAAGTAATCCCACCAAGCAAGAGTTCTGCCATCCCAAAAATGCTGACGAAAAGCATTTGTCACAACTTAACTTTATTATCAACCAAGATAAAGGCCCTGAAACAATGAGAAGGGTTTTACCACTCAATTCTTCTTGGAAGAGCATGTATAGTTCTGTATCCAGAATGCTCTTTTTAGCCCCAAAAGAGTTCGCTAATCCATCTCCTTGTCCCAGAAAGTCTGTCGCATCTGATTTCTAGAGTTTCATACAATCACGGACTGGTTTGGGTTGGCAGGGACCTTACAGACCATCCAGTTCCAACCCCCCTGCCATGGACGCTCTCCACTAGCTTTGGCTGCTCAACGCCTCGTCCAGCCTGGCCTTGAAGACAGGCTGTTTTCATGCAAAACCTAGCTCATTTGACAAGCACACCAGGCAGTAAACACCAGATATGAAGTTTGGAGCTAAGATTAGAAAAAGGGTAACCTCCTGTCTTAGCTATGCACCAGCTAGCCTGTGTTTTGCTTCACCCCACAGCACATCAAGCTGCATAGGTAGTGCCAGCCCAGGACCCGCGGCACGGCAGGACCGGCGGGGAGGGGGTGGGGATGGGGGTGGAAAGGCTTGTGGTTGGACAGGACCCTGGGAAGGGGAAGGGTCTGAGGGGGCTTCCGGCCGAGGGGGCTGGGGGTTTGTTTGTTGTGGGATCTTGTGGCGAGTGGTTGGTGCTGCGGGCAGAGCCAGCGTCTTGCCGGGTGATCGGTCTGGGAGTCGGGGTTTAGAAGGTTTTTTCCTCTCTCTTACTCTCTCGGCCCCCGGGCGGTTTCGTGGGGGGTTTGCTCCCTTCGGGTGGGGTTTTCTTTCCTTTTTTTTCCCCCTTCTTGGGGTGGGATCCTGTATCATTTGTTCCACCCTCTTCCTCCGTTCCTTACATTACTCATTAGCACTAGCATTGTTAGTAACTCCCTAAGCTTCATTTATATAATTAAATAGTTCTTATCTCAACTCCTACGGGCTTTTCTCGGTTGGTTCCTCCGACCCTTCCTCACCGGGAGGAGGGGGGGGGGGAGTGGTAGAGCAGGCTTGTTGTGAAACTATGACACCTCCGCTGTAACAAAGCTTGTCCATGGCCAGTCACGTACAGCAGAAAGTGCTCTACCGCCTCCTGGAGAAGTTACGCTCCATGCTTGGAGCAGGAATGGGTAAAGCTTTAGCTGGAGCAAGAGCTGAGGAGGCCGAGCAGACTGTCAGTACCCTTGTAAAGTCCGTGTCTGCCGTCCAGCATGGCGTACACCAACAGCTGCACGTGCTCGCCGGCGGATGCCGTCCCAAATCAAAGCCAAGCGGCCAAAGTACAGGCACCGCTCCCGGGAAGACGTGGGCGAGGCAGGGACACACTGCCAACGACGCGGGTCGGCACCTCGCAGCCCCTGCAGGAGCCCGCGCGTCCCTCGCAGGCTGTAACGTTCTCTGTGGGAAATACCCAGAGAGGCACCGGTTTTAAATGCAGGATTTGTGCTGGTGGTGGTTTGGTACGGAAGCCAGAAATTTGTAACCTCTGGAAAAACTCTGTGGTGTTTAATTTGTACCCTGCGACTCACGGTGATGGGGTGGGGGGGGTGTGGTGGGGGGTGGCTACAGGGGTGGCTCCTGTGAGAAGCTGCTAGAAGCTTCCCAGGCTCTAAGTTGGACCTGCCTCTGGCCACAGCCAAGCCAATCAGCACCTCTGTGATTAACATACTTAAGGGTGGAAGAACAACCAGTGAACCAGCGGTGGAACCTGAAACGAAGCAGAGAGGAGTGGAATGTGGGGGAGATGGCCAGGCAGCCCCCAGGTCAGTGCAGAAGGCGGGAGGAGGTGCCTGGAGCAGAGGTTCCCCTGCAGCCTGTGGTGAGAGGGCAGGCTGTGCCCTGCAGCCATGGAGGGTCATGGGGGGGCAGAGACCCCCCTGCAGCCTGGGGAGGGCCCCACGCCGGAGCAGGGGGGATGCCTGAAGGAGGCTGTGACCCCGTGGGCAGCCCGCGCTGGAGCAGGCTCCTGGCAGGCACTGTGGCCCCATGGAGAGAGGAGCCCAGGCTGGAGCAGGTTTACTGGCAGGACTTGTGAGCCCACGGGGTGCCCAGGCTGGAGCAGGCTGCTCCTGAAGGACGGCACCCCTGGGGGGGACCCACGCTGGAGCAGGGGCAGAGTGTGAGGATCCTCCCCAGAGGAGGAAGGAGCAGCAGAGACAGCGTGTGATGGACTGACCACAACCCCCATTCCCCGTCCCCCTGGGCTCTGTGGCACAGGGGGAGGAGGGAGAGAATTAGGGAGCCAAGCTGAGCCTGGGAAGAAGGGAGGGGTGAGGGGAAGGTGTTTTTAAGGTCTGGTTTAATTTCTCATTATCCTGCTCTGATTGGTAACTACTTAAATTGATATTTCTTCCCCAAGTGGAGCCTGTGTTGCCTGTGACCATAACCGGTGAGTGATCCCTCCCTGTCCTTGTCTCAACCCCACAAGCCTTTCCTTGTGTCTTCTCCTCCCCATCCCACGGGCCGGAGCCTTTTATTGCCAGCTGGGCCTAAACCACAACAGCAACCGCCTCCCCGTCCACACGATACACATTTGGTTTGAGAATACCCCACTGTACCCTTTTCAAGAAGTTGCTTAGCTTAACAAAGTGGGGGAAGACAGGCAATATGGCTAAGAGCTAAATACCCTGTGTTTAATAAACCCTGACAACCAGCTGACACTTCCTAGACTGCCTTAGTAACTTTCCACAGTTACACTAAACCTTCCATTTTCCCGAGCTGACAGCACCCCCCCAGTAACCAGGGGGGACAAAACCAGGTCAAAACTGCAGTTTCCTCCCCACAACAGTCTGCGAAGACCCAGCATGTAACTAGAGAAGCCTTGTCGCTGCAGATTGTCAAGTGCGTTGCGATTTAAAGCATCACTTGAAAAATACGACCTTAAACATGCATCATCATTTCAGGACAAATACATCAAAGTATATTTTATTGACCCTCTCCAACAGCACGCTACAAAACTGTAAAGCTTCTAGCTTGCATTCAGTGTATAAACTTGGAGGTATAAACAGAAGCCCGGAGTAAAAATATTAGGTACATTTCCAACCCCACGGTGGGGAAAACCAGTAACAATGGTATTTACTCTACAATAGAAGTGTTCCCATGTTCCATTCCACATATATGTTTCTCTTCTATATAAACTTCTGATAACTTATGTACAAATAAGATGTCCAACATCTGTTCTTTAATATAAATATGTAATCTTCATGACTGAAACGTTACAACAGTTTGATCAAAAGTATAGAAAAACCCATTTAATATTTTTTTCTAATGGTAGTATTCAAAAAAAACCCTTGAGACCAAGTGACCTTAGAACGACAGGTATTTCTTCACCACACAAACGCACCGCTCATTCAACACGCAGAGTGTCATTGCATACATGACTCACTTGGATTACAATAACCACGTCTGAAGGACCTGTGCTGGACGGCCCATTCTAGCAAGCGCTAGCTGTAAGATCACGTGTATCGCGGAAGGAAGCGGAAGGAACTAACACGTTTAAATAAAACACTGCAAACTCAAGTATTGTCCTCGCACTACTAAGACTTAAGGCAATCAAGAGTTGGGAAGCTTCAGTTTGGCATAGTTGCATTAAGCTCTCCTCCCCTTTTTCCCACTAATACATTTATTTTAACAAATTAAATTTTATTTTTAGAGGGCTGCTGATAAATTTCTACTATACATATTAAAACAATTCAGTATGAAGTGATTGATCAAGTAACAGTTTAATATCCCCTATTACACTGAGCTGATCTAATTTAGGCAACAGTTTCTCCACCATGGGTTTTCCATGCAAGTTTTCCAGCATGGATTGCTAAACTGGTATGAGAATAGAGAAAATATCCGATGTCTACCCTCTCGGTGTAACTGTCTTTGACTTGCACCTATTCTTAGTGTATTCTAGAATTTAAGGATTCAAAATAGTTTGACATCAAATAGTATTCAGCTTTACAAAGGACGATTATTCGCAGTAAAAATACTTTACATATAAACATACACACAGTAGATCAAAGTGAACCGGCATTTCTTTATGGCTTTTTTCACTGAGGTACTGTTGTAACATCCAGCAACAGGATGCAAAGGTTCACACGGTATGAACGCCACATTCATAAGCTGTACCACCAACTCGTGGCAACCGGCTGCAAATCCAGCTTCGCTGCCGGATTACAGAAAAAGTCTTCCCTTCTGTGTGGAGGGTCTCAGTGCAAGCTACAGAAAGCCTCAAAGGCAACTGGCATAAACGGGGAAGTCAAAATGAAAGTCTCACTCTATTAAAAGGAGGAAAAAATACTCATGGCAAATTAGAATCTCAGTCAGGCCATTTCTTATCATTAACGGCAAACATCCGGGACATTCCAAGGCAGCAAGTGTGTACAGCACGGCAGCCACACGGTAAGACTTGAAACGTGTAGTTAAGCTCTTGCGTCTAGCTAAGCGCATGCACAAGCTCAGAGCAGCCAAGCTGCTGCGACATCACACACGGTCAAGTGCTTCAAGCCAAAGGCGGACACTGTCAGAAAGGATGAGTTTGACAAGCATATGACTTCAACTGATGTCACAATAGACAGAAAATCCCCAGTGACCAGTGAGAAAATCCCCAGTGAGTTTATTCCTCAGCTGTAAAAAGCTTATTTCTGAATGCACATTTACCTGTGCCCTCCCCTGATCATTTTACAGGGGGGAAAACGCAGATGTATTAACAGTTTCTAGTCACAGCATCTCCAACCCCAGTACTGTTAGCGTAAGGGGAAGAGGTTTTGTGTTAAAATAGTAATTGTTGCTGTATGTGTTCATTTTTCTGGTGTAGAGTTGGAATACTAATGTTTTTTGTTGTTTTTCTGTTTTTAAACAAAGTGGCCATACGGCTACTCTAGCCCACACTTCTGTTTTTATTACACCTATGCTGAAAACACGTGCAATACTGTTAGAGTGAAACAGAAGTTCAAAATAAGCTCATTAATCATGGCAGCAAGATCTTTTCAACCAAGTTTTTTTAACCCCACAAACCCATTAAACAGGCTGCAGCTGTGTGTTCCTCATAGAAGGATACAGCACAACATTTAAAACTCGGCCACATACTTCGATTTACACACACCCTATGACATATCACTACTTAAATCAACAAATTCATCATCCCTCCTGACCAAGTCATCTTCATCTTCCAAGTCTTTCCAGGTGCTAGTGGGTAAAACTGGTTTGACAGACTGCCTCTGAAGTAAAGCAAATGGAAACAAGGATGACAACCGGGCAGAATTTCTCATCATCGGAACAGAATGTACATCTCCAGAAACAGCTTGGCTATGTTCTTCATCCATTTTCACCTGCAAGCTTTGCACTTCCTCCATCAAGTCCAAAATCTTGGCAGCTGTAGCTATTGTTCCACCTCCTTGAAGCTGGGCCTCAGGAATCCATCGTAAATACCGTTGTGCCCAGACTTTCACTTCAGGGCCATCGAAGCGAGGTAACAGAAGACCGTGATAGTCAACAGGTTTACTGTGCCAGCTGTCGTAAAATTCCCTGAAGCTATTAGGAGGTTCATCCGAAGAATTTATGAACTTGCCAATTCTTTTACCCAGAATGTTTTTAATTAAGTGATCTGTTTCCTCCCTGAAAAATCCTCTCTTTGTGGAAGACTTCGTTGGCGCCAATGGCAAAGACAGTTGCCGTTGATGCTTTAAGAGGAAAGAAAAGAAAAATATACTGAGACAAATATCGATGGGACTTCAGAAACCATCTGAAGGGAAGAACATACCTTGTATTCACAACACACTTACAAGCAGCGAAGCCACTTAGACTATACAGCAAAGCAGTGTTTAAAACTGTTACTCCAACAACTAATACACCAAATACTCCACACAGCATACTCAGTATTGCCAGGTACCATTGCTATAGTTACAGTGCAGGGAAGAAGTAACACTAATAAGGCATTTTGCTTTGGAAAAGGAGAATTCTGTGCATACATTCCAGTGGTACGTACCTCCCTGTTTAGTTTAAGCTAGCCACACAAACCAAAGGGCATTGGATTTAGAAGTTTCTATCCAGCAGACCCGCACTGCATCCCACGGAAGGAGTTCTCCGATTAATGCTGCGGATCATACTTAGTGTACCCCTCAAGAACGCTTTGTACAGAACAGAATTTAACCATCAAGGACCTTGCGGTTGAAGAGGCGACTCCGAACAAACTTTGCTTACTGAATTTGTGCTACTTTCCAGTAATGAGGTAGTGCACCCATAATCCTCCATAACCTAGACAGGTTTTTGTTGTTGCTGGTTCTCCTCCCCCTCAGGTTCACACACTCTCTCCAATTACACTCAGACAAAATTAGGGAGGCAATTATAAACCTGCTAAGTATTTCAATTAGGTTCTCTGTGGAACAACAAAAACTCACTTCAAACACATCAGTGCAACTCACCTGGATGTGAAGTTCCATGAGTTATGGAACTACACTTGCACAAAAATATGAAGAAAAGCCCTAAGTTTGCAGCTACGCACAGTAACTGCGCCTGGGTTCTGAGGTGCAGACATCTTCTGTTACTTGAGCTTTGCACCAATACTTGCACTGTGAGTACATCTGAAGTATGAGTTGAGCAAAACACGCCTATTTAAAAAAGTCAGTTAAGCAGCACATCTCTTACTTTGAATCGTGCAGTTTTCCGTTGACTTTTATCCGGTTTTGGCTTCTCTGCATAAAGAGGGTTGTTCAGGAAAGCCTGGGCCTTGGGGTCAAACTGCACAGACCAGTCCCACACAGTAAGAAATCTGAAAGGACCGCTTTGTGTCTTGAGGCTTTCACCGCTCTGCCAAAACAAACAGGTCACAATTAATACTGCTAGAAAGGAATTCTGACCCAGACAAGGTGAAATTAAGAAACTGTCTTTTCACAGAAGTGGCCACGGAGCTGCAACACCACCCGTGATTTTGATTTATTCAACAGCTGAACACGATGGTTCGATGCGAGTACAGGCACAAAGGCTACCTATGTATTATTGTCTAACATCAACTGGTATTTCAACAGTGCAGTTAGCACCAAGAGTGTCTTTCACAGTTGTAAATAAGATTATTTAATCTGAGGGGAAAATACAGTTTTCAAAATTGGGCAGGAGATAGACACTTGATTTCTTTAAAAGCAGAGGGCACGTTAGGATTGTGGAATAAACCTCTTCAGAAGTTAACCGCAGCTGTGCAGCACTACCAGTTTAAATTTCATGACCAACACTTCATTTATGTGCGAGACTGTAATATTCACTTTTTATTGCCTCTGTGCAGTCTTGCAGGGGATACTCCCATTGCTTCCAGCTTCTTAGGCCAGAGAAAAAGATTAATCCAATGTAAATGAACCCTCAGGAAATGCTTATTTTGGAATAGAACGAAATATACTACATGATAATTTCTGTGGATAACTTATTCTGCAGGGCAGCAGGATATTCCTCTTAGGTTAAGGAGCTCCATTTTCATTGGAAAGCAATAAACATGAACCCACAGCCACACATCAGAAAGAATATATTCCTGAGTTATTTTCCTTTTGCCATCATGAACCTTTAAGTCCTGAACTTGACTCCTTACATCCAAACCTACACTCGTTCCCACTTCAAGGCATCACCCTTCAAATAAGCATGGAAAAACGTGCCATTAGCGAATAATTTGAGTATTCCTTGCTTGTTGGTTAAACCTGTTCTCCAAAACACTGCATCCACATAGTAACAAACCCTTACCGTATGAGTGTCTTTCTGATGTTGTGAGTTGAAGAAGAAAGTGCTAAAAATAGGCACATAGAGGCTGTCTGACAAGACAGTTAAGTAAGTTTCTGTGAACTCAAATGCTGGAGGATACTGTTGAACCAACTGCCAAACACAATTTAGTAGGAGCAGAAAGACAGGTGCCTAAGTAAAGAAAATATTGCATCCGTTTCAGAAAAAAAATATGTTCCACCATGCACACTAATTATTTTATAGTATTTAGTCTCTCCAAATCTTATGGAAAGCAATCTGGTTAACTACAGAACTGCTGCATAGAAATCTGGCTGAACCCTGAGGGAGTACTGTCCAAGCTACCCTTGGCCAATTGTTGACAGAAGAGATGAACACTCTCTAACCTGAATTTGCATATATTAACTTGCCATGAATGTTGCTGCTATGCAGCCTGTTAAAGCTGGCAACGCAGAACTATTTTATAGCAATTCTAGATCAGAATGAGTCAGTCTACACTTGTGATTTCCATTCTGTATAGCAACCTGATCTATTTCCAAAATGCAAACAAAAATGGAGACGTGAGGCTACGTTTAGCAAGACAGTATCTAAGTTAAACTCTACATGTGAGAGGAATATGCAATTCACTTGAGCTATTTCTGTGAAGACTATTAGCATTTAACACAGTTCTAAAGGACACAAGATAGTCTTTCATGTCTTTTTTGAATGACTCTGAATGGGAAATTTCAAGTTTATTCTTTTTAGTTATAAAAACATGGCTGAACTCTAAACAGCAAACAGTGACACTGTGCATAACATCAACCCATACAACAAAACATAAAATTAAAGATCCTCAGAGTAATCAGAGCTTCTGGACTGACATCTAAATCCCTCCTTATGTTGAGTAAACGTTTAAATAGCCAGTAAGGAAAGTAATAAAAAAATCTCATACCTCCTCTTT
This sequence comes from Rhynochetos jubatus, assembly GCA_027574665.1. NCBI lineage: Eukaryota > Metazoa > Chordata > Aves > Eurypygiformes > Rhynochetidae > Rhynochetos > Rhynochetos jubatus. The sequence goes on along the minus strand of CM050690.1, from coordinate 72,371,367 downwards.
GTCACTTTTATGTAGGTGGTTACAACGATCCAAAAAGCTATGCCCTCCAACTACCCACTCCTTCTGAATAAGGCTCTGAAACCCTGACTTTGTCCTGCTGTGTGAATCCATCATCACTTGGACCAGACTAGAGATGACACAGCACAGGTCAGTAGCACTCTCTTCTACAGAAGAGAACAGAAACCAAGTTGTCAGTACTAAGCCATTCCTAAAACTTTGGGTGAGAAAGCAAAGCACCGCTAGCTTCACATGAACAAAACTGCATTTCAGGATCACAAGCACACAGTTTCTTACAAGTGTTATGCCAGAGGGAAGTTAATCCGTGTTTCCAATACTCCCCTGTGTAAAAAGCTAAAGTTTCTTGTACACTTATACTAGGGTAAGACCTGATCATAACACCTAGAAAAAGCCCAAGCTTTTACTACTCCAACTTTGATGTCTACACCCTTCAGTCTCCCACAACGCACACACTGTCCCTCCTGTCCCATGCTACCAGGCCAGCTATCTGCCTTTACCCTTCCCACCGCGCACGTAACACTTCACAAGGTGTGAAACTGCCTCCTCATGCAACATGCAACCTTCACCCTTCAGGTGCCTTCTAGAATAATTTCTTCCTTCATGCTAGGTTTCTCAAACGGCAGGGTGGGGAAAAAAAACAGCTAAATTATTAATCCAGAAGTAGCTCAATGGTTAACACTGAGTTTGGTTTTCATGGGGTAACTTTACTCAGTCTAGGAAGACAAACTGCTCAAGATGCGTACAGTAAGTATATTCTTTATTTCTTTCAAGAAAGAGACTCCACAGCATTCAGTGTGTAGCTAGAACATAAAAATATCCTTTTAGAAAGTTGTCATGCTCCATGTTCTTTGTGTAGGTCCCGCACCACCCCTTCCCCACTTAAAGTACACCAAAAGGTCTGGAAGATCTTGAATAAAATAAGTTAGGGAACTGGAACGCATAAACAAGAAGTAGCATGACTCTCGTGCAAATTTATCAGCAGCTTTCTCATTCACATCATTTACCTCTTGGCCTGGAACTATGTTTACCATGTTTTTTGAACTACAGAAAGCATTTGCAGGAGTGGGAGAGATTCAGGTGTCTGGAACTTTGAGTAGTCAGAATTTTATCACCCTCTGCTATAACTATAAACTTACAGCTTAAGCTACAACTAACGAAATTCAAAATAATTGAAAAAACCAGGATAATCTCATTCAATTCTTACCTATAAGGAGAACATTCGTATGCTGTCTTTCCAGACACTCAGCAACTTCTGTTGCTTTCTTCAAGACTCTCCTGTTGTGATACAGCAAAAGGTGAGTGAACATTTTCATAGCATTTTTACAACTAAGTTTTTCATTAGTTTCCCCTAAAAGGGTTTAGAATGTCATACTACTGAAACTTGAGCAGTCCTTTAAAACAACAAAACCCATGCTCAACTTGTGTAAGTGAAGGACCGTTTAGCCTCAAGAGTAAGCTTTCAAGAAGCATCTCTATTTGGCCACTGGTCATGCATTTTCAGTTGCCATCTCTGTACATTTGTAATACAGTACTTTGTTCTGGATCAGAAGCAGCCACCGCACACCACCCCCCCCAGTTTATTACAATTACCAGATCGCTATCCTGGAAAGAGTCTACATCACCACACTTATGTTCTAGCCTACTACATTTCTCCCATAATATGGTTTTAAGAGGCAGAGGGAAGGATCCGCAATCAGATCTTGTAAACATGCAGACAAAATTTATTCTGAGATTATCATTGCACAAGGAAGACTGAGCAGAGTTAAAGATCAGGAAATCAGATGTAACACTGTTGGTTTCTAGACTTAACTCTTCATGAAATTGGTTATTTTCAGCAAAACTTTGCACACAAATTAGGAATCTTGCAACTGCTTAGGTCACTAGTAGAAGCTGACAGTTTATTTCGTAAGTGTGGAGTTGTCAGATTCTTTGTTGTAGCATCTAGAACAGCTGAGAAGGCATTCCTACTAACCGCAAGAGCCAAGAACAGGCCGATCCAGGAAGCAACTGGATCCAAGTATGGAAGGGACCAGTCACAAAACAACACAAGGATAGGAACTTGGGCTGGCATTTGCTTTAAGCTGCTTGCAATCTTGGTTACGTCAATGCATTTCTCAACACACGATCTTCACTAGAACCTCTCATTCAACATACATGTAAAACCAGGATTAAGGAATGAATAAATAACAGTATTTGTTGATTGTTATTAAGCCTAGAAAGAACTGAAGCTGACTGCAGAAGACTGCAGAAGCACTTCACAGCAACAAGCTGACCACAGAATAAACTGACAGACAATAGAGCCAGCACAAAGTAACACCAAAAACAAATACAAACCCTCAACATTCCACTATAACAAGCCTTAAGTTAGCCAACACCGTTCCAACACTTACTCACTGTGGACTGCTGAGAGAAGAAAAAAGAACTTGAGGAACAATCAGGAGAGGAAGGGGACAAAACTGAGAACAACTGTCATTTTATAAATCTTTGGTGGGCTAACATCTTGAATACTGCAGTTCATCCCGTCCTAAAGGATATTACAGAAGTAGAGAGTACAGAGAAGAACGGCAAGGCTAGTCAGAGACACGGAATAGGTTTCATGCAAGAAACAAATAGGATTCTTCAAGTTTGGACAGAAAGTGGCTATGTGAAGGAGGGAAATTACGGGATCTATAGATTTAATAGGTATGCTGGAAGAGTTGTAATTGGAATGATCTGCTGCTTCTCACATCCCTTAAAGTCTGAGGCTTAACACAAGCCTGCATTGTGAAAATACTGTCTCAAGTTGTAGAAATAAGATATATAAATGGGACCATAAACCTGTCTTAATTTTCTTTCCTAGTGGGGATGAAAAATGTCATCATACTTCAAGAAACTAGATAGAAAACCCACTAACAAATGCATTTAACAACAACTTAAAACCCAGAAATTTACAGGTTTAGCAAACCTGATTATCTCTAGCCAGTTTGTGCTCTCCAGTAATGAAAACCATTTCACATCAGTTGACCAGAAGTCCGTACTATTATCTGGGGAAAAAAAAACCCACCAAAAACAAATGAAAAATTAGTTTGTTCACATATACATAGTGCTAATTTACAGCTATTCATTGTATTACTCTTCAGTTACGAACAATCAGTACTAAGGAGTCAGTAAATCCTAATCACTGTTCAAGTCAACACCCTATAACTAAATGAGGAAATGAAGTAGTCCCACAAACACCAGTAAAGTTTTATAACGCCATAGGCTTTTACAGAAAGTATGCTGTTGGTTCATAGCAACCAAAGCAAGTAAATAAAGCTGTTGACAGAATGGGAAAGGGAAAGAAAATAAGTTTAATCAGAGGAGATGGTTCTTCCAAGTTCCAGTTGCCTTGACTCTACAGGATGGTCAATATAAAGCTTAACATACGGAGGCTGGATTTTGAAAGTCATTACTATAGGACCCAGAAGCACAAATGGGTTTTAGAAGGGGGTTACATAAATTTATGTGATCCAAGACTATCTGAAAAAGGTTTTAAACAGTTTTCACTGCAACTGAAGAGACATTAAAATACATCAAAAAGGAATAGCTAAGATAAATCAGGAGGCCAAGTGCAATATCACAAAATCATTAAACTTTTGCAAATTTCACTAGGATTTTGGTAGCTGGTTATACGCAGCCTAAACCTCTATTGCTTTTATTGCTATCAAAGCCAGTATTCAGAAACTCAAAAGCTCTTGCTAGCTGATATGTTGAACCAAAAGCAAAATAGATTACCCTTCCTGTTTAAGGCACAAACCTTGAAGCCCAAGGCCTAGGACAGTTCTACTACTGAGAAACATGCTGAAGTACATCACACTTCCCTCCTTCCCTACTATCCTCCAATAGCTTCAGTTCTGCATGTTTCTCTAAAACTTCTTTTCACCTCCCAGAGTCTCTCCATCTGCTTCCAATGTTTACTTTGAAAAACAGTAGTAAGGTAGTCAATCCCTGCAACATCTAACACTTCTGCAAGAAGTTAACGAATTGGTTTTCGCAGACTGCTAGTGCACAGTGCTATATTCAGTGAGCTACAGTCTACTAACAAAGCTTTTTTAAAAAGCTTTAAGATGAAAAACACATACCGGAACACACAGGTTTAACATATTCCCTTTTTAAGGAAAGGAAGACAATGATACAATTACACCATTGAAAAATGCAGTATTTCCTGAGATATGTTAAATTACTTGAATTCAAGAATTTGGCCTTTTTTCTATAGGAAAGTAAGTTACCAGAAACTACATGAAAATATAGGTAGTTACTTTTAGCTCCTAGGTAGTATGAAAGATTCGCTGTGGATTTGAGAGTGTATTCTAGACCAAATCTTCAATGTGAAACCCTGCCAGATACCTCCTACCTTAAACTTCTCTTCAGAGTGTCACTGAAGTCCTTACGTCATATTTACCAGAAACCATTCACACTAATTTGCAATTACTGTCAACTTATCAGCTAAATTCCATGTATAAAACCAGCAGGACTTAGATAGGCAGTCTGTAGGCTACGCTGCAAATACACAGTTCCTCAGCGATGGCCAGTTCAGTTACGTCCAAGATCAACAGCCATAGGTGAACTGTCCCAGTGTTCGGCGTGCCACCAGAGAGAGGTTATTGCAACACTCACCCTCATTATCTTGTAGCAAACCCACTATCCAAAATGGCCCAAGGGCACACATGGCATTAAAAAAAGCTCCACGCCACCTTGCAACTGTGCAAAGAGGTGAGGTCAAAGTACTGCTTCTTGACAGCAAAATAGTTAAGGAGTCCCTGAAGAGTCTGGAAGCCTAGATTACACTTTCACATGGCTCCCATTTTTGCTCCTTTCAAGTGGACTTGCTATTACAATAGTCACATTTAGCCATACAGCCAGAGCGACAGAATTTTAAGCAAGCTCCTGCATCTTACGTTTTGAGATGTGAGTAACTTGTAACAAAAGCTAAGGCAAAAAATTAATTAGCATTTAGTCTCAACTCTTGACTTAGCATAGAGGCTTAAAAGGTTAACAGGTAGCATTCAGTTTCAATGCACCACAGAAGATTGAAAAATCTTTCCCATACATTTCAATCCAACTAACATTTAAACTCCCAGTCACGCTCTTAAAACGTCATTTTCAGATACCACCTCTTGCTAAGCAGTCACAGTAAGTCGAATTACTACAAATCTCCAGTCACACACCAGTCACAAGCAGTCCTCGGTTAGATATTTATAAGTCTGCTTCTAAACACTGTCAAAAGCAAGACACCAATCAAGACAAGGACTGTATTCATGAGGCATAAACCAGCAATGTTACGCTTTGCATCTCAGTCGCTTTAGAGACAAAAAAGACTGAAGTTTGACTTACCTATCAAAAACAGCTGTTTAAATCTTGTGTATGCAGTCTGGATGTCTTGCAGAGACGGAAGGCTGCTTGACAAGTCATCCATCTTCAGGAGTTCATAGGGAGGTTTGCTAATTGTCTTATAGATTCTAAATCAAACCAAGAGATTAAAACCTTCTGTTTCACAAGTCAAATAATGCACCAGCTATTATCAGTGAACACAAAGTTAATATTCACAGTTTGGGAAACAGCTGTAAGACAAGAAGATACACACCCTGGAAAGCTAGTGGTCTCCATGCATGTTTAAATACTAGCTGGAAGCTTGCCTACAAGCTTACGACAAGTTGTGCTGCTCTTCACTGTTACACCAGTACAATTTTGTCCGTGCATATCTGCGCTGTTACGAGTATTACAGGCATTAGTTGACTTTTGCTACTGTTTTTTAGTGTTGTCTTCACCAGACACACCACAATTACTTTACTAGGAGGATATTTAGAGATGAATCCAGAAAGAGAGGATGATAGAAACACCCAAACCTCTCGGCAGACACAATTTTTTTTGACTTCTACCAACTAAATTACATTCTCATACCTTGATTCTGTTTCTGCTAAAGAAACACATGAGTAAAAAAAAAGAATTTGGACTCAAGCCCGACAGTATGCCTGCTTTGTACTTCCCTACATATCTGCTAATCTTTTTTTTTTCTCCTTAGGAGGAGAGGAAAAAATACCAGGCCGGATGAAGCTTGGGTTTGGACCCAGAACATCCCCTCTCATTCACGCTCCAGAGCTCAGGTGAAAATCAGCTTGGTCAATACCCCTCTTGTAATGCTGGCTTTTTATTGTCAGTATCTGGGGGAAGCTGCTCTAGCTCATGCTTCAGACGTGAAGCATTGTGGGCACTTGCCCAGACAGGACAGAGTACTGTTTCCTGCACGTTGTAGCACAAAAGCCTGCTTTAAGTGAGAACTACAGCAGTTCACAACAGAAACACAGGCTACCAGACCTACCAGAAGATGCATCAGGTAACAGAATTGAGGAAGGCAATCATTTGTCAATTGCTCCTTCCAATTGAAACAAACAATTTGTGCTAGATGATCTGGCTCTAAACAACTTTTTCAATAAAAGCAGCTGTTAATTGTAAACATCTGCTTTGAGCTCAAGTTCAGACTACTATTATAATGGCAAGGTAACACACCCTTATGGAAAAACTGTAGATATAGTTTTAAATATTAGTGGTTAACCACCAATACTCCATAGCAAAGAAAACCAACCGGCCCAAGGTCAGACGGCCACAGGCAAGAGGTCACAGTACCAGCCGATACCTTGTTCCAGCTTACTGCTAGTTCTACTTACTGTCACACCATGAAACAGCATTACACAGAGCTGTCCGTCATGTAAACTTCCCCCTTTCAGGGCAGAAACATTAGAAAATCTGCAGGAAGGGTCAAAAGCCTTTCCCACGCAAGTATGATTTGAAAAACAAAAGAGGTTTTAAGAGCGTTATCAAGCTATTCTCTGTTAGTTCTGTGCAATCAACAGGTTCTACACCTGCAAGGAGAAGGGAGTTAGCAGTGAAGCTGTACAAATGGTACACACTGGCCTAATCTAAATAGCTTGCTGCTAAGAGAGACGTTCTCTCCAGGACACTCAACAGGTTAAAAAAAGCCAGAAAGAACGAGCAACAAGTCATTGTTGTAACTCTCAGCCAGGCAGCTGTGCTCTTCCCCTTATGTTAACTTTGGCATTTTTCAGGCTGCTGAGTTAATTCAGCCCCCTAACTCAGCCGAAGCAAAGTGCTGTCACCACCACATCCGAAAGCAGCAATAGCAAACTGCTAGACTGTCTCAGTCATTTTAGGTCACTTTATCTAAAGTCATGTCAGAACACAAATCTAGTTCTGAGAAGACAATAGTTTTCAGAGATTTAAACGTCTGCCTGCAAATTCCTGATTAGAGATTGAGTCGAGACTTCACTTACTTGCAGACTCAGCTGAGCCCATCAGCTAATGATACTTTAACTGTGCTGAAGACCTACAGGATTTGGTGCTGCTTTACCAATAACAAGTCACAGTTTGTACACAGATTCATCTGACATATATATATACACACATATATGTACTTCCGCTAAGAAGCCTTCAGTGACGTTACAGTCCTGCACAACTGACTGATGCTGTTAGGCCATGGGATTAAACCCATTCCACTACAGAAAACTACTTTTAAATTTAGAACTTATTTCCTGATGCGTGCAAGCTTAGAGATACAGCATATACGGAAAAAGAGAAGCAAGGTTCATACCAAGCAAAGTGTTGTGGACAGAATAGCTATTACTGACCCATCCAAGAAGGCTTTTTGCGTCTGTGAAGTGCTGTCATCCTGTTCTTTGGGAAATGCAGACATTTTGAGAAGAGCAGCACCGTTATGGCAAGACCAACACCAAATCTGCAGAAAGACATTTACGAGGTGATAAAAATTGGTAAACTGTCCCACACAAAGTATTCACTTACATGACTGATTACAAGAAATTTCTTTATGCTGTGCGTTCTGGAATTTTTGGTGTATTCGACAAACCCACCATTAGAAGCAAACTTCTACATCTGCACCAAAGTTACATGTCTCAGTACAGTGTGTTGTCACCCGCAAGCTTTAAGTTAAGCTTCATACAGGCACAGGGAAATATAAAATAGCAGATTATATCAGAACATTGCTTTCTCAACTGTGCTCACAGGTGAAATACTGATCAAAATGTCTATGGCCAAATCACGTTGGAAGAGAAAAGCCATCTTGCTGTGGCATGTAACTAACTCACACATATTAGCCATCAGCTTCTCCACACAGATACAGTAGTGTTTTTCTTATAGTACAACCTTGAAATAATGCACAGTAGATCTACTGTCATGCCTTTCCATGGGAGCTACACACAGAGGGTCATCTGGGCATAAGAAATTAAACAAGAACTCCACAACTAAATCAGATTGCACAGTTACAGGTATTCCTTGTAGCCAGTTAGTCCTCAAGGCTCCTCACTTCTCTTCACATTTAATTTCTTGATTCACACCTACTGCCTGAAGCTCTTAAGTTGATCTTTAAACACACTTTGAAACTGGGATTCAGAATAATTTTAATCAGGAACACTACACAAGTCAAATCCTAAAGGTAGAGTTCTGCTACCGATTTACAGCAGCCAAGAGGTGCACCTCAGGATGCAGAAACCTCACAATCGAGAGTGGAGAAAGTGACTGTATTGCCCTTTCACTGACACCTCAAATGGATTTCATGTGGTCAAGCCATTTGGACAGTAGCTCCCCAAAACGGATTTGGAAGTTGGTAGAGGAGTTCTACAAGGCCTTTGAACAATGCAAGATGCAATTAAAAAAAAACCAAACCTGTTTCTGTCTAATGATCACTAATTTGTCTGGCTGACTATCTGAAAAAGTGAACCAAACTATTCTGAACTTCACTATCTGAACAAATCAGGCTGGACAGTAGAGCACTGTCTCCTCCATGGACTGATTAACAGCTTGGCAAATTTGATGCAAATGCAGCAACTAAGGTAAGACCTCATAACTGAGGTTATTTTGCTCCTTGTTTCTATCTGCTCTGTCTTACTGGCTCTTAAACTCTGGTACAAGGTGGGAAGCCACAGTGAGCTTGCTACAGGGTGCAAAACAGTATATTTGACTACATTTCCTGTTGAGACTGGTAGAACTAGTTTTTCAGCTAGGCTCTTTGGCTTTGTAAGAATGGCGCGCCACCAGAGCCACATTACTTGCCCGTACCAAGCTAGGCAACCAAAGGTATTCAACTACATCTGCACGTTCATGGTCTTCACTTGGATATCTAAACAGCACCCTACGTCCTACCCCAGCTAGATGCAGCCAGTACTCCATCTCACGAGAAACGGACTGGTGGGTAGACAGACCAGTACTATATGAAGACTACAGGATATTAGATATCTGATATCAGTAAATGGGGGCTGTGGACCCCCACCTTGCTTTACACTGTTTAAGGGGAATACAGAATACTTTAAGCAGCTCTCCTGACAGCACCTATTTCCTCTTCTATAGGTGACTAGGTGTTAAGTGTGCACTGTTAAAAACAAGCTCCAAAAATAATATGCAGTAGCATCCGACATGTTTGTTGCCTTCCCAATATGGTTTCTTACCCGCAGCCATGCATATATACTTACAGGAATGCCTCTGCCTTCATACTTCAAGATACTCTCTTCAGAAACGCATATGGGAACAACAAAATACAAAGGCAGCCTAAAATAACAAAAAGAGTTTCTTGCACTTCAAAACTGAAAAAAGAACAATCTCCAAGCTCCTTTTAATGATGGTGGGTGTTCTAGCCCACAGGCTAATTATATATTCACTCTTACAGCTACAATAATCCTTCCTACTAGATAATTATGTTGTCCTCAACACCCTCCTTTTGTTTTCACCTGGATAAGGCATTTTGTTCTGATGTTGAGCTGTTCATTATTTTCACTGTAACATTCCCCTGCCTTTCCAAGACTGCAATTAAGTCCTACATTAATTTGTAACACCTAAGTCTGATTGTTAAGACTGCCTTGGTTCCCTCACTCTTCATGGTTTCAGAGAACACCCTTGTACTATTAGACAACTAGTTCTGTTCCCATGTCTTGTAAGAAGTTCGCATCACAATTCAAGGATGTCATTTAATATACCATGAATCATCAGCCAACACTGTGTTCAAGGCCCACAGAAGCAACAGAGATAAGTACTTCACCATTTATTCTACAACTATCTTGAGAGACAGTTAAGCTGAGGTTAAGACTTTTCAGAACATCGGTGTTTGTTTCCAGGGTCCGTAAAACCTTTCAGGATTTGACTACTGAACAAACAACAATAGTACACAAAGACTCGTATACATCCTAAAGGGTTCACCACAGATTCTACATAGCTAAACTGGTAGAAGTATACATCCCATTTTGCAGATATACTTTAAACCAGTCACTCTTTCCCCACCCAGAACAACAGAAAATCTCAAGTGCATACAACTTGAACTTTTACTGGAGCAAAGCTACAGAACAGAGAAAATGTCACCCTAACCAGTAAATAAGACAGAAGTGTAGGTACCAGACTTACATATTTTCTATTCCATTTTAAGGTGGTATTCTCCACAGCAAGAGCTACTCAAAGCTTGACTGACCAAGGTCCTGAGTAGCCTGACCTAATGTTGAGGTTAACCCTGCTTGAGCAGGGCTTGTGTAAGACGACCTCCTCAGGTCCCAAATCCAAATATCCCATAAATCAAAATGGAAACCAGAGCCTAAATAAATACTAAGCAACTGTGTAATGCTCAGCAAAGGCAGCACTGATTTTTGCAAATCTTAAAGAGATGTATATCCAAAGTTCACGATTAACCCGTGCAAGCTCACTTTTCAGAGACTCTGTAGCCTTCATTGGTAGTCACTGCTTTGTATTTCACGTTCCCTTTGGTCCGCTCCAACTCGTCACGCCAGTCCTCCAGAGTATCAAACATCACCGTTTGGTTTCTTCCATCTGTCAAACATCAATAATGCTAACTTTGCAGACTATGAGGAATTTTAACATGAAAACATTCCTAAATCAAGTAGTTTTCATTAAGGTAAGCAAGCAAAACCTCTTGTGCACCGAAAGCCTCGGGTCAAAGATAAAATGCCTTTGTACAGCACGGCTGTTTCTGTCTGGTCTTTAACAAATCTTGTGTCAAATACTGCTTTAACAAATAAATTTGGGAATAGTTTCTCTTACGGAACATGATCAGTTCTTACTGAACTTCCGTAGGGTTGAGGCTGTCCTTGCATCCAACCTAAACCACGGGATGCTGTGCAGTAAATACCACTGTATACTAGTGCAGCTGACTGGCATCTAACAATATAGACTTAAATGTAGAAGTACCAGTCACACCAAAAACCTTTCTGCAACTCAGATATTGCATTTCATTTAAAGTTCATTCTTTCATCATGGATAGGAGTTTTGCACTGAGTAGAACATTTTCAGGCACTTGATAAGAGCAGAAAATTGATTACAGCAATTCAGCCTTAATCATTTCAGCTAAGAACTTCTCCTGTATTTCTATTTAGCCACCTCAGGAAGTTACAACAGCAGGTTGATTTAGCCTCAGATCCTGTATAATAGCCATATAACTTATGGAGTAAAGCCAAAAGTTTTAGACACCCATCACAATTAAGTATCCTGCAACATCAGCTAACAGTGAGATACCAAACAGAGCTAGGATTCCCTCAGAAGATACAATGGCAAGATGAAACCCTCCACTGTAAGAAGATAAGGTAGTGAAATATTTACAGCTGGAAACAGAACATTAATGAGCTCTACGGGACAAGTTAGGATTTTAAAAGGATCAGACCAGAAGAAGCATGAAACCCAATTTCTAAAGTCTTAGTTTGTCCTGCAACAAATTCATAAAGAATGAGACCTAGGCATTTATTACTGAAGACAGTTATTAAAATACGAAAGAATTCTGGTACAACACTTCAAAGTTGCTACAAAGACTAGGCTTCTCCTGTATTTGCTTAGTCTCTACCTGGAAATGCTTACAGTCTTTCTGATGTCTGTAGTTCAAACTGCACACCAGTTACAGATGAAGCCTGCAGAAACTACCTGAGCCAGCAATGCGCCCTTGCTGCAAAGGCAGCCAACATATTCTCAGGCTGCATTAGGAAAACTGTTGCCTACAGACTGGATGAGGTGATTGTTGATCTCGGATCAGGACTAGAGAGGTCATGCCTGGGGTGCTGTGTCCAGTGCTGGGCTCCTCAGTACAGAACAGGCACAGACCTGCTGGAACAAGTCCAGTTAAGATCATTAAAGGGCTTGAAGCACCTGATATGAGGAGAGACAGAGCTGGGATCATTCAGCCTGGAGAAGAGAAGGCTTGTCAGGGAGACACAGAGGTGCAAATCTTGCCAGTGTGTATAAACACCTAACTGGGGGTGGAAGCAGGGGAGGGAAGTAAAGGAGACTGATTTAGATCCAGTGGTATCCGGTGACACGACAAAAGGCAGTGTGCATAAGCTGAACTACAGCGATCCCATTTAAACATGATAATGCACTTTTTCACTATGAGGATGGTCAAATAATGAAACAGGCAGTCCAGAGATGTTGTGGAGTCTCAGTCCTTGGAGATATTCAAACACCAAATGGCCATGACCCAGGGAAGCTTGCTGTAGTTAATCCTTCTCTAAACATGGGGAGATGGATAGGAACACAAGTAAATGATCTCTAGAGGTTTCTCCTAACTTCAATGATTCTGTAATTCCATGACATATTTTGATAAGTGTCTGGTTGATACCTTGGGTACATCAAAACTTCCCTCTGAAAAAGGAACAGGTGTTCCCAGTGAAATAATAATCCTAATTCAAATCAGGCTCCTAATTCAAAACAGTGCTGTTACTTCAATTACAGGCTGAACTATGAAATCCTAGGAAATGCACTGACAACTTTATCTCAAATTTTGCAGCTTACTATATTATTCAGCCAAATTTGATCAAGTGAGAAGATTATGTAATAACTATAAGAGGAAGTCAGATGTCTGCTGGACTCTTACTATGCAAACCTATGCTTTTTTTGCAGTTGCCCGGGAGAAGCAGATTGCTTGCAAATAAGAGCAAAAAGGGAAATACTTTGTCAGATGCCACTGAAAATATATTAATTTAAGAATTAAGAGCAGGAAGTTTGGTTCACTGCAATTGTACAGAAAAAACACATTGATAAAATAAGCAAAATATTTTCTAGATGAGAGCACTCTAGCCAGAAGCACATGAAAAGCACTTGCACGAATTTATCACAGTTTTCAACCCAGTGATGCTGTTCCTGCTTGGAAAGTTTCTGTGCAACTACACAGACAGATGGACAGCAGCAGTATACAACTTAGAGATTTTTTTTTAGCAGCAAGTCTAACAATGCATAACAAGAGAAAAAATGAATATTCTGAGCTACCTGACAGCAGGGCAGTCATAAGCGGAGCAGAAACTCAGCTACTAAGTGTGCCAGACTGATTATGGAACTAACAGTATGCAACATATATAACATATACAAAAACAGAAAAACATTTACCTGTGTTGTTTGGGGCAGCTGATGCATAAGAGAACAGAAACAAGCGTTTAAGCAGCTTAGGAGTCTGGCTATGATGAACTATACCACTGACGATCTAGGAAAGGACCAAAAATTAACACCCAAACTAAGACTGTCAGCGTAAAAAATGTAGGGTTTTTTTACCCCATCTTCCAGGTTTCAAACAAAACCGTTCAATGGGTTCTACCCACAACAGCTGAAGACTGACTTTTAGAAAGCTGCCACCGTTGTCTGCAAGACATCGTGCCTACTTGGCTTAATGAAAAGCATTATATCTGCTCAACTTCCAGAATTACTCTTATTAATAATTTAAATAAAGGTAGCAGACTCCTAGTTCAGATTAACCTGTCAAAAGAACCAAAGTTATTTTCTTGATAACTGACTTAACATGAAAAAGGCTGAAGTCCAAAATGTATTAAAATCATATCAAACAGAACAGCTTTACAAGTTTGCCTGAGCAGAAGCTGATCTCATGTAGTACTCTCAAGCTCCAATTTTCTTCAAAGAGCCAGTGCATCTGATCATTTTAACTGCAATACATAACGATGTTTAATGACTAAGGTTAGCTAGAAATCAAAGCCTTACTTTCTCAATTGGGAAGGATCAGAAAACTCTTCAAGTTTAAGGGATCTCTCAGGGTGAATTTCATCCTTCCCTCACCTCCACAACTTAACACCCAACACTAAGGTTAGAGAAAAACAAATTAAGTTACTATACTTACTCTTTTCACTTCCTCTTCTTTAGTGTATCTCAGGCAGAAATTAAATACCCTAAGGTCTTTACAGTAGATAATTAGCTTCTCTGGGTATTTTCTCAGTTGTCCAGTTAGAAGTTTCTTTTTCTCATCATAAACTGCAAAATTAAAGAGTCTGAGCAAATATCAAAAATAACTTTGCCATCAGTTGATAAAGCTATCCCTGTTTGATTTTTCTGAATTCTCAAGAAACTAATTCCAGCCCAAGCATTAGCAAGTCAGAACAAGGATCCTACAACAGACTGGCCAGCTCTTGTGCTAATACACTTTCTTTTTTTTTTTTTTTAAACCACTCAAAGGTAGGTATGTGTTGTGGTTTAACTGCAGCTAGCAAAATACCATGAAGCTGCTCTCAGAAATCCCCCTCCCCTCCTCCAGTGGAGGGGAAGAATCGGAGGAAAAAGAAACAAGGAAGCTCGTAAAATTGAGATAAGAACTATTTACTAATTAAATCTAAATCAATGTATACAGGTACTACTAATAATAAATAATTAAAATAGTAGAAAAGGAAGCATATGGTAAAATATATACAATATGATACAATTTCCCACCATCCACTGATCAATGCACACCCAGATGTTGAGGGATGAAAATCAGACCCCGAGAGCCCGAGACCCACAGCCCAAGAGCCGCGGCCTGAAGGCCAGAGCCCGGGAGCTGACACAGCAGATTCCGAGTGAACCCTGTCAGTGATAACACGGCCAGAAAACTCAAAACAACCCAGCAGCTCCCACACGAATGAGCCAGCACAGGAGGTGGCAAAGCAGCTAACGCAGGAGGGTTAGCAAGTGCCCGGAGAGACGAGCAAGGGAGTACGGGAGAGAGAAAGAGAAGGGCAGAGTAATGGCTACCGGACCCCCTTCCCCACTCCAAGAGACCGGAACATGACGTACTATGGGATGAAATACTTCCTTGGTCAGTCTGGGTCAGCTACAGTATCCAAAGCGGACAAAAGACCTTGAGTTCAGTACAGGCCATCCCCAGCACCAGCTGAGGCCTTATCAATGTTTTCACTTACTGTCCAGCAACAGAGTTCCCTGGCAACCAGAGTAAAGGGAGTTAACCCTTTCCTGACTGAACCCAGCACAAAACCAAACTGCAGCAAGCCAGCTGCTCAGTGAGTATTTCTGTTCACATTCTGACTGCCTAGTAAGTTCAAAGTTTTGAGATGCATAAAGAACATAATTTAGTAGTTTTGCCTGAGGGAAAGTCCCCAAACAACTGAGATCATTCTCAGCTCCTAAGTTACTTTTTTTTTTAACCACCATAAAACCCCCCAAGAGGTTGGGGTTCACTTTGTTCACTTCTGCTTGAGGATGTATCACTTCACAACTTCAAGTGCTGCCAGCCAGGCCCCTGTATATGAAACTAGTGTTTCATAACCAGAATCTACTAGTCTCCCCTAGTCCAGTCCTTCATGAATCCACACTGCCATCCATAAATACTCTGAATACTCTAACTAGTCCAAAGCCAGGCTTCTCAATAAAGCCTTCCCCACTACAAATTACCAGCCCCATTCTCATTTACCTTTCTTAGCAGTACAGGCATGCATGTAAGCCCTGCTGTAAAACACTCAGCAATTTACTTAGAAAGTGAGGTTTTAATCTACAACTCCTCTGGTATTCTGAAGACATCACGAATCTCATAAAACAAAAGTTCCCTTAGACAAACAAAAGTATTGCTTGGGAATTTGGTACCCATACTGCTCTGCAGTACTACTGCTTAAATGAACACCTTCATATTAATTGACATAGCTGATACACTGGAAGATCTTTGTACACCAGTTTTCAGAGACTTTTCAGTGTACACTCTGCTTTGAATCATGAAATTTTAAAGGAATTATTTCATCTGTCCCAGCAAGATAATTAATCAAAATGTAGTTTTGACAAGCTTGAAGGATAAGACTGTATTCTGACAGATCTCTTATTTGTCATTTCATCATTAAATATAACTGCAGCTGTTATTTCCAGACTAACTATTCCTAGTTTCCAAAGTGACAACTCTATCAGTTTTCTGAAAAGGATGACAAAGAGCACCAGCACCGTAAGACACGTAGAAGTGTGAGGCATGTTAAATAAGGAGAAAGCTAACCTACCTCCATAGATTTGGTCTACACACTGTAGCGTTATGTCATTTTCTCCCACAATCTTATTCTTAAACTGTGGCTCCTGGAACATGAAAAATAAAAAAAAAAATCTTAGAAATCTGACACTGCTAAGCAGTAGCACCTACTCACAAGTCTGTATTCAGACCTATTTTAATATCAGCATTACTACTTGTAAGCTGTGTAAGGCAGAACACTGAAGAACAATTATTAAAATGCAGATAGATGGAGGTTACACAACCTTTATTCGTAAACTGCAGATCCAGTTTTAAGTCTCAACTATCCCTGAAATGTAGACAGAGTTTTTACTTTTCAAATAGCTTCAAAGCATGCATTTCCATTGAGAGTCACTTTTCAAACTAGAATCATTGCAGTAAACAGGAAATACAGTAACTTGATATAATCCAAGCCTTTTTATGACAAGTTTCCTTGCTATGGGAACTTGGCAGGAAATAGAAAGTCTCTTATAAGAATAAGTATCCCAAGAATATTCCAACATAACTACAAGATTTATCACTGGGTAAAATGAAGACACACAACCCAATTCTCTTACCTACTGTTTTGACAAACTTGAAGTGACTCAGGGCTCCCTTCACATTTCTCATTCCATGAGTTCAGAGTTAAAGATTACATTTGAGTGATTCCACAATTAAACACTGTTGTGTTAAATATCATTAGAAGACTGATGTACATCAGCAGATTACATTTTACATGAATATAGCTGTGAACACTTAACCTCATTCAGGTTATTTCCAGGTCTGCTCTACTCTGAATCAAGTGGCTAATACGGAGCTTTAGTTAAGAGAAATACAGTTGACTCGGCACGTTACAAACCCTAGACTGACCGTTACTGATGGAACAGAAATTAGCATGGTCACTACCAACTTCAGCATGAATCTCATGTGATCTGTGGAAAGGGATCTGCAGCTTTGACCCAGTTAATTCCAGAAGGTCCAAAACTCCATATTTAGCTGCAGAATCCTTAGTTTAATATTTAAGCACCCTGGAATTTTACCCCAAGAAGCTTCTGACTACAATCAATGTGTGTCAAATCATATTCTCATTATTCTTCACTGTCAAGACTGCCTTGCACTTGAGAGGCATATACCAGCCTCACCATTTTTATTACTCAAATTGAGCACCTAAACCAAAAGACTTGTTGATTTAGTTGATAAAGTAATTTTTTTTTTAACTTAAGCTTCACAAAATTACCAGTTCACAAGGTATAGTTATAAACTATGTATAATGCAAGAGTCCACATACAGGCTTGCACTGATTTTCACTCAAATAGAGCTTGAGGAAGGATCTGTATAGACCAAGCAGATGAAGGCTAATTAAAATTAGTCTGCAGCCATTAAAACCTATTATAAAATCTATATTCATTCTGTATCCTTGTATAAAGGAAAGATAAGATTATTTAGTCAGAGCCTGTTTGGTCATAATTAGAAGACTTGTCTTCCTACGTTATCGTCTGGAGCAGAATCATCATCAAGGAAAGCAATCTTGAAGTTTGTGCATACAAGTTTCCCACAGGTTCCACGGTTTGACCCATCCTCTTGTATATACTTGTATACTGTGTTCGCCTCGCAAAGCAGCAGTTCACCTGTGTAAAAGAAACACTGGCTTGCAACGTAACTGTCATTTATAATTGAATTATTTCAACTGTTACCTTAAACTCAGCATTGACTTCCTGACGACCTCTCAAAACGGTATGCCTGAAGAAGTTTCATCACTGTTACACAAAAAGGCTAAGAGGCAGCTCCTGGAATCAGCCAGTTCCACTGAGAACCTTCCAGGCTACTAACATTACTCAGTATGGACTGAACTCTGTTCAAGTGCAGACATTCAGGAGTTCTGTAACCAGAGGCACCTGTACCATGGCCTGCTCTAAGTGGTAGAAGAACAACTCATACGGTTGCAAAGAGCAACCGTATGAGTGTGTACTCAAAAAGAAAAACCAAAGCCCGCTGAAGAGTAGTTCATAAACACGTTGAAAACTGTTCCAATTTTCCTTACTGCTAAACTGTAAGAATGCTGAAACATTTGAGTTGATTATTACAAGTTCACCATAGTTCATTTTCCATAGCTTTGACTGGAGATGCTGCTTATTTTACAGGTGCCAGGGCTATTTTAAAGTTCTCAATGGTCAATGAAGAAGTTCTAATCTTAAAATTAGCAGGAACTGAACTTCAAATTCAAGAAAGTAAAACCAGGTTTTAATAGGTATAATTAGACAGACTCTTGGTCTTTCCTATAAAGCGTGGAAAACTCAACAGAACAACGCTAATTTATTCTAAGCTTTTACTTTTATTTGATCTTAGTAACAATATCTTTCCTGATCTTGGAAAATATTTTTTAAAAAAGAATTGTAAATTAAAAACAAACACCAAAAACTTAACAGTAAATGAAGCCTCAAAAGGCCTAAGTAACTCTTGGTAGAAACAAAGCACCTAGAAACCAAGTTTCCACTAGTTCTTGATCTTCAGTTCCCAAACAAACAAAAAACCACCCAACTTTATCTTCTAAGAAACAGGGCAAACTGAAGTATAGACAGTTCTCCATACGCAACTTACTTGAAGATACTGTATTCTATAAGAATTGAAACTCTTCCCATTTTTTTCAACGACCATGCAGATACAGCTATTTAAAATATTTCAACCCGTATGGGTTGTTACACCAAAACATCTTTACTGCTTGGGACACTGATGTCACATGAGTGTTTGTTACAGACATGGGAATATTTAAATACTGTTTACATTTAATACAACATACAACAGTTACCTGGCAATAGGCGAGGATTTACTTCCTTTTCTATGGGTTCTTTTATGTGTATCTCCTATAGAGAGAAAGAATAATTATTACTTTGCAAACATCATACCTTCAACACATCCTATAAATAACAGCAGGCTCCCTTATAAATTCCTCACATTCTAGCAAATAGGCAAATTAAAATTAAGGAAAAAGCTTCCTAAATTAAGGAGAATAAGTCTGCAACATGCTCCTTCCACTAAAGATCCGTAGTCTGTCAGCTAAACGATAGTCAGTGGCTTGACATCCACTGGGTCAGTTACACGCAGTTGTGAACACTAAAAAGGAAATGCATTATTGGTGTGACAAAATACAGCATTACCAATACTTCTTAAGTTCTTTCTGTACATGTAAATGGATACGTATAAACTTAGTATTACGGCACCACCTCCCAGAGTTAATTCGTAAGCTTTTCCACATATGACTTAATATTGGTCTCTAATGTACCCTTTCAGTTTTTCAGGCTTCATCCTTCACTATCAGTTTCTGATTCCTGCATGTATTATTGCTATCAATGTACAAAAGTTGAACAGTACTACCAAGATTATAGGGAAAAGGATTTCAGAATCTCAGCGCCAAGAGGTAAAACCAGTCACGGGATATCCCTTAGTCTGAACCCAAATTGCACATAACAAACATATTAAATTCTCAGTATCACTTATTCTAGCCTTGAGGGCTAGAATGGGCTAAAACCAGCTGGACTAAAATCTCCAGCCAAAACACTATTAAACTAGAGTACATGCTACACCCTTCCTGCTCAGCCAGTTGAGACCTTCTTCTCTGAGTCCAAATCACTTCACATGCATTGGAGTCTTTCTGGAAAACTATCAGTTAACTGGAACCACTCCCAGGCCCACAGCAGTAAGCAGGCTAATTTTAGTTTGTCACCAGCATCCAGAGTCAGATACTGCAAATCAAGGCAAGCAATCAAAAGGAGATGTAAGCAATAACAGTTTTGTTGGACTAAATACAGAGAAACAAAAGCTCCTGAGAGCATAAACATACACACCACCACCCCTCTTTGCCATTCATACAAACGCTTGCTCTCAACACTCAGAAGACCCAAAACAAAGCTCCCAGGCTGCACAGAAAACTAAAACCACCAGGAAACAGGCTGAAAAGAGGCAAAGGTTGTAAAATGAAAGTGGCAGTGGTGTGAAGAAAGAAATCTAACTATAGGTGGCAGCTAATGCAGAAAACAAAACAATTCTCTGCCTTTGACTTCTAAGTCTGGATGTTGCAAAAGTACATTTCAAACAAAGGTCACGCAGGTCAGTTACGTTAGGATGCATGCATGGCTCAAGCTGAACACCGCTGGGTTCACAGAATACATATACAAACTTTCAACCAGTGTTTTCTCTTCACCACTGGTAGCTCTAAGCTAAACTTCGGGTTTACTAGTGCCGGTGTAGCTATGCCTTCTACTATCACTATTCGTGTGCAACTAAATGTGATACTGCTTGCTCACAAGCTATATGCCAACAATTGCTGCCACGGAAGAGTAAAGCAGTATACTAAAACTAGGCGTTTCCCCAGTAACTTTTACTTTGGGACATATCACAAGGCATGTAATAACCACTGCTTACGCATACACACTGCTTGAATGTTCGTACTTAGGAGTACCACTTTTTGCTAGTGCTGGCAGATAAGACCTGAGCAATGAAAAAAAAATTTGACCCCAAATAAGTTCTTTGAGCTTACATCCATTCCTTAAAATGCAACGAAGCTTTTGTAACAGGTAAGAGAGCAGCAAATAATTTTGAACAAGTGGTTTGGGGTATGGTTACAAGTTAAACTGGTCACCTTCTGAAAGGAATTAGAATTTTAACTAAATAACATCACAGCAGAATAGAGACCTCAGTCAAACAGAGATCAGCTTGTAAAGTTCAGTTTCACTCCTTGTTGACAAAGCCCCCCACACACTGAAGTGCTTACTACATCCAGAATTACTACAGCATACAACAGCTTCCAAGAGCTGAGCCCCCAGAAGAGTTCTACTTGAAAGTCCACATTTGTATGCCCGTGATAAAATCAAAAATATTTCAAGGACAGTTTTCATTCATGCACACTAGGGTTGGCTAGAATGCAAGCCACAAACATTGCTGTAGAATCCACGCTGCTGCGCTCATTTTTCAAGAGAGGATATTAAAATACGTTAAATTCTACTAATGTCACATTTTGTAGTTGCTCTTTTAAGAGAGAAGGCAAAGATCTTTATGAAGGAAAGTTGTTAACTCACCGTGAGTCAGTGCAAGTTGTGCAGGAACCCCTAAGTTTGGCCAATATCCCTACTCTGTTTCAAATTAATTTTTCTAATGGATTTCAGCTTTGGGCAACACAGATCTTAGTCCTAACTTAGGAGCCTGCTGACACTAAAACGCATGCTCCTCAACACCCCTATAAACAGTCACACAGTTCATACTCACCCACCCACTCCTTTCATCCCTGGTTTGCCTGACTACGAGGTGAGGTAATGTGGTTCATCAGATCAGCTGGGGAGTCTGTACTTGTGCGACATTTGGTTTTGTTGTTACTGCCTATTGTTAGCAGAACTGGCTCATCAACAGGTCAGATGAGCACAGAAACAAAAGAAAAGGAAGCAGCAGAAGCAAGTCTCTCCCTTTCCACCAGCTGCTATACCCACTCAGACCTCAGGAGACTTCACCCTCTGACCATTTGTTGAAGCTGAGCGTGCAAGTACTGTCCACACATGACACTGAAAGCCACGCGCACCTCTAGATACTTCTTCATTTGTGGCTTCCCCGTTCCAAATGCCCCAAAAGCAGCCTCTTGGCACTTCTTTCTCAAGATACAATGCAGGAAATCCTACTGCCAGCAACAGCTAAAAGCAGATCCCATAGGACACCATGAACACGAGGAAAATTCATTTCTGAATGCCTCAGAAACGACAGAAACAACGCCCTCAACTTTGCTGAAGGTTTCACAGACGCTTCCCACCTGTGCACGTACCTCATGCAAGGTTCCTTTCTCAGGGTTAAACAGTGGCAGGCAACATAGTAACATCCCAAAATTATCCGTTGTAACAGTACAGAGTAGCAGACCACACAAAAACTGCAGGCTGGCGTGTCACACCACACTAATTCATAATGCATCATCCTTCTCGTTAGCTCAAACCAACTTCAGCTGACAATGCTATGCAAGCACGAACTGCCAGGGGAAGGAGACACCACACTCCTTGCAGACTCTCTGCTTCAACAGCAGGGAGACAGCACAAGGGAGAAACTGGTTTTAAGGAAATGCTCACCTCTTCTTCCTGGTTTCTACCCAAGCATAGGGAACAACTGCACAATTTGCAATACTCAGGGACTACACTCATCTCTTCCCCAAAAATATATTTAAATGGGCTAAAATATATTCCCCAAGTCTGCCTGGGGAGACATCTCCTTCCCAAAAGCTGAAGCAGAGAAGAGCCACCCCTTGTGATGCAAGATTGAGTTAAGGCAGTAAGATCACCCACTCCACAGGGAGGTAAACAACTGTGGCCAGAAAATGAGTAAAAAGTGAAAGACATTCCCAGTGTGCTAGCATCCAGATTACTCTGATCGCGTCAGGGAAATTGGATATTTTATCAGTATTGCAAAATATGTATACAGGCCTATTGACACTGGATGTTGCTCGCCGCTCTCAGCAGCAACGGTGCACAGTCTGCTGCTGCAAGTTAGACACTGTAAGCTGTAACCCTACCCCACAGTAATGTTTCCATTTCTCCACAGCCAGATAATTCTGTTAGAGATAATTCCAACAATGAAAAACAAGATTTTGAGTTAACATACTGGGAAAAACATTGTTTATTGGATTCAAGCAACAGAAGAACCAGTTACCACTTCCAGGGTATCAAGAGCGCTGGCTGAAATGTACAGCACTACTGTCAGCCTTGAAAGAACATGAGAACACAGGATATTCTAATGTTGTCATATAGTTTTCCACAAGCAATCTCTCCACAGGAAAGGCTCTACACCATGGTGAGGCTTGCTGTGAACATCCATTTTTCATTTACTTATACTACACTAAAAGACTAACAGAGGCCTGAGAGACAGAAATGCATAGTTAGGGAACCAGAGTTGCAAAAGTCAAACTGTATTCTGGAATATCTGCCAGTCAGTTGTGGTGCTCCAACAAGGGAATACAGTTTTCCTGATAACAACTCAAACTTATGTCCAACAGTTCCACCGGAATTTCATGCTAGAAAGGAAATACCTGTTCACATGTTCAACATATACTTTATATTCAGAAACGAACCACAGTACATTCTTGGTATTTTCAGAATGACTATTTCTCAATCGAACCAGCCTAGCCCCATGCTGTGTGCCATAAAACCCAGGGCAGATACTTACCACACTTTGCTAAGTGCTGAAAATAATCTCCACATGCTTGTTTTCCTTCCTTTCGCAGCTCCATTATCCAAAAGCCCATTAGATCACAGTGCATATTTTCCATGTCCTTTTCATCTTTTATCCCTTCCTCTTTCCTTACATTGTCCTGTCCATCTCCTCTGACTTCAACGCCCGGCTTCCCCCACGTCAGCCCAGGGCCCAGCTGTCCACTTTGGAAACTCCTATTCCTTTCGCCGCCCTTCAGTTCCATCGCTCCCGTTTAGAAGGCGTGCCATAGCATTTTAAAAGTGACCACTACAGAACACACGATACCATAGCACGATTTACAAACAGGAAGTATGCACAGTGGTTACGAGCTAACAGCAATGCATCATTTGAGAGACAAAGCACAAGAGGTGTGAAAACCACCCTCACAGCTCAAGGTGAGCTCCAGATTTCAGGGACAAGCAGCATGAAGCAGAACAAAGTCTTACAGCCTAAGGGTTCATACAAGACCTAATATCCTCTAAGAATTAACCTAAAGGATTTAACTTTTAAGAATGCACACGCAAAAAGTAACACTAAGCTTCAAATTTCAATATCCACATTTTTATTCAAAATTTTTTAAGGAAACTACCATCCAGACTGTTAGCCTTGTAAATGTTTTCAGTTTTGAAACATTAGAGTTAGATCTCATGAAGCAATTCACTGGTTCCTGTTTCTACGACTCCATGGACAAATATATTCCTAGTCGATGATCAGACATGTCAAACATTGACTTTCATACCCTAGTATGCACTCCACTTCCTGCAGGGTAGCCAAGTCTATCCTGAGAGGAAGTGTGTCACTAATATCAACATCCTACGGTCTCGCTCTCAACAGACCATTGATTGATCTGTGGTTCCTTACAGCAGAGCATAACTAGGTTATATTTAGTCAGATGTCAAAAACACTGCTTTTCCAGACATTCTGGGGTTTCACAGCGGAAATCACTTCTGCTCCTTTAATAAACTGCATTTTCTGTTCACTCCTTACTTCTATCTTGCCCTATATTAAGAGGAATAGAGTTCCTGTTTCTTTTCGTATTCAAACCAACCAACCCCAAAAGCAGTTTACAACTAACTTCCTTTTATTTTTCTGAACATTACTTAGTGTATTCCTCAGGTATCTGAGGATGGACTAAACAAGATGCGGCTAAAACACACAATTCAGCTCTGCCTCTTGCACTGTCTTACTGTAGGCCTCCCCTAACCTAGAAGCAGCAGCTTAAGGTCTCAAACAGCTTTCCAGGCGAACAAGGACAAACCTACTGAATCTGGAGGTGGCTAGCAAGGAGGACTACAGCATAACACTACTGCATTGCTCTGTATTGTGTACTGGTTGCCAGAAAACCCTGCTGCAAGTCAGAAGTATAAACAGATTCAAGGCAAAGCTCCACAAGCTCACAGACAAGTCCACCATTAACTCACAGGCCATCTAGATGTAACCTCAAGCTCATGAAGACCCTGAACTGCTGCGCCCCACCTTCTGACAGGGTCTGCCAGAGGAACCATGATACTAAAAACATACCCGTTGCCTATACACTTCCCCAAGCAGCTGGCAGTTACACTGTCCTGATGAAAAGAAAGTTCCTGCTTGGTCAAACTATGTTCCACATAAGAGGGATTGAAGTATTTCTACTCTTGTAGTAGTACAGCCCCAATTTTAAAACCCAACTACATGAAAGTTAACACATACAACACGTATGTGTTCAGAAAGTTCTTTCCTACATACATACAGAATACGGTTCTTAGAGATGCTCATTTCTGCTTATTTTAGAATATCTAATCAACATGCTTTTTCCAGATCCCCAGACAGCCTCACAGGTTTTATCACATATCTAAAGTTGTATTTTTAGTCCTCATAAAACCCACTGAAGTCTTTAGCTTCCTGTGTATCCATCCAATGAAAGGATCGATAGGCTGTGAAGAAAAGAGAGCAGTACACAACAGAACAAAGGGTTAAACTTGCTTTACTGGCTGCTGCCCTCAGACCTCAGTTTCACTGCTTCTGCTGCCCTCAGACCTCAGTTTCACTGCTTCTGCTGCCAAGAGCCTATGAAATTCTTCAATTTAAGTACATAAAGGAGATGGTTAAACATGAATACATGAAGAGTGAATGACTGCAAGCTCTAGTGCACCAGGCCATTCCATCATGATCTCCACCTTCCAACATTAAATAGCTTTGTTATTGTTCCTGCAACCACTGGGATCACATTTGAAGAGTCGCATTACTGTAGTTACCATCAAGTTAAAGAACTCTTTATTATTTGGTATCTCACTGTACTACATGTATTTGACTTGTACCTTTTCCCACTGGCCATTTTTTTCCAGCAAGCTTTAATCGCCCAGCATCTTCATTTAAATGGCGAAGTGTCTTTCAGTAAGTCCAACGAGTGAAGTTCTTACCTTCGTAATTCAGTTCCTTGAGCACACACTTTCTTTGCATATTTGTACAGTGTACTTTCCTAAAACTGACTTCACACAGATGTATTTGCTGACTCCAGGAATATCTGTACCTATCATTTACATCCATTCGCACTGGGGAATACAAGGAGGATAGAAAACTTCTGAAGTAAACTGATGAAGCTGCAAGTCACCAGGGCTGAACATACCAACCCAGAGTGGCTACCACAAAATAAGGACGTTTCCAACAGCACAGCTGACAATCCATAACAATGCTACACTGTCACCTCTGATTCAGTGAAAAATGAAAGCAGCCGGTTCTCCAAGGCCCTGTCAGTGACGAACTCTGTGTTAATTAAGATGACAGACAAAAATCTCTTCCTTAAGAAGGTCAAAGAGAATTAAACAATTAAGAACAACCAGTGTGAGTACAAAGCAGCACAAAGGGGAAAAAACCCAACCCCAAAAATGGCTGGTTTTCATGAAGACCGGTCTTCCTACAAAACAGCTGTTTACCGGGAATAAGAATGCAGGAATGCTGCGTAACAATACCGACCCAATACCATCTGCTAACATGACCTCAGTTAGCAGAGTCTAAAGCCTCTCCACCGAACTGCCAACGCAACTTCCAACGAGTAAGTGCAAGGACAACAGGAAGAACAACACGAAAGACAGGCACAGCCAAGAGTCCAGCACCGAGCTGTTAAGGAAAGAGACGCAGGAATTTACAGGGACAGAACCGAAAACGGGGAGTTCACGAAGACAGAGCAACACGCTGGGAGTGATGTTAAGGGACCGCCAAAGGCGTCCGGAAAGCCCTCACGAGCTGAACGGTCACACTGACAGCCCGACATCTGGTCATCCTTACGAAACAACAATCCCAGCGAAGCACCCAGAAAAATAATCAGCTTAAAACTGACCAGACAACGACATTTTTTAAGCTTTGCGGAGAAGCAACAAGCAAGATGCTCTCGGGGCAGCTCCCTCGAGGCACCGGACAAGCATCCCCCGAACAGCCCACCCACCCACCCACCCACCGCGCCAGCCCTGCCCCTGCTCCAGCCGCCTGCCCGTCCCGCGGGGGCACCGCGCGGCTCCGCAGCACCCCGCGGAACCACCCCCCCCGGCGAAACCCGAGGGAGCGGCGAGGGGAACGGCATCCCCGGCCACGAACGGCGGCTCCCGCGGCCCTGACGAGACCCGCAGCGGGCCCGCTCCGGGGCTTAGGGGGTTCCCCGCCGCCCTGCGGGCCGGGCTGCGGCAGCCTGACAGCTCCTCCCCGCGGCGACGAGCCCCGTCGCCCCCTCTCCCGAACGGCCGCGCCCGCCCCGCCGACCCCGCACCTCCGGGCTGATGTAGGACACGAAGGAGGGCTTGGCCGCCCTGGCCCCGCCGCTCAACATGGCTCCGGCCGCCTCCCGTCCGCCGCTGGAGCCCGCGGCGGTACCGGCACCGCTCCCCAAGGCTCCTCCTCGGGGGGCGGAGGGGAGAGGGGGGGGCAGCGGGGGGAGCGGCGGCCGCGCGGGCGGCAGTATCCGGCACGTAACCGACCCCGCCCCCAGGCCGGTGTCAGCCCACCCACTCACCCCGCCGCCGGCCATTGCTAGGGCACCGCCTCCCCGCCCCGCCCGTTCTCACTGGCCACGGCCGCTGTCAGTCATAACACACCCTCCTTCTATTGGCCGCGAGGGGCAGGCGGGGCGGTGGCGGGAAGGGAGCGAGGCCAAGCGGCGCGCGGCCCCGGCCGCTGAGGGGCGCTGTTCCTGGTGCCCCCGCAGGCGGGGCGGCCCCGGGCCGGGGGTGGGGGGCGCGTCCCGTGGGGCCGGGGCGGCTGCCGTAGGGCTGGCGGCAGTGCCCCACAGCACTGCCCCGCAGCGTCAGGCGCTACTCAAGCTCTGGGCGGGTGGTGAGCACCCCTCGTTCGGCGCTTGGTGCCCACGCAGGGTGGCGGCAGCAGGTGAGCGGCGGGAGGGGGTGCAGCCCCGTCCCGGGGGTTTCTCCCACGGGGTGTCCATCCCCACCGCTTTGCGTGCTGCCTGTGCGAGACCAGCGTGTTTCCCGCACGCCTCTGTCTTTGGTGGGTGATGCACGGCTTGAGCTGACTGGGTTCCCACTGAATCGCTGGCGTTTTGGGGTAAACACGTCCTTTTTGCATCGCAGCGAAGCTTGCCCTCCCTCGCCTATTCTTCGGCCAAGTTGTCGCTTTGTTTAGGTTGTCCTTCGCACTCGTATTCAGCTGCAAAACGCCCGTGTTGCATCCGCGCACGCTCGGGAGAAAACCCGGTGTCTGGTAAAATCTGAAGCGCTGGGATGCTGAGTTTCGCTTACAGCAGGAGATGCGCGAGGAAAACTACATCAGACAGGCTCCCCATTAAAATAACCCGCTGAAAACCCTCTCCACGTTATCAATCCTCTAAAACCTGGCTGCCGGTACAGCCCAAGGAGTCCTGTGCCCAATGCCCGTCGAAGGCGTTACAGCCGCGGCCTCCCTGGAATGTTTGGATGCTGTATAATCAGGGCTGTAAATAAACACCAGGTTTACCGGGTATCCAGGTTACTTTTTAAAGCTTAACTTTTATGCGGGTCCAGAACAACGCAAATACTGCGAACTACCAGTGCAGCAGGACTACCCGGCAGTTTAGATGACGAATGGTAACCCAGGCAACGGTTTGTGCACGGAGGAGAGTTTATGGAAATATTCTTACAAAAATAAAACATGCTTTACAAACTTCAACAAGAACACGGGACGTGAAAATCCGTCGCTCATTCAAGTGTTAATGATAAGCAGTTTTCGTATCATTCCTCTCCGTATTGTTGTAACGTCTCACTTGCTCCAAACCCAGACCTAGGAAAACTAAGGGAGAAAGCAAAAGGGGTACGTAGAGCTGTAAGACACCACTTATAAAAGTAAAATGGAGTTACTGTTTTAAACCAGAAATGAATTAATTTCCCTATCTTCAGTCTCTAACCAAAGGGATGAGAAGTCTTTTGGATTGAATCACCTTCTGCCTGAAAAAAAAAAAAAAAAAAAAAAAAAGGAAAGCTCAGAGATGAGGTTTCATTAGTAGTTTTACAACAGATGCTATTCTGGTGTGGGATCCCAGGCAGAAGAGCTTTCACGTTTCTCTCCACAGCTGCTTCCACATCATTCCTTTACATTGCATCTGACCTCAGCTGCACAGGTCAAAAGCACAGCCCGTGAGACTACACTGGTGTAAATCTAGGGTGAGGGGAAAATGGGGCCAGCCCCTCCATGCTCTCTAGTGTATTAAAATACACAAAGAAAGAGAATAGCACTATAAAAACAAACGAAAAACTCTTTTTAAGTATCTGTATTTGCAGTGGCAATAGTAACAGTGGCGATTACCTCTGAGCACGCCCTGAAGTTTACAGCAGAGTGGGGCAAAAATCAGCTACTTACTGGCCTAGCGTGTATGAAAGGGGAAGGGATGTTTTGACACCAGGCCAAAGCCTTAACTCCGATGGGAAGTGCAAAAGGAGCCTCAATTCCCACACAGCACATGGGAATTCGTGCTTTAACATCTCATAAAAAAAAAAAAAAAAAAAAAAGAAAAGAAAAAAGCCCTACATCCAAAAAATTGGAATGTAACTGCTATTCTGCATCAGCAAACTATCCACACAGTCCCACATCCTGTCCCTGGTAGTGACCAGGGAGTGCTCCTTCCTGGGGTTCGCTCCCCAGCCCGCCAAATGTGCCGGGCTGAACCCATTGCGGCAGGGAGACGAAGCCTTTTTCCTGGAATCTGAGAGCAAGATTCAGATTCCTGCTTCATCAGTCAGTGTGTTCATCTTCTTTTGGAATGGGTGAAATAAAGCTGTCACGCATGCACGTTAACTTACCTCAGAAAAGTAGATTTGCATCTGAAGAGGCCAGCTGCAACCCACAGACACCATGCCCCAACAGATTACAGAGCTCCCAGGGCCCTGGTTGTCTTCCCTGTCCCCAGAGAGACCCCTGTGCAGTCCGCTCCCTTTCTCTTTTAGAACCCTGAGTGCCTGTGAGTCCTCTCAGCAGCCAGCTTCAGCTCAGCACCTGACCTCCACAGGTTCCCCTTGCGGACAGCGGGGGCGAACAGGCTCCCTCTGAAGGTAATGGGGGTACCCAAAGAAACTCCTTGCTCAGAAACAGCCCCAAGAGACTTCCTGGTGCTCGGGGCACCTCAGGAAATCAGCTTGGCCAGGCTGAAGTTGGCCTTTCTGAGTGTTCTCCTTCCCCACCTCGTCTTTACACTCCCCCGTAGTCATCTACTGCCTCTCATTTACGTATTTATATATTAACTTTTCTATTAATTTCATGTGCTCCCTCCGCTCAGCATTTTGACTCTACAGTGTTTTCTGAATTGTCCCTCCCCTGTGAGGACGTAAGACGGTTCAGTGCTGTGTCACGCGGGACTGCTCTCTTTGCTAACGAAGATTTCAAAAAATAGTAATTCCTGCAACAAATTGACTTCCTGGGATGATGTTAACAGGATCTGTTTTCCCATGTTACCTCTAAATGGGAAGCCCTGTTCTATGCTGCTAATGGCCTTCTGTCCATTAAAAAAAAAAAAAAAAGAGCTTATAAAATCCTGTTGTTTAGTTTTGTCCCGTTTTAGATGTATGTCAGTGACAGCTGTGCAAATGTAGAGGAGTAAAACTTTCAATTGTAGTTTGTCTGTAGTGGGTGAGGAACACATGGCATTTCACTGCCCTCGTTTTATTCTGATACTCTGCATTTTTTTCTAAAAATATAATCACTGTATTTACCTTTAAAGCTGTCTGCAGGAGGGGAACTCACAGGTTAGCTCTGCTCCTCCCATGATCAGAGATTGCTTTGTATAAAAAAACTTAACACGCCATTAATTCGAGTAATTCCTTGGGCTGAATTCTCAGCTGTGCCCAGGATCAGTGGGAACAGCTGAGAGAAGGGAGCCACAAAGGAGCTGTTTGCAGCTTTCCTGTCCGTTTTCTTTCAGGGATCCTCTTAACTACAACAAGTTGTATCCTCGTATTTTCCTTGGTGGCAGTCCGCTTCAGTTGCCCTGGCTCTGGGAAGCGAGTAGCCTGGATAAGGCATTATCCTAGGCAGTATCTGGAGTACAGCTAGCAGAGACCCCCGAACACAGCTTCAGACCACACCTCAGTATTCCTGGGCCCGGGGCTTGGTAAACCTCAGTGCCTTGCGGAGTCCCAAGGGTGCTGGGATGGGCAGGGGTGCAGGTCACTTGTGCTGTGGGCGCTTTGATGTAGGTTGGGCAGGTGTAATGAGCTGTTAAAAGCCACTCCTGAGCGCTGAGCAAACTTGTATGACTATGTCTGAATTTCTACTCCCTACTTCCTCTTTTTGAAGCAGACGAAGGGAGGCTTTGCCCTACCGTAGACCTGCAAAGGCACAGGCGTGTGCGGAGCTTCCATTCCAGCGTGGTACATCACTGGCAGGACTCTGCGGCTGTGCTCCCCCTTTGATCCGGCACCACGGCTGGATCCAGGTCTGGAGACTGCTCTCAGTAAATGCGCTTCCAACGGTGGCACAGGCAAAGATTTTGAAGTAGCAGCTGGAAAGAGAATCCCACAAAGTTACTATTTGTCAAGTCCCCGATCCTCTTTCTATCCAGAAAAGCTACCTGGGTAGAATTTGAGGATTTTTCTGTTTTGACACTTGTTTGGGCATTACCGGATTGCCCTTGGGTGTAGAAATCTGGATATTTCTGTGGTATATGCACCTCCTAGAGTCTCACAGATGGCCACACGCTCACGGAAGGTAGGAGGTGTCCCAGACGTGTAGGATTTACCCTGAGTACACAGAGATCGGCCATGCGTGCTGGGTCTGGTACTCCCTATTTGCACTGTTCGATTAAGTAACTCAGTTTAGGGCTAAGAGTACTAAACAGCATGAGACCGCATTAAGGTAACTGAAATCAGTATGCAAGAGATGGAGGAGACAAGACTAACCTGGAAGTCAGATTACCGGAAACCGTCAAAGAAAACATCAGAAATGAGAAATGCACTGTGATGTCCTTTGGGGAAAGGTCAGCAAATCAAGCAGCCAGCAGCTGTCTGCTTTACACAGGACAAGATAACTTCCAACTAAAAGTCATGCATGCTACCTTTATGCAAATTAAGACAACTCTATTAAAAAAGGAAGAAGATAGAACAAGGGCGCAACTCTGAGCTGATGCTTTTAGCACTGGATTCATCTGCCAGTACTTTCAGCCATCCTTTGGGAGTGAGTTACCAAGCTGGCTTCAGATTTCAGCCTTTACAGCCTGGCAACTCCTGGCAACTTCACGGTGACCTTGAAGGCAGTATTTGGAGCTGTGAAATACAGCCGCTTGTTTTCGCTCTCATTTACTGTGCACATGGTCAGAGATTGTGCAGTGCTGTCCTATATGAATCCGTTATCTTTCTTGCAGTGTTCTTCCTTCCCGACCGTATCGTGTGTTTCAAGTTTTTAAGCAGCGTTTTCTGTGCATCATTGTGAGAACCTAATTTCCTTGGGGAGGGTTGTGTGAATTTCCCCCAGCGAAGGGCAAGCTGCTCTGTACCAGATTTCCTCACCTGAAACCCCCTGCTCGGACTCCTGCATCACCCCACGTCTCAGTCCTGGGACACGATGTGCCCAGTGTCTCCCTAACGGTGGTTGAAGAGACGCATTTTACTTCTTAAACCAAGTCGTCTGGGAGGTCCCCCGTGGCCAGTCCATGACGCAGATGGCAAACAGCAGTACCTTCAGCTGTAGCAATTCCGACCGCTGCAATTTTGTGTCAATCCCCTCATTACTGAATGTTCCTGGTTTACAAGGGCCTCCCAGAGCTAATGAGCAAACTCAAATTTTAAGTCTTAGTCAGGAGTTAATCTAGATATTAAAAGGCTGTGGAGAGGGACCAGGGACCAGATGAACCTCCCCAGCACCTTCCAGGGAGGTTCATCTGCCGCTTGGGGCATATTGTGCCAAAACATGAATGCAGAAGAGCGCAAGGCTAAATGAACAAGTACATAATGAAGAGTAGGACGGAGGCATTAACTGCTGAGAACACACCCTGGACCAGAGTGTTTACTTTAGTCATAGAGACGCAGCTGGGAATTACATGTTTTAAACCTGAGGATGGAAAACAAAGTATTGCTACAAGAGCTGTGAAAATTGAGGGAACAAAGCACCTCACAGCTAATAGATAATCCACCTGCTTTTCTTAGCTGCAAGTGGGAGAAGAGGAAGTGAGTAACTAATAACTCTGCTCACCCAAGGAAGCATGGGTATCAGAAACAGGAACAGAGGAGGTAGGGAAGTTCCCCACGTATTTTTTTAGCTCTCTTGAAAGCAAACACAATTACTTGTTCATGGGCACACACAGACTTCTTTGTCGTGTGGTGAACCTCTTCCTTTTATTCTCCAAAAGGCTGTGAATCCAAATTACTTCAGCCTGAAGACTTCTCCTTAATAGTACCCACAGGGTGAAGCAGAGCCCATCCACATCAGGAGAAAGCCTACACCGTGGCTGGATGTGAGGCTGAGTTAAATCAGGGCTCTCCTCTCACCCTCAGTCCTTCTCGACCTGCAGTCTAAAGGGAGGTGTGAAGGATCGTGAGCTCTTAGAAAACAAGGATGATAAATAGCTACAGGGTCCTCCTGATATCAAAGAGCATGAATGGACTCTCCTGTCTTGGACTGAGCTCCAGGAAAGAAAAGAGCAACATTCAGCTCCCAGTTTGGATGCCATTCCCTGAGCTGGGTGGTGGAAAAAGCTGCCGTGGGGTCATTGCTGGAGTTACTGGGCAGCCCTGATATTTTCTGCCCAAGCAGCTTCTCCAAACACAATGCAGATGGAAAGTCCTTGGGGAAGATTTCCAGCTATCCATCACCACGGCATTCTGGTCCATCCAGCTAAATAGCCATTACCTGCAAGCCTCTTCCTACTGGACTTGAGCGCTCCTGCTCTGGGAGAAGAGAAGCTAGCGAGAGCCATCCAGCAGCCAGGTAACAGGGTACAGGACAGGCAGGTTCTAGCGCATCCATAGGGAGAAACACTCGGTGTTGGGCCTAGACAGTAGCTTCTCCTCTTTGGGAAGTACACGTAGAGACTTGAAGCTTTTTCTACCGGCATCCTGTGTCTTCTGTTCTTCCTTTCAGGGGTGAAAATTGTATCTAGCACATGACTGCAGTAAAAATGTGCTTGTTTTACTTTGCCTAACAGGCCCTTGATATACTCTTGGCTTTGATTTCCTAATGAAAAATGCATGTGTGAGTCACTAATCGCGGGTGTTGGGTATTGAGAGAAGCCATCCAGCGAAACGCTCATGCTGTCGTCCCCAGCTCCCATACAGCTGCTGTAACTAAACAATCCAGCCCAGATAATTTAAGAAACACGCACAAACCTACCCCTTAAGGAAAGCAAAATGCTCTTTACCAGAAACTAATATGAAACACAAACATGAGCCTAGAGGCTGGCTCTAGCTTCCCGTTTTTGTCCCTGACTGCAAAAAGGCCTTTGTCTAAGCAAGGTAAATATTTGGCAAAGACAAAAAGTCTTTGAAGCAGCAAACTTTGTAGAAGCAGCAAATCTTGTAAAAGAAATCCCATAAACCCATATATTTTTTTTTCCTGTTAGCAATGGTCTTTGATTTGCTAGAACACTTTTTCTCCAGAATTGCTGTGGTTTTCAGCTGCAGGCTTTTGGAAAGTTTCTTGACCAAACTTTCTAGAACGAAAACATACTCGTGCTGATGTCTGCATGGGAATTTGGCACACCTGAACGTCGGATGGGTATTTGGAAACGTTCATCGCGGGGACTCCAGAGCTCACCTGCGCTTCCACAACACCAGAAGGTTTTTCCAAGGAAATAAGTTATGCTAGATCTCCTGTTCTTTTATGACGCATGGGTGACATTTGTAGAGGGACTGTTCCTCCGGGAGAATATATAAACCAGCAGAGGGTTGGTGGAAGCTTCTCGTGTGGACTTTGTTCCAAGCCCTTGGCTTTCAGGTCAGTTCTGTCTTGCTCTGCTTCACTGCCTCGTGGGAAACACTTCAGCCCTGGCTACTCCGGTACGAGGGTCACACAGCTTGTAAATGGGCTCATCTTATGCCTTCGGATATGCTGGAGAACATGCTGGGGACATCAGCTAAAGCATCCAGAATCCTGGTTTATGATTGACCACTGCCATACGAGGAATGCTTATGCTGAATCTATTGCCCTGAGATCACCCCTGGCAGCAGCTGCAAGAAGTTTCTTAGGAAACGGACGCAGGAAAGCAAAAATGCACACCATCTCCTCACACAAGGATTGCGTCTAGAATGTTCCTCTCCTCCTGTTCTCAGTGATCTGCCAGACACTCTCTGCTGACACACACTTTAAATGAAGTTTTCCCTTACACCTTTTTCCCAAGTCGCCTCCCTCGGTGTGAATCCTTACCTCGGAGCGTTGCTATAG
This sequence comes from Rhynochetos jubatus, assembly GCA_027574665.1. Classification (NCBI taxonomy): domain Eukaryota; kingdom Metazoa; phylum Chordata; class Aves; order Eurypygiformes; family Rhynochetidae; genus Rhynochetos; species Rhynochetos jubatus. The sequence continues at coordinate 72,336,050 of CM050690.1, read as the reverse complement.
CTCGTTTCTTCTGTGCAGACCCTCAGTAACTGCACAAACTGAATCTCTCTTCTCTTTTCTCCTGTGTCTATAATCAAGAGTTTCATTTCTTTACCCCCAAAAGTATTTACTTCTAATTTATTCATGAAATAGTCCTGACTGTGTTTCTAACCGCTGTTCTCATGCACTAGCAGAGATTTTATATGGGATCTTGCTGCCATGGCAACTTTGCTGCATCTTTTTAAGATTTATTTTAAAATTCTTTTAAAATGCATTCTTTGGCAAGTGAGAGGGGCGCTGAAGTAGCTGAAACATCACGGTTTTTGCTTCATGCTTGTCACAGCAAGGTGAAAACTAGCTCTGCCTTTCCAAACGAAGCTGCTGCTAGCGACACAGCGATCTCCGCTGCTGTGAACACAGCGACATTTCAGGTGTTGGCCCACCTGAGCCTGCTGATTTGCTGCATAAAACTGCACTTTTTGGGTTTGCTTTTTTGGCTGTGCAGCATTCATTTTGATTTCCAGGTGCGTGGAGAACTGTGCTCACACGGTCTCCTCTGCATTCGCATGTAAGGGAGGAAGGCGTGGACACCAGAGGTACACTTTCCATAGAATCACCACAGAATGGTTTGGGTTGGAAGGGTCCTTAAAGACCATCCAGTTCCAGCCCCCTGCCATGGGCAGGGACACCCTCCACTAGACCAGGTTGCTCCAAGCCTCATCCAGCCTGGCCTTGGACACTGCCAGGGATGGGGCACCCACAGCTTCTCTGGGCAACCTGTCCCAGTGCCTCACCACCCTCTCTGGGAAGAATTTCTTCCTGATATCCAATCTAAATCTCCCCGCTTTCAGTTTAAACCCGTTACCCCTTGTCCTGCCACTACGGGCCCTTGTAAAAAGCCCCCACCCAGCTTCCTTGCAGGCCCTCAAGGCTTTGTCTGTGAAGCAGGAGAGACGCAGGAAAGGTCCGTCCCTTGGCTTCATCCTCCCCCTCCCCTCCCAGCTCATTCACAGTGACGTTTCATGTAGCCTTTATTCACACCTCAGCCCGGCTGGCCTAAACCGCTTCAGCCTCAACCTCGTCAATCATCTGGCACTTCTTTTTCAGTGTGATGATGTGTGGGGCACCGCAGTTGCTGCATGGGTGACAAGTCATGAACTGGACTGGGTCTTCTCTGTGCGTGAAATAAGGCTTTTCTCCTCTTTTTCCCACATTATTTTTGTAGTGTGTAGCTGACTGTTTTAGTACTTGATGCAACTTCTCTTTCATTTTTAACTTAGCTTTGGTTTGTAGCTCCCTAATGGCCTTGTTTGGTTTTTTGTTCGGTTGGACCCATTTAATCAGTTCCCTTATTTCTGATACCATATTCTGGGGTTTGTATTTCCTTTCTTCTCTCCTCTCACAATCATAATTCACTCCAAGACTACTTCTTTTCACTGGAGAAACAGCCATTTTGGTGCTTGACCATCAAAGGGAAAAAGGCTGGGAAGTGCAGACATTTTCCTGCTAAAATGTCTGTGCCCTCTGTTCTGTAAAAGATCACCAAAATTATAACGAACTGGAAAGAGGATATATTATTGGAAACAGCGTATTTGGGAATGAATATGTGTTGGGTGACATTCTTGATACTTGTGGGCACCAAAAGCTGGTTGGTCCATATGAGAAATAAGGGGAAAGTCACGTGCTCGTTGCTGGGTTCAGTGTTTTTATCCAACAATCTGGATGCAGGAGTTGAATGCACCGTCAGCAAGTTTGATGATGACACCAAACTGGGAGGTGCTGTTCAGTCTCTTCAGGGGCAGGAGGCCTTACAGAGGATCTAGGTAGGCTGGAGCCTTGGGCTGTGGTTAATGGGCTGAAATTTAACAAGAACAAACACTGGATTCTGCACCTGGGACAGTTACACTGGCACAAGTACAGACTGGGAGAGGAGGGGCTGCCGAGCAGCCCTGCAGACAGGGATCTGGGGGTGCTGGTGGGCAGCGGCTCAACACCAGTCAGCAGCATCCCCTGGCAGCCAAGGGGGCAAACCGCATCCCGGGGCCCATCACACACAGCACAACCAGCCGGGCAAGAGACCTGGTTATCCCACTGGATTCAGCGTCGGTGCGGCCTCACCTCCAGTGCTGGTGCAGCTCTGGGGCCTGGAATTTAAGAAGGATGTGAGGGTCTTTGGATGCATCCAGAGGAGGGAAACAAAGCTGGTGCCAGGGCTGGAAGGCACGTCCTGTGCAGAGCGGCCGAGGGCTCTGGGCTTGTCTAGTTTGGAGCAAAGGAGGCTGAGGGGGAGAGGGAGGTGCTGGTCTCTTCTCCCTGCGATCCAGTGATAGGATGCATTGGAGTGGTTCAGCGCTTCATCAGGGGAGGAGCAGACTGGACATTAGCAGTAGTTCTTTGTTGGGAGGGTGGTCAAATGCTGAACAGGCTTCCTAGAGAGCTGACTGATGCCCCAGGCCTGTCGGTGCTTAAGAGGCATTTGGGCAGTGCCCTTAATAACATGCTTGAACTTCTGCTCAGCCCTGAAGTGGTCAGGCAGTTGGACCAGATGATCACTGTAGGACACTCCCAACTGAAACATGCTGTTATTCTGTTCTTTCTGTTCTATTCTGTTCTATTCTATTCTATTCTATTCTATTCTATTCTATTCTATTCTATTCTATTCTATTCTATTCTATTCTATTCTATTCCATTCCATTCCATTCCATTCCATTCCATTCCATTCCATTCCATTCCATTCCATTCCACCACCTCCATTTACAGAACACACTGAAAGAAAGAAGTTACTGTGAGAAATCGAGATGGCATTTAATTATTACTGTGACAAGCACACTCCAATGCCGACACCACAGTGCTTCTTTCACGATTATCCCACCTTCTTGAATAAACTGGCACAAAAATCAGAAGTACCTGCACCTTTCTCTCAGGAAGGCATGTAAATACATGGTGGTCACCTGAACGAGGCCATTCTAGACATCCCCAGGATACTGAGGTATCGATGTGGGGCTGGCAGCTATTGGCCTGGACCTCTGCAAAACCCATCCCCTTTTCGAGCAGCACGTTCCACCAGAGCACGTAAAACGGCAATAAACTCCTGCGTTCAGGCCCCTCCATCTCTCCCGAACTGCTGTGACTTGCACTGTTAGCCACGCAGCTCAGCTGACTGTCTGAGTGAGGAAACATGAACCTGCATAACCAGCAGATTACCGGCAAGTTTAGGAGGATGGCAGAAGTTAGGGCTGTGACAGGGCTGTCTTACATACCCTGCGCAGAACCTCCCAATCACACGTGCACGTGGTTAACACAAACACGATGCAGCATGCGGAAGAGGAAAGAAAACAGCTTACATAAGGAGCAACGTTTGTGATTCTCATGTAGAAGCAAGCGGCTTTTTCTCTCCCCTTTAATGTTAAACTGTAGAAAAAGTGATTAATTTTCTCTTGGTCAGCTATTCCCTTCTGCAATCTTAGAATTCTACATACAGAAAACTTCAAAAACCCATAGAGGTTTCTTGATGCCTTGCTTCTTTGGATTTATGATATCCCGAAACAGGACTGATGTACAATCTATGTGCAATTATTTAAGCTAAGCTGAGCCTCTAAAATCTGGTAGGCTTTAACCTATCCCACAAGAAATGAACCTCTGCCTTCAGAAGAAACACCAGTGGCCCTGGCTTTGCAAAACAGCTCAAGAAAACACCCATATTAACGAAGACGACCCTTAAGGATGACCCTTGCTAATGCAGGTATGTTAAGGCTACATGAAACAGCACTGTGCAGCATAAACATCCCCAGCAACAGCTGCCAACTGTGTACCCACGAGGAAAAAAAAGGACCTTTACCCTGTTAGGAACTTACCACTTGGCGGGTATTACTAGGGCAGCATTTCTTAAAATGCAAACTGTAAACCTCCAGAAAGCAGTTCATTAAACAAGAGCAAACTTCTTTCAGTACTAGGAATCCCTCTGCCCATTTTCATAATCCCAGTGAGGAAGTGGAACAAAATGGGAGAATACAAAGTTAACAGATACTTACAGAACGAGTGCTGATGTTTATTTGGATGTGAATCGAAACCACTGTGATAACTCTGCAGATGACACCCCTTGGTTCCCTCCTCACCGAGAGACCAGATGTCTGTTTTATTTTAAAGAGGCTGAGAAATACCACACTGAAGGAAAAAAGGAACTCTTGAGAAGGTTTATAAAAGAATCTCTCAGGAGAAATTTAATTTGATAGCCTTTTTGGCTAGAAAGCTCTTTGGCTTACAGCCTTCAGAGAAGAAACCAAAGGAAAACAGATGTGGTTTTGATCTGTCACTCTACTTTGTAAACCTACAGCGTAGGTGGAAAAAAAACACCGCAAATTGTGCCTACTGCTCCCCCCCTCCCTGCCCTTATTAATGCTGTGTTATTAAAATCCATTTGGGTAGTCCAAACAAGTCTTAATTGTTTAATAAAGAAATGAATTCGGCATTGTGTGAATACTTAACAGAGTAACGCTCAGCAGATATTAAACCAGCAACAAGAATGTTAAATATGCATACAAACGGCTGTAGGAATATTTAAAGTTGATTCCAACGCTCAGAAATTCGCTTGGTACGACAATTCTAAGTACTGCGAAATCACTTCTGAGTAGTGAAATAGCTCTAAAAATAGAAGCAGCAAACGAACCCATCACATCCAACAGCTCTGTAAGATTAACCATTCATCTGCGATTTCCTAGCAGGGCAAGAAGTTGATGGACTACGTCCAACAGACCTTTAATTTCTAGCGATGCCTCTCTACGGGAATCCACACGAAACCGCGCTGCTCACAGACAGGACACGCGTGGGAACCAGGCAGACGAGCCAGAGTTCGAGAAAGGTTCAGAACGGAACAGCTCGCTTTTTCACCAACTGTTCGTCTCAGCTGAGCACGAGGGGACAATCCTTGCTGTGCCGGCTTCCCCTTCGTGGATGATGACTGCGGTGTCTGGGATTCTGAGACTGAACACACAGCAGTGCCCAAGAAAAAAGGCAAACGCTGCTAATTAGCAAACTGCTAGCTTTACCAAAACACAGGATATCAAAATGATAATTGGTTCACAAACCGATTACCCAGCCTCAGTTTTGTCTGTCTGACAGTGCAGTATTTAAACTCAACGCTAAGGCTGCGCTCTTTAAAACCTTGTTTTTCCGTTCTCCTCGGATTAACAAGTGTCCGAAGTTACGTAAAATAGCCCACTAAAACAGGCAGCAGAAACCAGAAACAAACTGCAAATTCACTCCACACCACACACAGCGCAAAAATCATGGTCACAGCTTCATATTTAATGTGGAATCACTTTAAGTACACAATATTTCAAAAGATCCAGAAACTGGATAAAGGCCAGTAGAACAAAAATACAGGAAATCCAAAATACATCTTTGACCTTTTTAATCCTAAATTTTAGGGTTACATGCCTGAACAGAGAAGTTTGCTTTATGAGTAAAGAAACTTTGGTACGGAGTTGAACTAGCCACACGAATAGCACCTGTAGCTCTCAAAATAAATAGTGATGCCTGAGGAGGCACCGTGGCAGCAAGATATCCTCTTGAAAGACTGAGAACAAGCACGTGCTTGGGGCTATGCATCGAGGCTGGACAACAGAAAATAGTGTAATTTTTTTAAGGTAACTTTAAAGCATTTCTGCTTTCTATATTTCTACCACTGAAATCAGCAAGAAATTTTTCTTACAATGAGAAAGCTTTCCTTTTAATTGCTCACCACTGATAATCACTCCGTTAAACGTTGCACCCTGGTGCATGAACAACACTGTATTCCATTTTTAAGTCTTCAGTTTCCCTCTGTTCTTCTAAAATATTGTATTTTTATTCCACAGGCCCATGCCGTTAGCATTAAGTGTTGCAAACAGAAATATCCCCATACTCCAAGAATTACTTATTAAAAAGGTCAAAGATAAATTCGACCTCAAAGTGGAACAGAAGGATTCTTTTATAAATGGTACCAGAAATAAGAAGTGATCTTTGTAATGTGCGATGCTCTTCTACATCTGACAAAGAAGTAGTTACCGGAATGTTAGTCTATATTAATTTATGGTTCGTGGATTTGAAACAAAGCGTAACGTGCACTGAATGAGTGAAACTCATTGGACAGAATGAGTGAAACTTCAGTTTCCAGCGTGTAATGAACTTTAGTGATTTAATAGATTTTAGATTTGCGTATTCCACTGTAGTGCTGTGACAACAAATCACACCTGTGTACCAGAGCATACACCAACAGTATGATGTAACTGTACTTACACCATTGCTATGTTTAGCTTTTTGAAAGAGACAGAAGCATACACTATGGCCACATCAAATAATTTTCTGGGTTTTTTTCTTTTTTAACCTTCACTTATTCTGTAATACTTCACTTTTAGAATTTGAATGATTGAAAAAAAATCACAGAAAGTTTATACAGGAGTAGCTATAAGGAATAACCTCACAGGCACTGATATGACAAACATTTATTTTAAGGGCTGAGAGGCATTAGTATCATATCGACAAAGTTGACTGAAAAGAATGACTAACTTTGTCTAAATGGGAAATGCCTGCTTTTGGTTGTATGTTGAGAAAAGAAGTTCAGAAAGTTATTTTTTGGCCTTGCTATGTCACAAAGTCAATCGTACAAAGACCTACGCATTTAAACTAAAATGATAGATTTGAAAGCCCTTCTATTATAAACAGAAACATCATGCAAAATTTTGATCAATTATGCAGCTGCTTTAGAACTGTTGCAAGACCATACTGTATATATTAGCTTTCATACTGCTAATGCACAACTAACAGCAAACTTGATTAGATTAACACAAATTTGTCTTAATTACACCGTTATATCACACTAAGGAGACAAATGCCACGAGATTGGCAAAAACATTTAATTCTGAGCACTCAAATGGCAGGATAATTATGTGTTGTAACCCCTTCACATTTAGGAAAGAAACATAATCCTGCAGCCTCACTTGACAGAAAAAAGTTCTGCAAAATACTAATTGGGAGGGGAACAATTTATGCTATCTAGCACAACGTAACTTATACAACTAGTGTCAAAGGCAAACGAAAAACTTCTAAATAAAAACTCAAAATACACATAGCAACAGAAGCACAAATGCTGCATTAAATACAGTCAAGAGAAGAAGACAACGCACTTGTTAATAAAAAAAGACAAAAAAAAGAAGAAAAGTTACTGAAGTTAGCAACACATTTAAAGAAAATGCAATGAAGGAAAACTAATTTTTCCTGTGACAACAGAGTTTCCATTTGCAGTCCTTCCATCCATAATTTGTCTGTCCATCCACTAAAATATCCAGAACCTCACAGAAGAGCTAGGTTGTTCTCTTCCAAATCTAACTCCTAAGTTGTTTTTTTGACTTTTAAACAGACATTATTATGAATGAAGTAAAAGCAAGGCAACAAATGGACTTTATCACCCTTGATCCTAGCACTGATGACAAACATTTTTAAAAGTTATCATAATCTTTTTTGTCTTTTTTTCCCTCTGCTTCAAATCCATCAACACCATCACTGTCTCTTCTCCTTTTACGATTATTATGGATGTTGAAGCGTTGATTCATCTGTGGTAACGGATCCATTCCTAAAACTTTGTGTATTTGACGGAATGCAAGAAGTCTCAGTGCAAACTGGAAAAAGGGTAGAAAAGAGACATTTCTGTTAGGAAGAAATGTCAATTTTGAGTACTTTTTGTCAAACAACTAATGAAGAACACCAGCAGCGTATGATATTATCCTTAGCTCTCATCATCCTCTACTCCTCCCCCCAGCAAAGTCAGCACAATAAAATGCATATGTCACATTTGCTGCTTCTGTACGAAGTACATCATCTCAGCTTAAAAACGATGCACGTGTGTTTTGGCTGCCAGACTTGCACCGAGGCAGCCAAGGCTTGTCGCCTGTCCGCTTTTACACACCAGGAATCTTTAGCAAAAGGATCAAACGAAGAGGTAGGGGCAGCAACCTCTAGCTGCAAGCGTGAATGATCAGTATTGTAAGTGGCTACAATAAATATTACAAATCGAACTTAGATATATTTTTCATAAAATATTAAATGCCAACGTAATTTTAAATCTAGTAACATACTGCTGTAGAGTGAACGTCTCTACAGATACTTCTAGATGGGAGTGCTTCAAACTTTTTAGGAAAATCTGTTCATTTTAGTGCCAAATCAACACCATTACACATCCTCTGTTGTATTTTATCCTCTGTAACATTTTAATTGCTTAGCTTAAGATTGATCATCTGAAAGACTGAACTATATTCTAAGAAAGGAAAATTCATGTCCACCATATAGGTCCATTAAAAAAAAACCGAAAAAACTTAACCCAAACCAAACCAAACCAAAAACCACCCCCAAAACCAGCCATCAAATTCAGTTACTACACATATACGTTTCCTTACCTGTGCACTCGAAGTAATATCCTCTCGTTGCTGATCTGTCATGACAGCAAGTGTATCAAAAGGATCTTTTTCACATGGGTCCAGAAGGCCAGGACCACCTACAATGGTTTGGCTAATTAGTAGCACATCTCTGCTGTATTGCAACCAAGATTACAGGTTTTACATTAGTTAAGCTTAAGTATACAGACACTCATCAGATGCAACTTGCCTTTAAGGATAATTCCTGAAGATATACACTCAAAAACTCTTCTCAGTGCATCTCCAGGACTCTGCGGTCCAGTAGCGCTGCTAATTGCTTTTTCCACAAGCAGCTCCATAGCCTAGACCAACAATAAGAAAATACAACCAATTTAGAAGATGGATTAAAACAGAAAAAACCACCCTCCTGTTGTTGTTCAATATAGAAGTTTTGAATCTGGAATTCTGGAGAAAATTGCACATTATAGAACACTTCCAGTTAAAGTGGAAACAGAAAAATCAGATATTTAATGAATACAAAGAAAGCTGGTGCAAGATTGAGTGCTGATACCGATATGCTGCTTCACAGCACAAGCTGTTCACAAGCTTTGTACAAGTTTACACAGCAGTGGCCTAAATACGCAGACAAATTGTCCAGCCATTTTTTGAGAGAGTATGAAACACGGTGGGTCGCCTGAATCTGTCAGCTGTGTGAAAAAACAGCACACAGCATATCTAATCAAATTAACAGGATGTTATGGAAAAATGATTTTTTTTTTTTCTGCAACAGTACAGAAACTTTAAAGTATCAAAAATTTAATGATCATTTAATGTTTAAGTGGTTAGTAGTTGTTCTGTTTACAGCAAGTTTTCACTTGGATACAGGCTAACACTAACTCAGATCTTAGACGTGTAAAAAAATCTTGATGATAAGTAAGTTTTCTGAAATGTATCCATTATTTAGTATTAGTTAAAATGGTTAAAATTATCATCTGTATTTCAAATAGTTTTTTTCTGTGAATATTTCCATTGTTGACTTTTCACAGAATCTTTTAGGTTGAAAAAGACTTTTAAGATACTTAAGTCCAACTTTCAACCCAGCACTGCCAAGTCCACCACTAACTCCTGTCCATTTCCTCTCGCCCCATCACTTGTCAGTTGGGAGAAGAGACCAACCCCCGCCTCTGTGCACCCTCCTCTCAGGGAGCTGTAGAGAGCGATCAGGTCTCCCCTGAGCCTCCTCTTCTCCAGGCTGGACACCCCCAGCTCCCTCAGCCCCTCCTCACAGGGCTTGTGCTCCAGACCCTTCCCCAGCTCCGTTCCCTTCTCTGGACATGCTCCATCACAGCAATGGAAAAAATCAACCCTGAATAACAGTTTCTTCTAATTTGTAGTAACCTGACAAAATTCTCCTAATTTGTTTTTTATTTTTAAGTATATTAAGAGGCTGCTACTAATGCCCATATTTAGACTTCCCAGTATCTTCTATTTTTACAACTATTTAGGTTCTTTGCGAAAAGCTCTGGCATCCCTTTTGGTTTTGGTTTGGTTTTCCTTTTTTTTTTTAATTAGACTCTATTGCTTCCAGAAAAACCTATAAAAGAATTTACAAAATTAAAAAATAGCTTTCCTCAGTTTTTTTTCAGCTTTAAATGGATGTTTCAATACTACATCTTTGGAAAGTTTAATTCTTAAACCAAACATTCATTCTTAAACGGTGGTGGTCTCTCTCTTGGTTTTTCGGTGGATGTACTAGGGGGTTTGTTTTGTGGTCCTCCTCCTCCCCCACCGAGTTTACAGTTGTTAAGATGTTGTCTTTTGTTTTCACTTTCCGGGAGTAAAAGCCTATTCTGATGCATGCAAGTAACTACAGGCAGGGTTGGTTACAATCCTTCGCTAAGCATGCCCATTCCTTTCTACTGCAGCTCCACTTAACTGACAAATTTCAATTCCTGAGCGTGGTATTTCCATACTCCCACTGTATCACTATGGATTTAGCAACAGTAACTTAGTTGTTTTCAAGTATGAAGCAAAGTAACAGCAGGAAAGAAAAACAGCAGATCATAGGTTTGCATTTACTCAAGTCTAGTTCTTCTGGATCCTCATACGATACACTACAGTCTACAACTTAATCCTAGGAAAATGTGAATTATGACGCCCTGGTGTTCATGTGCATGAAAGACTTGGTATCAAGTTTGAAAAATCAGCCTTGAATAACAGTTCCTTCTAATTTGTAGTGACTTGACAAAATTCTCCCGAGTTAGTTTTTATTTTTAGGTATATAACGAGAGTGCTACTAATGTTCATATTTAGACTTCCCAATATCTTCTATTTTTACAACTATTGAGGTTCTTTTTGAAAAGCTCTGGCATCTCTTTGATTCATAACAGAATTCTACCATGCAGGTTAGGAGAAATTCTGCCTCCAGAAAAACATGTTTCTTCAATCTGTGAAATTCCATCTGTGACTGGCAAAAATTCCGTATCTTTAAAATGACCATTTTCATTCTGTCATCGTTTTTATGAGTAAGGCTTTGCCAACAGGCCAAAAGAACAGCTGACTACACAGACCTCAGTGTTGATTCATGTCACCGACAACACATCAGGAACCAGGAGCAAATCAGGAATCACTTTTGGAGAGAACTGAGACACAGCTTGGCCTGACAGTTTCACACCTCTCTTCCCTTCTGGATGTGCCGCAGAACAGAGGACGTGAGAAACAAGAAACAACGTTCCTTGCTCTTCACCTACGTGCCTGCTGTGTGTTGCTGTAGTTCTAAGGATGCTTTTCTAAAAGTATGTCAGGGTTTATTCTTTGGCAACTCAGTATCATAGTGATATTAAGGGGGCACTTACTACCTCTCTTTCATGAAATGTAGCACAGAAACTGGCACTGTTGGTTTTTTTTACATTAAATATTTAAAAACCAGAAATAACTGCTCCACGTTTTATCCAGGAGCAGTAAGTACTATCAGAAGTCATTTAACACTGAAACAATGGCAACTGATCAAACTCTGCGGACAATGTTAGTGCTCTTCCTGCCAAAACTGAAAAGGAAGTTGCACAGTACAACAGGATTTCGTTTGTGAAACAAAACAGAGAGAGCTTACTTCCACACTACACTGTTTCAGACTAACTTTGACCAGTCTGCAGATTGGTGGTCTATTCCTTGTTATCACAGAATTATCTGGGCACAGCTGACGTAATTCTAAATAAGTTTAAGTAAATTCCAAGTGATTCAGAGTAGGTTGTTAGAAAAAACTAATCCTTTTGTGCACAGTAAAGGAAAAAAAAATGCTACAATCTAGAATGATACCCACTAAGAGCACAAAATTCCTTTTGGGAAAACAAAATAATTCCAGGTCCAAAAGACAACATCTCAGAAAATCAGATTTTTAGAGGGATTCTGGATAATCTCTGTGTGTGTGTGTGTAGGAATAAAAAAAAAATCCAAACAAAACCTTACATTACTTCTCAAAAAAGTCTGCATTTCAAAACCGTAGTTACACCTCCCTATGCTTTACTTGCAGCACCATGTGTATTAAAAAGACTCTTTCAAGACAACATTACTCACCCAGCTTGGAAAATCAGACCAAGTTGGAACCCGCTGACAGAGATCTCGAAGAATACGTATGATAATCACACAGGACTGCAGACCATTAGCTCTGGCCTTGAGAGCAATACAAAATCAAATTAATTAATCCCAGCACCAACAGCTACGAGGACTTGTTGAAAGACTAAAACACCACTGTTCAATGGAAGCTCCGATACGAGACTGAAACAAATCATTCTACAACTTTATTCCGTGAGCTGCCATTTACAGCAGTATTTTATACAGGGTTAGTAATTTAAGGTGGTAGAAGTCAAAGTGCACAGGTTATACAAGAATAACGTTTCTTGATCCCCTGTACACTTTGACCTATGTTCACTTGTAACAATAAATACAGTATCTTTCTATATTAGAAATAAAAAGGGTAAAGTAAAGATCTAAGAAATAGGTATAGAGACTGAAAGGTCAAGGGAATCTGTTTGGTTTCTTTGTTGTGCCTTTGCCAGAATGCAAAGTCACTAAACCAAACAGTTGCTTCTCACCTTTCATTCCCTACACTTAATGCACTTAAAGAAATAGGAAAAAAAAGTCTTAAATCTAAACACAAAGCTTTAAACACATATTCCATTATTTAAAGCAAAGTTACTCTGCAGCCTTATGGAATATATAACAAATATACAACATATGATCACCCCAAGCCAGTCAAGCTTTCAACGTCGCCTTCTCAATGACCAGAAAAAAAAATCATGTCAAATGAGCAATAACTGCATAAAGCAGTTCCTCCATACTCAACCTTCTACATTTAAATTTAGGGACCAGAAAGATATTAAGTATTATTAGCATGAACAACGCTGAGTGTTTTCACACAATTAAACATTTATATTGCAACTGAACTAATCTCTCATAAGGCTACAAGAAGAAAGTAAAATGATGTTCCGAACCTGGAACCACTTAGCGTGGCGTAGAGCAGCCAGAGCGTCAAGGCATTTTTGCCTGTCCAAGACGTCCGGTGGGTCTTTCACCATACCCGAGGTTACATCTAAAATGGATTGAATTGGCAAAATGCAGTGAGGAATGGGTGTTTGACCAGGTGAGCAAGACACTTCCTTAAAGTAGCTTCAATGTCACACATGCCATTTGAAGTTTAAACCCTTGAACAACAAATGTAGATGTTCAATAAAAGCCATTCAATTAGGATTCGGCATCAACCCAGTGTGAAGATCAAGAGCATATTGTACTTTAGCTCTGAGGTTATTTTCAAATACATTGCAGATGATGCAATGCGTAGTACCTCTTTATTTAAGCTAACACTGGAAAAACACATATCCCCTAAAATTAAATACTGAAGGAAGGATGGTTGGACACAGTGCACCAGCACAGAGAACACAAGACAGAAGGAACACAAAAATCCACTTTAACCAAGTAGCAACATTCAAACTTCGTTTCTTGTAAATTTTAATGGTCACGTGTCATTTGGGACCTATTCTTTAAAAGAAATCTTAAGAGTAAAACAAATCTTAGGAGTACTGGATGTTACTTGTAATGATGTTAATTGTCTCATACCTTAAACTTGGAATTCTTTTGCTTAAAAAACCTGACTAAAGGAATGTGAAATGTTCTTCAATACTACACAGTTCCACTGTTGTCCTCTCTCTTATTTATAAAATTCCTCAGCCCGTAATATATGTGCTCCACTATCATTTAGGATTTAAGGAAGGATCTGAAAAGGGACTGCTTGACTTAAGATTCAGCAGGAAAAAGAAAAGTAAGGCATAGTTTAAAAAACAAAGCAGAATGTCTGAAAGATATCTAAGATATAGTAGATCTTATATATTTAAATGTTCAGAAAAGGATTTACTTATCAAGCTGATTGCTTTGTTACCAACAAGGAAGATACCACAGGCCTCTTTGGAAGTGGTTTAATCAATGAAACTGGAATCACTGAACAATGTGAAATGGTAACCTCAGGTTACTTAAAAATTGTACAGATACAGTGCAGTGATCAGCTTCAAAAGTTCTTTGTTTTACTAATTATGAAAGTGGCTATTGTGAACCATAACAAAGTATACTGATAGCACAACTGGTGATACACCAGGTAAGATGATGCAAAAAGCCCTCACTCAATGGCACTCATTTCAGAGGGGCTGGCTGTATGTTTATTCCAGCAAGGCACAAACTTCGGTTAAGTTAGAGAACAAAATTAAAAAAACCACCAATTATATATATTGAGACTCATGAAACATGCCTGCAAGGAGAAGCTTTTAGGGACGCTGCAGAAAGATAGCTCTGAAATCACCTTTTTTACACAAATGCAAAATAAATAGTAGGACACTTTACTACACAGAGAGCTAAAGAGCCATGAATTACCATGGTGGCACAACTCTGCAACATAATAATTACACTGAATCTGAAGCACTGCATTCAGATTTGGGTAGTTTCTATAGGATAGTCCCATTGCTCTGCACAGGGCTAAAAGGGGGAGGCTTTCAAAATAAGAACGAAGCTGAGAAGAACCATCTTCTCGTACAGATACTCAAACTTTCAGACTATATGTTAAAGTGGAAAGATGAAAACTGCACTAACAAGGCATTTACAGAGCAAATAAAGACATTTAAAGCAGTATTTCCTTTAAACCAAACCAAACCCCAAATCTATACAAGAGAGGTGCCAGGTAAGATAACTGATGAAATGAGTACAATCCAGATATGAGAGACAAGGATTACATTTAGAGAAAACCCACAGCAGGAAAAAAGTGGCAAAGTAAGGTTGAGAAATTAAAAATAAAATATGTGTTGTTGGGCCTAGTAGCCTAATCAGTCAGTTAGTTACACTGTTCTAAAACTAACAGGCAAATAGGTGACACTGTGCAAACTTTTAGCACAACAATCCATTACGTAGTTTGAAATTCCAATTACTTATAGCTCTGAAAAACTTCAATTTGGAAAATAATTTTACTAAAAGAATTAAAGTTTAAGTGCACAGAAGAGACTCTTATTCAGTACTGGAAATGTTGATATAAACTGTGCTACTAACAGACATCGTATGAATACCCCTGAAACTTAAAGACTCTGAAAGTCAGAAGTTGCCGAGGCACCTATTGCACTGAGAATATATTGACTGAAAATATGCATCAAGGAAACTCTTGTAATATTTAATCTGTGGATTTTTGCATCTGTTTCACAGTTCAGGATTAACCCCTTAAAGACTATTTAACTAAATTCAGATGCCTAACCTACCACCCTGTTAGGCTAAGACAAAATAACGAATTAATTTCCAAAAACACAAGCACAAATTCTTACCCTATATAACTTATTGCTAGCCTAAATATAAGGGGTTAATCTTCAGTTAGACATGCCGTGTCCACACTACCTCGTCATTAAAAGTTAACAGGTATATCAATTTCAGTAGGTTTTATTATGGGAAATACATTTTACCCAGTCAACTATTTCAAGACTAGTGTGAACACTGCTTAGTTCTAGGAGAGAGACAGAGACGAAAGGAATAAAAAAACCAAAAAAACCAAAACACAAAGTAACAGTAGATGCTAGGACTATGCATCCAAATCCCCTCCTTTGTAAAGCATGGCAGGTGTGACACTGAGCTTTAGAAAACCTTGGTCAAAAATCCTTCCGATGTCTTGGCAGCAACCCCTGACAGGAATCAAGTCCCTCTGCTAGAAGGCTTTGGACCGGGGCGGTTAGCTAAGGATAAAAAAAGACACACGCACACGCACATATGTGTTTATAGTATGTACACTTTGCTTGCTGAAGGAAAGATTCCACAGCAGGGGTTAGTCAACTTTGAATATATCAGATTCGGTAAACTGTCAAACGCACAGTACTGTAAGGAACGGTAGCTATGCGGTTAACAATTCCATTTCACTGGTTTTTGTTTGTTTTTATTATGTAACGGGATTATTACACATCAAACATGATTCTACTCCACGTGCAAGTCTCAGTCTCATCTTTACTCCAACTGTTTCTTCCGGTAAAGCCTTCCTTATCACCTGACCTAGCTCCCCAAGCGGGCTAAAAAAAAAATGGCAACTTTAAACCACCGTAAGACACAGAGCATGAGCAGCTGCAGTAAGAAAGAACACAAACACATACTGTTACTCTGCAGCAAATAAGCAGCAGTCTTCGTAATGAGGCCTTCTTTGCTGCAATAATTTGCAATTCAGTCTTCTATTTGCTCTAGTTTCAAAAGTGAACTTTTCTGCACATCCATTTTATACTGCTCAGTGTCTTGAAGAGAAATCTAACTTGATTTTGTTTGCCTAGAGGCAGTACTGCATTCAGCAGTGAATAAACTCACAATGATCATTTTAACTCAAGTGTGGGTCAGACAAAAATACAGATTTTGTTTCCTTTAGGTGACATACATTAAGGGGTTGATGGTAGTAATCTGAAATTTATTTTTAGTCCACATCATAGAATTTTAGGCCAGAAACCACTCAATTGAGTATTGTGGCAGAAATCAATATTGCACTTTTGCACAGTACATTAAGAAATAAACATGGCGTTTAAGGTTAACTTCATTTACTGGTTGATCTAATTTAATAAGCAAGTCTTTGAAGTTAAAGTGTTCTTTATGAGCTTAAGTAATATGTGACGTCTGATTCAGCACAGACAAACCAAGAGTCATGTTGCACTTATTTTGTAAAAAAAAAAAAAATAAAAGTAGAATTGGTTGGGTGTGTCAGTACATGTACAAAGTCTTTATAGCTAGGAATAATATACACAGCTCAAAAATCATGTACAAAGCACTCATAAAGACTCTTCGGAAGTCATCCAAACCAGAGGATGCATCTTGAAATTTGTCTTTCTGATTATGTAGGACGACTTTGTTCACACAGCTTGCTTACAGTGCACTAGTCACAGCTACAGAACATTTACTAATGCAATATAAAAACCTCAAGTATTTTAGAGGACATGTAATGATGAGATGAAATAAAAAAACCTCCATGGCTTATATAGATACGTATATACACAAGCACATGTATACATACACACATACAATTTCTTTCAACCTCCATGTGAGAAGAGTTATTATAACCTCAGATTTCCTATCTGTAGGTTCACTGTCAAACACCAGAACCCTGTTTGTCATGATCTTTCAACTATAAAAATACAGGATTAAAAGGAAACAAAAGTTAATTTTATCTGACCCGTAAACAGGAAGAACCAATGTACTGCAGACATTAATCATGCTTGTTGGCTTAAAAGCTTTCGGAGCTTTGAAAGTGTTACAGAAGAGACCCTAAAGCAACACTGCTGGCACCAGATAAACCGTGGACTTCAGAAATGTAAATTGATTTACAAGCTCTACCTTCTGCTTCAGCTCAACAAAGCCATTTCTTATTGTACTAGTCTGGGTTTGCCAGTTGGATAGAAGACTGATTGTAATACCAGGAGCCTAAATATACTCTAAAAGCACTCCAGACCAAAAAGCAACCTCAGAGAGCTGGAAAAAATCTCATTGTCTTTTCAAGTTAAAAGCACTGTTATCATCGACAGTAGTATAAAAGTGCATTTTAAGTGGTGCTGCTATTTGGAATGTGTAAGTGCTGGTAATACGGATCCAGTTTAAACCCACAGACCTGTGATTTAGTTTTCTAAAACCATACAATCTTTCTCATAGGGCAAGACTGCTCTAGAAAGCCAGTTTACAGCCTCTTGCTATAAAATACTTAGTTTTCCACATAATTTTAAAAGACGGGAAAAAAGTAGTCAAGTTTGTACCTTTTCCAGAAAGCTGAGGTTGGACATAAACTTAGAAATTTTAAAAATTAAATAAACGCATCACATAAGCATTTATTTTAACCAACTGTTCTCTACCGAGACTGGTTGTTGAAAAACAAGGTTTCGACCAAATACATGTGCCAGCATGTTGCCTTCCAGGACCTTAATGCCATCTTAAGCAGAATAGATAAACATAAAAAACCAGGTGAGAAAGAAGTAACATCTTTAACAACTTCCCAACCTCCATCCCTCATGTTCTCCTCGCGAATGACTGGAGATGTCAGTGTGATAGTAACTTGCATTTTGGGTTCCACACATGAATTTAAAATTATTGCTGCTTCTGGGACTGCGCACTTGATATCATATTTCTCAGGACTTATTACCTGAATATCGAGAAACAGAAATTTCCATTAGGATGTGGCCAATAAAAGTATGTGTAAGAAAATGCACTTCAACATAGTCTTTTTAACAGCAAGACAGAAACGCAATATAGTTATATGAAGCAGATACCTCTGTATTCAAAGAAACCACAGTATACAGAATTAAGATATATATATAGACTTCCATACTGTTCCCAAATCATTAATGAAGATACACAGCAGTCACCAAGCTTGCAAAAGAAAAAAACTACCTAGAAAGGAAATGCATATACAAGTCAGTTCCATAACAAGAACCATAACAGTGTCTGAGATAATGAAAAGCCTCAGTGACTCTTAAAATGTCAGCTGGGTATCTTTCTCATTGGAACACAGGCGCCTTGAGAAAGCACAAAGATGCAGTGGTTGTTCAAGCTTGCAGTTACAGGATGGGTACTGCTAGGTGCCCTCCATACTTGGCTGTCACAACATGCTAAGATCAAAGGGCAAGATAAACGCCAGGGGAAAAGAACGTAAGAGTAACTAACAAGGTGGTTATGCTGAATTGCTTCTTGCAACTAGATTTAGTAATTCTAAATACCCCCAAAAGGAAGATGTAGGCACCTGTCACCTTCTTCACAAACTAGAGGGGCAAGTAACTTCTCCACAAAGCCAAAATTTTCTTGTTCTGTTAGGTCAAACAAGAGCTAAAAGCTGCTACCATGCCACTGATTCTGCTGAACATTTTAAGAGACAGTATTAAAATAATAATGCTGTGACAAGCATTATAACCATACTGAACAGGCTTTGTTCAGCAGAGACTTTATTCTCTACTTTCACCTCTTACGGAAATGCAAATGATTGATATGAATTCCACTGAATGGTCTAAGATTGCATGCACTCTTTTTTCTTTTTAAAGGTCAAAAAAACCCAAAACCAACACCACCAAACAAAAACCCACACAAGGCTTAGTTAACTAATTGTGGAACTACAAAGCACTGACACATACAAGTTGGAAACAAGATGTAAGCACAGACTGGCATTAATGGAGAACTTTGACCTCCAGCCAGTGCAAGCTCCCTGAAACACTGCACAAATTACCTCTATGGCTGCTGGTAAGTGGATAATAGTCCTTCTTCTGTTCTTTTCTATTTCCCATTTAAATGAAATCCATTAAATGGTGGCTGCTAGTACACTGCCAGCGTAAACACCTAGACGTGTGTATGGACACAATATACAGAAAGCAAAACATGCAGCATAGTCCCTGAATTTAGGTGGAAGCACTCAGAAAACGGAAAGAAATTGAACCTGAGCTATGAAATGTGGCACAGTGAGCCCTGCAGACATTTGACTTGAGGACAGATTTTTTACAGTACTTTTACAAAAATTCAAATCAAAAAACATAATTCTACTTACTGCAAGTTGTTTGGGAAGACTTTCAGCAATACGACTGAGTAACGTCTTTGAAGGCTTCTCAGCACATAACAAAACCAGATTGACGTTTCGGTCTCCACGGAGTAGCAAACCTTTAGCCAAAACGCCTACACGTAAAACTCCCTTCAAAGCTCTGTGAATTATAGTTAAAAGTTGCATTTAAAATAGTGCAAAAAACTTAAAACTAATCCTGAAGCCAGAAACGTGAAATAAAATAGGAGTATTCCACATACTTATGAGGCCACAATGACATACACTGTATCAAAATCCAAGGAGAAGAGAACAGTGTAAGGAAAAACATCAGAAACAAATGATGATATTCTTAGAAGGTAATAAAAAAATACCTGTCTTTACTGCCATCTTTTTTGTCATCTCCCTCTTTATTCTTGCTTTTTTCATGATCAGTCATGTTGTCAGAAACAAGTTTCAAAGCACGTTCAGTAATAGAAACAATTTTTTGTACTGCCTGAAGTTCCTCCTCTGTTGGATATATAGCGGCATGTTTGGTCATCACATAGCGGTCATCAGAGGAGTCAGGGCGGCGTAGAGGCTAAACACACGAAAAAGCGTATTTCTGAAATTTGTGTATGCTTCCAAGTTCACCAGTGGTAAATGACCAAAAACCAAACACATGGCTAAACAACAGAATATTCAAACCTCAAATTCCTGAACTGTAACAAAACATGAATTGAAGTGTCCTTAACAACTTAACACTGGTTACATTCAATCATGTCTGAAAAATTAAGAAATGTATCAAAAATAAATAAGTTAGGAAATCCCAGGATCCAAAGTATCTCTCCAACATAAATATATGTATTGTCTTCCTATCAACCAGGAAATACTTGCATATTACTGCAAAATAAACTATCTATGTCTGCTTCCATAGAATCACAAGAGAATTCAAATAGGAAGGGGCTTCAGGAGGTCTAACCTCCTGTGCAAACCATGGTCAGCTATGATACCACATCATACTGCTCAGGGCTTTATCCAACTGGTTCTTGAAAACTGCCAAAGATGAAGGCTGCACAACATCTGTGTGAAAAAAAATACTTCCTTGTATTCAGTCTGAACCTTTTTTTGTATCAGCTTAGGCTGGTTGTATCTTGCCCTCTTGTGACAGCAAAGAGCCTGGCTCTGCTGTCTTTATTATGCACAGGAATTAGAAGGCTGTTATGTCCCACTGCAGGTCTCCTTCAGTCTGAACAAGCCCAGCTTCCTTAGTCTCTCCTCACAGGGCGTGTGTTCCAGACCCCTAACCCTATGGGTGCCCCCAGACTGAAGCACCTACGGTTTACATTATCTTTCCTGTAACAAATGTAGTATTGTACTTTGGGTCTAATGAAAGCTGCTCCATTCCCTTCATCTGCTGATTATGCTCCTGTTAATATGACCCAGGATGCTGTGGGCCTTCACTGCTGACAAGGCACACTGCTGACTCATGTTCAGCTTGCTACCTGCTAAGGTTCCCAGATCCCTTTCAGCAGGCTGCTACCCAGCCTGTCACACCCTAGTCTGCATCAGTGCAAGGGTTATTCCTTCCCAAGTACTGCATTAGACATTCGTGTTTGCAGAATTCCATAAAGTTCCATTTGTTTCATTCCTCTGGACTGCAGCCCTGCACTCAAAGGTATCGACTGTTCTCCCCACTCCAAACTGATTGAGTTTCATGTGAGTGGCAAACTTCACGAGTGTGAATTCACTCCACCACCTTTTCAGATCACTGAAAAGGTGCTAATGAGACCAATCCCAGGAGAAACCCATGTGGTACTGCACTTGTCAATGACCTCCAGTGACCATTAACAACACAGACCCACCACTAACCATTATCCTCCGTTACTGACAATGCAACCACTTTTTATCCATGCACTTGTTCACAATTATTGTGTAAGTTGTATAATTCAATTAAATAACATAAAAAGTAGCACACAAATTCAGAAGAAACAATATTTGTCTGTAAGGCATCCTTTTGTCATTTCAGTGGACTTATTTTGAGAGATAGGTCCACCTACACAGTTTCATCAGCATATAATTCCTTCTTCTCCTTTCCATATCCTTTATTAAGAAAGGCTGCAGACAACTCAAGTAGCACTGATTAATTAATAGTTCTTAACTGTCCCTCCTGGTAAGTATGATTTCTTTTTTTTTTTTCTCTATTTAAGAAACTCACAGCTGGTCCTTGGGGCTGAGGAGGCATTCCTGGTCTAACTCCCAGCAAGCCTAGAGGTCCTGGAGGACCATGAGGATATCCTCCATCTGGCATTCTGCGCCGGTCATCCCAGTGATGCTGCTCTTCCTCCATTCTCCTCCAGTACATGTCCTCTTCATATCGCCTGAAGTGAATCAATTGAAATGTTCTCTTCATATGGCAGTTAATACTTGCAACCATTCTAAATAAATTCTTGCATGCCCTCCTCACTAACTCACTTTTGGTAGTCATAGGCAAATAGCAGTGAATTCCAGAGGGTAACTAAAACTACTTGTTATTTTGAAAGTGGGTCTGAATTTATAGACAAATAGTTCTAATGAGTCTGCATTCCTCAGAGGGATTGAACACTAAAACAAAAAAACCCAGGGGGATAATGACAACCTAATTTAAAACAAGACAGTATGGAGTTCCCAAAATACGTAAGTACAGAAGCAGAGTTAGTTTTAGATAATCTGACTGCTTTGTCTCATTCACTGATAAAACACAATGCATTACCTCATTTCCATCCTCCAGCGCTCTTCCTCTTCTCGTCTTCTCCAGTATTCTTCTTTCTGCATCTGTTTCCTCATCTTCTCTTCCTGAATTTTTCTTGCTCGAATACTGGGCTTTACTTCTACTTGTAAGTCTGGGTTTACTTTTTTCTAGTTCAGAAAAATAAGGAATTAAATTTTGGTTTTCCTCTTCTCATCTCAAGGTTACAGAGTTATTCTGACATATTTCACACCCATTACTGATCCATGATGAATCAAGGAAAGTAAAATGTCATTTCAGAACTGCATTGAATGAGTAGTTGAAGAATAATCTCTGTCCAGTATTTTAAAGGAAAGAAAAAGCAACATATTACAAATACCATAAATTCCCTCTTTGCTTATATGAACATAAAGCAATCTAACATTAAAATATTACATGAAATATTAACTTAGCAGCTGTTCATTCTGTAGCAGGACAACTAATCTATAACCTCAAAAAAACCCATTTAATCTGAACTACTGCGTGCTTCTTGACGCCCTGTTCCTGAAGGGACCCTCATACAGAGACATAATAAGAAGTTGCTGAATAAAATTTTCTAGCAATTTTTTATCTTCTTTCATCCCCTTCCTGATTATGCAGGTCCATTGTTATCTCCTGTGACCACAGTAGATTATTCCAATATAATCTTACAATAATGAAAATGCACACCAGGTGTCAGTAAAGGTGTCTCTCCCTCCATGACTAAAAGAATCTGCAATACTCATTTATCAAATGCCTCCACATTTTATGTGGTTTATTCTTGCCAAAAGCAGTGAGCACTACTATTTTACAGTATTGGAAATTCATGGTAAACAACATTAAGAACCTACTGTTGCTTGCATATGTTGTATCATATTTTAATTTTGAAAAGGTTGCCTGAAAGCAAAAAATGTTTAAAAAAGCCTAAACCGACATACAGTTTCACAGACTGCATTATTTCTTTAAAGACTATACTCCCCAAGAAAAATATTTCTCTACCTTTTCTTATACGCTGTTTACTAAGAGTACCTACTTTTGTATAGTCTGTAAACGTAAGAATGTGCAATCAGTCAGCTGACATCTGCTGGATTTTCAGATTGCCGGATTAGCATTTTTACCAACCTTATACTGAAGTCTGTGCCGCCTTCCTTTTAAGTGCATCTCCTTGGCATTAGGATCGTTAAAACTGCATTCACAAAGCTTACAGTGAAAGCGAATCACCTTTCCTTCATCATTTCTTACCTGAAAAATAAAGTTATAATACATTTGTCTTAAAAAACCAAAACCAAACCAAAACCAAGTCACCAAACAAAAACAAAAAACCAAAAAACCTCACAACAAAACTGATGTAAAAATTATACTCTTATTCAGTGACACTGCATTATGTCTATCTGTCTCAAATCATGCTAAAAATTTCACACAATAGCTGAAAGAAGGCAAAGTATCAATTGTTGACAGACACGCCATTGTACTTGGTAATGAACAAAGAACAAGTTCTTCCATTTCAAAGCATACACAGCTTTAAACTGGAGCCTGAACATTCTGGGTTGAATAATTACAAACCTGCAAATCACGACAAACTTACATCAGACTTCATCCACAGATCTCATGTCACCCACATGAAGAATGCCCCACTGGGCAAAAAAGAATCATGCAATACAAAAATGTAAACATAGGCTCAGGCCTTTGCAGGTTCAATGCCTTGTTATTCTTATCTTCAAGGAAGACTCAGGGAATTACAGGTCAGTCAGCCTCACCTCAACCATGGAGCAGCTAATCCTGGAAACCATTTCCAGGCACATTAAGGGCAAGAAAATCATCACTAATAGTCAGCATGGCTTCAAGAAGGGGAAGTCACGCTTGATAAATTCTGTGGTGAATTGACTGGTCTGGCAGATGAGGTGAGAGCAGTCGATACTGTCTTCCTGGACTTCACTAAGGCCTCTGACAGTCCCACCCTAATATCCTCACACACAAGCTGTTAATAAATACACTGGATAAGCATAGAGTGAGGTGGACTGAAAACTGGCTAAATGGCCAGGCCCAGAGGGAGGCGATCAGTAGAATGAAGCCTAGTTGGAAGCTGGTAACTAGCAGCGTACCCCAGGGGCCAATACTGGGTCCAGTCCCATACAACATCTTCATTAATGGTCTGGATGATGGGGCTGAGTGTACCCTCAGCAAGTTTGCTGATGACACAAAACTGGGGGCAGTGGCTGATACGCCAGAGGGTTGCGCCGACATCCACAGGGACCTCAGTGGGCTGGAGAAATGGGCTGACAGGAACCTCACGAAGGTCAACATGGGACATTTGTGAAGGGGAAGTGCAAAGTTCGGTACCCGAGAAGGAACAAGCCTTCGCACCAGTACGTGCCGGGGGTCACCCGGCTGGAAAGCAGCTTGGCAGACAAGGACCTGGGGGTGCTGGTAGACACCCATGTTGAACACGAGCCAGCAATGTGCCCTTGCAGCAAAGGCGGCGAAGAGCATCCTGGGCTGCATTAGCCAAAGCACTGCCAGCAGGTCAAGAGAGGTGATCCCTCCTTCCCCTCCTAACTTGGCACTGGTGAGGCCACACCTGGAGTGCTGTGTCCAGTTCTGGGCTCCCCAGCACAAGAAAGACGTGGACATACTGGAGAGTCCAACAAAGATGACGAAGGGACTGCAGCATCTCTCTTGTGAGGAAAGGCTGTGAGAGCTGGGACTGTCTGGCCAGGAGAGGAGAAGGCTGAGGGGCTCTTCTTAATGTCTGTAAATACCTGCAGAAAGAGTGCAAAGGGGACAGAGCCTGGCTCTTTTCAGTGATGCCCAGTGACAGGAAAGAGGCAATGGGTGCAAACCAAAAGATAGATCATTCCCTCTGAACACCAGAAAACCCTTCTTTTCCTGTGAGGGCGACTGAGCCCTGGCGCAGGTTGCCCAGGGAAGTTGTGGTGTCTCATCCTTGGACACGGTCCTGGGTGAGTGGCTCTAGGTGGCTCTGCTGGAGCAGGGGTGTTGAACCAGATGATTTCCAGTGGTCCCTTCCAACCCCAACCACTCCGTGATCCTGTTTCATGTTCAGCACATTTTCCCTAAAATAGTTTTAAAAAATATACATTTTCATATCAATACCTCCTCCACATAGTCATGGCCCACTGGCTGGACATCACTTTGCAAGGCAGCAAGAGTTGTGGGAGTCACTGGTTCAGCTGCGGTGTCTGGTTTTACTTCCTGTGTTTGTACTGTAGCAGTAGGAGTTGTTTTAACGCTTTCAGCTGATTTCATTTCTTCCAGTTTACTTCCTGTTGTCTGCAGCTTATTGCCACCTACAAATAAGTTTAATCGTTAACTTTCATAAAATGCGAATGTGATTACACACAATGTGCAAACTGAAGACTACTTGTAAATGTCAACGTTCTGGCCTTTCAGCATTATCAGTCTTAAAACTAGCTAAAACTTAAACATATTTGAAATACAATTAAAGAGTATTTTTAAAAATAAGTTTAGCAACACTGAAGTTATTTAAACACTTAGGTTTTCATTTTAGCAAGAAAAAAATTTGGCTTTATATAACTGCAGCTTTTGTTATTTAATTGCGTGCTTTTTCAGGAGATAGGACTGAAGGGGAACAACTTAGCAAACACATTTTAATCATCTCTTTTTCTGTCATCAGGCAATTTTTTTTCCTAAATGGATACAAAATAGTACTTCAAACCTCATGATGTTTGTACTGACAAAGGTAGTATGCTCTCAGTGTTGCAACTGCATAGGTGTCTCCTTCAAGAGCAGGATAGTTTATTGTGGAACAGCTGCTTCCGAACGTTCCTAAATGTCTGTCACGCTCATTTCAACAGTTTCCACTGTGAAGAATTCCATTGCTACAAAAATGTTTCAGTTGGCCAGTTATCACCTGCCAAGCTACTGCATGTTGCCTTAACAGCCCTGTAAACTGAAATTTACAACTGGACTATAAACTGCAATACTCCAGCAGCTACTACATAAAAAAACAAAGGTGGAAGGTTTCTTTGGAAGGTGGAAGAAGTCTCTAAAAGAGGTCAGATGGAGACAACCAAGCAGAAAACACCATAAATTTTGAAGCAAAACTTTTATATACATTCTTATTTTCACCTATCAGTAATTCTCTTAAACACAATAGAGTTACTCATGCATAAAATTAACTAAATACATTTGCATTGCTGCATTATGTCTTAAAAAATTATAGAATAGGTTAGGTTTCAAAATAAAGACTGACTTCTGTACTTGCCAACAAAGTTTATTTTCGGTGTAGATATTTTCTTTACAGCTATATTAGCAGCAGTTGAAGATGTTTTGTTGTTGGACGCAGTGTTAAGTGGTGTGTTTGCTGTGGGAGTAAGAACTTTCACTGCAGAGGATGCAACAGATGAGTTCACAGTACTGCTGCTAGTTGCTATATTTGAAGCAGAGGCAGTTGGTTTGGAAGCAGATGTGGATGTTGAGGAAGTAGCTTGGGTAACCACATTTGGTTCAGTTGACGGAATGGGTTTGCCAAGTTTTGTGTGCAACTTCACTACCTGAAAGATTGAAGATAAATTCATAATATGATCTCTCTAGGATAACTATAAAAAACTATGTAACACAAATATCAATGTAACAAGAAAAAACATCAATGTAACTAAAAATTAAACTGTTGCTTCTTTAGAAAAAGTGAACTTGGCGAAGACTAAGATGGACACACAAAAGCTCTTGTCATCTGTAACAAGGAAATAGTTAATAGTTATCTCACATGGCTTATTTCTATTAGAAACTCATACACTTACTCCAAAAGCTGCGTAAATGAGAACTGAAAGCCAGTAAGATCACAAGTACAACTCAAGGCAACGTTTTGCTCCAACTGTTTCAATGTGACTGTTTTGTTGCTTAGTTGCTTTTTTACTTCCCCTCCAAAAGTGTAATACATTGAACTATTCTGGTTCCCAAATAGTACTTTTAAATTAGAGTTATTTAATCCAGATTCGACAACACTCTCTCTTTTGGTCACTACATTTTAAGAGCATTCATTCTGAAAGACTTTCCAGGTTACCTAGCAAAACCAAAGAGATTCCTGAGGCAAAGGTTTTGGGTTTTTTATAAAAAAAAAAAAAAAAAAAAAAAAAAAGTCTGCAGAGATAGTTAATAGGAATGCGAGAGGTGTATTTCAGATCTCTTTAGTGTTTCATAGAAAGCAAAGAGGTACATGCTTATCCTCAGAAGTAATAAGCAGAGGCCTTTCCAAAAGATGCTTGAGATAGACTAATACTTATTAGTCACCCGAAAAAGCAATGCATGTAGTCCATAATAACAAAACATGCAGAATTAAAGGTAAAGACTGGGTTTTGAAAATAGCAATAAAAAACCGACCTGTGAGAACATGCCTTTAATGCAAACACATGTTCACCATCATGACATGCACAGAACCATAAACACACATTCTCAGGTTTTGGTTCTTTTAAGTATGTTCCCCATCAGAATACAGACATACAGTGTCACACAACGCTATAAACTCAAGTTCAAGCAACTCTTCAGAATTACTGTTTTCCAGTGGAATGCACAGGAGTGTTCAGTGTTCCACATAAACAGAGTCCTTTGAGATCACAACCTAAATTAGCAGTGGTTAGAAACTACCTATAAGGAAGGGAAAGCTGCATCCAAATACCTAAGAATAATATATAACCTACTCCATATATCTATGGACTTATGGTCACAACCCAAAAACTTAATGTCTCAACTTATTAGCAAAAGAAAGAACACTAGACAAGCCTATCTAAATTACAGTTTTTGCTCTTGTGGGAAATCGGCTATGAGATTTATTCATTTTAAAAGGCACAGTGTTACTGATACCACTCTGTACAGTGTTCTGAGATGCAAAGAGCTATAAAAGCAGAGTACTAATACTGTATTTTACTGACATTAATCTTTCCATTGTTACAAGGAAAATCTGCAATACCTAAGCACACATTCTACACTGCCATTACATTTGTTATTGTATGGCCAGTGTGAAACACAGGTCACAGAAGTTCCCAATGCAGCCCACAGTCCAGAATGCCCACCTAACTGTACACAAACAGTAGGGAAAACATGTTTACTGAAAGTCTTACTAGCATACTCATTACAAAGTGTACTACAGGACATTGTTCCTCCCATATGCCAGTTTTCTTTGCAAGAAATCATCACAGAATCATAGAACAGTTGGGGTTGGAAGGGACCTTGGAGATCATCTAGTTCCAACCCTCCTGCCATGGGCAGGGACAACCTCCACTAGACCACGTTGCTCCAAGCCTCATCCAGCCTGGCCTTGAACACTCCCAGGGATGGGGCATCCACAGCTTCTCTGGGCAACCTCTGCCAGTGCATCACCACCCTCTCCAGGAAGAATTTCTTCTTGATATCCAATCTAAATCTCCCCTCTTTCATTTTATACCCATTACCCCTTGTCCTGTCACTACAAGCCCTTGTAAAAAGTCACCCCCAGCTTTTTTGTCATCCCCTTCAGGCACTGGAAGGTGCTGTAAGATCTCCCTGGAGCCTTCTCTCCTCCAGGCTGAACACCCCCAACTCTCCCAGCCTGGCCCCATGGCAGAGGGGCTCCAGCCCTCAGAGTGTCTTCGTGGCCTCCTCTTGACTTGCTCCAACAGGTTCATGACCTTCTGATGTTGGGGCCCCAGAGCTGGATGCAGAACTGCAGGTGGGGTCTCATGAGAGCAGAGTAGAGGGGGAGAATCCCCTCCCTCACCCTGCTGGCCACACTGCTCTGGATACAGCCCAGGATACGGTTGGCTTTCTGGGCTGCCAGCACACACTGCCGGCTCATGTCCAGCTTTTCATCCCCCAGTACCCCCAAGTCCTTCTCCTCAGGGCTGCTCTCGATCCATTCTCCACCCAGCCTGTCCTTGTGCTTGGGATTGCCCTGACCCAGGTGCAGGACCTTGCCCTTGGCCTTGTTGAACTCCATGCGGTTGGCACAGGCCCAGCTCTCCAGCCTGTCCAGGTCCCTCTGGATGGCATCCCTTCCCTCCAGCGTGTCGACCGCACCACACAGCTTGGTGTCGTCAGCAAACTTGCTGAGAGGGCACTCAATCCCACCGTCCATTTCACTGACAAAGATGCTGAACAGTGCTGGTTCCAATCCTGACCCCTGAGGATTTGTCACTTGTCACTGGTCTCCACTTGGACACTGAGCCATTGACCACAAGTCTTTGGGACCATCCAGCTAATCAGCTGAGTGGTCCTTCTGTCAAATCAATCTATGTTAGTTTTAGTTAGGACAGAGTTAATTTTCTTCAAAGTAGGCAGTATGAGGCTGTTTTGGATTTGTGCTGAGAATATGTTGATAATACTTGTGTCTTCAGTTGTTGCTCAGGAGTGTTTGTACCGAGTCAAGGACTTTTTTGATTGCTGGTGCTGCCCCTGTGTTCCCAACTTCTTTGTTACAAGAAGTTGGGAGGGGACACAGTCAGGACAGCTGACCCAAACTGACTGAAGGGGTAGTTCGTTCCATAAAACGTCACACTCAGTATGTAAGTTGTGGGTGGGCCGGGCGCACATCGGTCAGCTTTCTCCTCTGTGCTCGCTCCCTTGTTCACTGGGCTTGCTCTGGTTCTGGTGCGATCTCTCTCTTGGGCTTCGACTACTCGTGACATGGCTGGTATCGGTAGGCAGGTGGTGAGTAATTGCATCACAGGTTTTATTTTCCATTCTTTTAATTACATATTACTAGTAGTAACAGCAATATTGTGAGTAGTGTAGTTATTACTGGTATCACTATTTAATGAATTTATATATAATTATTAAATTGTTCTTATCTCAGCCCATAAGTTTCCTTGTCTTTTCCTTCAATTCTCCTCCACCACTGGAGGCAGGGGGGAGGTGAGTGAGCGGCTGCGTGGTACTCAGTTGCTGGCTGGGATTAAACCACACCACCATGTCTCTCTAATTTTTGAGACAAGGATGTCATGCGCAACAGTGTCAAATGCTTTGCGCAAGTCCAGGTAGATGACATCAGCTGCTCTTCTGTTATCCACCAATGCTGCAACCCCATTGTAGGAGGCCATCAAATTTGTCAGGCATGATTTGACCTCAGTGACGCCATGATGTGGCTGTCACTGCCTCCCTATTTTCCATATGCCTTAGCATAGTTTCCAGAAGGATCTGCTTCATGATCTTGCCAGGCACAGAGGTGAGACTGACTGCCCTGTAGTTGTAGTTGCCCAGGCCTTTCTTTTTTCCCTTTTCAAAAATGGGAGCTCTGTTTCCCCTTTTTCAGTCAGTGGGAGCTTCACCAGACACTGGGAGCTTCACCGGACTGCCTCGACTTCTCAAACATGATGGATAGTTGCCTAGCAACTTTATCCAACAGTTCCCTCAGGAAGCGCAAACGCAACTCATCAGCTTCTGTGAACTTGTGCACCTTCAGGTTCCTTAGATGGTCTCAAACCTGATCTCCTTCATTCTCCCAGTCCCTGCCTTTGCCTTCTACGACGGGCAGTGTGGCCTGAGCACTTGCCAGTGAAGACGGAGGAGTGATGCATAATAGTTCTGTCCCTTGGCACTGACTCAGCTTACTGTGTTTCAAAGTGCACTGAAAGCTTCACAGCACCAGACAATTAAGAAGAATGTCCAAAAACCTCCTGAAAAGAATTAGGGGGCACAAGCATGCTACCACATTGGACTCTTTGCCCTATCTCAGTCTACACCTCCTTACTATGATTTACATATTTTCCCCAATACATCTGCTTCTCATTCATGCCATGGTAGTATTTTCCCCCTCTACCCCTAAAAAGGCCCTTCTAATAATGAGCTTAAAGGTAAGTTTGAAACAAAAAGTAGAATTAAACATCTTTAAAGCAAGTAATTCAAATTATATTGTTCCTCTGTATTTTGTCCTAAGATGAGAAAAAATTATGGGAAGAAATATACGACTAACTTGTACAATAATAACCAGAAAAAACCCTTACTTTCTGATGCTTGGCTCCACGAATATGGGCAGCATAAGCATCCGCCCCTGTACAAGACACATCGCACAGCTCACAGCGCAACTGATTCTGAGTTCCACGAGCAGAAGTGCTGCTGTTATTGGTGTTCTGGGAAGCTTTTAATGCTGCTTCTTTCTTTTTGTGTTTCTGGCCTTCTAAGTGTTCTTTATAAGTCTGTTTAAATAAACAATACACACACAATAAGCTGTCTTTGTACTGCTCATTCATCATTCATGTGAACACATGTAATACAGAACACAGCATAAAATACATGCTTTCTACAAGAAATACTTCCTACACCGAATATTTCTTCCATATAATATAGTCTAAAGCATTAGTGGACCACTTCTAAGACCAAGAAATTTTCTCCTGCAACACCATGATTCCACTTTTATGTAATACAATATGGGCTTTTCTCTAACTTCCCAATTCTTCAATCAAGCACACGTAAACAGATTTTACCATTGAAAACTTAATATAATCAGAAACCTGCAGTTTCTTGCATTGCTTTCAATTATTTTTGATTTTGAATCTTCTTCAAACTACAGGACCACAGTGATCAAGTGTATCCTGAGAACTAAAGAGTTCAATCCAAAAGAAGGTAGGTCCTAAATAAAGCTGTGCTGCAAATGAAATGCAGAAGTTGGTATTTGTTCCTATACCAACACTGGCACTCCAGAGATCAGACAGGGGGAGAAATAATGACAAATTTCCTAAAACATAAGAACCATTTACCTAGACAAACATGAATTGGTATCTACTCTCTATGCACTTGTACCCACTGTGAAACTGGGATGCTGGAATACAATGAAGAATAAACTTTCAGGCTTAGCATTCACAAAATGTATGTCATTCCATAGCTTTGAAAAAAATTTTTTCTAAGAAGTTCGCTATCCTAAAAAGCAAATCAAATTCAAAGTTTAGAATATTTCTGAGTCCAAAGCACCGCTGAAGCTTCTGTGTACAAGCTCAGGAGACGCATCTTTTTGTCTTTTCCTAGGAACTCTTTCTATAATAGTGCACATTTTCATTCAATTATTCTTTTAGTAGAAGTATAGAACCAGGTCTTTAAAAACCAACAAATCTTCTAAAGGGGTCAGTTTTTCAGCTGAAGAAATGATGACTAAAGTGTATAGCAGAGTATTACATAATACAGGTACCTGTGGTCCAGCACAGCTGATCTTACAAACATCACAGTAGTGGATCTGGGGCGGTTTGGGAGGTTGTTTTGGTTTCAGTTGCTTATTTTGGAATGGTGCCTTTTTAGTAAAGGTGGTCCCTGTCCAAGCAGCTGTTGCAGCAGCAGCAGCAGCTGCCGCTGCTGCCTGTTTCTGTTGCTGTTGCTGCTGCTGGTAATAGGACGATGCAGCTGAATACACTGCGGCTTCATAGCCGGAATAAGAGGTACCTCAAAGATCAAAATAAAATAAATGTTACATCACTGTACATCATGTATCAATTATATAATACACTAATTCAAAACACGTTGCATAATAGTGAGGGGGGAGGTAGGGCAGGATATAAATCATTTATCGAGATTGTTTTAGACAGTCTGAATTTTTCTTGCTGTTTCACAGTACACAAATACAGAGCTACCAATGGTACCAGCAATATATTTGATTTCAGACCCATCTCTGCAGACACACAGTTATGTTACATGTATCAAAGCATCCCTAAAGAACATAGGAAATTTTCTGGTACATCTGGTAAGATGGAGTATAATGTAACAAGAATTTTAACAAAGATTTATCAAAGCCCGCTTGAAGTAAGCAATCTTCCAGAACCAGATTTGTTGTTCATGTTTTCCATTGGCAACCAAGACAGACATTATGTAGAGGAAGGGGAAAAAAATGAGGACGAAAGACAGAATGGCTAGTGCTATCACATCCTAGGTCACTGATTCAAGACGTTTTCGTGCAGAGAAGTTGCTTGCCTGCTAAAACCTAGCTATGCAGTCCTTGATCTCTAGTATCAAAGCTGAATGAATCAGGTAAACTGATATTTTTAAGCCAGTTTTCCCATAAACTACCTACATCTACTGGTCTAACTATTTTAATTCTCTGAACCGGCTCTGTCTTAAGGAAGTCTTAAAATCCCTTTTTAAACATAAAACAACAACAAAACAAAAAGTTCAAGGTAGCTACAATATCTCAGTTGATTACCACCAGGCCATAAAGCTAACATCTTCTCACCTCCAACTACTTTTTAGATTTCTAATGTTTGAAGGAAAGTCTTTTTTTAAAGCCCCATTCTCCTCCCATTTTGGGTCAAGACAGCCCAAACTTATACAATTTCTACTGGACTCATCCTCACTACCTCTGTAACTGCTGTTTGATGTCAGCATGCTCCCTTCCAATTTCCCCGGGCAGCATTTGTGTTGATCTATTTCCTTATTTTTCCTATGCTCCATCTTTCTTTCCAAACCTTACGGTAAGCCACAAAACACCATGTATGTAGCAATGCCAAAGCTTTGTATATTCTCACAGGTAACAAAATAGGCATATACTAACATCAAACCTCTTTTAAAGACATGGCAGAATATTTTGCCGTTATATTGATCTAACTGGTCAAAACTACTCAGTAGACTATGATGTAATTGAACACAAACTACTAAAATCCTGAGTATTTAAGGCCCCTTCCGTAGCAACTGCAAATATCCCAGCAACATAACATGCAAAATTCTTACCAGAGTAAGTAACCGCTGTAGTACTGTACGTCGCACTTTGAGTATAGGATGGAACAACAGTAGCTGCAGCTGCTACTGGCTGCACAGTAGAGGATACCGGATATATAGAAAACGTAGTTGTTGCTGGACTTGGGGTTGCAGGTTTTATAGCTGTCACTTGCCGGGTTTGCTGGGCTTGGGTATACTGAGTTGCCCCTTGGCTATATCCTGCTTTTGGAGCTAATTAGGATACAAAATAAAAGTGTACAAACATTGATATGTTTTAGCTGAGTGAAATGCAAACTTAACGATATGCTGGGGAATAAACACGTAACAAGTAGGTTTTGGTTTGGGGTGTTTCTTTTTTGTTTGTTTGACTGGTTTGGGGTTTTTTGTGTTGTGTTTTGGTGGGTTTTTTTACAGTCATGATTACTCACTGTGTACTACAGTAACTGTTTAATTATGTCACAGCTCACACTAGTAAGCCTCCGATTTATTTATTTAACTGTGGGGCCATGTTTTTAAACAACTTTCTCATTCGTTTTACTAGAGCACCCTAAACCAAAGTACACTGAATTTCCTATTATTTCTAAATGAAGTAAAAAAGGTAAATAGCATTTATGCTTTGCAGCAATCATGATACCAATCATTAACTATTTACATTAAGTAACTAAAGAATTGAAAAAGAGTCTTTCTAATCAAGTTATCATCTGACCCCACTTACTGACTATTTGAACCCACTTAACAAGGTTTCTAGACAAATAACAAGACTGCCTAGAAGTTTTGGGTGTATTTAATAATAATCTAAACCTCAGAGATTACTTACGGCAACGTCACAATAATGTTCAAGTTATAGGTTCAGTAATTTTTTCTACACATTCATAGAGATTACATGACAAAACTAAATTTAAAAAAAATCTGGATAATGTGAAATATTCAAAAACCTGATTTTAAGGTACTACAGTACACAGGCTGTGTATAAGACAGCAGTTTGAATCATGCCACGTACCTGTCTGGTAATATGATTCAGCTACTGAAGGTTGAGGCTGGGCAGCAGCAGCCACAGCTGCTGCAGTCGCTGTTGGCTGTTGATAGTACTGTTTGCTGTCATATGCTACAGCTGGGGCAGTAGATCGAACATAAGAATAGGAATCCTGAACATTAGAAAAAAGAAAAAAAAAAGTAAATTTCTCCTTTAATTATAGATCTAGAGTAATAAAAGTCATTCACAGAGTCAGAGAAATTATGTATTTTTTTAAATCTACTTTAGCAGACCAGAGGAAATGTTTACTGATATGGTATAGGCAAATTAATGCATTAAAGAAATTAAATTTATGTTTACAGATACTTCAGGCCTGAAAACAACCCTGACGGTCTTTTTCAGACTTAACAAAGCAATTAATCTCATGCTGTTAAAACACTTTTCTTAACAAATTATTTTTGTTATTGAAAGCAACTACTCTAACTTGTTTTTCATAATGACTGTATCAGATTACATTTCAGTAAAATACTAAGCGAAAAAACACCACCGATCTGCACAAAACATGAATTTCTACAAACCACAACAAATTCGCAGGCTTACAAACATGACCCTATATTGGCTTTAAAAATCTTACCACTAACAAGACTTTTCCTGGTTACAGTTTTTAGAAAATGAAAGCGATACTTTTAAAGCCTTCTTTACTTGTTAGTGTATCAACTAGTCCATTAGGGAAGCTATCTACTCTACAATGGCAAGGCAAGTAGCCCATTCAACACCTCTAGAGAACCCAGGAGATGGTTAGTAAGCTTAGAAGTGGAGGGCTAGGAAGCCACTTTATATACGTACATATATTCTCTCATCATCACCATATTTACAGTAAAGCATAACGAGTTGATCAACTGAGGGGTAGCAAGGCATGAACTACTATAGCTGAAAGGTACTAATGCATAAAAATTCTTTTTACTTCCAAGAAATATAACTATCAAATCTCTTTTCCATCCAACGTGCGTAAACTGGAATTATTTTTATTTAGTTCAGGGGACTCTCTTTTCTGTCCAAATGCATCTAATAGCTGACCTCATGAGTACACTACTGGGAAGCATCCGACGTTACAATTCATTACCATATGTAACAAATTTTAAAAGATGTACAGAAGAAGCAGCAATAGTACAGTCCTTTTAAACAAACCAAAATACTAGTCAGAATCCAGCCAATGCCTTGATAATTTTCATACTAAAATGTTAAAAAATTATTACAAGAGACTTACTATTTCAACGTCCAAAATGAAAACAGATAAACGGTTCCCTTTTGTAGAAGGCTGCAGCCACACAAGGTTAGGCAGCGATCTCAAAAAGGGTACCCAAAAACTATCCAAATGGTAGTTCCTCTCCTGGGACAATCTTCTATCCTCATATGTTTGGTACCAGAACCTCTGTGGCACCCAGGAATCTGACAAGGGAACTATTTCTCCCTTCACTGAAAATTTTTTTGGAACAGTTTTTTCCACTCCATCAGTTCCAGGACCCAGTTTACTGCATGCCACTCGAACATTTATGAAAGCTGAGACAACACAGTAGTAGTCTTTTTAGCAGCAGTTTCACAAAATCACTTTGAGGTAAACATCAGATCATTGCTCATTGTGTGAACATTTTCGGCACCCACCTGGTAATTCTGTGTAGTGACAGGAGGAGGTGGTGGTGGAGCTTCTTGTTGCCTCTGCGCATAACCATAATCTGTAGCTGTGTGTGCTGTAGGGTAGCCTCCATAAGCAGCAGCTGTTGCGGCAGCTGCAACAGCTACTGGAGCAGGCCTGGCTACTGCAACTGTGGCTGCTGCGGGAGCATAAGCTGCCGTAACGGTGTGTGCAGCGACTGGTGCCTGGTGGACGGTGTAGCTAGCAACCGTAGTTGGATGGGAATAGGCTACACCCGAAGCTGGCTGCTGGCTATGTTGGAAAAAGGCAGTAAGTAAATAATTAGATTAATTCAACATACAAAGCTAATGCCTACATATTTCAAAATCACAGATTTGATTAATACTTGTCTGTTCTACAAGCAGACCTGGAGCAGGTATCTACACACACACTTTAATGCCTTTTCTCACCTCTCTTCCACCCCAATTAAAAAGGATGTATCATTTTGAAGTTTCTGTGGATGCAGACATATTGTGCAGGTGAGGACTTTCTTAGCAAAGGGGGACCTTTGTGTTGGGTTTTTTTGAGCAGTGGAAGACAAGTCTTTCATTCAAAATAATACACAAGTCTTAAACTGTTGTATTTTCATTACCAAGAAGTTTTTAAATGCTTTAATAGTTCTTCAATAAAAATTACATACCTGTCAAACTAAGGAAAACACTACATTTCTGTGAGAGCTCATTACTGACCTGCATTTGCACCAAGTTTTCCAATAAACCATATTAAAGTAATGAAGTTTTAAAGACTTACAAGAAAATTAGCTCAGGATCATAGAACAGCTGGGGCTGGAAGGGACCTCACAGACCATCCAGTCCCAACCCCCCTGCCATGAGCAGGGACACCCTCCACCAGACCAGGTTGCTCCAAGCCTCATCCAGCCTGGCCTTGAACACTTCCAGGGACGGGGCACCCACAGCTTCTCTGGGCAACCTGTCCCACTGCCCCACCATCCTCTCCGGGAAGAATTTATTTGTTTGTTTGTTTGTTTGTTTTTAAAGGCAGAGGCACTTTAAATACACAACTCTAGTGGGTGACTTCTCCCACGGAAGTTTAGAATTATAAAAGCTGGGCCCACTCGCTTATACAGAAGTCCACAGCCTCACAGCATGAAGCGTGAAGAGACAGTCAGGTCGACCTGTCAGACTGCCACTGGAACTCTGGCAATCTCCCAGGCACATGCTGAGATTAATCTGCCTCTAATATTTGCAGGTAGGACATTAATATGTGGCTGTTTACTAAGAATAAGTAAATATTAACAGCAGAAGCAAAAAATGACAGCTTCAAAGGTTTCATTATTTGAACAGAAACTAATATTATTGTACTATTTCAATGTGTAACTGTGCATTATGATTAGATGCTTAGAACAGTGTTTTTGATTTTTTAAACAAATAAAGTGAACCGGACAAAATATCACTACCTGGAACAATGATATGAAGCAGGGATTGAATATGATTCTGAACTTTTTACTACACTTCCTGCATTGTTGTTCAATAATTTTTAAGAATTGCTATAGGATTTCAAATCTCTATAGCACTATTAAAAGATAATTCAAAACCAACTCCATGCCTACCAAGCAGGCAGCATCCCCCATGTTTCAGAAGAAAATACAAAAATGGAATCTCACTTGAAGCAAACATAGGGGCACAATGGAAATGCAGTATAGTTATGCTCAAAACCAAGAGGAACAAGTTACAATATTTTTTGGTAAAGACTGCAATATTATCTCTGACATATCTACCAGAAACAAAGCACTTTTTAACTATACATACATACACATTTTTGCAAAAGACATTTTCATTACTCCCTTATGTTTAGGAATTTTTATTTATTTTAGAAAAAAATGTAATTATAATTGCAGCAGAACACAGTAACTTCTTTATATTGAAAAAAAAGAAAGACAAAAACCCACCAAAAACCCAAGCAAACAAACAAACAAACCCCAAACACACAAAAAAACCCCCCCACCAAACCCAAAACACCCCACCCCACATCATTCTTACAGTAGAAACAGAGGAAGTTTTATTAGTATTGGATTTCCACGCCTGGATTCCACTCTCTTCCCATTGTAGGCCCCTGGCTGCTTAAAAGACCATTTGCATTCCATCCAAATTCAATTCAGCTGTGAGTTGTACTCACAATTATGTTTCATTTTATGTACTATTTCTTAGGATAACAGTAGAAGGGAAAAGACCTAAAACACTGGGGTGTAGCTCCCACCACTACATGAAACAATTCCTCCTACTTGACATGCATAGGAGGATTCTCTGTTTTGTCAGTTTAAGGTGAGAAATCAGACTCCACCAAAAGATTCAGGAAGACTATTTTATGACGGTAAAAGTGAATGACAATCTATAAAATCAGTCTTCATTCCCTACATAACTAACAGTACAGAAATGTAAAATATTCACAAATTCTGAGTTAGTTACCATTATCATACATATCTACTACAACCACATCAAATGGAGAAAACAGACAGCAGACTGTTTTAACTCAGACTGCAGCTGAACACATCAACAGTCCAATACTGCCAACAAGGAAAGTCTTATTCCATCTGATGCCCGGCTTTTATTCTTCCCTCCTCCTATGCACCAAACCTGGCTATGCCATCCTATTCCATCCATGGTGCCAGTTCTGCTACATGTCAAGCTATTCAGTGCACCAATTTAATTCATTAATCTAGCATAAAACGACGAGAAATTTTTTTTTGGCTGGACTTGTTTTCTAACATGGTAGAAATATTAGAAACACTGGAGCTTACAAAACAAGTCTGCTGAGTGCCAGAACCCACGTAAATTATACATAGGGAAACAGGGAAAAAAATGGGAGGAGGAGAAAGAACAGGAACTTGTCCAGGAAGTATTAACTTGGCTCTTCCAAGTTTCATGTAACAGTGCTTAACTTTGGATTACAGAACAGAATTCAGTGCTCACAACACACTGTGAAGTAAGAGTACCTGTCAGTTTATCAAAGAAAATGCTTTTGTTGTCAGAATATATATGATTAAAGCTACCCCACAGCTCTCAGAATTTAACAGTGTGAAGAGATGATGACCATTTTCAGCAGGACTGTTAACAAGACTGTGGTACAGACAGTTTCATTTCTTCTGTTTTGAAATTTCTTGTCATGGTATAGAATTAACAGCCCAATCATTTGATTTCCAAGGCTAGTACAGTTCTATGACCATGTTTACTTTAGCAAACCTGTTCCCCTTGCTTCTGCAACATCATGCAGAGCTAGTGATCGAGTTTGCAAGACTGCAAGAAAAATATTCCAGAATTAACTGCTTATTCCCTTTTAAAAGTTATTTTACATTATGTTACAGTAATTCACGGTGACATCTTTTCTAAATTTATGACATTCCTTTTTTCTCCCATGGCCTTACTGAAAATCTTTAAACATTATGATGACCAGACATATTTATGCAATTAATTTACGTTAAATTTTTTGTGCCAACTTCTCCAATTAACTTTAATTGTGAGTTTTTATCCTTGTTTGGTGATTAGTGCCTCATCACACTTGCAGAGATGAACTTAACTCCTAGATTATTTTGCCAGATCCCTATTCAACTGATCTTTCTTGCAGCTCATCTGTGACCTATCCTAGTATTATCTACTCTTCCTTCTTGACTACAGATGGCAAGAACCACAGGCATCATTTCAGATGAAGTTTCAGCTCTGCTACCCACTCTGCTCCAAACGGCACTTCCTTTCCCAACAGTCTAGCTTCCTTACAGCAGCTTCTTGTAAAGTTACCTGTGTATTGACAATATTTTCCTTGCATCAAATATCATGACATCCCATATTAAGATAAATACTAAGACTCAGAATCAATCCACTGCAATTGTTCCTGTTTGATAATCAGTCTTCTAATTCTACTACTCACATTTAGCAGCTCCTTGTCTACAATTCTTTCACAAATCCAAAACTTCAGTAATAATTTTCCATACTGCATCACACCAAGTATTTCAACTCAGTCCCAGTAAATAAGACTCTAAAAGATTTAGGCACGTTATGAAGTTATTAGATCAACAATGAAATGAGTGTATTAGATGAGCTAAGGTAACAAACCACCTGCATGCTCTTCACCACAACTAAGTCATTCATTCATTTTAGCTTAATTCCCCGACACTGGGAAAAAGCTGAACCAAATTCTATGGGCCAAGGACATGCAAACAGCTACTACAGCCCAAGTGACAGAGAAGATAAACCGCTGACCTGCTAACTTAGCGAGTTTCTTTGTAAATCAATTTTCCTCTTCCCTCCAAATAGATTTTAATATCCTTATTAGCATCTTTGAGTTCAAGGAATTCCAGCTCCTTTATATGAAAACATATGTAGTCTAATTGGCTGGAGCCCCTCTGACATGGGGACAGGCTGGGAGAGTTGGGGTTGTTCAGCCTGGAGAAGAGAAGGCTCCGGGGAGACCTTACAGCACCTTCCAGTGCCTGAAGGGAATGACAAGAAAGCTGGGGGGGACTTTTTACAAGGGCGTGTAGTGACAGGACAAGGGGTAATGGGTTTAAATTAAAAGCAGGGACACTTCGACTGGATAGCAGAAAGAAATTCATCCCAGAGAGGGTGGTGAGGCACTGTAACAGGTTGCCCCGAGAAGCTGTGGATGCCCCATCCCTGGCTGTCTTCAAGGCCAGTCTGGATAAGGCTTTGAGCAACCTGGTCTAGTGGAGGGTGTCCCTGCCCGTGGTGGGGGTCTTGGAACTGGATGGTCTGTAAGGGCCCTTCCAGCCTAAATCATTCAGTGATTCTATAATTATTAATTAGGTGAATGTTAAAAATCACAAAATAATTTAAGTTGAAAGGAAGATGTGGCGGTCATCTGTTCTAACCCCGTGCTCAAAGCACAGCTGATTTCGAAGTTACATTAGGTTTCGCAGGGCTTTGTCCAGTCAGGTTCCAATCATCTCCAAGAACAGATATGCAAAACTGCTCTAGAGAACTGTTTGAGCAGCATGTCAAGATTTTTTTCCTTAGTTTATAAAAGCTTCAGTTTCAAAAGCAAACAAGTTATAGACCAGTATTTATGTAAGGCAAACACAGTTTGTGACCATTCAATTTAATGTAACTTCCTATTACAATTCTTACAGTGTTTTAATTTACTATCAAAAGAAATCTAATTCTTTGACTTAAGAAGTTATGGGTGAAGGACCTGGCAGCTTTAAATCATACTTCCCTGTATTGCTATCTCTGCCAGAAATTTTCATTCAAAAAGAATATATTTTATTCACACCACACGCATTTCTTTAGCTGATCCTAATAATACCAGTGCTTCTGCACCAAGCTGACTTTAATGTCTGTTTTGTAGGGAAAAACACACATTCTTCAATATTCATCTTCCAGCTTTCTATTTGACTGCATCTTCACTATCACAGCCAAAGCCAGTTTACAGTCCGCATGTTGCACCCAATTGTTCTGCTTCAGATTCTATAGTTTCAGTCAATTACAGAAGGCTGTTTCCAGCACCTGACCTAATGTGTTGTGTCTCCTTACATGCCCTTAACTGCTACATGCATATCCCTACTTTCACTTGGTCTTTGCTTCCTCCTCCCTAATAAGCATGCTTCTAATCAGGTTTTGCACCCAGTGTATATCTGGCTTGCTCTCATCTCATCCTAAAGTAACTTCAAGACTGACAGAACTAATTCTTTATTAACAATTTATGTATTACAGTGCATGAGAAAAAATATTTTCATAAAACACCTTTGACTCAAATCTTTGAATAACACCTAATTTCTACTGACATTAATGATGGGAAATACTAATCTTTCTGACGTATTAGCATCAGAGTGTTACATATCATGAAATACCACTATGGTATTACACCTCCTAAATAAGACTAACTACAGTGAGCTGTGACCATGTCTCTTTGTCCACACTAATCTCCAGTTTCATGTCAATCTGATTTTCTGGGGGGTGAGAGGCCATACTGGCTCACAAACTTGCAGAACTCGCCCCAGAACAAAGGCCACAGCAAAACCAGGCCTTGTCCACGTTGTTGTCTGGTGTATGAAACTCCTTTCATGAAGTGAAAGTACATTTTGCCAAGATAGGTGTGTGTTTTGCCCTAGCACATTGCAGGGTGCACTTAAGACTAATACTGCAGCTGCTTTCATGACAGCAACATTTGCTCTGTACACTGTGATCCTGAAACAGTGTAACTTGTACAATCTTTTTCCCATTTGCAGTCTCCACTCCAAAACACTCAGGCAAAGATTGATGAAGATCTCCCTGCTCAATTCTATACCACAAAATTCATTAAGCTATAGTATAGCTTTAAAAAAAAAGTGTAATTCTAAGTAGATACTTAGCCAGGAAAATTCCAGCCTGAACACTTATATTTGTCCAAGCTGTAGTAAACACCAGCAACAAAAAGTTCTCAGAAGATATTAGCCCCCACTACCTCCATATCAATTATCAGAAGAACTAGATTAATTTTGTATCTCTGATGGAAATCTTTATTCCACTTGTCAAAAACCAGCGTATTCAAGAAGCAATTGAAAACCTTTTCTGAACTGCACAAAGATCTTCAACATGGAAACCAGTATGATTTTTTATACAGAAAAAGAAATACAGACTTCCAAAGAGGAAAAAAGCTGTCAGCACACTTAAAATTATTAAGACAGAAGCTGGCTAGGAGGCAGAAATTGCTGATCAATAGCAATTAATGAAGTATTGACATTCACCTAGCAAAACAGAGTTCTCCAGTTACAAAACCACACAGTTTTGTCTAACTTAAATAGCTATATAATACAGGTTTGACAAAAAAGGCTCAGATGAGAACTTGTGTTATAACTATTAGATCTAATATAGCAGAACTCTAATTTTTTAGTTACTTTCATATAGCAGCACTGACAGAATGTCTGGATTTCCTGTGAAATACCAGGCCAACAATGACAGAGAATTAGAAGCAAATAAGAAACAAATACTGAATTCTCTTCTGTATAACACTTGGCTTGTGTCCTTTTCCATTTCCAGTTGTTGGCCTTTTCCAGTAAAAAAATTGTTGAGGCTTATTTTTGTTAAAAAGTAAATTGAAAATAGGAAGCTTCATTTATTTTTTGCACATTAATAATATCAAGGA
This sequence comes from Rhynochetos jubatus, assembly GCA_027574665.1. Lineage (NCBI taxonomy): Eukaryota > Metazoa > Chordata > Aves > Eurypygiformes > Rhynochetidae > Rhynochetos > Rhynochetos jubatus. The sequence goes on along the minus strand of CM050690.1, from coordinate 72,292,502 downwards.
AATACAGCACTTTGATATAATGCTATCTACCTTGCCAGGTAATAACTTCAGATGATTTAAGACTGTAAGATATTTCATTTTCCATAGTAAGGCATTTGTGGAGTAAGTCATGCATTAAGAAACTTAATAAGGTATCTATGGCAATTACTGCCGGAGGAATACACTTTCAGGAAAGCGCAGCCTATTTCCATATAAGACACATGGCACATAAAAGGTATATATAGCAAGAAATCATATAGAAGGTTTCCTACAAGCCTTGCTTCTCATCACACTGACTGATTTAATTAAAAAAAAAAAAAAAATTGTACTTCATGTGCATGTGAGTAAGAAAAAAATGCTGATCTCCAGTGCATCTCAGTACTAACAACACCCCCACACACACGTTAATGCCGTTGCTATTCCAGCTTCCTTTAGGACAGCAAACCCTGAAAACTCTCTTCTTAGAGGCAAATAACACCTTTTTTTGTTTGTTTGTTTTCCGAAGAATGCTATTTTGATACAGAGTTAAGAGCAGGACTAAAACCAATTTTGTCGCTAACCAAACTACTAGCTTTCTCAGAAATTACAACTCCTAGAACATGTTTCTTGCACATTTAAAGAAGTGATTTTCAGGCCAGCTATAGCACAACATTTAAGCTACTCTTAAAATATTTTTTTAAGCTATAAATACCATGAACTAAAAAAACCCCACCACTAATTATGACTTATTTCTTCAATGGTAACTTTTAAGAACATTTGAACATTTTATCATTAAAGAAACCGTATTTGTTGAGACTTACTTCCAGATTTCTCAAAGTTTCACAGATTATTAATACCAGAATAACAAAAAAACACAGTTTTGCAGTTTTTCTTTTAGGGATATGAAGACTGAAACAAGTATGACCTAACTGTACAAAGCCTGAATGAGCACTACGGTCTGCTGCTTCTTCATCCTAACCTAGGAAAAGGCACTACTGAATAACTGGTCAGACGAAGTTTCAGGTGTGTTAGTGGAACACGGGCAAACTAAAAAGAAAATAAGAATAATTATTTAAAAAATAAATAAATAAAGTGAGGGTTTTTTTCTCCTAAGCACACTTGAGATTAAACAGCATAAAACGGTGAAATGAAGTATCACACTACAGTAACCTGTACTTTAGAAGCAAATCTACTTATGTTTTTCTGGACCCTGTACTCACTATGGGTACAAAATGTCAGTAGAGACTGAATATATCTTTTAAGATCTTTAATGAAAGAATTTATTACCTATTATTACAATTTGGTGAAGAGGACATTATTTGTAGTCACTAAGAATCCAAAGACAGGCCTGATGGCATGCAAATGTGCCATCCCCTCTTGAATTTTGTTACATTTCAGCAGCTCTTAGTAATGTATTCTATGGTTTAACTACATACAGCTTAAAAAAGACAGTTATTTGTAGCAATTTTGAGTTTCTCCTTCCTAGTTTCTAAAACCATCCTTGCATCATTCCATTACAAACAAAAAAAACTGACTGCTGTTAAGAGAGCTAAACCATACAGCATCCATAACTCATCTCAAGGATTATCCTCATATTTCCACAACACTCTTACTGCTTAGTTAACCTTCACAATTAGCTTCATGACCCGATTTAAATCCAATCACATTCTGCAATGTTTTCCTCACTGTCCATCACAACATATATGCAAGTGTCTGTAACAGTGATGCAAATACGTGCCGTCTATCTACCTCCCTTTACTCAGATGCTCACAATGGACAGCTCGTTGCCTATATGGCTTTCTTCATTATCACTGATTTTATTCAAGTCTAGTCAACAGCAATGTTCACAATCATAACACACAAGACAAAAAGAAATGAGCTTGAGGTGTTACTTCTGCCTGAAAAAGAAACAACTACTAACATTTACCCTGTCGAAATCACAGAATCAAAGAATGGCCAAGGCTGAGATTGGTAATGACCTCTGGGGGTCCAATCCCACTCAAGCAGGGCCACCTGGAGCCACTCAGCCAGGACCATGTCCAGGCAGCTTTGGAATGTATCCAAGGATGAGACTCCACAACTTCCCTGGGCAACCTGCGCCAGGGCTCAGCCGCCCTCACAGGAAAAGAAGGGTTATGATCTATCTTTTGGTTTGCACCCATTGCCTCTTTCCTGTCACTGGGCATCACTAAAAAGAGCCAGGCTCTGTCCCCTTTGCACTCTTTCTGCAGGTATTTACAGACATTAAGAAGAGCCCCTCAGCCTTCTCCTCTCCTGGCCAGACAGTCCCAGCTCTCACAGCCTTTCCTCACAAGAGAGATGCTGCAGTCCCTTCATCATCTTTGTTGGACTCTCCAGTATATCCACGTCTTTCTTGTGCTGGGGAGCCCAGAACTGGACACAGCACTCCAGGTGTGGCCTCACCAGCGCCGAGTTAGGAGGGGAAGGAGGGATCACCTCTCTTGACCTGCTGGCAGTGCTTTGGCTAATGCAGCCCAGGATGCTCTTCTCCGCCTTTGCTGCAAGGGCACATTGCTGGCTCGTGTTCAACACGGGTGTCTACCAGCACCCCCAGGTCCTTGTCTGCCAAGCTGCTTTCCAGCCGGGTGACCCCCGGCACGTACTGGTGCGAAGGCTTGTTCCTTCTCGGGTAACGAATTTTGCACTTCCCCTTCACAAATGTCCCATGTTGACCTTCGTGAGGTTCCTGTCAGCCCATTTCTCCAGCCCACTGAGGTCCCTGTGGATGTCGGTGCAACCCTCTGGCGTATCAGCCACTGCCCCCAGTTTTGTGTCATCAGCAAACTTGCTGAGGGTACACTCAGCCCCATCATCCAGACCATTAATGAAGTTGCTGAACAGAAAAATTGCTACAACTGGCAAGTTCTCAATAGAAGGAAAAAACTTCACTAGTATGGAAAATTCTATTTAGTTCTTAAATCATTCTCTATTTCCTGCCTTAAGCTACTACTTCGCTTTTCTAGTACCAACAATGCAACTACACTTTAACCTGACATTACTGCATTTTAGTAGCAGACAAGATTTTACACAAAATTTAACACCCAGAGTTAAGCCTACAACCATCAATCCATTTTGAGATTAAAACTACAAAGGACATAACTATACCATGAACAGAAAAGCTTCTCCAAGTCCTCGTTTTCTAAAGACACAGACCTGCTGCAAATTTCAACTAGTTGGCAGACTTCCCTCCTAAAAATGACAAAGGCTCCTCTGATTAGTGAAGCACCTTTCCTCCCCAATTACCTCCTCTGTCTCTGCACCATTAGTCAACTGCAATACTGGCATCCAGCCCATGTTAACAAATCCAGAGCCCCTTATTGCCTTTCTAACGTTGGCATACCTCCTTTGAGACTGGGACATCATTGATTTGAAAATAAGTCCATCAGAATCTTTTTACAAATAGCAGTAGCTTACTGGAGGCTTCCTGTGTACATTAAGTAAGCTAGAAGAGCACAGGTAGGGTAGCACTTAAGACTAACATTGGTTCAACAACAGATAATCAGCACCACACAGCTCTTATCATGTTCAATGAAGTCTTGCTAAAAATGGATATACTGTAAGATGTGATGCAACTCAAGATAGCGTGGGCATAAAATCCACAGAGAGAAGGAAACTGGAGGTTTTATACCATGATATAGGTACCTTCACTCTATGATAAAACATTACTTTCATTCCCCATGCATTTTAGAATGGTCTGCATATAACAATACTGTAAGATGAACAAATGTTTTTCTTAACGTAAGTCTAGTCGTACACTTTCAGTTCAAAAGTCCTACTCAGTATTGTACTTATCTTCCTGTTGCCAGCCGATATAAGTTTGAATTATGTTCAGTGACACTTTGAGCTTGGGATAGTAGGACATTATAGCCCTCATGTCTCTGAAAGGCTGAATACTTCTGCAACAAGTACCTAGTTGAAGAAGAAAGAAGTGGGGCAAACACTGAAGACAAAAGTAAATTAAAAGTACTAGCAAATGTAAAAAACCCACTCCAGCCCCAGAGTTCTCAATAGCCAACTTAACCATCCACAGCATTTCACCTTCTTTTGCTGTTCTGCACCAGCCTTGAATATCCTGTAGCATCGTGCACTGCACCTGAATTACAAACCAACTACAATTGCAAGACTTTACTTCCATATAGTTTCCTAGAAGACTACACCTTAACTTAAACTCACAGGTGCTGTGGTCTGCTTTGGACCTGAACTGCTGCAGTTGCCTTTATCTGTGAAGGCTCACCATATTTAGTAATACTCATGTTCCTTTAAGGCAATTCAAAGCTAAAAAAGCAGTCCTGACTACCCAAGAATCTCCCATCGGTGTCCTGTCTCATTAGAAAAGGGGCATGGTATGAATATCACTTAGATGAAAGTCAGACACTTAAAAGACTCTTTACCTACTTAACAGAAACCAAAATCTTAAGACAAGATTAATTAAACAAGACCACCACAATTCTCTGTCCAAACACTTCTCAATGACCCTACCTCTCCACCAGCATCCCCACATTTCAGTAAGTCAACTTTAGAATAGAAGGGTAACTGTGCCTTTCTCCAGTACCCAAACAAGAATGCTAGTATTTTTAACATGCGACAAGAGAAGCCAACAGTAGGTTGTTTCAAACCGAACAGACACACAGTGGTCCAGGTGACCTAGAGAGTACACGCACTCAAAGGGAAGAGGACTAGTATCACCAAATTCTGTATTTATTTCAAGCATCTAAATAGATGGATTAATGCAGTTATTTAAATAAGTAGCAGATGAAGTTTGCATCACATGCAGGTTTATAAACTTAAGCCTAATATCACCCCTAGCAGAAATCACGTATTGTAAAGGCTCTGCAATATTCAGAGAAATTTCCTGTATCAGTATTTGGATAATCTAATACTTCTCGCATTAAGTCATGATATTATTACCGGGTAGTGCACACAAAGAATTTTGAATGAGTGGACAGCAGGAAATTTTATGCAGCGACAGCACTGAAAGGAATAAAAATGCTTCTAATCCATTATTTATAGGTTTAAAGGGCACTTAGCTCTTTTGCTGGCTTTGATTAAATATGAAACGAATTAAGATTTTAAATGTGCTCTAGGAAAACTAGTATTTATGAACTAATAAACACAGACCACTTATTCCCTTTCTCACCTAGTCAATTCAGGGAACTACACTACTTACACTGTTACAACAGTAAACATGTTACCAACTCCTTCACACATTCTCATTAGCTGCCCAAATCCAAGATCTAACATCTGAGCAGCTACCAATCTGACCTTTGTAACTGCTTCAAATATGAGTATTTGAAGGTAGGACTATATGCCTGGGACAAATTTTGATTTATCACAGATTTTATAGAGATCCAGTTCAAGCCCCCCTGCCAGAGCAGGATCACCTAGAGTAGATCACACAGGAACAAGTCCAGGCAGCTTTGGAAAGTCTCCTGAGGAGAAGACTGCACCACCTCTCTGGGCAGCCTGTCCCAGTGCTCTGTTATCTCTGTTTGTGTGAAGGATGAGAGAGTACATAAATGACCCACCATGGTCACACAAAATACTATCTCAGGAGAACACAGTGATTCCTACGTCAGTAACAGCTTCATCATCCTTTCAGTTGTGATTTTAAGAAGCTATTTCATAGAATCACAGGATGGTTTAGGTTGAACGGGACCTTAAAGACCATCCAGTTCCAACCCCCCTGCCATGGGCAGGGACACCCTCCACTAGACCAGGTTGCTCCAAGCCTCATCCAGCCTGGCCTTGAACACTTCCAGGGACGGGGCATCCACAGCTTCTCTGGGCAACCTGTGCCAGTGCCTCACCACCCTCTACATGAAGAATTTCTTCTTGATGTCCAATCTAAATATCCCTTTTTTCAATTTAAACCCGTTACCCCTTGTCCTGTCACTACAGGCCCTTGTAAAAAGTCCTGCAACAATCTTGTAGGCCCCCTTCAGGTACTGGAAGGTGCTATAAGGTCTCCCTACAGCCTTCTCTTCTCCAGGCTGAACAACCCCAACTCTCCCAGCCTGTTGCTATAGCAGCACTGTTCCAGCCCTCAGAGCATCTCTGAAGCCTCCTCTGGACTTGCTCCAACAGTTCCATGTCCTTCTGATGTTGGGGGTCCCAGAGCTGGATGCAGAACTGCAGATAGGGTGTCACGAGAGCAGAGTAGAGGGGGAGAATCCCCTCCCTTGACCTGCTGGCCACGCTGCTCTGGATACAGCCCAGGATACGGTTGGCTTTCTGGGCTGCCAGCGCACACTGGCATTTCCTTGAACCTTTAGTTGCAATATGTTGCCCCTTCACTACTATCAATGCAAATTAGAGTATTTTCATTTTGAGAATCTGGAGTTCCAACAGCGTTGATACTGGTCTTCAACCAGTCTATAACACAATGCAGAAAACCTTCATTATAAGCACCTTCCAATTGTCACTTAGCTAGTACAGCAGACTGTCTGCTGAGTCCTCTGAGTGGCTGGACCAAAACTGCAGGAGCAGTGACTTTCCATTTGTGGACACTGAAATTCTAAGGGCTCAGCTGTATCAGCTTAATGTTCACAAGTCCATGGGGCCTGACGGGATTCACCCCACGTTACTGAAGTTGCTAATGGATGTTAATGGCAGGACCATTCTCCATCATCTACCAAAGGTCATGGGAGTCTGTGGAGGTCTGGAAACCAGCCAATATTACTCCAGTTTACAAAAAAGGGCATGAGTCAACACTGGCACAAGTACAGACTGGGAGAGGAGGGGCTGCCGAGCAGCCCTGCAGACAGGGATCTGGGGGTGCTGGTGGGCAGCGGCTCAACACCAGTCAGCAGCATCCCCTGGCAGCCAAGGGGGCAAACCGCGTCCCGGGGCCCATCACACACAGCACAACCAGCCGGGCAAGAGACCTGGTTATCCCACTGGATTCAGCGTCGGTGCGGCCTCACCTCCAGTGCTGGTGCAGCTCTGGCGCCTGGAATTTAAGAAGGATGTGAGGGTCTTTGGATGCCTCCAGAGGAGGGAAACAAAGCTGGTGCCAGGGCTGGAAGTCACGTCCTGTGCGGAGCGGCCGAGGGCTCTGGGCTTGTCTAGTTTGGAGCAAAGGAGGCTGAGGGGGAGAGGGAGGTGCTGGTCTCTTCTCCCTGCGATCCAGTGATAGGATGCATTGGAGTGGTTCAGCGCTTCATCAGGGGAGGAGCAGACTGGACATTAGCAGTAGTTCTTTGCTGGGAGGGTGGTCAAATGCTGAACAGGCTTCCTAGAGAGCTGACTGATGCCCCAGGCCTGTCGGTGCTTAAGAGGCATTTGGGCAGTGCCCTTAATAACATGCTTGAACTTCTGCTCAGCCCTGAAGTGGTCAGGCAGTTGGACCAGATGATCACTGTAGGACACTCCCCATTGAAACATTCTATTCTTTGAAATCATTTATCAGAAACTGTCTAGACTCTCTTCTTTCTGATGCAAAGTTCGTTTTTTGGGTTTTGGGGTTTTTTTTCCTGCATGTCTTCAGCTGAATATTTTTCATACTTCTGAGATATTCCAAGACAGATATGCATCCTAAGAAGAACTGCACAGATTTTTTTCACTTAGCTGAAATAAGTGCTGAAATCAACAGGATGCTGTATGGTATCATTTGGAAGGACTGAATGACATTCTTTTAAAGTGGCAGGCTAAAATTCTCCCAATACATCAGAATTTTTAAGTAATTTTGTCTAGAGAGAACCCCCAAAAATGTGACTAATAATGTGTTTACTATGAATATTTCAGTTATTTGCTATAAAAACTATAATACCAGGACTTCCAAATGGCATATATCAAAGAACCAAGGTCTTTAATTTCAAGCACCAGATTTGCCCTCCTAAAACAACTTGCTGTTTTGACAACTTTTTTAAAATCCATGGATTAATCCTGTGGCTAGAATTCTTTTTTTTGTGTGTGTGTGTGTGTGTGTGTGTGTGTGTGTGTGTGTGTGTGTGTGTGTGTGTATATTTATGATGCTCACCCATGTATTAACTACTCAGGCAAAGACCCCTCTGTTTATCCATTATTCTGGTTTCTAAGAATGCAAGAATTTTATTTTTCTGTAAACTGTTACTTCAAATACCATCAGGAGTCTTAGTAAAAGATTTAATATTGCAACAAGTCTTCTACCTTCTTCTTTTTGCCACACCATCTTTTTCTCAAATACACTGAAGTGCAGTATACATTTTGTAGCACTTTGTACACAAGCTACTAAGGACCTGGCAAGTCTGTTTGATGAAGGTGAGCTCCCTTTCAGACATTTTAAGTGACATCTGTGTTATCTGTTCAAAATATTCATTCTAATAAAAGGACTGCTTTAACACCGATTGCTGCGGCTCTTCACTTTCAGATGTGGTAAATATAAAAAACATTTATGGGATCTAGAGTCTTTTAGTGATAACAAATGAAATTGCTGTCACAAGTGCAAGGTGCTAAGAAAAAACCTTCTTTTGATCACTTCATTTTCTCAAGAATATATTTAGGATTAACTATGAAAATAAGTTTTGAACTTGAGCGTTATTCAATTACATGCTTTTATATTGCAATTCAAAAGGAAATTTCATATTACCTGTTCAGGTCTGTAAACCTAGAGACCTCGGCTTCACCATAAAAGGAATGCTAATTTAAAAAATTCATCTCCACTTCAAAACTGCAGACATATGGATCTCTGATTATTATTACTTAAATATAATTTGTTTACTTATCAGAAAAAGTAAAACCTATTTAGAAACTCCTTCATGCCCCATGATAGGTCCGTTTCAAATTTCACTGTAATTGCCAAGTAAAACATAAACATACTGTGGGCACCTGATCTTGAAAGAATTAGAGGACAAGCAAAGTTGAATTCTATCCTTTAACTATTCAGTACTGGAGTCAATTAAATTTAATCCACTTTACGTCCATTAAAAAAAAAATAGAACAGATAGTGAGTCATTTTAGAACATCCACAAAACTATATTCCTGAAACTATGTCAGGTATGCAATTTTTAATAGCTAGTTAACAGTAGCACACATCTGCATTCATTTGTTAATAAACCCCCATGCATTTGCTTTATTCTTCTGTTTTTCCCATTAACCAAGACTCAGGAATCAAGGAAGATCTTTATTACAGATTTATGAAAGGAGTAATGGAGATTCAAATGTGGATTTTAAGGTGCTACTCCAATACCAGCCAAAAATGTGAAGAAGCTCCTGATGGCATCTGTTTTTTTGCCAAATTAAGTAATGTGATTGCAGAAAACCTGATAATAGCTGCTACCATTTACTTTTTAACACCGATACACAATTTGGATACACAAAAACTCCAAAGGTACAAAGACTTACAGCAGCGTGTTTATGTAAGATATAGTTACAGGTCCCCGAGCTCCACCAGAAGACCTGCTCCTGGTCTTAGATATCAAAGCAGGAAATTTTTTTAAAAGGTGCCCGGCCTTATAAATACCTTCTCTACCATCTTAAGAGACATTAACTATAACATTGCTTCCATGGAATAAAGTCCCCTGGTTTTGCTGGTGCTTCAGTCCCCCATAGTCTGGATTGATATAATTCTAATATATATTAAAAAGGATTCCCTCCTCATACACCGACATAAGTGGGGGCAAAGGCTTGGGGAGCAAGCCTCATCCTCCCTGAAGCTGAAGGGCCGAGGGGTGGCAGACTGCAACTCGACGGTGGTATTGACTGCAAGTGGCCATTTTAATTTAAAGGCCTTGGGACCTGATGCTGCCGCCGATTCTCCTCCTCCGTGGTGCCCAGCTCCACCTCCCCGCCCTCACACCACTGGGGATACAGGGAGGTCCTTACCAGGAGGATACGAAAACACCCCCGCGGGCGGGGCAGATGAGCAGAAGGGTCCCAGGCACAACCATCGCGGAGAAGCGTGGTGCAGAAGAGGTCCCCGCACGGGGCGGGGGATGGGAGCGGTGCCGAGCCCTTAACCCGAGGGGGCGGGCAGATCCCGCTTAGGGACGGGGGCCCGGAGGCGGAGAGGGAGCTGCGGGCCCGGGCAGAAGGAGGGGCGGGGCAGGGCAAGGAGGGGTCGCGCTGCTTACCTATATTGGGCAGCAGCCCCGCTATGGGTGAATCCAAAGTAGTTGCCGGTGGCCATTTTGGCATCTTCTCCCAGCCGGCTGGGCACTGTGGCGACGATAACCAAGAGGCGGCGGCAGCAGCGGCCGTCGGGGCCATGACAGGAGGCCCGGCAGGAGGAGGGATAGGGGCGGGGGGGGGGAGGAAGAGAAGGGGACAGACAAGGGGCAGACAGAGCGCACGAGCGCCAGGTCAGACACGGCGCCTCAGGACCCTCTCCCCTCCATCCCCCGCCCCGCGCGCGGGCCGCATCCCCTCCCCCCTCCCCCCCGCGCGCACGGACACACATTCACACCCAGAGCCGTTACTTACCATAGGTGAACGAAACTACCGGGCATATGGGAATCATGAGTCCGAGCTGGCAGCGACAGCGGCAGCTAAACTCTCAACTCTCACCCCCCCCTCCCTCCTCGCCGCCGCGCTCGCTCCCTTCCCCCCACCCACCCACCTACGGCGACAACGGCGGAGCGCGACCGGGCCGGCCCCGTGCGCATGCGCGGGATGTGCGGGCGGGGGAGCCGCTGGGAGCTGTAGTTCGGGCCTGGCCACGCCCCCTATCCCGCCCGCAGGAGCGCGCTCTGAGTGCCGCGGGAGCCGCCGCCGCGCCTGGGGTGCGGGTCTTGCGGTGCGCAAGCGCGGGATGTGCAAAGGCTCTTGGGAGCCGTAGTGCCTCGTCCCTGAGGCGCAGGCGCGGTAGCGAGCCGCTGTGAGGGGGGCGCTCTCCCGCATCGCGAGCGCTGGCGCCTCAGCGCAGCCCTGCCCGTGGCCTGCTGTTGGCAGGCGCCGGTCCGTTTGTTATTCTTGCCTGCAAAGACACAGAGCACAGCAGAGGGTAGCCCCAGTAACAGAAATCCAGGTGAAGCGGGTCACCACCGCCTCTGACACGTGCTGGTGATAGAAACACCAGCTTTGTGTCTTTACAAAAGAAGCCTGTGCACACCCAGGCTCAAGACAAGGCACAAAAGAAGCCTGTGTGAACTCAGGCCCAAGAAAGACTGTCGAAACTACATGATCCCTTGAGTATGTTAAACCACCTGCACATCTGGAATATCGAAATGACAGGAATATCTTGAATGTGTCAAATGAACTTGTCTGGAATATCTTAGGCGGATGGGGAAGTCTGTACACTCGGAGTACCTCAGCCAACAGGGAAATGAGGAGGGTCTTTTGCGGTCGGGAAAGAAGGATAAAAGGGGGCCACGTCCCCCTGTAGATCGAGACACCCCACAGGAATATGTCTTGTGGAGTCTCCCTTTATTCGAATAAACTTTTATTATTATTTTTTTATAGGACTTCTCTGTTTCCTTTGAGAACGCTGACTCCTGGTAGCGTGATTTTCCCTACACTGGTGTTCATCCTCACGTGTCAGTATGTGCTGGGTTCAGTCAGGAAAGGGCTAACTCCCTTTACTCTGGTTGCCAGGGAACTCTGTTGCTGGACAGTAAGTGAAAACATTGAAAAGGCCTCAGCTGGTGCTGGGGATGGCCTGTACTGAACTCAAGGTCTTTTGTCCGCTTCGGATACTGTAGCTGACCCAGACTGACCAAGGAAGTATTTCATCCCATAGTACGTCATGTTCCGGGCTCTTGGGGTGGGGAAGGGGGTCCGGTGGCCATTGCTCTGCCCTTCTCTCTCCCCCTTACTCCCTTGCTCGTCTCTCTGGGCACTTGCTAACCCTCCTGCGTTTGCTGCTTTGCCAACTCCTGTGCTGGCTCATTCGTGTGGGAGCTGGTGGATTGTTTTGAGCTTTCTGGCTGTGTTATCAATGATAAGGTTCGCTCGGAATCCACTGCGTAGGCTCCCCGGCTCCGGCCTTCAGGCCGCGGCTCTTGGGCTGCGATCGCTCTCGGGCTGTGGGTCTCGGGCTCTCAACATCTGGGTGTGCATTGGTCAGTGGATGGTGGGAAATTGTATCATACTGTATATATTGTACCATATGTTTCATTTTCTACTATTTTAATTATTTATTATTAGTAGTATCTGTATATACTGATTTAGATTTAATTAGTAAATAGTTCTTATCTCAATTTTACGAGCTTCCTTATTTCTTTTTCCTCCGATTCTTCCCCTCCACTGGAGGAGGAGAGGGGGATTTGTGAGAGCGGCTTCGTGGTATTTTGCCAGTCGGAATTAAACCACGACACAGTATTCACTGGCTTTCCCACTCAAGCACATGGTAAGCCGAAGCCTGACGTACACAGCAGGTACCTAGGTCGCACTCTTGCAAGGCCATGGAGCTAGAAGGCAGCAGCTGCCGGTAGTGCATACGTGCAGAGGTCACAGCAAGACCTAGGACTTGCCTAAACTTGAAACCATTTTTAGATTCACCTGGACACCCACTGCACCACCTCAACCACACACATGAAGAGCAACATCGCTGTCGTTCGGCTAAAGCCGTGTGCGTGTTGTCTGGCCTGTCCCCAAGGTGCCACAGCTGATGGATGTCCACAGATTAAATCTGCAATAGTTCCCATGAGCTTATTGCACACGCAAGGTAAAGCCTCACCCATATCAAAGTTTCTAGGCACCAGCGGTCCATCAGATTGCTCCTTAAAACTGTTGGGCAGCATATTGCAGCGGTGTGGTAACCTCCCCTTCAAAGTGACTGCATTTGCAACTGTTCCACCTTCAGGCAACCCTTTCCTCCGAGCAGCAGTTGCTTCCCAAAGCTCTGAGCAAAGCAAAACTTAAATCCTTAAATACTTGCATCACATTTGTGTACTTTGTCTGTGCTATGATGTGCATTTTTGATAAAGTAACCAAGACTTACAAAACACTGCTGGATTAATTAAAAAGTGATCATTTTAGAAGTATTTGTTTCCTCTAAGCCACACCTACTCAAAACACCCCAGCTTGGGATCTCCCACAGGCCCCACAAAAGCATGGGTTTCCCTTATCCCACAGTACCTGCGGTCGTCTTAGGCAGTAAGACTCCAACAAAGATATTATTCTTCATAAAACACATGAGAAGAGGAAAGTAATTTCTCCTCTAAAGCTTACGTTATTGCGGCTGCATATGAAGTATAGCTACTTAAGATGCCAAACATCCTTGCCAATTCACTGAACATAGTTTATTGGTCATTATTATTAGTTTTAGGAACTATCTAGTACTGTATCTCTTGTTCTTCCTTATCCTAGTCAATTACAGTAGGTAAAGGAATGAACCTGTGATCTCTGCGATGCACTTTCACTCAAAATACATTTCTGTGAAGAAAGCTATTGAGTGAAGACAGTTAATTGATAATGCTTATACAAACAAAAGCCCTAATCCTGATGTTGTCTACTTCAGGAGTTGGCTCCACACAAATCTGCCATGACCCTTGCCATGAGAACCTCAGTGGACTCAGGATACATAAGTGAGAGATATTCGTACTCTCCCCTCCGCATTTTTATTGAAAATTGTTCATAATCGGACCACTAGATCATGCTGCTTGGACAAAAAGGAAATGGAAGTTTTCCTTGTTACACTGTCTTTCGCGTTTTTTTCAATTATAAACCTTCCAACATAGGGATAAATACACAGTGTTTATTACACATTTCATTGAAGATACAAGCGACTATGTAAACACACAGACATTCATACACCTTTTAACCATGTAGCACTAAACCTATACTTTGCAAGTGGCTAGGCCTGCAATTGCCTGTTCTTCCCTGAGGAGGTAAACCTGGAATGTTCCCTTGCTTTTCAAGCTTTGGCTCCACAAACTGAGGGGAAAGGGGAAAAAAAAAAAAAACCAAACAACAAAGTTTGCTTATTCACAATACAGATTTGTGTCTTAGGTTTCATAATTTTTTTCATCCCCGTATTTTCTAGTAGTTCTAATTCAAATATTCCACTCTGTATCTTGTGATTTCAGCCCGGCAGATGTCTGAGCATCAGCTCCCGTTCGGGAGCCCAATCCAGCTGCAGTTTCAGCAGAAGTTTCAGATTACTTTTCTGGTGAATTTTGCATGTTGAATCTTCAGTGCATACATCACTTTAAAAAGATTACAACATAGTGTATGAGAAGTCACACTTACTAAAAGTGTGACAAAAAAATATGATCAAGAAGGTTTCCCATTTTCTTGGAAGAAATGGAAACAGCAACAACCCAGTGGTGTTATACAAGTCTCTCCCTCAGCAGTTTCCTAATAAGAACCTGATGCTTCCTGGTGACTTGGTGAGCCATTACATAACATCTATTTATGTTACTACTGGCTGCTAGGATCAGATTTGTTGTCTATACTTAAAAAAACCTCAGTGGGTTATAAAACAAGATTGCATCTCTGTAAGACACGTATCAGATTTGCTTCAAAATGAAACAGTAATAAATTCAGATTACATCCTTTAGTGTATTTTGAATTTTATCAATTTCTATATCCTTAACTGGAAGGAAAACAAATGGAGTGATAAAACGTAAATCATGCAGCAGTAGGAGAAAAGCTTTAGTGAAACATCCAAAATGTATTTTAAATAGGAAAAAGAAACTTCTCCATCTCTGTTCCTATTAAGATGACAGAACAACAGCCAAGAATTACAAGAATGAAAACATATACTGGAATGACCAACTTTAATTTGGGATTGAATAAGTACAGCTACTCTATTTGTGCAAAGTTCAATGCATCTAAAAATATCACAGACAAAAAGGGCAAGCTAGCATTGAGAAAAACAAATCTTTGACCCTCATTTCATCTATATGAAAGAAAATCTCCAAAATACGGTGAGAAGAAGAAACCCCGGTATAACATGCAGTGTCATCAATCCTACTGTTCTACTTTAATGTCCAAGATGTATGTCGCTGCTGCTACCAGGCCCGCTTTTGGCAGGCCTTTGTGCCCTGACCAGAGGGCAGGGCAAACGCAGCAGAGGATTCAAGCTCTCCTACAGGGTGGAGTACAGACCACATTAAAAAGAGCCACACTTTTGTTTCCTGAAAAGGTAACTTGATACTTACTGCTCTCTTTGTAAAAGCCCTAGATGGGAAAAGGTTTAAAATTAGTATAAGGAATCCAATTGTGCCAGTTTTAGTCAGGACAGGGTTAATTTTCTTCACAGCTGCTGGTATGAGGCTGGTTTGGATTTGCCCTGAGTACTGGTAACACTGGTGGTTTTCGTTGTTGCTAAGGAGTGTTTGTACCACGTCAATGACTTCTTCAGCTTCTGATGCTGCACCTGTGTTCCCAACTTTCTCACTACAAGCAGCAGGGACAGGAGGGGTGGGGAGAACACGGGGACAGGACAACACACACGACACAGTTCAGCTACTCCAAACTGGCCAAAGGAGTATTTCATTCCACAGCATGTCATGCTTAGGGTATAAGCCTGGAGTGGGCTGGGGGGAACCATAGCTTGTTTGTTTAGCTCATTTGCTTGCTTGTTTAGCTTATTTTTTCATGCATTTATTAATGAGTTGGTGGATCAGTTCACTTCCTTGGTTGCTTTCTCGCTCAGACTCTGTTGCAAGTGCCTTCGGGCTCTGTCTCTCACTACTCACGACCTGGCTGTGCATCCGTCAGCGGGTGGCAAGCAATTGTATCACGTGTTTTATTTTCTATTATTTTAATTATTTGTTATTACTAGTATTGTTAATATTACTAGTATCACTATAATATTCATTTATATTCAATTATTAAATCATTCTTATCTCAATCCACGAGCTTCCTTGTCTTTTCCTCCAACTCTCCTCATCCACTGGAGGAGGGGGGAGGTGAGCAAGTGGCTCTGTGGTACTTGATGGCTAGCTGAGGTTAAACCATGACACCAACGCTATCTTCTCACCTGGAAATTATTTCAGATAGCTACACAGAGACAAGACATTTGTCAGCTTATCAACCTTTTTACTTTAAAGAGAAATTACATTTTTTTAAGCAGTGAAGACAAAGACCAGATGTTTTCACCAAGGTTTTAAGTAATTAAAGCCAGAAAGTGTTGCCTTTTAGCAACAGGTATCCTCAACAAGCCTGATATTTGTGCAGTGGTGATTGATAGTTACTATCAGACATTAAACAGTGACCATAACAACAGAAGGGTTAATAAAGTTATCTATTAAACAACAAATGGAAGTTATTGGTGTTTAGAACGTCAAATTGCAACATAAAAAAGTCACTGCCCAAGCATGACACAAAATTATGAAAGCGTTAATGCAAACTCAAATTACACGGCATAAGCACAGAAGAAACAAAATGCTTACAGTACACAAGCAAACATACTGCCTAGCAATATCCCTTGCTCTTTCTTTTCTGATGCTTTAATATAATTAGTGTCCATACTATAGGCTAACCTTGCCCTCCTGAGATGATTTCTTCATCCACCTTTTAAAGCAGTAAGTATGCTTTAATGCTAAAACTTTCAAGAGCCATCCTTCATTCTGCTTGGCCCAAAATATGTTTCCTACCAGCTCTACTATTTGTGACTAGAGGAGTCAACAAGTGCTGTTATTAATTGTTCTGTGACCAAAAGCATTAGCCTGTATTTTTCAGCATTTCCATTCAAAACTGCAAGCTAAAATTTCTCTTTGAAGAAAGAGCTAATGCTTCAACATTCTTCTCAGCCAAAAACATGTGTGATATGAAATGAGGCAATCGGGCAGTAACTAGAAGAATTTAAGCCCTTTTAAGGCAACTGCAGAAGGGAAGTGTCTGATGAGGGAACAAAGTCCTTAAAAAAATCTATTTGAAGAGCTCAGAAAGGGAACTGTACCCCTTGGGGGGGATAGATGGCTCATTCATAGGGTAACAGAATAAATTTGCCTTGGAAAAATTAAGGCTCCTTCCACACTTTTCTAAAGCCAGCATCTGTTCTTAGCATGTTCTTCTTTTTAAACAGAATAAAATATACTAAGGGTAGTTTACCAAAAAGCTCAAACAGACACTATACTCAACAACCAGAATAATTCTCAAAGAAACCTATCATGAGTGAAAAACAAAACATGAAATCCCCAGTTGCAGCGAACAATCCCTTTCGCACAGTGACCTGTTATTTGTGAATTCAGCTGAGAAAATAAACTAGGTCCTTGCTTTGGAGGAAATGCTGCATATGGGAAAAGTTAAGTCACTAAGAGCCAGAAGAAAAAGCTTTTTCTTTTAGTCATTTTGATTGATTTCAAAGCTGAGGAACTTGATTAAGAGTGCATAAAGAATTGTTGATTTGAATGTGATGGTCCTAAAACCTTAGCAATCTTCGTGTGCCAGGTGTTGACCTGTAAGAAAGCAAAACAGATGGGGATTACAGAGGCCTGAACTTCCATTACTATTCTAATATGAAAAATTAGTAAAAGTCCTTAACAGAACAGCTATGTTTTTTCAAATTAATATTTCACACATGGAGACTATCCTGTGTAGACTAAGTTCGTTGTGGTATCGTTTTTTGGCTTCGTTTGCTTGTGTTTGTTTGTTGCTGGAGTTAAGCAGTAAGTATTAAAAGTATTATCTGTTCATCCTCCACAACTATATGGCTTGACAAGCCTGATACTTGCGCAGTGGTGATAGTTACTATATTTGCCTGCATGTGATTTAATGCGCTTTGATTCTGTATAAACAACCATAGTTTTACTTTCCAAAGGTCAGGCATGTAGTAAGAACCGTGTATTTTTCTATTTTTCTTTCTGTTTTGCAAGATACATGACAATATGCAAGAGCCCATTTCCAATAATTATTTAAAAGCATGCACTTCCAATTTCTGATATTAACTTTCTCTTTTCCTGCTATTTAAGTGCAAAGTGAAAAACTGGCTCTCACACTGAGCCAGTTTACCTCAATTCATGGTGAGGGCTGTACAGACCTCATGGATCACGCTTGTAATAACCTCTTCACCCACTTCCCTGAAGTATTTTTTCAGAAATATTTACAAGGCCAAGGGCAAGGTCCTGCACCTAGGTCGGGGCAATCCCAAGCACAAGGACAGGCTGGGTGGAGAATGGATCGAGGGCAGCCCTGAGGAGAAGGACTTGGGGGTACTGGGGGATGAAAAGCTGGACATGAGCCGGCCATGTGCGCTGGCAGCCCAGAAAGCCAACCGTATCCTGGGCTGTATCCAGAGCAGTGTGGCCAGCAGGTCGAGGGAGGGGATTCTCCCCCTCTACTCTGCTCTCGTGACACCCCACCTGCAGTTCTGCATCCAGCTCTGGGGCCCCCAGCGTCAAAAGGACATGGACCTGTTGGAGCAAGTCCAGAGGAGGCCACGGAGATGCTCCAAGGGCTGGAGCACTGCTGCTATAGCAACAGGCTGGGAGAATTGGGGTTGTTCAGCCTGGAGAAGAGAAGGCTGTAGGGAGACCTTATAGCACCTTCCAGTACCTGAAGGGGGCCTACAAGATTGTTACAGGACTTTTTACAAGGGCCTGTAGTGACAGGACAAGGGGTAATGGGTTTAAATTGAAAGAAGATAGATTCAGATAAGATAACAGGAAGAAATTCTTCTGGAGAGGGTGGTGAGGCACTGGCACAGGTTGCCCAGAGAAGCTGTGGATGCCCCATCCCTGGAAGTGTCCAAGGCCAGGCTGGATGAGGCTTGGAGCAACCTGGTCTAGTGGAGGGTGTCCCTGCCCATGGCAGGGGGTTGGGACTGGATGGTCTGTAAGGTCCCTTCCAACCCAAACCGTTCTGTGATTCTATGAAATACTGCTTAGGAGTTGCAGCTGCTCATGCTGACTTTGGGGGACTACTGAACCACAGTGTTTATCCTTCTGGCCCATGTAAATGAACCGGAATTTTTGGAATTAAAAAAGCCCTAGACTTTTGATTTTCAACGCTTTATTAAAGTGTTTTTTCTCAAAACTAGCGAGGCTGACCACCAACCATCCCACTCCACCTGTACCAGCAATAGCTTTATCTGGAAGCTAGGCTTAGAACTAGAGTCCACTTCCTATTTTTGATAGTTTGCTTGGACTTTTGATGAAAAGCTTGCATTGTCATGGTAACAAAAGCACACCTCTAGAGGTAGTAATGATGAGAAAAGGACTGAACTAAACTGATAGAGTATCGGAAGCAGTGGCATCCTGCCAAGCTTACAGCACAACTGCATGACCCATTGATGCAGTGACAAGCATACAATCACAACCTGTGAAGTCATGTTGGCTACAGTAACATTTTAATGTTAATAAATCACAAACCGCAGAAAGTACAGGCTCAAATAGGCAACAGAGGTGGACACATGAAGCCACGTGCTCTGACAGCACGCGTGGCCTACCACAATTTGCGAAGGGTGCTAGAAGTCTCTTTTCACAAAGATGGGGCAGAGGGCCCTTTCCCCACCTCCCCTCCAAGGGGGTGTCAGTCTGCTTTGCCTCGAAAGCCATGGCACGCTCACTGAAGATTAACTAAGCCTGCAGCACCTCTTCAAGGCCTATCACAGGAGACAGCATCGGCTGGGCCCTTACGATGCAGTGCTTTCTGCAACGTGATATGCCAATAGGCAAGATAGCCAGATGATCCTTTCAAGGGCTCCTTTTGCCTGGAAAGCTTTTAAAAATTGGGTGTTTAGAACAGAAGCAGAGCTTGTTTTAACCTTCAGCCCTGCGCTGCACTGACGGTGACTGCCAGGATGGGAGTCCCGAAGCTCACCGGCCTGCCCAGCCGCAAAGCCCCGCAGGTAGAGAAGGAAACCACTGTCATCCGGTGAAGGAAGGGGAACCGGCACGTCCCTGGAGAGCGCCTCCGCTGCCCGCCGGGGCTGCGGTTTCGGTATGCAAAGCCACCGCAGCCACACCGGCTCAGGGCGCGGCTGCCGGTTCCCAACGACATCGAGGAACCGCTGCGGCCTGCGAAACAAAACGGCCATTTGCGGCGTATTTTTGTTTTTTCCCTTGGGGTACCCGTCAGACAGGAAGGGCCTTCCTCTTCACCCGCTCCCGCAGCCCCCTCAGCGGAGGGCAGGCAGCTGGTGAAGCCTCAGGGTCGGCCCGGCCGCAACCCCAAGGGGCCGCGGCTCCAGGCCGGGCCGCAGGGCGGGCACGGCCCTGCCATCACCCCCACAGGTTTCCCCTCGGAGGGCACAGTTCCCTCCCCCTCGGTGCGTGGCTGGCGAGAAGGGGCGGACGCACGGACGGACCCTTCGGGAGGCGTTTAACGCCGCCCGCCCGGAGGCGGGAAGGAGTAACAAAGGGCCGCGTCCTATTTAAATACCCCCCCCGCCCCCTCCCACGTGGCGCGGGCAGGGGTGGGGAGTCCGTCGTGCGCCACTTCCGTCTCTCTCGTGGTGCAGAGGAACTGCGCGCGGAGCAGGACGTGAGTACTGAGGGTCCCCCCTCGTGCCCTGTGGGGGCCGACGCCATTTTCTCCGTCCCCCACCCCCGTCGTCGACTGCCCCGGGGGCTCCTGGCACCCCCCCCCCCCCCGGCCGGCACGGGGTGGAAGCGCGCTGGGCAGCCGTGTGGCGAGGCTTCTCCTTTTCCTCGAGTGCCCGCCGTTCCCTGCGGGAGACGTGCCCCGCGGTGGAGCGGGTCTGGGGCGGGAGGAGGAGCCGCCGTCGAGGAGAAGCTGCCATGTTGGGGGGCCAAGAGGATTTGAGTGAGGGAGAAAATGGCGGCGGGAGCCGCCCGGCTCCGTTCCCCCCGCGCCGGGGTCTGACCCTGCCCGCCGGCGGCCCCCGACCCTTTTTCTTTTTTTTTTTTCGTTTTGGTGCTGCTTTCTCCCTCCTCAGCCGCCGGTGACCTGCACCGCTCCTGCCGGCACCCTGCCCCGGCAGGAGCTGGGCGTCCTTGCCCGCGTCCTCCGATGCGGGCCCTCGCTCCTTCCCCCGGGGGGGCAACGCGAGCCGTGAAAAGAGGAATAGGGGAGGAAAATGGCGGACGGGATCCGCCTACCTGGTGTTCCAGCTCGGCCCGCCTTGTCTTTCTCCTCGGTCTTTCCCTTGTCCCGTGTCGTTCTGCCCCCGCTCTCTGCGGTGCCTGCCAGCCGCCCCCGAGGGGCACCTACCGCCGCTGCGCTGCCTCCGCTTCCCGCCCCCACCTTGCTCCGTGTTGGCCTCCCTCGTCCCGATGCGGACCCTGGGGTTTTTCCTTGACGTGCCCGCACCCCCCGCCTGCCCGTTCTTTCTTGCTGGGCTCCCCGATTTGATCGCATCGCCGTGCTTGTTTCACACCGTCCCGTTCCAGCTCTCCTCCGCCTGCACCCTGCAGCGTGCCTTAGGCGCGCTGCCACACACCCCCTTCCAGTGCAGTGCTGCGGCTTCCATCGCTGTGCTCCAAGCTGTTAGGGCACAGCTTAGCCTGCCTTAGGACCAGGTTGATCCATTAGCATTACTCAGACTCCTTTTTTTCCCGTTTACATATGTTTTTTTCACTGCCAGTTTAAAAACACGGTTCTTTTCCTTTCCTGAGATAGGCTTACCTTTGCTAGCGGTAGTTATGTACAGCTTCTCTCTGGGATGCTTATTTCTATTCTGAGAGAACAAACGGACTGTTTATTTGTTACAATGAATTTCTAGTAGCAGGCAAGCTATAACTGCTCAAT
Source organism: Rhynochetos jubatus (assembly GCA_027574665.1). NCBI lineage: Eukaryota > Metazoa > Chordata > Aves > Eurypygiformes > Rhynochetidae > Rhynochetos > Rhynochetos jubatus. The sequence goes on along the minus strand of CM050690.1, from coordinate 72,271,007 downwards.
CTAACCACATGTTTGCATACTAGAGAGATGTAGAAGCGCACCTGGCATCGTGCGCTCGAGGAAAGTTGAATGTCCACGTGTCTGGCGAATGAATAGACTCTGGCGACTGGTGTGTTGAAGCTGAAGGGGGATTACTGATTGTAATTCACTGTAACTGAGGTGTTTTTCAGACTTTCGTATTATTGGTGGGATATTTCGCTTCACGTGTAACGATTGTGCAGTGTGTTGCTTCCAAATTCAGCTGGGTGAAATGCCTGTGTAGGAGTAAGGCTAGGGCCTTAACAGTTTGTATTTGCGACTGTAATATAAAGAATTCAGCTGGAGGACAGAATTGTGCTTTTTTACATCGTGACTTCTGCTACACGTGAGGTATATGAAACTGGTGGAAAGTTGTCCCTCTGTAAACAGTTCAGAAACTAAACCACTACATGTAATGCGGTTTTGGCAAAAGGGGGAAGAGATATAGATCATATCTACAGCGTGTATTAAAGCTTATATGAAATGGAAGTCTTCAGGAGGGTTTGAATAAGAGGAGCCTTTACCAACGGCTTTGGAGATGGCTTTCCAGCTGTAAAGGGGACGTGTTCCTTGTATAGTGTTCTCATGTTATTTTTCTCTTCCTAGAATGCCTAAGTCAAAGGAACTTGTGTCTTCAAGCTCATCTGCCAGTGATTCAGATAGTGAAGTAGACAAAAAGGTGAACGTCATACGCAGTTTATTACTATGTGTTAACTCTTCTGTTTCAGGCTGAGGTTAAGCAATTAGGTGACCGGCATGTTGCAACATGCGTGTCATTCCATTTGATTTATCAGATACTTAATCCAGAACAACCCCTCTGTCCCTCTCAGCTACTTTACAACAAAAAACACCTCCCAAAAGTTGGGTTTGGGTTGCTAGGATGATTTTTGCCTTGCAGTAAACTTTTTTTACTGAGGCTTGCATTTTGCATATGATATATCTAACCACAAGTTCCCTGGAATTCTTTGCTGCTTTGTGGCAAGTGATCAAGGCTTCTGTATAAGCTACCCCGGATGGCAAGAATTTGGACTAATTTTGAGGACAAACTGCCATCCCCCTACGCCCCCATTTTGGTAAAAGCATTACTTGTCCAAAACAAAAAGTGCCACTTGCCCATCTTGTTCACATGTTCTTTGTCTCTGTTTCAGTCCTGCATATACTGTAATACCATCTGCTAGTTTCCCACTTAAAAACTGAGCCAACTGAATGCATTTGGGTTGATTAATAAGTTGACTGAAATGTATAAATGGAGCATTCCCATTTAATTTTAATACTTATTTAATTTGTAAGTTTGTATAGATGTACCAGTCATTACATACAAAACCATTACAACAAAAACGTTAAAAAGCAGTGAATCTTAAGAAGTGTTAGATGGTAATGCAGGCATAAGGTCTTTCAGTGTATGTGAAGAGGCTCGGTCTGCTTGACTGAGTCTGTTCACACGTGACTTGGTTGCACTTGGCAAATTAGGTGTTCTGTCAGATGCTAATGTAAGAAAAGATGGTCAGGTGATCTTTTTGATAGGGAACTGTGCTCCTGAAAAGACATAATCTGAAAGTCTGGTTTAGTGGTCAGTAAGTTTTTTTGACTGTTATAAAATCCCATATTTATTGGAACTGTTTGTCCTTGAAAGATGTTATCCACAATGTGATTGTAGCAGGTGAGCCTGAGTTTTGGTATTTTTGTATTGGGGCAAAGTTATTAAAACTACTGAATGGACCTTATTAACTACAGAAAGTGTAGGATTTTTGAAAGGCATTTTGATCTAAGCCAATTCTCTTCAAAGCCAAAAGTATTATGGTAAAGCTCACTGGGAACAGAATTAGGCATATTTGAAGATTTTTTTTTTTACTTCCAATCTAAATGTACAGTATTGGATTCCTACCTTCAAAGCAGGAGGGTAATAATGTGCCTCGCATAGTAGTAGTTTACCTCTAATGTAAACTTACAGATGAGTTGTGGTTCATGTTTTTCTTTATTTTTGCTCCAAGGCAAAGCGGAAAAAGCAAGCAACTCCAGAAAAGCCTGTAAAGAAACAAAAGACTGGTGAAAGTTCAAAAGGAGCGGCTTCCTCTAAGCAAAGCAGTAACAGAGATGAGAATATGTTTCAGGTAAAATTGATGACTCTCAGACCTTGGTTAAGGTAACATGTTACATCATATTCAGTATAAATTTTATGAGGCAATCTGAATATCTTGTTTGGTCTCCTGAAGCCATGGCCGAAGGGATTACAATTCCAGCATGCAGATGAGATGCTCAGAAGAAAATGTCGTCAGGTTTCAAGAGAGTAAAATAATCTTGAGTTGCAGCAGTTGATCTAACCCTCATGTCTTTGCTCATGGTAACTCTGGGTAGTCATTTGTCAGTAAATACTGCACTTAGTACGGGTATACTGCAAACATTGGATCAGGACTGTCTGTACATGGAAATGTTTTTTAATCAGGACTCTTGAATGAAAGGTTCTTCAAAACCCAAGTATGGACTTTCATTCCTGTTTAACTAGGTCAAGGGCAACTTGGCTCCTGTGTTGTAAGACAGCATCTTGGAATAAGTTTTGCTTGGTCCTTTGTTTCATGATATATGTTTTTCTCACTGAACATCCAAAAACACTGTGATTTTTGATACTGTCCTTAATTTTAAGATGGGCTAAATGTACATTTTTCAGTGATGCATTTGTGAATTCAGGGTATTGTAAATTCTGGGGTTAGCCAAGGCAATAGCAGTGTGTATTGAAAGCTGTGCAAGAATATGTAGCTCAGAATTACTTCATTTAGGGGTGTGGATCAAGACTTAATACATTTCTCTGACTAGCTGGCTGGAAAGGAACTTAAATTGTTAGAGACTTTGATTCTTAAGTTTGTGAAAGGGTATGGGAGAGACCCCAACACTGAGTAAGGCAAAAGAATTTTCGTAATATGGCCAATAAGAAACAAAAATCTTTTCTAGAAAGAAAACCTGCTTTAACTGATGCTGTAAAACATGGCAGTCACCCTTAAATATATAATGTCTTTTATCTTAATGTGTAGTTGGGAGGGAGAGCTTGCGTTGAAGGCAATGTCTGGACTTCCCCATTGAAGGAAGAATATAATATTTTTAGTTCTGCTGGGACAAGCTTTGAACCATGTAGTTAAAATGAAGTAGTGTCTTCTACACCTAATGAGGTGAACTGCAATTAAAACTCAAAACCTCCTATGTATAAGCATCATGTTGTGTTTGTAGTAAGTTCAGAAATTCCAGCCTTGGAGAAAGCTGTTAAAATTTTTAATGCTTCCCTGATGCAAAAAAAACCCAAACCCTTCCAAATAAAAGCAAAAGTATTTACGTGCTCTGATTTCTTTCAATGTTTTTGATCTAAGATCACAAAGAGTTACTAAAAACAGACAGTAAAGACTCCTATTAGTCTGTAAGAACAGGATTCTTCCACTGTTGAGTACGATACAGAAAAAACATTTGAATATCACCTTAACCTAAAACACTAGAGTTACTTAGTCTCTGCCTGCCTTTTAGTTAATCAATAATAAATTTTTTTTAGATTGCTTATTGTGTTATGTGTAGCATTGAGTTTTTTCATGCTACATTAACTTGCAGCTCTTTACAGTGTAGAAATATCACCGTAGGTCTGAGGATGCTTCCCTTCCCAGCTACTCAAAAGAGCATGCTGAAAGTTCTAGTTGTGTGCTAATTTTTTAGGTACGTTTTTGTTTGTTATAGGACCATCAGTAGTACTAGCAACTCTTTTCTGCTTTCCCATGGCAGTAAAAGGATCTCTGTGCAAGTGACTTTGCAGTGTAACCTGTAAGCGTGGCTTCAGTGGATGGAAATTTGGGCTGTAAAGCATTCGTAGTGTAGTCAGAAATTCTGTGGTGTCCATATTGTGTGTAGGAGTGGCAGCAAATGAGGGGAAACTTAAAGGCTTGTTGTTCCACACACTTAGACTGTGTTCTTAAAGTATACAGATACCTTTAATACAGAGCTTATCCTGACTGGCATTTTCAGAAAATTCAGCATTTTCTGAATTTTTGTTTGAGACTAATATTGGTGTAATGGCATTGAAACTAACTATGAGGAATAGTATAAATGTAAGTAGAAGATAATTAATTCAATGTAAGAGACCAAGTGTGCTTTATTGATGTGTCTTGGCCTTTTTAGGTTTTATAAGTAGCCTAGAATACTTTGGAATTTGTCAAGGGATTGGGTTGGGGTGTGGAAATTTATCTTACTCCCATTGATGATGTATTACTAGAGGCCCTAAGGACAAGTATAATTCGTGTTAAGGTGGAAGGGTTTAGTGTTGATACATTAGGTTCCTGTCTGTGGCTTCAAGCCAGTGTGAGTACTGATCACGTGCTTCAGTTAGTTTGACAAATCCTGACTGATTTGGATGAGGTTTGTTAATGCTGTCAGGGTGCTGTATTAGTCACTACCCAGAGTGGAACCACATTGCATGATTGGGCATTTCACCGAAGTTGTTACTGCAGAATCATCCTGCGTGTTGCTCCACTTCCTCCCACTTCTCTCTCTTCTTTTTTTTTGTTTTTTAAATTTGGGTTGTATTTGCTTTTTGACTTGTGACAAATAAGTTCTTTGGTCTCCCAGTGTAATGGCTTTCTCTATCATGGGCTTCTCAAAGTAGATAAATATGTTTATGATGCTCCGGAAAGGTGATTGGTTTAGCACATTAATTCTGAAACTTGTGGTCACTGATGCATTTCATGATTAGTTTGCTGTGTTGCAGATCTCACTGTTTACAGGACACTACTGTGGTCCTTCTAATGCTACAGGTGTGGTAATCAGCTAAGAAAGAGGGTTGCTTTTTTGTGGTTTCTAATTTCACAGCAGGTATAGAGTTTAATCAAGACAAACTGGAAATAGGAAGAAAAATGGTGAAGAAGGTGGTTGCCGAAACACGTACAGGAAGTTAGTCTCACAGCTGTGAAAGGAACTGAGACACAGTTCAGTGCATTTGATTCTGAGAAACGGAAGCCTGGAAATAGTGCTTTTAATGTTTTCTGATTGATGTAGTTCAGTAGATCAGTATAACCTAAGCAGCTGTAATATTTAATAGAAAGCGTATGAATTTACGAAGTGAGCTGCAGTAGCTACGCTGCTGTAAGTCAGTACGACCCCGGGAACACTGCTGTGGTTGTAGAGATACAAAGGTGTCTTAGATCAGTGAAATTATTCTAGGACTGTCAGCTGCTGTGTGAAAAAAGAACTGTCCAGAAATGAATCTGTGCCAGAATTGCAGGTAACTGAACATCAAGGAACAGCAATTTATTTTAAATGTAGATTTTGGGTTGAGGTTTTTCACCTTGAAAGTTAATTGAAACTGTACTTCAGAAGTCTATTTAAAGCTTTTAGCAGTGGCAGCTTTTGCATAGAGTTCAACTAAACATTCAAAGCTTAATGTGAATGTTCAGCTGAAATCTGAACAGTGATGTAAAACCTAACTTAATTTCAGCGTTTTCACACAGAACTGCTTCCATTTAAGGTAGACTTAATGATTGAGTAAATACGAACTTTGCATTATTGCCCCTTGACTTACTGTAGTTGAATAGACACACAGTCCTGCCCTTAAAATGCAAATCCTAAACCCCTTTGCTGTGTTTGTGCTCTAATCTGCTGTATTCTATCAGGTTTTTATTTCTTGGAGTAAATCTGGAATTAATTAGCAATGCACTAATATTCTTTGATAGCCCTGGAAAAAAAAGAGGTGTTGCTGAGTTATGCTACTTGAAGCTGGTCTTAGAGGTGACCTTATAAGTCACTGAAGCATTAAAGGGTAAAACCAAGAAATGTTCACGTAGGCAGGCTATTTAGGATGTTCTTTGCCAGCAGTGCTGTCAGACTTGCGCATGGTACCAAGTTTGGGCCGAAAGAACTAAGCTACCATGACATCATACATTATTTGTGAATGTTGAATTTGCAGTACTGCGGAAGTGTTTAATAAATCAGTCAAAAGGAGTGTCTTAAAAGCTGTGATGTCTTGGTTCATTTTAAACAAAGCTTTGAAGTAAGAAAACTGCTTCAGGTTTATGGTATCTAAAGATGTCCCAATTGTTTTTAAATCAGTTTTAGAGCTAACAGCATTATCTGCATAAGAAGAAAAATTAAGCAGTCATAAATTATTCTTGTTTATATCTATTGTGTGAAATAACAGCTTATGACTTAAACAATTGTGGAGGATTTTAGTTGATTTGAGAATTGTTCAACCTTTATGGTTAGATTTAATGCTAGTAAGGTGCATTTGGTTCCTCGTTAAATTGCGTGAAAATGCAAGATGCATAAACTAAGGAAGTTGAAAGTGAAAGTTAGTGTTCTATCAGGAAGGAATATTCAATTTTAAAATTGTTCACTTTAAAATGTGTTGTTTCTTTGTAAAGTATGTTCAGAGGTGCATACAGAACTCTAAGGATTTCTTACGTGAATTGTATTTGGTTGTGGTTTTGTTATCTAACTTCTGATTCTCAAATTCAAGTTGTATTTTGAATTTATGTGAACAGTTTTTCTCAGACTTGTAAAGATCCTTCCTGAGCCTAAACATACAGTGCAACACATAGTTCTAAGTGTGACCGTTCCCCTTCCCCTGCCCCACCCCCTCACCCCTCCTCCCCCAAAAGAAAGTCCTCATAGTTCAGTTAAGCTACAGTGGTGCAGAAATTATGGAATTCCAAAGTGATTTCATACTATGCTACAGATACTTCACTGTAACTGTGATTAACGGACTGCCGTGAAGTCCTGGGAGCAGGCATTGGACAGTTGGTGGCTAACTTAATTTCATCTGTATTTACTGTGTTAAAAAAACCCCAAAAAAACCAAAACAAACAAAAAATCAAACACCCCTCTAGAAATTGTGATTCTGTCATGTGAATATCTAATTTGCTTTCTGCACATGTGGAATGAACTAGAATTTGGATTTGGGAGTCAAGCTCCCTCTTTCCCTGTTTGATTAAAACTGCGAACAAAAATGGTTATAATAGAGATAAAATTTTAATTCAGAAAACAGTAAATTAGTGGCTTTTGTAAGAAGTGTGCTACGAATATAGGTATTTTTATTCTAGGAGAGCTACTTTAGCATTGAATGCTCAACTAGTTTAAAGTCGTTCATCCATTTATATTGTCATTACTTATTAGCCTACTGACCACTCCGGATTAAGCTTTTGATCTAGTGGTTTCTCTGGTGTCTAAAATAAGCTGCAGTGTGCAGTGTCACGTGTCCAAGTCGGATACTGCTGGGGAAAATGAATGCAGTAATATGTGAAATATCTAAAAGACCTTTCTGTGTTTTGACAGATCGGCAAAATGAGGTATGTCAGTGTTCGTGATTTTAAAGGGAAAGTCTTAATTGATATTAGAGAATATTGGATGGATCAAGAAGGTGAAATGAAGCCTGGCAGAAAAGGTATTGTGTTGCTTCATGTTATTTTGTATTAAAACAGTGTCTGCAGGAGAACTTCTTTCATCAGATTTCTGTACTTTGTTGCTATGTTATATTGTTAGAGCAGTATTTTTACTTCTTTTATAATTTATGTTTTAACGAATGGTTAGTTTTATCTGTAGATTGTAAGTGAACGCAGAGTGGTTTCATTGGCCTGTCTTTTTTTCTGAAATGGATCCTTCCATATTTATGGAAAACAAGGCATCAAATACCAGCAGATTTGGTGTGGGAGTTAAAACATAGCCATACTCCCCCCATGCCTGCCCCACTCACCCCTTGATAACTTAATAAATGCAATCTCTTTCTTTTATTACAATTGAACTTTTTATTTCAAAATTCACTGGGAAGATTTGATTTACTCATTTGTGAGAAAATGCTAATTTCCTTAAAACAATTATATCCTTCAATTTCTATCAAATTTTAGATTAAAATAATGAAAACATAATGTGACTAACTTTGGAAAAAATACCAAGATTTCAGCTGAGGTGAAATACCCCAAGTGTTCAAGTTTTGGTCCTGTGCTTCTCACCTGCAGCACAGCATAAGCCATTGTACCTTTAAGTGCCGCTCCAGTCCTCGGTGTCATGCCTTCACTGCACCATTTCCAGAATTTTGCCCTGTGCAAGATGAGGATGGGAGGATAGGTGGTTGCAGTATTAGTGCTTTGCTTAATGTCATGTTGCTCCTGTTAGAAAAGCTTACTACTTTTAACCGTTTTTCATATTGCGCCAAGGAAAGAGGTAAGTATGAAACATTCTGCCTTGGAGACTGAAGACGTTGAATGTACATCAATCAGCATTAGGTTTGTTAGATTCTGCTGGTGTGTCCAGGAGCAACTCGGTGAATAGACATTTGGAAAGCTTGAGAATCATTTTTGGTGTTTCTTAAATAACCACTGAGAATTGGTTTTTATGAACAGTTATACTGGTACTGTACAAGAAAATTTCATTTGGGATTTCTTGCTTCTACTTAACCTGCAGTGTTTTGAGGTGGAAGTCAGAAATACATGCAGTTTGATTTGCAATAATGAGATCTGATGGGTAGGCCAAGTGACAAAAATTACGAGCGGTAGAAACGTTTATCAGTGTGGCAAAAGGGTCTGAATTTCTTTAGGATAAAATGGGCAGTAATCTGATACAGTGCGAGTCTAATGTTCTGTTGATGTACTTGCAAACGGCTGTCCTAAAAGCACTATAAGCAGTAAAAAAAATCCATCAGTTCGAATTATTGTGCCAGATAGTTTCAGACAGCAGGTCTGAACTGCGTACAGTTCACCTGGTATATGGTTCAGGGACATCTTGATGATGTTTGGTCCCCCAGTAATGGTTTGTACACCTGACCTAGCTGTTTTCAAAAGTAACCTGCTCCCTGGTGGAAATCTGCCTTGAGTTGCTTCATGCAGACTGCTTGCTGTGCAGAATTATGGTGTGGCTCTGGTAAGACAGTGGTGGTAGAAAAACAAAAAGGCCATTAGCCCCAGAATTGGAATTCAGAGTTTCACATGTTTTCAGGTCCTGCTTCACCTGCAGGGAGAAGACGATGCAGGCAGCCTGGTCCCTGAGGGCGGGAGGGGGAGCAGACAGTAGAAGGGCCTGGCTGGGAAAGCGATGAGAGGCTGGGAGAGTGATGAATCTGAACTTGCACAGAGTTGGCAGAGAGACTGTAGGGGAAGAACGAGGAGACTAAAGCGCGAAGGAAATACGTGCCTTGACTCAGGGCTGAGGGAGCACAAATTTAGAACTGAGGAGGTGGGTTGTGAGGCACTGAATGATTATTGATTGAATGCCACTGAAATACAGTGAACTTGAAGTGAAAAAATAACTTGTGTGTTGGTTTGTGAGTGCTGGGCTGTGGAACAGCGTCTCTCCAAAATGGTACTTGGATAGTATGAGTTATTTACAGTTCTTTAAGAAACAGGAGGAAAAAACTCCAGGGTTATGGTACTTTGAAAGTCCGTAGAAGTTCAGTCCACAGAGGTATGGCTTTTAGTAGCCAACAGGAATAAGAATGATTTCCTACTTCTCACCCAGGGCTTTTGTGGTTTTTGTTCAAGCCAGAGCTGTATTCCCCTTCCTGTGTTTAGCTTAATACTTGGGAATTAATTTGTTACACTGCACTCATCCTCTTTGCTTATCTCTGGACAAGTTTAAATTACAAGTGTTAAACTGAAGTGTTCCAAATGAGTAGTTTCACTTCGTAACTGAGATGCTTATTGAAGTAGCTCAAGCATTAATAGTTATGACAAACCTTGTGTATGAAACCAGCCTTGATAGTAAATATGCAAGATCCTGCACCACAATTTTCTTTTTGTCTTAAGTGTTTTATTTTTAATACATTTCAGGTATTTCTTTAAATCCAGAACAGTGGAACCAGCTGAAGGAACAGATTTCTGATATTGATGATGCAGTAAGAAAACTGTAAAGACAGAGCCATACAGAAACTTTAGTTGTTTTAAGCGGTCTTTTTACATTGGCATTTATTTTCTAAAATATTGTTTTCCAAGCTATTGTATATTTGGATTGCAAAACGATTTGTAAGATGAATACTTTTTTTATGTGCATTAAAAGCGTATTCTGAGTGAGGCTATTTGTGTATACTTTACTAAAAGAGTATGTGTTGCTTTCACTTCATGGTGTAAAATAAATCAAATAATATGTAAAGCTTACTTCTTTATGGCCTTTTGATTGAAGATGTTTGCTGATAAGGCCACCAAATAGCTTTAGTCTTTGTTTCAGTTTCAGTTTGGTTAACAGTTAATATGAATTTGTTTTCTGAGAAGATTTCTTACAATGTCTCCATTTAACTTTTTCTTTAATTTCGTACTCTTTGGTATTGCCCTGACAACTTTCTGCTTTAAGACTTGATACAAACAGTGAATACTTGGTAAAACATGTTTTTGTAGATAATTTTAAATACTGTATTTGCTAATTTACCCTATTTATTCAGATGTAAACAATCCTGAGTATATAGACTTTTGCATTACTTGCATGAAGTGTTATGCTGAACAGTAACACTTGAACACAAGCTACATGCTATTTCTTCCCATTTTTCTATAGCTTGCTTGACTTAGAAAATACGATTAGCTTTTTTTTTTTTTCTTGGACCCTAGATTTTAGAAGGTGATGCATAAACTTTTCAGTAATAGACATATACCTCAGAGTAAGATAGTAAGCTCCAAATGTGGTTATTAGTTAGGTACCCTTTTCAAGCTTTGCATTAAATTCATTTTCAAATGTGTATAAACTAGTTATTCTATAGAAAAGAACAGTTAACCTGTTTCTATGGGGATTTTAAGAGTATTGTGTAAACAACAATGCTTAAACTAGGCTGTAACACAGGTTAAACAAACAGGGTTAAAATTGCTTCAGCCAAAATGTCTGGCTGAAGCAATTTTCCGTCATGCTCTGCCCTGTCCACGCTGCCTGCCCAAGCCACTTGACTTGCTTTGTGCGGCTTACATGTGCACCGCTGTTTTGTACAGAAGACACTTGGTGCTTACAGTGGAGCGCTGGTATGTAGTGGATCATGACGAGTGAACTTCGCTTGTCAACCAGTGTATGATTCTGGTAAGAGAAGCCTCTTTCCAGTGGGAGCTCTGTTAGAGTAGACACTTCCCCAGCTGAAGGGCTTCTTGGTGGGTGTCACGAACTGTGGAATGCGGAAAGGATAATACAGTGTTTGAGTGAGAGATAAGGGGTGTGCCAGTGCAGAAGTTAGCAGGGAAAGATCAAAGTTGGCTGACACACAATAGTTACCGTGAAGAAATGTGTGTTAGTAGAATTGGAGAGGAGGTAATCTTCTGACTTAATTCAGTTGGTTGAAGAAGATGAAACAAAATAATGAATTCACATTTCAAGACTGTGTAGTGATTGTGCAACTTAATTGGCTTGGCTGCAGTTTTCCCATTTGATGTTCATGTATTTTTTGAAATTTTTGTATAGATTAGCAGGATTTGTTACTTGTTTAATTTTGGAATACCATAATTGAACTGTTTATATTGCAGACATGCATGGAAGTGCCATACACAGACTATTCTGTGTTGCAGAGTTTATAATTCAATACAAACAGGTGTTAAAAGATGTGGAAAGGTGGCCTCATTCAATTTAAATATATATTGTTTGATTTGAATATTATGTCAGATACCTCCATCTGCTGTTTAATTTACAGTTGATGTATTAAAAATAAAGTTAAGGTGTGGTTTTGTATAGCTCAGGAAATCCAAGTTTTAAAGAACTGCTGGAGGGTGAATAAAAGGGTAAAGAGATGTTTTGTGGTAGCAGATGTGTTTTGGACCACAACATTGTTCTTTGATGAACTCTTAAAGGCATGTAGGGCTATTTGGACCAAATAGAATAAATATGCAATATCTGCTAAGATTTTGCAGATAAATGAATTAAATAAATTGCTTCAGGTCATGATGGACACATTTATTATGATTATATTAGAGGGAACATCATCCTCACTTTGCTTGTTGTAGTAGTAGGTCATTCTCCTTGATGAATTTCTGGTGGCAGTTACTGAAGCTGTTTATCCCCTTGTACTTGATAAAACGTGGGGCAGTTAGATTTTACTTAGTTTGGGTGTTTAAAAATCATTTTCCATCTGCCTGTTACATTTTTGCCTGTATCAGTGATAAAATATATTTTACCTGAGCCAATCTTAACATCTGCAGGAATGTCCTACACAAAATGTAGCTAAATTAACCAGTTTCACAAGTGGATTCAAAATGGGATGAGTAGAATTGAGGGTATTCATTGCATCTCAGATGACGGATATACTTAGTGATAAAAATTGGACAAGCTCCATGTTATTTTGGAATAAATAGTTGGTAGTGATTTGTCATGTAATTGTCTACAGCTGTACACTTTCTAATTTAGAGGAAAATTGAGATTTTTAGTGCTCTCTTGAGGGCAGAAGGGTTCATGTCAAAGTGTACATGGAAGAATACTGTATGTATGAAAAGACTGTGTAATAGGAGATAGAAACACTGCTCCCTTTCCTATTGAAGTGGCAAAAGAAAGATGCATTTCATTATTTTCTGTTCAGGCAGGGCATATTAGCAATATGTTTTTTAAATTAAGCCTACTACGGAGCTATGAAAAATACATTACAGTTAGAGCTGCCAAAGTACCATATGTGTAATAAATCAAACTGTCATGTATGATGTTGCTCTTATGTAGAGATGTTCATATTGAAATTAAGCAAGTGCAGTACTAAGTTTGATATTTCTGTTAAAGGAAATACCCCGGTTATGTACTTCTTATGTGATCTGTTCGCAAAAAAAAAAAATGATGATTGTAATTCTGGTAACTCAAATGTCGTATTGTTAACCGTGTGGAATGTTCCATGTTTTGCTCTGGTGGTATCTACTGCAGAGAGGCCACTGGAAATACGAGCCTTCCAACTGTAATGACTTCAATGTTCAAATAAAAAATAGTTAAATGGCATACGTGTAGTAACAGTTTGAACACCGAATGAAGTCTTCTCTTGACACAATGTTGTTTTTTAATAGAAATTTAGCTGCACTAAAACTACATTTTTTTTCTTAAATCGTTACGGAAACTGCTGTTTGTTTCTTGCAGCTGTTGTCATACGGATATTTGAATGTAATCATCTTATACTTGGCCCACGTGTGTGGGTGGGGGGTTGATTGTGTAGCCTGGAGGGATAGAAGTTTTTCACTACGCTAGAAGGAACAAGGGTTATGTAAATATGGAAGCAGTAGGTATAAACACATTTTCAAATATCAAACAGAAGGAAAGTGCCTGGTAAGTCACTACTGTTAAGAAAATGGCTGATTACCTTCTTCAGTGTAGTTACTTCTTGATGTGACAATAAATGCAACCATAGATGAGATAGAAACAACCCTCTCACCCATTTAATTGTTACCATTGGTTAGGTCTGTGTAGGCTTCCTTAGGAAGGATATTTGGTTTTCACATACTTGCTGTGACTGATTTGCAGGAAGTGGATTAACTGATTGTAGCCTTGGACCTCGCAGATTTTTCTTAAAGTAATTTTGATTAGTTTAGCAATTCATTGTGACTCAGAGGGAAGAAATGGAGTTTAGGGTTGATGGAGGGTCATCATGGCCGATCTGTTTCTCATTTGCTGCCATCCATGTACTGGTAGGATTCATCTTTGCAGCTGTGATGACTATGTATGGCAGAGTAATGTGGTAGGCAATGCTTTTCCCACTGTGAATGAAGCCTGTATGTCCCCTCCTCTCAGTATTGTTATATAAAACTTTAATAAATATGTAAAACATAACAGTATTGACACCTGCTGAAGAACTGAAATAAATGGTCCTGGACTTAGTGATCGTTTATCAGGGAAGCTTGAATTGTGCCGTCTGGTAAGCAGAGGGACATGCTGTTAGTCATGGGGGTAACCCAAAGGCTGAGGGTTTGGTGACGGCAGTTCCTGGGGAATCGCGCTGTTTTTAACAAAAATGTTACGATTTTTGTTTTTTAAGATCTGCTTAATTTGACTTTGATTGTACTTCCTCTTCGCTTTCACAGGGTCCATATACTCATTGTTGATGGGATGGCGAATGAGGTGGGAATGAAGGTTGGGTTGAGGACTCAGGTTTTAAAAACATTTTTATCTTTTGGAAAGAGGTGTTCTCTGAATCCCAAAGGTGAACAGAGCTTTCTGTAAAACTCCAAAATTGGTGCAATGAACAGGCTGTTCTTGGAAATCTCGAGGTGTATTTCATAAGGCAAAGTTAAAGAAAAGCATTTTCTGCCTCCTTGGGCAGCATGCCTAGGAGACTGCTGTCAGTTACCAGTTCACTTGGGCAGAAGTTAGTGAGAACTGCTGAAGTGAAGAAATGGGGAGATTTTGCATAACCCCTTACTTGTGTTGCCCTGAGAACTGTTGCACGCTTTCAGGAGTTAAGTGTTTTATGCTTTCACTAATAGGCTGATGTGTCAAAATAAGTTTTAGGCTGTTGACAATAAAGCCCTCTTCATCTTAGCAGTAGAGACACCCAGGTTGTTCTGTTCAGTGGATTATCATCACACAGTATATCAGAAGGAGAGGGAAACGACATTGTGTATTAAGAACAAACTTGAGATTGCTGTGACCCTAACAATTAACTGTTTGAAACTGAAAGTTAGGTGGTGTATAGCAATAAAACTTGGCAGTCTGTAGTGTTGTTTTCATGTAATCTTTAAAGCTTTTTGCTAGGTGTCTCAACATGAAATGGCTCTGCAGAGCTCTGCTCTTTCCTCTGCTTTCCATTTGCCATCTGTAGAATTTCCTGTTTGTATTCTGTCGGGAAGCATCCTTCCATCTCATGGAACACGAGCATCTCTGGCTATGGTCACCTCATCACAAGACAAGGAATATCTTAATGATTGAATCCTAATGATAGTTGGCAGATACAGCAGCTATTGCTAACACAGGCCAATTAATGGTCACTTTTTTTTTTTTAGCATTGTAATGTGGTATACTTGAAGTAGTTGGATTATTCTTGCCAACATACATGCTTCCCAAGGGAAATGATTTTCTTCCTACTAGCTTGAATTATTTTCTGCTGTGAAAGTACTGGACAAATGCTTTTTCCCCTGTGAGGCAGTTCCTGGGGTAAAAATGAATAGAGCTGTCACCTGGATATGCCCTTGTTTTAAGCAAAGGTATTTGTAATTCCAGTGGTTTGATTAATGGAAAGAAAACTCAGTTGCTTGGGTAACCTGAAATTTCCTGAAGTCCTATGGACTTGTGTAGCACCAATGATGATGTAAAGACTGCCCTCCTGTCTTTTCAAAAAAGTTTTTGAACAATATTAATTTGCAGTATGCTTGTCTCTACATACACCTTTTTTTGATTGTTTTAGAGATTTGTCAGGGAATGTTGTGTAGTCCTGTTTCATAGTAGAACTAGTTGTCCCGATAGTCTCTGAATCCTTCCTCTGAGGCGTGTAGGGAAAGTGTGTGTCTCTCATGTTTTCATGCATCTATTACGCTACCATTCCACAGCAATGTGCCTTTCATCTATCAGAACAATCAGTAGCACGTGGGAGATGTTTGTGGCTTATCTGTTAAAATGTTTGAGACCAAAGATTTTGGGTTTTAGGGACAGTTTTTTTTGTAAATAAGTTATCTAAGTATTTCCCCCTCTCTTCCTATAAACTTGTTCATGCCTTGGTGTTTTAATTTTGTGGCACTGCTTTGCAGGAAATGGAATTTTTTTTTTAATGTGATCATTAAGGAGGTTTGCAGCTACTTATTTTTAACATGCCTCAGTTGCAGCTTTTGAAAATGAACTTGAAAAGGTCGTTCTTGGATGCATTTCTTACTAGATTTTGTTGGATACCCAGATTGTTACCTGGCTGAGACTGTTTGCTCTGTAGTCTGAGCAACTGTTGAAAAGTGTCTGTCAGAACGGTAAAACTGCAAGTTTGTGATATGACATGTGAAAAGGTGAGGAGAGGGAGATGTGCAGCTAAAGAAATGGGTCATTTTGTGATCCTTTTCAGGCTATGCTCCAGAAACAATATTTTTCTCATTTTGAAGGCAAAAACTAAAACCGAAGCTGTTAAAAAATGCTAAGCTTAAAGGTGGAACTGCTTCTCTTCAACTCAAGTTCATCAGACGTGCCCTTTTTCAATGCAGTATCTTTGAAAATGTTAAAGCAATAATTTTTTTTAGGGATCTGACTAGATAAACATGTTTAGCACCACAAAATTTTTAAAGCTAATTGAATTAACAGTTTTTAAGAAGGATTCTATTAAAGTAAAATTTGGATGGTTATTTAGCTTTATTAATTAAACATTCTATTCTGTGTGGTTTTGTCTTAAAGAGGATTGAGATCAGCACATAAGAAATCAATAATTCTGCAATTGATGTATAGTTTAGATAATTTTTTTTGCATCTGGTTAATATTTCTGCTTGAGTCATTGCTAATGGCCAGTAGACATCATCGGTCAGTACAGCATTTAGGATGGGAGTCCCGGTGCAAGGTGAGGTAATACTGTTCTGCTGCCAGCAGATCTTTTTCATTATGAATCTTTTGAATGAGATGTGTTATGGAAGGTGTAAAGAAGAAGAAAATAACTCCCATCGCCTGCTTTTCATACTAGAAGTATACAAGATCTGAACTGAAAAGCTTCCTATAAAACAGGTGACAACCTGTTGGTAAATCTTCAACAGTGTATATAATATTTTAGAGAAGTGACATACTTATTTTTCCTGGGTAAACCTCAATAATTTTTTATAAACTGTTATGTTTTCTGTAACAAATATTCAGACAGGTATCTATGTGAGTGGATACTAAATGCAAGTTCTGTGCTGGCAACAGCACTTAAGTAATGATTCAGTATAGGTCAGTGCAGCGTGTATGTGTTGTAAATGGTAGTGTGACGGATGGCCTGCTCTGGCTGAGTGAGCATGCTTTGGCTTGGGCATCACCCTCAAGCAGCCAGATGGATACCAGCCTTGTCGTGCAGACCATGAGAACCCTGCAAGGCCACATCTTGGGGACCAGGGGGCCTAGGCCATGTCAACAACAGGCCTAGCTGTAACAACGCCAGGGATAGCTGGAACTAGGCAAAACTAAAACTGCCAGTTGCAGAAATGCCAAAGGAGGAGGGGGTGTTTATGCTATAATTGAATATGTGTAACCTCCCTGAGCCCGCTGAGCTATGCTGTATGGCAGCGGGCTGCACAGTGGTGATCACAGAAGGGTTTGAGTTGGAAGGGACCTTACAGACCATCTAGTTCCAACCCCCCTGCCATGGGCAGGGACACCCTCCACTAGACCATCCCTGGAAGTGTTCAAAGCCAGGCTGGATGAGGCTTTAAGCAACCTGGGGCATCCACAGCTTCTCTGGGCAACCTGTTCCACTCCCTCACCACCCTGACTGTGATCTCTGCCTTGAGCAAGGATGCTTCTCTTTGAGGCTGAGGGACCCTTCACCCGGTGTCTGATACCTGTCAGGGAGATAGGTGGCATTTGACTTTCATCCTAGAAGTATATTCTATGCTAGTGATACTTATATATCTGTACACATAGATGTAGCAGTGTTTGCTGTCTAAATAGTAATTTGCATAATGGTCAAAACATTGTCAAATCAGTTCAATTACCTTTCAGTTATTGCTTAATCACCATTTACTTTCCATTCAATGATCAGTTATCATTTGATCATTATTTAATCGTTAATGAAACCCTTTTAGTTAGCCCCATGATGATGGCTTCTCTTAAATCACCTGAAACAGGTACTAAGACTTGATCAGGCACTTGGCTTTCTTGGATGTTGTAGAGTAGAAAGGCCGTTGTAAGAATTGGTTGTAGAAGAACTGGGAATGTACTTGTGTGTGGATGTGCTGGTTTTGCTTGGGATAGAGTTAATTTTCCTCAGAGTAGCTAGTATGAAGCTGTGTTTTGATTGTGCTAAGAAGAATATTGATAACTTACTAATGTTTCCAGTTGTTGCTAAGCACTGTTCCATCAAATCAGGGCTTTTTTCAGTTTCTCATACTGCCCCTATGTTTCCAGCTTCTTTACAAAAAGCTGGGAGGACACACAGGACAGCTGATCCAAACTGACGAAAAGCATATTTTATGCCATAAAAATATCATGCTCAGTGTATAACTGGGGAGGTGGGCTGTGAATTCCTCTCTCTCCTGTACTTTGGCTCTTGCGTTCTGACTCTCTGCTTAAGGAGTGAGAGTTGGTCGGTGGGTGGTGAGCAGATGTATTTATTTTCTTCTGCTATTTTTATTATGTATTATTATTAGTGATGTTAGTATTGTTAGTATCATCAGTTTATTTAATTTATTTTCAATTATTGTTTCAACCCATGAGTTTGCTTGTCTTGTTCTCCAATTCTCCTCCCCATCCCTACAGGGGGAGGGGGAGGTGAGTGAGCAGCTGTGTGGTGCTTAGTTACTGACTGGGGCTAAACCACAGCAGTGGCCTGTAATAATACCGCATTATTGGGTTTGAACCCTTCACTCTGAAGGTGTTTCTGAACCTCCTAGATACTTTAAAATAACAGAATCTTTTAGGTTGGAAAAGACCCTTAAGATCAAGTCCAACCATTAACCTGGCACTGCCAAGTTCACCACTAAACCATGTCCCTAAGTACCACATCTACACATCTACACATCTATACCTCCGGGGATGATGACTCCACCGCTTCCCCGGGCAGCCCGTTCCAATGCCTGACAGCCCTTTCAGTGAAGAAACCTTTCCTGATATCCAATCTAAACCTCCTCTGGTGCAACTTGAGGCTGTTTCTTCTTGTCCCATCACTTGTCACTTGGGTGAAGAGACCAACTCCCACGTCTCTGCACCCTCCTTTCAGGGAGTTGTAGAGAGCGATCAGGTCTCCCCTGAGCCTCCTCTTCTCCAGGCTGAACACCCCCAGCTCCCTCAGCCCCTCCTCACAAGACTTGTGCCCCAGACCCTTCCCCAGCTCTGTTCCCTTCTCTGGACACGCTCCAGCCCCTCAGTGTCTTTCTTGCAGTGAGGGGCCCAAAACTGACCCCAGGATTCAAGGTGCAGCCTCACCAGTGCCCAGTAGAGTGGGATGATCCCTGCCCTGGTCCTGCTGGCCACACTGTTCCTGATGCAGGCCAGGATGCCATTGGCCTTCTTGGCCACCTGGGCACACTGCCGGCTCATATTCAGCCACTGTTGACCAACACCACCAGGTCCTTTTCCAGCAGGCAGCTTTCCAGCACCTCATCCCTAGCCCGTAGTGTTGCAGGGGTTGTTGTGCCCCAAGTTCAGGACCCGGCACTTGGCCTTGTTGAACCTCACACAGTGGCCTCAGCCCATGGATCCAGCCTGTCCAGATCCCTCTGAAGACCCTCCCTACCCTCAGGCAGATCCACACTCCTACCCAACTTAGTCTCCTCTGCAAACGCACGGAGGGTGTGCTTGATCCCCTCATCCAGATCATTGATGAAGACATTGAGCAGAGCTGGCCCCAGCACTGAGCCCTGGGGAACACCACTTGTGACAGGCTGCCAGCTGGGTGTAACTCCATTCACCGCAACTCTTTAGGCCTGGCAATCCAGACATTTTTTTACCCAGCGAAGCATGTGCTCGTCCAAGCCATGAGCACCTGTGGTCTTTCTTGGTCCTGTAGAGGTCAACCTCCTCCATGTTTTATGGAGGACTGTTGTGAGAAGAGTGAAGCCAGCTCAGAGTATTGGGTTATGACAGCAAGTAGTTGTGAGTAAAGCTTGAGCATTCTGTACTGCTGGCTGACTGTGATGCTGAGGCACTTGCAGCACTTGAAATGTCTGTTGAAGTGCTTTCTTTCACTTCTTGACATGTGAAGCTTCAGTCAATACTTCTGGCTGTGGTGGGACAGGGATTTGAGTCACTGTTTTCAAAGTAATGCGAACTGAAACGAAAACGTCTTAAGTAACACTCTCTTACTGTGTTAATGATGGGACTGGGGATACTAGAGAACAGTTGTCTTCAACCCTCGGGAAAAACTCTTCTGTGTCCAATAACTTGTTTCCAGATGGCCATGTGCCTCCAGTCACTAGAAAATGGCACAACTCAATTTCCAACATGAGGAAAGCTGATGTGCTTATCTCTGGATTACCTGTTTTATTCCTGCAGCGGGTAAGGCTCAAGAGCAGCCTATGCTCTTCTGTCACCATGTGCTCGTCTAACAACCAACATCTTGGAAAATTTCAGACCGGCTTTGCATAACTCAGAAGGGAGGGAACCGTCTCGCTGTTCAGTCAGCGTGTCAATACATACAAAACCTTCCAGTCTCATCTTCAAGGGCCTGATCTGTAAGTTATACTGTAAAATTTAAATGTGCTGCGTAAACGAGGGGTCTGTTCTTGCCTTTTAATACATCAGGAGGCGAATGGAGCATGGGAGGGATGTATGGGCAGCAATGTTCACTTGTTGGAGATAAATCTACCTACATTTTTCCATTTTTCTGGCATTTAAAGTGAACAGAGCTGTAGTCCGAGGCCAAAATGAGATCCACGTGAATGTCTTTGGAGAACTTTCTTATGAAGGGGTTCATCTTTGTGTAGCTTTATTTTGTAGCTTATAGATCTCTCAACAAAAAACTCACTGTCCAGGTAAGACAGGAACAAGTCATTGTTAATCCTTGCCCTGGCCAGGTTTCAGGCTCCTCTTTCGCTATCTGAGGTCTCTCAAGGTCCAGCCACTGGTCCTGTGTGTGCTGTCTTGGGGTGTGGGTCACCTAAGACACTTCACCCCAGAAAGCCTGCTCCCTGCTCAGAGCAGAAGCAGAGCCAGCCAGCAACCGTGCGCTGCGAGGGGGACTGTTAGCTGACAGTGAGGAGCAGTTGGGGTAGGGTGAGTATTCGATGTGCCTCACTTCGGCTCATCAAACCTGACAGTTTTCGAACACCTGGTGTTTCTGCAAAATCTGGACTCTTCATTAGTTTTTCTTCAGCTCCAGTTGGCTGCAGTCATGACCACATCAGTTTTTAATCATCCAGCTTCTAATTTCTTTTATTCCATGGTAATTTCCATCTACGAAAGGGGGAATAATAGTATTTTCTTCCTCTCCTGTGTTGTTGGTTGGTTGGGTTTTTTTTCCCCTCCATAATTTTTTATTTAATTCATGATCTCTGCAGAACTAGAATGCATTTTCTTTGTTTGAATGGTGCTCAAGTGGGAGGGACGTGACACCTCCAGCTGGAGCCTGCTGCCTCCAAAGGGTAAGAATGATGCTGGATGCGCAGGAACCGAGGGCGCCCAGACCCGCACGGGCGGGTGTGAGTGCAGCCAGCCACTAGATGTCAGCATTATTTTAAATATTAACGGCTGGCTGCCATTACATGTATTTTAAATGTGTAACAGTTGGCCATTCCGGCTTGAACTGTGCTGATGGGAGGCTACAGCATTTGTATTTGTGAAATGCTCAGTGAAACGTGTGCTGTGAGCATCATACCAGGGTGAATTTTCCTAATAATTTCCCACATTTTAGTCCTCATGAGAAAGACATTGATAGCTGCTAAAACAGCTAAGAGCAGAGTGAGATTTAGTAATTAGACATCTGAAGTTCGGTTGTGCTTGCATTCAAGCATGGATCCATTGAAGAGGTGAGGTAGGCAGCTCCTTACCACCGAAAATGCTTTTGCGTCTTGGAGCCCCTCAGCAAAGCTGGAAAGCTTTTGTGTGTGAATTAGGGCTGCATCTAGAGGGGAAGGTGGCTAAAACAATGTAGTGGCTCACTGGTGCAGAAAAGATACAGCTCTATTCCTCTCTCCATTTCTCTTCGAGTGGGTAGTTTGGCAGAAAAATAACCCAGCAGGAACAAGTAAGTAGTCTTTCGGGGAGAAGATGATCCCTCTCTCATCAGATTCACACACGTGCCTATGTCAGCACCGAGGGTGAGATGGTGGTGCTCAGGGCAGGCAGGAAGGCAGAGGGGCAACCCTGACAGATGTGTCATTAGGGTTTTCCTAATTTCTGTTTGCTCTCTTTGTCCAGGAGGCAGAATATCTACTGGTCCTGTACAAGATTCCATTTCCATCCCCTCTTCCTCCTTTTGCTTTTCACGGCTATTCCTTCCTGTTTCTGCCTTAGCAAAGATGCTGGGTAGAGCTCTACAAGTGTCTTCTGCAGTTCTCTACTCTGTGCCAGTTTTCTTGTCCTCAAGAGAGGACTAATCCATTGTTTCGCTAATCCATCTCTTCCCTTTCACATCACTCTTAAACATTTCCTTTTTCTGTATTTCCCACTCTAAGTGGTTTGTAGAAGTGCAGTTAACTCTTTCTGTATTTCTAGCCTTGTATCATTTATTCATTGTGCTTTCTCGTGCAGTCATTGGGTTTGTGTTGGCAGATCTCTTTATCCATCTTGACATTAGGAGTTTGAGAAGACTTAGGTGTTGGCTGGAACAAATGGCAGAGGGCCTGCAACTGTAAGTCCGTTAGGACAAGGGCTCTCTGGCGAAGAACTGAATACAACACCAGTGCTTAACAACTAATAAAGAATAACATGATAATAGCTCATCTCAGGCTCTGCTTCATGTCAGCGTTGAAACTACCTCTGCTGGCTTGCAAAGGATGTATAAACTCCCATTCTCTTCCTTTTTGGTACATCGTTATTGTTCCCATGCTGCATAGTTACTACACAGTTCATCATTTTAAGTGGTTTATGACATTCTGGATTTTATGTGGGCTTTTGAACGCTTCTGCTAGGCAGATCTCTTGCTGAACTCCTATTTTATCTATTACCATTATTCACTCGTGGTAAATCCCACTTGAGTTTCTGGCAGAAGGAAAGGAGTTTGCCCCTGTGGCTCGTGAATCCCTTGGTCTCAAATGTATCTGAGATGAAGAGGTTTCAAATTGTGATTGAATTCTATACTCCCTGAAGCCCTTGTATGTTTTGCAAAATTGTTATGTTTGGTAGAATCCGGTAAATAGCAGACATATACTTTATTCTGAGTTGGGAATTTCATATCCTTCTGGAACAAAATACTTTATTTCCCACATGTTTTGACTACATTATGTTGGCGCCATTCATGTCACTCCACTTAAAATTGTGTCAGCATTCTCATTATAAGCTGTTTTTCAGAGGTTATAACTTGGATGTGAAAATTTGCTTCCACTTAGAAACTTGGTCTCAGCCCAGAAGTAATTACAAAAAAATAAATACAGGTTTTTTTCTGTACAATTTATGTTGTTCTTTTAGGAGGAGAAGGAAGAAGGAAAAAAATTAACACTGAAAAATGTCGAAGTATGAATTACAATTTGTTCTGGTTTGACCAATTAAATGATTGGAAAATTAAGAATTTGTCAGTCTTACTATGTAGTAAATTGCAATAGCTTTTTTTGTTTTATCATGTTTTTTAAGTGGAAAGATTGAGAGAAATAAATCTGAACATGTATGACAAGATGTGTGTAATTCCAACCCTATGGGTCTGCAGGTAGAATCCCTTCAGCATTTTCCAGAAGCTGGAGGATTGGACATGTTGAGAGTCCTCACCCCATACTCTGAACTTTAAATCCCATCAATTTGGAAGTGCCTCAGCCACTGAGTTTATTATACCTCTTACATGTCTTAGAAGTTACAATACCGGTACCTTTCCCTGAGGTGCAGGAAGACATTATATAGAACCAAGGTAAGGTATAACTAAGCAACCCCTTATTTTGTGGTAAGTGCATGTGGACCAACTCCTGTAAGAGCAGATGGGCAGAAGGGTGATGGGGTCCCCCAGGTAGGGTGTCTCTGGGTGAATTGTAGCCAGGAGATACTGTTTGTAGGGCTCCAAAGTACCTGTAAATTGTTAGTGCTAACTGCTTTATTGAAGTTTCAGTGATTCTTGGTTTTTGTAGGATTGAAGGCAGGAAAAAAAAAGCAAAAGAATTGTTTTGTTGTTTGGATTTGTTGAAAAATCCCTGCAACAGTGAAGCTAAATCAATACACCTCTTGCCTTCTGGCTTTCTAGCTTCAGGAAAGAGGCTGATTATAAAATATAATGGGGATGCCAGCTAAATACTTCCCATTATAGAAGTGGGACAGCATGTTTCTTTAATAAACTTACAGCAAAAGTTATTTTCTACCATGAGAGGGGAATCTAGGAGCAAACTTTAACTGCCTAGTTAAAGTTACTCAGGTTTATGGCAAAGATGCATTTCAGCAAGCATGTATTTTGTGTAGGTAGGAGTTTCAGCAGTGGCAATTGCTGAGGATAATTGGGCTATTGCCTTTACGGACCAACAGAGACTTTGAACTGAAAAAAGATTGCTATCTTATTACAGTGAAGTATGGAAAAAAAAAAAAAAGCAGGCTCTCCTCATATTTAAAACCCAGTGATTGTGGAGTGCTTTATTCTTCCCAGCTTGTATAGAAATTAGGGAGATAAAGGGAGACCTCACGTCCAGTGTCACATCTCAGAAATAGTTGGTCTCTCTTTCCAGTTTTCTAAACATAAGGAAGTGCAAAAAAGTATGTCTTCTGAAATGACCAATCTGAAAAATGCACAAAAAAAAAGTTGAAGTTAAGACCTGGGAGATCTGGGATTAACAGGTAAATGCCTCATGAGTGCCTCCGTCCTGTAACTACACTGGCCAATAACTGTACAGCAGGACACGTCTCCTCAGTTTGCAGGGTCTCAGAGAGAAGAGGTGAGGAATCGAGATCAGAGGGAAAGTCAGTTATGTGGCTTTGCTCCTTTAAATAAAGAGGCTTTATTTATGTTGGCAAATGGCCAAGGAAAGTGGTCCTTCCCCTGTGCTTGGCACTGGTGAAGCTCAGCTGGAGCGCTGGGTCCAGTGCTGGGCCCCCAAGTATGAGAGAGAAGGACTTACTGAAGTGAGCCCAATGAAGGGCCCCAAAGATGATGAAGGGACTGGAGCAACTGTCCTCTGAGGAGTGGCTCGGAGCAGCCTGGAGCAGAGAAGGCTTGAGGTGGGATTATTGATGCATGTAATCCCTGATGAAGGAGAGTAAAGAGGACAGAGCCAGATTCCTCTTACAGAAGGGACAGGAGGCAATGGGCACAAACTTGAAATACTGGAAATTTTATTTAAGCATACGAAAACTTCTTTATTCCGAGGGCGATCCAACACTAGAATTGGTTCTCCAGAGAGTCTGTGGGGTCTTCATCCTTGGAGATTTTCAAAACCCAGCTGGGCAACTGGCTGTTTCTGCCCCTTTGAGGAGCGGTATTGGGCTAGAGGATCTCCAGAGGTCTCTTCCAACCACATCCTTTCTGTGAAATGTTGACTCATTGATAAGGACATCATAGAGCTAGAGCCAGACAAGCCCCTTATGAAAGGTTTAACGTATATTTCTAGCAAATACTTAGTTCCCAGTAATGTTTTTTGAATCAGGACAACAAACCAGCCTGACTCCTATGATCACAGCAAGAAAGGGCATGAAAACCAGGCTCAGAAACCATAGAGAGTCAAGGATCCTCAGTGTCGTGGTGTCAGTATTTTTGCAAGCTTGGTCTTGAAGTAAAAAGTTCACACTGAAGGCTATTATGTCAGGCTTGAAAAGGACAGGTTTCCTGGTTACACTACAAAGAGCTTTTCTTCAGAAATGCATTGTACAGAGCTTAGTACCAAACAATGTTTTTCTTTAGTTTAAAAACAAATCCATAAGAATTTCAGTCTAGAATAGAATTTGACCATAAACATATGCCCCTGAAGAGTCAAATCCTTGCCTGGGAAATCAGATATCATGCCTCTGTTCTATTTCATGAAAATGCCAGGATGATTCAGGCCTGGTTTCGTTCTTGAGTGAAGGTTATGATGAGCTGAGGCTGATCCTATGCTGATCTGCTGGGAAGCAGACAGCTTTTAAGGGGGTAAAGAGGTGGCTGGTAATGAGGAAAAGAAAAGGCTGGGGTGTGCAGCATATTGCCTTCTGAGTAAAAAGATGGGGAGTGTGAAAGTCTGGACATGAGTGAAGAGTAATTTGGGACATGAGCCTTGACTGATTGACTGAGTTGAAGAGGAGGGGTGTCTTAGGGGAAGAGATAACTAAGGCCCAGCTGCAGGGAGGAGGGGAGACAGAGATGAAAATGCACTTAAGTGCAGTCTCTTAGGCTTTGATTTTGCAAACTGATCTGTTCAGGCAAACCCTTACACCCACGCAAAGCCCCATTGAAGATATTGGGAGTTTGTGCAGGCTCACATGCATCAGCTTGCAAGAATGGGGCCCCAAGTCCTTGGGAGGGGTTTATACCAAGGGCAAGTAACACAAGAAATAGTTGGAAACAGCACATCTCAGCAGTTCCTGATTTCAAACCAGAAACTGAGAAAGCAAACTGGTCTTACGGAACATCCAGGAAGATAAAGTTGCATTTATGTTGTTGTGCTGTCAGTGCTTCTGTTACAACCCCCAGTGGAATTTACATTTGGTATCATTCCCCCCACCCCAAATATCTTTCAGGCTAAAATTTGGCAGATGAGCATTCAGCCTGGGAGGCTGATGTCTTCTGACATGTGAGTGCAATTGGTTTAGACACTCAGCTTTGCAGGGAATCCGGAAAGGAAAAAACATCATCTGGTTTCTCATTTGCTTTAGAGAATAATAAAAGCTGGGTGATGAGAATGTTGTCAAGGTTTGTCATGAAGCTAAACTAGAATATTGCTTGCCGCAGAACCTGTCAGGACATTGATGACGTATTTTAGAAATGCTGTGCAAATTACTTTGCAATCCCTATACTTTACATTTGAATCTCACTGACAATTTCTAACCAGTAATTTCAATTATAGCACCTTTGTACACTACATTTTACTGTGATTGCATTAACTAGTGGAGCCTGGCTATTCCAAATGCCTCATTAGGCCCAATTGCAAAAGCCTAAGTGACAAGGTGATGACTGAGAGATCTTTATGACAATTTGATTGCTCCCAGATCAAGGCTACTATTTGAGTAGCATCATATTTGACAGCGTAACTCAGCTCCAGGTAGGCAATCTAATACTGAGGATCCTCAGGCTACGGCTGTTCCCACTGGCTGTTTTGTGAGCGCGGCGTTTGCAGAGTTTTTGTGGAAGATACTTTAACCTTCTGCTCTAGCTAAAATCCATCTTGTCTGTGCCTAAAAGCATAAAAACTCTTTCAATACAGGTACATTCAGTGCAAGTCCATAATTAAGAGTGATGAGTTTTTTTGTATGGTATTAGAAAAAATATTTCAAAGCCTCAATGAGATCTTAAATATTTACCTTTCAAATCTTATGCCTATCTAGTCTCTAGTTGGGTTTCTTCCAGAATACACGTTTACTGTAGTGAATCGCAATTCTTGCCTGTTTCTTCTTGCCAGAAACCAAGGAGTTTACAAGTTTAACTCAGAGACGGATGCTCTTGAACATCTAGATAGATCCATGGTGTTACTACACCTGTGTGAGACCCCAGCAAAGATTAGGACTCCCCAGTCTGTGGGAAGACAGCTGAGGAGGTTTATGGTAAAATTTAGGATATCCGGAAGGTGCTGGATAGCTGAAATGGAGGATTGCCGTTCTCACAAGTCCCACAACACAAGAACTGGGTGTCACTGGGTGAAGCTAGTTGGAGAGAGTTTTAAGATGGGAAAAGGAAAAGCATTTCAGGAGCTGACTGCCACAGGGGTGGTGGAGGCAGGTTCAGAAAGATGTGACTAAGGCACATGCATAAAGGGAATCTGAAAAAAGCTGAGGAGGAATGTATTCACTACTATCCTTGCTTCTGGGTGCCAGGGAAGGATGGGGGAACAGAGAGCAGCAATTAGTGCACCAGTGAGGTGATGCCCTAAACAGTGTCTCCTCTACCACTACTAGATACATAATACTGTACAAATGGACCATTGGTCTGACTCGAGGGCAGTTTTATAACAGAATCAGAGCTGTTACAGATCCTGTCTCATGTCTTCACTTATTAATGAAGCAGAGAGACAAGGTCCTTACCTGTAAGAATCAGAGAATCATTTAGGTTGGAAATGACCATTTAGATCATCAGTTCCAACCATTAACCTGGCACTGCCAAGTTCACCACTAAACCATGTCCCTAAGCATGCCACCTACACATCTCTTGAATACCTCCAGGGATGGTGACTCCACCACCTTCCTGGGCAGCCTGTTCCAGTGCCTGACAATGCTTTCAGTAAAGAAATTCTTCCTAATAGTCAACGTGAACCTCCTCTGGCACACCTTGAGGCCGTTTCCTCTTGTCCTATCACTTGCCACTTGGGAGAAGACACCAAACCCCACCTCTCTGCACCCTCCTTTCAGGGAGTTGTAGGGAGCGATCAGGTGTCCCCTGAGACTCCTCTTCTCCAGGTCGAACACCCCCAGTTCCCTCAGCCCCTCCTCACAGGACTTGTGCTCCAGACCCTTCCCCAGCTCCATTGCCCTTCTTCTGATAACAGTCAGGTCAGGCCTATGCAGTGATAGAGCTGATGTGCAAAGGTTCTTTTTGAGTGGCTGTGGAAGCAAATGAACTTGCAGGATTAGCAACTAGAATGGATCACAGGATAGCAGCAGCAATGTGGCTTGTTACATTAGTTTCTATTTTTGTAAGATACAGATACGCCGCTGGCAAAGCAGATGCAAACTTTTCCAAATATGATTTTGTTCTGGTCAGTACGATGGCAACAGAGATTAATTTGGCCCTGAGTATCTTTTCTTAGCTTATTGAAATATAATTCTATAATATTTTCTTTTAGCTTTTAATAATATTTTCCTTATTTTTGGAAGATCTGCAACTTAAGCAACGTATGACTGATTGCCTATAAACCTGCTGTAGCTAGAGAGCAATGTCTTATTTCATTCTTAAACAAATATTATCAAACAGCCATCAAAATCTATCTTAAACACATAGATGGAATAATGTTTAGATGTATATTTGTCTTTACGTGGTTTTGCTTAAAGCCAGTTTAAGTATGACTCTGACCCTTTTCAGTCTGCTTTCTGTGCAGAGCTGATTCACAGACCCTGCGGGATTTGATTACTGCTAATTTTTGTGATTTTTCTTAGATGCTTTCTCGGTAAGTTTATAATCTGTGTAATAGTCTGATCCATGTGGATCCTTTGTCCATTTTTAATATTGAGTATAGAGCTAACACTTCTTCTCTTCAGCGACACAAGGTACCTAATTAAATAACCTGGGTCCTCAAGAGTAAAAAGTGGGAATTTAAATATGAAGTTCTGTCTCTAACCTGTTATGTTTTTTTGTGGTGTGGCTTGTAATCCTACACACTATATTTACATTGCTTTTAGTGCAATTTACTGACATATCCATGAAAACAACATAGAAAGAGTTACCTTCTGGTGAAGGAAAGGAAAGGAAGAATGCCGTTTCATGGGGTATAATGGGTGGGAAATGTCCATGGCCTCTTGGGTCAACTTCATCTATTCTGTGTTTCCACATGTACCGTAAAGTCCCCATATTTCTTGCTATGCTGACACTGTGGACACGACAATATTTCCCAGTTGTGACCTAGAGATAAAGGAAAGCTGCTGTAGGGCAGTGCCCAAACCCCTCTGCTTTTGGGAGAGGGAAAGGTCATGTGGGCATCACTGAGAGCCACACCTTAGGGCATAACCAATGTGCATCTGCGGCTCACCCCAAATGTGCCCAGTGCTGTGGGATCGCTTGCGTGAAATCTGGAGGGTCACAATTCTCTCCTAGTGCTTTGTGTCCAGCACGACAGCAAAGTCTTCATTCCGCAGGGCACAGCCAATGTGTAAGGGGAGGTGGGTAGGAGGATGCTTTCCTTGGAGTAAGGTGTCCTGTGTTGCCTCTATCAGGGAGGTGGGTTGAAGCAGCTGGTATGTGAGACAAGACATGGAATTAAAGGTCAACAGTCTGATTGAGGCTGGGAATTTCCTGGCACCAGAAACTTAACACTAATTGCAAGCCTGTCCAAGCTGAAAGGAAGGCAAGGAGTAATTATTAAGTTAGAATGAAATAATATATTCTGCATCATTTCTGATTCAGGAATAAGTAATTGCATTAATAAAAGTGATGAGGAGGCCTTGTGACATCTTTAAAAATGATCCATGTTTTTCTCAGGAAATGCAGATTTAGTGTGACAACGGCACAGCCAGTTCTCCTCTTCCAGTTCTGTATGTTACTGAAAGTACAGGTTGTGGCCTTTCATCACACTATCACATAGCATAAGCATGACAGAGTACAGACAGGGTTGTCCGTAGGGAAAATAAACAAAAAATCTTTCTTCAAGATGTAGTTGAGATCTCCTTTTGATCTTTTCAGACGTTCTAACAACTGTTCTGCTGCCTCCATTTCCCACAGGAGGTACAATTTGCCAGCATTTTTCACTCTTAAGTTTGCTGGGTAAGAGAACTGCTTTTTTTAGCTGTAAGTTACTTTTACCAAATGGTGGACATTAAGGGAAAAAGAGAAATAATTTAGTCTAAATGGTAGTATCTATCTTCATTATCTCTTAGTAATTCAAATTATTTTCTCTTCTTCCCTGAAATCAATCAAACTGAAGGTAAAACCTCAGCTTCCAGCACCATTTTACTTATATTCCTACATTTCTTAATTAGTTAATGTTGACCATCAGTCCTCAAATGGAAAGAGTCAAATGCTAAGGAAGTATTACATGACAAAAATCACACTGACTTCAATCTTAGTGACTTGGTCAGGCCATAATCTTTACCAGCAAGATACCCAGGAGTAGTGGCATCTCCCTTTCATGACACAACTGAAAATATATGCACGAAGCTGTGCTCAGTGTCTGTTGGCGCATACTTTTGAAGGAGTACAGAGACAGTATCAGTCTCTGTCTATAAATGAACTTATTAGGTATAAAGTGCATTACTCAAGCTGAGCAATGTTTAGTATATCCTCATTCCTTTTTTTTGACTAGTAAAATACATCTGCTGCAGAAGACTTTCTCTGGCTATTACTCACCTCTGTTGTAAGGAGTTTCGCTGGCTGCTTTTCTTCACTTGTGTTTCTTGTGCTTTGAGCAAACTGCATTCCTGTGCATGCTGTGTGTAGCCCTCTGTCTCCTTCCTTTTGGCAAAAGATTTCCCCTTATCACTGGGTTTCTGCCCTCACCTGTTCTCACTATCCCTCGCACTATCTTCAGTTTATATCTTGATCTCTCATTCTTTCCTTTTCTTAGCTCACTTAATCTGGTGTGACACATATTCTCACTCATCATTTTCACCTATTCTGTGTTCTCTGTCTTTGTCTCTGCCTGTTTGCTAGAGCTGGTCCCAAAGTGTTGTGCCTGCAGTTCGAGCATCAACAGTGGGTTCCCAGGCTGTATGGGTGACCCAGAAATTCTGTGCAAAAAGGGTGATGGGTTAAATCTATATAGCTGAAAAAAAAATCTTTTTGAATCTGGGAGTTGGGATAGGCAGCATACAGATTATTTCAGTGTGTATCTGCCTGTCTATATAGCTGTGGAGGCTGAACCCAGGGGGGGAAAAAGCAGGACTGTGCACCTGAGCATGGAGCCGAGAGTGAGATCACCCCTTTTGGGAATGGTGTAGGCATAGTTCAGCTTCGTTTGATCGAGAAACCACATCCTGAAGTTCAACCAGTTTAAGGAACATATAGGAAGGGTAAAATCTGACTTTTCCATAGTATATTTCAAATAGCTAAAGGACTAAAAGCCTTTAGAAGGAACACAGTAACCTGGAAAATGTTTTGACTGTTTCACAGAATCACAGAATGGTTTGGGTTGGAAGGGACCTTAAAGACCACCCAGTTCCAACCCCCCTGCCATGGGCAGGGACACCCTCCACTAGACCAGGTTGCTCCAAGCCTCATCCAGCCTGGCCTTGAACACTTCCAGGGATGGGGCATCCACAGCTTCTCTGGGAAACCTGTTCCAGTGCCTCACCACCCTCTCCATGAAGAATTTCTTCCTGATATCTAATCTAAATCTCCCCGCTTTCAATTTAAACCCATTACCCCTTGTCCTGTCACTACAGGCCCTTGTAAAAAGTCCCCCTCTATGTGACTGAAGTTCTGTTGTCCCTGCAAAAAGTTCATCTGAACATCTCGCAGTCTTTTATCATGTATGTAAGCATGTGAAATTCAAAAAAGGCAGAGAAATAATAGCATGCTTTCTTTTACTCCCTCTTCCACACAGTTGGTGCCTGACCTCCAGCACACCTTAGATGTGTGGGAACCCGCTGGTGGACTCAAGTAGGGTTGAGAAAGAAAACAACTGTTCTTTCAGGCAGATTACTTTGGTGTAATACTAGCCACATAACACCATCTACCCTATTTTAAAAGGATGATCTTAGGTCAATGACATATTTCACAGAGGCTAAAATGCTAATCTTCATCTCCCCTATCAGAGGACCTCAAGGAAATTTTTTTCCCCAAATCCCTCTGGTACTTGCTGGGAAACCAGCATCCAATTCACTGTCTGTTTTGGAAATTATAACCCTCATTTACTATTACATTCGTTAAAGTAACTGACACAGGTAGGATTAGTTTTGCTTTTTTGCCTGCTAGATTTTGTACTACTTAAATCTGGTTCCGTTGCAAAGAGGAATTGGGAATAGTCGTTGGCAGCTTTTTATTCATATCTAGAGTTTGTATCCCAGTGAAAGGATTTATCTCTAGTTCCACAAAGAAAGGCAGTTATTTTTCTTAATTTTTCCCAAAGCAAAAATTGGTGGGATCAGAGCTGCTTTCCCCATTGCTAAAAATGAGTCTTCAATCCTTGATTTCCTGTTGATGCTCATAACACAATTCCTTCAAGTACATCAGCAAACTCAGCATGCAGGTCTGCTGCACTGAATTCTGACTTAGACCCCACCACTCACACTAGATTGCTCACCACCTCCATGACCCAAACACTGCATTGCTGCAACAGCTCCTCAGTGATCAGAGCCTTTTGTTCCTCTTCTGGTGGCAAGTGTTATGTTACTTCCTTTGAAAATAGGTCCTATTTCAGCCTATTGTTTTACATAAACAAAGAAACCAAAGATATGCTGCAGTTCCAGGGGGAAAGGCCAAAGCCAGTGTCTGATCAACTATTCCGGTCAAACGGTCTTGAAACAAGAACTTGTTTTCTCAGTTGCAGCAGTTTTTAATGTAATCTCTATGGGCTACATGAATCTTCAGGAGTCAGTGACCGACGGTGTCTCTCGTGGGTTATTATTTTATTTTCTCTGGATTTCAGTGCTGCTTTGGGCACAGTAAACCAGGCTCTTTGGAAAAGTGTCTGCAAGGGTACAAGGTTCTCCGAAACGCGGCTCAAGTGGCTTTCAGCTTTCTCTAGCCAAGGTTACACTGAACTTTAACAGTGTCTCGACAGTTAGATTTTTTCCTAGGCGATAAGACTCAAGGTAGATTTTTATTTTTGTATCTGAGACCTAATCAGAAGTTAAAGTTATACAAACTCCTTTCTTTGGTTCATGTTTATATTATAAAATTTTATGCTTTCTGAAATAATGGCTGTATTATGCCTGTCTGATGTGGAGATCATTAGCTATGTGGCTCATGTCTTTTTGTTTAGGGAATACTAGTGCTGGAAAATATGATGGAGTAACTCCTCACTGATGGGGGACAGAAGTCCTGAAAGATGTTTTTCCTTTGTTATACCTTTCATACTCTAACAAACTGCTTTCAGAACACACTTTTATTCTACTTATTTAATATATATTTCTGAGACACTACAGCTGTTTGATCTCTGGACGCTGTGCTTGCACTTTTAGGTCCATCATTCATGCTCTTACATATATGAACCCGCAACAAAATGCACATTGCTCCCACATGCATGCAGACGCTGTTAAGAGAGGAGAATCATCATTAGACAACAGCTACTGTAATTGAATAATAAGTACTCTGAATTGTCAGAAGCATGTAGTTACTAAACTTGCTTCAGATATGCATCACTGCAGCTGAGGGTGTTTTCTTGGCTCTCCTTAGGCTGTACCATTGCCATGTAGACAGAACTAAAGCTAATACATTGAAATTCCAATGCATTCCCATGCAAGAAGCCCAGACAGGTTTAACTTCCAAGCTTCTCCCTTTTATTCCTGAGCCTAGGCTTCAGGATCTTTCCTGGTTCTCCTTCTTGGCAAACCGGACTCTCAGGTTATGTTTGCCTCAGTCACATCTCAACTCTGCACTGATGTGAGACCCGAAGTTTGTGGCCACAGAGACTCAGAGAAAGCATCGCCAACAACTGTCACAATTTTGTAGACACTCTTGCTGGTGTACGGACACACGGCAGAGGTTTTGTTATACTATTATGGCATCCTTAGTAATTCTTTAATTCCCTTTTAAGTTGTAGTGTCTATCACATAGCTGTTTCACCACAGCTGTTTTTATAGTAGCAGCAATGTGCAAGCCATGCCTGACAGTGTCCTTTGGGCTCATCAAGATCAATGAATTTGTGAGGGAAGCGGGGATCATTTCTACCTTGGTATATCAATTTGGGCATGCCTGTGCCTGGAATTCAGGAGGAACACAGCCTGTACCAATGCACAAGTGAACATAAGAGGAGGAATAGCAGGGCTGATCTCCAACTACACTTGATGAAGCACTGGCACTGTGCTCTGAGCAGGGAGGGCTGCCCTGTGCTGGTGGCTGTGATCCCAGAGCACTCAGAGGTGTCTGAGTGGCGGCCTTCAAATACCCCAACACTTCTAAATGATGCAAATACACTTCACAGTTGAGATTGTGTGTGCAGTGTTGAGCTTGCTTTCCTTTCTTTTCCCTTCCCTTTCTTGCTGAATGATGGTTAGGGGAGAAGGCCCCTCCTTCAGCTCTTAAAATTATTCAAATGAAGGAACTAGAGCAGTTGATGAAACATCTTTCTGGTGGGACACATTCCTGGAAACTTCTTTTGGAAATTTACAGCTTCACAAATCTCCCTGCCCTCTCTTTCAGTGTGCCAGGCAGTTCACACCATGTACCCTGACTGTAGGCAGCTGAAGGTTTTTCTGAAAGAGGAGGCACAGCCTGGCTTGAGTCACATTAGGGAAACTCAGTTTAGGGGTGGGGTGAGGCATCTACTTCTACCCCAGATTTATGGCTGCAGTGGAAGCTCCTGTCATCCCTCTCTCTGCACCTGTGTCTCCAGCCACTTTTCGACTGTTGTTATTTCAATGTGACGACGGATTTAATCTGTCTCTTAATTCAGCGTGCAGGCTGGGTCTCCTCCAGGAGCATGCTCCAACTCTCTGAGATGTCCACTGGCCACTGCCTGCAGAACTAGACATGTTTGATTAAGAAGGATCTGCCAAAAAGTATACTGTTCTGTATTGTTGAAGTGTTTATATTCTATTCTTTTTCAAGAGTTCCTGCCAAATTGCAAGATAGCAGTAGATAGCTTATGCAGTGTGTTTATTACTGATGTGAGGGGGCCAAACAGATGGAGAGGTGAGTCCCAAGTTCTGGCTACTGCAGAGGTTATGAGAGGTTGTTTCTTAGCTACAGTTGAAGGTGGGAGCATTATAGATGGGTGCCTTGTTCTATTATCAACCTCAGTTCGAACTTGGTTAGAGAGTGTGAATTTTACTGGAACTGGGACACTGCACTAGCAAAACTCTTGTGCATCCAGACATAATTACAGCTGCCTGCAAGTTTGGTTTAGTGCAGTGCTCACCACCCCATGAAGGTTATATTGCTGTCCCATAACTTGCCAGCTAAAGCCGTTACACTGAAATCCAACCAGCATGGCTCATGCGGCTCAGTGGCCCCTTTGAACTGTGGGAGGGCGGTCAGAGCCAGACTCTGAGTGCCTTGTAACTCAGGTCTGCTTTGAGGATACACCCAGGGAAAGCCACAATGTCCCCCCTTCAAAGACGATTTAGTAGTAATCCCATGACAGAACCCTTGCTCCTCCTTCTTGTGGTTAATGAAAGGGCTACAGCTCCTTAGACATTTTGATAAATCTGTCAATCTCAACACAGTCCATCTAAGTTTATAATTACCTTTTACCTCATAATACTATTTCCACTTCAATTTACCCTCCACTTTACGTTAATGGTCACTCCCAGGTGAGGGTTTAGCCAAGGCTGAGCCCCGGCTCTCCAGGACAAGCCAGGTGCAGAGCAGGCTGAAGTTAAGCATGCTGCTGGATCCCTTCACTGCGTGAACCTCTGTCATGAAGCAAAGAAGAAATAGGAATAGGGAATTTGGGAATTCAACAGAATTCAGTGAACTATTAAGACTCTATTACCAAAATACGAGAGAAAGGCATTGTGCAAAGCAGACTCTTTTTCTTACAGCCTGTGACACATGGCTGGTACATAGATACAAGAAGGCAAAGATGAGGTTTAGGAGATGATAATCCATTGCCCTGAATTTTGTGTAGTAGTTAAAATCTTAGCTTTAAATGTTCACTATAATCTGATGTAAAACCCAGGAGAATGGTTCTGCTCTCGTAGTTTGGGACATCAAATAATAAATAAACTAACCTATCTGGATCCATCTGAGATTGCTCAAAAATCTGCAGGAGGGGCTTAGTGTATCAAAAAATGAAGCACATTAGACCCAGAGTTAGATTTTTTAATGTCCTTAAAAGCAAAAGCCAAAGCATGTGATTATTAGGACAGTGATGGGGCTCAGCCTCACTGAAGTCAAAGTCATAGTAGCAAGAATTTCTAATTTATGTGTGTATTTATATACTGTCACACGTAAATACATGCACTTTCACCAGGCCTGGCCAAGAGAGAACACTGAGGTGTATAAGCAGAGCATTATAACCTGCTGATTTCCTTCTGTCTGGGATGGGAGACGAGGGCTCCTCTGTGCTTACTTGTGTCGTTCTGGTGGCTACCTTCCCCACTGCTATCACCAGTTTTCCTCCTGGAGGAACAGTCTGTGAACCAGGCAGCACCCTGTCAGCTGCACATGACTGCTGGAAAATGGGTCTTCGTGCTGGCAGGCAGACGCACAGTATTTTCTCCAGCAAGAGAGGGCATTTCAGAGGAAATTACTATACATAGCATAGGACAAAATATTTTTCCCATTGTGCTGGAATGTATCTAGAGTGGGGAAACTACACTTAGGATATGAAAAAAAGGGGAAATAACAACATGGGGCTGTCTGCAGTGCAGTAAGGGAAACAAAAAGCACCAGGAGAGGCATCCTGAAGCATGCTTCCTGCGTGTATTGAATGCTTTAAAACATGATGCTTTTCCTTTCGAAAACAGTGAATGTACTGGCAATACAATCCCTCATTTTTTGGAGTCGAGTGATGCATTCCAGTATTCGTAGGACACTTTGCTTCGGCTGAGATGGTACTTGGCAGTGGTTACTATGACAAACAGAGGAGAATTGGCATGTGGTGTGCTTGGATGAATATGCAACCAAGTTTTGTGAGAAAAATATCTATAAAAATGAATCAGATACTGCCTCGCCATCTACTGCATGTTCAGTGGTCCATGGTACTGAAAATAAACAATATTTATAAACACTTCATGGGTTATTATAAAAACACGCTGCATTTTACTTTGTAACTTTATAAGATGTTTTCCAGCTTGTGTTCCTTTACTAAAAATGCTTTCTTTATTAATTATTTATTTTCCTTTGGTGTGGAAAATGGTTTCAGGCTTACCAAAGATGGGAACACAATACAATATTTGATTAATATCCTTTATTATTGTACCTTGTTTCTCCAGGATGAAAAATGTACTGTTATTCCCAGAACTTGGTTAGAATAGCAAACCAATCTCTGCAGGGTAACCCTGAATCAAGCATCTGCTTTCATATGCCCAGTCATCGGTCAAAAGGAGGGGACGAAAACAGGACACACAGTGGGGCATATGGCATTAATGAGGTTTCTAAGGACAACTCATTATTCTATTATTCTTAGTAATAATATTTTTATTTCTTTATGTCTAGAGACCTCAATCTAGATGGTGGGCTGAGGGCACAGTAGGCACATTCCTTACATGAAATAAAAGACAGTCCCTGTCTGAAGAATTTTGGACTGAGTAAAGGAGAAAACATGCAGGGAGGAAGAGTTAAGGATCCAAAAAAAGACACAGAGGTCTGAAACATATTTACCCTAAGTGCCTAAGAACAAAGTTCTTACCTTTTTTGCTTGTCTTTTGTGAAATTATCTCTGAATATTTAATGGTGAACTAGTAATCCGGTTGCCAGCAGAGACTGTCAATTAGTATTTAATTCTAAGCATTTTGCTGCTATTTCTGTGAACAATTAGGATGGAACAGCAGCAGCACAGACCATTGGCATTCATGTACAGTGTAGGTCAGGGAGATGTTATGGCTGTTAAGACTTCATAGGTAGAATGATTGGACGACATGCAGTAAAAGCAGAGTGGGTCAGCATTTCACAGACAGTTACTTACATGGCAATTTAATGTATAATGAGTTATCTCACAACAGAAAACATGGCAGAAATGTTATATGACATTTTTACAGTGAGAAGAGCTGAAGGAAAATTATAAACCCGTCGTTCCTCCAACATTTTCAACATGTCATTAGTCATACTGAGAATTGTACTAAAAAGTCTGTCCCAACTGTTTGTAGCATGAGATACTGCTCTTTTACCATGATTTAATATCACAGGCAATGTCTCCTTCTAATTATTGACCTCAGCAACATGTTAACCTACTAATTGCTCCTGAATAGGATTTGAGGTATGATACAAGGCCCTGTGTATGACACATGAGGATAGCTTCAGTATTCATTCGTGTGTGGCAGAACCACACGTCTCACTATGTGTGTCCAGGTCACTTAACACCTGACCTCCGTGGTGAGCTGTAATTCTCCTGCTGTCCATGAGAGGTACTCCCTCAAGGAAACAAATGTAGGAAAAAGCAATTGAAGCTGCAGCCATTTCAATGTTCGCCTCTTCCACACGGAAAAGGTCAGTGGATGGAGCAAAGATGGATTAATTCCATGATATTTACTTGTGCTCAACTGGAAGTGTAGGAAAGCAACTTGTTACTGCTGCAATCAAGTGATAACAACCATGATTGATGTCTCAAATGATGGGAAGACTGAGCAAATTAAGACCATGTAAGTGGCAGAGACACAAAAGGAGAGGAAAGCATCCTTAGAAAAATACACAAGGTAATATAGCAGTCAGGGAAGAAAAACCAATGGCTGAAGTAAGCAAAGGCATTACAAGCTTCCAGCACAAGTCTCAAAAAACCTATGAAAAGTGAACAACGAACCTGTGAACACTTTGGATACATGAACTTAAGAGTCAACTCTGCATCAAGCCTTGCTGTCTCCACCTTCCCAAGACCTCCCCAGGTCATGAGATTGCACATCACTGCCTAGTTTTGCATAGTTGTGTGTGTATCCAGGGCAGCTGGCTCGTTAGATGGTCTGTTTTAATCTTGGCTGCTGCCTGCTGCTCAGTTGTGCCCCACCTGCGCTAACCACTTCGGCAATCACATGCTCGCATTTTGAAGGTTCTTGGTCCAGGCATTTGAGATATTGCCAAGGTGCCATCTGAAACCACTCTGGCTGCTCAGAAATAAATGCAGTAATAGTGGGTGATAGCTGAAGATTTTTTTCACTCGTAAAACCTAGATATGATCCCAGCCTGCAAAGTGAACATGATTATTAATTTGTGTCAGCACCTGCCACATGCCGGGCATTTTATAAATAAAAGAAATGATAAAATGATGTGCATGCTTAGACAGAGAAGCAGATAACTGTAGAGATGGGGTAATAACAACAGATTATTTCAGTGTAAAGTTAGCACCAACCTCTTAAGGCAGAAAGGATGGAGAAGATTTTCTAAAACTAGTTGGAAAAAAGTGGAGAGGTGGTGGCTGAAGAGATAGATAAAGGAACCTGGAAAGATGGGGAGGCTTATGGACCAGTGTTGGGATGACTTCAAGTGCTATGTATGCAAAAAGGATGGGACCAGTAATAAAAATATGATCAGCAAGCAGATGGTCAGCTTTTTTGCATTTGGATCTGTAAACCTGGGAGGTCAGCACCTTGTCTAACTGTGGGCAGATCCTGGTGTTGCCAACTACCCTAACAGCGTACACCATTCAGGTTTTTACACTCCCCTGCAAGCATTCAGACATTTCACAACTTACGGATATTTGACCAGATCTGAACCTAGCCTAAGCTCAACTGGAATTGTAAATACAGATAAATAAATTCTGGAAGATCTCACCCACAGCCCTTTCTAATGGAAACAGGATATCTTAGGTGAAAGAGTGGTCTTACGTGATTCACTTATCCCCACCCTTAGAAAAAATATATTTTGGATGCCTGTCTTTTAACCTGACTTTAATTTTCGTGAAGACATGTCTGATAGCTTTGGAGACAATATCGGTATGTTCTGTACAGAAATTTTACTAGCTGCATTTTTTTTTTCCTTTGGCATCAACTTGAAAGAATTGTTAGAAGATGATGCCTGCTGGAAACATTTGTGCATTTCATTTTAAGAATGTGAGTAATTGTGTAGTGTATGTCATGCATATTAAATGTTTCACTATGAAAACAAATTTCACTCATTATTGCTTCTTATGACATTCCAATATGTTCTCTTAGAATACGCTTTGCTTTCTGCCATCTGCCCTGTTCTGGAATGGGGATGCTGGACTGATCCAATACTTTGTACAAATCTCAATGGTTTTAAGATTAGGCTTTACAAGAATGCATTTCACCAGCGCTCCAGCCTGGAACCAACAACAAAATGGCTATGTGGTGGCAGGAAAGGACACAGCCCATTGGAAGTTTTGAATCGCGTGATCTAGTGATGGAAGAGTGTTGCTAAGTCTAATCCCTGGCAGACAGGTTGTCAGTGTAAGGAGTAGCTTAATCCAGAGGCATGCCATATTGGTGTTAGACTGGTGGCGTTACTGATTTTTAAAGAATTTCTTTCTTCATTGAAATCTTCAATTATTTTAGTCCCTGTGCAGGTCTTGTCCTGAGCATGAGCAGGTATGCCAAGACAGCAAAAAGACAGTATGATGTTATAGTTCAGAGGTCCCAGATGCAGAGTGACAGACAGAAGGCATCCTTACAGATGCTGTGTCATGCAGGAATCAGAGAAACTATGGTGGGGAGAGATCTGTGGAGGTCCCAGAACCCAAAGATCTAGTTCAGCCTCCTGCTTAGATCAGGACAATTGCCATCGCTAAATCTTATCTCTATGTACCTTTCTACATCTCTATGGATGGAGAATCCAGTGGAGGGTAACTAACAAGGATACCAGTGAGAGGAACTACTGGACATGAGGAAAAGCAGATAACCAACCCAACCTGGGGATAAACTAACAAAATAATAGTGGGTGATACTTACGCAAAAGATGTGAAAGGAGTCATTGGGAGTTTACATAGCTGAATAATGTTGAAAGATGGTAAAAGCAGAGTGGAGTTGCTGACCAAGGCCAGAATTAAAAACAGGAGTGTAAATTAAGCAAATCTAGGCCCAAAGGGACAGACATATTCTTCCTTTATGTGTCCTGAAACAACTCCTGGAAAAACTGGTGGGATCTTATCAGGTGAGGTACAATGACTGTAAAGGTACACCCCAGAAGACTAACCATCAAGTCTGTATAACCGACTGCAGGAGTGGGAGAGACCTGTAGGAAGTTTGCCAGCTGAACTTCTACAAGTTTGGCTTTTCTGATGACTAGGTACATGTCCTACAGTGAAGAGGTACCTGATTTCAGAGCCCCATCCTCAGTTTATGCAGGTTGTTGTAAGACAATAACTGAAGAAAGCAGCCTATTATACAGCTTTTCTGGAAAAGCTGAGGTCCAGAAATAAATTTCAAGCATAACAGTGTCACAATATATAGTGTGATTACACTAATGTAGCCTGTAAATTAGCTATCCAAAACGTGGATGTGAAACAGGAAAGCAAGACGGTTTTTGCCAGCTATCACAACTAGATCTCAAAATCATGAACATTGTAAGTTAACGTTACGATACATCAACCAGATTCAGAGTTACCAGGTTTCAAATACCATTCCCAAATCTCGCAGGACATCAGCTGTGTGTGAAAAACCCACATTTCAGCCAACAGCAGGTCTTCCATTAACTTCAATAGAAGCTGGACGCAGCATATGCGTGTGCAAACCTGGCTTTGTGCCTGCTCATTTCAACAAGAGTTTGGTGAATGTTGAGTATGGAAAGTAACCTGAATTGAAGCTAAAGGTCTGATGTCCCTGTCTCCATCTAAGTGCAGATGAATCAATATAACTGTCAGCGCAGATGGTTGATGACTGAGATTTTTGCTTGAAATAACCGATTTCTAGATAATAATTGTCACAATTGTATATATGTTGTATTCAACGCTTGCAGTGTTTTTACTGATTGTTAAGCTTCTTCCTTTGTCAGTTCTTTGCCAAAATCCCGCTTAGTGTCCAACACTAACAAGTGGCTTTAAAGGCTAATGAAAAGGGTCATAAACATGATTTCCACTTATGGAATTACTTTTTGTTAGAAACAAAACAAAAAGCCTTCACATAAAATCTCCCTGTGTCCCATGCCCAGCTGGCTCTGGGAGTGTAACTCTGCACTCTTCCCATCGTCGCCCATGTGTTGGTAAATTCTTTTGTAAACCTTTATTTTCTTAATGAAGTCACCCATGGGTTCTGCACCCTGTCTTCGTCCAAAAATAGCATGAACCTTACCTGACCATATAATGTAAGTAATATTTCTTTCTCTTCTACAGTTGATAATGGCAGATCTGGGATGGTACTTAGTAAGCAAAGTAAGCTGCTACCTTTAGTCTGTGCTAGCCAAAGTATTAAAGAGTTAAGTCAACTATATTTAAATCCTTAGACCTACCTGTCTAATTTTCTCCTGTGTTGAGTGTGTAGATTGTGCTGTGTTTATTACATAGTCATAGAATCATAGAACAGTTTAGGTTGGAAGGGTCCTTAAAGATCATCGTGTTCCAACCTTCCAGTAGGTCAGGTTGCTCAAAGACCCATTCACCCTGGCCTTGAACACTTCCAGGGACAGGGCATCCACAGCTTCCCTGGGCAACCTGTTCCAGTGCCTCAACACCCTCTCCAGGAAGAATTTCTTACTGATGTCCAATCTCAGTCTACCCTCTTTCAATTTAAACCTGTTACCCCTTGTCCTGTCACTACCTGCTCTACCCTCCTCTGCACTACCAATTCTCTCAGCCTGTCCCCATAGCAGAGGTGCGTCTTGGCCTCCTCTGGACTCACTCCAACAGGTCCATGTCCTTCTGAGGTTGGGGCCCCAGAGCTGGATGCAGAACTGCAGGTGGAGTCTCACGAGAGCAGAGTAGAGGGGGAGAATCCCCTCCCTCGACCTGCTGGCCACGCTGCTCTGGATACAGCCCAGGATATGGTTGGCTTTCTGGGCTGCCAGTGCACACTGCCGGCTCATGTCCAGCTTTTCATCCCCCAGTACCCCCACGTCCTTCTCCTCAGGGCTGCTCTCGATCCATTCTCCACCCAGCCTGTCCTTGTGCTTGGGATTGCCCCGACCCAGGTGCAGGACCTTGCCCTTGGCCTTGTTGAACCCATGCAGTTGGCACAGGCCCAGCTCTCCAGCCTGTCCAGGTCCCTCTGGATGACACCCCTTCCCTCCAGCGTGTCAACCACACCACGCAGCTTGGTGTCACTGGCAAACTTGCTGACGGGGCACTGAATCCCACCGTCCATGTTGCCAACAAAGTCCATATTAGCTTCTTCCTTCGCCATGGGGTGAACTGCTGTTTTGCATCCATCTAACAAGAACAGAGAAGAAATCCCAGCTCTTTGTAAGTGCAGTGTTAAATTTATAACCCACCCTGCTTGTGTTAAGTGCACTTACTAAAGATAAATTTTTGAATTCCTTTTCCCAAATCCTGTCTGCATTCACGCTGAAGTAATTTCTTCAAATGCTCAGACTGCATTTTCAACTTCCTGCCCAGTACTGATGGGTTCCATCAGGGCCATCAGACCCATCACAGACTGTCCTCACCATTCTTGGCACCAAATGGCCTTCTAAGCCTCCCTCTGGTGGTTCAAACACCCAGCTGCCAATCCTCCTAATTTTGCTTTCCTCAGCTTCAGGCTTCATGGCCTTATGGGTATCACACACTCCTCTGCTGCATGTTAAACCCCGTCCTTGATCATCCACCTTGACTGAATGCTAATCCTCTCGGATCTTTGTTTCAGCCACCATAGAATTATTTAGGTTTGAAGGTACCTGCAAAGGCCACGTAGTCCAACCTTAACTTCAAGCAGATCTTATTAGACCAGGTTGCTTAGAAACTTGGGTAGTCAAGTCTTGAAGACCTGTGAGGGTGGAAAGGACAAGGATATATCATCTCAGCAGGAAAATGAAGTATTCAGACCAAGCAGCCAGGAACAAGAACCTTGGGCAGCTGGTGCTGAGAAACTACCTGAGCAGCCAGGCATAGGTGGCAAGACCAGCAAGGCTTCGTGTGCTAAGGAGACAACCTGCAGTGGGATACAGGCATGCCATGTGCTGTAACATGGGGCTGCATATCAAAGCCATGTGTTGCCTGCCCATATACTGGATGCTGTGTCTGATTTTGCATTGATATATTTGAGGGAGAACAGGATGCACAAGAGGCTGTCAAGGACCACAATGGGATGGTGAGAGACAGGGAATCCTACATCAAGAGTAGGAAGAAATGTCTTTCCGGTTCTTTCAATTCAGGAAGCAAATTTTGCTTTAAGGGGCCGTGGGAAAAGGGGAAGCAGGTCAGGAAAAGGGAGTTTGACTATAACTGAGTCACTGCTTGGAAATGGCCTCTGTGGCAGAAATTGTGGCAATTCCATGGCTCTGAAGACACAAGTTGCTTCATGTGTGTGGTGGCTTGGCCACCATGTGGGCAGCTGTGCTGGTGCAGGGCTGCTGGGGAGCTGCAAGAGCTAGGGAGCCATCAATTCTTCCCATGTCCCCATCAGCAGGTCACTTCTTCAGCCAGCTCCGCAGTTGTGCAAAGCTCAGACCCTGCCCTCAGGAGCTCCTCAAA
Organism: Rhynochetos jubatus; assembly: GCA_027574665.1. Lineage (NCBI taxonomy): Eukaryota > Metazoa > Chordata > Aves > Eurypygiformes > Rhynochetidae > Rhynochetos > Rhynochetos jubatus. The sequence continues at coordinate 72,226,233 of CM050690.1, read as the reverse complement.
TGTGGGCTCCTCAAAACTGAGGCATCTCAGTTCTGTGAGCACTGTGCTGTGTGGCGTTCAGGGTCAGCAAGACTGGCTCTCTTTGGCATTTGGGAATAGTGACAGTGAAAGAGCTGATATTTGACGCTGGAGTTCCACTAGCCTGAAATGTGTCCATGTGTAAGGAACCCATCCACCAGTAAATGTAACTGCCCTTTTAAAAGATTTATCCTGAAACAGCAGTTCCTGGAAGGTCCTGGTGGTGCTGGAAGCTTTGCACATACATCTTCCTTCTTCTCAGCTCTAACCTCCAAGGTTAGTTTACCTTTTTTTTTTTTTAATTAAAGACTTGTCATTATTATGAGTTCCAAAAGTGGTTCTTATTAGTAGGCACCTAGATCATGCCATTTTTGGCTCCAGATAATTAAGAGCTGTTTTGACTGTTCCTATTGTAGCTGATGCAAGTTCTTGAACACTGAATTTCCAAAGTAAGCTGCCAGTATTATAGAATTATAGAATCACAGAATCATTTTGGTTGGAAAAAACCTTGAAGATCATCAGGTCCAACCACTAAACTAGCAGTGTCAAGTCCACCACTAAACCATGACCCTAAGAACCACATCCACAGGTCTCTTAAATACCTCCAGCAATGGTGACTCAACCACTTCCCTGTGCAGCTTGTTCTAGTGCTTGACAACTCATCTGGAGAGTAAAGTTTTCCGAATGTCCAATCTAAACCTCCCCTGGCACACCTTGAGGCCATTTCCTCTTGTCCTATCACTTGCCATTCAGAGAAGAGATCAACTCCCACCTCTCTGCAACTGCCTTTCAGGTAATTGTAGAGAGTGATAACGTCTCCCCTGAGTCTTCTCCTCTCCAGGCTGAACACCCCCACTTCCCTTGACTGCTCCTCACAAGACTTGTGCTCCAGACCCTTCCCCAGCTCTGTTCCCTTCTCTGGACACGCTCCAGCCCCTCAGTGTCTTTCTTGCAGGGAGGGGCCCAAAACTGAACCCAGGATTCAAGGTGCAGCCTCACCAGTGCCAAGTACAGGGAGATGATCACTTCCTCAGTCCTGCTGGCCACACTGTTCCTGATGCAGGCCAGGATGTCATTGGCCTTCTTGGCCACCTGGGCACACTGCCGGCTCATATTCAGCCACTGTAGACCAACACCCCCTGGTCCTTTTCTGCTGGGCAGCTTTCCAGCCTCTCATCCCCAGGCCTTGCAGGGGGTTGTTGTGACCCAAGAGCAGGACCCGGCATTTGGCCTTGTTGAACCTCACACAGTGGCCTCAGCCCATGGATCCAGCCTGTCCAGATCCCTCTGAAGACTCTTCCTGCCCTCAAGCAGATCCACACTCCCACCCAACCTGGTGTCATCTGCAAACGGACTGAGGGTGCACTCGATCCCCTCCTCCAGGTCATTGATGAAGACATTGAACAGAGCTGGCCCCAGCACTGAGCTCTGGGGAACGTCCAGAGTGTCAGAGGTGATAAGCACAAAGATAAGTGGAATTGGACAGTCTGCAGATCAGAGATGATGGTAAAGAGATACTGTGAGGACACTCATCTCATGCAGACTTTTTGTCTGCAGTGCTCAACCACCCTTGTTTGTAGGCTGTAGCTGCACAGAGCAGTTCTGCTGAGAGGTGTTGTATTAGAGGGAGTAACACGGAGTCTCCAGAAAAGAAACCCATCTTGAAATCCTAATGTGGAGTGTAATATTCTCCGTTCACCGCATCAGGCCTTTAAGTCCCTCCGCACTCTGAAAACCTCTTATCTGTATCCCAAGTCTGTAAGGCCAATACCAATATTTCTTTCTCACACCAACCTCTGGGATCACGTTATTCATCCTCTTGGTGCCCTGCGCATCTAGGAGATACCTAGAAAACAGCACGCAAGCATGGCTTGGAATGAACATAATGGGGCAGGTTTGATCCAAATAACGATGGAAGCCTGTCACACACGTAAATAAACAGGCGAGCATGCCAACAAACACAGCCGTTTGCAGGGTGATGTGGTAGGAGCAGCACAGTGCTGACTGGATAGTCAGGCTGAAGGCTCTTTAAGACACAAATTGCATGTGTTGTTCTGCTGGGATGAGCTGTCAGACTCTGGTTTTATTCAAAGCACCATGGAAAAGCAGTGGCATTACTGTGGATCTTCTTCAACCTTTCTAAGCACTGGACAAACATTGACCTCTGTGCCTTCTGTGGTGAGACACTGGATGATTTCCCGTTCTGCAGGTGGAGTAAGGAAGCACAGTTACACTGGCTGCTCTGCAAACAGAGAGAAACAAAAAAACCCCAACAGCTCTAAATTGGACATAGAGAAAAGTAGCCAGAATGAGCAGTCAGCAAGTCAGCCACAGCAGGCACAGGCTGTGGGACCTCAAGCGTAGGTATGTGTGTCTGATAGTGTCTTTAACCCTCCCTGCTCGGAGTTGGAGACTTTCCAAACGGAAAACAGCCAAGGAAACACGACCCTAGGTGTTTTGTTCATTAGATGTACCTGCAATTCAGCTGAGGAGCAAGTTGCTGACTCCTAGCTTTGTCATGACCTACCCAGGAGAGGTTGGCAGGAAGATGCCAACTTGAACTGAAGGAGGAGAAATGGGTGAAGATGAGGGCAGGATTTGGATGCCCTGTTGCATACAGCTGGCAGAGAGGAGCAGCATGAAGGGGAGGGAGAATCATGCCTGCTAATCCCCAGGGCATCCTCTTCCTCCACAAGGTAAGGCAAAGTCTGGGAAAAGGTGGTCGTAGAGTAAAACCACCAGCACGCTGCCTTGTTCCTGGGACATATGCAGAACTTCCATTTGCCCTTGCCCCTGCCCCTGCAGCCAGTCTAGAGAAGGTGAGGGTCTACTGTAAACTGAGTTAAGAGCCTGTCTACTTACCACACTTTGTTTTCTCACCATGAACAAATGCCCGTTCACTTCAAAGTCACAGGTGGATCTGAATTGAGCCAGGAGGTCATGGGGTGACCAGCAATTTCATTTGAGCTGTATAAATAATGGAGTCAACTACAGTGAGACAGACTTGGGAAAGCAATAGCAGGGGATTCACTCGTAAAAACATATTTTAAATTGATCAATTAAAAACCTGTCTCTTCAAATATAAAAGTTTAGTATATTTGGTATAATGTCAAAAGCAGCTCTCGTCTGCAGCTGTACTCTGAGTTAAGGACTTTGTCTATAATCTATGTCCCTGGTCAATCAGACACAGCACCTGCATTTCAAACATTTCCTCTTGTGAATTTTTGCTTCCAGCCTTATGGTCCCCCAGTTATCTCTTCTGGACTATGTTTGATAGCTTCTTCATCCAATACTTGGATAGACTTTTACATCTTCTTGTATGTGAGTCGTGATTTGTTATGTCCAAATGACAAACCTGTAAACCTCGTTTTTACATTTGTGCTATTTAGTTGCACAAACCAAGAGGCCAGGGCTTCCTAGTGATTCTGTACTGTCCTTTGGTACTTTTATTTCATCTCCACATCCTCTCCGTTTATATGAGTAATTCAATAAACACTGAATTCAACCTTCACTCTTGAAAGGCATCGGGCAGCCTTACGTGTGTGACAGCTGCAGAACTCCAGGCAGGCATTTCAACCAGATATCCTGAAATGTCCATTAAAATTTTCAGTTTTGAACACTCAAGGCAACATGGCCACAAGAGCTATGCTTTGAAAAACACCCCATCTGCATGACCTAAGCTCTTAGCATGGTTTATAAATGTTCTGTCACAAGTTAAATCAAACTAATCCTCTCACTTCCCGCTACATTCATGCTACTGGGAAAATAAGTTTGTTTACCTAGCTCTTAACAACTTTTACAGGGAGCATGAAATCAGGAATTCATGCAATTTTTGTGCTCCTTCAGCACCTTCCTTTTCAGGATCACAACATGTCCCCTGGCTGGGTTAAGGAAACTTCCTGTATGACTTGCATTTAATTAAATTACTTGCCCACCGTGTGCGAGTAAGAAGGCAGCACCTGTCACTGTACTCTTGTGCCCTTACCTTGGATTCAGCAACTTCAGAAACCTTCCCAGAGCAAATTCATTTAGAAACTTTGGTGGTGTATTCCTTTAATTAGTTAAAAATACTTTAATATTAAGTTTTTTTATTATTTTCAACAGCTTAGAAAGACCCCTCTTTTGTCTGCTGCATATAACCACATAAAATCAGTATCCCAGAATTCAGGCTTCCAGCACCTTGACACGTTATTTCACATTTCTCTTCTCGTTGCCCTCTGAAGCTGTGGCTGACTTTCCCAGTATGAAAGCAGCTTGATGGAATTAGCTTGGTGCCCTCTTTCGTTTATTATCCTTTTTCTAGGGTTGCTTCTGTCCACATGAGGTTCCTGCGTGTCTCATTCCCATCCGTGCTCCTGCCTGTGTGCTATTCTGCCGCAGTTAATGATCCCTTTGAGCTTTAGACCCCGGGAGTCAGGATTTCCTGGTGCTGGCTGCAGACACAGATTCCTGACGCTGCAGCACTTGGTGTGAGAATAGGGGAAATTGATGACTTCTGAGGGATAAGTTATTGCTTTTTGTTTACTTTGGCTTTTGTTTGTAAGCCACGCAATGTGCTATGCACTTCTTTAACTCTTCCACCACAAGCTTTCTGGGCAATGTGAAAGGTGCTCACGTCTCCTTCAAGTTGCCTGTTCGTCATCCTTGATGTGATGCTACAGTGCCGCCGTTCATCTGCCCGCAGGTGAACAGCCATGAGCCTTTCAGTCCCAAACCTGGGCATGCACATGAGACCAAACCGTACCAGCCTGTCGCTCGGTGCATCTGACTGGTATCTCAAGGAGGAGAAAGCCCCTGTGAAAGACAACCAATGCTGCGTGGTGCTACCATACCCCCGGCCCTTTTTGCTATCCCTGCCGTGCTCGTTGTCCCTCCGAGCCCCAGAATATCTGAAATCCCACATGAATCATGCATTTCCCCCTCCTGTCCCCCTCTGTAAACCTCTTATCTGTATAAACACTTCCTGGACTGCCTGAGTTCTCATACTGCCCAAGAGCTTGAACACAATTCGACCAAACAGACTACTGAACTGGGAGATTTATGATTTTTGTGAGTGAGGCTGCAGGTTGTTTGTGTTCCAATTAAACAATGGAAATAAGGAAAAACAAATGCTGCTGTTAAAATAATCACAGAATCCATGTGATGTGGGGGAAAGAAATGAAGTACACCGCTACTTTGCACGTGTGGATACTCAACAGCCCTGTTTATGGATGCATTACCCTTGACAAAAAATTAAATGTATTGCTTAATTATCAAATACGTGGGGTTGCACTACTTGCCTAGACTTTAAGCTCAAAATCCCATCTTTTAAAACAGAACTTGGACACTGTGGGTTTTGGGTTATTTTTGGGGGGTGAGGGGGGTGGGTGGTGGGTGGTTTTTTTTTTTGTTTTGTTTTTGTTTTTTGATTGCAGTGCTTAAAAGCCCTCAGAACTATCCCAGGCTTGGGGGAAAAAAAAATTCAAGGTCATCATGTGCTCCATTACAATAATGACTTTCACTTACAATTAAATGAAAGTCAGACCAAGCTTTGAATGTTCATTTAATATTTGCATTTCCCCTCATTTTGTTGCCTTGTGTGTGGCTGTGAGTGCATGCTTGTACTATTGGTTTTTTCCAGCTCTTTTGCAGACACCTTCTTATGTCTTTTGGCTGACTGGGTGCAGACAGCTCCAGATGGGACATGCTGTGCTGGAGAGATTTTTAGTTGTTCTGGGCATTGTTTTGCCTGTCCCTAATGGCATTTGTTTAATTGGGCAGGGGTAAATGAGGTACCTGCCTTTTTGGGCAGAGCAATAAAAGAAGTACTATCTGTCAGAGGGACTGTGTGATAACCCACAGGGCCATTGACTATTCAGAACTCACCTATAATATACAGGAGAGGTAATGTGTGTCTAGAGCCTACAAAAATATTTCAACAACAGAAATTCTGATCTGATCAGATGAGTTGTGCAAGAAAACAGAATAAAGAATAACTTATTTGTATATCTAAGAATTCTTCTAAAGATTACCGTTAGATCTCTCTCAGATGACCTTTTTACAATACTGTACCCTTTACAGCAGGAGTCAAAGTAGGTGTCCAGTTTTGCAATTATTTGAGAAAATAAGGTATTTAAACTTTCATGTGTAATTCTCAAAGAGATAAGGACTTTGAAAATATTTTTTTATTGTCTTATTTTTGCAGTAAGATTGGAAATGGTATTAGGACAAAGATTCATCATGCATAGCACTGGGACACTGACGGAATGGTCTTTATATGATGAATGAAGATGGGTCTCAGCTGAGCCTTTTGATGAAGTTCATCTCTCTCTAATAACTGTGTAGGGAGCCTGAATCACTCCTAATTTAAAAGGGATGAAATCCTTTAGTGTGACTAGGAACTTCATCAAAGCAGCTGTCCTGGGTCAGACCAAGGTCTCCAGATCAGTATCCTGTCTCCAACAGTGGCTGTGATGGACAGGGAAAAGCAGAGCCAGGAAAAGCAAATAAGATGTTTCCCTGGAGCAGCCTCCTAGCCTCTTGTCTTCAGCTTGGGAATTCTTCAGCTGGTTGTATTTTCTGTGTGCTTAGTAACCCTCAGTGGACATCTCTTCTACATACTTCCCTGGTCTCCTCTTGAGCTGAGCTACATTTCACATGTTTCACACCATCTGCTGGCCATGACTTCTGTGGGGGCACCAGGTGCAACATCCATGTGGGTGTTTTAAACCTCATTGACAAGAGATTCTTCTGGAGTCTTTAAATGTAGTCACCCAAAGAGGTGTACATGAACACAGTCAATTGCTCTCTGCCCCTTCCACCCCAGGAAGAAGCTGTAAAGGCATCAAGCCATGGGTGTTGCCTATGTCCTGTGTGCAGCCTCATTCCCCATCTCCTGAGTCTTGGACTGCCTGGGCTCACGGCCACCTCTTTCCTGATGCAAATGGGCAACCTGGGATCAGAATGCTGAGAAAAAGGTCAGTGTGAAAGAGCAGTGAGAAGTCTGGCTGGGGTCTCCTCTGCTTTGCCTGGCAGCTGCAGTGAAGCTCAGGCCCTTAGCCTTGGTGCCTTCCCGAGCTGTGTGGCTCCTTGCCCCAAGCTGTTGATATGCCTTCTTAGCTTGGCCTCATCTCTGCCTCATCACTGAGGTCCTGTCTGGTGATACATGGGCTGAGGCTGACCCTGACTACCATCCATGGACTTGTGGGATGGGGCTGTTGTCACCTCTCTTGTTGGCCTTGTTGTCACTCGTGGCTAGGATTGCCATATCCTGCAGAACATCCAGCTCTTGCTGTTCCCTAACATATCTTCTGGTCTCACCAGTGCCTTATCATCTCACCAGTGCATTATCATCAGTCCAGATCATGCTGGATTGACAAGCAAATCTATGTATAGGGTAGCAATCTGACCCCTTCCCCTCCCCAGCTCTACTGCATGTGCAAGACCTACAAGTAAGGCACTGGTCAAGCCGACTGTTTTAACCCTTTACAGCCTCTTGCTTTCGTCTCATTGTATGGTCTACATGACTGACACAGCCTGACTCATATGGCTTGGCTGTTAAGCAAGACTAATAACTTCGAGGCATAAAATAAGGAAGTTTTAAAATGCAGATATTCTTTCAGTTTCAGCATATCAGACACATAAAGAGAATTACGATGACTATGAAGAAGTGTGAGAAAATACCCCAGATTTATGGATCTGTTAATGTTTACAGTAACATTATTACATTATTATATTAGTTCTCACCCTGGAAATTAAGGGCATGGCAAGGTGACGGTCTCACCGTCTGCATGGAAACATACACAAAGCAATTAGTCTTTCAAAAATGTATTTGAAATGTTGTTGAAAGCTTTATTTTCTTACAGTTCTGATGAATAGGTAAGCGTCTGAGTTTATGGAGTTCTCATACATTTCTTTTTTTATCCTTTTACAAGTTCTTGTCTAAGCTGTAAAGCGCACTGAAAGCAAACTATTTGCTAGTTTGAAATACTCTGTCCTGCTAGCACACTCTAGCTCCCTGTTACAAATCCTCTGGCCCTCTTATGGGTTGCTAGGCAGAAGGGAAATAATGTCATTTGCTAAACAAAGCAGACAATGTCTTTCTTTGTAGACTTTGCACATTCTTTCAGTGGTGTGAAATCCATGTTAACAATCAGCTCACAGTGAGAAGGTCCCAGTTAAACATTGCCATGAAACCTCTGAGGTTTACCTACCATCTGAGGGCACAAAAAATGCCATTGACCAAAACTTTCACCTGGATGCTTAAACTGGTCAACGAATTTGTAGCCAAGTTTTTCTGACCAGGAGAAGCAGGAAGGTGAACCGTGCTGTATGCAGGAGAGGAGGACCCGGGACAGGCCTCTGTCAGGGAGAGTGACACAGGTCCAACCTTCCACTATGTTTGGTTTTTCCCTTGCCTTGTGTTGGAGTTTTGACAGTATTTTTCTGGGTGCATTAGATTTTCCATTGCATTGCATTTTGGTTAAGGAGAAGCCCTGGCTTCTCTGAACCCTGAGCCCTCTGAACTCCACTTGCTGCTGGGGTGCCCAGTGCAGTCTGCTGAAAGCGATCTTCTGGGGCTAGTGGAGAGGGGGACTGTAGAACACCTTCCTATAAAGTTCTGTCTTTTGAGTTGTGTTTCCCTGATGAAGCTTTGCCCTTTACCTGCCTAGGTTTCTTTGGAGGGAGGCAGTTCTTTGCCTTTGAAGGGAACAATTGCAGTACTGACATTTAAAGCACTCATACGCATTTAAATAAAGCACTCATACCTCAACTTCCAGATGGGAAAGAACGGAGCTCTTTCTTCTACTGAGACTCTGCCATGCCTGGATATATCTGACCCAAGGCTCTGTTGTGGTCAGCAGTTATTTGCTATGTGCTGACACCATCATGTACAGGGAATGCTGCATCTCTCTAACAGCTTGACCCCTACCAGGGTGTGACAGCAGAAAGGAATTTGAACAAATCCTTGGCATCCACTTACACAACTGCCTAACACCTAGACGGTAGTGTAATCCTCCTGAGATTCAAAGGTTTTGCTTCAGCTTCAAGCAGTAGGGGCTAACTAAACAACTTAAACCCAAGACCAACTTCTCTGTTTCTGCATTTAGGTTACAGATTTATAAGACCAGAAAGCCTGGTCTTTTAGAGATAATTTAGTTTCATCTGTTTAAAATTCCATCTATTAATAACTGTTTTGAGTATGTGTTTCTGAGTTAGAGGATATTTTTAAAGTCAATTTTGATTTGCATTTCCAGGAACACAGATTACACCTCACAAATACAACTGCTTTTATGGCTAGCCGTGTTCATAATTAAATCTTTATTTCCATTTCCAGTTGAAGCTGATTTAATACTTTTTTTTTCAGTAGCTGGACCTTATTCTGCCTTAGCTAGTTTTAAAGCCCTCTCTCAAATGCACACTTCCTTCTTAATACTTGCAGCTGTAGAATGCAGTGAAGTTTCCCCGTCCTTTGTTTGATAGATTCTATAGATTGTTGTGGTAACTTTATAACAATTATTTTTTGCACTGAGTCATTCTCCAGACATTTTTCTAGACACTTCCATCATCTTTTTGGGGGTGCAGGTAACAAAACATCTCATTCCTGGTCTCAGCAGAGTCTAAAATATGTCACAATGACGACGTTGTTCAAGTTTATATGTTCAACAACTGAGTTAGCCACATAGGTCTCAGATTTGCACTGGGAAATGTGATTCGTCTGTTGGCTAAAAGGAGTTTCCCTTGTTTTTAGTAATTTCTTGCCATAAGAGTTTGCATTTTATTTATATATTCCTACGAATATAGGTGCATGCATATGTATATCACGAGCTAGCTCTGATGTCCTGGAAAGGAAGACTTAATTATGTGGGTGTGGAACTAAACCCATGGCAGCTTTATCACCTTAAATCACCATGCCAAACACCATCCCCCACCAAAGTGTTTCCCCAAGGGTCTGGAGCTGTACCATCTTTTGGGTTTCAACACATCACTGTTAGGATACCAGGCAGTACAGATGGGACCACTGGCAGAAGGATTGCAGATCACCTACGATGCCGTTGTATGGTTATTCTCTACTGTATACGTTAAAGTGGCCAGTGAACTTACCCTCTCGTCTGTTTGCTGCTGGGAGACTTCACCTCTTAAATTTATTAATCTCTGCAAGTTTTGAATCTGAGGAGGATTTTTAAAATAAAAGGCTGTAGTTCACAGCAGGATATTAAAGCAGCTTTGACACATTAATTTGTTCTGTGGGGTCAGTGGCTACTTCTTCTCATTATGGCAGTGTTGCAGCTTCTCTAGCTGTGATGTGTGGATGCAGTCCAGGCCTGGCCAGGTCTCACTTTTCTCTGAAGTAGTCACAGCCACTGTGTTTTATTCTTCGAGGTTGACTTTGGCTTTCCTTGAAGTGTGAAAAAAGCTCTAACACTGCTGCTACTGCCTCCTAGAAGAGGCTGCAAGCACATGCGTCCATGTTTTTCCTTGCAGCACACCCAACTGGCAATACAGGAGCAAAAGCAGCCCCATTCTGATCACCTTCTTTGACCCCCATGGGCACTGATGGGGGAATGTGACAGACCATGTACAAAGAAGATGACCATTAGGTGCTGACCATCTCCTGGGTCATTAAAAGGACAACTCAGTCATCAAAGTCAACCACTCACCAGGGAAGAAACAAAAAATAAAAGCAAACTGAAAATAGGAAGACAGAGCAGGTATAAGCAGCCACTGCAGACTTCCTGGCCCCATTCTGTGGGTCACAGCAAGGTTGATATCCACCACACTTGGCATCTACATTTCATGTGTTTGCAGTGACCAGAGTGGCTATACTCCTTCTTGCAGGCAACAACAGGAAAACAGACTCTTCTGGGGAAAGTTTCTGAGAACTGCAAGTAACCTTTGGTGTTGAAATGTTCCCCAGGAGACAGGATGGTGCGTGCCAGGTATGGATGGAATGAGTGGTGTGAGTAGCTGCTGCACCTAGTCTTCAGCAAAACTGTGCCAGCCATGCCTCTCAGCAAAGCTTCTTCCGGGCTTTGTTGGGAGATGACATTTCTGTTTTTGCTGCAGAGATAAAGTCACCTAAGTTGTGAACATAGCAAAAAGGCCACCCTAAAGAGTCTAAATGCTAAAGACCTGGCCTCTGCGCTCAAAAGAGCAGACAGACTGTCAGCCCCATAGGAAAACCCATCAAGATATCTGACTGTTCAGCCTCAAAACCAAAGGGTGGCCTTTGAAACCTGGGATGCAGGACTGGAATGAGGATCAGGCACACCAGTGCTTTCATCTCGTTTTTGATGGAGGAGCTTTGAGCTGATGTGGAAGTCATTTGATCTGCCTGACCTTTTTGGAGGATAATTGCTGGCTCAGGATTTACAAGTTGTTAATAATTTATTTCAAGAGAAGGTGCTGCAACAGCAAGACAGCGTTGGAGAAAGGGGAGGGTTGGGTTTGAAATGGGAAACACAGCTGCCAAGGGTAGAGTTACTCTGGATGCCATTGGAGAAGAGCAGACTGGGTTAAGGAGGGCAAAATAAAAGGAGTCATCCTCCTTCACCTTCATTCGATTTCTACAAGCCAATTCTCTTTGAATCTTTTTAGGATCTGGAAACATTATGATCCATTTTTCATCAAAATAAATTATTCTGTTTTCCAAGCTGATCTCATGGTATTTTCTAGTCAGCAGAGGAAATACTGAAAATCTTGTAAGAGATCCTGTTCTCATAAAATGCCCGGCCCAATTTTGTAAATTCAGGAGGTTTTGGCTAGGCCAGATAAGCTTTGGAGAAGCATCTGAATATTCACTCAAGCTGAACCCACACTCCAGACTGTGGTGTGAGTAGTTTCCTGCACTTCTGAGCTTCTGATGCTTTGAAAAATTTTACTGACTCTGGAAGAATGAGGACAGTGAGGAAAAAAACCAAAAAACCCTGTTGCCCCTCTGTAGTTAGTCCGTGGATAAAGAGAATCACAGATGGTTGACTAAAGGCTGATGGATCACATAAATTCAGCATGGTTAATGTCCTCTCCCCAATGGCATGTAAATAAGTAACCATGAAAGCCTCCACCGTCTTGGGAAATAATAGTTGAAAGGCTGCTTTGGTGGTGAAGGTTTAAGGTAAAAATTGCCTAGTAATTACTGCTACTCTTGCCCATATAAGACATGTCTAATGCAAGAAAAAATGTCCTCTATTCAGCCTCAGCGCTTGTGTAGTTCCCATCACATAATATTTGAGCAACTCCCAAGCAGTCAAAAATAACTCAAAAATAAATGTAAGAAAAAGTTGTTTGCCTGGTAAGAAGACAACAGCCTTCCACCTGACCTTGTGCCAGTATGGCTGAGGGCAGGACTTTGCATTTCTGGTCATCTCTGAATTGATGCTTTGACAAATTGCCATTTCTCTCCCTGGCTCACCCAGTTTGCCAACATGTTGATAGGGTCTGCAGTGTCAGAGCTGATAAGGGATGCATGTCAATCTGCTCAGTAACAGCTCAAAATCTCCTTAGCTTATTTTGGACCCACTCAATGCAGAGCAACATTTGCCATCTGGGAGCTATTAGCATATGCTAAGCAGTTGTTAACATATGCTAATGATATCTGGAGGTTTTCAAAGGAACCTTGAGTGACCAAAGCATGCAGAATGGCTGCACAGGAACTTCTGAGTCAGTCTATAGGCAAGAGATTTGAGACACTGAGCCAGACTCCTCAAACAGTGCCCCAGGGCTTCCCGAGATGCTTGTTCCCTGAAGGGGAGTCTCTAAGGGCAGAAAGCAATGGCCTTCGGGTGGACTGGCCCTGGATCTGGGCCATCAATCAAGCTAGCAATGTAAGTAGTCATTCCAAAAGATTTGAAGAAAAGTAGAGGGTCTTTCTTCAGAAGCATCAAGGGGCTGAGCGTATTCTCGTTGCACAGGAGGCTGCAGGAGGCAGCAGGGCTTGATGGAGGTCACTCTTCAAGACACATGTTTTGTGCTCAGTCTCTGAGGTGGGGCACACAAACATCCCATAGACAGTCAAACTGCCCCTTCACATGACTGCTACAACACTGAAACACCAGGTTTTCCCTTTGTTATAAAATAATTTCTTTAATGTCAAACATTAGCTGTGCTATCAGCAATCTTATGTTAACAAGTTCTTGCCATTAGCCCAGCTTCCACAAGTCTGAGGCGTGGGGTTGTCCTTAGCATCCACAGCCCAGGTCGTAGGCAACAGTGTGGGTTACAGGCAGAGCTGTAAGTATTTGGCAAATACAGTGCAAAGAACTTCAGGCAAATACATTTTGAGGTCTCTAATGCTTCCTTGTGTCAGCACATACATGTTGATGGGTCAAAAGTTCTTTTCCAAAAAAAAGTTTGTCAGATTTTTCAAAGTTTTTTTTTTTTTTTTTTAATTTGCAGGAGCCTCAGGAGACTGGAAATTTTCTGGTGGAAATGCAACTCCTATAAAATGGATTTAAATTAACTGATATGATGATAGATGTGCCTTTTTTTATGTACCTTTCTAAGTATCCCTGAAAAAATTTTGTGAAGAAAAGGCTATAGAGAGAAGGAGAGTTTCTTAGGATCACCAACTCTTCCGGAGTAATCAGCTCTTTTCTGCAGTCCAAATCAGCCTTCTAGAAGATAGACTAGTCTTGCTTACCTTTCTGAACAACTTCTGCCCCAGATTTCATCTCTAAATAACCAGTCCCAACACCAGATCTCAACTTGTATCGCTATCCATGCTTGTTGCTGTTCTGCATTTTGAAGCACAAGCTGGCACATGCAGTCAGTGTCCGTGGACAACGCCAGCACTGCCAAGAACATTAGGCAATAAAAAAAGATAACATTACAAGCATAACACCTGACTTTTTGACATCTTAACACCAAACAGCTAAGGAAACGCTGGAATTAAAGTGAGCTGCGGAATTTCAGCTCTGTCCTCTGCTATAAAATACCTTTTTATTATATCCCACTATTCAAGCTCTGCCCTGAATCAAGAGTTATTGATTTTCTAATGTACCGTTTTCCTGTGGTACCCTGTCTTTATAGCCAAGCGCTCAGATATAACTGGTCTTTAATTCATTTTTACAGCATCATTCAGAGGTGAAGGAAATTAGTCCCTTTTTATCGAATAGCTATGAAGATTAATGTAAAGGTTACATAGTCATTTTGGTGTCTGGGCTGAGGCTGTGCATTTCACACATTAGATGTGGCAGGCAAAAATGCTGACCCTGGACTCTGATGCTTGTTCCAGAAAAACAAGTTCTCAGGTGAGAAAAGACTCCTCCGGCCTCTTCTTCTCCTATTCTGCTTCATTTCACCCATCTTCCCCAGCCACGACATCTCTCTGCCTCTCACCATTCCCTGCCCTCCACCCCATGCTGCTGTTCCACATCCATGTGCCAACCCCGGGCTTGTCGTCCTACTTGCCTTGTCAGGAAGATTCCTGAGTTTTCCCCTCCCTCATCACCACCCACACTTCTGGCTCTTGTCCTTTCTGCATTTGAATCCAGGAATTTTTCTCCTCCACGTTTTCTCATCCCAATGAATATCACCAGGAGTGCAAAGAGACAGACTCCTGGCTCTCCTTTCAGGTGCCTGGCTCTGCCGTGGGCTGTGAAAGGCTGCGGCTGAAACAGCAAGGGAAGCCCTGCTTGACCTGTCGTTGAAACCTGCTCAGGGAGGATGAAAACTTCAGGGGTTCAATTGCTAAAATGAAAGGAATCTCTTAGTTATCCACTGAGCATGTGCAAATTCATCTTTCCAAAGGCATATAACGTAGCCAAGTTTGGGCCGATTTTCAGGAGGGCAAAAGGGATATCTCTGGTGAAAGGCAACCCTCTAACAAGTTCATGCTCCAAGGAAGAGTGGTGCCAGAGTTTTTCAAAGAAAAGGTCACAATTGCTTTTTGACTTGGACAAAACAATGAATTTTTCCTTACCCTCATTATTGGAAACGGCTGAGTTTGTGGACATTTTCCAAAAACTTCAGCCTCAGGCAGATACCTGGCATGGAAAATTTCATTCCAAATGGTTATAGCTTGGCAGCATTGTAAGCGCTTGAAAACAGGGCCTTACAATTCAAGGGATCAGGCTTTCACTGCAGAGTGAAAGGCCAAGCCACTGGACTCACCTCCAGTCACAGCCCAACACCTTGCTTCATCACTTGCACTGCGAACAAAGTAGTGATGCACGTGCA
The DNA here is from genome assembly GCA_027574665.1 of Rhynochetos jubatus. Taxonomy (NCBI): domain Eukaryota; kingdom Metazoa; phylum Chordata; class Aves; order Eurypygiformes; family Rhynochetidae; genus Rhynochetos; species Rhynochetos jubatus. The sequence continues at coordinate 72,211,059 of CM050690.1, read as the reverse complement.
AGGCAGGGCTGAACCCTTTCCAGGGGTTTGTGTCCTGGTCAGAAGGAAATTAGTGGGATCAGTATTGAAGAAATGGGTTAAGGTAAATACTCTGTAATGTCGAGGGGTTTCCTAGCATAGAGGGGCTTTGGACAGCATGGTTTACAGAGATCCTTGCTGAGTTCTGCTTGTTTGCATTTACACGCATTCATCCTCTTCAAATAAATGTGGTTTGCAGTTTTCTGACAAATGTGTTAGCAACAGCTTATCCTGCATCATCCTCGTTTCCAACTAGCTCAAGTTGGTCTGTCATTACCATTAACTCAGCCATCCATTTCCTTCTTTTATCACACTACTACCTCTCCCTTGACATGTTCTGGGGGAATGAATGCATAGACACAGAAAACCCCCAACAAAATTCAAGCAGCTGGATGCTGATGCTGCATAGCATGTGATTTTCCAGACACAGCCCATCAGCCCCCTCCCAGTGGATCCTTTCCTGAGTGCCAAACACAGCCCCTGGGTTTTTGGCTGCCTTTCACACACCATGGCAGATGCATGGGCCATATTCTGCAGGCATAGACCAATTCCTGGAAAAGGCAGAGGTATCAGGAGTAGCTAATGAGCTCCCACTGAGTTACAGATATTTCACACCCATGTATGAATCAGAACGCAGTATCTGCCACCATGGCCAGATTGTTGGCAGCTCAGAGCATCTCAGGACAAATGAACCACGACAGAAATTCGGGCATCCTCTGCTACTCTTGTGAGACCTGAGATCACTTTATGTTAGTTTTTCTCTGTGTAGGTACACTGTCACCACTGAACATCACTGCACTGGATCCCCTTGGAAAGATGCGTGTCCTTCGCGCAAAGCCCAGCACGGTGGATGTTATGGCAGGGCACACTGCCTGTGTAATACTAGCTCTGTTTGCACAGGTGTTGAACGGCTTTAGAACCTGGATCCTTGGATGATGTGAGCGTCCAGGAGGTCTTCTGTGGCTTATGGAGTCTGCTTATGGAGTCTGTTGGGAGGTGAATGCTTTCAAAATGAAATGCTCTTTAGAACTACTGAAACCTTTGTGACTAACAGCCCTCATCTGCAACAAAAGGTTTTCTTATTGCCTAAGTAATTTCACATATTCTTTTTGAATAGTGGCAGAGAAATATCAAAATTTGGATAGATAATCCCTTCCTTATTGTCACCTTATTGGGACATCAGAGAGCGGACAAAGGCAGTGGTTACAGTTGTGCTGCTGGTGAAATCCAGGGCTACCCAGATTGCCAGAGGAATGAGCCTGGCCATTTGTTTCTTTAAAGGTGCTGGAAATCACCACATGGGAGCCCATGTCTGTTTTGTGAAATGAATAGTTAACATTTATCACCAAGAAGGTCAAAGAGAAGTTAAAGCTGGCTGATGGCTTGCAGATAGTGAGAAGGAAGGGGGGAATATTTCCAGTACTGGTGGAAAGAGAATTAGAAGCAATCAAAGCAGCATCTGACTAAAATCAGAACTGATTAAAATGAGAAGAAAGGAGAGAAGCAGGATGAATAAAATAAGAATGGATTGAAAGTATAACAAAACACAACTGGTGCAGAAACACCAGCCTTTTGTCTCACGTCTCGAGTGAAAACAAAACTGTTTTCCAGCAGAAGGGATAATAGCCAGAGTCTGTTTGAGGAAGGTCCACACCAGCTGATGGGCCCACCACCCATCTGTGACAGCACAGCAGCTGGATGGCACAGCTGTCTGTGCCATTGCCCTTTGCCTTCACTCCCAGCAGTGCTAAACACAAAGGCTTTCGGCTTGCCTTGCTCAGATATTGTTTTTTCTAAAGCTTGTGGCTTTCGATTGAAAAAAAAAAAAGATAATAAATTTTACTCAGAAGGTTCAGCAGGACTCAGATTCCAAATGACCTGATGAAACAGGCTGAGACAGTTCATTCAGAGGTCCATGTTTCCAGTCTTTGTTGAGTAATTTCAGTGCTCTCTGGACCATAGGTGTTTTCTGAAAGAGCTGTAAAGATTTAAAAAGAGACAATACCATTGTGAAAAATGTTTGGATTTGTTTCTCTCTGTGGTGCTATAAGACCAAAAAATATTTTTTTTTTCATCTGTCTGAGAGAGGTCAACTGCTCGCCACTATGCTGGGTTCAGTCAGGAAAGAGTTAACTCCCTTTACCCTGGTTACTAGGAGGTTGCTAAGAGTAGTACTGATAAGGCCTCAGCTGGTGTTGGGGATGATCTGTAATTCAAGGTCTTTTCTCTGCTCTTCATACTGTAGCTGACCCAGACTGACCAAGGAAGTATTTCATCCCATAGTACGTCATGTTCCGGTCTCTTGGGCGGGGAAGGGGGTCCGGTGGCCATTGCTCTGCCCTTTTCTTTCTCCCTTACTCCCTTGCTCATTTATTCCCGGGCACTTGCTAACCCTCCTGCGTTAGCTGCTTTGCCAACTCCTGTGCTGGCTCATTCGTGTGGGAGCTGCTGGGTTGTTTTGAGTTTTCTGGCCGTGTTATCAGTGATAAGGTTTGCTTGGAATCTGCTGTGTCAGCTCCCGGGCTCCGGCCTTCAGGCCGCGGCTCTCGGGCTGCGATCACTCTCGGGCTGTGGGTCTCGGGCTCTCTGGGTCTGATTTTCATCACTCAGCATCTGGGTGTGCATTGGTGAGTGGATGGTGATGTATGTATTGTATCATATGTTTTATTTTCTACTATTTTAATTATTCATTATTAGTAGTATCTGTATATATTGATTTAGATTTAGTTAGTAAATAGTTCTTTATTTTACGAGCTTCCTTATTTCTTTTTCCGCTGATTCTTTCCCTCTGTTGGAGGGAGGGGGAATTTGTGAGAGTGGCTTCATGGTATTTTGCTAGCTGGAGTTAAACCACGACACCCACTCTTTATTTTTTTTTACATCTCTACTTAGCTGTTACTACATGAATAACAGAGTAACAGCAACAGCACAAAAACTCATCAGGCGACCCTTCCAGTCATGCCAAAGTCCTGTGCTGGTCTGCTGAGGTAGGTACAGTCACATTCATGAGGCTGTGTAGAGTGTGTCAGTGGTGAACAGTTTAACAGCTTTTTCCATCCAGGCACCATTTTACTCTCTAGGAGCTCTAGACCTGAGACTGAGCTTTGCCAGAACCAGGCTATTGGCCAGATCATGACCCTGTATGTGGCATGAGAGTTTAGCTACCCCTATAACAATAGGATCAGTTGCTGGTGAGAAACAACGAGTGTTTCTGTTATATATTAGGTTTATAATCATCAGAAAAGCAATTTGCTGTGCTTACATTCTTTTCAGGTATCTTCTGCAATTTCTTTCAGTGACTTTCCCCCTGGTTCCCACTCTAATACCATGCACGTATTGACCCTGGAGAAGAGAAGGCTCTGCAGAGACCTTATTGCAGCCTTCCAGGCTTCCAGGGAGCCTACTAGGAAGCTGGGGGGGGGGACTTTTTACAAGGGTCTGTAGTGACAGGACAAGAGGTAACGGGTTTAAACAGAAAGTGGGGAGATTTAGATTGGAGATCAGGAAGAAACTTTTCATGGAGAGGGTGGTGAGGAGCTGGCACAGGTTGCCCAGAGCTGTGGATGCCCCAGCCCTGGAAGTGTCCAAGGCCAGGCTGGATGGGGCTTTGAGCAACCTGGTCTGGTGGAGGGTGTCCCTGCCCATGGCAGGGGGGTTGGAACTGGAAGATCTTTAAGGTCCCTTCCAACCCAAATCACTCTGTGATTCTGTGTGTTTTCTGTAAGGAGCTACCAACAGGAGATATTTACTGAGATCCATGAAGAAACTGGGCACTAAGAATGTGTCCAAGTGCCATCAGGGTGCATTAGCTATCAGCTGTGTTTCATGGGTGTCATGCCTCCAGGCCATCTTTTTCTTCCTCATGCATGCAGCCTGTCCCTGATCTCCTGGGTGCCAGGCCCATACGGCAGGTCTGGCTTCTTGCTCCTGCCTAAGCAGGATGATATAGGGGAAATGACCTCCATCTTTGCCTCCATCCCCTGTCTCAGGGCACTGTGGTTGTCAAGGAGTTCCGGAGAGAGGTTAGTCAGGGTCAGTAGGGCTTACTGGTGGCCTCAGGGCCCTGACAGCTGCCTTAAAGGGACAGCACCGGTCTACAGATCCTCACAGCACCTTCAGAGACCATGGGGGTGATTATTTTTCTTAACCATGTGACAGCGGCAGTAAGGACCGATATGGAGAAATCCCCAGGAAAAAAAAACCAATCTCAAACCGCCCCTCAAACCTCCATCCTTTGGGTATGCTTTTGGTTCCCACTTTATTCAATTCTAACTTGAGAAATTCCAGCCATAGCCCGAGTGTGAGCCACGCTGCAGAGCGTTCTGCTGTGTGCCAAACAGTGTCGCTCCCCCATGATTTCAGAGAAAGGGGCAAGAAATCAGTTATGGGCTGCATGAAGCCAAAATGAGACTTCAGTAGTCTTTGAGTCACAGTGATTAAGTATTGCGAAAAATGTAACATTTTCCCTCTCACGCAACTCTACCCCCCTGAAAAAAGCCGTGTGGTACAAGCTACGTGCACTGCATGGGGAAGTGCTGAGGAGTCCCATTCTTCCACTTATCAGGCAGTTATCCAAAATGCAAACCCACCCCTCCAAGATAGGGCCAGGATTGTTACACAAGTGAAATAAAATACAATCGAGCTCCAACAGAGGAAGAATCTGGATGTAATCTAGTCCAATACCAAACAAATAATGATTTCTCATTTATTGAAAGATTTTCTTGGCAATGATCAACAGACTGAAATATCCTTCCTCCCTTGTGCCCCCAAACCGTCTGTGAACAAGCCCAAACCCATCTGTTCCAGGCTGCAGAAGAAAGGTCACTGCTCTGCTCTTCACGGGGTGGGCAGTGCAGACAGAGGAGCGCAGCTCTGCTCAGGGAGCACTTTGCAACTCTGCCATCCCTTGCCAAGACTATCTCGCTCTCCTTTGAGTTTTCCAGGCAAAGCTTCTGCAAGTTCATGACGAGTTCTGAGCTAGCAAACAATGTCAGATTACATGGTAAAACCAGACGAAGCAGTTAATTTCGGCTGGGACAGCCAAAATATCTCTGCAGGGGGATGTACTCCTTATGTTTTATTTGATGTAGCTACCTCACCTGAGGAGGGAGCTGCATAAGCCAGGGTGTGCAATCCGAGGAGAAAGCGGCATTTCCATATGCTCATTGTCCCTCATCTTGCTGCACACAGGATGCTTGCTCTGCCTTCCACCCTTACTCTTCCCTCCTAACACAACACATTTCCCTTTTGGCTCAGAAACTTCTCCCTTGACGTCTCTGCAGTTTACCGCAGCCCAACTTCCTTCTCCCTGGTATACCCCCTGACTCAACTGTTCTTCCCAGAGGGCCAAGAAACCCTCTTGTACACGCTAAAAAAATCTTCTAATCCAACCTAAAATCCTTTCTTGGTTCAGTCTAGGAATAAACTCAAAACCTTGGTTCAGAAGACCATCTTGTCGGGCTTCACCAACCCTGCCCGTGGTTGCAGCCCCAGCAGTGAGTGCTCATGTGCCCCCTCCCAGGAGCAACCCCATGGTCCCTTGTCCTTCCAGCCAGTGACACCTGCCATCCAGTGACGTCCTTAGCTCAGAATGAGATCCTGTGGTTTGAGCTGGAAAGCAAAGCACAGCTTCTTACCAGAAATCCAGTGTGTCATACTCTTATTACATATTTAAATCGCAGGAAACTTTTATCACTTTCAGTTGTGGAGAAAAAAATGCTTATTTTAAAATACCCAAGAGATGTGGTCCAGGCAGTTTTTCATGAGGATATGAATAAGCAGTTTTTGGAAAGACACGAGTAGCAGTTCTTTCCTCATCCTGCACCTTGACTCGTTAGCTAAAATTGCTGTTTGAAACTTCTATTTCTGCAAACCAAGCTCTTGTAGTGTTAATCTCTTCCACAGATATTCTTAAACCCTGGACTTTGCTCACCCGCTTGACTAGACCGGAGAGACACTGAATGACTCCCCTTGAAGAGGGGAACTCCCTGCTGCTGGCGGTGGCTCAAGCATTTACTACTAGGGGAAAAGGGTGTATATCTGTGCCTTGGTGGGGGCAGCAAGGACTGTAGCCAAGCCCAATTCTGCATGCTCGGCCCTCCAACGTGGCAGCTGTACCTCATACCAATGACACAACGCTCTCCGAGCACAGCAGTGGGATGGCGCAAACTTGCCACAGCAGCCCTTGAGCACTCTGAGCTCCAAGACTCGCGGTTTTTCTCCAACAATAGCTGAAATAGATCCAAATATATTATGAGAAGTGATGTTGCATCAGTTTAAACAAATTGCTTTTAGGGTAAATGTTCATTTTTGCATTTAGGCTGGTTTGGAAAACATGTTTGTGTTGTTTTTTTTTAAAGTATGGTCCAGGGTGAAAAACAACTTTTTTGGTTATTGAATGAAAAAGCTCTTAGTATCGAGGGATAATTTTTTCCAGTACATCTAGGTCAGGGTTAACATTGAGTAATTCCTACCTAGACTAGTTAATGACTATGATATGCAAAGAATTCCTGTTTCCAAACCAATACAAGCCAAAGGTTCTCCCTAGCAGCATCCTAAAATCACTATGACGTCCCTCAGAGAAGAAAAGGGATAAACGTGCATATAGACTTTATTATTATAAATCTTTGCCTCTCATTATAGTGGTTTTTTTTTTCCAAAAATACTGACTTGGAAGAAAGGCAAGGTCCCTCTTTGTCCGATCAGCTCATTTTGAAAATGGGGGCAGCAAGATTTTGTGAAGTTATTTTTGGGTATTGACCAAGTCTTTGTTTATTGCTTTCATGAGTGACCTGCCTGAGAAAGAACCCACAGATGTTAAAGTTACAGTTCTGCTTTTCTGTGCCATTACAACTGCTCCATTAAATGATCTCTCTTTTTTTCGTAGATAAGTCATTAATTGTTTGTTCAAATGACTTACTGCCTCTCAGCCCTTCTTTCAGTTGCCACCAGTGCTCATCATGTCAAAAAAAAATCAACAAAGCAAAACTTTTCCCCTCCTGAGCAGTAATCCGTCACCTTCACTGAGATAGATGGTCACCTTTCCCTTCATCTCTTTAAACCTCATCAAATAGCCAAATGGAAGAGTATGGGGGAAAAAAGGAATTACATGAGCCCTCTGAAGAGGTGTTGGTCTGATCCAGTAGCAGTGGATCAGTACCTGTGGTGAGGGAAAGTGGAGTGTTCATTTTTTTTTTTTTATTTCTTGTATACATGCAGATGGAATAACAACATTTAGAAATATTTCTGAGCAACTCTTTTAAGGTCCAACAGAAGTGTGTGGTGGAATGTGTTTTGCTGTTATACCTTTCCTCATTTTGAACCTGAAAGGTTTGTGTGGAGGTAGTCGTCACCACCCTAGATTTCCTTGAGAGTGAAAAGGAATGGGTAAGTGTGCTTCTCGGGCTGATGCTGGGGCTGAACAAGTTGGGAAAGGAATGGGAATATGAAGGGGTATTGGCTATAACACTGTGGGTAATTGTCCGCTAGGTACGGAGACTGCTATCACCAACACTTGGGTCATTTGCTCCAGAGCAGTTTGTAACAGCTGTAGTTGATATCAAATAAGCAGTGTGAGCCACAGTGAATTTCACATTTCCCACCTTAAGAGAATTAAAGTTGTCCCCCATTTTCACTTTCATGCCATCCGTAGAAGGTTAGTCTGTTGGGGAACTTCAGCGCAGCTCCAGACATGTTGCACGGCGCCTGTGGTTGCAAGGGGAGGAAAATAGAGAGTTGAGGCGTGAGTGCAGGGACAGGGCTTGAATGTTTTCAAGCTGTATGGTTAAGGCAGATACGTTGATCCTGGATGTGAGTAACTCCTAGAGAAGCATGCTGCAGGCAGCTGGGAGATTTCTAGGAATCACACTGCAACATCAAAGGTCATGCATAAGGAAATGGTATCAGGACTGTCCCTGGGGAAAAGAAGGGCTTTTCCATTCAAGTCACTGAGGTATTTTGGAAGGAAAGGAGGGTTATCCATACAGTTTGTGCATCTCGTGCTAAAAGAAATTAAATTGCCTGGACCAGGAAATCTTTCTCTGTTTCTGTGCTCTGTTCAAGTGTTCAAGCATAATGTGACCTTTTTTCCCCCGCCTTTCTGCATGGAGAGGCTCAGAGTTCCTAATTAAAGCAGAGCTTATTTCAGGGTTTGGATTATGCCATTGTATACTGTGAAAACCTTCTCTTCAAAATAACAGCAGCCCAAGACCGTCATTCTAATAGGCACTGGATTGTTGGCAAAGGTTTATTTTATGCTCTCAAAATTTATTTTAAATCTCTAGGTTTGTGGTTTTGTTTACTTTCAGTGAAATGAATTTCAGCTGTTTTACTGTTTTGCAGTAGTCAGACTTCTGCCCAAAGGGTGTAGGGTGGGCTTCTTTTAAGACTTGAAAATGTTTGTGAAATAAATTAGCTTCCTTTAAAGACCATACCTTTGTTTACCTTCCCCTTAGAAAGTCACTGTCTTTTAAAGCATGATGTGGTTTGGGCACTGTGGATATGTAAAAAGTATAATTGTGTAATGCTGCAGTTCCTGCCCCTTCCTTCCTCTCTGGACCTGACATGGCATTGCTGGGTCTTGCTCTCATTCCACTGTGCCTGCAGACAGTGGTCACCAAGAGTATGCAATACCAATACCTAATGAAATTACTAAAATGAAAGTATGAAAATGGTGTAAATCATTGCCCTGAGTTTATTTTTTACATAGGGAACCCCAAAAGAGATGTACTGAGAGCATCTGCTACTTCACAAGCAAAGAGAAGTGCTGCTTTCCTCTTTCCTTTATGTATTAAATACTGCACACTAACTGGAGGGGATACCAAAATATGCAGTAAATAAACTGCCTGCCCACTGTGGATCCCCACCTCTCCCTGGTGCATAGAGAAAAATGGATTTGAAATACTTTTCTGCATAACCAGACCTTGGGCTTTGATTTCCCAGTGGGATGTGAGAAGCAAAGTTCACGAGGAACATACAAAAATTAATGGCTTGCCTTGGAGTCAGTCAGACTCCTCCTGCTGTATTACTGGTACTTGTGTGTATTATGACAGAGGTTAGGAGGTGAAAGAGCCCTCGAGGAATGGCTGCCCCAGAAGGACAGTGGATGTACTTGTTGGAAGAGGTCGACCCTGGTGTCTAGGCATGATGTGTGGACCAGGAGAGTGCTTTTGAAGAAAATTTCCTGTCTGTCCTCACTTACTGTGCCTTGTTTTACATCATATAGCAGTCTTGGGGGATAGTAACTGGCCTTCTTTTAGGAGACACTAAGCTATGATAACCTCAGGTGAGCTGTAGGCACAAGTGGGCATTTGGTCCCGGTGACCAGACCAGAACTAGTCCTAAGTAAAGACACCCTGAAGGGTATATAGTGCAAATGTTGGGTCCTCAGCACCAGCTCCTTCGCTTTTCCAGATCAACTCCTTAGTATAGACCCTAGTATGAACTTCCCTCCAGGTCTTTTATTATTCCCTGTACCCCAAGCCAAGGCTTTCCCAGGGATCTGCAGGCTGGAGAGTGACTCAAGGTTGACCCTGCTGGGATAGAACACTTGGAGGTTGCGGCCCCTGTGGGAGAGATGTGGTTAGGACTAGAAACGCATAGAAGGGAGGAAGAGGTAGCCTGGTGTGTGGTTATGGCTTGACTTCTTACCAAAGGATTTTACTGGTTCATGCTGAGTAAGTTCATTGCTTTGGTGACCCTGTTTGCAGAGGGCAGTGGCTAATTAAAGGGTCTTTTCCTTGCACTTGGTGAATTTTTCCCTATCGAGCCATGGCCTGGGGAAGGTCAACCAGGGAAGAACATAGAAACGAGGTGTAGAAGATCTTTAAATAGCCACTGGTTTGGCAAACTGAGAGGCCTCAATCTCAATAATGAACCTGTGTGTGCTCTCCCTGTTTTTATTTGTGATTATTTGGTTTTGACCTGAAAGGTGTCAAAAAGCTTTGTATTGTCTCTCTTTCCTCACCTCTCTCTTTTTTTTTACTTCTGACGTATTTTTAACATGGAGGAAAAATGAACTCATGAACTTCTAACCCTCCGAGATACCACAAACGGAGAGGAGGGATTTTAATCTGTTTCAAATCTTGTTAGGGACTACATGTAGCAGGAGATAACAAACACTCATGGGAGGAGGGAACGGTAAGAGCTGCAGGAATTCCTATTTGTTCGACCTGGAGCAAAGAAACTTCACTAAGTATCCAGCTTTCTAAGTTACAAAAGCTTCCATACTTTTCCTTCACAACATGGAAGTCAGTCTTTCCATGAAGAGGCTATTTACCTATATCAGGTGCTGAAAAAAATACACACAGTGCTGAAGAAGGTCATGGTCCCATTTACATGTGAAGAAAGAGCTCTTCTTTTTATGTAAAAACAGGGAAAAAGTATCTACTGTATTGCTATAAAACTCATGCCAGCATGGAGGGCACTGGTGTTCTCAGTACTCAGAAAATACTCTCAAGGGCTCAGATATATCTCCAATATGTTTAACAAAGACATGTTGTAATGTCTCAAAAAAGGCTCACAAAAATTTATGTGACGGTTTCCCATATGGTTAGAGAACCCCAGATAAACTGGGCTTTTCTGCTTGGATATTCTTCCACTGAAGATTCTCCTAGGAAGATTCATTGCTTGATTTGGCAAAGAGGATTAATTTTATGTCCTTTCAGTTTGTCCTCTGAGAAACAATGATAGAAAAGCACGATTTTCATTACAATTGTTCCATCCCAGTTCTCACACTTGATCACATGTTTCTGATTTTCTTTCACAACATATCTTACTGATTTCTTCAAAGTTCCTTGTTTAGAAAACAGTAACTCTTGCAACAAAACCAATAAAATCTGAAATCAAACATTTACACTCAAGAACAGGCTTAACGTATTCACTTTGAAGGGAAGTGGTACCTATCACTCAGTAAGTTTCATGGCATATTTTACACAGTGATTTGCAACGGATGGGAATTAGTTAATATATCAGCCTCATAATATCTGGGGGTTATATGTGGAGAAGAGGGTTTCGTACTTTTGAAGGAACCTGATATCACATGTAGAAGCCAATTCATGAATACTGCTGTAGCGTCACAAGCATAAATATTGTCACCATATTTTTGTTTAGTTTTAAATGAGGAACTCAACCTACAAAGCATTTCCAGGATTATATGCTGCTTTTTGACATCTAGTCATAGCTTTGGTGCAGTCATACACAGAGCGCCAGGAATTAATGTTACCAACTCCTTGCTGGGCTTCAGTGTTGTGGCTGCATCCTCTCCCCACTGGTCTGGACCTTGTGCATGTAGAGATGTCCTTGCTTGCTTTAACCATAAAATATTTTGAAAAAAACACCCAACACTGCCATTTGTTTCTACTTTCTTTTCTGTGACTACAATTACGTTCTGTAAATTGTATCTTCTGTTGTGTAATCCAGAAAATCACGTTAGTAAACAATCAACAGGGAAACTACTGATCTTATGTTTGATACCAACCAGATAACTTAGTGCAGCCCAAAAACTGCTTTAAAGCTTCCTGGCAGGATATTATGATTTGAACTTTTGATACTATCACAAGTGTTACATCATGTTGCAAATGGTAGAACTACATACTGGCAAAAAATATTTATGGCTCTCTTAGGAAGGCTGCAATCATGAATTTGTTGTTTTTGCTGAAATAACGAAGCTCAGTATTTGAGAATTTTCCTTATTTAGAACTTACTTTGCAAGTTTGTTGCCATGTTTATTGTTTGTAATATTTCCTAAGGACTTGAAAGAAGAAAATATAGATAGGAGATTTAAAAAAAAAAATTAAATCAGATTTTTATTTAGCCATGCACACACTAACAGATTCTTCTCACTCAGAAACAGAGAATTCTTAGGAGTGAACAGTTTCTCCAAAACAGTGAAAATCGCAGTTATTTCTTGCAAGGAACTCCAAATGAATGCGTGGCTGACTTTTTCTACAGCTATGTCTCTATGTGTCTCTATGTGATATTTTTGCTTCTTGGGAGTTATTATTCAGCTACTAATGCAAAAAAAAAAAAAAAAAAAAAAAGAATTGTTATCAAAAAACGCTTTTTCTCTCTTGAGAGAACCAACCACAGAAGATGCTGCTAGTTAGAAACCATACCCACTTGCATCATATGTTCAAAATTTTCCAGGCTGTCAGAATTTTCAAGCAGAATTTTCAGTCTATTTAGGGCACACTAATTATAGTTATGATAAAAATGGACATGAGGCTTGTTTAACAAAAAAAGAATACAGTCTTCCTACATGTGAAGGGAAGACAGAAGAATTCAAATGTGAGGAGAAGATGTCTGCTTCTGGGGAGCAGCTGCAGTGATAGGTTCTCTCTCATGATCCATTTTGTTCACATTCAGATTTCAAAAAAAGCTGGAAGCTGAGAATGGGGACATGGTAAGAGCTTGAGCTTAGCTTGAGCAGTCAGACATCAACTAACACCAAAGTTTCATCTCAGCCAGAGTATGGAGCAGGAAATGGACTTGCCAGCTGGAGACTGTGCTTCTCCAAAATATTCTTCAAACTGTCAATAATTCTTGGAAAAAATCAGCTTTTCTGAAGATCAGAGTGATTAGGAACATTTCCTTCTGCAAGAGCTTCTCTATTCTTCTTCTGACCAGCTCCCTGTAGGCCGCTCAGAGAGCTGATATGTGGACGGAGTCCACTCAGCTGGCTCATGCCAGAGAAATTGGAGAAATTAACACTTCTCACTTCAGATTCCACCAGGAATTCCCTGAGTTTCAAAAGAAATACATGCTCTTGATGGGACAAAATAAACTTTTCAGAATACTGAAAAAAAAATTCCAAACTTTGTCCAACAAAACCAGTTTGTGTGTGCAGCAAAGCCCGTGTGAGCAGCACTGTCTCTGTCTCATTTTGTAATGCTATGGTAGGTGTCTCTTTGGCTGGAGTTATTTTAATCTAACTGTTACAATGTAAAAATATTCAGCTACACCAGTAAATAAGAATATTCCATAGCCTTGAGCAGTAATTGTTCTATGACCTTATCTTTTTAATCATAGTGTTAGCCCTAGCACAGGATTTCCTTGAAGGAGCACTAACAGGTATTGTTAGTTGTTTAATATGGTGTAATGTGGAGATTTTAAGCAATTGCTATCATACCTAATTATGCATTTTATTCTTTTCTTTAGTGTAAGAGATATGAATATCAAGTTGCATCTTAGTTTGCTGCAATAGAATGGAATTTTATTTGAAATTCAGTGTAGAACTTTGGCAAAATTTCATAGTCACGTTTCCTTACAGAGTTAAGCATATTAGTAGTAATAGTAATTGACTTTATGATTAGTCTACTTCAGTTTCTTCATAAGTACCTGATTTACATTCTGGGCTCTAAGCAACTGACTTGTTTACTGTCATTGTTGAAGACACACTGACATTCATTGTCAAAGTATGAAAAGCACAGTTGTACACAATCAAATATTTTTCAACTCATTATTCACTTGGTTCCCTTTGTTAAGCTACATAACTCAGTCCACGTTTTACTGGCTTTGTTAGAATCAGTAAGTACTATCTAGTAAAAGTAAATAAGTCATTTGGCAGCCAGCAAATGTATGAAAGAACTAAATGGGAATGTGATCTTTTTTTTTTTACAGTAACTATTGGTAACTCCATTGTTTGCTTATGTTTTCCTTCAATTATCCAATGACAATTATTTAATATAATTTTTACTGGTTGTGGAAGTTTGAATTTTGTTTTTCGTAATTTGAACATTATGTGGTGCTCAACGACTGTGTGAAATATTTCTCTTGCCCCTAGAAAGGCTGTCCCAGTACAGATTTAATTTTAAAGAGCTCATACTAATATGGGACAAGTCTGCGCCTGGGTGAGAAGATTAGGAAATACCCCCTGATCTGCCTCTGCATCTACCCTCAACCCCCAGACAAAGACTTTGCGTTTAGGTGCAGGCAAGCAGGCAGAACTGAAAGGAACAGGAGGTTTCTGACTACAGAAGAAAAGGAAAGGTTGTGGTAAGGAGAAAAATAGGGAGCCAATTGTTTGTGAATTGCCCTGTCAGCAAGGGCTCCTTACTCATCTTCTCATCTCTAACATCTGCTCTGGGAACAAAATCTCCTCCAGGTCTTGCCTAGCGCTGCGTGCAAGGTGATGAGAATATACCTGACTTCCCTCAGTCCTGCCAGGGCAGCACTTGAACAGCAATTGGTTCGAGACAGACACTCAGGTTTCAGACAGACACTTCTGATTTGTGTCACAGTGCTAGATAGCCTACTCCTGTGCTGTGCTCTTTATTTTAGTGCTGTAACAATCTATTTGCATCAGTGGGTGGAAACCTTTGACAGAAACTCTTAAAACCATTTCACATGAAAATCTGCTTCCCTCTTTTGTCAATGCTGCTGCTGTCCCCAGGAGTTTCCAGCAAGCTAGGCGCTTGCACATATGGTGCCTATGTATATGAAATACAGGAGAAAAAAAAAGCCCTTGAGAGAGCCCTTAAATGCTCTCTTTTGAAAGGTCCTGACTTGCTCTATCTGTAGCCTCGGCATCCTCCCCCAGGCAGCCTTTTGGAGGGCATGCCCTCACTAAGTGTAAATGAAACACATTCAGTCCAAAATGACCTGCCCTCCTTTGCTGGCCCACTCCTTCGGCTGGGCACTTTCTGCTCGTGGGGGCGGAGGTCACCCACCCCCGGGCCATCGGCGTGGTGCAGAACAAGGAGGTTCATTCTCCCACTCCTTGGGCTGACCTATGTTTCTCAAAGATCAGGATGCACAACAATTTACATTCCTAAGAAGCAAGTCATGGTTTTTGAAACTAGGATGTGGGCTTCTAGCTTGGGAGCAATTTTAAGAAAAGGCCAAATTTGTGTAGTTTCTGAGAAAGGGGAAGCAGTTCACTGAGGACACTGTAAGTGCAGCCGTTACTGATTCCCAAGCAAGTCTTGCACAGTGGCTAAAAGCTGATCTGTGACAGGCATTAGCACAAGTGGGTTATAAAAATCAACCTCTCTGACCGTGTTTGCTCTGCCAGAAAATGGTCACATTTTAGGCATTTGATCTGCCCAGATAATTTAATCAGATGCCTGTGTGCTCTTCTAGGTGTCCTGGTCCTTTGTTCAGGAGGTCTATTGGACTATCTATTGGATCTGCCATGCTTTGTGGTAATGTACTCTTTTTAATGACCGTAAAACATGTGTTTGCCAGCCTAATTCTTCTCCTCAACAAAGCATATTGACATTCAGATCTAACTGAAAAAAAAAGGCATTCTAGAGTATCCTCTCTTGCCATGCCCGATGAGATTCCAATTCTTCACTGAACAGCCTATAAATGCTTAACCTGCTCTTTCAGTGTTATCAAATCTGGTGACAGATCTTCTGTTTCAAATGATTACTTAAATTCATGTGATCAGTGAAACTTTCCTCAAGCTTTGCATCTTGGGGATTTTTAACAGCAGTAACACAGCAATAGTTTTGTTTTGTTTTCACACAGGCTCAGCTCACTGCCTAATCATTCTTGCTACAAAATACTTCAGAAATTGTTCGAGTCCTCTTCTAAACACCTCCTAGAGTTGGGAGTCCTTACCAAAACTTTAGTTGCTCAAGCAGAGATTCTTTGACAAGGTTAAAACACAAAAATGAGCAAGGTTAATCTTGTTTGAGTGCATGCATTGTCCTGCATTTCTTACGCTTGGTTTCTCTTTTCCAAATAGTGAGGTAAATGAAATGGCAAACTCTGCCCTGAGCTGGCAGGAATGATTCCAGTTTGCCCACAGGCGGTGAATTCTGCCCAGCCATGTGCAGCCTGCTGGGAAAAAAAGACATTTGTTTCCAGAAGCACACTATAATAGTGACGTAATTAGTGAAATTTACACATTTTTGCTGCCCGTGTAGCTTATTACCTTATCAAAAGATTCTTTCTATTCTTTCCACACAAATAACTCTTTTGGTATGATGCAAAACACTATAGAAGTTTATTTTCTTAATATCAGCTTTTAGCCAGCAATACTTTCACTGCCCAAGAGGCTGTGTTGGAAATTTGATGAAATACGATGGCTTATATACGCAGCCCAGCTAACTGGGTACAATACAACAGGCTGAAAGTTGTAAACCTTGCTATAAGACTGTGGGTTACTTTCAGCTTTACCTGTTCAACAGCTGTTTGATGCCAGCGTGCAGTAACTTCTGTTTCAGTATCCTTTGAACAGCTTGCACACTCTCTTATACACCTTACTTAGGAGATGAAAAGCCATCAGGTATACCTTAAAACCCAGGACGAATCTTACCAACTTTGCAGGGGTCTGCCTTCTTTCAGTTTTGATCCTGGAAGCTGCTCTGTGTAGGCGCCGAGGTAGTGACGTTACTTTCAAGAATGAATGATAAGGTGCTTCTGGAGGAAGGGCAGGATCATAGATGTCTAAGCAAAGAACTACTTCACGCACTGAAAAAACAAGAAAACTTGATTTTTTAGTTTTAATGTAATCTCACGACAGTTTAGCTGTTTCTTAGTGTGACATAATGTTATCTTTTTAAGCCAAAGTTCATACGGATGGTCACATGAGGAAAGACATATCCCTGTAAAGATGTTGTCAGGGCAGACTCTAGGTGCGTGCTGGCAAGGGGCTCACGAGTGACAAGCCCACAAATGGGTGCAGAAGCAAATAGGGAAAAGGAGAAATCTGATCTGGCGGCTCCCACGTCAGCTGGATTATGCCAGCAGCAATAGCCAAACCTGCAAGCTGTGCCCATGCTGTCTGATGCGGCACCCACAGTACACGGTACCACATAGGTGTCCGATTCCTGAACTTTTGTTCTGGCACCTTGTAGAGACGTCTCCAAAACCAAAGGCGCTGTGTATCCTGGTAAGGCATTGGGTTTGCAGGCTCTCTATACTCTCATCTAACTTCTTCTGTCCAGACAAAATGGGCATTTTTAGTTACTTCTTATAACTCAGTAGTAGATATTTCTGTGTGACACCACTTCAGTCAGTTTGTCAGTAAATGCAAGGCCAGCTACAGTGGGATGTTAGCACAAAATGATGGAAGCCAAATCCTTAGTGTACCAAAATTTTGAATTTGTAAACGTGATACTTAAAGCAGATATGTTTCAGAAATTCAGACCAGAAACTTACTCTAGATATATGCTAATTATAACTGACTTTTCTCTATAGTCTGAAGCCTGTGCAGGTTTTACTTTGTAGGACTGTTGATGTCAGAAACACCTAAAAATATTATTTTGAAAATCTGAGACCAATTACGATATAGTTCAATAGTTGATATTTCATATCTTCATTATGTTGCTGTTTGAACTCACATCATATATGAAGCTTTTTCTGTGAAGAACTTCACCACTTTATGCATCTGTTAAAAGATTTAGAATGGAAAATTTCAAGGTGTGTCTTGTGTGAAAAAGCCCAATAATAAATTCCTGCTGCTTCAGCACATTATTTTAACAAATATATTGAGTGGAAAGACTGGCTGAAGATTTAACATGCTACTTAAATTCTTACCACCATTATTTTCTGAACTTTCAAATAAAAGCAATGCAATATGTATGGATGGATTTTGAAATATCCGTTGTTGGTTCAGGTGTTCAAATTAAGCTCTCCTTTCAATCAAAGCTTGGCACTTAATCCAAACTTCCAAACATGATCTGAAAGAATTTTTTCCTTCCTTTTAAAAAAAGTGTATATGTATTTTTTTGTCACATCACAAAACACTTTACATAATACAAATATAACTTGTTTTACTTTGCCCTAGGGCAACTTCCATTCTGCGGTAAAAGTTACTTTATTATCAGAAAAGCATGCTGAAAACTGTTATTCAGCTGAAATACTGAATTGATGTGGGGATTCCCAGCACAATATATCTGACTTTCACGGCAATAATTGCATTTCTTCAAGAACTTCCCTTGCATATGGAACAACCTCAAATAAAACTGTGTAAGATAAGCTCCGACAGGATGACACCAGAGCCTCGAGAGGAGAGGACAGTATTCGCCATAGGCTTGGACTGCGAGAAAAGAGGTTTCTGAAGAAATTCTTGTGTGCACACTCAAACTTCCCACCAACAGTGAGAAATGACCTGGTTCGAAGTCAGATTCCTGACATGATACTGCCATTGCCATGTCTGGGAGGGGGCTTTGCGGAGTGCTGCTTGCACAGGGTAAGTAATTCCCACCAAAGCCCAGGGGAAGGCCAAGTAAATCTGAAACTTAAACAGTGAGGTCAGAATGGCTTCGCTCAATGGACTTGAAATTACAGCTTGGCAGTGAACTGTTTTTCCATCCCACGACCCTTTTGTTTTTAAATATTTCAACTTACTCCTTTTCTACACTGGGATGAAACCAAGACCATTTGAAGCTTTTTTGAAAAAAAGAGAGAGAGGAAAACACTTCTCTCCATGGTTGATATTCAACCTTCTGCTTATCCCTTTGCCTGAAGGATGCTTCTTTCTCCTCCTTTGGACATGGTCATGCCTGGAGAAGGGCAGGTACGTGTCCAGTTAAAATGAAGATTTGTTCCACCATTTTCCCCCAGCAAGAATCAATTTCTCACCTTTCATGTCTGCTGAACAAAGAACTCCAGGCTGGCAGGAGTGCTCCCTGGGTACCTACTGTGCCCCAGTTCCTAACTGAGTCTGGACACGAACATGAACGTGTCCTCTTACAAATAAGCAGCTTTCCGGCAGGTCTTTAGAGGTTCAGTCTGTGTGTGGGAAATAGACCATTTTGCTAACATGGGTTTAATATTTGGTATTTGACTTGCATCAGCCTCTGCTTGTTTAATATGCTAAGACTTTCTCAAAGCCCTGGTGTTGTGAAAATTTTCTTCAATATTTTCCATAAATTATTCTTTGTATGATTTGACCTGTGTTTGATTGTTTAAAAAATGAATGAACATGATTATACTCCTCAGCCCCAGAGATTATGATGGTTGTATCTTTCATTTTTCTCTTTTAAAAAGGGCTTTGTTTGCTAACTCAAGTCCTTAGGCATAAAAATCTTTGTAATTCTCAAACGGTTTCCAGTTTAATATTTGATCTTAAAATCTGTGAGGCCATTGATGAAGAACAGTTAATACAAATGTTTGCAAAATCTTATTCAAATTTTCTAAAATATTGAAAAGGCTAAATTTCCAAGTTTAGCAGGTATGAAGGATTGAAGTAATGAATTTTTGAAGAAACAAATAAGACTAAAAGTTCTGATTCATAAATTCGGTTTTTCTGAGTGTCTTCATTTTCATTTTAAATATTAAATATCCTTTCATTTGATACTGAAAGCAAAAAGTGGTGGGATGAGAAAATGCCTTTTTGAAACGTAATAAGACTACTCACATGTAAAGTCTGGGCCACCTTGCAATCCAGACATTTCTATATTTTGCAAAATAGGTAATTTTTTATTGGAATAGTCATTCACAAACATTTGCATAGTTCATTGTGAAAACGTGATCTTGGATTAAAATTTGAAATTAAATTAAAAATGTTGACTGCTCATTTATCTATTCAACCTCCAGATGGTAGTAGTCCAAATCTAATGTCTATAGAACTTCTACATATTTACCTCAGGTTTTACATTGTTGTTGCTTTTAATAGCTTAAAGAGGTATTCCATTCCATTTAAAATAAGAGGAAATACAGAGCTAGGAGGGAGGTGAGTGTTCTAGCTTTGAGATCCAAGCAGTATCGATTGCCTACAGATGCTTCTCTAACCTACTCCTCCTAAAGCGATAGCTGGCATCTCCTTTGCTGAAATTTAGTGCTATGAATTTGTGTTCTAGAGGGCAGACAAGCCTGGGGAATAGGCTCTGCCCTTTCACTTTGCATTTGCATTTCTTCTGTGTGCTGGTTTTGGTCAGGACAAAGTTAATTTTCCTCACAGTAGCTGGTATAAGGCTGGTTTGGATTTGTGCTGAGAAGAGTACTGGTAACACTGCTAGTTTTAGTTGGTGTTAAGGAGTGCTTGCACCAATTCAAGGACTTTTTCAGCTTCTGATACTGCACCTGTGTTCCCAACTTTCTTGCTATAAGCAGTGGCGGAAGACACGAACACCGTTCAGACAGCTGACCCAAACTAACCAAAGGGCTAGTTCATTCCATAGCATGTCATACTTGGCACGTAAGCGGGGAGTGGGCTGGGGGGCTACAGCTAGCTTGTTTGTAGAGCTTGCTTGTTTGCTAGCTCGATATCTTGTTTGTTTGTGCATTAGCTCATTTGTTTGTTAGGTAGTTGGTGGGTCAGTTGGCTTTCTTGGTCATGCTCTCGCTTGTGAGGCTCGTTTGGACTGTGCTGTGATTGCTCTAGGGCTCTGACTCTTGCTACTTGGGACCTGGCTGTGTATTGGTTGGTGAGTGATGAGCAATTCTATAATATGGTTTATTTTCTATTATTTTAATTTTGTGTTATTAGCAGTACTGTTAATATTATTAGTATCACTATAATAATAGTTTATATTAAATTATTAAATAATTCTTATCTCAATCCACGAGTTTCCTTTTCTTTTCCTCCAATTCTCCTCCTCCACCGGAGGAGAGGGGAAGGTGAGCGAACAGCTGTGTGGTGCTTGACTGCTAGCCGAGGTTAAACCACAACAGTTTATTTGAAGGCAACAACTCAGCTGCTCTGCCTTTTCTCTGGACAAGCAACCTCTTTTTCCTTTCTTTGTGCGATTGGTTTCTCTTACCTATGGGTAGGTTAAGTGCTTATGGCTCTAAGTCGGCTTCTCCCACCAGTCCTCCAAGCCAGTGGCAATTTAATAACAATAATGTTTTATATCCCACTGGCCAAATCAATCTCAAGAAGATGTCAAATCATTTCCCACTGAAGGCATATTTGCCAGGAGTCCCATTTGATTCAACCATTTCATCATTGATTCATCCAGAAAGTGTTTATTTGGTTAACCTCTGAGAAAGCGTTAGTAAGGGTTTTGACACTGTTCTTTGTAAATCAGTATAAATGACATTTGTGGCTTGTCTCCACCTACAATGCCTGTTATTGTCATAAAGAAAACTGGAGTGGTTTCACATGATTTGTTATGAACAATTCCATGTTGCCTGTAATTTATTGCCTACTTATCTTGGAGACAATCATTTATTTGTCCTTGTATTTTTTAGTAACTGGAATGAAGCTAACTGGATCCTCTTTTCTACTTTTTCTCTCTATTAAACTACTGCATTTCTGCTTTTTCGACTTTTTGAGAAATCCTCCTGTCCATCCGGCACTTTTTGTCATGTGAGAGCTGTTAGCAGTTCTGCAGCTGAACCACCTCTTTACCTAATGTGAATTTCATCAGACGAGTGCATTTAAAATCAATGTATTTGCTGCTTAGCCGAAGAAAAACCCATGCCAAAATCCCTAATGTACTAGCAATAACTTGGGTCACTAGGCCTTGGAGACCAGTGAAACTATGGTGTCTCCTCTAGATTGGCCTCTGCATACAGGATTGATGTCTTGGTGACCAGTATAGACCTGCATTTTTTCTCATTAGTAAGCCTACTGTTGTGAAGTCTTTCATAAAAGCCTCTAACTTTGGTGAAAAGATCATCATATATCTGGTTATCTCTGGTACATCGTATCTACAGTTAAGAGATCTGACAGGTTGGGTATTGTTTTTTCCAAATCCAAAGACAATCCAAAGAAAACTAAAAAAACCACATTTTCCCATTAAGTGATGCCTATAATGTCCTTCAAAGAGTTTTAGCCATTGCAACCATAGGTATATAAATAGAGTAAAAATCAGACACAGGTTGCCTCTTGAGCAAACGTGTAACATCACCTACTTGAGATGTATCTTTGATGGAGGCCTTGGGCCTTGAAGGGAGAGGGTCTGAGGGATGTGATGTATTGTAACCCCCACTGAAGCAGCACTCTCTGAGCTCTTGTTCTCAGGCAGAGCATTGCAAGGTTTCTCAGAGCCATGCATGAGCCAGTGACAGATTTTTTTGTATAAATGTTATTTTTCTAAGTAATTTCTGCAAGGCCTCTTTACAATTTGTTGGCTGCAGTGAGTAAAGGGGGGATGCTGAGGGCACAAAAGATAAGCGAACTTAGCAAGTGCAGGGAGAGGAAACCATACTTCCTCCAAACCATTCTCAGCACTGTTTCTAAGCTGTTTACTTCCTATTTTGATACCTAGAGCAACAAGAGACAAGGTTTCCAAGAAGGCTTTGATTGGCCTTGGGCACTGTTTAGCTTCGCTTCCTTTGAGGAAGCAATTCTGATAAGGTCTGGGACTTTGTTCTGGGAGGTTTTTCCATCCATAATGTTGGGAACACAGTACTCTATTCTTCTACTGGTTTATGAAGAAGTTTTGAGGCACTATAGTGATTTTAAGAGGTTTTTGTGTGCTAAACACTGAGGTTTCAATAAATACATTACATACTCTGACAGTCTCTGTATTTTCTGCTAAGAGCATCATCTTACCACTGCTGGCAAAACACAGACAAGTCCTAGCACTCAAATACAAGTTTCCTGGGGTCTGGCTTGTTCTGATGCTCCAGCTGACTTGGAGACTCCTGAGCCCTTCAGTAAGAAAAGTGCTTTAAACTCGCTTATGACTGCTTCTGTCCCTCTGTGCAAGTGGCCTTTGCATGTGAACTTGAGGGACTTATTAAGCTACAAAATCCATCCCAATCAAAGCCAAAAGTTGAAGGAAAGCTTGGGTACAGGCAGACAAAAGTAATTGGTAATTCTTCTTTTCAGTGGGCTCTCTATCCCTGCAGCTACATCTGCAACAAGACCCTAAGAAAAAGAGCTCCTGATAAGTAGTAAAACAAAAGGATGAAATTAATGCGCAGTACCGAAATACACAGAACGCCCCCTTCACAGTGTCCTGGTGCTTTAGCTGAGATGTGGAATGGCCATGTTTAAGGGTAAGATGATACCTATTATTTACCATGCTCCGTTATTGGCTAATTTGCCAGAAAGACTGCCAACAGTAAGTCTCCTTGTATGCGTATGAGCACACCAACACTTAACTCATCTCTCCTCTTTACTGGCACTGGTATTGTTGAGCAGGAGAAGTGAAAGAGAAAAGAATCTTTGATAAAAGGCAAAGTGTTTCCCAAGATTTTAACAAAGACTTGAGGTATCTGTGATGCTTGAAGAAACCTTTCATATCCTCCTTGCTGTCTTGCACCGTAGAGTCAAAATGTATTTCTGGATTTGTATCCTATCAGTGTGCTGGTCATGCAGCCCTTGTTTGCTACCTTCTCCTGTGTGTTGTAACTCTCCTTTTCACCCACGATCTGACGATAGTATTTTGATACTTGCTTTGTATTTGACTGTGTTTCACTGAAAAACAGGTATGCACTCATTGCCTTTTTACAGCTGTTTCTGATGCCAGACAGTGCCTTTTGTGTGTACGGTAATTCTGTTCCATTTCTCAATGGTCTTTGAAAAGGATTACCTAGGACAGGATTTGGTTATTCCTTCTGACAGTATTACATCTGGGTACCTGAAACAGCAGGTGTTTTTGCCGTTCCTTAGCTTCCTTTCTTCAGATGCTTCTCTACTACCCCTGCTGACCACACTCAGCGCGCTCATTTCCATGGAAAGGTGCCCAGCCTTTTGAATTTCCTTTTTGACTCTGATCATAATGCTGAAATATTACTGAGTTGCTGGATTTTTACAGACTGATTTTGTTCCTCTACAAGAATTATAAATCTTCACACCATCTTAATATAAGGAAAACACATTTTGGAGGAAATATGCTCATGGGCTTACTCCGTAGTTGATGGGTTGCCAGCATCCTTCTGGCTCCATTTGGAATGTGTAAGAAATGGTGTGACTTTCTGTTTGGATGGCTAGAAACTGTAATGGTGTCCCAGAGTTTAATGAATGAATAGAAAATGTCAGGATAATTTTCATTAATATTATAAATTAAATGTGGGGGGTCATCTAAAAAGTGTACAAATAACCAAAAATGGGGGCCTTATTTGCTCTTTGCCAGCTGCACTGCAGAAATGAATGTTGTAGGTAGATCTGGGACTTTAACTTATTTACTCTGAGGAACAAAAAGAAGAAAAAAATACATATATGTACATTTGTAATTTCATTTCAGTCAAAATACTGCTTCAGAACAAACCTCAAGATGTTTACTTTAGAGAACAAGGAAGGCAGAATCTAAAGGAGGGTCTGAACTGAATGGGCACTTGCAGGTTTACATTAGTCCTTTATACTCACTTTCCACCCTGGACCAGTACCCACAGGTATGACAGTGGGAAGCTCAAGAATGTCACAGTATGTGATGGCAAAGGTGGGATCTGTGCTTCTTAATGAGCAACATTTTGCCAGATGGCAGAAGAAGCAGGTGCAAAACTCCTGATCTATCAAGCATGGCTTGACAATGGGCACTGCCAGCACTGGTGGTGCAGCAGTGTGTATTGTAGGAAAGCAGAATGGAATTGTCACTCATCCATCCAAAGATTATGACTCAGCTGTCTTGAAGAAGCTGTTCTAATGTTTAAAACTGTATATACCTTAAAAAACAAACAAACAAACAAACAAAACCCCTGAAGGTTTGTATTAAACTCACATGAAGTTTTTTTTCCTGACATCTTCCTGTTCTGGTAGGTATGTCCAAAATGCACAGGTTTTGTTTCTGTGTTGCTGACAAAAGTCTGTGACCTACTGATAGAATTAGGAATACAGAGGCTGATGAGTAGGATCATATATTTTCTTTACAGGTAAGCGTCTGCTAGTCTGTCTTATAATTTATGGCCAAGTACTGCTGCCTCTCTCATTTCATGTGCTGTGGAGCCATTAAGCGTTTATTCCAGAATTTGAAACTTGTCTTAACTTGCTTGCTAGAAGACAAAACTGGTCTCAGTACAAATGAGAAGTATGCCCTTTGGGGTAATATTTTTACATGCGTTTTAATTTGTAATCACGTCCATCCGAATCCCTGGATATGTTTCTAATTTAAATCATTTTATAAACAATGTACTCCCAACAAACCAAACTATTATTCCTGCTGCCTCCTACTGACAAATGACCACCCAGCTATTGAAAAAGTCAGAGAAACAGCACATTAAGCAAGTACTTTTTGCATTATTTCATTTTAAATCTGCCAGACCAGGCTCTGATGGAGCACAAAACATTGCATTTGAGCCAAGAGTAATGGTGGGGAAAGGCAGGCCCTTTAACTTAGCTGGGTTCAGGTCTAAGCAGAATTGTAAATGAGCTTCTTCAGTACAGAGAAGGGCAACTGGACTGTCTCTGTAGCAGCTTGCGCAGAGGCACTAATCGTGACAATTGTAGTAAGATCCAACAGATACGTTTGCAAGGGGTTCAGTGGCATTTTCCTCATGTGTGTAATATATCAAAGGTTTTTGTAATGAAGGGTCATTTATGACATTTTCCTACGTGTTTTTGTTCTGATTTTTCTCTCCATTTTTGGTAGACTTCGACCACTTCATGATGCATAAGAAATAAAATGATTCAAATATTTTGCAGGCCTCATTTAGGACATCTGAGAACTCAGTTCTTCCTTCTACTTATTCAGACTAAACATTTAATAACAAGCCACATAAAATTCCTACTTGGGAATTTTAGCAAGGGAAGTTGGTTTACAATGTCCTGTTACACCTTATAAAGACATCAGTTAAATCTTGTAAGGCTAGATGTACTGTACCTCATTTGTTTGTTTTGTCTGAAGCAAGTGCCTGAATGTTTGTTTGTTTCTTAGCTTTATAAAAACAAGCACTTCAATTAAATTCTCTGTTAAAAGAGTTTACAATCCTTGCATCATTTTATATCTTCATAATTGGCTAAGACCATCTGAAAATTCAAAGCAGCTGAGGGAACAGACTTGCAGCCAGAAGAACTAGAGAGATGGGACTGTGGTTCCCTTCTGAGGCATGTTGAATAACCACAATAATTAACTTAGTATTTCACAAGTTATTTTTTTTTAAAGCCTACAAGCACTGGGGAGAATAACAATCACCTGGAACATGTGAGCACTGAAATTAAACCATGGACGTCAGAACGGGAGATGGGGTGTCTTCGTCTTTCCTTTCTCAGTGCCAGAGGACAGACTGTACGGTTTGCCCAGAGGACTTGGGCAGGACCTCCCTTCCTACTGAGTCCTCCTCAAAGTCTCCTATGTGATGAGGTTTGGCTTCATGCCCCTTCTGCTGGAAACCTGCCCCCAGAACTAGAAAATCCCTGGTCATTTTCAGCCAGTGCCCTCTGCATTGTCCGAGCTGCAACTTGTGAGCTCTTTCCTGCCATCAGCATCATGTTTGTTGGAGGCCATATGGGATCAGTCCATGTAAACTACTTGGTGCATGGTGAGCTCTCTACACAGAGAGAGGAGGACTGTGAGGTATAAAGTGAAATGTAGAGCTGTATAGGACCCGGATGGAAAGCTGTACATAAGCTGGCTGTGTGCACTGACAGCCCAGAAAGCCAACTGTATCCTGGGCTGTGTCCAGAGCAGCGTGGCCAGCAGGTCGAGTCAGGGGATTCTCCCCCTCTACTCTGCTCTCGTGAGACCCCACTTGGCATACTGTATCAAGCTCTGGAGTCCTCAGCACAGGAAAGACATGGACATGTTGGAGTGGGTCTGAGGAGGGCCTCAGAAATGGTTAGAGGGGTGGAGCACCTCTGCTTTGAAAATAGGGTGAGAGAGTTGGGGTTCAGTCTGGAGAAGAGAAGGCTCTGGGGAAACCTTATAACACCTTCAGTATCTGAAGAGGCTGACAAGAATGCTGGAGGGGGACATTTGCAAGGGCCTGTAGTGACAGGACAAGGGGCAGTGGCTTTAAACTGAAAGAGGGTCAATTTAGATTGGCTCTAAGGAAGAAATTCTTCCCAGAGAGGGTGGTGAGACAGTGGAACAGGTTGCCCAGAGAAGCTGTGGATGCCCCATCCCTGGCAGTGTTTGAGGCCAGGCTGGATGATGCTTTGAGCAACCTGGTCTAGTGGAGGCTGTCCTTGCCCATGACAGGGAGGTTGGAACTGGATGGTCTTTAAGGTCCCTTCCAACCCAAACCATCCTGTGATTGTGTGATAATGATGTTTCATGGGAAGAGAGAAACTGGCCAAGAGAGGGGTGCTGATTGAGCAGGTTCATATGGGGAAGACAGACTCCCCATATACACAGTTTACAAAAGAATATAAGCTTGTATGCATGTTTATATAGTCTAATAAATAACACATATTGAGATTTAAAACTGTATAGAGAGGGTCATTTAGTACTCTCCTAAACACATTTTGGAGCTGTTTGTCATTCCTGACTTTTTCCTGGGAATCTACTGCTCCTCACTCTGTTGCAGCCCTAGTAACTCCTATGCCAGTGTTGGAGGAATCTTGGGAGAGAGACTGTAGAAAATTTACTTGCACATTCAGCCTCTGCAAAACTTTCCAGGGTCAAGAGCGAACAAGGGGTGTTGTGTTCCCCCACTGGCTGTTGTGTTCCCCCACTGCTCCATCTACGCACATCCTCCTACCCCCAAAGTGTAGGATGGCCTGAGTTGGGAAGGCAGGAATTACACTGTAAAAACACTAAACTCTCTCTGGTAGAAAGAAATCATCAGTACTGAACTTTGTAAGAGGCAGTGTTTGCCTAGGTAAGGATATATATGCCATTTCATTGACCAATGCCAGCAACAGACCTTAGCTTGCCTGATTTAGAGAAGACTTTTTCGGTCATAAATGTTGGTAGCATCTTTCTTCTTTTATCAAGGGGACCATAAATTTTTACCATATTAAGATCGTGACATTCTCTGTGCTTGTACTAGACTAGTTAAAGCTTCTTTACTAATGCTGTTTGAAATTCCTTATGAAGACCTACTGTAAGTTAAAGGCAAAGCATGTATACTATTTCAGTCAGCAGGAATAAAGGTTTTCAGAATTTCAGGTCAGACTGAAGCATCCTGGACCAAAAGCATGTGAGGTACTGAATCAAGACCACTGCCTACAAAGGTGATCTTCGGAAGATGGACTTCTACACCAGACATCCTTCCATACCATGATGCGTCGAAACCCACTATAATACAGTGAAGACCCAGCAGCAAAAAAGTAAAAGTTACAATTCCAATGTGATTTTGTAAGAGAACAGAAGCGATCTGGACCATCCAGAGCAGCTTCTCTGAAGAACTCGCTCATTTTTTCCACAGCAGAGCAGAAGTACATGAGCTTATGGCAGGGAATTAAAGGAATGTTCAGTAATAACTGGGACTCAGTATAAATAATGAAGGGGTGTAAAGAATGTATATGCCTGGAATGTACAATTGTAGAAGATTAAAAAAAAACTGCTAAGAAAATAAAGACCAATACAAATTCTGCAGGGAATACATTGTTGGCACCATCTTCCAGAAGGGAAGTTAGGAAAGGAAAACCATTACGTGATGAGGAGAGTAGGTAGGTAAAGTAGAATGTAGGTATTGAAAATAAAACCTAAAACTTTTGGGGGATATGAGCTAAGAATTGTACACAAGAGCTACAGGAAGAAGGAAACATTCAGAATCAAATGATTGTGGTTTCTCCTTCGTCTGGAGAATTATAGAGCATTCTTCTGACTCTACGTGGGCATTGCATCAAAAATGTTAATAGGAGAAACTGTATTTTCAGCTTATGCTTTATAGTAGTTAAGCGTTTTCCTACTGGGACAATAGTAGCAAGGACAGGTTGACTGTGATTGGAAAAAAAAATTGGAATTTGTAATTTTATTCTAGAACTGGTAGGTTAGAAAAAAATAATCTCCTATAAAGGGCATGAGGAACATGTATTTGGCCTTTGCAAAGAGGATAAGGGAGCTTATCGTCTCCTTATATATATATATCACAGGAGGCCAAGATTGTTGCAGCTCATCCACTTTCTTTCATGTGGCAATTTGTCTGAACAGGATCTGGACAGGCTCATGGTTTGGCTGGTGCCCATCAGCATTAAAGACAGTGTGCACTGTCCCAGTAACTGCCTGCAGGGCATTCAGAAAGGCCAAAGTGCTTTGACATCGGGTCTGTGTGCCTCAGGCACATCATAAATGTCTCTTTTCTTAGCAAATTTTCTTGCATGAAGTTCAGCTTTTCCCTGGAGCGGGGATTCCTGGATTTTACAGGCACTGTGAGGACAGTGGTGGAGTATGGGTGTGTCCTGCCATGTCGTTTTATTTCTTGGGCCAGTCAGTCATTTTGCACCATTTGAACTCGCATAGCCATGCAATAGGTATAAACCCCAATATGTACATTACCTTTACGAACCAAACCAGTGTATTTGCAGCGTTTCAGCAAAATATTCCCTTCAGCACAAATGATGCCAGATTACAAAGGTGTTTAGGAGCTGCAGGTTGTAGATAAACACCAAATGGGATTTCAACAGTGCTGCTGCTGGCCAGGTGCCCAAAACCCAGTTGGCTGCAATTCCTAATTACCTTTGTTATATAGGCCACAGGGCTTTTAAAGATCCATACACACAGCAGGAAAGAGTTTCCTGAGTGTATATGCTGCAGTTCAAATTATACCAGTTCCTGGGCAGAAATTGCAGCTTCAAATAAGTGCAGTTGAAAGTAAGGTACAAGAAATATATGCAGGAACAGTTTGTGTAGGGTGCAAGTACACTTCTATGTGTTCTGTGATGTACTATTTACTGGCTTTGTTTGCCTAGAAGTTTACATTAGAAAAGCCAAACTAGAACCTGAAAAGAGGAACAGCTGTAGGGTATAGAAAGCAACTGCAAACACTAACTGAGATTCACCATTTCATTTTGGTGGGGGGGAGAGTGTCCCATGGAGGAAATATGGTCTAAACAAGCTGCCAGAATGCAACTGACTAAATTCTAAGGTGATTTTCCATTTACAGATAAATCCTGCAGTCTAAATTGTTTTTATCAGGACCAGATTCTAGTCCTATTGTTCAAAACAAATATTCCCTTTTCCCTGCACACCGTTCATAGAAAGCTTAATGGGAATCAGTTCTGGCGTGGTGTGTCCTGCAGTGCAGGTGCCCGAACCAGGCTCCGCACCACGGAGAGCCTGTGTATGTTTGCACACCGCCATGTGCTGCCTCTTTATTTCGCTCTTTCCCAGTAAATAACGTGCCACCTCATGTCTTAGCAGAGAGACTTCCTTTGGTTTGTTTTCCTTTTGTTTATAGTTTGCTGTTATCATAGATTATCTCAATGGGTGAAAAACGGAGGTTTTCTTTCAAGGGTTGTGTTGGAAAGTTGTCTGTAGGAAGTACTACAGGCCTTGGTGTCCTGCCAGTTCAGCACACTGGACTGACTGCTTTCTCTTCGATGGGAAATCCTACTTCTTATTCCCAGAGGGTTGCTTTAACACTTAAACTTTTTTTTTTTTTTTTTTTTTTTAATACATCTGGGAGTCTGAATTATATCCTTGTGGTTAGGAAAAAAGACATTTTACTAGGGAAGCAACTTGTTATGACCTTAGGTAAAACGCCAACTGCAATAAAAAGTACTTTCAAGTGTCATTTATATATTAAGCAAGATTAAAGAAACACTAAAAAATATCTGGCTGCATTTGCCAAAATCTATACAGCTTTTTATTCTCAGAGATAATGAGGTAAAACCTAGCTTGTGTCTTTCTGACTTATGGCCTGATGAATGTGGTCAATACATATTCACTGGGAGTTTTTTCAAGTAAGCATGATAAGCTCAGGCTGTAAAATCAGACCTGATTATACTCCAGAGGTTTTTCTAGTTTCTCTTCAATGCAGAAGCTGGGTTGGATGAGCAAACTTCGTAACAGCTTTCCTCCGTTTTTCCCAAGAAGTTCACAAGGTGTTCTCATTTCAAAGGAGGGTGGGTGGAAGGGAAATGAATGAAATTCAAGGGAAGTCTGTGGTTCCCAGAAGTGTGTCTATAGGGAACACATATTATTTCCCCATCAGCCCCATGGAGGCCATAGAAGAAAACATAATATGGATTAAGGTTTATTTGCTCCCCTTCTGTTGCAAAACATCCGTCTAAATGATGGTTGTGGGCCAGTCATTGGTATGGGGAGTCTCTGGTGTTCTGCTGCAGGAGCAAATGCTGAGGATGTTCATTCCTTATTCTCTGGTGGTTGTCAATGAGTCTTGCTGCCTTTAATCAAGAAGTTTCAGGAAACTCTCAGCTGTAGTATAAAACAATTAATAAAAATCTCTGAAATATGTCTTTTAAGCCTTTCTTTACCTTATGTCCCTCCCAAGTCTCTTCTTACAAAACTTTGTCCTGATTTTCATTGAACAGTGCTGCTGTCATTGCTTGAATGACACAAGTGTTGAGTAAGCCAGAAGTTGCCCCTTCAAGTTTTCTGTTCTGTCTGAGCAGAAGCAGAAGCAATGCAATTTTAAACCAGTAAACTCTTGTTTGAAGGCTTCTACTATTTATTTTACATTAAATTGAATAGACGAGGCTAAGAAACTTGCAAGCTATCAGCACTATCTGTAGTCTAAACAAAACAGATGTCAAGCTATATTTATCTCTTCATAAGAAAGAAAAAAATAATTTCATTGCCATTCTGTTGTCCAGTGCAATCTTATGAAAGATGGTGAAGCTTTTGAACTCTGTGTAAACAAGCTGTGATGGGGGGAACTGCTTTTATATTTTTTGGATCTCAACCTTTCTACCTGTTGGCTCAGCAAGAAGGACCAGAATAAACAGCAGGTCAAGTCCAGAAATACCAGAAAGGGGGAAAAGGAAGGAAATGCTGTTGTTTAATTATGCATTTGTCCTTTTTCTCTAACACTCCTCACCCACAAGCAGGAAGTTAGTTTTAGTTCGGAAGCAAGAAATACTCAGACATAGTTCGAGGTCATGACTATATAATGAGACATCTCTTCCTCCACATGCTCCCAGCTCTGGAGTTCACTTCTCCCTTTGGCCTTTCCAGCCATTTATAAGGTTTTTCTCTGATTCCCCCTGACTGTTATTCATTCAAAACCCTGCCTGAATTCAAGGCCTGTTCTGTGTTTTGACAATGCCTGTTGTAGGTTGCACTGTGCACTGAGTTTCATACAGGACACATCTTATGAGGAATTTTGTGATTACAAATCACTTGAGCTCAGACAGCAGGCTTGGAAGTGGGTCTGCCTCTAACTGAAATCCTTTTCTTTCTTCTTTCACATGTAAGGCAATTTTCGTTCACCTTTCCTCACACTGACAGAGCACAAACTCTTTGTGCCCTCACACAGGACTTTCACCCTTTCATCCTCAAGGATTCAACAAAAAAGTCAAGGCTCAAGGAGCCTGGCACACAGACACTGCCATTGTACGTTACAGAGCCAGCTCAAAATGTTTGCAAAGCTGTGGAGAGAATAGGGGCTCATTCCTGGCAGAAGCTAAACAAATTGTTTGGTTTGATGAATAAAGCAGAATATACAGCTCCTATACTTTTGACTGAAAACAGTGTTGGACTTACTTCTATTTTCAGCTCTCAGTCTATGTGCTAAAGAACAGAAAAAGTAGGTCATACTGCATCCAATTGTAGCTGCTGAGTGTATATATTCCATTATTAAAAGAAAAAAGGTGAAATGAAGAAAAAAGAGCCCAAGCACAGAGGCAGGAAGAAACTGATTTTGCAACAAATGCTAGTGAAAGCAGTAACATATCACAGCTGAGGCAAGCAGGATGCTTTTGAAAGTGTTACATAAATGTGCATTAACAAAAAAGTACCGAAATTAAGAACAATCCTAACAGGAAAAAAGCAGATGGTTTGAATGTCCTTTATAATTCTAATTTCTCCTGATCTCATAGATAGAAGACTTGGGTTGCTTTTATACTGCTAAGTAAAACAGTATGAGTGTCTGTGCTCTGGCCTTGAGATCACTGCATACGCACTTCATCTGTGTGTCACTTGGCTCTGTATCTCTCTGGGTCCTACATAAGGTCTGTCCAGACTTTTCTCTGTTTTCCCTTACGTCTCTAAGTGCCTGAACTATATGAGGGCTATGTTATAGGCCACTGGTGCCGTGTTCTCATTGCATGAGACCACAGGTGTGCATTGCATGCAGGGATGAGGGCATCCAGAGGGGTTGAGGGTGCTGAGCCCTACAGGAGAGCACTGGGGGACTTTGTCGGGGAAAGGGAGACGCATGAGGTGCAATTTTACCCATACTCTTCCCAGTTGGCCTGGGCTGAGATGTGTTGACAGTTAGTCAGCCTGGGTGATCAACAGTCTGGCGGACAAGCTCACTCCCTGATCCTTTCTTATGTAGTGATACAGATGTAGCATTGAATGCCTTTTAATTGAAAAAAAAAAAAAAAAAAAAAAAGAAGTAATTGACTGTTTTACTGTACATCAAAAAAATCCCTCCGTCAGTGAATTACATGTCTTTTTTGGCAGTTGGTCATGACAGCTCAGTGTGAGGACTGAGTACATGTGGTTCTTGCTGTTGCATTTATGTTTGTCAGCAGCAGAGGCTTGGCAGATTAAGGGAGAAGTCCGGTCTCATCTACCCCTCTGTCTTCAGCTGGAGCCTGTCCCAGCAGGCCTGAAATGTTTAGGAAGAATTTTCCTACTGACTCCAACAGAGATGGGACCAGCCCCTTCTGCTCCTGGCGCTCCTCTGCATATGAAATGTGTTTCTTAGAATCACAGAATGTTTTAGGTTGGAAGTGACCTTTAAAGACCATCTAGTCCAACACCCCCTGCAATAAGCAAGGACACCTTCCACTAGACCAAGTTGCTCAGAGTCCTGTCCAACCTGACATTGTATGTTTCCAGGGATGGGGCATCTACCACCTCTCTGGGAAACTTGTTCCAGTGTTTCACCACCCTTATAATAAAAAATTTCTTCCTTCTATCTAAGTCTAAATTTACCCCCTTTTATTTTAAAATTATTACCCCTTGGCTTATTGCAAGAGACCCTGCTATAATGTTTGTCCCCATCTTTCTTATAAGCCCCCTTTAAGTACTGGAAGGCTTCAATAAGATCTTCCCGAAGCCTTCTCTTCTCCAGGCTGAACAACCCCCACTCTCTCACCCTATTTTCATAGAAGAGGTGTTCCAGCCCTCTGATCTTTCTGAGGCCCTCCTCTGGACACACTCAGCACCTCCATGTCTTTTCTGTGCTGAGGACTCCAGAGCTGGACACAGAACTGCAGATGGGGCCTCATGAGAGCAGAGTAGAGGGGCAAAATCACGTCACGCTGCTTTTCATGCAGCAGATACGGTTGTCTTTCTGTGCTGCCAAAGCACGCTGCTGGTTCACGTCCAGTACCCCCAGGTCCTGCTTGGCAGGATGCTCTCAACCTCTTCATCCCCCTGCCTGCATTGATACTGGCGTTTGCCCTGACCCAGGTGCAGGACCTTTCTCTTGTTCGTGTTGAAGCTCATGGGGTTCACATGAGACCTCTTCATGAGCTTGCCCACGTCCCTCTGGATGGCATCCCATCCCTCAGGTGTGTGAAGTGCAGTGCTCAGCTTGATGTCATCTGCAAACTTGCTGAGAGTGCACTCCATCACACTGCCTGTGGAACTGATGAAAATATTAAGGAGGATTTGTCCCTGAGGAACACCTTCTCACTGATCTCCATCTGGACATTGAGCCATTGACCGCTTCCCTCTGGAGGCAGCCATCCAACCAATTCCTCATCCACTGAACAGTTCACCCATTGAACCCATATCTCTCCAATTTAGAGAGAAGGATGCTGTGGGGGACTGAGTCAAAGGCCTTATGTAAGTCCAGATAGGTGACATACATGGCTCTTCCCCTGTCCAGTGATGAAGACACACCATCACAGAAAGCTACTAGGTTGGTCTGATGGGACTTGCTCTTGGTGAAGCCGTGCTGGCTGTCTCAAATCACCTCCCTGTCCTCCATGTGCCTTAGTTTCCAGGATGATCTGTTCTATGATTCCCAGGCACAGAGGTGAGTATGACAGGTTGGTAGTTCCCAGGGTTCTCCTTTCTACCCTTTTAAAAAATGAGTGGAATGCTTCCCTTTTTCCAGTCACTGGGGACTTCACCTGACTGCCATGACTTTTCAGTTATCATGGAGAGTGGTTTGGCAACTGCATCAGCCAATTCCCTCAGGACTCTGGGATGCCTGTTGTCAGATCCCATGGACTTCTGTATTTTCAGGTTCCTCTGGATGTCATAAGCCTGATCTTCCCTTACAGTGGGAGGGACTTAGCTACTCCAGGCCTCTTCTTGCAGTCCATACACTTTAGAAATGTGGGAGGAGAGATTGACAGTGAAGACTGATCCAAAAATCTTGCTGAGTACCTCAGCTTTCTCGTCATCTGTTGTTACCCGTTTTCCAGTCTTGCTCATTGGGAGGGGACACTTCCTTTGACCTTCCTTCTCTGGATGACATAACTGTAGAAGCCCTTAATATTCTTTTCATCCCTGCCAGGTTCATCTCCAACTGTGCCTTGGCTTTCCTGACCCCATCCCTACAGAACTGGTCAGCGCCCCTATACTCATCCCACGACACCTGTCCCTGCTTCCACTGCCTGTGCATTTCCTTCTTGAACTTCAGTTTGACCAGCAGGTCTTTATTCCTCCATGCTGGTCCCTTGCCTTCTTTTTCTGATTTCCTACACCTGGGGATCGAGAGCTTTTGAACTCTATGAAAAGCATCCTTAAAGGTCTCCCAGCTCTGTTCTGCTCCCTTGTTCCTGTAAGCTGTTTCTCAGGGGGTCCTATTGACTAACTCCTTGAAGAGCTGGAATTTGGCTTTGCTAAAATTCAAGGACCTGACTTTACCCTTTGCCTGACCTATATCCCCCAGGACTGCAAACTCCACCACTGCATGATCACTGTAGCCCAGGCTGCCTCCAATCTTGATGCCATCAATTAGCTCACATGCATTGGTGACAAACAAGACTGTTACAGAATCCCCTCTGGTAGGGCTGTCTATTACCAGGCTTAAGAAGTTATCCTCAATGCATTCCAGGAGTCTCCTGGATTGCCCACAGCTCCCTGTGCAACTTTTCCAAGAGATGTTGGGGTGCTTGAAGTTCCTCAGCAGGATGAGAGCCTGTGAGCATGATGACTTCTGTAGCTGGAGTAAGAAGGCTGTTTCAGTAGGGTACCCTAGATTGGGCAGCCTGAACTAGACACTAACCACAAGGTTTTCTTCTTTTCCTTGGTCTCTGATTCTTATCTGTAAACTTCTAACCTGCTCCTGGCTGTTCTTCAGAGACAGCTCGTCATACTCTATCCATTTCTTGACCTGGAGTGCAACACCTCCACCTTGCCTTCCTTGCCTGTCCCTTCTGAACAGCCTGTATCTATCAATAGCTGCACTCCAGTCATGGGATTTGTCCCATGAAGTTTCACTAATGCCAACTAAGTTGTAGCTTTCTAGCAGCATTGTGGCTTCCAACTCCTCCTGTTTGTTGCCCATGCTACATGTGTTGGTGTAGAGGTACTTAAGATGGACTGTCAGTCATGTCACCTTCTTAGAGGAACACCCCTTAATTCCTTTGAGATATTTCCCTGGTGTTTCCCTGTTGGTTCCTATTACTTCAGAAGGCCCTGCCTCATCTCCGTAAGCCTTCAAGTGTGTTGCAGTGTAGCCAGCAAGTCTCAGAGCAACAGGCGGAGAGCCCTTGCTAGCATCCCATCCCTCAGCTTTGGCATGTCATCCCACAGCTTGTCACAGGCAAGCCTGATACTATCCCCCTGCCCCTTCAAGTCTAGTTTAAAGCTTTGTCAATGAACCCCACTAGCTCTTGTTCAAGAAGTGGGATTTGCTAGTCCCCAGTGAGTACAACCATAGCAGAAACATAGGTTTATACCCAGAACTGAGCTTGATAAGCGTGAACACAGCCAGTTAGTGATCAGTTTTTGCCAGCAAAAGGTTCTTCCCGTACAGTGCTTCTCCAGGTAAGAGCTAACCCATGGCTCATCATCATGCAGATTCTGAGAACATTCAGTTCATGTGCCTTTTTCACACCTTGCAGTGTGGATGAAGAAAGTACTGTTTTGGCTGATGCAAACACAGTTTAACTGCTGCTATCATCATGTAGGAAGGTGTTTCTTTACATGCAACGAGAGTAGTTTGCTGAACAGTATGAGAACGCTATGTGCAAATGTCAATACGTTTCAGCGTATGTATCCTCTTGTTACCTTTGGCATGAAAATAATTCCAAGATCTGGAATGGAGGCAGGGAGAGGAAGTGCTTTCCTTTGCGTGATCGCTGTTCCCTGACTGAAGTGTTCTCTGATAGCAAGGGATGTTTCAGAGACTGTATCAGATCACCACTGTTGGCAGGACTTCTTCATGATGCCAAAACAAACAAGGCTGGAAAATTGCTAGAATCAACAGGACCTTGCCTTAATATTGCAGGCAAATACTTGTCAAAAGTCCAAGTCTGATAGCGCTGGAAGTGAAATGCTGAGTTTACACACATAATAAATGAAGCAGTGGAGGCCAGGTGTATTTCAGCTCCAAGGGGTCTGCAGGGTAAATCCTGACATCTTCTACTGCTGAGACTACAGTCAGAACTTCTACTTGTTTTTTTGTGGTCCACTGAGAATGGGACAGTGATTGCAGGATGAAGGTCAACAATTCCATGGTGCAGTCACTGCCAAGTCACCAACCTAGAAAATGTGAAAAAAGGGGGCTACTCCCTGGCTCCTGGGTGAAAGTCAGTGTGGGCAGATTCCACAGTACCATCACAGCTCAGCCTGGCTATTCCCACCTCCTTGCCCCTCTTCAAATCACTCCTAATATGCTCATCCAACCCTGTATCATTACAAGGAAGATTTGGGGTTTGCCCACTGATGCAAAACGTCTTATTATAAGATATTCAGGACTGTTGATGGGTCTTATCCCCATTGTCAGAAAGAGTCTGGCAGAATTGTCCCCTGAGAAAACACTCTCCTCAGCCACAAAAGTTAAGTTTTGCAACATTTGGCTAAAGTACAGTGAAGCACTTTAGAGTTAAATTTTGTATGCAATCAAACAACAACAACAGAAAAGGATGCTGACAAGATGTGTGTTGTAATAGACAGTTACTGTCAGTCACTGCTCAGAAATAAGCCATTATGGCTGAGTAGCGGAGGTCTCGTTCTCCCACTCCCTATCGTTACTCTAAAGAGGAGCTGTCGATATCAACTGAGTCTTTATTCAAAGGTAGATGGATTGTGGTTGCTAAGAAGTGAGAGACATATTAAAATAAAAAAATCATATGCAGACAGGGTCTTACGTGATGGGGAAGGCAGAAGGACTGTGCATCTGTCAGCTACATAATGTGGGATCTCAGTGGTAACAGTGGGAATGTGTTTTCTTTGCTTCCTCTTCAATCCATACAAGAAGGACATTTCTGAACTGCAGGATTTAACTATGGCCACATTCTTTGCCCAGAGCTGAACACCAGCAACATAAGACCTCTCGTCAGCAGGCCTGGGGACATGTGACTACAGGGAGGGGCAGAGAAGGCAAATGAAACCAGCTGGATGCTGGGTTCTGGGAACCGCTGCTTGGTCCATAAAACCAGGGAACGGAGAAGCAGGCAGCCAGTCGGTTGCTTTACTTGCCTTAGAGTCCAGGCTGGGCTGTAGCCAACACAGATCACAGAGGTTTGAGCCCCAGATCTTTGCCAGTTCAGGACACCTCAGGGAATTATTTGGTTTGACAATTTAGATCATAGGCTGTAGGTTTTAGAATTCAAAGTTTTGTATTATGATTATAGAAAGGGAAGAAGTAGGGAATTGTGCCTTTGAAGAGTCCTGGCATACACTTGTTGAAACTGGATGTTGTGTTATGCCAAACTCAGGCTATGGGCTGCTGACCAGAGGACTGCAGCGTCCCAAGAAGCAGGTCTCGGTGGGACTCCTCCTTGGCTCTGGCTGGGCACAAGTTGCTCATAACTTTTGAAGCTTGCAAATTTCCTAATATTTGCATGATTTTAAAGAGATTTTGTCTCAGTAAATCATTATGAACATGACCACTTCTTGTACCCACCAAGTTCCTTTTCTGTTGCAGACCAGGAAATATAGTTTGAACTTTCTCATTATTAGCAAGTCTCTTTCAGGAACTGATGCAAATGATGATGTGAGATCACACAAACCCACCAGCGAGATGGCAACCCAACTTACCAGTGAGGCTACTGTCTCATACATGATGATAAGATTGGATGATCCTAAAATTACTATGCAACTGGTGAGGTTGGCAAGCAAATATTATCTGCCTTTGAAAAAATGACACATCTGTGTGCAACCATATGTCTTTCTGAGTGCTGTGGGTTGTCCATCTACTGCTTGTTCATTGTCTGTGGTTGAGACACACACACTTTCAGATGTTGCCCTTTCATCCTGAGAAAGCTGATTGCATTCCAGTGTGACCTGATGCAGCCTTTCTGGTTTATGTCCTGCATAGCAAAATTTTTCATAGCTTCATTTTACCAAAAGTACATAAAACCGAAACGCAGCATCAGTCTATCATTGCTGGCTCTGACATAGCTTGTGTTTTTCATGGAGACACATCATGACATTTCGATAGTACAGGAGACAGAACTGGCAGCTGTGGTGCCATTCCTCCCCCCATTCCCTTCAGTCATTGCTTTATAAATTCAGGCCATTGCCCTGCACTTTGCATCAATGCAGCTCTTATGACTAAAGTACACCAGATTTGCCTTTTTCTGATGGATTTATCTCATGACTCCATCAATGTCATAAACCTTGCAAGAGAGACACATGAACAGATATTTATTTATGTATCATTATGAATGGAAAAGCTGCTGATGTGAGCGTTGGCTGCACACCAGGCCTGGAGCCTCTGGAAGTGCTGGGGCTGCCTATCTTCAGGGCTTGGAGAAAGCATCAATCTGCTTCTTGAAACATATGCTGAAAGGCAGATTTTGGGTTGCAGAAGAGGTCAGTAGGTCAAGAAGGATGCCACCTATTTTTTGGTAGTGCAGAACCATGATAGCACTTTTAGTCACCTGAGGAACTGAGCACGTACATCTGTTCTGGCTATGTGTACGCGATGTGGGGAGTGTCATAAGGGAAATGCCTCCCTCCATGCTCCAGTGCTTTTATATGACAGTCGCTCACCTTAGCTCCATCTATTCATAACAAATGTATTTTCTTAGTTCCTATAAAAAGAACGAGAAAGCAAAGGTGATGTAGAGATGAATTTTGCATTACAGTGGATGAATTTATGGATGGAAGCTTTCTGTCATTTCAAACACACTGCAGGCATGAACGGCAGATTTCTTCACTTGCTTAAAATAGTTGTGGAGGTGGAGGATAAGAATGGTTTTATAAAATTTGCTTTTTTAAATTATATATTTAACTCATAAAAGCGATACTGAGTTTGAAAAGACTATAGAGGTTCAACTTATTGCGTTGTTTCCCAATATTTCACTGTTACATGCTTACTAGAAACCAGAATGTATGCTGTAAACAAAATGAGTTACTATGAAAAGTAAATACATTATCTGCTCAGAAAGGAGACAGAAATGGACTTTGACAAGTTTATTTTGCTTTGAGGATCTGTTTCTGCTCCCAAGCATTTCAGTTGCAAAACTCCCACTCATTTCAGCCTTGTAGGACCAACCCAAGAGACAAGAAAAGAAAAAGCCTTTTACGGAACCATGGAAATACGATGCAGAGAAATATCAGGACATTCAGCTTGTTTCTTAGTGAACAGAACAAAAACAACAAATGAAACTTGATCTTTCAGGGAAAAAAGTCTCTTTGGAAAAGGATGCATTCAACAAAAGATATCACACTTAACAGAAGAAAGCTGTGCAGTATGGAAGAAAAACTGCTGAGGGCTAGCAGGACACCAATGTCCTGGAAGCTGATCTTTGGAAACAAGTGTGCAGTGCTATAAACACTTCCTAAGAGAAACAGTAGAGTGGGCAGGGGCTGAATGCACTAATGCACTCATCTTTTAGGATGGAGTCCTCTGTCGCTTTGGGAACATGTCAGGTAGTGCCTGGGAAAAAACATAGGAAGCTGGAGGAATGCAGTGAAATTTGTTTCTTTCATATCCTGTAACAGAAAGATTTTTCTTTTTACCCTGTTTTTTTCTAAGGTCTGTTAAGGCTTGTTTGTTGTCAAAGAGTTTCCTTTGTTCTGCATCTTAAACAACCCAAAACAAAGACCTCTTATGTCCTTTTGGAAACCTATTCTCCTCTAAATGCAAAGCAGTTGTGGGAGTCCAGTTTCTGCAGACTTCCTAAGTGATTTAAAAGAACCCCAAACACTATGATCCTGGATATGCTTTGCCTTCTGTTTTAGAAGAGGGGAAGGTGTTATTATTGCAGACATTTTAAAACCATAACAAAATGTGGGCTCCGGTTTAATTTGAGAACGGAAAGAGAATGGTATTGTAAAGCTTGATGTTTATAGGAAAGAATGCTTTTCCTTCTCAGCCTTTTTCTTAAGACTGAAATTTGTAAGAGGAAGTTCAAAGAGGATATACACATTAGTTCCTACTTGGTTATTTTCCATATGTGAGGTCAGTAGATTTCAGCGGATTAGTCTGGGTTCCTGAACAGCTGAAAAGTTTTGAAATCACCTTCCTGAGGTTTTGAAGTAGGGTATTATAGTTTGCAGAGAAAAAAAATCAGTTTGAGCAGGCTTCCTGCGTTGCCTGTTTACTCAGAAAGTGAGAGTAGAGTGGTCTGAAATGGGAGATGAGTGTAATCAAAATAATCTACAGCATCTTCTAAAGCATATGCATTATGGCAATGATTTAAAACTCATCAGCTTTTAAATAACCAGTGTATCTTTCAACAGCCTTGAGACACTGCCTCATTCTACACTGCTGATT
Source organism: Rhynochetos jubatus (assembly GCA_027574665.1). NCBI lineage: Eukaryota > Metazoa > Chordata > Aves > Eurypygiformes > Rhynochetidae > Rhynochetos > Rhynochetos jubatus. The sequence goes on along the minus strand of CM050690.1, from coordinate 72,169,389 downwards.
ATAGCTGAAATCTTTTGGGAGAAGCTGATTTATTGTTTCACAGGAACTTTCAGTGTATCTAAACAAAAGGCCTACTTCAGTGGAACCTGGTTTTGTAAAAAAAAACAAAAACCAATATAGTATTTTCCCTGACCAGCAACAGCAATTTGTGAGGATGCAAAGCAGTTTTCATGTAAAGACTTGGTTCAGGTTGCTAGAACCAGAAGTGTTCAGCAATTGGGCTCAAACATGGTTTTTCCAGCTTCAGATTAGAAGTGAACTGAGCAAGGGTCCTGATTTAATATTTGTATTGATTTCTCTCAAAAGTAGACTTTCACAAACATTTGGAATTAGAAAGCAAACCTAACACAGAAGATAGGTGCAGAGAAAGATGAGGGAATGGCAGTGAATCTGGTCTCACCAGTAATTTCTTACAGAAACACACTTCATATACATGGAAACGATGGAGATGTTCTCAAGGGAAGCTTTGAATTTATGTATGAAACAGTTAATTTCAGAATAATTCGCTTGAAAGATTTTGAAGATGCTGAGGATGGCAGAAGTTCTGGGGATATGTTCTGTAAATCAGACTCTTCCCACTGTTGAAAATATCTTTGAACTGACCTACAGAAGAAAAGGTGAGGTTTAAAAGATGCAATTTGAGTTCAAAATAGCTTTGAGTGCTGAGCAGTGTCTGGTTCTGCTCCAAGAAAAATAGATGCTGAGTAGCCTCAGTTATGAGTAGTTGATTGGGAGCACCGTGGTTATTACCCTGCTTTCTTTTAAGACCTGCAAATCCTAATCTCTTGCATTTTTCTTCTGCACATTATTCTCCTTCTTCTGAGGAATTTTTTGAGATACATGACATCCAGTGTACAGCTACACAGCACTATATGCTGAATGTTTGTTGAAAGATGTTTACTTTGCCATTAATACTTTATGATCTTATAATTCGTTTATTTGTTAATATATAAACAAAAGAAAGGAAATTTTTAAACCCTTGTTTACCTTTCATTTCAACCCAGAGACACACCTAAGGATATGCCTAATTTGAAACCAGTGAGTCTACTCAAGGGTTTACGGTCAAATCTGTAGTCGAGAATCTTTCTCGATCAGGGTTTAGCTTTGACAGCCGGAACAGGGGTTTAACTTTGACAGCAGGAACAGCCCTTATCTCGGGCAAGCCACCTTTCTTTTTGACCAACTGTGCACGTTTTCCACCTGCACCTTTCACAGCACAACTCCTTTGAGCCTACACATAAGGTATGGCTAGGGACAGGGTTTACCTTTTAAATGTCATTAATATACACATTTGTGCATGAGCATTTACACACAAGATATACTTGAGAATCATAAGGAATTTTGTAAACAATTCACAAGTTGTACTCATCTCCAGTCAGAGGTTGTATTATTGGTGTTCTATGTGCACAGGCACTGCAGTTCCACATGAGCTCTAGGCCATTCTGCAGTAATAAATTGTAATTTATTAATTGCACAGTACAATCAAAAGTGCCACTTCAAAGGGTTCTTGAGTTATTTAAATTTCTTGCTAGCAAGAGTTCAAGCGTACAGTGCTTCAGGTAGCGATTTGCAGCACCTACACCAAGACCTTGCTTTGTGGGGCTTTCCTTAAACTGATGCTTCTCCGGAAGGAGGAACCTCCTTGTTTCCAGGAAGAATGGTAATGATTGTCCCACTGCCCAAATTTTTGACCACCTTCTTCCAGCAAAGGAATTGTTAGATGAGAAAGAGATGAGCATGGAGCAGATTGGAGCCTGGAGCCATGCAGTGGTGCTGCTTCCAGTGGCTGCAGTCAGCTTTGGATCAGCCCATGAAACCAACCCAGTCAAAACCTCCAGGCAAGTGTAGGGTTTTGTCTTTGCTCAAGCAACATTTGAGTTGGCTTCACTCACTGAGGGATTAGGCAGTTTGTTTTCCAATATATGTATTTGGAAACTTTTATTTGAGGTTAAGAGTTTAATGCAGAATATCTAAACCAAAAGAAATCAATTTCCAGGTCAGTGTAAAAGATATAACAGTAATTTTCTCCCCAGTTCCCAGCTTCATCTGTACAAATGTCACATCATTGGCCCAGACAGCAAATTGGCCAGCACAAAGCTGTTTTTTTCAGAAGTGTCCTGCATGTCTACAGTTTCCGTTCTCTTCCTGGAAGAGAACAGGTTTTTTGTGTCATTATCATCGTTGGAGGAAATGGCACTGTGCTGCAAGGCTTTGTAAACTAGTTTCATCAATTTGGTTTTGTCGGTTCAACAGCTGTCTCCCAGCCCCACTCTCCTTACCAACACCAGTGCTCCTGTCACTCCAGTCTTCAAAGAAAGATAAAGGTATCTTCTTCCTAAATAAGCTTTCGGTTCCAGGGAATGAGTGTGTACATAGGACTCTATCCAATTCAAATCAAGGTTTCACCTTGCATAGGCTTATAAACTCAGGTATCAGTAGAGTGAATAAGAAGTATCTATGGAATATGTCTTACGAGAAAAAACATAAAAGAGTTTTTAAAAAATGCTTCTTGTTTTTGTCCAAAATGTCTTCATTGAGTCTACAAAGAAAGGCAAGTTCAGCAGTAATACTCATTAAATTTATAGTTTTCTGTGTCCTTAATAGCATATTGAAAAGAATAAAGCTACTGGCCTAAACTATTCGGATGAAAACATTCCTGGATAGAGCAAGTTAAAAAGGCTGATAGTTCAAGTTGTGCTACTCAGCTATGCACTACTCTAAAATGCTCTGTTTTCCTTGGAACATGGTTTGCAACACCAGTGATGTATGATCGTTAGAAGAAGATTTGACATTTCTCTTTCCACACAGTTCTGTTTGATTCCAACAACAGGTCATAGTCTGAGCACACATTGAAACTTTTTCATGAAAAGAAAAGCTAGATAAATTATGCAGAATTGTGCTGTCTAATACAAGTGTAACGGGGCACTTTCTCCTCTAACTGTAATACATGCCATTATTTCCTTATAAATGGAGGAATGTCTACATTAGGTTAAAAGATTTCCTTCTTATGATGGAAATGTTAAATGTTTATGTGCAGCCAAACCAGAATTCTCCTAAGAGTGCATTTTTAGGGTTCCCTTCCTGCCAGGCTCTGTAATTTAGAGTTGTACTGTGATTATCCATTATGCTGATAGCAAAGGCCCAATCTAAATAAATTTTTCCTATATCTATTCATATATATAGGAAAAATAATTTATTTCATTAAATATATATGTATATAAATGAAATCAGTTTGTGTGGAATCCAAATCCAGAAATAATATTGTTTAGGGAAAATAGACACTTTTTGTATGCTTCTTTCTTCATAAAACTCACTGCAGGTAACAAAATTTTGTTGTCTGACAGCATTTTCTAATTGCATTAAAATATTTCCTACCTGTATTTAAAATGCAATGTTATTATTTTAAAAATTTCTACAACTTGTATATATTTATTATTACTTTAGTTTCAAATATTCCTAATTGTTTTATAGTTTTAGATGCTCTACATAACCACTGTCTTACAAACATTTAAATTATGTTTACACGATCTACTCACTCCATGTACAGACCACTTTCACCTGAAAATTCTTATATTCTTCCCACTGGAAATTGAATACTATCTTCTATGTTATTTCTTTATAAGGTTTACTTTTTCAAATATTTAACTACTGCATATGGTAATAATATAAACCATCAATCACTTATCACAAATATTCATGGAAAAGCTGATTCTGTACTGAGCTGTATTTTGTCAGAGACTTTGGTAAATGATAAATTTTGTTTTCTTAACTGTAGCCAGGAGCATGAATGTCTGCTTTAGAAATTCACTAGGAAGATTTGTTCCATGAATTATTCTTTTCTTTTTTTTTTTTTTTTGTCAAATTTCACACATTGTAATTAGTTATTGATGAAACACTGCTAAGGTACTATTTCAGACAGGCTAGAAAAACACAATGAATTTATTTCAATTAAAAAGTTATGATGACATCTTCCTATACCTGGGGCCAGAACACACTAATATACAGACAATCTGCCAATACTGATTTTAATAATGATTGGTTTTGATTCTTTATGTCCTGAGGGATAGATAAGCATATAAACTACGGACAAACACTGTTGTTCACATTCCTGCTGTTTAGCATTTGTGTTCAGTTAGTGATTTTACAGATCTTAGTTAGACCTTGGGAAGTCTTCTCCTTTATGACATCCTTGTGTACAAAAGCAGACCCTCAAAGCCAGTGGACCACTTCCATGTATAAAAATTTGTGGTAGCTTGAGTAAGGGGGAATATAAGGACTGGATACATGCAGCAGCTTCAGTTTAATGGATCATCCTTTGGCTGACTTTTAGGCAAATTTGATTGACACTTCATATTTTCTTTCTTAAGGGTGCTGAACTATTCACCAAGAAGCTTGGAGAGCTTATTTTGGACTTCAAGGCAGTGGCAGCTGGCAGAGCCCTTAGCACAGCTCCTTGACTGCTTGAAATCTGCCTAGGGCAGCAGTGCTTTACTCCGAATTAGGGCTGCTGCGGTCTTATTTTCTGTGTCAAATGTCACATGAAGAATGATACACCTCTGACAAATGGCTACTGATGGACCTCTCTACTGGTGAGCAAGACATATTTGTTCTAGATTCAGAGGAGAACCATGTGGATGAGTGATATCAGGCTTTAAAGGGACTGCTTGGGCAAGGGCATGAGTACACTTCAGAGTACAAGTTTGCTGTAGAAATTACTTGTTCCCTGCTCAGAGCTGTTCCTTCCCCATCCTTCTGCAGACACTTGTTGCTTCCCTTCTGTGTGCTGATGGCAACTCTGTAATGTTTCATTCAAATTGGGTGAGTTTAGCAGAAGACCTGCCATGTACTTCAGCCTAACCCTGAGTTTCTGCCTCTAAACTCCCCAGCTAGAGAGGGCTATCAACTCCCTCAGTGGAAGTTCCCATCTCAGTGGTGGTGTTTTGTCAGTGTCCTTCTTCTCATTAATTTCTGGAAAGATCCATCTTGTAGTCCTATGTTTTTGTTTGACCATAATTGGCAATTTGGCCAACTTGACTGGCACCTCCTTTTTAGGTTTGACTGGGAATAGCAAGCTAATGACATTTGGTGGCTTTATGTTGGAAGTGTAACAATTGGGGAAATTAGACTCTTTATTAAAATAGATTCAGAATCTTAGATGTTTATTATTTATTGTTATTCATAGACTTAATGGATTGACCAAGTTACTGCTGTCCTTGGAGCATCTAAAAGATACAAAGCTGTTGAAGAGCTGTCATGGTTGTCTCTACAGGTAGTTGTGTTTCAGGTGATAAATTCTTTCACAGAAGGACTCTATCTTCATTACATGTATTTGTGGCTCTGCAAACAACATGCCATAATTTAATTCATCTGTTTCGTGGAGTGTTTTGGAAAGGCCTTGTGAAATGCCTTATTAGTATAAAATGATGATTTTTTTTTTTTTTAATGGCTTCAGTGATGTTTATTTTGCTGCTTAGGGGCTGTGTGACACAATGGATGTCACAGGCTCCCTTGAGGCTTTGTGAACCTCTAGCACACTAGCCACTTGCTTGAGAGCTGCGTGACATAAACAGGAAATAAAAAAAAGAGCTCATTTTGGCTGAAATTGAATTTAATTTAGGACATTAAACATATGAATAGTTCTCTTGAAGTCTTTGGAAATACTCTCTGCTTTTAAACTTACAAGAATGCTTAATTACCTTGCTAAAATTGTTACTTTATTAAATCAATTACTTCACTAATTCTGTGTATCAAGAATACAAAGAACAGTGAAGGTGCCCTTTAAATGGATCATGTATCACCACTACATGTGGAAGAGACGGGGAAACAGCCAGGCTGAAAATGTAGCCAAAGACAAAACATTCCTTGATGATGTGTGGCGTTAGCTGAGGGTATTCAGCACCTCACAGGATCAGGCCTTGTATGATTAAATAGTGGTACAAACCCGTGGTAATAGATCCTTAAATAATAAAGTGAAAGGGGAGATAGGAAAGTTGGGTGGGAACAAAACTAACTCAGTGCATTAGAAAGATTATTGTTTGAGTTCCCAGTATTTAATGGCTGGGTTAGCAGAGCGGCGACTGAATTCAGCAGCAGTGTTGTTCTGGCCAGTTATTCGGTGGGAATGTCGACTGAGCAACAACACCGTGGTATGTACAACTCAGGTCAGACACGTCTCTGATTTCTGACCACTTTTTCTCTCGGGTGGTGTTTATTTTCTTCCCAGAAAATATGGTAATATTTGGGTTTATTCAATCTTGTGGCAGTCTTCTACTGTTTATTCTAATGCCTCTTGTTGAACCTGACCCACATGTTATCCCTTCGTGTAAATAACTCATTTAGACGTGAGCCCTAAACCCTCTGCTTAAGGCTGAGTGAACTGGACTGTAAGAAAACAGTATGTTCTCACATGGAGTGGAGCACAGAACAAATGTTCTTTGACCTTGAAGCAGTGCCTGCCATACTGCATAGCATCGTCTCTGCTGGGAAGGTTCATGCAGAAGTTGTCTCCAGTGTGTACCTTTCCAGGGTCCCGTGAGGAGGGACAGCCTGCGTCAGTGTGCTGCGCCAGTGACCAGAGGGCTGGTGGCGCACATGGAGCTTGGTCTTCTCTCCTCTTCTGCAACAACATGCCTTACATGTCAGCCGTGATACCATTCACCTTTTTCTAATGTTTTCCTAACATGTGGGTTCATAAGATGACAGAGAGTGTGACTCATTTAATTCATGTAGGTTATTGCTCACTTTCTTGTTTGCTAGGTCTGGGTGTTGACTGTTAACATAGTCCTTACACATGGATAGCTGTGGAAACATCACTCCAACTGGGAGTTTAGTAAAAAATTAGAAACCAAGGGACTTATTTGGAATAACCTCCAGGAAATTTATTTGTTCCCCGTCAGAAACACAATCGTTTTAGAGGGGATGGATGATACATATTGCGGTTTGGGTTCTTTCAGCAAAAGAGACTCTTTTTTTTTTTTCCTACAGAAAACAACTTGTCTCACAGGTAGGACTTTTTTGAATAATAGATACCAAAAGAAAAAAACCATTTTTCAGGTAAGCGTTCCTCCTTGTTATAAACTGTAACTTTTATCGGACCATAAGTAATACGTCTTGGAGACACTGAGCCAAAGCAGTAGTAATATTATTTCTACTTCTGTGGTGATGCTTAGAATCCCCAGACATAAGTTAAGGCTTTTTGGTCTAGACACAATACGTGTACAGAATAGGAAGATGATTTCTCTCTTTAAATCATTACCTCTTTACAAACTTCACAGCAACAACATTCCATCAGAAGGCAACTAGGTTTGTGTGCTTTTCTGCCTGTATCTGCATGTTAAATGGCGTGAGACATTGCCAGGTGGTGACTTGCTGAAAAACCATGAGAAGTATAACTAAACTAATAGACATTCATTACATTCATGCTCTTCAGATATTTTAAGAACTAATAATATTAACATCCAGTTTATTGTGAGCCATCTGATTCCTGCGTATTTTATTCTAAAACTGTTCTCACAATTCTTTATGAAAAGCTGATACACACGTAATTTTTTGTTTTCTAATGTTCCCTTTGCAAGTGTACTTAAACTGTTATAAACAATCACAACAAGCCAGATGATTTAATCATAAAAAAATGAGATAAATGTAAATGCTCAATATCTAGATAACTGTAGATGTTACCAACAGCATGTCCTCCTGAACTTGTGAAGTGTGATATTTTGTAAGGTTTACCACAGAAGGTAAACAGAAGGTGGCACAGAACTTTACAAACAGCGGACTATTGGCTTGATGAAACATACTGCCATTGACTTGGGCTAGCAACTCACATCTATGCTTAGTCATACCAAACTGAGTCACGACTGAGAGATTTTGAGATAATTAAACCCATCATGGAAGAAAAATGCTCTTCATGTGTATGACAGAAGGGCCCAAACAACTCCAGGTAATATATAAATATAGGGCAGAAATATAAAGGGCCCTGTGGATTATATGGACATTTAAACGTAGTAGCTTCTGGATGACAATTCAGCCAACAGGCTTTGGGCAAAGAACGTGAGAATAGGTTGTATTGACGGGACGTGTGCAACAAATTAAAATGTATGCTTATGGAAATTGTGGTCAGATTCCTAGTATAAGAGCAAATTTGATATGTGAATCTCTTTGACTGCTGGCAATAAATAAGAAGTAGGGAAAGCTAGACATAAAATGGTGTCACTGTGTTGTTTTTTGTGCTTAGATCTAGACTGCAGAGCCAGTAAAACTTGTCATCAGCCTAGTGACTTCAGGTGAATTCTGGCAGCCCATAAGGACTGGAAGTGGCTTTGCTGGTTTCCTTTAATGGTGTCTACAGGTGAATCAACTTCAACGTTATATGTTCTGTAGGGAAATAAATTTAATCTATTAGCCACTATGTGTCCTCAAATACATGCAAAGATACATTGTGAGCATATTAGTTCCTGTGGATGGAAGCAGGTGTCTGCTGAAAAAGGAACAACCCACAAGAAGAAATCTTATACATTGTATTGGATTCCTTAAAAATGTAAACCGCACCTGTGAGACCAAGGTTCTCCCTATTTGGGGTGTCTTTTTCTTAAGACCACAACAATCTCATAATTTTATTTGATAAAATAATATATGCTGAAACATTGTACTCAAAGTCATACAGGCCTTGATTTAAAGTGAAATCTTCAATTAACAACCAGGTTCTTTATACCTGAAACCTGAATTTGTACATGGTATTTGGAAGTGCTGCAATTTGCCTCCAGTATAAACATATGAAAAGCCTGATCTCTGACATTTACTATTTCATGTTTCTAAACATTTAAAAACATGGTCAGATGGTAAATTTGTGAGGGGGAGAAGATGAACACCTTTTGCTATTTTTAGTTATTTTCTGTTAAAAGTACTTTGTTCAGTGAGGGAGTAGAGCCTTGTTTCATTGCAAAGGAAAGGTTAAGTCACAGCCAAAATGTGCCAAGACCACATCTTCTGGGTGAGCAAACAGTGGTGCTTTGATTTTACAATCTCAACCCATCTTGCAGCCTCAACTCTTCTTTGGTTCTCATTCCTTCTCAAAACCTTCTCTTTTCTGTCATGGCGGGTCAGCCTCTGCTTTCCTTCAAGCGCAACAGCCTGCTGTCACATTGTCTGCATTCAGAGGGCACCTGCTTGCCCTGCAAAATGATCATCTACAGCACAGGATCTTTGGGATCGGGCTCACCCGATTTGTTCATCTTTTTAATAAGGATTTTTAAGTGCACGCCACTCCTAGCCTCTGGGCTAGTTTGGGGGGCACAAGGGCACCAGTGAAGGAGCCCACAGAGTTGAAGCAGCCCAGTCTGGCATCACTGGGGATGGTGAAGGCCAGTGAGGCCTTGTCTAGATGCTGTGCTCAGCCCTGGCTCCCCATCCCTCAGCGCACAGGCAGCTATGGACACCCCAGATGCCCCTCGCTGAGAGGGGATGCAGGTATCAGGACTCGTTCCTCCTTCAGGGTCTGGATGCTGAGGGTGGCTTGGCCACAGAGGATGGCTGTCATCCCACTGGGACTGGGGAGATGCAGTGAGGGGGCTGGGGTCATGTTCCTCCTCAACCCTGGTGAGTTACTCATTGCTGAGCAGGATCCTCACGGCCCCAGGGTACCCACATTATTCCCAGTTTTCCACCAAGGGAATTGCCCTGCATGGGAGCAGAGAGATGGCGTGTGGAGAGAACGTTTACACAAAGCAGCCATCTGAGAGGTTGTGAATGTGCTGTGAAAGAGGAGTGAAAAGCGTCTGGCATCTTGCTAACCCAAGTGTCCTTTCAGTTGAGAAAAATGGCAAATACTGGAGGCGAGTGGCAGGGCAGAAGCAGCTTTTCCAGAAACTTTTGTCCTGTGGATATGAATACTCCAGGATGCTGGGAACATGTTCTCCACACAGGCAGTGACAGCCACCAGGTTCCCTAGTAAGATGGCTGGGTGGAATAGGCCCTGATGTGTACCTTTCAAAAGTTAGTTATTTATGTCTGAATTAATCACTTGTGGCTGGTTTTCTCACCAGCTCCAGATGCTGGTTTATGTCCACCTGTGTTAGACACTGGAGATGAATCACGCAGAAATACCAGCTTTTCTATTCTGGCTTGTAAAAGTCACCTTTGGCAACAAGCTAGCATTTGGAGACCTAACCCTGAGCGGCCTAAATTGAGGTGAGCAAAGTCCCTCTGTGAATGATGAAACCAGAGCTTCTATCCTCATTTTGAAAACAGGGGTGGATGTGCTTTGGCAATTCAACCCAAAAATAAAAAAACAGCAACAGTCTTAAGATGTGGAAAAACATGACTAAAAGCTGTTGCCCCTGAACTTTGAAAGTATTTTTTTTCAGCTCCCTCTTTCAGCATGGGGAAGATATCACCTCCTGATTTTATTAATGTCTCTCTAAAAAAGCAATGAGCGATGATAGGGGTAGAAGGTGAAGAGTCTGGAACTGTTAAAATGTCCTTGGCTGCCTTCCTGCTACCTGGGTAAATTAGATTTTGCCAAGCACAGTGCTGCTGAGCCTAGCATGATTTGGATGCCTGAATCAGTGTATTTAAAGCTAGCCTGGTTATTTCTATGCTATGCTGGAATCTGGAGCACAGATTACCCTGAACAAGCAGCTGGGTAAGATGGAGACTAGTCACACTATCGTTTGTATTTTAAGCCTCTCCTATTATTACAGGCTAGCTTTACTTGTGCAATGTTAAAAGCCACAAGTGACACCTCTCTGAACCCCTGAGGCTAAAATTTAATTACCTAACTTGTAGGTTTTCTTTACAGAGAAACGTATTTTCCACTTTTATATCTGTGAACTTAGAAGTTGTTTTAAAGTTAACTTGCACAGATGCATCTTTTAATATGTTTTCTTTTCCAGTATGACAGTTTTGGGGAGATGGAGGGTTATAAGACGTGACAAATGCCTACTATTTGCAAATTCCAGAAAAAGCAAAAGGCACTGTTTGACGGTTTAATGGACTTGGCAACTACCTGGGGGCAAATATCAGGAATGTGCTCACAAGTAAATATGTGCAACATTTCCAGAGAGATTTTTTGCTTTTTCTCAAATGAAAGGTGCATTTTAGCAAGACAGAAACAAAGACAACAGTATAGGGTACGGAGGGGGAGTTCTGCATAGGACAACAGGGAAACAGAACAAAGTCCACAAATTTTATCACCTAGCCCAACTGTTTAAAAACATTTTCCTGCCAGATTTTATTTAAACAATTCATGTCATTTGTTTAACCCAGCACTCATTTTTTTCCTGTTTTATCTAAAGGATGTAAAATTGAAGAAAGAAAGTTCTTCAGGGCAGGTCTACTGAAGAATTATTCAGAAAAGACCCTCTGAGAGAAACAATTCTCCAAAATATTTCAAATGCAGGCCATGAATATTAGCTATGATGTGCTGCTCATGCAAAGAGTCCGTGCTCCTCTTGCTCTATTCATGCAATAAATGCATTTCTTTTGGAAAAAAGAAAATATATACACAGAAGTAATTTATTTCCTAAGGAACAGTTCTATTTTGGAATTGCAGATCTTTCTGAGAAATTTGATCTCTTTGAAACAGTGAAAAAAGACCCTGTCCTCAGAAACAAGAGGGGTCTGAAGAAACTTCCATAAAAATATTTTGGCAGATTTGACAGATGAGTATTTCTGTCATGCAGATGGGAAAAATTTGACAGCTTTTTTAGCCTCTGTTCATTGAAACCAGAGACAAACCAAAGTGATGTATCTCATTGAACTTCAACTGGAGTAATATCTCATGTCCTAATGGGCCTATATAGGTTTAGGGGGCATCTCTTTCTAGGATCCCTTTATGATATCCCATCTCAGAATTTTTAGTGTTTCTGCTTAAGTAAAAGAATGTATATATATATATATATATATATATATATATATATATATATTTATGCACCTAAACACAATGATCTTATTTTCAAAATGCAGCTGAGTACTGAAATACTTTTAAAGCCCAAGTCATTATTCCCTGTTAAGCAACTATTGTGGGCTGCGCTCTGATGAGCGTATTTCCAAATGAGCTGGAAATGTTTATTTAATCAGTCAGGTCTTGAAGGCTGGTGAACTCCGGGAAAAACGAAGAGTTAGCTGTAATATGCATCATCTATTTGGCTCTGTACCTGTATTAAATATTCATATTCGGCTGGTCGGGATACATCTGAGAGTACTGAGGGAGCTCGCGAAGGACTTTGCCAAGCCGCTTTTCAACTGTTACTGTCGGTCCTGGTTAACGGGGGAGGTCCCGGAAGATTGGAGACTTGCCACTGTGACGTTCATCTACAAGAAGGGACGGAAGGAGGATCTGGGAACTACAGGCTTGTCATCCTGACCTCGGTACCAGGGAAGATTATGGACCGGTTCGTCTTGAGTGAGCTCACACAACAGGTGCAAGAAAACCAGGGGATCAGGCCCAGCCAGCACGGGTTCATGAAGGGCAGGTCCTGCTTGACTAACCTGATCTCCTTATATGACTGGGAGACCAACCTAGTGGATGAGGGAAAGGCTGTGGATGTTGTCTACCTGCACTTCAGTAAAGCCTTTGACACAGTCTCCCACAGCATTCTCCTAAAGAAGTTGGTGGGCCATGGCTTAGACAGATGTCCTCTTTGCTGGGTTAAAAACTGGCGGGATGTTAGAGCACAGAGGGTTGTGGTAAATGAAGTTAAGTAAGTCCAGTTGGCGGTCAGTCACAGGTGGTGTCTCCCAGGGCTCAGTTTTATGGACGATCTTTTTTAACATATGTATCAATCTGGATGAGGGAATTGAGTGTCCCCTCAGTAAGTTTGCAGATGACACTAAATTGGGTGGAAGTGTTAATCTGCTGGAGGGTAGGAGAGCCCTGCAGACGGACCTGGACAGGCTGGATCGATGGACTGAGGTCAACTGTATGAGGTTCAATAAGGTCAAGTGCCGAGTTCCGCACTTGGGTCACAACAACCCTAGGCAGCAGGTTGTGGCTTGAGGATGAGTGGCTGGAAAGCTGTCAGGCAGAAAAGGACCTGAGGGTGTTGGCTGACGGACAATTGAATATGAGCCAGCAGTGTGTCCAGGTGACTAAGAAGACCAATGACATCCTGGCCTGTATGAGGAATAGCTTGGTCAGCAGGAGTAGGGAAGTGATTGTACCCTTGTACTTGTCACTGGCGAGGCCGCACCTTGAGTACTGTATTTGGTTTTGGGCCCCTCACTGCAAGAAGGACATGGAGATCTTGGAGCCTGTCCAAAGAAGGACAACAGAGCTGATGAAGGGTCTGGAGAATAAATCTTACGTGGAGCGACTGAAGGAGCTGGGGTTGTTTAGCCTGAAGAAAAGGAGATTGTAGGGAGGCAGATGCTGAGTGTTTTCCTGGGTAACTGGTGATAGAACAAGAGGAAATGACCTCGAATTGTGGCAGGGGAAGTTTACATTAAATATTAGGGAAAACTTATTTACTGAGTGGTCAGGCACTGGAACAGGCTGCCCAGGGAAGTGTTGGAGTCACCATCCCTGGAGGTGCTCGAGGAACATGTAGATGAGGCGCTTGAGGTCATGGTCTAGTGGGTACAGTATTGTTGTGTTAGTGGTTGGACTAGATGATCTTATAGGTCTTTTCCAACCTTCGTGATTCTGTGATATTGGTAAACAACATGGGGGCAAGGGACACTTCAGAAAAAGAACACATGAAACTCTGGATAAATACAATGATTGCTATTTGTTGTCATATAAGATGCTTGATTGTATCTCCTTTACTTTACTTCACCAAAAACTAATTTAAGGTGAATGTCTCCAAACCACATTTCAGAGTTTCGAGAGCTTTCAATCTGGCTTATTTTATGCAAAATATAATTCTACCTGTTTGTTCTGTCTGGTTGTTTTATGAGTGCTTTGCCCTCTGGACTTGCTTTGTTTTTACTAGTTTCTGAGATTTATTTAGAGACTGATTTTTTGTGTTCCTGACTCATACAAAATTGAAGAAACAACAAACTAGTTTTAACAGAGGTTGTAAGAATTTTGCTAATGTGAAGAATAAAGACTATTCTGTTAACCTGATTGCGAAACTGATTGTAGGAGTTTTCTATTCTGTTTTAGTTGGCCTGAGAAAATAGCAAGCTATGCACTGCAGATGATCTAAAGATTGAGATTAATCTCCATTTGCCTGATTGGAAAATGTGTTTGTTTCTCTTTACATCCTGTGTAGGGTAAAAAAATGTATCTTTACTTTGCAATAATTCTTCTTACTGTTACTATTAATAAAGGACATTACTCTGTTTCCTTGCAATAGATGCTATTGGAGCAATGCCTAGATCTACAAAAGGACTTACTTAGATGCTGATGTGAGATTTGGGTGACTAACCCAAAGTTAGTTCCTCACAATCCCTATTCAGCTGTTGCCTAATCCTGTAGGTGCCTAAAACCTGTAGGAGCCAAAGATATTAACATTAAACTTCTCAATACCTATGTGTCTGTTTACCTGGAAGTGCATCAGATGATGTTTGTCTCCTTCCTGGTCATGCAAGCCTTCTCAGGGTGTGTTTGCAGTTTTCAACGCCAGAAAATGCAGCAGCTTCTTTCTCCAAGAGTAGAAAAGTGCTTCTTATGCAGTAATTCGGAGGTTATGTTCAGGGAAAGAGTGGACGAAGACCAAGTTCAATCCATCCTCATCTTGCTGTGCTTCAGCTCCACATCCCCTTCCCCTCAGGATAACGGCTTACTCAGCATTCTTGCTGTGCAGTGCTGGCCATGGGCTTTTCTCCTTACCCACCTGTACTGTCTTCTATTCCAAATAAGCCAATGTACCAAGACAATGAGCCATTCAGGATCATTCTTGTCTTACAGCATAATGAGATTCTGGTATTAGCGACTACTTATGGTATCCATGTAACGAAATTGATAAAATTGTAGCAGTATAAAAGCCAAATCCGATTACAGGGAAGTAACACTTGAGGTAAAACACATTAAAATCCACCTAGAGTGCAAAATGTATGAAGACTCTTAGGTCTGTTGGAAACTTCTGCTGAACTTGCAGGCTTTTTGAGTGCGTGTGTATTTTAGTTTTGTGCCAATACATTTGTCCATAAGACGTCTTTGCGAAAGGTAAACCATGGAAGGTTCTTAATACATGATAAGACTTAAGTTTCTTTCACTAAGAAACTTTCAAACTTTCAGCTCAAAGTGAAAAATTGGGAAATACGACAACTGCCAATGCTAGCTGGAATATTCACCTTAATGGACACTGATCAGGAGATGACCTTTCTCTGACAAAGGAAACAGAAATTCTCTATGGTTGGTTTTAGCCTAAAAAAAAACCCAACAAAAAACTTCAAAAAACCAAACAAAAAGACCTTTCTGGGGTTAATTCAAAGATACAGTTATAAAATGAAGGCTGAGAAAACTGAATGTTGGTAGGCACCAGACTTCCTGTAAATTGGACATGAGTAACAAGAGAAGTCGGCCCATCTCTGTTACCAAAACAGCTGGGGTGCTTGGGGAAAAAATATTGGCACTCCTGTTGAGGAAACTGGTAAATAAATACCTGTGTTTGGTTTGGTGTCAGGATCGTTTTGAGCACTTGATTTTGATTATCCAAGTTTTTTATTAGATGCTCTGAAGTCTTGGTCTGAGACATCTGCAGTGCCAACAAAATTCACTGTAGAGAAAGCTCATACAATGTTGCAGTGTTCAAACTCTGAAGAGCAAAATACTAACGGTGACAGTAGTGCCCTTATCTTTACCCTTCTAGTAGTGTCTGACTTTTATACTTCATGCTGTCCAGATCTGTGCTTTGGAGAAACAATCCTGATAACTTGGGAGGTTATTTTATTTACTGTCTTGTATGCACATGTCACCAAGCCTGCGGTTTCTACCAGATACTTGCAGCCAAAGAGAAGAAATACATATTAACATGTCACCTATTATTTAATTATCAGTATTTGTCTATGCCACCTGTAGAAACACTTCAGATTTTAGTCTCTAACCTGGTCTTATTTTTGTGTTGGGACTATATATTAGACTAGAGATGAGGCTTGGTTTAGTCTCATATCTGAAACTGTGCCTTCGAGAGAGAATGTGTTTATGAAGTGGTATTTATTGGTGTAAGTGTTGAATGCTGTTTTAGTTATATTTGTGTCACTATTTTTTCTGCATTTAATCCTTAGCTCAGTGGGTTTTAGTATTGCTAAGTATTTCCATTGTATTATTAAACTGTTGTCTCTTTTGTATCCATTTTTGCCAAGCTAGTTAAAGGCTATCTTATTGAAAGGTTTTTCTTATCCATTGCCAACTGAGTCTTTAGCTATCTTTTCAGTGTCCTCCTCTTTTCCACTCTTTCCTCTCTGCTCTCAGCCATCTCCTGACCCTGGCCTTGCAGAAATGATTGTCTGGTGTGTGTGACTGAACCTACAACCAAAATACTCATGCCAGCTTAGAAGCTATTAGGGGATATCTAACTGGTTGACAGCCTACTACTGGGTTGGTTAGGGTAAGCTCTTCCACTTCTACAAAACAGAAGCCTTGTCATGGCCAGATGAACTACTGAAGTTGTTGGTGTGTGGATGTGGTGGTGTAGGTGTCTGGTCTGTCCTTAGCCTGTGAGATAATGTCAGAGTACATTGGCTTCTCCTGCATTATAAATAATCCTGACAAAGTACTGAAAAAAAAGAAAAAGAAGCTGTGAGGTCTTTTGTACTTCTTTTGGGTGTTGTAGTCATGGACGCTTTTCCTTTTAAAAGTATCAGCTGTATTAAATCCGAGTTGTCCTGTTTTCCCTAAAAGGCTCTTAGAATGTTCCATATGCATATTATGAGCTTTTTCAGTCCTCCATTGAAATGCAAAATGGATTAGATATTTCTCCCTGATG
Source organism: Rhynochetos jubatus (assembly GCA_027574665.1). Taxonomy (NCBI): domain Eukaryota; kingdom Metazoa; phylum Chordata; class Aves; order Eurypygiformes; family Rhynochetidae; genus Rhynochetos; species Rhynochetos jubatus. The sequence continues at coordinate 72,152,521 of CM050690.1, read as the reverse complement.
TCTCTCAGTGTTTGAGTTAAGTAGGTGTTAATAAAAATAACTCAAAGCATTAAACAATCCAAATAATAAACCACTTCCCCTCTGTAATAATTAGGTTGTATTTATATGCTACCGTGGTAATAATCCCACCTGTTTTCCAGCCATCCATAGTCATCCAGGAAAAATTCAGTAGTTTTCCTCATGTAAATAACAGACAGACCTCCTTCTTCCTTTTCTTTTTTTAAAAAATAAGATTTATGTTTATAAAGTTTTTACTTTGTAGGTTGTCTTTAAAACTGACCTTGAGTGGTGATTCCAGATATAACTATACCAATCACTGTAATTTTTTCTTCTAAGAGGGGCAATTTAGCCGTCCGTTTCTTTGCCATCAGTGAAATACTAGTACATGACTTCTCACACAGCCATGTGACCAATTATAGCTAGTACCACTTTCCTGACATGGAGAGTTTTCAAGCCTTCCTTGATGTCTTGTTAACTCTATTCTGCAAGCTCTGCTTCACTGTCCATAAAATCAGAAGGTATTTTGTGCTAGGTTTCCAAGAAGCTTCAGGAAGGGAACTTTTGAAAGAAAACCTTTTTCTATGCAGTTTGCTTTACCTAGAATTATACCAAAGCCAAGATTTTCCTTATTTGGAACATATCACAGAATGTCTTTGTCCCATCATTAACTGGATTTCTAATCACGGGAATTAATCCACTGTCTGTAACTGTAATCCATCTTTGTCCTTTGAAGCCACTGCTGCCAGCAACTCAGAATATTCCTTCAGTGTTAAGATTTCCCAAGTGAAGCCCTATAGTGTTCCCAGATAATACAGTTTGTAGAGCCCATTGTAAAACGATAATACGGACACCAAGGCGAGACATAACATTCACTTATTATTGAAAAGTATCCCTTTAATACAGAAATAATAAAATTAAATAATTATGTAATCTTGTCATTATTTACAATGAAATGAATCCTCCATTTTTTTCCTCCCACTTGTGATTACAAAAATACTCAAAAGGTCAGTTTGTATCATATAAGCTGACTATGCTGGAAAGGACTGTTTTATTTGGTATGTGAATATATTATTCTGAAGAGTTTGTTAAATTGGCTTATATGTACATATTTCACTGCACCACTCGAACTACTTAACCTTGTTGAGAGTCTACACTTGAAAATTGTTACTACTTAGTAGACTCTGTCTTTGTTCAACAGTGTTAGCTGTTCTGTGTTAGCTATTCTCCCTCACTCCTCAGAGTTAATGATTTTTCATCTAATATTGTCACTGAGTTTGACATTCATGGCAACCAAAGGACTGAATACACTGCTCACAGCCTTGCTCGTGTGAGTAGTATTTCCTTAACTTGATTAAAGCTTCTCAGCTTGGTCACAGGCAAAAGCAGTGCTAAGTCTCCTCATTTGTGCAGTTTGGGGAACGATACGGAAAAGATTCATCTTTCTGCCTTTATCAGTGCATGTCTTGCATCTTACACTCCTCGTACATTAAATTCTTCCTGGAGAGGGTGGTGAGGCACTGGAACAGGTTTCCCAGAGAAGCTGTGGATGCCCCATCCCTGGAAGTGTTCAAGGCCAGGCTGGATGGGGCTTTGAGCAACCTGGTCTAGTGGAGGGTGTCTCTGCCCATGGCAGGGGGGTTGGAACTGGATGGTCTTTAATGTCCCTTCCAACCTAAACCAATCTGTGATTGTATGACATATGCTATACCAGGTGTTTTGACTGTTAGCTAGGGATGGGAATGTGACCTGTGTGACCATTAGCAAGGTGCCAATCACCATTAAGTTTCCTTGTATAGCCCTGTATAACAGAAGAATGTCCTACTAGTTTCTACTCCTGAGTTAGGTAAATTCATTAAATAGTGGATAATGATGTCCTTAGGATATTTCTCTGGGTCCAGCTGCCCATAATTTTAACAGAGTGACAGGCCTGGCAGGAGGAGCAGGAGCAAATGAAGCATCAGGTAATTTGTGGCAACTTTTTCAGAGCTGCTATCCTATGCATAACCTCTATGCCAGTAATCTGTATAACGACCTTCAAAGTGCTTTGAAATCATTCACATTAGTGTGAGAGCTGAGGTCTGAGGGAATGGTGTTGATGAGGCGTGTTGGTGTTTCGGTGCATTTCCCGCATGCTTTTCTTGGGTCTCTAGAGAAAGTATCTGGAGAGGAAGGTATTTTTTTCTCCTTCTCAAAGCTGAGAGCTGCTAGAGGATTTACTGGTAGCTGGGCTAATTTTTCTTATGTGAAAAAGCATCACGTTGCAAATGTTCCCATTGGGAACTCTTCCTTCTTCTGGACTAATGCCCGCTTATGAATCCTGTTCCTGCAAATGAATTCCACTTGGCTTGTCATCCCTGACATAAGTGCCCTCTGTTGTGTAAAATAAAGTCTACATTTTGTGCTGCAGGGGACTAACAGATTCCACAGGGATCAGAGCTTTTGTTTTTTAAATATTGTAACAAATATCCAATCACCAAAATCACCTAGAAGAGGCTTTCAGGGGAAGGGGAAAAGATCCCTTTATTCTTAATGTATCAGGTATTTTCACTGCTGACGTCTAGATGTCGCTATTATAGAGGTTCCCAAGAGGGATGTCTTTTTTGAACTGCCGAGGAGGGGTGTCTTCATTTAACTTCACAGCTTCTCCTGTGAACATTTTTGCATATGCTTAGCTGGCCCTGCCACTGTACTTTTATTTGGAGGTCAGGTTTCTAAGTATTAAATTAATTTATGTTCTTGCAATTGCACATGTACATTTTCCTCCCAATGTGTCTATGATGCTTAACACTGTGAGAAAAATCATTTCACACAGGACTGTATTTTGAGATACCGGTGTGCAGAAATGTTTGAGCCTCTTTTCCAGTTAGACTGCCAGCAGTTGTAAACCTCTGCTTCCTCACTGCTCCACTGGCCTGGTCATCCATATCATGCCATGCAGAAGCCATGCTAATTTACTTTATTTCATCTCCTCCAAACTCTAGATTTTCTGGGAAATTGCCAAAGACCCTGAGATATTGTAACATATCTAATAACTCACCAAGGCCACGTGAGGGGTAGTTCCATCTAGTTTTAACCTAAATGCAAGGGGTTAATAAAATCCATGTGGGTAAAAAACCAAGAGAGTCATCTTGTCCATCTCTTCCCAAATGAAGTATACTCTCTAAACTAATGTATTCTAATCCAGTTTTCTTGCAGTCCTTATTAGTCCTTATTTGTAAAATAGAAAAATACGAGTTGTGATATGTGAAAGAAATGAAATTGCATTTAATTTTCTACATACAAAATTATTAGCCCTTATCAGACAGCACAACTCCCAAGGGATTTTGGAAGCGAAGCAAACAATTCTTCACAAAGTAAAGACTAATACGGGCAGGGCAAGGTGCAGTGGTTAGGTCTTATTTTCACCGTGAGGGCAACTAACTGTGACATTCTGAATTCCTGACTCTTGAAACTGAGATAGAAGCTCTCTCAGGAACAAATGTTCTTTCTCCATCACAAATGAATGTCTTAGGGCAGAAATTAGTAAGTGAATTCTGTTTTGTGTTGCACAAATGTCAGAGTACTTGACAATTTCTTCTAAAGGTTAAATCTGCAACTAGAAGACTATTTTAAGCAGTCAAGAAGCAAACTGTATCATCAAGAGAAGAAAAGCACTGAAGCTAAACTAATTTTCAGGATTTCATTTTTACCTTTATTCCATTGTTTCAATTCAGGTCACAACAGGACACAAGTTGTTACACAACAGCAGCACTAGACAATTTGTGTAATACCTGTGTCTGTTGGTCATAGGTAAACTAGTCATCGCCAAAATCCAATCTCTGCAGAGGATTTTGTTATACAAGCGTAGTCCTACTGGGAACTGGCAAGACAGTGTTTGTGAGAATAAAGCACGGAAACGTAGGTACAAGTTTCTGCTAGGATCCGTGTTTACACTGGTAGCTGGATGTGAAGCATTCATTTGTAAAACTAAGAGATAGGATTTTAATGGACAATTTGACTTGTAAACCTGATGGAGAGACTGGTGTGGCCCAGAGATCCAATTTGAGTTGAAGAGTGTTGCATTAGTTTATGGGATTGAGGTGTCTACCTTGGCAGGTGGAGACTTGTCATCTTGCTGGACTTGTCTCAATAGTCTCCTGATCTTCTCCTCTACATTTTATTTGACTTTATATGAAGACAGAGAATCCTGATTATTATTAAATACATACAGACATGAGAATGATCCTGGTAGATCCAGAAGAAAGAATAACTTCTGATATGTAAAATAGCAGAGAGATATTGTTAATTAAAATACAGAAAGAAAATTTTCCTGAATTCCAACTTGTAACATCAAATTGGTATTTGAACTCATCTGAAAATGTTGAATTTATTCCAATGCTTTAAATGAGGAAATTGTGAGAGAAGACACTGCAGCTATGATAGGGAAAGGCAGAAATCAGCATGTGATCAAACCCTATCTGGACACTAACTATATTTTTTCTGTTTCTGTCTTCTGAAAGACTATTCCAAAAGCTCTTCTAAAGAGGAATGTTTAGATTTTGTCATTCACTACTGGTTTTTAGCAGCTGGTTCTTTTGGTATATGATTGTATAAATACTGCAAAAGTTGTCTTTCAGTTTCAATATCTTTTCTCCACCACTGATGTCTATCATCTGTGCTTGCAAAGAGCAAAACCTTTCAATCCTTTCAGAATCAGCGAAACAAACGTCCTTCCCTTTCCCATGTTTCCTTTTGGATTCTCTTGCTAGCTTTTAACTGAAGCTCTCTAGCTTCAGTTTATCTGTATCAGACATGAGAGATGAGAAATGACACAAGTATTTCAGGTGAGTTTTCTATTGTGTCTTGGCATGAAACATGCCTAGCTCTTTCTTCAAAGGCTCTGAAATTGCCTGCAATACCCCCTGGTATCAAGGAAACATGTTTCTTTTCTCCAGTTGTTGTCACTCTCTGTGTGGTAATACAAACGTCCATGACCATGTGTAAGGTGTTATAAAGGCTGGATCAATACTGTAAGATACTTAAAATGTAGTGACAACAAAAGACAAGATGAATGTTAAATTCAGCTCACAGCTCACTTTAACAAATAGATTTAAAAGTTGATTTTGCTAGGAGCACAGCAATTTCCTCTTTATCACATTCAGACCAGTTTAATTAATTTAGCTGAACAGAGGCATGGCACAGGACAGAACATAGCTACCATTGGCAAAGAAGAAGAAGCAGAGAGAATAAGACTAACCAGTAGTCAGCTATCAGTAAAACTGGATACGAGTGTTGCATTTTTAACCCTGGCTATCAACGAAGTACCTTGTAGCTGCTCGCTCACTTTCCCCTCCTTCAGTGGAGGAAAATTAGAGGAAAAGACAAGGAAGCTCATAGATTGAAATAAGAACAATTTAGTGATTGAATATAAATGAATATTATTGTGATACTAATAATATTAACAACACTACTAATAACATGTCATGAAAATAAATCATATGATACGATTGCTCACCACCTGCTGACCAATACACAGCCAGGTCCTGAGTAGTGAGAACCAGAGCCCGAGAGCGAGCACAGCAGAGTCCAGGTGAGCCCCATGAACAAGAGCATGACCGAGAAAGCCAACTGACCCACCAATTCACTAATGAATGAACAAACAAGCAAGCAAATGAGCAAGCTAACAAGCAAGCTGATGAACAAGGACGTGAGCAAGCTAGCTGTGACCCCCAGGCCCACCCCAGCTTATACACTGAGTATGATGTGTTATGGAATGAAATACTCCCTTGGTCAGTTTGGGTTTTCTGTCTGAGTTGTGTGTCCCCCACGCTGCCTGTAGTGAAAGAGTTGGGAACACAAGTACAGTATCAGAAGCTGGAAAAGACCTTGCATTGGTGCAAGCACTCCTTAGCAAGATCTAAAAACCATTATCAGTACTATTCTCAGGACAAATCCAAAACAGCCTCATACCAGCCACAGTGCAGAAAACTAACTGTCCTGCCTAAAACCAGCACAATCAGTTACCTAAAGCTGTTGTCTTCTTCTTTTCCTGTAGCAATGCATATAAATAACTACATACTATACAGCTGTGCCTCTTGCAGTCTTCAGAGTGCAGGGAAATTTTGTGGAAAGGGAAGTGTTTTCGTCAAGGCCATTACAGGAGGCATGGAAAAAAGCATGGAGAGAGGTCAGTGGGTAAATTCCTGCAAAACTAGCAAGTGGCGGTTATGTAAACTTAGGGGACAAAAAAAGGATAAAACCCAAACCCAAACAAACCCACCCCAAAACTTACTGGGATTCCTACAGAACTTTTTTAATCTTCAGAATTTGAAACATGTTATGCGCATTTAAATAAATTCTGATAAAATACCATAGTGAATTTTGGGTTTTTCAGTCTGATACCGATAATTTTTTTACCTTTACAAGTAACTAGCTTCTGAGCTCTAGAATCACACATTACCACTCACCCTCTAGGTTGTATGGGCTAAAACTTAAGAAAGGGATCTTTGGTTGAGAGACCAAATTATTTCCTTTACTGGCTCATCCCCACTGAGGTGCCTGCAAAACATTCCGAATAAGTTTTAGACATAGAGTCCATGTTCAAATACGGATGTGACAATCTCTGATTCATATAGATGGCATGAACGTCTATTTGTGGATGAAAGAAACATTTTTTGTGGTCATTCAGAATGCCATTGAATATCAGAAATCTGGTTTCTCAGGCATCTGAATAAAGTTCAACACGTTTGCATATTTCAAGCTTCCTTAAAAAAAAAGGTCATGTTGTCTCACATTTCTGGCTTAGTCCTGAAATGCTAGTGAACTTACTTCTGAATCCCACCATCCCACTGCTAGCAAAAATTGCAGTAAATTCAGTAAGAAATTAGACTTTATGCATTTTTATCTCTATTATGCTGGAATATCTTAAATGTTGCCTACTCTCACAGCTCAGTTGTGGACTTGATATTTCATTTCTTTCAATAGCCAGCTACAAAATAAAACGGACACCACAGCCAGCCAATTCAGGGGTTTATCAGTCATTCAGAAGTGTTATTTATTTTTGTCATTTTTCGAGAGCAAGAAGACTCATCTTCCTCTTCTCTTTGGTAGGCATGAGCCTGGAAGCCTGCCACATGACAATGAGGGACCTAGACGCCAACCACAAGGTCCAGAGATGAGGTCCAAGGTCATTTTCCCTATCCTTCCATCTTTGCTTGATTGCTAAAATCAGTACATGAGGTAACAAGACTTTGAGTCCAGCCCCATTGCTATCTTCCAGTTCCACCATAATTCAAGAGCTGCTATAAATCTAGAACCTCTGTTCCTGTACCACAATAAGTGTATGTTGGGTCAAAATCAGTGTGAAGATATGGCTGTTCAACACTGTTCCACAGATGGTATTTTCAGTTTAGGTTGAGCTCTGCCAATTCCAGAAATGCTGGGTTTGGAGCATTATGCAAGATCTTCTAGATAGGAGCAAGGTGTATTTTCCTTGTATAGCTTTCTTTCTAAATCGTAGAGATATGGTTTTGTTGGATGGACTGTTTGGTGGATGAGGAATTGGTTGGATGGTCTCATCCAGAGGGTTGTCATCAACAGCTCAATTGTCAGATAGAGATCGGTGTCAAGTGGTGTCTCTCAGCCATCCATATTATGACCAGTTCTGTTTAACATCTTCATCATAGGATTGTGCACCCTCAGCAAGTCTGCAGACAATGCTAAGCTGAGTGGTGTGGTTCACACACCTGAGGGACAGAACACTGTTCAGAGGGACCTGGACAAAATTGTGAAGTGGGTCTATGTGAACCTTATGGAGTTCAACAAGGCCAAGGGCAAGGTCCTGCACCTGGGTCGGGGCAATCCCAAGCACAAGGACAGGCTGGGTGGAGAATGGATCGAGAGCAGCCCTGAGGAGAAGGACTTGGGGGTACTGGGGGATGAGAAGCTGGACATGAGCCAGCAATGTGCACTGGCAGCCCAGAAAGCCAGCCGTACGCTGGGGTGTCTCCAGAGCAGCATGGCCAGCAGGTCAAGGGAGGGGATTCTCCCCCCTCTACTCTGCTCTCCTGAGACCCCACCTGCAGTTCTGCATCCAGCTCTGGGCCCCCTACACAAGAAGGACATGGAGCTGTTGAAGCAAGTTCAGAGGAGGCCACGAAGATGCTCCGAGGGCTGGAGCACCTCTGCTGTGGGGTCAGGCTGAGAGAGTTGGGGGTGTTCAGCCTGGAGAAGAGAAGGCTCTGGGGAGACCTTACAGCACCTGCCAGTGCCTGAAGGAGTCTTATAAAAAAGATGGGGCCAAACTTTTATTAGGGTCATTGTAATAGGACAAGGGGTAATAGTTTCAAACTAAAAGATGTTTCCTGTAATATCTACTATCTTTTTGAAAAACTGTACTTCTTGCTAGCTCCTGTGAAAAGTTCTACCTGTACATGATTACATTGGGTAAGTGACGACAAGGAATGTTCTGGAATCGTGACTCTGCTTTTGTTGCATTTTCTGTGATGTGAGCTCTGATGATTTTGATAGGTTCCTTCCAACCTCAGCAACTCTGTGATTCTGTGAAATACTTTTTTTCAAGTTGCTTATATCCAGCATAGTCAGGCATTTGTCTCTGTCTTCATAGTTTCTACAGCTGTTGTGGACAGCCTTATCTGTTAACTCACATCAGGTTCTGTCCGCTTGGGAACAAACAGGTTACTTTGAGTTCTGATTAAAGTAGTTGTTGGATACAGTATCCTGCAGAGAAGGGTAAAAGTTTTAGGAGCTAGGCCTGGCTGACTTCTAATCTCAGAACTGATGGAAAAGCTCATGACATGGATAAAATCATGATTTGCCTTTTCCAGCATGACTTACCCCAGAGCATTTGGAAAAAAAGAAAGGCAGGATCACTCTGTGAAGGCTAAATAAATTCATAAGGAAGTCTTCCCTTCAAAGTTTTCTCATTTGTGCAGATTTTGAACAGTTCTTTTAGGCACCTGGATGGCAGCTGCACTTCATTTTGTTTGTGTGTTTTCTCCCCAGTTAAAAAAAAAACAAACAAAACACATTTGATGTTACATGTGCTCCTAAGGACTCCATCTCCAGGATCACTGTAGAAAAAATATTAGCTTTAAGAAAGGAGGAAATTTACTTTGTGGGGTTTTTTGTTTTGGTTTGTTTGGGGTTTTTTATTGTTCTCAGGGGTACAGAAAGAAGTCTGTGGAGAAGGCATGGAGCGATACAGTGCCTTCAGTGTTTTGGATTTGGGGCAAACACAGGTGCATGTTGACAGGCGTATCAGTCTAGGAACAGGTTCTGTCAGCTGAAAGATTCATTTCATAGGATTATTAGCTGGAAGTTAAAACTGCAGTAGGAAACTAATAGTGTAATAGTAAACACTTGGTTTCGTTGAGTGACCTCTTGGGAGTTCTGGTCTCTTATCCCCTATCCATCCATGTTCAAGTGGCCAATTCAGTGAACAGGTTCTTGCAAAGTCCGATGATACTGTTTCTACTTGGCTATCCACCCCTGCTGTTTCTCCCACAATGACACAGAAAGATTGAGTTATTGGCAGGTATAGCTTTTATACCTAATTTATTTACCACTGGAATTGTGTACTTTACTGCTCAAAGAGGAGTGCAAACTTCTGGCAAACTCAACTGAGAATTTGTTCACGACTTTGCTTTGCAGTGAGCCATCTCCTACGCTGAATCACAATAAAAATACCACTTAGGCTGATGGAGAGGGAACTCATTTGCAGTTTGTTTGAAAATTTTCAACATGTTCTCTGCTATTTTAAAGCTGGGGATAATATAGATAGGGCCACGCTGTGTTTCCAAAAAACACACAGCCTTGATGAAGGCTCTGAACAGAGCTTATCTTCTGAATGAAATTACCTTAGTGATGAGCATAACTTCTGTTTCTGTCAGGAGAGTGGTTGCCACAGTGATAGGATAACCCAGTTTTGTCAAGAAGTGTAAGTATCAAAATAATCTTAATGCATCCACTCTTACTTTGGCCTTCTGACTTTCACAGGACTAGTGGATTACTGTGCTCAGTTTGGGTACCAGTACTGAGTCTAGTGAGGCATAATAGATCTTGCCGAAGGAGAGTTGTTCAAAAGGTATGTTCAGCCTCAAGTCTCCAGAGGTTTGAATGGTCTGGTTGAGTTTCAACTACACATCTAAACATGCCATACAATTCATAATGCCTTCCTCACTTATCCTGTGGTGGGAAACAGCAGTGATGCCTCACGATCTCTCTACACTTTTTCTCCTTCCTGGGTGATTTATTGTGCAATGTAGATGTAATCCAGACCTAGCTAAATACACATGCAAACATATAAGAATTTGGGGTATTAAAAAACTTTTGTTAAACAAAACAAAGTGCTTCTTGGTTCATTTAAAAATAATCATGGTACTTGATTTACATGTACTTTGGAACATACTCAAAATAACTGTTCCAAATCTATAATTTCAGCTACTGCATCTGGCACAGTCAGATTTAATTCGTTTAAAAAATGTAATCCTAGAAGCATAAATTCTAAATCTTTGCACATTCCTGTGATACCAAAAACATGCATACTTTTATAATAGTATTTGCAAGATCAACCCTGAGTGCCTTCCTCGCCCACTGACTTGAAGAGTTGCCCTTACCATATCAGAAGAAGAGAGAACTGAAGAAATTCAGAGCAGCCCTAGAGAACCATTACACATTAATTAATTAAGTTGTTTCACCTCTGGAGATAATACTAATTGTTTCAATTAGACTCCTTCCTCCTACAGCCACCATTTCAAAACTACAGTATTACAAGACATGGCCACCTCTTGGTTCTATTGTCTAAGTCTGTGTAGAAAAGAGTTATACATTTACTATTGGTGTATACAATTAGTGTATCTACTGTGTAGATCATTTCCTATAGTGGTTTGTAAAGCTGCTCGCAATCCAAATCTTACCTGAAGTGCCACCATCAGGCTGACAATAAACTAAACACCCCGGAAGTGATAGAGCAGAAGCTCTCATAGAACAAACAAACTGTTCTCTCTCTCAGATGATCAGTGGCTTCTCTTGTTTTTATGTGGTACCTGACAGTATTTTGACTCCAAAAATCATTATTATAATAATGATTAATTCTAGTAAGGCTAACATGTAAAGAACTCATCTCAATATTATATCTTTAATAGTCCGAGGGAAGTAATCTTCCCTCTTACTCCTGAAAAAATAATGAAAATTACTAATTTAAACTGAATGAGATAAATCATGAAACAGCAGAACTTCTTGCTGGAGTCAGTAAGGCTTAACACGTTTGTTTAAAGAAATTCAGATGCAGTGGATTTTAAGAAAAATATGTATTAGAAAAAGAGCCAGAAATGACAGTTGAATTGACTAAAACCAGATAGGAATCAGAAATTTACTTACATTTTAATATTTTGAAAGGAAACAGTAACATGGTCCTAAACACTGATGTTTCGCTATTATAATGTCCCAGTCTCTGCCACTTCATCCTTCCTCTTTAGGCCTTTTCTGTTCTTTGTTCCTCAGCTAAGGCTGCTGATTGCCAGTTACTGTCAGTCCTGACGGTGGCTGGATTACATTCTTAAACATTTCAGAAGAGCTCACTATTCACCAGCTCAAAAGAAAAAAAAAAAAGAAAAAGAGTTTTGTATATGAATTCAATATTTTGTATGAAAATGTAGGCGCTTTCTCTATTTTAACCACAATATAAATCAGCACAGAAAACAACGTAGCTTTTGGCATCTATGTCATGTTAGTTTTGAATGATGAATACATACCAGGTTTGGGAATTACAAAAGCTGCTTGTGTGGTATGTTAAAGTTTTTTCCAGTGTATCTACAAGTACTTGAGCTTTCCATATCCTGAATTCTCTGCTGTGCTCCTTGGCACAACCCATTGGGATTTCCCACTAAGCACAGGGAATCTTCCCTTGGGACTCATCTGCCCAGGAGTGTACCACAAAACGATAAAAATGGAGGGCTATAAGGAACAGTGAGACACTGTCTTATCTTAAAGAGGGTACATTTAGACTGGATATCGGGACGAAGTTCTTCCCGGAGAGGGTGGTGAGGCACTGGCACAGGTTGCCCAGAGAAGCTGTGGATGCTCCATCCCTGGAAGTGTTCAAGGCCAGGCTGGATGGGGCTTGGAGCAACCTGGTCTAGTGGAAGGTGTCTCTGCCCATGGCAGGGGGGTTGGAACTGGATGATCCTTAAGGTCCCTTCCAACCCAAACCATTCTGTGATTCCATGATCCAGAACTGTTCTGAAGCAAAATCAGATATCAGATATGCATGTATTTGACCGATATTTTTCAGATATTTACTTAAGTAGCCAATTCCAGCCTTTTGATTAGAACATTTTGCCTAATATACAAACCAAATATTTTTGTAGTCACAGTAAAATTTCTTGTTGATATTTCTTCTGTTTGCATGAAGAATATCTACAGTCTTTCACATATCAGAGGTCGACAATCATGTCCTTCTTACTCTTATTCCTTCTAAAGAAAACAGTATCCTCAAGCTTCTTCTTCATTTTTTTTTTTTTTTAATACTCTTTATTCCCCTCTGAATTTTCCCCTGTAATCTATATTTTTCCAAAAATGTATTGTTCAAGACTGGATGCAGAATGCCATCTCAGGCCTCTGGATCCCCTTAAAGAGTATGGATTAGCCATCATTCAGGTCTGTGTTGCTTTGAACGTACTACTTCTTGTACTTAGTTTAGTTTATCTTATGTTCTCTTGGATGTGCTTCTCCTTGTCCTTTAGCTTAGAACTAGTCTAGTTGCATACTGAGTAAACTTGTATAGTATTGTCTAATCTTACTGATTATTTTAATTTAAGATCTTGCAGAGCAATTCTTCTTAAAGATCAAATTAATCTCACTAATGATATAGTCTAGTTAGATAATTTATAATACACGTAAGAAATTATATATAAAAGCAAGTGAAAAAGTTCTCGATTCATTTTTTAACACCTCTCACATAGGTTCTGCCAGTGGGATTTTTTTTCCCCCCTTTGGATTAATTTCAGGTATCTTTTGGAAGACTGCCATGACATTTTTAACAGTCTTTACAGGTGTTAAAAATGGTTCATAGTTGATAAAAAACTAGTAATTTGTTAAGGATTTTTGGCATAATCATGTGGGAGCACACAAAAATTCTCATAATCCATTATTTTACCACCAGCACTATCCATGAGCAAAATCTTGAGAAGAATCTACAAGCAAATAATGAAATAGAGAACTGTAGTAATGTATGCCCAAAGGGAAATCACTTTCTAACCCTATTTCATGGCAGTTGCTTATTTACTGAGGAATGAGGTCCCCAAATTTAATGATGTTTTATGCAAGAGAGGGTATTTGTACAACTCAATTTTTAACCTTTCTGTGAGTTCTGTAATGGCTTTCTCCTTCAGCTAGTCCTGTGGTAATAGGTTGGTACTATATAATAGGTTATTATTTGAAAAATGCTTGGTTTATATATTTCTTACTTTTAATAGCTTTGAATAACTTGCCTTTTGATTTTGTCAGGTGCCCCTTTGATCCTATATTGCAGGAGTGAGTAAACAAACAAACAAAATGTTGACCTTCCCTGAACTGTTCAATTGTTCACACAAAAATCATATCTAGTTATGATCTGTCACCATTTTTTTCTATTTCTGCAACTTCTAGTTTCATCTGGAGGTGTATCAAGATACTTAAGAGTAACGAGGTCAGTGATGTAAGAAGCATTGTACTATGTTGTTGCAGTACATAGTGTCAAGTGAGGGGCAGAATATTTTCCTAGTCCAAACTGGTGGGAACCTCTGATACAGCTCCTTAAAGTCTTTGTGAGAATATCTGTGACAAATTCTCAGTCTAAAAAGTTATAGGTCCCACAAGTTCCAGTAGTACAGCTCACAATTACTGCAATACCCCACTGAAAACTAATCCAAACAATCATTTAATAAGGTCGTTACAGTCTGAAAATTTTGATTCAGAATTTTTACATTTAAAGCAGTTGTTTTGCTCTTATTTTTCTTGTCTGCATCCTGTGATATTACCTCTCTCCTTTACAGGATGTAAAGCTAAAGTCCAGATGTACAGAGTCCAAAGACACCAAAAGTTGGTTTGGCCCAGGTGGTGGTGACCACATGAAAGCGTTAAGTCTTTCCTTGTTTCATGTGGCTTTTTAGTAGCTTGGACCATAAAAGTAGTAGAATGAGGCTAAGTAGTGCATCCAAATCTACTGTAGTTCATTATAAGAAAAAAGAAAAGGAATGGATGATAATGAGTATAGGACTGAGTATAAAAAAAATATTCAGCTGAGCATATTTTATGATCTAACATAAATAAGGGTATACAGAGTCTCAAAAGAGTATGGACAGTCAATATAAGTAGCCAATTATCATGGCCAGTTTTATGGATATCATTTCAGGAAAAGCTAAATAATTACCAGAGACAAAGCTTTATTGATAGATAATGTTAATTGTCAAGTATTTTAATCTTAGTTTACAGGGCTGCTCTTCAAATGTCATAATTCTTAGCCAGTAAATGCGTGAATCAAGAACTGGTAATGGGCCTAGTAGAGGCATGAGAATCTGTGGTCTGAGCATGCTTTCTCATTCAGACCGGTGCTGTCTCACACTCATACTCTCACTCCAACTGTGGCCAAAAGCAGAAGTGTAGGGCAAGGTATATAAATTCAGCGAAGCATCTCTAGAATATTCTCCCAGCCTGTTACAACACGTGATTCTGTGGCTTCCTGATGGTGTGTGGTATATAGGTAACCTTCCATGGATTTCTCTGCCTTGAACTCTTCCAATCTCCTATTGGGCCCATATAAGGTTTTGGCATCCACAACATGCTGTGGTAGAAATTCTGTAACCTGCCATGTTCTACTTCCTTTTTGCTGATCTATTTTCTGTTTGTCTCTTGTATGATTTCTAACACCATTGCTTTCTGTTGTAAATATAGAGGGCGCAGTTCTTCACCTCATTCAGAGGCTTCTCAGTTACCTGTGAGACTTTTTCCCAAAGTTTCAAGACCTGCATAATGAACAGTTTAAAATTTGGTAACGTGTTTCTATGCATCTCAGCTGACTTCAGACAGAGTTAAGCGTGTAGTCGGAACCAGTTGCCCAAGCTTCCTCTCCTATCAGTGGAGAACAACAGAAGCTTCTGGGTAGTGATTCAACCCAGTTGTTGTAGGCATCCATTTGTGGCTTGAGTGACTTGCCATTTGGAGGCCCCTGTCCCTCCCTGAAGGAGGAGTCTGGATGGCCAACTGAGACAAGCCGCTCCACTTTTACAACTAAAAATAGGAGCCACAAATCCCAGTCTCAGAGCTCATAAATACTATTTACTTTGAACTCTCAGAATTTGGAAAGACATTATAATCTGAAAGCAAAGGAGGAATAACCTGATGAAGTAACAATGCACAAGTGTATTAGCACACTCTTCCAAGGGCCTTCCAAGGGCTGCATAAATAAGGCTGCCTGGCAGCTGAAGCATAGACCTAGAATACAGAAAAATTCTTGTGGTGGTCTGGATTCAGGTCAGGCTCTAGTACTCCTCCAGAGAATCATTCAAGTCAGATATTCTGCTAAGAGAGTATGAACATCAAAATAACCACAAAAGTTTGCAGGTGAAACATAAAACTCTGTGTTCCTACCATGCAGCCTATGTCTGTTATCCATAACGTGGAGGTCTGAAAAACATTGTTTGCTATAGCTTTTACCAGGTAGGCTGCATGACTTGGGCAAATTCTAAATGTTCGCTTGGTTCAATTACGTCTGTTGATACAGAGTTACGCTGGATGCTCTGAAGGTTTAGCAGTGCAGCCCTGTTTTGTTCTAGTCCCATACAAATCATTATTGTGCTAGGGAATAGGCTACATTTTCATTCTGATGCTCTTAATTACGTTGTATTGACCCACAACTGTCAGCATGGGTTTACCAGAGGGACTAACAGGGATTTAGCTGTCCCATTAGCAGTGACCTACATGTGCTTACCTTTAACAGACAAAGCTATCGTGCAGCTGCATTACTCCAGTTTCCCTATTTGGACTGATCTGTTTCCATCCATGAATTGCATATATTTTTTATATGTATTGTCAGAGGTTCCCAGGCCGTGGTTAGTGAATGAACCACTGATGGTCCACTTGCTTGTGGTGTATGCAGAACAACTTCGGCTGTCCTTGTTTCCAGCTGCTAATATAGATATTTGACTGCTTACAGAAAAAGCCTGGGGGCCTGTAGAAGCAGCTGGAAACAAAGGAGCACAGAAAATTCAACCTCATCATCCAGGGATTGCTGCTGCTGGAGCCAGTGAAGCCACCTTCCACAGCAGCTGCTAGGAAGGTGATGCCACCTCATGACGAACTCTAGACAATCATACATACACATACATAAAACTGTGTAGTCCCTCTTGCTCATCCCTACTCCCCAGCCACTAATACTTTTTCGGGTGAGTGCTTTCCTGCCATGTTTTTAGCCTACACAGCAAAAATCAGTTAAATCTGCTTTCTGTTTCTTACTAACTCTGACAATATCTTGTCATAACCTTTTCCAGTTGATGTTTTAATCTAAATTCAGTTGATACATAATGTCCTTGTAATGAACAAAAGCTAGGTCAGGAGTATGTTGCTTCACTTCCACTAACTGGGAAGAGCTTGGTTGAGTGAAGACTTGAATATTTTTTAGCAGTGTGTATAAAGAAATGCATCCATGAAACTGTGGGCAGAGAACACCCAGTTTGAAATTTTCAGGCAACTTTTTCTTTTTAAAAACCATGATTTTCAACAATCCAGACATGATTGATGTTTCGAAGTGATGAATCATGGTGCAAAATGTGAGCCATATAAGACCTCATTTCCCAAGGAACAGTGGAAAACCAATCAGAAAAAATTTCTACAAATTAGTATTTTCAAAGAACTGGCTAATGTATGCACATCAAGATTTTAGCATATATGTCGATGTTTTTCCTCTGTGTGTGCATGCATGTAGTTTATCCTCT
Organism: Rhynochetos jubatus; assembly: GCA_027574665.1. NCBI lineage: Eukaryota > Metazoa > Chordata > Aves > Eurypygiformes > Rhynochetidae > Rhynochetos > Rhynochetos jubatus. The sequence continues at coordinate 72,135,551 of CM050690.1, read as the reverse complement.
TCCAAAAACTGTTTTGATGCTATTAAGAATAAAAAGCAATAACGCTGTTTAGTCACTAATCTACATGTCCTCTCTACCAAAACAAGGAGTCTTAGGACTTAAAGTTTGAAAATTTACCTAGCCATGCTAATATCTAAATCGCTGTCGGACCTCTCTTCTTTCTCCCAACCAGCTCTCCTTCAAACCCACAGAAATTTTCCTATTGCCTTAGGTGGGCAATGGATCAAGCCATTTGGTGATTCCTGTTGTATGATAGCACTGCCGGTGAGGGTTGAGCACTATTGATATTGGGTCTGATTGAATCCCCTAATTTCTAGTGGTTTACAACCTGGTGGTAAATTTTTTATATGGCAAGAATGTAACTGTAAAGACAGAAACTTCAGAAAAATTTTTTAGAAACCTTTATTATAAGGAGAGCTCTCTGAAACATCCATCACGACCCTCCAAATCTCTTTCTTTTTTGTTATATTAAGGCAGGATGCAGAAATGGGTTTTACAGAAGGTCACCCATAGCGGAGATTACATGGGACGGATGTATTTCTAGTGGCCATAGCTACTAGGGGGATCAAGCAGAGGTATTACAGGTGTCCCATGCATATAATTACAACCATAAATTATTTTTATGTGCCAGCAGGACTCACTTCTAGACAACAATATAATTGAGCTGATGACACATATATTTCCAAATTCCACTCTTTGGCTTATACCTCTTTCTTAAAAATAATGGCAAGACAGACATTCTGAATAGAGCAGAAATCTTCAAAACAGAACTTGGAAAAACTAGGCTTGATTTCAAAGTTAATATCCTGGCGAGACTTAAGGGAAGACTTGACAGGGTTTGTGCATCCAGCTCAGCCAATTCATGTTTCCAGATGGAAATTCTCTGAGACTTTTTTGGTTTTGTTTAATGACCTCGGACAGTTCAGAAATAGATAGTTTATCCATGTTTTGCACTGTGTTCTGGTTTCATTCAAGAAAGAGGCTGTCAAAGCAACAGAGCTATGTAAAAAGAAACCAGGAGTGCAGATAACTTCAATATGGAACCAGGAATTCACCCACCTTTATTGGCAAACTCACATATACACTTTGAAAAAAAAAAAAACTAACCTGAAATTGTAGTGAAGGCTGAACAGCTACAATTCCATTTATTACACACCTTTCTACTCTACTCATGACTACTGCAGCTGGGTGTTATTAAGTGTGAACCAGTGAAACACATCTGTGTCAGCACAATATTGGGAATTTAATTGCTTGCCCTGAGATATTTGTAACCTTATGGAGACAATTTGCCCAGGAAGGTCACAAAATTTCCAAGCCAAATCTCAATGTATGTCCTGGAGTGGATCATCCAACTGTGGTATGTTTTGACCTGGGGGAACTGGGCCTTGGTAAAAATGCAGATTCCACCTGCCATCATTCATGCTCTTTTCCTTCAGCCTCTGTCTTCTGCTCTCAGTTCCTCCTACATTGCTATGCTTTCTCAGCAAAAATTTGTAGTTTCTCTTTATAAGCAGTATCTTGCTCTTCATCTGGGACTTTATGAGGAGGATGTCATTTGACAAATACGGAAATTAATAGCAACTCTGGTTCATGCATGTGTCCGTAGAGGACAATGACATTAGCAACATCTATAGAAAAAGAAAGGGAGACTGTAACAGGGGAAAATGTCCTGGTTTAGTCTAGATCTTAGGCTGAAGCCCAAAGCTGGGAAATATAATTGCAAATTCTCCTTAGAAAGGAGTGTGTGTCTGACTAGTGCACTCTGTATTCTTTGACCACAAAAGGGATCCAGCACATGAAAGGTTTAAGTGAAATAATAAACTCCTATAGATCCACATTAAAGGGAAATGATGGCATATTTGGATCCAGTATAGAAAAACTGGCTTATGTGTAAAGTATCTCTAACTTCTGCTGAAAAAGAAGAGATAGCAGCTAAGATGTGAGGATGCTTCAGCTTTCCTAAGGCTTGTTGCACTGATAATCATTTATCTATTGCTGCAAGAGGTTCTGTCCTTTTCACACAGTGTCTTCTATCATGTGAGCAACTCTGCCTTTCAACAAACAGCTAGGTCTTTCTGGTAACATCCCACCTCTCTTCTCTTCTCTTCCTCAAAAAGGATCCCCCTCAAGTTTTGCTCTTCACATTTCCTTTCATACAAATACTTCAGATAGGTCTATACTGCCTTTGTCAGTCCAGTCACTGGGGCTGCAGGCTGTTGGAGATCCTGCATTTCCCCCTGTAAATATGACAATTGGGTCATCCAGAGGGCCTCAGTTTACTAGCTATATGATTTCCCGTGTCTGAGAGCAAGAGACACTACACAAATGCATGTTGTGTCACAACAATAGAGAAGAAACTGTTAAGAGCTGCTTCTCATCAGCAGAAGAGTGGTCTCTGTCTTCAGAAAAAGCTGATTCAGAGTTTAAAGGTTTTACGCTGAGAGATAAAAAAATATATGGGCTTAAGATAACTGATTTAGCTGTGAAGCATGCATCAGACTCATTCATATTATCTTCAGACACAAAGAGAATACCTTTTGGAACAAAGGTCTTTTCTTGATCGCTAATCCTGCCTCAGAAGAATTTAATTGAAGACGAGCTCTGTTCTCTGAATGACTAAGAAAAAAGCTATTAAGATACAGATAGGTCTCATGCTAACTATGATGTTGAAGCATAACCCACTTTTACTTTGGTATCAGGGCAATAATTGCTTTGTAACCTCAGAGCAGTTGTAAGTGAAACTGAAGCAGAATTGCCAGTGTGTAAAGCAACTCTTCAGGTACCTCTCGCTCTATATACTGGTCTGTTACTTCCTCACCCAGAAGGAAAGCATCAGTTTGATTTTGTTTCAGTCCTAATTAGTAGAACTGAGGGTGGAGGGAGAAATATTACGTATCTTTGCATTTCCAATTGGAGAGAAAAAAGGTAGGAGACTTATGCCAGTTCCTCAAAATTTTAGTTAAGTTATGATTAGTTTCTTTCTCTTTAATTTGTGTTCATTTTTCTGACCCCAGCAAGTGGTGTGATGTTCTTTCACCATACTACTGCTTAAACTAACAGTTATCTTTGGCAGATAGCATAACAGCTCAGGCTCTTTTGTATGTCTGGGGTTCTTACTGTGGTCAGCATGACAACGATAGTCCAGTCTAAAAGGTCTGAGGAGAAAACATGTAAATGATATCAGTTTTTTCCAGTAGTGAACAAATGGGCTTAGCAGTTACTATCGTTTTACAAGCATTTAAGGTTTTCATTAGAATTTTGAAGCAGAGCTGCCATTGTTAACATAGTTGATGTCCCCATTGTAAAAAAAATAGCCTTTAGTGTTCACTATTTGGTCCCTGAAATATTCAAATCCAAGTTCATTTCATGTTCCACATGTCTATAAAGTTGTTCTATATGTATTTTTATGGTGGCATTTAGGATTGATATTCTTCTGTTGCTGCTGTTGTTAGATTCCATAACATGCATTTTAATATTTTAAAAGCAGTTGGTCTCTTAAAAATAAAACCAGTTTTGTTGTTTTGCAAATGGTTAGTCTTTTTTACAAACAAAACACAGTAAGGTAACTCTTTTCATCCTGGTATTTTGGACAGTATCATAGTAACATTACCTCCTTTACTACTCATTGTGCACCCTGAAAGACAACTTCAGCAGAAGTGTGTGGACTTGGGTTTGTCAGTGATGATTGTGTAATGAGTAGGTGTCAGTGTGGGTACTGCACCCACTAAAACCAACAGGAGCTTCATATCCAACCTCCAATAAACAATTCAGTTCAGTGCAACCGTTTTTTCATGGAGGGAACTAGCATGTGAAAGACTTTGGCACTTCTTCCTCTGTGCCAAACTCCAACCCCGCAAAGTAAGTGCCTCCATACAAGGAGTCACTTCATTGCATGCATTCGTTTCAGTGCATGAATAACTCTAGTAAACAGCACACTTCGGTTTAGACACATTTTACACAACAATCAGAAGAAAGAAATCAGTAGTTGTGAAAAATGCGCCATCATTTTAGAAACCAGCTTGCTGAAAAGCTGGTCATTTGATGTTGGTTCCCCTTTTAAAGTGGAAGAAGAGAGGATTCAGAACCATAAAGTGTTTTTTCTCAGGTATTCGTTCGTTTAATTGCAAAGAAGTAAAATCACAAGTCAGCCAACCCACGTTAGTATGATGCACATAAGGTGTAAATCAGTAAGACAGAAACTTCTCCTGACCTAGTTGTGATGAAACACATGGCAGCCCCATTGTGAAAGGAATTGAACAGAACTTTAAAGAAGGAAATAACACATTTCTCCATGCAATTTTCTGAATCCAGTGGGATTCCCTGAATAAAGCTGGGCTAGACTCCTTTTGTATTCAGTCCAGACTCTGTGCTGCTGTCCTAAAAATAGGTAGAAGTTAAACACTGGTTTGCTCAGACCAGTATGGTCAGGTCATTATAATTAGCCATATTAAAAAATGTATAGGCCAACATTTGCAATCATATGTAACTAAGTAGTTATTTTAGATGCAAAAAGGTACTAATCTAAATAACCAGGGTAAAATACCTACTAAAACTTGTAAGTATTTAGCTAGTGTTCTGCTGAATCAGTGCCATGTATCAGCTTTATTTTCTGAGCATTGTTTAAATTAATGATTATGCTGTGAATGTAGACAACATATGGTTAAATTTACCTGAACACTGCACAAAAATTACTTAGGTCAGAGGTGTATCTTCATATATACACTGAAACAAACAAATATAAAATCCTTTTTTTGTAAAAACACTGCTAGCTAAAATTATCTAAAAGTGATTTTTTTACTGAAAGTTTCTATTTTAGATTGTTCCTATTGTTTTTTGTATGTGGCTTGTTAAAAAAGGTCTGTGGAAATGACTGGATTGTTTAAGAATACAATGAAATAAATATATGACACATAGTTTTAAAAGTTTTAATAGTTTTATTTCTATTGTGATCCTATTTCAGAAAGCTAGAATAGAGAAGTCAATGAGCTATTACTTGGGGTATATTACTGCATGGAGAGTTTTTACACTGTACACTCATACTGAAAAAACTTTGCCTGAAATGTTTAATTCACAGTTTCACAGAGTGTTGGGGGTTGGAAGGGACCTCTAGAGATCATCTACTCCAACCCCCCTGCCAGAGCAGGATCACCTAGAGCAGATCACACAGGAACAAGTCCAGGCAGCTTTGGAAAGTCTCCAGGGAAGCAGACTCCCCCACCTCTCTGGGCAGCCTGTCCCAGTGCTCTGTCCCCCTCACAGGGAAGACATGTTTCCTCGTGTTCAGGCTGATACTCTGCTTGATAGGATATTGGAAGTATGACTTTGTTCTTATTAAATGAGCTCAGTGATAAAGGGTTTTTTTTTTCCCACAACTTATGACTAGTGATCCATAAGAATAGATGTTTGAGAAACAAAGGTGGTAGAATGCTTCTCAGAAAGTCAGGTTTCAGGCCAAGGGTTTATAAAACTGGATGACATGCCAAATCCTGGAGATCAGTTGGTGTCGCAGCTGTTTGTATTAACTTTCCTTTCCTTTCCCCCCACCCCCCACCCCACCCCCACCTTTAAGGATTGCAGAGTTCATAAAGAAGAAAAAAATCATGCTGATGGAAAACTTTTCTACTCAATAATTGACTTTGTCTGTTAAGTAGTAAAAAAGAAGTCTGAACTATGGTCAGTGAGATTCTCCACAAGCTGAGCAAATGGGATTGAAATGTTGTGTAGAATTTATATGGGTTTTCTGTAGAGAAATTAAATTCATTAGAAGAGAGGAAAACTATTGATGGTTTATTTTGTTAATTCTGATTTTATGAAAAAGGTAATTCAGTTGGCTATGGACATAAATCAGGTAATTATACTTGGTAATTCTGGAATATAAATCTGGTAATTATTTTCTTTCTAAAATGTAGAATGTCCAAAAACTCCCCCAGAAACCTTTCCATTCTGCTTCTGGAAAGAAACCTGTAATTTGACAATGCTTATTTGTTTTACAGATTATGTAATGTACATCATTCAACGCCTGTGCAGATCACTTTCAGTGGGAGTAACAAGCAGGCAATTGAAAGTTAAGATTTCTAAGCAAAGAAGGCATGAACTTTCCTTCTCTGTTGCAAAATGTTTGGATAAAGAAACATGTTCCTCTTCATTCCCACCATGTAGCAGAGAATCTTGGTTTATGCTTCTGTATGGATAAAAGGTCTGTAAAGAATCCCAAAGTACAATTGCAAGGAGTCTGATGCCTAGAGAGGAGGGATCACTGCGTACACATACTAGAAACACAGATTATTTTTTTTTTTCCTTTAAACTTTTTCTCTTTGTTTTATACAAATGACACCTAAGATTTGAAAGTGAAGTATAAGGAAATAAAAATTAGGTTAGTGCTCTTCAGAAATGCAAATAATTTCAGGTCTTGTTTTCTTGAGCATTGCTGTCAGTTAGCTTGGAAGATTAGAGAAATGGAATGGGAACCTTCTTGCCTCCCCTTCTAGGAGAAAAGGTCAGAATCTTTGTCTTGTAACCGTCATTAACTGTAACTGTCATTAACTGTAACTGTCATTACAACTGCCTTGTAACTGTCATTAAACATTTATTTTTGAATTGTTGTTTGACAACAAACAAACAGATTTCAAAACATGGAATATCAGGCTTTCTGTCAGCCTCTTATGAATTCTGTTGTTCACCACAATCTATCACTTTCTTTCAAAAAAAATTAGAATAAAAAAGACATAATGAGAAACCTGAAAACAGCTAGGATTTTCTCATTCTTCAAAGAGAAAGGTCACAGCCAAATTCTTTCATTTACAGATCAACTATGAAGTGTAGGGCAGAACAAAGCTCCTTCTGTGTCAAGGCCAAAGGAATGCCCATGCAACAACCAAACACCATAGTAAGTACTGCACAAAGACAAAATATTACTCAGATAAATCTCTCAGATAATGATAGATATTATATTACAACAATTCAAATAATGTAGAATTAATCCAACAACTGAAGTGCCAGCATGTTTGAAGTCTAGTACATCACAGTGTTTGAAGCATACCCCCTGACTGTCAGGGTAACTACTTTTCTTAACTATTCAGACAAGGGAAGAGACAAGTGGACTGAAACTGGGAAGAGGTCTACAGGACTATTCTACTGATTTTTCTCTTAGGAAGTGGCATGAAAAAAACAATTCCCTTCCCCCATGACTGAAAGAACTCATCTTCATATAAAAGACAACTTCCTTGTTTGGTTATACTTTGAGGGGCATACAAGGCAAGTCCTGTTGACTAGTAACCGTGAACAGCCAGGGAAAAATTTGTTCATTCTGCTTTTACCTGGAAGTGAAGAATTTTTATATATTTTGTTGACTTCCAAAAGGAACAAGTCCTTCTTAGCCGTCAGATGTGCTGACACGGGTTGTCTTCTCTGCAGGGAGGATCTCTAAGAGGGTTTTGCCGAAGTTCTTCCTGATTGCTCCTGGTGAAGATGGTGAAGCCTCAAATGATGGGAAGAATCAAAAGCAGCTCAGGAGGTGCAGGTACAGCTGCTGCTGCCACACCGTTACCTTATGAGAGTGGTAGGAACCAGGAAGTCCTGAACTTGACTTTGAAGGGGAAATTTTCATGGTCAGCCCAGAAAATTCAGTGGTTACATCGATAGCAGTCAATCAAATAGAGCTAGTTAATTTTGCTGGTACACTGTTCAAACAGTATCCAGCACAGTTTGGCCCTTACAAGTCTTTCCTCAACATCAGACTTCTTGCTACTACATTTTGCAGAACACTTACTCTTGTAGAAGTATAAAACAGGATTCTCTTCTGCATGGTGAGGATGACAAGCCCTTATCCAAACTATGTCTGCTCACAGTCTGGGAGCAACCATTCCCAAACAAGATGTTTGCTGGCAGGCATCCCAGTCAGGGTAGGAGACTTTACTGATGTCGACACAGGGTGCTGTGTGCCAGTTAGACTCAGAACTGCAAAACAGTCTGGAGCACATCCAGTGCCCTAGCATAGGCATAAACATATTTTTCTGCAAGGACTTACAGTCTAACACTTACCCTTGAATCATTTGGAAGGGCATTTTCTAATTCTGTCCTCAGTGGAAGTTGCTAGGAAATACAACAGGTTTACACCCAAAGAATCAATATACTGCATTCCTCCACCATGGATAGAAGGGTTGAATACGGTTCAATTCCTGAGTTCACAGTCAGTGGAAAACACTATGAGACTGAACAAGTTTATACTGCAGCTTAATTCCTATGTTGCTGATGGAGTGAAAATAGAAAACCAGGAAAAAATGGTAGACACATGGATGCCAAAGAGGAGGCTGAAATAGCTACCTCTGACAAAGACTGAAATCTAAGCTGCATACGAAAAAATCGCTGCAGAAAATTTGGACAAAGTTATCTCTATCTGGTATGAGAAATGAAATTTGTTTAGTTTAAAAACCACAAGTATAGGAAATTCTGATAAATCAAAGTGGGAACTAAAGGACACAGGTTGTGTTCTCTGCATGAATCTCCACTACTATAGAAGAAATCTAAACATAACCCAAGACAATTTCTCAATCAGCCTACTCGTTCTTCTTTTCTTCCACAAATTAAAAATCACATTAAAATTTCTTTTCTTAACAGAATCTTGTGTTCAACTTTCCCATGCTAAACCTAAACTAAATAAATTGGTAGTAGGAACCTTAGCATTCCCACCAAAAAATTGTGGAGACAAGCGGAGTGAAGTCTTACTGATGATAATTTCATGTTCACAGAATGAAGGTTTAAATGTTAGTATCGTATGATTGATTAAAATATATGGGATACAGGAATTTTATTAAAACCACTTCTACAATGACTGGTCATACTGACAAAGACTTGACCAATGCTAATATGAATTAGAAGTTATTCACCAACAGTACCATGTTGCATGGGAGAGCCTAAAAACCCCTAGAACTATTGCTGTCTCTCTAGTATTTTACAAGGAAGTAAAGTAGGGCAATTGTTTTCACCTGATTGTAAGCACGTATAGCCAAAGGACAAATAAGATAAAGGGTGGCAAAACTATAGTGACAGCTCATTTGTGTGAGCATCTGAACCTCTGATCATAATGTGAAAACAGTGTTTCGACTGCTTTATTCTCAATAAGTGCAAGGTCCTGCACCTGGGTAAGGGCAATCCCAAGCACAAGGACAGTCTGGGTGGAGAATGGATCGAGAGCAGCCCTGAGGAGAAGGACTTGGGGGTACTGGGGGATGAAAAGCTGGACATGAGCCGGCCGTGTGTGCTGGCAGCCCAGAAAGCCAACCGTATCCTGGGCTGTATCCAGAGCAGCGTGGCCAGCAGGTCGAGGGAGGGGATTATCCTCCTCTACATTGTTCTCATGAGACCCCACCTGCAGTTCTGCATCCAGCTCTGGGCCCCCCAACATTAGAAGGACATGGACCTGTTGGAGTGAGTCCAGAGGAGGCCACGGAGATGCTCCGAGGGCTGGAGCCCCTCTGCTATGGGGACAGGCTGGGAGAGTTGGGGGTGTTCAGCCTGGAGAAGAGAAGGCTCTGGGGAGACCTTACAGCACCTTCCAGTAACTGAAGGGGTCAACAAGGAATTTGGGAGGGGGCTTTTTACTAGGGTCTGCAGTGACAGGACAAGGGGTAACGGGTTTAAATTGAAAGCAAGATGATTTAGATTAGATATCAGGAAGAAATTCTTCCCGGAGAGTGTGGTGAGGCTCTGGGACAGGTTGCCCAGAGAAGCTGTGGGTGCCCCATCCCTGGGAGTGTCCAAGGTCAGGCTGGATGGGGCTTTGAGCAACCTGGTCTAGTGGAGGGTGTCCCTGCCCATGGAAGGGTATTGGAACTAGATGCTCTTTAAGGTCCCTTCCAACCCAAACCATTCTATGATTCTATGATGATGATTATTAATAATATTAATAATTAAAATTATATTCATATATATTAATATTAGTGTTAATCATCATCATCACCAATACATAGTCTAGTAATTACATGGCATTAATTCCTGGAACTAAAATGAATTCCCAATATGTGACGTTCACCAAAAAGTCCATAATATGGTTTCTTTTCTTTTCAAAGGCAATTTAAAAGCTGGAAATCTTCAAAGCTTGGACATTCAAGAGAAAAACAAACCAAAAAAGCTATTTTGCAGACTTGTCTAGTGTGAGCTTGTCTGTGTTTCTAACCCTATGGGAGCTTTGTTTTATTCTAGTCTTTAAATATTATCCTGAAAAAAAGGTTTGAGTGAAGGAGAGACAAAGAGAGAGAGAGGAGGAGGAGGAGGGGAACCTCTCTCCCTTTAATTGTTCCCACAGTCTGCAGTTCTCTAGCTGGAATGAATGGAATCCTGATAACATTTGCCTGTTTGGAAATGCAAAGCTCACACAGACTCTGCAAACAGCTTTAGCTGAAAGTTGCATGGAGTTTTGGGTTACATGAGAGGGAATGATAAAATAATTAAAACTAGTATCATCCTAGAAAATTGGAGTTGGTATGGAAATGGCCATCTCATCATCACAAAGGATATTGCCTTGAAAAGCAACAGGTTGAGATGAATTCTGCCTGACCCTTTCTTTCCTTAGATGTCTGTAGTAACGTTCATCCTAAAATGTCCTACTTTGTGTTTTTATTAACCGCATCAGCTTTGCACATTGGAGGCCAGAACTGTTTGACTACCACTCCACAGAGCACTTAGCAGCTTCCTGGTGGATGCTTGGGATCCTTGTTTCTTGGATTTTCTTCTAAAAGCTGTTATTTCACAATTCAGAAGCTAACTATTAGTAGTAGACTCCAGAGATCAGTTTCTGGGGTGTGTATGCATATCTAGTGTATGTATATTATGCATAAATCCATAGTATGAATCTGTATTTGCATGAGATAACACACATTAAATGTAGGCCTAGGTATGTTATTCCCCTGTTAATTGTCAGCTCACTCCGCCAAGAGCCATGGGGAGTGTCTTTGAAAGATCTCCTTTGTTAGAAAGACATAAAGATCAGCTAAGGAAATCCAAAGTCTGGGTATTTGTAGTGAATATTGTTGATTTGGGTTCACAGCCTACAGAAGGATTTACTATGGGAGACGTAATCACATGGTTATGTTGTCTTGGTGATAAACAGAACAGCTGATGAATCACCTGCATGTTTGAAAAGCAGGCTGTGCCCTTGTTTTGGACATACAGCTTGCAAAGGAGTTAGCCGAAGCAGAGATACAGAAAGGTCCCTTCTCCCTTGATGGGTATTTAAGTAAGTTGCTTAAAATTTTGGAAGCATTTAACAATGCTTCAGTCTCTGAATTGTAGTTTTAGGATTTTGAATAGTAATCTTAATTTTTCTTGAAAGGTTGTTGCGGACAAATACCTGGAAACTGAAATCATTCCAGTGGGTGGAAACCAATGTTTGTTTTGCTCAAAAAGGGATAATAGCAGCTGCAACCACTTCCTTAACATTCAGGCTAGAGAATGGCACTGACAACTGGATTGGTGAGTTTATAGGCTAGGGTTTCATCTTCTGGCTTGCAGGCAGGCAGAGTATTCTCTAGCTACTATCCTGATTCCAGGATCTCCTTTTGGGCAAAATAACCAGGAAAAAAGTAACCATCAGGCATTAGCTGACCTCACAGAAAACTCATAAGGAGAGTTTTAACCAGGACAGAGTGCTGAGGATACTTTAAAACTTACTCCAGGGCGTAGGCACACGTGCAATACTCTTGGACAGACTAGTGGACGTTCCTGTAGCCTTGACACAGCAAAGCACACCAGCACTACCACCAGCATCTTTATCACATAGCAATAACACATCTGCATGGCCTACTAGATTTCTTCCCAGCAGTAATACGCAGCTGCTCTTTCTCTTTTAACGTCTTGCAGAGATCAGTACTAACTGGGGGTGGGGTGGGTGGGTTCTTCTTCCTCAAAATCTGCATGAGACTTCTGTGACAAGGGAAGAGAGAGACACCATGGTCTTAGCTACCAACAACAGAAGGATAACACCCATTATTTATCTTGTTCTTTGCTCATACAACTGTAATTATGTCTAATACATCAGCATAGGTCAGGAAATAACCTTTCAGATGACAACCAATTGACTCATGCTGAAATAAGCAAGATGAAAGTGATGTTTAGGAAGGGAAAATCACATCAAAGAATTGTCCATGATGTTGTTCCCACTTGTTCCTGTAGGCATTCCACCTGCAGCAGTACAAAACTTTGCAATAGTCTTCCTGGCAAGTCTGAATAACTGCCTTTCTTTTACTTTCTGACTTGCTAGGAAACTCCTTTCAGGGCACAGGCCTGGACACAGCAGCCCATGTGTTTGCCACACTCATTCTGAAGGACTGTTCTACTGCACCAAAATGTGATGTCGACTTTCAGGTTAATATATAATATGGCTCATGACCTGTGACCTTGGCTGCTATGTGAACCCTTCATCTGTACTGTGCTCAAGTTGACAGCTAGTTCCTAGTTCACTTGTGATGCCAGTTCAAGGTTTTGGGTTTAATTTCAGTAATAACTCAACAGATCAAGTCTTAGATCTTGATTTGCAGGGTCTCAACCATTGCAACAACTGCTTCTTTTAAAGCAATGCAGACCACAACACTGAGGAGGAAGCTCATGAGATTGGAAACAAATGTTCTGTGACATTCTGATTCGAACCAAAAAATATCAGGCAAGTACAGGGTCTGATTATGTTTACAAAATATCTTAAAATCTTCATTTGTGTGCAAGTATTTGCTGTTTGGTTTTTTTTTTTTTTTTTAATAAAAGAAAAGAAAAAGAAGTTAGAAAAGTTTATGGGTGGATCATCTTCTTCCAGGATCATGACTAAATGCTTTTACTTTTTTTTTTTTCTGCATTAATTACTCATAAAAAATTATATTCTCATTGTTTAAACATATTTCTTGTTCCAAATAATTTTCTTTATTTTCACACCTGCCAACCTAACCTGCCTTGGCTTATTCCACATTCCTAGTAGGATCATTGCTAGTGGTACTCAGCTTTTGTTCTCACACTTTTCCCAGATAGTTTAATAATTTCTCTAATTGTTTAAAATGTTCTTAATTTTATGAGTCTTCCTTTAACAGTTATTGTTTTCCAAAGTACTTACATAAATAGCGAGTTTTTAACCAGTAAAAAAAGAAACCTAAACATATGTATTTCTAAGTTTTGAAGGGAAAATTTTAACAAAAAAAAATTTATTTAGGACTACTGTGGTTGAGATTTTTCAGCTGACAGATACTTAGAAATAGATCTGAATTGAAATTTCGTATATAAACCCTCAGAAAGCTGGGCAATGCAGCAGTTTCAATTTGTATTACAACAAATTCCCAATTCTGGTCTGTACCTAGAGTGTGGAGAGACAGAAAAAATTGTATGGTATGAGAGGGAAATCTCTGGATGCTTTTGAAACAGAAGTATTTCTCTTTCAGAGAAAAAATAAGAGAAATTATTTAGCAAGATATAGGTTGAGGGGACCTGAATCTTACAGAACTTTTGAAGAATCCTGTGGAAGACAATGTAGTTTCCTAAGGGATCAGTTTGGAGATCAGTTCTGCATTTTGTTATTTGCACAGGTGAATGTGAGGCCATGAATTTAAGGCCAGAATTTGGCTTGCAGAAACATTATTATTCTTGATGAGTCACAAGAAAGAACTTAGCTTGACCTTTAGATCGGATTGCAATTGAAGGCGTAATATTTAGAGGAGCCATCTTTTTGCATAAGCCTTATATGTGATTCTGAGCCAAACTAAGCAGAAATGTATAAAACTGTGTTAAAGATCAAGAGGCAATCAGACTAACAGAGTTTTTTTTGACAGATAGACTAAGGAAAAACTGACTGCTTTAATGAATTTCTTAGAAATTTGGTAGAAATCATCTCCCAGACTGTTCCACATTCATGTTTACCTCATTGCCTTAATGCAAAGGCCCCAGACTTAATTCATTCTATATCATGCTCCTCTGAAGCAGAAAAATAAATGCATAATGTAATTCAGTTTAATAACAATTCTCCCTTCCCAAATGTACTCATTTCTGTAGTCAAAAGTGTAACAAGAGACTTGGCTCTGTTCCAGGGCTTGCTGAGCACCACAAGAACATGATATTAGTCAGTCTATGCCATAGCAAAGAAATGTATAATGATGCAGCAGATACCCTACAAACCTCCCACAAAGAACTTGTGCCTGGAGCTGACTGAGTTCCCTAACATATGAAACACGGGACTTTAGGGGTAAAGAAGGGCCAAATACCTCCATGCAGTGTCTCCACTTCATAAGCAAAATGACACTGAGACAAATTTATTTAAAGAGCTTTGTTAAACTTGGATGATTTTGTTTATATCAATAGAAACTCATTGGAAAACTGAAACCCACAGATTCTTCTCAGAGCACCAGACTTTCACGAACAGGCACAGAACCAAAGTCAAACTGTTTACTTCTGCCCTATTCCTGAGTAGCTATCCCAGGTAAGGTCACATAACTCTGTTTTATAAAGGTATTCAGCAACTTGATATTTATATTTCTTCTTATCAGACATGAGACGTGAGATAAGATTTTTTAAAGTTGTGGAGGAACAAAAATTCCATCACTGTGAGGGGGCACAAGTTGCATTCAGACACCTAAAAGATAGTTCTGAAAAAGCATTTAGGAGTCTAGTGTGTGTCTTCAGTATCTAAACTGAATGAGCAATCTACAGCTCCTAGTTCCCTAATTAAACAGAAGGACCACAGGCACCCACTTACCTCTGGTAAAGGTACTTAGTCATCTAGAATATTGCTGCTTCACACACCCTGGGATGTTTTTGGTTAGTGTTGTCTAAATAATATTCAGCAGTTTGTGCATGCATGCATTTCCCAAAGTAGGTTATCCCATGTGCAAGGGTTATGAGTCACCTAATCTCTGGGCTAGGTGAAGAGCGTAGCTCCTGCGTCCTTACAGCTCACCCGTGTCAACTCCAGACACCTTAACTCTAAACATGCAACTGATGAAGATGGTTCCACCAACATTTTGTACAGTAAACCTTTATGTCAAAACATTGGTTTGAGAATGGCAGCCTGTGGTTCAGCAATGCTCTGGATGTGCTGCAAATTTCAAATGAAAACCAGAATTTTTTGTGCCACAATTTGCCGAAATGCAAATCTGTTTTCTTCTAAAAGCATTAACAATTCTGGGGAATGTACTCAATAACAGCAAGTTATTTATGGGCATTTTCAGGATACATAGTGTACATCTGAGCCTAGGACTCCCACTTCTTGCACAAATACTTTCATCACTAGGCTATTACAAAAAATGTGGCACTACCAGGATCTGCCCCATCTTTTAAAAGAATAGAGTAACCACGCTGCCACACCAAGTGCAGAAGTGAGGTGAAGGATGGGTTTGAGACTGTTATCCACATTCTCGTACAATCATCTGGTGTGGTGTTGCAGATAGCGCCTAAATCCAGAAGCAAAGGGGCTGTTAAGAGTTATTTCTGCATCATTGCTCCTGTTTGCTAGTGTAGATGTCCTCTCCTTCTATGTATGTCCTTCTGTGAAGGCTGTTGTCAAGTGTGAAACTCAGAGCACCGTAGTTTTGCATTGTATTTTAAAGAATTCAGTTTCTGATTCCACTTAATTAAGTCAGTTCAACCATGGGGTAACTGCCAGGTGAATGTATTAGAGTTCCAGCAGTCACCACTAACTTTTGGCTTAATATTTTTGGCTTTTGGTGGCAGAAGATTTTTTCAGTTGCCACTTCCAGGTAAACGTGCTACATGGGATTACTGGAGCCCATTATCTGTGCTGAGGTGTGCCTGGAGAAACACATATAAACTTATCTAAATGCTCTGGACCTCTGACCTTAAATACAGAGCTGAAAGTCTCTGGAGAACAGAGGAGCATGAGACAATTCCAGCAAATATTGCTTTCCCTCTAATAAGAAATAGTGAAAGAGTGGACTTTCTGTAACAGTGGTTATTTATAATTCATATGAAAGTAAGAAGATAACATCAGGAAAATGAAAAGTTAAAAGAGTTAAATGTGTTAATCAAGAAAATATGGGGACTGGTCACATTTTCAGCTGTCCAAGGCAAATGTGAATACCTTATTTACACATCAAAGAATATATAAAATTTATCTGAAGACATTAAATGCTCCATTTACAAGAACACCTCATAATATATTCCTTTTCAGGAGTAATTGTTGAGAGCCTAAACATTCCTTTCTGTGAGGCTACTATACTTAATTCTTTAAACATGTTTTAGACCAGCTATGCTTCTACTGCAAATGTGCGCTCAGCTGTGGGTGGTAAATGGTAGAGGTATTTTCAGTTTATTTTAAATATTTGACACTTTTTGTTTGCCTTGGGTTTCAACCCCCCATAAGTGAGTGAAATAGATGATCTTAGGGTTACTGACTCATATTTCCTGTCCTCACGATAATAAAGCAGAATAAGAACAAATATGGAGAATTTAGGAAACAACTTGGGACCAATTATAAGTTGGGGTGCCTTCAAGAAAAACAATGATGTTCAAAAATAAATACTTCTATTTCATTTTGGAATCTGACTGCAGGATCACATTGTGCAAATTTTTCTCCTTAAACTTTGCAGCAAATAGGAGGGCAGCAGCTGGAATATTTTTAAATAAATACTTTTAAAGAAATACAGGCTCTTTCATCCTTGGGAAAAAGGAAAGTGCCTGTATGAGTGGGCAAAACACAGGAAATTGAATTGTTATGGGGATTATTAAACCTGCGTTAAGAGCCTGCTTTCCCTACAGAAAGACAGAGACCAATTCAAGCTGTAAGACACCATTCATTGTAGGCACTTGCCAAACATCTCGGGAGGGACCGTAGCACGGTCACATTGATAGAAAAGTGAACATTACTCTTCCACTTCTGCTGCCATCAACAGTTATCGTGTAGTGTGGACTGCACATCAAAACTAACAAGGTGATGTGCCTGACTTACTGTGGGGTCTGTGGGAAGGCATTCCACAGATGGAGGATGCTTCCAAATGCCTTTTTTCTAGGGATACTCCTGAATACGCCTTGTCTGCAATTGCTTAGGTTCTTTGGTGTTGAAGCAGAATAAGAACATAGATATTCACTAATATTCATAGATATTTTTTCATTCTACAATCTTTCCTGAAAAGCTGGGTTGACTTGATTTTTATTCTGCAGCCCTTTCTTATTATTGTTTTTAGCATTTGTTTCATCTGTCATTTATGATAATGCCTATGATAATAGACATGTTGGTTGGAAGAAAGTACAGAGGTGATGCAGTGCACTATCTCACTTGGAGCAGGACGTCTGCCAATGCAAGATCAAATTCTTCCTGGAGAGGGTGGTGAGGCAGTGGCACAGGTTGCCCAGAGAAGCTGTGGATGCCCCATCCCTGGAAGTGTTCAAGGCCAGGCTGGATGAGGCTTTGAGCAACCTGGTCTAGTGGAGGGTGTCCCTGTCCATGGCAGGGGGGTTGGAACTGGGTGATCTTTAGGGACACTTCCAACCCAAACTATTCTGACTCTGTGAAATCAGCATTTTTTTTGTATGGTGAGGCACTGAAAATTTCCCAGGTTGGAGATTCCACCTCCTCTCTGAGTAACCTGGTGCAGTACTGTAATGTCCTCCTAGTGAAGAAGTTCTTCTAACGTACAGTCTGAACATCTCAAATCTTAACTTGTGGCTGACAGCTTTCTTTTATAATTTGCTGCTACAACAAAGAATTCAGCTCCATTGTCTCTGTAAACCCTTCAAATAGTTACTGGCAGAAATAACATATGAAAAATGTTCCTCTGATTTAATTATCCTACTTGCATGTCCTTGTGATGTTTTGCCACATGCCACATCTTCTCCAAGAGGGTCTACTCCACCAATGTTCACGTTACTATGGCTTTCTTCTTCCCATTGCATACATATATCCAAAATGCGTTTTCAGAGTTGGACTACTCTTGGTAATACAACAAAATCTGACTTTTCAGACCTGAATGAGGCAATAAGATTTAGTGATATGTTGTCAGTAGGGCATGGCAATACAGTATTTGTAGATGAACATAACTTCCTCTCTGATGCATTTTTTGGTTATTCCAATCAGGACAATTGTAGTGGTTTATTCCCAGACAGCAATTAAGCACCACACAGATGTTTGCTCACTCTCCCCCAGTGGGATGCAAGAGAGAATCAGAAAAGTGAGAAAACTTGTCAGTTGAGACGAAGACAGTTTAATAGGTGAAGCAAAAGCTGCACACACAAGCCAAGCAAAACAAGGAATTAATGTCCTACTCCCTATGGGCAGGCAGGTGTTCAGCCATACCCGAGAAAGCAGGGTTCCATCATGTGTAACAGCTACTTGGGAAGACCAACACCATCACTCTGACCGTCCTCCCCTTCCTTCTTCTTCCCTCAGCTTTATACACTGAGCATGACATCATATGGTATGGAATGTCACTTTGGTCCGTTGGGGTCAGCTGTCCTGGATGTGTCCCCTTCCAGCTTCCTGTGCACCCCCAGGTTCCTCACTGGTGGGCTGGGGTGACGAGCAGAAAAGGCCTTGACTCTGTGTAAGTGCTGCTGAGCAACAACTAAAACATCCCTGTGTTATCAACACTGTTTCCAGTGCAAATCCAAACCATACTAGCTACTATGAAGAAAATTAACTCTATCCCAGCCAAAACCAGCACAGCAATGGAACAGAATCATATCAGTTTCCATCTCACCAAGCGTAAATATATTCTTTCAACTCAAACTGCAGAGTATGTAATTCTTCTTAACACTTTTTGGAAAGGGGTGTTTGTTATAACAACGGGTGATGAGAGACTCCCAGCTTGAGGTGAAAGGTTCTGTGTTTTGGACATTGTTCCAGCTGTGTATATGTTGTTTATGTGTGCACATTTTCAAATGGATGATCTTTGAGAAGGCTTATTAGGGGCTGTAAGACATTATCGCAGTAGGACCCTTATACTGAATAACAGCAATGTGTACTCTGGGGAACTGTCATCTCCTCTTTACAAACCCATTAGACGGAGTCCATCTGCTAACACTGGCTCCTCAAAGATGTAAGGGAACATTTGACTCACTGAACGGTCTATCCAACAAACCCACAGTTGCATGCACTGCATACAGCAGTCATCCTTCTGGAGTTAAACCATAATTCTGTATCTTGTGGGCTGTGATATTTGAATTATGTTTATTTTGCTGGTCCCTCGGCCAATCTCTTGTGTGCTCTTCACCAACTAATGGCCAATAACCCTCTTCCCCTTGAAATTATGATCCTGCAAAGAAATGAAAACATAATAAGAATTCATTCACATCAAGCTTTCTATGAGGATAATGAAGGAACAGGACAAAAAGACTTTTCCTATTACAGCTTTAAAGCATTTTTTCCAGTTTTAGTGGGAGAGAATTCAGCAACTGTCAAGAGAAGCAGACAGAATCCTTAGTGTGCCAAAGTGAAGTGCCTGTGTTCTCAAGATCTTAACACTCCTGAAGGGGGATGTGGAATAAGCCTTCTGGAGATGTCAGCAAGACCACAAATAGCTTGAGAAGAATTAAGTAAAATTTAAAAATAATAGACTACAGGTGGCTTGTGGGAAGACCCCCAGTACACAAGGAATATGTTTGGCTTATCCCAAGAAGCCTTGCAGCTGTGTTTTTAATATAAGCGAAAGTCTGGGATGTAACAAGATTTAGTTAGATGGCATGTAAAGTGGAATTATAGCAGTTATAGCATGTAACTGTATGATTAATTCAGCAAGCCTAGCTGCATCAGAGACCTTTTTTCCCACTGCACTATTAATGCTCTGTGAGTAAGGTGTATCCAAACTCATAATTCATATCTACATTATAGGAAAAGGCTGCTCTGAAAGAGAGGCAGGATCAGATACCAAAACAAAGTAAAATCACAAACAATTACAATCTCTGGATTCCCAACTTTCCAAAGTTAAGCAGATTTGAAGCAGCATTATAAAGGTTGAACCTAATCAGTGTATTTAGCAAAAACTGTTATATTTGATTCCTTTATTCAGGAACAACTAACACAAGCAAGGATTTAACATTTGGCAACTGTGTGCCCTGTATTCATCCCCACAGGCCCCAGAAGGATAATTCTTAAACCTACAAACCGTCTCGTGCAGCCTCTTTTTTTTCCTGAAAGACTATCCGATTACTTAGTGCTGTGCTGGGAGTACCTGGGGAAATAGTAAAAGGAAATACAACCGAAAGCCACTGTGGTTTGAATCCCCTCCAGATACTTTGAAAATATTTTGGCAAAAACAAGATTTTAAGTAAAACTGTTTCCTTTGGTAACATACCCAGAACTGCAGGTTTTACATTTTTGTACTCAGTATGGAGGGCCAAAAAAAAAAAACCACCCCTTGTGTGAGAAGGCTGTACACGTGGTAGTAACAGTATTGGGGAAGAAAGGGAGAGCAAGGGGGGAAATTTGAACAAGGTACAGAAAGAAGGCAAGGAGAGAACATACTACAAATATCTGTCTTCTGCTGGGAAAACAAACCACACGGTGCTGTGAGAAGGAAAAATCTCTTGAGTACCTGGGGCTTTTAAGTAGTGACAGGAGCAGCATGATGGTTTGTTCATCAAAGGATGATTGTGATGAAAGAGACACAAACCATGGCTTCTTTTTCACTGTTTTGTGGTCAAGCGGTGTCAGTGAGGGAGCTGTTGAACTGACACGGATAAGTTGGGTATCTTTTGCTTACAGGAGATTCCTTAGAGTACTTCTGTTTACCTTTTCCCCCTGAAGTTTTTAGTGAGAATACAAAAAAATGCCATGAAAAGCTTCCTGAATGTGTTGTCCATACAGAGGTTTCTAGGTATCTAGGTAATTGGGAGGCCTATGAATATTTAAATGAATGAAATGAAACATTAATGCCTTTACTCTTCAGGACTGCTTACTTCCTTTAGAAGATCTTTGTGTTTGTTTCGCTGCCACTGATCACAAGCTGGCTGGTTGCATGCACAAGTTTTAAGTCTCACTTTTGTAGTTTCGTTGCTGTCCTGCTCTGTACACCTCACTTACAAGTAATGTAACGATTGGCCTTCAAGAGAACAGTACTAAGTCACTCCTGATATTCACTGCAAGTTAATTAGCCAGATAAGCTTAATGCAAATGCTTCTCTTCTGTTGTTAGTTTCCAAACACAAAAAATAAAAACTCATTGCCACAGCCTCTAGACAGATACGTAATTATGTGTTTCTCTCTATTTCTGTTCAACTTGTGAGAGGTTTTTTTCAAGGCTGAATTACTGGTTTTCCTCTAAAATTGCTCATCTTATCACAGCTGGTCAAGCTTTCTGCTTTGGAAGGAAATGTTGCGTGTTAAACCCT
This sequence comes from Rhynochetos jubatus, assembly GCA_027574665.1. Lineage (NCBI taxonomy): Eukaryota > Metazoa > Chordata > Aves > Eurypygiformes > Rhynochetidae > Rhynochetos > Rhynochetos jubatus. Next base: position 72,114,246 of record CM050690.1, on the reverse strand, counting down.
GTTCATGTCACAGCTGTTCTTCAGCAGGTTGCTTTTTCTGTCCTGAAGCCACTTGTTACTGGGAAGGACTCAAAGAGGTCAATCTTTAAAAATAGCTGTCGGATGGAAGTCAACTTCAGGGGGATTACACAGGTGTTTGCTTATAGTTTTGCAAACTGGAGTGATGTGGAAATACGGTACTGAGAGAAGTTACCAAGCATGTGAGATGAGTATAGAAGTAGTCAGAAGACAGACTACAAGTCAAGAATTAAAAAAGGAACAAAGGGTATGTGATAAGTGCGCAGGGATGAGGAGGGTTAAAAGGAACTGAGTATGTTTGGCAATTCTTTGAAAAGGTTGTGATAAGCAAGAGGCAGGAGGAGCATACCGATACAAGGCTCTCAAGGATAGTGATGGAGCAGACTTCTGACATTTGAAAATAAAGGCAAATGGACATATTCCTTTAATACTTGAACCCAATTGATTTTCGTTTGAACAAAGAGTTTGGATTGATTCTTTCTTAGCTGAACAAGTCAGAACTAATATGAAAAGAAGTGTAAGAGGCTCTTTTCAGGGGGAGAAAAATGTACTAACATGAAACAATGTACAATGTCCAGTAACCGGCAACTTGCCTCTTTCCTGTACCATGCTAAACCTTTTTTCTCAGGGGCTGAGCTTCATTGTTCTTTGTACCTTGTTGAATTCTTTAGTTATTACACACTGAAATCTAGCATGTTTAACCATGTCTGTGTAGCCTGTTTCTAACCATTCTTCAATATGCCATGTTTATAAACAGCTCTTTCTGCTATTTGATCCTCTTCAAGTTAAGTGACCAGTTTTTTCTTTTCTTTCGTCAACAGTCCCTTTACCCAGGAAACCCAAACACGCTGTTAGGCACAAACCATGTTGGAGAAGGCACTAACTCACACTAGCATCTAATGGAGACATCCCAGATAACAGTTCAGACACCTTTTTTGGTAATCAGTGGAAGGAAGGAGGTTTCTAATGTAACTTTGAAGGTTACCTTAAGTGGAACTGTACGAACACCTTTCAGTGTCTGAGGTTGAAAACCTCTTTTATGTAGCTGTCTTTCAGGAGGAGATCACAAAACAACCTGCGACTTTGAGCTGCTGTTCTTCTGTCTGCTTCTCAGATGCCTACAGGTGGACTGAGATAAGCTGATTTTCTTAACAAGAAAAAGAAATGTGGCAATTTGGTAGAGCAATTCAAGGAAGAGCTTTAGTTCAAACAGAGAAGAGTTAATTTGTGAGCAAATGCTGCGTTTTCACGTAACCAGTACATGTGGGTCTGTTGTTCCATAAATGGTGTGTTCCATTAAAGTGTTATGCCAGGAAGCTTTAATTTCTACACCTAATTCTTTCATGATTTGAAGCCAATTTTTTAAATGTTCATGTACTGTCTTCAAAAACAAAGCTTCGATGGAGGAATGCCCTGGATTATTTCTGCAGTGGTCTGTTCTAGTGGTTTGCAGCATGGAGAACTGTGCGAATTCTTCCTGGAATTCCTTGAAGATCTATTTTTTTAGTAATTTTCATAGCTATTCTGAAATTAACTGTGACTTGAAGCTCTTATTACTGCAGTTTAGATTAACTACCTTTTTCATAGGTGTCCTAGAGCAAGACCTGTATCACTTAGAGCAATAGCTGGTGTGTCCATTCAGACTTCAGGCAGTGCTAGAGACTGGACTCCTTTTCCACAGTGGCATTAAACTTTGGAAGTGAGGTCATGTCCTCACTGATGTTAGCAAAACATCACGGTGGTCACAGCACACATTATGTTATTCTCAGCTCACTACCAGACAGACCATTCACTAGACCTGTATTCTTCTCCAAGCCACAGCTCATTTACTGTCATGACTTCTGTTTTTTCTTTCTAACCTCTTTGCTTTTTTTCCCTTTACCTTTTTAATAAAAAGATAGCATAGGCCCATAATTCACCTCTGAGTACATACTTAAGTGTGTGAGGCTCTGGATCTACTTTCTGCATTTTGGCAAATACCAATTACCTTAGCTGATGCAAACTTTTCAACCACAGGCAGTTTGAACATCCTTTCTATTGAATCTCTTCAGTGTCAGGCAATACCCCAAGATCAGTGGCTTCAACTCCCACAGGCTGGCAGGGTAAACCTGATTTTACATTCATTCTCAGACATCCTGGTAAGCCCATGGGATGAGGAAACAAAGCAGTGTATTTGATCCTGTACTACCCTTTTTTCTACTTATTTTTCTACTTATCTTCTCTGCTTTTGTTTGTGGTCATCACCCCTACAATCCTAGATTTTGATGCGCACTCCATCCCTACTGAGGGAGGGATTTTTGCTCTCTCCTCTGAGACAATCTGCCCGTCTCTGTCATATGAGGAATGATAGCAATGAAACAACCCAGACAAGGTCACATTCCCTTCAGTGTGCAGCTTTCCTATGATACACCCACATCTCTGACTGTGATGGCTGACTATCATTCACACCTTTGCGAAGCCCAGCTAAGGCTGTGTTGACATCCCGGTTCCTTAATACCACTGACATCAATCACCAGGTAATTCTGCGTGTGCTTCTTACAGCTCAAGAAAGTTTGGTAGTGAGGGCATTCTACCTGAAGATAAACGAAGGTATCTGGTATAGTTAGAGTTCTTCAAGATGCGTAGTCCACGTGCACCTTTGCTTCCTAACCTCGTTCTGTTTACACTATTGTCCCATAGCTCTTTGATTAGATTTTGGACTGAGAGAAAAGTTAGTCATGGGGTGGCACTCCACTATAGGCACAATTTCTGGATGCAGGATTGGTGCACCCCATCAGATGATAATAGGATTAACTTCAGCAGCAGCAGAAAAAATTCTGAGCTGTGTGTCTTTGACAGACTGTCATGTATATGTGTGAACTGCACATCCCAAAAAATTCCTGTTATTGGTTAGCAATCTCTTTTCTCTCAGTCAGTTTTGTTAAGGATAATTCGCATTTAGAGGGAAAGATATTTGCGTTTTGGTGATATTTCTGCCTTTTTTTTTTTTGATGTAAAAGTGCGTTGAGATAACATGAAATTCATAGCCACTCTTACTGTAGGGGTTTTCTTATTTTGTGTCAGCCGAGTTTTTCCTTATAACAAGGGAGCAGTTGTGATGTGTTTCTGCTGCATTAACATTTCAGCTACTAGATGAGTTCATAACACATAGATATTCAATATGAATATGACCTAATGAATGCTGACTTAATTGCTGGTAGTTTGACTATTAAAAAAAATCTTGGTTTACATTTTGAAAGAACCTAAATAAACCAGATTCTTTGATTTTCTTTCAAAATCTCCTGGATGTAGATGTAGATTAGCAGATGCAAACAAAAATACTAGGCATCCTTTTACAGCACAGTGTTCAAATTCAGGTTTTTTACCAGAGGCGAGGTAGAGGGTGAAGCTGACACAGAGACATCTACCGGTAAAGCAGCAGAGTATCAAAAGCAGGCACTCGTTCAGTCTTCCAGGGAGGCTTCTTGCACTGAACTGAGCCTGTGACCCTTAATGTGTTTGATTTGACTCATGGTGCTCTTATCTCCCTGTGCTAGAAACATAGGTCTTAAATCAATAAAAAGTCATATGAAAATTGAAAGAGACTTCAACATGCCATCTTTGAATAACTTCTACTCTCTCCCTTTTAAAATAACAAAAGAAAAACAGATTTCATTCGAAGTGTTGAATGTAGGAATACTTGAATAATTTCAAAGCAAAAAGGAGAACAGTCTTAAAGTAAAGGAATCATATTCCCAGTCATCCATATCAACACAATTCTAATTATACGAAGAAATGAGATGGAAGCTCATGCAGTCTTCAGAGCACAGACATGAAGTAGTTAATGGTGCAAACACCTTCTCCTTCGTAACATTATCTACATAACACTACACAGCTGGAAGGAGTTTTATGGAAAAAGTGGATGTTATTTATGAAAAAGATTGTTATATAATTTTTGTGACTGTCAATATGCAGCAGAAAATGGAGACTGGTAAATGAGTTAATGGGCTTCATGGCTATGAAACATATTTGCTCTGACTCAGTCTGAAAGGAAGTTCTTCAGACTAGGTACAGATTTATTTTAAGGGGTGGCAGCTTGGTTAATCTGAGTCATGTTCAGTCTGTGGCTGGGTAGAGTCCCACTTGTTATGAAAAAATCTGATTTTTTAATTGATGAAATAATATTAATTGGGATTTCCCATTTTTACAGTAAAGCAAAAAAAAATTTAAACTGGGACACTCTACCTGGGCCCCTTAACATGTCTTGAGTGTAACCAGCAATTGCTGGAAGACACTTCTGTTCCCACTGTTACCCCCTGCCTTGCCTTACTAGCTTCTCATCATCTTACCTACCAAAGTCCAAATAGGAAATTGTGTGTTTTCCCCAGGAGGTGCAAGGGAATTATGACATTCATTAACATGTCCCAGACTCTTGGTTTATAGATTTATTCCACACTTTGTGTTCTCTAGCCACTTTAAATCATACTTACCTCAAGCCAAATCAAGACAAAAAGCAAATGCAAGCGTCACACGTGGTCTTAACATAGCCAGCAGAGCCAAAAATGTTTTGTAAAGACACAGGTGAAGAAATGGGAAAAAAAATCTATAGTTAATCTCCAATTCTTTTTTCTAAGAAAGGCCTCTTCTTCCAGCACCTGGCTGGCTGGTACTCTCCTGATCAGCTGGTATTTAGAGCTTCAGGCGGTGTACACACATGCCCTCTTCTTCTTATGGAATATGCTCATTGTTCCAACCAGTCTTGCCATTGCTGTCTACTAACTCTACGAATATTTAATATTTCTCGCTGAAACTCATTCTGTTCCCTCTGTAAGTAGAAAGTAGCCTGAGCAATATCCTAAAGGTGTCTCACTGTGACATGTGCTCTGTGTCAATCTGTGTATTAGAAACATGGTACAATCATTTTGAAAGGATAATTATATTATTAAGGGCCCTTTGTGGGGAACATTCACAATATTAAGTAACCTTATAGAGGTAAAAATGTCTTTAGGGTGATAGATTTCCAAGCTCAAAGTTTAAAAAAAATCCATGCCCTAATCATTTTGTCACAATAGTCACTATCAACAGGGTGATCAAAAGCAGCTAGGTTAGGCTGCATATTAAACTGTTTCTGAAGGAAAAGAACTACATGAGAGAGCCTATCAGGCTCTGTTCAGTGAATCAGCTGGTGTAGAAGGTGTTATGAGGCAAGAGAGCTTGCCCTGACTCTAAATTTAGTCCATTGAGTCACCTTTATCTGCAATATCTTGTTAAAGACATCATCCTTAGACATTGTGTAAGCATTTCTAAAAAAAAAAGAATTAAATAAGGATAAATGAGCACATGTCTTTAGTGCCTTCCTCAAAAGCAATGGATCACCTTAACACCAACAGCCAGAGTCACTGTGTGTGCTGAAACGGCTCTGTACAATGTGTACAATGCAAAATAACTGTAAACTTGATTAATGAAGGCTCACATAACAAATACAAAATGTGCAGTTGATCTACCTGCCTGCTTTTCTGCAGGCAGGTAAACTTTTCTCAAGTTTATGACTGTGATCATGTGGGTCATCAATCAGGAACAAAAACATCCCAAAATGCTGCATGCTGTTCCTGGACATCTGCCCCAGGAGAAGGCACTCAGAAGTCCCAGAATGTTTCCACATGGAGAGATGCTAGTGTAACAAAGATAGATAGATAAATAGATGATAGATGATGGATAGATAGATAGATAGATAGATAGATAGATAGATAGATAGATAGATAATTTTCCTAAGTGTCTCAAAACCAAGCCATTTCCTAGGTTAAAGGTACATTATTTGTTTCAGTATCTTTAGCAGGTAGACCTGGGACCCCTGCCGAGACCTAGTGATCTCACTGGAATACAGGCTGTTTCCAGTGGAATCCGTAACGTGTCTGTGTTCTCACAAACCAGGCTGGAGTGTGCTCATGGGGTTAATTTTCCAGATATTTTAGCCTGGAAAAAGGCTTAGAAAGGGAAAACTGTCCTCTGGTGAATCAATGCTAAAGTGGTTTTAAATAACTTTTCATTATTAATTTAATATTTAATTATTAATTTCATAATTTAACCTCTAGTTAACACTTGAAATAATGGATCAGTGATGCAACCTTTTTGTAAGTCTATTTTTCATTGCTCTTCAAACACATAATTGTTTCCTTTTATGATAAGTATACATAGTAGTGTATTTCCTTAAAACATATTTTTTAATTTAGAGTCAAAATTGCTCAACTGCATTTCCTATCAATGTCACCGTTAAATTCCAGGAAATTGCTAATAAAGACATCAAACCAACCGTACTAACCCCAAATCATGGGTCTCATTAACCAAAATCATAATACCCGAACACCCACACAAACATCTCAGCCCCACAGCAAATTTAGTTTTTTGCCAACATACAACCACCTAAAATCCACATCTCCACTTCCCATACCAGGGAGAGCTCTAACTGTAAAATCCCAGAAGTGCCTACAGCCTGAAACACTACTTACACATACAGGTACAGAGTCTGATGTTTGTACTTTACCTGCTGGATTCACAGAAAATAAAGGTCTCTGAGGAAACATATTAAAAGGATAGTAATTATTGTGCCATATGAACAGTACAGAAAACTCTCTCACCTCTCCCTATTTTTTGGAAGAGTTATATTTACTCACAAAGATAAGTTCTGTTGCCAAAATTTGAACGAAAATGTTTTAACTCTGTTTGTTTTGCTAATTTGGTGCATAAAAGCCTCTGTTCTCTCTCTGTCAAGCTACCAATTTAGTTTTAGCTATAGTTTACTTAGAACGTTTTCATCCATTTATCTCTCTTCCATGTCATTTGTCAAGAAACGATAACTCATATGTTTACCTGAATGACCAATTTTCTGTTACAGCTGGGAATTGGTCTGGTTTTGGCCTAGAAGCTTATAAATAGGGATGAATTATTTAAGAATTGACATTCTGTCACGTCTGGGACAGAAAGCAGCAGCAATTACTCATGACAGGAGTGTAGGACCTTCCCTTCAGCCTACTCTGAGCTTTCAGAAGACAGTCTGTCAAGGACTTTTTGATTTGAAGATTGTCTCAATGAAGTTATCTGCTATTAATTTATCTGACCTATCTTTCATACCTTAATTGACACAGGATTTTGACCTTCACAAAAAAGGGGGTAAGTTCTCACCCCTTCACCCTCCCAGTGCCTGAGTTGAGGCTGACTAGCCTGTAGCTCTCCAGATCCCTCTTCTTGCCCTTCTGGAAGACAGGACTGACATTTTCTTTCTTCTGTTCCTCAAGAACCTCCCCAGATTACCATGACTTTTCAAAAACCTTTGAGAGTGACCTTATAATGACATTTACCGGCTGAGAAACTCAAGGAAGTCAGAGAGGACCTCACCTGCCTGTGAGGTCTGTGGATTAGAAGCTGATGAAGGTGTTTTGGCAGTAGCACTTTGGAAGGCTGGAAAACTTGTGGAATTCTGGATAGGGTTCAAAAGCATGGCTGATATCAATCCTCTGGAAAGCCCCACAAGGAACCATGATTCAGTTACCGTAAATACTGTCCCTCCTTCCGGCTCACCTCATTTTTTACAACAAATGTCAGAGAAACTCCATGGAGCAAGTGTGAAGGATTTCAGTGTGGAAAGGTACAACTGGAAATCGGGATACTCAAGCATGGTCAGCCAACCATTTCCTTCCTAGCTGGAGTCTTTCCAGAAGTTACTGCTGGTTAGCTCACATAAAATACCCAATCATATGAGCACTGCTAATAGCACTGAACCTGGTTTATTTTGTAATGGTATGGACAAAGCCTGTTTACAGTGCTACATCTAAACATCAGAGTCATGGGAGAACGACATCTCTGGGCAGTGCTGATATTCCACAATGAACCATGTGACCGACCAACTCCTGAGCCCTGATTCTCTTAAGATATAATGTAAGAAAAGTCGTTTCATGTGCTTTTGATCAATATTGTTACATACGGAGGGAGAGGAAATATTGCGCCTCTCCTAACACTGCCACCAAGAAAGAAAAAAAGCCATAAAAAGGAGGTAGAAGTTGCAGGAATCAGAGTCTGGGGCTTTTTCTGTGGAGATGGAAAACTTCTACTACTTCTCAGCATTCCACGGGGTGGTTTTCTCACACATTGTCGCAAATTACAGCTGAGCTGTAGGGATCTTCTCTGAAGGAACCTGTGATCTCTGAGCAAAATTTGCCATCCCCATGCTGATTTGGGGCACAGTGTAAACTATGGGCTTACTGAGCAATCACATGACCTTAATACTTTGACCTTTTTCTTCTCTCCCCCTCTTCAACAGCTGCTGACTGTTTTGTGTTTTCACATTAATTGTAACGCTCCTGATGTGAGGCTCCAGTCTTGCTCACAGATGTGCATGAGGGGGTCGTCTTAGATTCTAAGAAGGAATTTCTGCTGAGAAAACAAACTCATTTTAATGCTTAGTCTCCACTTACGTAGACATGTTCTGGAGCAAGACATAATAACAGATGTTTTTAGAAGTCACTTGAGGCTGGGCTTTTACATTATTTTTAATGGCTTTAAGCTTAATTTTAAAGATAGAATTAAAGGAGTATTAAAGTATGAATTTAGGAAAAAGAAAATCAAATGAAAGGGAATTGCCTTTCAAGATTTCTTAGTTTGCAAACCAGCCTGATCTGGTTCAAGGCTATATATCGAAATGGTTATATTATGGCCTTAATATAATATCTTATATTATATCTTATCAGTGGTTTCTCTCTCCCGCTTTTTGTCTTTCTTCTCCATGTGGGAGGAAGACAAAAACAAGGAGTCTATTCTGGGGCAGTACAGCAATCCAAGACTGGACATCATGCGTCTCTTTATGGGTTGAAGTTTCTCTGTTAGCACCAGATGATGTTATGCATGCTTCTGATTGCTTCCTGGAGAAGCAACCGAGCAGCTGTGTAAGACCCTGCATCCCTGAACAGAATCTCAGACACCAGACCTGGGTTTCACAGTTTCTCAGTTTTGCTGCAGATTAAAGATCTACTGTGTGTTTCAGCACAGTCTATGCAGTTGATAAAAAACATAATTTCCATTAGTGTTATAATTTTAATAGTTATTTTTTGTGTAAATATCATAGAATCACAGAACGGTTTGGGTTGGAAGGGACCTTAAAGAGCATCCAGTCCCAACCCCCCTGCCATGGGCAGGGACACCCTCCACTAGGTCAGGCTGCTCCAAGCCTCATCCATCCTGGCCTTGAACACTTCCAGGGATGGGGCATCCACAGGTTCTCTGGGCAACCTGTCCCAGAGCCTCACCACCCTCTCTGGAAAGAATTTTTTCCTGATGTCCAATATAAATCTCCCTGCTTTCAGTTTAAACCCATTACCCCTTGTCCTGTCACCACCTGTCCTTGTAAAAGTCCCCGAGGCAGTTTCCTTGTTGACCCCTTCAGGCACTGGAAGATGCTGTAAGGTCTCCCTACAGCCTTCTCTTCTCCAGGCTGAACACCCCCAACTCTCCCAGCCTGTCCCCATGGCAGAGGTGCTCCAGCCCTCGGAGCATCTTCGTGGCCTCCTCTGGGCTCGCTCCAACAGGTCCATGTCCTTCTGATGTTGAGGGCTCCACAGCTGGACACAGAACTGCAGGTGGGGTGTCACGAGAGCAGAGTAGAGGAGGAGAATCCCCTCCCTCACCCTGCTGGCCACGCTGCTCTAGATACAGCCCAGGGTACGGTTGGCTTTCTGGGCTGCCAGCATACACGGCCGGCTCATGTCCAGATTTTCATCCCCCAGTACCCCCAAGTCCTTCTCAGGGCTGCTCTTGATCCATTCTCCACCCAGCCTGTCTTTGTGCTTGGGATTGCCCCGACCCAGGTGCAGGACCTTGCCCTTGACCTTGTTGAACTCCATGGGGTTGGCACAGGCCCAGCTCTCCAGCCTGTCCAGGTCCCACTGGATGCCATCCCTTCCCTCCAGCGTGTCAGCCACACCACACAGCTTGGTGTCATCAGCAAACTTGCTGAGGGGGCACTCGATCCCACCGTCCATGTCACTGATGGAGATGTTGAGCAGGGCCAGTCCCAGTACTGACCCCTGAGGACCGTCACTCGTCACAGGTCTCCACTTGCATATTGACCTCAATCATCCAGCTAATTCCATATCCACTGAGTGGTCTGTCCCTCAAATCTATGTTTCTCCAATTTAGAGACAACGATATTGTGCAGGACAATGTCAAATGCTTTGCACAAGTCCAGGCAGTTAATGTCAGTTGCTCTTCCCTTATCCACCAACACCTTAATCCTGTTGTAGGAGGCCACCAAATTTGTCAGGCACAATTTGACCTCAGTGAAGCCATGATGGCTGTCACCAATCACCTGCTCAGTTTCCACGTGCCTTAGCATAGTTTGCAGGAATATCTGCTCCATGATCTTTCTGGGCACACGGATGAGACTGAGTGGCCTGTAGTTCCCTGGGTCTTCCTGTTTTCCCCCTTTTTAAAAATGGGTTCCCAAATACTATATGGGACAAGATTGATTTATTCATGTTAATGTAAGAGTAAACCATGACTCATTTTATTTGTAACGTGGGTAACTGTGGTATTCGTGGCAGCTCTTCTGAATAATTTTGATGAGGTCTTAAGTATGTGTAATACCAAAAACACATTCCCATTCAGTAGGTCTCATATAAGATGTTAAGTCCAACAGGACCAAATACCTGTTAGAAAAATTCCATAAACATTAAGCATATTTATGTTATAGCATTAAGCTTGGTCAATTTGAACCTTACTGTATTGTAGTATAAGAAGCATCTTGTTTGCTTTTATTTACCTTCTCAGTAGTAAATGTATTTTGGTTAACCACAATGGCAGACTTAGTCAAGACATTTGTGTTAACAGATCCTTCTTCTCAACACAGTAATGTTCTTAGTTTCTAGGGCAGCAGACTGGATTCTGAGTAATAAGGTGTTTATACGTCTTGTTGTAAATCTGAAACCATAAACATGTCTACTTTTCTATTAAGCCTGCTGCTGTGTTTGAGGCACAATAAGTTCTCTTTAAATTTTGATGGTAGCAAGCATGTTGATTTTCCAGTTTTGATTGCTGTTGATTCAACAGTTGCCAGCACCTCCTGCCAAGCTTTTGACCTAAGTCACGGTCCCTGGTGATGTCATTAACAGTGCCCAGAATTTAGTAGTTGATGGTACCTGCTGGTAGGCAATAAAAGGTTTCATATATCCCTTTTTTTGTTGCAGACATGTTTGGGAACAGTAGTAAGAAAGTGGTCCTGTTCCACAGCTGACTTCTAATCAGTCATTTTTTGATAATGTATTCAACAAAAAATCAGGCCTGGTGAAGTTTTAATTAGGACATTTATTTGCTTTTTATAATACAGGCTTTCAAACACACCTCAGACACTGCTAACGATGAAATGATTTCTGGAATGTTTCTTGCATTCTTCAGCCCCTGCGGGTACTTCCCGCCTGGTGAGGACAACAGAGCTATTCTCATGAGGACAGCCTATTCACCTTGCCAAAGACAGCAGGCCCAGTGCCCTTGGGGTGTTCTTTTCTTTTTAAACACGTTAAGAGTTGTATCCTAAATTATTTTATCTGAATGCTTCAGATAGCTATGTCTCATTTATTGTGCCTGTTGTGAATACAAGATTATAGCCTTGTCTGCTGTGAGTGTGCATGTCAGTTCTGTGTGCTTCTTCAGGCTGCAGGAATCTGCTCAGCTGAACAGTGTTTAGGGTCAAGGTCTAACCCTGGAATGAAAGTCATAGATGCACTTCATATTCAAAGTTTACTGTAATGTAGTTTAATAAAATAAGAAACAGGAAGGAAAACTAACAATGCTTATCTTCCTTTACTATTTTTGTCCTAAACATCAACAGTTTAGGGTACAGAATCTTGTATTTCATTAAAGGCACCAGCATGTGACACAGCAAATCGAATTTGATTAGTTCAACATGTGTAAATGAAGGCTGGAACCGATCCAAGTTCCTTAATCTCAGTGGACAGCTGCAACTGCAAAACCAAAAATGACTGTGTCCTGGAGAGGCCCCAAATTTGCTTGAGTATTTTTCTACAACTGAATCAAGGAACAACTGAATTTCGGTAATACATTCCATCTAAAACACAGTTAAGTGCTTCTATGGTGTTTGGAAAAAATGTCTACACTCTCAAACTCCTGGATACTTTTCTACTTTCTCTATAATCCGTTTCCATCCCATTTCTCATGCTTCAGGTTTCACAGTTTCCCTAGTCAGTGTGAATATCATTATCTGGAAATTTTAAGGTCTCACTTTCACACAGAACTTCTTCCTAAAACCACTTGCTGAAACCTGTAGAAAGTAGACCAGGAGAAATTATGTTTTGAAAAAAGCGGGGCAAAGCATTGAGAGAAGAATGCTGACTGAGTGTCTTATCCTCTTAAATTTTAAACTATCATCTTTCAGTAATATGAATACCCCAAAGGCTTAATACATGTATGTTGTGTATGTGTATCCTAAGGTGTAAGCAGGCAGGCATACTCTGTGTGTATTACACCTTCTTTGAAATGTTCCTGAACATCAGCGTAAACTTGAGGTCTTTGTGGAGATCAGATACACAGGGTTACTTCATCTTGTTAGGTTTCACCAAGGAAAACTTCCCCGCAAAGGACAGGAAAAGAGCATATTCTTGGTGAATTTTGTCTGCTTCTGGCCTTTTTGCAGGAATTGCAGGAACTGCAGCTATTTGGAAGAGCCTGGAAAGGCCTCCTGTTTGCATGACACACCTGAGTTTCAGGCCTTTGACCTGAAGTTTAAAGCAGGACCTGCAGTAAGGCTCTGTGCTGCCACACTGATCTCACACTCATCTTCAGTGTCAGGAGACTGGGTGCCTTTGCTAAACCTAAATCCCTTGAGACCAAGCAGAGCTCTTCTGCCAGCAACTGCTTTAAAGTTGTTCAAAAAGAGGGCATTTGAGTGTTGATGCTTCTGTGTCAGTCATGGCTCAGCTGTTCCTGCAGGACCAATTAGGTGAGGAAACTTATCCGGGTGGACTTTCCTGCCTATTTATAAGTGAAGGACAGAGGAGGAGCGCTCATCTGCCACAGTGCCAGCAAATTGGATTGCAAGTTCTCTGCTTTCAGATCTGGAGAGGCAGTATTTCAAAGACAGAATGCAAAGACTGCAGATGGTAAAGTACGAGCATAAAGAATCATTAAATAATATATAAATAAAAACAGGATACAGAAGGTTTTGCAGCTAAAGCTATTGCCTTTTCTCTCTCTTTATAGATCTTTGCACTCTCCCTCACCATCAGATCACTCTAACTCTTCCATCAATCCCAAGTCCTAGAAGTGCCAAAGTGCAGAGTACTCTCTCTTCAAGAGTGCGTGCTATCATGAGCCTCGGCACTATTGTAGTGACAGCGTGTGACAAGCGGGATGGCTTGGACCAGAAGATACAGAACCCTGGTAAAACAGTGCGTTGGAAAGAAAAGGAAGGAAATGCATGAAGACAGGCTGGATGACAAAAATAACTGTAATATCCTAAGGAAATAAGTGTAACAAGAGTAAAGAAACAAGCTAAAGCATGAAGCTGATCGAGGACAATAGGATAAGAGCAGATAGCACAGGAAAAACAAAAGACATAAATTATTTCACAAAATTCTGACTGAATAGAAAGCACCCTTAAATTAACTTGTCAAACATGATAAAGAGCTGAACGGGTATTCGGGCTGGTATTTCACCTGAGGCAGCAAAATGCCAGGAGCAATTCTGACTCATGTGCTTCTGAGTCAATTCTTCATCAGATAGCTGCTAGAACAAGAATGGTTTCACATGAAAATATATTTTTGTGCTGATCTAAACAAATTGAAAACATTTTCATTTGTTTTTCATAAGCAACACAGATGTTGTTTGGCAACTTCCATACAAAGCACCATAGATAAAAACCGTAACAGCACAGCGGAAATGGATGAAGTCTATTTTCTTAGCAGAACCAAAGATCTCCAAAGTTTTATACACTCTTTGCCAGGGAATGAGGGGAGATTAAATGAGTTTGGGGTCTCTGTGTTTGTGTAGTTTCATCCATCTCACATGGAGACAAAGGATAAAGCTCTGGAGATTTCTTTCTCATACTGGAAAATCCAGTAGGCAGGAAAGTACATTCTTTCAAATCCACTGAATAGTTTAAGTTTACTCAGTTGTACTCCATACATACTTTCTGCAGACGTAAACCAGTAATGGAAAGGCTAATATCAAAGTTTGCAATGAAGGTATAGCCTGCATGCTAATTGCAGTGCAGAAACTTCCAAATTTTGATACCTACATGCTGGAGTCCTTACACCAAACACTTTGTTTTCAGAAGGAGTTGAAGAGTTTGCATACACAAATCATGCCATTCGTTCACCCAGAGAATAAATTGGACATTATTAGCCATAAATTAATTTTGGAGTGAAATCGCCTCTACTGACTTTCTTTCTGTTCCCTGGCTAACACACACGTACTCTGATAAACCTACAGACAGGTAACATGGCAGTTAAACTAAAGACTGTATGCACATATTACAGGGTTGAAGGCCAGCCCTTTCTCAAGCACTATCACTGGAGACTATCCCATTTCATTAGCCTTAACTGCATCCTCTTAATATCTCACTAAATAATTCATACGATTTTTCAGACTTTTTGGCATTTGAACCTTTGAATACCGTCCTAACAGACAATTAATGTCTCCCTTCAGATGTCTCATAGCCAAGCTATGTATATATTTAGCCGTTTTATCTTCCCTCATAAATTCAGCCATTTAATAATTGTTTTGCTGTTCTCTGAATCCATTCCAGTTTGGCACAATCATTCTTATAGTAACTTGCTCAAAACCAAATGTATTTTTTAGGTATGGTCTCACCAGGACCATATGGACAGGGTTATATAGCCTCTCTTCCCCATGACCTAATGCCCTGTGGCTTATAATTAAATTTTTTTCTTTCTAACATGTTGCACTGAAAACTCATGACAAATGACTTATCTGTGTCTCTTTCAAAATCTTTTTCTGTATCTCTCCCTCCTTCTCTTTCTTTCTGCACATTTCTGCTTTTGTCCTCATTTGGCAGTAACTCACGCCCCAGAATTGTTTACATTGCATGTTTCTAGTTATAATAGAAGAATGAAGGCTTAAGATGCTAGCAAAAGATTTGAGAAGTCTGCGCTTACTTTCCTGCTCTGTGGAAAAGGAGACAACACAACTTCCTATCACTCAATGGTGCTGGGAGGGTAAGTGCATTTCAGCACTGTAAAACCCTGATACTAGGGTTGTTTAAATGGCATAAAGGCGGTTTTTTTTTGGTGTGTTTTCAATTTCAGTAAATATCTTAATAGTAATTTCTGTCCTTTGCAGTGTTTACCCTTCCCAATTTATATGGGATTTCATGGAATCTACTCCTAAGTACCTGCCAAATATCTGCATAAGCTTAGCTTGACTCCAGGTTGATACATAAAATAAAATGCATGGTGACAAAAGCAAAGAAATTCCTGAATGCCTATGTAGTCTCTGAATGTCTGAGCAACCGTTTCTCCAAATAAACGTTTCTGAGAAACAGACTCAGTAGCGCCTGGTGCTGGTCTTGTGCAAGGCAGCAAAATTACATGGGTTTACAGCTCGCTGGTCGGTAGAGCTGTAGCTGTCAGCCTTTGAAATGCTGCAGTGGGTGGGCTGGTTGCTGCCGGCAGCAGTTGCCGAAGCAATGATGCTGGCTTCTGAGTATATCAAACTGGAAAACACCCCTGATATTTATTTAGCAGGTAAACTCATGTGTACGTCTATGAGCTGCTATGTACAGTATCTGTGTGTCTGTGTACAGGGCTGTGAGGCTGAGAACTGACTATCTGTAGTAAAAGTAATTTTAAGAAATAAAGTTTTCTGGTATTTTGAGGGAGACCCTTTTTTTGGTCAGACATTCAAACCTGTCTGCAGGTAGGAACTCCAGTTACGCAGGTGTTTACCTTCCTTCTTTAAACAAAAACTCAGAATACCATATGCATACTTCCAAGAGTGACCTTCCAAGAACAAAAAAACACCAAACATAGCAAAACATAATAAAACCATGAAAAGAGATAATATTGATCTCTAGTAAGTCTTTCCTTTTTCAACACTGAATGTTAATCTTGCTCTAGGTGAGTTTTGCTGCTACCTGAAATGAAACCTGCAGGCTCACGTGGATGTTCTCAGGCAAAAGGCAGAGGTATTCTGCACCGAGGAAGGACGGTGCTTCCTTATTCTCATTATAGGCACCAGCTTGTTCACTGCTGAAAACTGCATCCATGTGCTTCAATAAGCAATTCTTACTCCATCAAAGCACAGGTTTCATCAGCAGCAAATGTCAAAAATGTCAGATACCTGCTGCAATGGTTAGTTGCAGGATTGTGAGGTAATTTTCCTGCTGTCAGGATGGACAGTTCAGCCACAAACAAGCTGCTGTGTGAGCCGCGGGTGGCATATTCGAATGTAAAGTATCACCGTCTTTGTTTATGTCACCCAAAATCGACATCAATTACTGTTTCTACAGCTGAGCTTAAATGTTTTCTTCATCTGGGTTTATGCTAGTAAAACAATGTGTACGAGTGCAATGATTCAAGTGCATCTTAATTTTCTGCCTCTCCAGCTAGCAGGCTCTGGCGAGCTGTCAGCGAGTAAATGTGAGTAAAAGGTTACCTTGAGCCTAGGAGTAAAATATATGGGCACATCGACAACTAAGTGTACTTTAGACCCCTAATCTAGTGAACCTTTTATTTAATCTTTCAACCCTGAAAATGGATCTTGCTACGTGACTTTCACGGTGGTTATTCAAAAATGCTAGGCTTAGCACGTGCCCCACTTTCAACAGCCATAAAACAGACTTCACTAAACTCCTCAGGATGTTGTGATGTTTAACTTCTGCTGGTGTATGCGTTATAGGAATGACCTGAGGTCTCAGATAATGAGATGAATAAGAGTCTACCACTGTGTTGATTTTCAAGGGAAAAATCTCTACTGTATTCTAAGCAAAATTTTCTTTTATTATCTTTGGGCTTGCATGGAGAATGTCTCTGTAAGCTCATCTTTCAAACCAGGGTTCACTGGCTCAATGGAACAAGGTATTCATTTGCTCAGAAATGAAGCTGGCAACTGTCAAATGAAGAGACTCTTACCTGTCTGAACCAATCCCTGAGTTTGACACATGGCACTGGTCTGTTGCTTCATTTGGAAATATCATAAATGCTATGTTTTGTAACTGACAGCCTAATTACTGCCTAGTGATTAGAGTTTGGCATAACAGACCGTCTCCTGGATTGCTCTAGCTGTTAATGCTTTACATGCACATTTCATAATTTAAGATCACAAAATGGCAAGCTAAATTAATTCACAGGCGTGAAGGGACCTGAAAAGTTTAACCTTGACCACGTTTTTCCAGCTGGTTATCCATTCCCAGTATCTCTCTCTTGTTACAGCACATGCATGTACTTTCAAAAAGAAACGTTCTATCACCAACGCCACTAAAATATAAATGTCTGTGCACACAGTGCATGACAGGTTTTATGTAGGCAGAAGCCTCCTCCTCTTCCTCCCCACTGGCCTTAAAAATGCTTTTTTGTTTCAAATTGTATAACTCTTTCAGCAGTTAGAGATGTGCCAGGAGTCCCGCTTTGGCTGGGATGGGTTTTCCTTGTATCGGTTACAGAGGACCCTGCCAATGTCTCAGCTCTGCTGGCTGTGGAGGGCTGCTCTCCAGGCACAGCAGCACCTCTCTTGGCTGCTCATTGCCCGTCGCTTCAGCCTTACATGTGGCCTCAGACGTACAGGCCTGCTGCGTCTAGCTGCTCCCACATCGCAGCACTGCTCATACACGCAGGAGCAGATGTAGACACTTGTTGTGGAGCAGAGCAGCCAGGGGGGGACAGTGTAGTGACTGCCTCAAAACAAGAAGATCCAGAGTCTCAGTCAATGCATGTTGGCAAAGGCAGTGGCCAGGAAGGGTTCAGAGATGAAAGGAAAGCCAAGGGGAACCCAGTAAAGAGAAGAGGAATATATATCCCCTGGGATCATCAAGGTTAGAGAATGGGTCCTATGATGTTGTGTTTGGGATGACTGGTTTTGACAGCAAGAACAATGATTTGCTCTCAGCCCTTTAGGATGGTGGAGTTCTGGGCAAAACCTATGTTAAAAATAACGTTGCAGCCAGTGGGATCCACCCTAACACTTGCCCACAAAATATATTTTCTCTAGGTTTTCCCAGAAAACTCAGTAAGCCAGATTTTGTTCAGGACATCAGCTCAAAAGCAGATCACCGGACAGGAGGGATAACATGACTGCTGTGAGCTGCTCGTGGAGACAGACCTCAAGTGATCACATCTACAGAGAGCAATGTTCTGCAGTGCAAGAGTGAAAGCAAGCAATGGGCCAGAAAGGTTCCCTTCTACCTCCAGTAGGTCCTGGTGAACACTGTCTCCAGAGCCTGGAACAGTACTCAAATGATCATCTCCTGGATAAGTCCCTTATGAACCATTACAATACCAACAGACCAAAGCAGAAAACATTGCCCCAAGAGATATTATTACCTTACCTCATTCATTAATATCACAATATTAATTAGGCTGGATGCAGCTATTTCATGGATGTGAAGAGGTCTTTGCAGCTGTGCAATGACTACCCATGTCAACCATGAAGACTTGACAGTATCTACTCATTTAGACATCACAGTTCCAGGGCAGCCTGCTCAGGACGTCTGACCCCAGCAGGTGGATGGCAGCAGGACCGGATTTGGGTCATTAGTTTCATAGAAGGCAGTTGTGTGTGCAAAACTATCTCTTTTTGATAGAATCACAGAATGGTTTGGGTTCGAAGGGACCTTAAAGATCATCTAGTTCCAACCCCCTGCCATGGGCAGGGACACCCTCCACTAGACCAGGTTGCTCAAAGCCTCATCCAGCCTGGCCCTGAACACTTCCAGGGATAGGGCATCCACAGCTTCTCTGGGCAACCTGTGCCAGTGCTCCACCACTCTCTCCGTGAAGAATTTTTTCTTGATATCTAATCTAAATTTACTTACTTGAGTTTAGACCCATTACCCCTTGTCCTGTCACTACCGGGCCTTGTAAGAAGTCCCTCCTCAGCTTTCTTGTAGCCCCTTCAGGCACTGGAAGGTGCTGTAAGGTCTCCCTGGAGCCTTCTCTTCTCCAGGCTGAACACCCCCAACTCTCTCAGCCTGTGGAGGGTGTCTCTGACCATGGCAGGTGGGTTGGAACTAGATGATCTTTAAGGTCCCTTCCAACCCAAACCATTCTGTGATTCTATGATTCTGTTCCCATGGCAGAGGTGCTCCAGCCCTTGGAGCATCTTCATGGCCTCCTCTGGACTCACTCCAACAGGTCCATGTCCTTCTGATGCTGGAGTCCCAGAGCTGGACACAGAACTGCAGGTGGGGACAGTGTTATGTCACTGACAAAGATGTCACACAGTACCAGTTGCAATACCAATCACTGAGGAACGCTGCTCGTCACTGATCTCCACTCACATATTGAGCCACTGACCACCACTCTGTGTGACCAGCCAGCCAGTTCTTTATCCATTGAGCGGTCCATCTGTCAAATCCACGCCTCCCCAGTTTAGAGACAAGGATGTCGTGTGGGACAGTACCAAAGGCTTTGCACAAGTCCAGGTAGATGACGTCAGTTGCCCATCCTCTACCCACCAAGGTCATGACCCCATTGTAGAAGGTCACTGTATTCATCAGGCATGATCTGCCCTTGGTGAAGCCATGTTGGCGGTCACCAACCACAGAAGTGAAACTATGCACTGTCCCTTTTTGCAGGTTAAATTTCCTTCCTGTTTGCAACACAAGATTCAGGTGAGCAACCAGAAAACCGAAAAGAAAAATCTATGGAGAATGTTTCACAAAGATATTACAAAAATTGTTTATTGAAACCCTTGGCAATCATTTGAAAGATAATGGGCACATTGAAAGGAAATTAGAATCTGCTTGTGATGGGTCACACAGACTGGTATGTTTGTGATTTCTGTACACAAGCAGCAGTGTACCCAATGTTAACTCATGTGGAACACAGCCATAGCTCTCCACTAGAGCTTCTTCCCCCAGTCTCCACATCAAGGAATATTCCACCCATCCATATCAGTGTTGATTTTATGGCTACAAGCTTTATATAAACACAATTATTTTGCCCTTTATCAATGTCTCAACCAAAAATCACTCCAGACCGTTCTCTTCACATATCACAGCTTCACTCACCCAATATACATTTTGGGGTGGGTGCCGGATATTAACATCCACCTTCAGAGAGAGGAGCAGAAAATTTGGCAAGTTTGACGGTTATTTTTTTGGCCTCCAATATTTAGACCTGCAAGGAGTAATAATACAACCCTCCCTCACGTTGTTTGAAATCTCACTTGAACGTATTCCTGGGACATAGGCTATGAAAAGATGGATCAGTGATTTTCAAATAAACCAACTGATGCAAACGTTAACTAAGAGTCTTGTGCCTTCTTGAAGCAGTCTTATGGGAGACTACTTCATCTGCTTGAGAGCTGCTGGAAAATAGCCAGTACCTCTTCCTTAAAATCTGGATATTCACTCCCTCCTCTGCATACCATGAAGATGTGAAGATCATGCACAGCCTGGATCCAGTAGGTAGATCCAGTCATTAAAAGCAGCCCTCTTGTTCATCCTTCAGGCTTAAGTGTTGGAAAAGGGAGCAGCTCTGAACTTCATGCCGTTGGTGTAGCTGGTGTTGGCCACAGAGTGCTGCACAAAGCCGTCCAAGTGGCTTGTGAAAAATGTATTGGTCTCTGTTTCCTAGAGACAAAACCATACTTCACTGTAAAACACTAATAGCACTAATTGCCAGCTTTATTGGCAACATTTCAAAACATCAAGAATTAAAGAAACATTCTGTGATGGGTTCTGAGCTTGGTTACACTGCTGTAAATTGCATTGAAGCATAACTCTGTGCTTACAACAGATCTGAAAATGTGTGCATTTGCTTGAAACAGCTATCATGTGTGCTGGTTTTTTATCATTATGGCCTTTAATCACAAGAATGCCTGGGCCACACTGATTGAGGAAACTTGCACTTTCTCTGTAGTTGTGTATGTAGGTAAATATTGTGGTTTAAGTGCTAAAATGCACATAGTTGAAAAATAATTATCCACAGTGTTAGCCAAGAAAAACTTGGCAAGCACTCTAATGCCATAGAGCTGGAAAGCTATAAAGCACCTTTATTTTCTTAAATAAGTAGGATTAGATAAAATATGTCAAAGATACCTTTTCAATTCGTTAGGTAAAACCATCTCTTTTTTTAAAAAAATACATTTTCTCCCAAGAAACTCCTGATTCATTTGGAGAACTGAATCAAACTATTAGTTTATATTTCTTTATTTCTTCTGTAACTTTTCTCTCAAGGAAATATATTTTAAGAAATAATGCATAAGACAGCACACTGATAGGAAATACTACAAAACATTTAAGGAGAATTAATTTCTAATATGTGCTAAATCAATAACTGGAGCTTAAATTACAAAATAAAATATAAAATTCAGCTAGTGGGTAGTTCACTGCAGTTCTCTCTCCTTCATTTTTATAACTATAATTCAAATACTTTATTATAAATATTAAATGAATTTTTTTTTAATGCAGCAGTAATTTCTTAAGATGCAAAATGTAAAACTGTAGGCTTTTCACAAGAAAAATGTTCAGTATTTACTTTTCTGTCTTGATAGCATTGATAGAAGTGATTCAGAGATTTTCCAATGTCACATGCAAAACATCATTCTATATGGATTTTCCTGTACCTTAATGAAGCTTGTTCTTCATTGTCCTGTAAGATAAATAGTGTTAATTCCTAGGTGACCTTAGCTAAAATAAATGTTTTGTACTTTGTGAAAGAAAGGGGTCACTTTATCACTATCAAATACAAAGTGTCCCACAAATGTTATCTGTGCACAGTGAATGTTTGCCTTAAGATGAACTTAATATCAGCAACCTTACAAATGAGCAAATAAAAACCAGGCAGTGATAAAAATGTGCTGAAAGAGTTCCTTTTGTCAAACACAGTTAAAGTGCTCAGTGCACTGTTGGACTCTGGGGCTAGGCTGCATTGCTCCATTTGCAGTCCGTTTTGGTTTAACTTATGAAGAGTTTCTTGATTGGAATGAGACGGGTGGACGTGCAAATGGTTCTGAAGGTAAGCAGAATTAAAAAAAAAAAGAGAAGCATCCACTTAACATGATTTTCATCCTGGAAAGGATGAGAGATTTGAAATATTTTAAATATGGTCAGCTGGCTTATCGGTGCATGAGAGAAAATTCTCTAACTGCAATGCCGCATTAAACAAGGACCCAGTGGAGGCCTGGGAAGACTCAAGAGTTCTGATGACAGACACTGGAGATCTGTTATCTTTAAATGAAGTGTTTTAGGGCCATTCCAACCTGATTTTATGTGTCCAGGTCTTTCGGTTAGGCCCAGAGGAGATCCAGCTGGTGTTTTGGCAGCACAAACCTGCTCATATTGCCTCGTCCATGTGCTCCAATGCTGGCTTAGATAGTGCACCTGTAGGGTTGAGAGGGACTTTCTCTCACTCCACCCCACTCATTTGCTTTCAGGCTTGACCTATCTTGTTCTGCTGTGATTGCCAAAAAAGACTGAAGTCATGGTAGTGGATTTTTTATCTTTATGCAACAGAGAATAAAATTGAAGCTACTAATTCATTCTATATGCAGCCTGGAACAACCACTAAATCTTGACATGTCTTTCCCCTTTCCAGTTCTACTCGGTGACCTAAAGCCAAACAGTTCTGTTTCTCAATACTTATTCCATCATCCCTCAAAAATTGTTTTTCTCCAGCTGCATTACTGGAAAATGATAAAAGAACACAGTGGAAAAACAAGTAAATATAGTTTGGTGGGTTTTTTTTTTTATTTTCTTTCCAGTTAAACTGAGGCAGTGCTTTGAAAGAGTTAAACCAAAATGTAACATAAGAATTTGTTTAGCTGGCTTCTCAGTTCTATAGGTTTGCTCTGGAAATTTAATGGATTTCTGCTGGTGAGCTGTTGCAGAGGCTGAATGGATCATAAATGCAGTTCTGGAGCCTGGGCTCCTTTCCCTGGTGTCCTGTGCAGATTATAGAGCCATACTTTCCCCCCACTCCCTACCCTACACTCCCTTTTATATTAATACTGATGAAACATCATTGCCATGGACATCCTTCTAATAAAAGACCAAATAGGGAAGAAACAACTTAAACCCTTAATGACAGTTTCCAGTTTTGTGCGGAATTTAGGATAGTTCACAATGGAAAACTTCAAAATGAAGCTTTAAATTTCATTAAAATAAAACTAAAAAAAGAAACCCCACAACCCAAAGACTTTCTCACACTAAGTGCTGTTCTGTGGTCCTGATTTTGATTGTATAAACCAAACAAAATAGAACTACCAAAAATTTTCCCTGTAACTTACACTCTGGCAGGGAGGAGAATCAGCTCCCGTCCATCAGACCCTGAAAAGAAGCAGAATCAGTGCAGGAGAAGTTGAGGAAAAGTCCTGCTGAGATGCAGGCTGCTCATGGGCATCACTATGCAGGGATGGTGGTCATAACTGCTATCTCTCTCCAGACCGTCATGTCCCCTATGGATTGACAGAGCTGATGTGGTCCTGTCTCAGGACATCAATATGTCACAGATAAGTCACAGAACAGTTTGGGTTGGAAGGGACCTTAAAGACCATCTCATACCAACCCTGTTAGCCCATGTCGGCCCCTTCAGGCACTGGAAGGTGCTGTAAGGTCTCCCCAGAGCCTTCTCTTCTCCAGGCTGAACACCCCCAACTCTCCCAGCCTGGCCCCACAGCAGAGGTGCTCCAGCCCTCGGAGCATCTCCATGGCCTTCTCTGGACTCGCTCCAACAGGTCCATGTCTTTCTGATGTTGGGGGCCCCAGAGCTGGACACAGAAGTGTAGGTGGGGTGTCACGAGAGCAGAGTAGAGGGGAGAATCCCCTCCCTCGACCTGCTGGCCATGCTGCTCTAGATACAGCCCAGGGTACGGTTGGTTTTGTGGGCTGCCAGCATGCGCTGCTGGCTCATGTCCAGCTTTTCATCCCCCAGTACCCCCAAGTCCTTCTCCTCAGGGCTGCTCTCCATCCATTCTCCACCCAGCCTGTCCTTGTGCTTGGGATTGCCCCGACCCAGGTGCAGGACCTTGCCCTTGGCCTTGTTGAACTCCCTGAGGTTGGCACAGGCCCAGCTCTCCAGCCTGTCCAGGTCCCTCTGGATGGCATCCCTTCCCTCCAGTGTGTCGACCGCACCACACAGCTTGGTGTCATCAGCAAACTTGCTGAGGGGGCACTCAATCCCACCGTCCATGTCACTGAAGAAGATATGAAACAGTACTGGTCCCAGTACTGACCCCTGATGAACGTCACTCGTCACTGTTTCCACAGTGTCCTTTAGGGCTTCCCTCAATTATTTGGTTTCATATTCACTGGGCATCTTAAACTTCCAAGATCCTTTTTAAAATCATAAATATCATCAGAATATTAATAGATACAGATGATTTTTTAAATAGTTAACTTCTATGGATCCAATTTTATGATGGAGAAATGCCACCCTCCTGCTCCAGTGCCTATCAGATGACATCATCTATAATTTGATGCAGTCAGGAAGAACAGGGTCATTCAGAGGGTTGCTTTCCTGGGGCAGCATCTCCAGCTTTGAAAATAAACCTCTTTTTTTCGTGACATTCCATTTTGATAGTAACTCTCATGCACTTTGGCATTTGTCTAGCAACAGGAGATAATGGCAGCAGGTTGAGATGGTCTCAGAGGGCCCTTCTATTACTCTTCTGGAGTTCCTGTTGGGATTGCTTGCTGCCTCTTGATCTTCTCAGTGACCTGTCATTCTGTGAAATATCATGCAGTACAACAGATGCAAACAATCTGCATTCACTGAAGACCTCAGTTGAGAAAATATATTCTTTTTGCATTTTGTTCTACCTCTAAATCTTTTATATGGATGGAACCTTTAAAAAAAAAAGTAAAACTAATATGACACCTATTTATTTTATATCTCAAATTATACATCTTACTGCTATAATATGAAAGTAAGCAAAATTAAAAAAACACACAAAGTCTGTAGTTACTGCATACACTAAAATTTTTGCGCCATCAAATGTTGCCTAGAGACTTTGAAGAAAACTTTGCTATCTGTATCTATCATGCTGTTTGTCAGAATGGCAGCCTTATCATATTATTGCTTTTTAAGGGATAGGTTGCTGGTCTATCACTCAACTCCTATCCTGTAGGCAGCTTTATGTCTGGATTTAGCTCTTTAATCTCTCCAGCTATGTGGATTTCCAGGAATTTAAACTCTCACCAGTCTAAGTCTTAATGGGTTTCAGAACTTTTCTGCCATTCCAACACATTAAGGAAGAGTCTCCAGGGAAAACGACATGTTTATGTTGCAGTGTACTACCTCTTGAAGATTGCAGCACATTCTCTATACTGCTTTACTATGATTATACGGTCATAACCAGACTGTCACCTGGCCTCACTTTGTTCTTCATTTCCTCTGTTTGGAAATTCACTCCATATGAGAATAAGAGAGAAAAGGTCTGAATTCACTTCGATGTCTGGCTATTCCTGGGTCAGGCTAAAAAGGCAGATGTGTTTTGTTCTTTTCCTTTTGCTTCTGTGTGATTCCAACAAGAATCCTCAACATAGATACTGCAAGGAAATTACAAGCTCCCTCCTGATTTTGCTGATGTGCTCTAGAAATGGAACAATACAAGAATATACATTCTTTTGTAGGTGTCCATAATGCTCTACTGACAATGTGATCTTTATTAACAACTTGATCCCTGGTTTAACATAACAAGAGGTTATGTTAGTGCAATGTGAGGTAGACGTGTTCACAACTTTGGTAGGTGGGTTGGCATTGGTTTTTTGGAACCTGTAGGGGTGTAATGAGGTGCAAATCTCCAAAGGCTTTATATTTAGGTTGGGTTTCCATATGGATTTAAAATGTATTCAAACATCTTGAATAAATTGAGGGGAGAGCAACCTTCCTCAAGGCATTTGGCAATTTAGATGCAATCAGAAACCAAAAAGTTGAAAAGACTTACTGAAATGGTTTTAAAATTCAAAAAAACAGTGCAATTTGGAGGTAGTTGTAGGAATGGGGAAAGGTTCAAGGGTTATAGGAAATACAGAAACCTGCCTGCATGTGACAATTCTGCTCAAACCTCTGTACCACCAAATCACTTCACTTTCGCCAGATTTAACTTCCCTCATGCTGAACGCTCAGAAGAGTTAAAGCATGAAACTTTATTCATCTTATCCTTCTTTAAAGTCAACATTTAGTTTTGGTATAAAGAAGAATCAAAAGTTTTTTATCTGCCAAGAATTGAGTCCAGAGTTCTGGATTTCTTCTGCAACAGCAGATAATTTTGCTCACACCTAAAGCATATGCTCAATGTATTAGTTTTTCATACAGTAGAAATCCAGAGACATGCCATTAGGTCCTGGCAATAAAAACAGGGGTGCTGATCTGCAGACACTTGATTTTCAAATAAGTTCATCAGAAATTTATCTATATCCAAGTATCCTGAACTTCCATCTGGTTCCTATTTTTCTTACTGTCAAGCCCCAAACCTTCGTACTAAACACCCTAACTTTTGGGAAGTGTGGTGGTGGATTTAAACTTTGTGCCTCAAGCCCGTTCCTGCAATTAAATTGAAAGTGCAAGTCTATCCATATTGGACTGAATCTGATCTCACACTGAGGAAGGTCAGAGGTAGCTGTACTGAAGTCAGTGGAACTGACCCTAACCTCATAACTTCTGTGTCCGTTGAATTTCTCTCACTACAACGGAGTTGCTTTTGATTTACAATGATTGAATGTGATCAGAGTTAGACTTCATGTTAAAGCCATTATTTTTCTTTTGAGTTTAGTAAAAATCCCAATACAGCAACTCAGAAATAGGATAAAATTTTTCTACTAAAAGCACTGGTTAAGTTTCTTTAAAATAAACACATTAAAAATTTTGAATTGTCTCTATATAGAAATGCATGCTGTTAGCTGAGAGAGAGGAGAAATATTCTGCAGCATTAAATCGTATTTTACAGTTCAATTATCTGGAAGATTTCCACATGTCATATTTACATTCACTTCCTTTTTAATGCAATACAGATTTTTTACATGCATCAGCCTTGAAAGAAAATAACATATGGAGAAGCCTATGTAGTTATTTTGTTTAAAGAAATGGTATGCTTTTGTTTGACAAAAGAATTTTAATGGGGAGAGTGCAAGACCCTGAAACAAGACAGTGTTTCTTTAAGTCAACTTTTTTCCATTTTCATTGCCCAGCTCAAGCTGTGAAAGAGTCCCAGAAAACGTGAAGGTTCCAAGTCAGTGATTTATCAAATTCAGCAATCACAATGAATGAATATGAAGTTGTACTTGAATACTTGATACTCAGGCTCAGATATCCTGAAGTGTACTTTTATGGTCCCTGTGTTGATCTTAAAAATCTAAGTCACTTAAATTCCACTCTGAAATGCTTCCTGATAATCCACTGCTGCTGTTGTAACCTAGGGTGAAGTATAAGCGCTGGATGCAGAGGCATCTTGAACTGATGGAGCTATTGTGGAGCCACATGATTACAAATGAAAAAAAAATGCAAAGAATGAAATACATTATGTTTGTTAAAAGGAATGCTACCAACAGATTAGCTTTGTAAGTCAACCATCACATTCAAATCCGGTGGAAGTAAATGCAGTTCCTATGGAAATGTCTGAGTGTCATTCAATATGGTTCACAGAAAGAAAGCTGAGCAGACAAGACAATCCCAGTTTTCCTTTACTACTGTCCCAAGGAACGCTTGCATTTTTTGGTTTGATTCCCTGGGCTTTAATGAAGGAGGTTCAGAGGCACACCCATATCCTTTCAAGATGATTCATTATCAAGCGACTTGACAGCGTAACAGTCAAATTTTGGTGTATCCATGTGTGTGTGTCCATTCAGCGCCATGCCTCTCTCAATTTTAATTATCATGCCTCATCAAAAAACCCTGAAACCCTGAAACATTAATTTGCTGCCAGTATTTCAGCAAGAAGACTGCTTTTCACAAATGAGAATGTTACAAAAGACCCCTGCCAGTGCCCAGTCTCTACACAGGAACACCACCTCTCTGCAAGCAAAATATGCTGAAGTGCTTAAAGGTGGGAATGACTAATAATGCCAGAAGACTGTGATCCCACTTGACTTTGGGAATGGTACCTCCAGGTAGACCTATTGTCTCTTCACTTACATTTGCCATCCTGGGCAAAGGGCAGACTAGTGAAAACAAAAACAAGTTTCAAACACACTAGTACACTTTATGTAACAAAGCAAACACACTTGAATTTCACTTATTCTTCCTTAAATAACAACGGGAATGTTTTTGCATTATTGGCTGTTTGGTTAGTATCTAAAATAACTGTCCAATGCTGGGTAATTGCTGGGTCTCCAGTACTATTAATGCATGTACCTTGTGGCTCAGAAACAAGCCTCGTGGCTCCTGTCCCCATAAACCCTGGGACTTTGACAGGATACAGACACCTATACTGATCTGGGGGAGGACAGCTGGAGTTTGGAAGCAGCCAAACAGTGTTTCTCTGATACCAGACATGCTGCACACCTTGCAAGTTTCGGTAAGAGCCCAGCTGATCAATGTGCCTGAATCTGCGCCCTGTTAAGCTGCACTGAGTGGGTCTATTTTCTCAGTGCAGGTTCCTCATGAGTGGTAATTCCCTAAACCTTCTGTTGCATGGTGTAAATACAGCCTATGTAAAGTACCAGTCTTTTTCCACATCTGGGGCATGCAGGTGAAGCTGTTGCTCTTCCAGTTTGAGAGGGTTTCCCAAATCATTCATTTTGAAGTTTTGTTTCAAGCAAAAATATTCTTCAAAGTCTTCGTCTTGATTGTGGTTTTGCATCAAAATGTGGTTTTGAGCTAAGTCAGTAAGGCAGTGGCTGTAAACCTGTCCAAGCTGACTGGAAATTTTTGGAAGAACAGTTCATGACCTGAATAAACCCTGCTTCAGTTTAAAGTTTGCAACAAAGTCCAAGGTAATGCGCTACCGAATGTTTCATGTGACGCTAAAGATTCCATATCCAACTCTGCCAGGCAGCTCATCATTATTTATTGTTTGTATGGCTGTACTAGCTAAAGGGGTCACACTGAAGCACAGGCACAAACTTTAGACTTTATCTAGACACTGCCGTCCACTACCTATACCAATATCACTGTAGATTATGAGCATTCACTTGGCACTGCCTGCTACTGTTGATATGATGTGGTCTTTACTCCCTTCCCTCTATTCTGCAGACAAGCAGCTAATCAGTCTGACCATTTGCTGAACGCGTTGACAACTGCAAGAACCAGATGTTAAGTTCTAGAATTTATTTTTCCAGTAGGGTCATTTAGGTCTCTGATTTGTTTCCTAGCTAGCTCTTCTTAAGTCTTTTATCTGCCTTCTTGGCTGATTTCCATCAAAACAATAAAGCATTTATAGGTCTTAGTTTCCCCATAATCATCATCTCCAACTGCAATTCCAAGAAGTCCCCTGTGTAATGATGCGAGGGTTTTGTTTTCCTTGCAAAGGCTGTGAATGAGGTACAGATTTTGTTATGTCAGATACAATATTCGTATCTTGTTTATAACTGCTCAAAAGAACATACTGTGAAGTTTCATTCACAGAATCGACATTTCAAATTTATCAGAACAGGATTTACACTCTGATGTTTGTACAATTACAAAAGTTATCTCTGATGGGTGGAGAAACAAGTTTGTTTTGGGTGGAGTGAATCCATCCAAGTCTCCATGGGGAGCAAAGAAAGGACATTAAAACCTGGGATAGCCTTTGCAATCATACTGATAACAGTCAGTCACCCTGAAAACACTGTGGAAAAAAGGAATTAAACCCCACACATATTCCTAGTAAGAGTTCTTGTTCTTTATTTAATTTCAACCAGAGATTAATTTTAAATCAAGCAAGCTTGCAAGAAACATATATAAGCCTTTTTAAGAGAACAGTTTTCAAGCTTCATATATTTTGGCTTTCCATTACAGAAAACATGAAAAAAAAAAAATATTGCCTGTTATGTCAGTATCTATCAGAACCTAAGTGTACCTTCAAACTACTGCTGTCTCCTTAGTAGATTTGCTTCCCTTACAATTCTCTCTGTTTCGCAGTTCCACTAAGAATGAGTGTCTGGTTCCAACAATTTCTTAAGTTACTTTTCAATCCTTGATGCCTACATGTGTTTTCAGTCTGTACTTTCAATTTGTTTTCCCTTACATTGAAATTGTTGGTTTTCTACTGTGTTGAAGGTGTCTAGAATAGCATTTGGATAGCTACTATGAAAGATTTTCTCTAAGTACCTAATTTTTGATGAAATGCTTCAACTGAATGAATCACAAAAAAACCTGAAAGCTGTGTAAAAGGAGACTAAAGATACAGCGTGTTTAGCATAGCTTTCCATACAGCACTATGACAGTACTATCCTAATGTACAAGCAGTTCCCCAAAATACAATAGTAGGTCTTCCCGACAACAAGACATTTGATGAATTCAGTGGTTCAGATGCAAATCCTGGCTCAGAAAGTCCATGAACTCCAAAGTGCTAGCAGCAGACAAGGTGTAAGGCAAAAGAACCTTTTTAACACCTCGCTTCTTTATTTAACTCTTTCCCTGAGCTGTCAGAGATGAGCTACCAGATAGAAGGCCTTTTTGTCTGAATCACTCCAGTCATACTGATGTTAAACTGTTTTGCTTGGGAATGTTACTCTGTTGTCATTATTAGCCTCCATTTGCCAGACTCTGATTTGGGAACAGTATACAGATCCAAGTTGTCCACTCAGAAGGATGTCTAATAGTTGTGCCATCCTCAAGCAAAGGTGTGGTCATCGTGGTACAAAGCTCAGAAAACAGTGTAGATACTACTTTAGAGAAATAAAAACCAAGGTGATGAATTCTACTCCTTTTAGTCCCAATGAGCAGAATTTATTCTCCACACTATTTGAGGACATAGCTACCACTTCACTTGAGTAAGCATGGCAAAATCTGGGTTTGTACAGTGGTGTGGGTGGTGACATGCAAAATTATATTCTCTAAAGGTGGAAAGGATGCATCTCATCCATGAATAACATAAGCTAACCTCTTTTGTTGGCATAGATTCATGTGCATCGTGGTTTTGCAGGCCTTGTTAAAGCTTGTTATTTTTCCACACTTGTGGCTACTGTGAACTTGCTGGTAGAGCAGTGTCACTGGTACAGAGGATTAATGTCCTTGAAGAGATTGTCCTTTCTCTACGGATGAAAAGATTACAAGAATTTGAAGAGGGAAGAGAAAATAACAGTGGTGAAAGCTTTGACTAAGGGGTACAAAACTCAGAATTATGATTTCAGCTACTTATTTTCACAATATACCACATATATATCACAATAATTAATTAACAGACTATGAAACAGCATTTTTTCATGCAAGGAGGTTCTGTTAAAAGAAACACAAGAAAGACTGAATGTTGCTGGCACAGTTCTGGTAATGTCCTGGTACAGGTCTAGTATTTAACACAACTCCCAAACTACTATTTGTCTCATTCTTAAGTGTTAACAGTGACTGTTGAAGGGGACCCCTAATGCCACCAGCCAGCTGATGAGGCATTCAAACTCAGTTTGAATTTTCCCCAGCAGATTACATTCCTGTGCTGGTTTTGGGCAGGATGGCTTCCAAGGAATT
This sequence comes from Rhynochetos jubatus, assembly GCA_027574665.1. NCBI lineage: Eukaryota > Metazoa > Chordata > Aves > Eurypygiformes > Rhynochetidae > Rhynochetos > Rhynochetos jubatus. Next base: position 72,082,468 of record CM050690.1, on the reverse strand, counting down.
TGTTCGTAGGCTTCAGGCAATTTTCATCCCTTTGTTTCCTTCTGTTTATGAGCTCTGGATAAAATATCAGTTACTATGTTTAAAACATTTATGTTTAGATATATGTTGTTCTAGGGTCCTGCCATTTCAGATGACAGCTGGGTCATATGTATAAACCTTACATGGCTTTTCTTAATGTGTAGATCCCAAACCTTTCTTCTCCTAATGATGGCAGCAGTTTCCTGTCCTTAGTGCTACGACTGAAAGGAAGTGGCTTTACCTTCATCCTCTTCTGATGTGCAAGTGTTAAGGCAGCTCCACAACCCTCTATGCTGTTGCATAAGTGCGTAAGTTCCTTCTAGTGGAGGGTGTCCCTGCCCCTGGCAGGGGTGTTGGAACTAGGTGGTCTTTAAGGTGCCTTCCAACCCAAACCATTCTGATATTCCAGAGGCTGTGTTGGTGGGCCAGCATAAGGAAGCAGTGCTTCCCTAATGACTACCCTTTCCAGACATGCTGTGTCTTTCTCTTATCAAGACAAGTCTTTGAAAGGAAGATTACAAAACTCTGTTTCACCAGTGAGTTGCGGTACTCCATTCAAATCACCTCATGTAATACAGAAAACGCTAGGGCTCAGCCTTTTGGATTTAATTTCAGGAGTAAGCATGTGTGCTCCTACTGGGTCTAGGCATATGGCCTTCAGCCATCAGGTTTTCTGAAGGTCTGGGGAAAGTCCGCTAGCAGAGGTACAGTCTGTACTGGCAGGTTTCTGTCATGGCAATTTTACTGAGCCTGGGAAACACCGTACTGGAAGCTGCTAAATGTTGCTTATATCGCTCCAGTCACATTTCTGCTTGGGGCTTTGCTGTCATAGTTTTTTGCCTCTGACTTTGTTACTGTCCAGCCAGCTCAATATGTCAGCAAGGCTTCGAAGTCTATACCATACATCAACTTTACTATAGGTCATTTGATATCAGAAATATGATACCATCAACTATTCTTTAAAAACTCTTACTTTTGTTTATTCAGTCACCAAGGTCAAACCCACTGCAAATTGTACTCTAACTGAACAAACTATCAGGGAACTTGCTTCTTTGATTTTGTTGTTTTACAAATCATCAGATGAGCCTTGAAGACTAAACAGCTTTCCACAGCTAGATAAATGTGCTTGTGGTAGCTAATAGTAAAATACTAGGGAAAAATTATTAATATACTCTATAACTTGATGTCAGTGGATACACCACATAGTCACTTTTGGCTATCAGAACGTTCAGTTTAGTATGTAAATAATGTGACTGAAGGCAAATCCCAGTCCATACAATGTCCTGATCCCAGGGGCCAAAGGTCTTGACTTTACTAGGAAAAAGGTATTCTTGCAAATGTCTAGTTAAAAATAATCTTCTGTAAGTAAAGAGGTACTATACAGTATCAGAAAATACAAACATCTTAACATCACATTTGTTGGTCTATCCTATTTTTATCTAGAATCTTACTTTGTGTATTTGTAAAAGTGGGTGAAAAGAAGGTGTGATTGAATTTGCCCAGCTTGGCCTTAATAATAAGGTCAGAAGTCTCTCCTAAATTCTGCAGAATACAAAAGAGACAGAGAGGGCACACAGTACAGCTTTTTTTAAGAGCAGTACCTTCTGATATAGTTCTGAACATTATGATAAGTACTTCTTCATTTCTGACTGGTTGATTAACCTTTTCCATCCTTTGCTGCCTCTTAGCGATCATGTTGGTATGCATGAGCAGGCCTATGACTATTGTATTTCCATGACTAACATGTTTCTCTTGGTCAGTATGCCTTTATAGAGGAAAGGGAAAAGGTTTGCTATCTCTATTCATCCTACTTTCCACAAAGAAGCCTTCAATATGAATTTACCAACTTAAATATGGTAGATATGCATGACTCATATGGAAAGACCAAGGCAGATTTATTTTTCTAATATCAAAATGGCCTGATTGCATTTTGAATTACAGTCATCTTTCTTAAGACTTATTTCTGCCTGCTCTCTGAGCTGGTTTATACACAAATGTGTGCCTCCTCTTTTCCTGAACTGGCGTGTAAGCAAATGCCAATTGTCAGCCAGTGTAAAAGTTCCACTGTAAATGATACAAACTACCTGAGAGCTTTTCTTCTGCTCCATGAATGCTAAAATACACATGTTCTTTTCTACTCCTTGTTTTCAATGGCATCGCATGTGGAGAGACAGATTCTTCATAACAAATGTGGACAGACCAGTCATTCTGTAACTGACTTCAGCTGCTGGGGGTGACTTCAAAGAATTGCCATAAAATTCTGTTCTGGAGTTCATCAGAAATTTCAAAGGGTTTTCCAAGGTGTCAGAAAGAACAAAAATCCTCTAAGTCTGTATAACTGCCACAAATCTTGTAAGAAAGCTTTTTTTAAATGCAGGATACCAAGTAAGTTTGTTCCCAGACTGTCATGTTTTTGTGTACAAAGAACTGCCATCTGCCTTCAATTAACATAATTTTGATTTTAGCTCAAAACAACAAAATAAGGAACAATGCAAATTTTCTGTGAAAGACCACAACATCTCTATCTCTATCTCTATCTCTCTTCTTTGTCTTTAGTGAACTATATAAGAAAGTGAGTGTCTCTGTCTTTTCTTTACTTAAATAGAAAAAAAATAATAGAAATATTCCAAAAGCCTAAACAATGGTTTTGACTTTGCAGTTTAAGTGGAGAGAAATTGCAGGTTACAGCTATCCACCTTCCTGAATTGATTAATTCACTTGAAATCAGTAAAAATCTTAAAATAAAGACAGAAAACAAATCAGTTTTCTGAAAGTTGTGACATCTATTCCTTGTTTTCTGGTGGTAAACGAGTCATGCTAAGTATGAAAACCAGAGTGTTTATATTTTTGTCAGAACTCTAGCAAGAATTTCTACCCTCTCTTCTGCCTAAATGGGAATGATTATAACCAGAATGTTTTTACTTTGTGCCTTTTCCAGATGTGGATGTCAGAGAAAGAAAATGACATGAGACAAGTGTTATTTTATGTCCTGAGTATACCACTTTACATGGTGACTTTTAGAACTCTGTTTACAGAAAGCTAAACTCCTCTTGTTAGAGAGAGAAAATAGCTACAGGAGCCAATTAAAGGATCAAACCGCTCTTTTAAAATGTACCAGAAGCTTAAAAAAGTCTACTAAAATAAGACCTTCAGGATGACATGAGCAATTGTTATTTGAAATGCCAACTAAACCACCAAAACTTTTTAGTCCTATTATGATATTTGTCCTAATTAAAGTTTATGAACCACTGGGGTATGATCTTCATTATTTATGAATGTTGAGATTGCTTGCCTCACTGGTAACCAATTAGGTAGAAAGCAGCTCTGTTTGAAACAATAGGAACCACAAAAAATACACAAGTTCTCCTCAAAGGACTGAAGGACTGTGCATCCATTACAGGCCATTGCTCTGCTGTCCTAGCTTTCATTTTATAATGAATTTCAATACTCTGACTTACAGAACAAAATAATCACTTTGAATTGTAACAGCAGGTTTTAACAATGCAAACAACATAACAACTTTACTGATCAGAAAATCTGGTAATATCCTAGAATAACCGACTGGACTGGAAAGAACTTTTGTTTATTTTGTTTATCTTTCTTTATCCACTATGCTATAGTGGATGAATGCCTGCAGCTGTGATTTTAGAGGAAGATAATACCATTTTTCAGAGCAGCTTCTATGGGTACAAGAAAGAGTCAAGGCTTTGGGCATGCAGGTTCTTAAACAGAAACAACAATCTCTAAGCAATAGTAGATGCTGAGAACAATTGGTCTACACTTGTGTTAAGCAGACAATTTGAAATAAACAGTGGTTGAGGGCACTGGAGAAGTAGGAGATGTTAGTGTGGAGAGGGGTGATCCTTGGTGATATCTCCAACAAGGCCAAGGAGACATCCAGGTAATTACCACCCACTGAAGGCCAAGAGAATGACTGGAGGTGTTGGAATATACCCTGTGTCATAAAATCAATGTCTGCAATCAGTAGGTGCCTTAAAATGCTCAGCAGAGCTTTCTTCTGAAGACTGGCTGTCTTCTTGAAGTGAGGCTCCAATGAGGACAAGAGTGAGTGAGAACAAGTCATAGCTGTAATAGTTGTTTTGTGAAAAGTATTCTTTCATCAGCAACTGAATGCTTCAGTATAAAACCGAAAGATACTGGGTTTGCAGCATCAATGTTAGCTCCATTGCAAACATCTTCCCTGTGCTAAACACTAACATTTTCTCACAAATCTTCTCAATTACGTTATCAAGTACCTACTTTGCTGATTCCACTGCAGACCTGAAGAAGGTCTTAGGCATCTGGAAGATAGACTGGCTTGCTGTGGTTTGGTTTTGATTTTTTTTTTTTTAATTACTATTTAGATTGATTAAATAACCACTACTTCTTCCTATGAATTTTACCTTATTAGAAGAGTTATTATGTCCACAGAGGATTTGATCCAAAGCCCAGAAAAGTTAAAGGACACTGTTTTAAATCAAAGTAATGACTGAGATCTGGATCAAGCTTGCAGCGAGCTAAATTAAATCCAGTATTCTTGCAAAAAAATATTGTACTTGCTTGATAGAGTCCCTATCAGGAGACAAGCTGAATTTGCCTTTGTAATCTGTTTTGTTATCTTAGATACTTCCATTTATCACTGTGCATTTAAACTTCCTGCAATCATACTCATTTTAGCAAATATCAGTCTAAGTTTTTTGCTTTCTTTTGCTATTTTCATATGCCTCCCCTGAGCCTAAGCTCTTTCATAGTTTAAAATTCATAGCTAAAGTTACAATGCTTCTTTTATTCACTTATTCAATTATCCTGATATTGGAGTGCCTATTAAGAGCAATAAAACTAATACTGCAGACCTAGAGACTCCATCTTCATTATCTTTGTACCTACATTTTCACTACCTAAGAACCCATGCTTCTCCTAAATACACTTTAAAAATTATAGTTTATTGTGTTCAGTTGCATGCACTGAACTTGATAGAACTGAGTTCTTACTAGAAAAGGCAGGAGGATTTTGCACTATAACTTTTTATGCACACTTAAAAAACTCAAAAAATTGCTCAAACCTAATGGCTAATCCATGTTCTTAAGAATAACTTTTGGTTTAGGATAAGAATGTTACATAAATGAAAGAGCTAAAATAGATTCTTTTCATGTTTGTTGTGAAGCTCTTCTTGTGAATATATGATAATGCAGTGTGAACTCTAGCTGCTTTTTTTCTGTTGTTGTGAAAAAACTCCTCAAAAATTGAGAACATATACCTACATGCATCAAAAAGAAAGATAATGTCATTTAAGTCACCAGACATGGCATTTTAGACATGTAGTTTCATCTCTTCTTTCTTCTGTGGACTATTTTCTGAGTTTGAGTAAGTTATCATATCCCTCTGTATTTCAGCTCTCCCTTCAGAAAACAGGAATAGTAATATAATTCACAGTATGGCAGGAGGGCTAATATCACATGCTTTGACAGTGGTATCATACAAACATATGAACCAAAGGAGTTTAATTTTTGTGTCATATCAACATTCACAAGAAAAGGATTGTCTTCAGCTGATATCTAATCCAGTTTCTGCTAATGTTATTGACATTACTATTAGCAGCAACTGGATAAGAATCATGATGAAACTCATGATGCACTTGGGTAGAGATGGTTAAAAATAACAGTTTACTACCATGCCGACATTCAAACTAGCTTGGTATGTTTGCATGACAACATCAGGACAGTCACAGTTGCATGGGATTTCTCACAGCTGCAAACCCATCCAGGAAACACGGTCTCTTTTAGGTAGTAAACTCATACTACTTTCTCTGTGATGGCTACATTTCTACCCGTGTGGAACTCAAATTACAACTTTAGATATTTAGATTTAGGTATCTGACTATAATCTCAGTACGAAAGCATCTATAGCCAGAGGAGCTGAATGGTTCCATACGCCTAGCCACAAATTACTGTCAAAAGCTCTTCGACAACCCTTAGGTTTTCCATGAGACACCCAGCTGTTAGTCCAGAAGGACACAGAATTCCTATGGATCTTGTGTCACATCTACCCAGTCCTGCACAGTTAAGATACCCCCAGACATCTCAGCTGGCACTAGGTGTTTATGTTCAGGACAATGAATCAAGTCCCTAGTTAAGGCAGCCAAAGACATTTAAAGATCTGTTCAGCTCCACCTGAAGCAAGATTTTACTTCTGGTCAGCTGAATCTGTTTCTAGACTTACTGGCAGTAATGAGAGCTTAGACACCTATCTTGCATCTAGATGCCTGTGTTTAGATACCTAAAATACAGGTAGGTACCAGCAACCTGAATCTGAATCACCGTCTCATGTTCACCATTTTGGATTATGACATGGGTATGACCTAAAGGGATAAACTGCTTAAGTACAGCAAGTGAAAAGTTACATCCTGGCAGGAATTTTCAGTGTGATCTTTTTCAAAACCCCGCACAAGCTGGGGTAGCAAACGGTACAATAGTGCCTACTGCAGTCTAAACTCTGGACAGTAAGAAACAATCAAAATAAGATTGGGAGCCTGAGCAATAGAAAAAGTGAAGCTGCTTGTACATGTCATTATAAGGAATTCTTTCCACATTCAAATCGCATCCTACATAGGAAAAGCAATTTCTCTGGCTGTATTACAAGCAGAACCAGTAATGGGAATTGCTGTTATGGAAGATGCAAGCAGCCTGTGACTGCCTGAGCTACCATAGCTTTGTTAAATGGTTTAAGAGAGTACAGGTGAGGTAGGTAGGAATGCAGGAAGTTAGTTGGTATTACTATATAGTCAGCCTTGTGATGTGATTAAATGCAGGTTTCTACTGAGAACTCCATGTTTCAGTCTTCAGTCTTCAACTTTCCCAGATACACAAATCCAGTCTAAAGGAAAATGCATTTCTTTGCATGGTAGATACTAACTACAGTATTGTCAGCCATACTATGCTGTTTATTTTCCTGTGACAATGGCGTAGTGTTGACACACCTTCTGTTCTCTGTCTCCTGCTTAACATACTTCAGACTTGCAAATTTAAATCCTACTGACATTCTTTGAACGTAAAATGAAACCACTTTCAATGGGAGTTTCTAAATAATTCTGCCCTCGTATTTCAGACCAGCTGCAGCAGGAGTTACAAAGAAAAAATTTCTAAGCTACTGTCGGAAAATGTGTATCAAAGGTACAAGGAATTTTGAAAACTATGGCAAAAATGAACTTGGATGGGATATATTCTGGCAGGAAGGCCTTTGGGTTTACATTTTATGCCTTTAAGGTGGTCAATCACATTGAACAAAGGTGTGCTTAATACAGTGACCCTCTTTCATTTCAGTGAAAACAGGAATTAATTTCTGAGGTTCCTTTGTGCTTCAATAGACGTGACAGCCTGTGCAGTTCTATGGGTTTTGTCCTTGTGTTGGAAGTGTCAAGACAATTCTTTGAAAGTTTGGAAAAGAATGCTTTATTTAATAATTTCATCTAATAAATATTGTTTCTCAATGAAATATTCTCTTTTATATCATAAAACCCTGTTATTAAATTGAAATAGTAAAGAAAGAACATTTTGCTAAGTAAGGATTAAAATTTACAATTTTAAAAACAGATTACTGAGAACTGTGCATTTCTTCCTAAGTTCCTATTATATAATATTTCTCTGTGTGCTTTAGAATTGATAACCTCAAACACCAGCCACATCTTGTGCCAGGGATGTTTCTGGCACCAGTTATTTTTGAGAATTTACTTTGGTGTCTTTCATCTGGATGTGATACGGAATCATTTCAGTGCCTGGGGAAATTTGAAATCTCAGTGGAACTAATTAAGAATGAAAATATTCAAAAAGAAAAAAAAATTGTCTTTCTATAAACAGAAATATAAAGCTGATCTATCTGTTTATTGGGGTAAATACTCTGAGCCAACAAGTATTATAAATATAAGGGGCAATCTTCTTTTAATTTAGATCAATCTAATTCCACAGAACCCAGCTGAACTCCTTCTGTAAGGACTGTTATGTGCTCCTTAGCAAGTCATAGTCCTGGCATTGCCTAGACTTACTGACTGAGGCTGATGCAAATCTCATCATCTATCTGAGAATAATTCAAAGAACCTTGTCTGAGTGCCATGGGATCCATGAGAATTCAGAACAATTGGAAAACATGAGAGATACTGGTTTGGGTTTTGATCAGACATTATCAGTTCAACATACTCCTCTAAAGGTATTATGATGTATAAACACCATATTCTGCTTTTGTAGATTTTGTTCAGCATTGTTGTGGATTTCAAGAAGTGTCAAGATGGGGAACTTCACAGACTGATACATTTCCAGAGCTGTGAAGTTAGAGTCGAGGCTGTCGAGCTTAAGCATTTACAAAGCTCCATTTGGCAACTGAGAAGATTGTGAGAGCAGGCAGAAAGGCAGATTTAGGACAGTGTTAGCTATGCAGCTTGACAATGACTGCACATCCGGAGCCAGGCACTGGGGATGGTCCAGTGGGGAAAGTTACATGGAGGAGCTGAGAAGCCATCCAGAGGAAAGTGTGGCAGGGATATCCATGAAAAAGACTGGAACATCACTTTCTGATATCTGGGGTAGGATATGTGCAGACAATTACACCTAGGGTGGTTGTCCAGGTTTCCATTACAGATAATGGAGAGAAAAGTGTCGTTCTACTGCAGAAGATGTCTGTAGCAGGATGCCCATCTAAGTTAGATAGCCAGCTCTTCTAAGTGCCTGTTTCTCTGCATTGGATAAAAAAGGAACCTAGACAGCCAGGTCAGATTACAGAGCTTTCACTGATGACTCCTAACCTTAGGTGTGATGAATTTTAATTTAACATCTGCTGAAACTGTGCTGGTATTTCAAAGGTACTCCAAATGACATTCAGGGTATGTCGTGGTCATAGCAAAGGAAGCAGTGGAAGTGCTAAGTATCTGTGTGTGTGTGACAGGCAATAAATGCAGAACAGTTCAGATTTTGAGAAAATTAGTGAAACTATATGGCTTTTCTGAAAGAACAATTACATTTCATTTTTCTGAAGTGTTTAGAAGGAGAAGATAAAAGGTAGTGCCACTGGCCAGTTGGTGAACACTGTTTCTGTAGTGTTATCCCTTGTCTGCTCTGTCATGGCGAGCAGTCTACGGTATAGGATAATGCAACAGTCGAGTTTAAGAAGCTGCAGACTTTTACACCTGATCTGAATATGAGCCTGAATACCAGCCTCTTCTCTTTTAGTTGCTGCAGGGTGAAAGGGAAGAGCAATTACTTGCAGCCACAGTTCTTATGGTAGCTACCTCAACATCCATACGCATAGCATATTTTCTTCTCATTTAGCTGTCTTGTTCAGAAGAAAACACCTGTTGTTGCTGGTGTGATGCTTTCTTTCTACCTGGCTGTTTGTGCTCTATCTAGATATATGGTGATCCCACAGAATGCATACAGCCTTTACCTTTGTCTGTGCTCTCTCTCCCATAAGAAACTTCCACATCTCTTTAAAAGATCAAACTCAGACCACTAATCATTCCATGCATTGCCCTTCCAGAGGGAATATGTGTCACCTCTGCATGCTGCAGTTACTGCTTGCTAACAGTCCCTGCCAGGTGGAATTAGAAAAATTAGTAAATTTTGTACTTGCTTGTTTTGGCCACATCACTGCTGCAACATTTCTTTAATCATTGCAGAGTTTCTCTGATTGCAGAAACTCATTGCTTCAGATCCACTGAGGAATATAGATTAACTCCCATGGCAAAGTATGGAATTACATTTGGGAACTATTATAGTTTTGACAGGATCTTTCCCTGTTAGATATCCATACACTAGAAATTATATAGAGTGTTGATAAATAGTCTGAAAAGTTTGTTTATAAACTTATTTAGTCTATACATTCATAAGGTGTTTGGGTTAGAGTCTCGTCTTCTTTGGATCACATGTCATGCCTGAATAAATCAAAATATCTACGAATGTATTAGATATTCACAGAGTGCTCACAGAAGTAAAGATTAACAGTTTATTTGTTCTTGTAGCATTGTATTGCTTGTTCTTTGTAACTTCCAAATTAATGATTAAATAGAGATAACACATAAAGCCAGTTCAACATTAGAGTGTGCTGTCTAGGAAGGTCTAGAATATTGGAACTGCTTTCCTGAAAAAATATTTAAAAAAAAATGTGTGGTTATGAAATATAGAAAATTATTACCACTTCTTTCTCTAACGTCTGTGATAGTGCGGCTACATTTCTGCACACTACAGAGTGTGTACTACACACATACTTACAGCCAGTGTGCCATCCTTAGAAAGAAATCAGTGACAGCTGTCTCCTAGTGGGCTGCGTAGAGAGCGTGGCCATTTCCAGACCTAATCCATTCAAATCACAGTTGCACAATCATGACAATCAATGCACCCTTAGACCTCTACAGAGCTGAAATCTCCACCTGAAAGCAAAACAGCTAGTAGATAACCTGAGCATAACTGCCTGTGCAGGGATGCTTGGAGCCCTGATTACATAGTGGCATTGCTCTCTTTCTACAGAGAGAGCTCAACGTACTGGGAAATGTTGCCTCCCAGTATGAAAAATGACAGTCTGTTAAATCACTTCTCACAACAATCATCCCACACCTCTCACATAGGTCTGACAGCCATGTAACAAGAGCAGAATGAGACAGGGACTATTGTGTATGGGATACCACATATGATTTTCCTTTTTCTTTTTTTTCTCATTTTTAAAAGATAGAAGAGGGGGTATGCCCTTTGGTACGTGGGGGGAAAGTTGTTCACAAATACTTAATGATTATTTATCTAAATACTGTGTTTGTACATGTCTATGCAGAAAATGCTTGCCTTGGATAAGGAAAAAAAGGAGAGGATTTGTAATTTAAAGTAACATATCCCATTAGACTAGCTAGGGTAGCTGGAAATAAAACCAGCCAAGATTTTGGGCACAGAAGTCCTTCTTCAGGCTTTGGGGAGAAAGATTAATGTCTGTATTTGTATTTATTTTAACTCTCATTTCTGTGACGCATGATTTCACCTTCATTTGCTTTATATCTAGTCAGTAAATCTTGTGTTTATGAAGACATAAGCACCATGAAACACTTTGACACTCTCCGTTTCCTTCATCCGAAGCAGTAGCATTATCTAAAATAAACGTTCTGTCTCGCTAAGGAGGGAGACATAACGAGTGTTTTCGCAAGCCTGCCTGTGTTTCTGTGCAGCTACCCCAAGGCGTGAAAGCAGGAGGGGAAGGGGAGGAGGGCCTGTGGCTGATGTTGCTGGAACAGCCAGTGTCCAGTGAGATCCAGCTGTGTAAATGTGACAAATGTAAGAGAGATACGAAAAGGTGAAGGCGAAACTGTGTTTGTGCCAACATACAGAAAAAAGTATTCCTTGGCGCAACTTGTGTTGAGGCTGCGGGTTATAGCTTGTGTGCTGAAGAAGCACGTGTATTCTCACATGCTTTTTGTACTCATTTGAGATACAGGGTGACGGCACTTAAAAATAAGTACACATTGTACTCTGTAGGTTGTCCTTTCCACATGACAAATGTTCATGTTCTCCTCAAAAGACCCAGTTCCACTCTGCAATCACAGATTCTTCCATAACATCAAACTCTTGATTAATATGTGTACTATGATATTTCCATTAATTCTGAATTTGGAAATTCAGTCAACCTCTGGCATAATACTTCATTCTTATCAAATTTCTTTTTTTAGAGCCTCCCAAAAGTGCATTACTATGATTACTTATCTGCCAGCATTCTTAGAGGAAGGGCAACATTAACATCCCGTCCTAGAAAAAAGGGAAACTGAGGAACAGACCATTGGTTAGACGTCCCTGCTTTGTGTCTTTTGGCTTCATGCTCATGCAGATCTTCCCTTCTGATTATTAAGATTCCCTCATCCCTGGTAAAGGGCAAAACTCTTGCTGCCTTTTCTGTGGAACCCCATAATTTTTCCTGAGTGAGCAAATGGAGGCCTACTTAAAGCTTGCTCTGTTTTCCAGCTGTTTGCCCCACATGAGCTGAAAGAGCAGGTACTGGAGCTCTTACGGGCAGTCAGCCAGGACAGTTGATGAAGACAGGTTGATCTTTATCCTTGGGCTCACAGAAACTTTATGAAAACCACGGTGTTCTTACCTCTTCCTTCTGTTTTCTCCCATTAGCACTATTCTTTTCCACACAAGCACAAAAGATAGAACCTTTTGGGCTTTCCTTTGATAATTTTATTTTTGACATTTGCAGTAAGAATTCAGTTTTCCTTATTTTCTTCAAATTAACTAAGTACAGCAACCTCATCTCCAACCTGAACATGTGGAACCTGTCTTAACAATAGAAACACATTATATAAAATAGCTTCCTAGATTTCTTGCAGAAACCTCAGTTCAGGTCAGTGCTTTTCAGCAGCTGCTACTGCAGCAAAAATAAAAGAGCAGAAAAAGGAAAAGCAGCTTTACCTCAGTGCTGCACTTTTGGAACCTGCTTCCTTGCTCTTCTTGCTGCTGGTCTCATCACTCTCCTCAGCCAAGATTCAGGTTCCACTGAATGCATTTATGGTGGGCTAGTAAATAGCTGATATTTTCTAGTGAAATGACATAAATTAAAAAAAAAAAAAAAAAAAAGATTTGTGAGACCTGTGCACAGTGATTCCAAATTCTTCTTCTTCTAAAAAACTGAATGACAAGTGATCCAAGTAAAAAGGGTATTTAACTTGCTTCCCTTCCTGTGCTGTTGTCCAGGTGCAAAGATGGGGCTAAGACCCTTTAAGATACAGATATGTCCAACAGCCTGAGACACTGTAACAGACATTTAGGTCCTTTGTCTGCACATTGTTCTCCTGTAAGAGCAAATTTTCTTTGGTGCTAAACATTTAGTTTTCCTCACTTGCTTTTTACTTCTTTTAGCAGGCTGATTTTCACATCTGGAAAGAACAGACTTCTTGGCCAAGCAGAACTAACACAGTAACTGTTTAACCAATTTCCATCTGGAAGATACCCTTTTAGTATTAGGGCTACATCTGCTAATGTATTAATTTGAAGGTCAAGTCCTTTGGCTGATCTGTTTGGTTTGCATTCACTCACTGATAGCAATTTCTACGGATAGAAGAAGAGAAAATTTCAAAGGGAAAGGACTGAGACTAGCCATCATCCATCAAAGCACTAAATATATGTTTGCTAAATATGGATATTTGAGACACAAAACTAAGATTAATACAGCATCAAGGTGGAATGTAATGACCATGCAAAAGTTCTAATATCACACTTACCAAAGAGAAAAATTATAAACTGTACAACAACACAGGAAAATGCAAAAGGCAAGAACAAGCAATAATTACAGAAACCATAGCCCTTCTGTATCTTCCTTAGTTTGTGTTTCTCTGACCCCTTCTACTCCACCAGTGAACCTGTGCATGACTTCTTCCAAATGGTCCGCTGCCTTCTCCAAGCCTGCCTTGATTCACAGTAGTCCTGTACACATTTCCACACGAAAGGCACAAGAGCATTACATTCAATCCTAAGTCCTCCATCCCCCTCTGTATCCATAATAGCTACACAAATCAACAGAATGCTGGCAACTGAGTAAACATTAAGAAGACAAACCATTAATGCTGCAAATGAACATTACAAGGATCAGAACCTCAGTGACCAACTCATTACAGTATATATGTGTGGGTTTCAATGCAGTTCCTCTCACCCATTATTTGTTATAGCCCTTTTACATGCTATCTATAACGAGCTCGATAACCTCCCCTCCTTGGGCAGGGAACATATCTTTCCCTGTGCTGGTAATGGTATGTTGGTACTGTGCCCTGTTTTATTCCTCCCTTTCTAATGCGAACTAAAGGTGGAAAGATATTTCCTGTACCCAATTTTATGCCAGTGCTAACTTGACTTTGAATCGGTTGTAGTCTGTTGTTAGCAAACAGATACCAAAACTAAAGGCTAACCTCTAACAAGTGAAGCATCTGGATTTCACTGGCACACCCCCCCACACCCCCCCCCCCCTCCTTGGTTCTGGAAAACTGCAGATCAGATCTACCTTAGGTTACTGGAGGACAATATATACTGTTCCTTGGATAAATTACCTCTGTTGAGTGCTCCCTGCAGCTACAGTGCTGCTGCTATCCCGACGCTATACCGCAAACCAGTAGAGACTTGCCTTAAGGCCAAAAGGGGTTATCTAGTCAGGTCTCACAAAGAGCAGTAACCATAGAATTGTAGAGTAATTTAGGTTTGAAGGTTGGAAGAGACCTCAGGAGGTCATCTTGTGCAACCCACATTCAAAGCTGGACCACCCTAAGTTGCACAGGGCCTCATGAATTAATTTCCAAGTCAGTGGAAATTAATTGACTAAAGAAATTGCAGGAACAGAGAATCCACTATGATTCTTACTAAACTCCTTCTGTAACCAACTATCACCACTGTTTTTTAAAAAAAAGGTCGTTTTTAGCCTGCATTTGACCAGCTTTAACATCCTCTCTTCTTTTAATTCTGATTTCTCATTTAGATAGTAGCTGGAAGTTGCTGTCATCACACAGTAATTTTTTTTTATAAAGCCAACCAGATTGAGCTCCATGAATCTGTCACTATTATGTTTTCGCTGTTCTAATTCCTCTTGTAACCCTGATCTGAGCTTTCTGTAATTTATCAACATACCGATAACAACAGCAACTGTCCCATCCCGGGCAAGAGAGCTAGAGAGAGTATTCTTACTCACAGTGCCAAGTACAGAGCTAATGTATGTCTTTTCTATCTACAGTCAAGATTCCCTTTTTTATTTATTCAAGGATTATAATAACACTTTTGGAAATGCCATTTTAATGGTAGCTCATATCCAAGTTAGCTCTCTGCCATGAACCCCAATTTACTCTTCCTTAGCAAAAGCCAACCATATCCTGCAAGGGTATTTCCAGCTGTAGGACTGCCCGTCTAGACATATTGGTCCTGTGATCCTATGAATTTGTTTGTGACTTCCTTATCAAATAATTCATTTACCCTAAACAGCATTCTTCACTAATTACATAACTTATGCAATCTTTGTGTCAAGACTGGTCAACAGAAATGTGATGTTTTCTTCCAGACCATTTATAGAATGTGGTAATTGTCTCAAAATCAGGAAGAGGGTTTTCAGGATCTCACTAAAATAACCACCAAATCAGTGATGTTTCTCTATTTGCATTTATATTTTAAGAATTAATCTGCTTGCTATTATTTTATTTAGTATGTGCAACTGTGATTTTTTTTCTTCTTCTTAATCAAAACAACAGTAGGTATCAAATGAAAGGTTTTGCAAAAGTTGAACTAAATTGCATTCATATTAATTTGATAGCCAGATGCAAATGTCAGGGTTGAGGCCATGTATGTGGGAGAATAATTTCTCAATAGACTACCAGTATGTTCAGTATAAACTTTCATTTGAAAACCTCTGATTATAAGAGAGTTTTGTCCCTAGGAGTTTTTCAGTTTCTTAGGCTAGGAGACTTTTTACTGACATGTTAGTTTATTCTCCAGCTATGAATTTGCAGATGAACTGGTCTCTGACACAAATATTAAAAGCTGCTCACAATTAACCGCACTGTGGCATTTCAGTGCTTATGAAGAAGAGAAGATTAATTTATTTCTTTTTTGTTTTGTTTTGTTTTGTTTGTTTGCTTGATGTTTTCCTTAAAAGTTTATCTTAAATGAAGGAAAGGAAATATTTACAACCGCAATGAAACAATGGCTTGGAACTAAGGAAGGGAAAGTTTAGGTTAGTCTGAGTAAGAAGTTCTTAACTCAAATAGCCTTGGAATCTGAAAGAAATTGTTTGAGACAGCATCATGGAAGATTTCCAGAAACTGTGCAGGTGAGACAATTGGGAGAATCACAGTGTAAAGAACACAATCTGGTAAAATTTGAATACCAGGCAATCATCAACTTTTTATACAACCTTTCTTTCTCTGGCACTTTATTAGTGACACAAATGAGTATCTAAAATTGAAGAAAATTTAAGGGCCTTACATATGTAAGAAGAGATTTCCACCACAACGGAAATCCTAATGAGAATAACAGCTCAGTGGAAACATCCAGTTGTAGTTTTATATTAGTTATGTTTGTAATTACACAGGAGCATCTGGGTGCTGAATTCTTGAAAGTCTGACCCATACAACACAGCCCCTTGAGAGTGTCCTAAAGATACGTTGGCACTTTGAATTCCCAGCACACCAAAGGTTAAACAAAAGGATGAGGGAAATGATGGTGAGACATTCTGTGATTTCTTGAAAGAGACGGGGCAATACCAGAGGAGTCAGGAGTTCCTCACTTTACTTTTACCGGTTGTCTGCTGAACACAAAATATCTAAGTAACGAAATACAGAATTCACTTTGATACTGAATTCTATTGTTATTCAAAGAAATAAATAGCGTTTATTTAAGAAACTAATCAAGTTTCCTGTGTGAACCAGAATTTAAACATACTCTGTGGCACAAAACCCAACTTTCCTAGTTATATAAAATAAGCCAGGAGTTGAATATCACTTGTGCTGAAGCAAGTCCATTTTATGTAGTGAAAATACTTCAGATTTGCTCTACTGGAAATGTGTTCAGTCTGGTCTGCTTATGATATCTGGAGTTATCAGTTTCCATATTATGAGCATTTATTTCTTCTTTCTTGCCGCATTCATATTGAACAATTGCAGTTCTCTCCCAGAACTTCAGAAACATGCATCTGAACTGAATGGAAAAAGAAATTTGTAAGCCAGATAACTTTTAGGTATTAGCTACTTCCTGATTTTAGAGGAGTTACAGCAATGATTTTTGGCCTGCTGTGTGCAAGATCCACTATTAGCAGCTCCGAAAGTACTAATTCCCTGAAGCTGCACTCTCTTCTGTGGTGGTGACATATGTCCAGGATTGAAGAAAGAGTAAAACTAGTCCCCCTAGTGTACTGTTGCTGTAAAATATTGTCTCTCATCTGCTGAGGTTTCTCTATGGGATAATTGGTAAGCCTTCTCCACCTTCCATATGTTTTTATTATACTGAGTATAATTCTTGCTGAAATATACTTTTCTTGGTCATTTTACTTAGGACTATAGGAAAAATTTCCACCTGATGATACAACAATTCTTAATGAATGCAAGAACTATATAATATTTTGGCCCTGTTTATAAATTAGCATTCTTGGTATTTATTGCAGTTATTAACATCTGTATTTTTATTATAAAATTTAATTTTGCTTACATGTATATCTATCCAGTTTCACTCTATATTTCTGGATAACACTTCCATTGTTTTGGAAAAGACACTTTCTAGTTAAAAAAAGATCCGATCATATAGGTAATAATAATTAGAAATTGGCATTAATAAGATTTTTATTCTGAGAGATAACTCTAAAATAATTTATAGCCATATTATTTTGGTATTTTTAAAGTGTTTGAGATTTATTGCCTGAACTACATTAATAATAAGTTATGTTGTGCTCAGAACATCAAAGATAATGGAGTTGTTTTATGCAACTGCATGGAACACAATACTGCAGAATATCACTGACTTCCCTGGACAGCCTCACTGAGACTTGGAGGGAGGCTGTGAGGAAAATGTAAACGAACCAGTACCAAATCAGACCCAACTTTCTACATGGAAATTTACAATAAGACATCGAGCAAAAGAAGTTTGCACTAGAAAGGCCACAAGCAGCATCAGTTTTTCAGAAAATATTTAGCATTTGCCTGGAACGTAGTTGCCTGTCTCAGAGGGTTGTTTGTGTAGGGGACTGTGAAAGGATCTACACTGAGAAAAAGATACTTAGGAATCTAAAGAAAAGGCAGATATAATCTGGGTAAAAGTTTCAGTTTGGCCTAGGAACGGACTGTAAAGGGAAGTTCAGTTGTCATGAAGTATGTGCACAGTGTAATGTAGCATACTGGTCTGACACCCAGCTTCTCACCTCTGCTAGCAACACTTCAGACTATCCTGCTTCACCCTGGGTAGTCTGTGGTTGGTAGTCAGTGGCTTGGTGATAGGTTTTTTTCCTGTGGAGTAGGACAAGAGGGTTTGAATCTGGGCCATCATATGAAAGATTGTGAATAGGTTTCTCACATACCATGAACTTCATCCGTTGAGCTTAAGTGAAAATGGGCTGGGGAAATATCACCTTCATCACTGTTTTGAAAACTAAACAGGGACCAGTCTCTATAGGCTCACCCTAAGAATGTCCTCAGACTGAGCTCTGCATGGAGGACTGAAGGAGATTGAAGAATGCCTAGCTGATAGATCTCAGCAGGTTGTGGTTGTAAGTTAAGTAGGAGTTATTCACAATTTCCATGCCCAGCAGGACAAAGATACCTCTACAAATTTCTTCTAAAAACCCGAGCTGCCTACAGACTTTACACTCTTTCACAAGCTGTGGTAAAATGGGATTTTGTGGATCCAAGTTTTCATTTTAGACATCTAAATCCTGTCACCTAAAAACCTGTTTTAATTATTTTCATATAATTTAGCACGATACCTAACAAAATAATCGCTAAATGAAAAGAAATGTTAAAAAAATCAATGATGTCACCTACCAAGAAGGAGGAATGGAACAAGCAAAAGTTTGGCCACGTTTGTCACTGAAAGTATAATTGCTCCTAAAATACATCTTCTAAACCAGGAGATTAGAAGAGCATCTGTAGTGAAAAACCACAGAGAGAGATGAGCACATGCTTCTGGAGTGATTACTGCACTATCAGAATACACATTTTGGGAAAATTTGCAAGGAACTTGATGCTGTTGCAATGAAGAAGAACCTCTACAGTCTATACAGTCTATACAGTCTGTACAGACTGTCTGTCTATACAGTGCATTACCAGCAATGTAAACCCTCATTTGTATTAGGATCAGGTGTCGGAATTCAAGAAACAGATAATAAAAATAGATAATATGGTGGAGCAGGAAAGATGCGTGTCTTACCTAGAAACAGGCTATGCAGGGACAACTTTGAAAGCAGGTAATTTGCAGCCCTTCATGTGTTGAATGTTAATATCTGTTAAATGTAACTCAGTGTTTTCATAGCCTTTGTGCTTTATCCAAACGTATTTCAAGCCAAATATTTTAAATATCTAAATAATTTGGCCACTTTCAGGGTGTTCTCTGTTCATTTTGAGCATTGGCAGGTGCAAAACTATATGTAGCACTTGATATTATGGCCTTTTTTTTCAGTTATAGAAAGATACAAAATAAACAGATGGAAACAACCTAATGTTATTTATGTTTGTTTTCTCAAGATTAATTTGTGAAGGTTAAAGGGCAGCTTGTTCCCACATTTCCCACTAATTTCCTTGTAGAAATACCATGTCCGCCATGAAAGATGAGAAGACTAGGAATCACATCTTACAACGCTTTCTGCCTGCCTATATCTGTTAGATTATAAATGGGAATTCTAATCACTTTGAATTTCTGTTAGAGGGACATCTTGCCCTAAAACTCTTCTAAATATGCTTTTGCTATGTATTATTTCTACAAGCAGCATGTTTCTCTAAGACACCTGAAACTCCTGTCTTCACACACGGAAGATGTCACAGAAATGAAGGTTTTAGCACCTACACTTTCAGGATGTAAACTGCCTGCTAATTTTCCCCTCCACGTTCACCCTAGTTAGCACAGCTCGATATATGGTATGCGTATACAGAGTCTGAGCTCTGTCTTGGATGTGTTTCAGATGAACTCCCATGGAACACCAAGCAATCTTTCTGGCAGATTTTCCAGTGAAGAATTAAATTCATCATATTAGGAGAGGATATTTGGAAAATTAAGGGTACATTTCAACAAACAATGCTGTCAGTCTTGCCCTCAAGCTTGAGCCTTAGTTTTCAGCCCAGTGCTAGGGATTGCTTGATTTAGAAGAAACTCTGCGTGCCAACTCCTCAGAGATCAAGGACCGAATTTTCCTTTCTTGGTATGTTACCTAACAAGCCTTTAGATCAAATCGTGCTATGCTGTCTACTCTGATACTGTGCCAGATTCTTGGCTGTTATAAATCACTCTTATCAAATTCATCAATTTTTGTCATCTAAAGTTCTGATTTTTCTGACTTCTGCTCTCCTCCCATTTAAGGTTAAGAAAACATTTCTCCAAGTACAGCCAGAATTTGTGTCATTTGAAAACAAAGCTGATAAACTTCCCCTGTTAGAGCAACAATCCAATGGCTGGAAAAGGAAGATGAGCATATAGTCTGAAGGATTATTAAATGCAGCCTAGGAATACCTGGTTCACAGTCTTTCCTCTTCACCAGTTTTCATGTGTATGTGTATAGTAACTTGTTTACACTTCACAGAGACAAGCAGGGCAAAACTAAACAAACATTCAACCTGAGTATGGTATAGATCATATCAGGAGAGAACTAGCAACAACCTCCTTAGAGAATTCTCCTTCTCAAATGGTGTTTGTGGCTAAACCGAAATGAATGCAATGCAGAAGTGTAATACAAAGAGAAACTGTGTGAAAGAAACAGTGTGACCGATTGCATACAACCCTGTCAAGAAAGACAAAGATTGAATTTGGTTCTTAATCGCCCCCCTGTGAACCTACTGAACCCACTAGGGTTGCCTGGGGATAAGTGAAATACAAACCTGACCCATTTGTTTTGCTATAGCCTCTGGCAGTCTAATTTCAATTGAATCACAACAGTAGCGGTTTACCCTTAGCCCGCACAGATGCAAGAGATGACTCAAGGAGAAATGAGCTAGTAACATGTTTTGGAGCAAGAGGATATCTTTGTCTGATTGAATTCCAGAACAAAAAGGAATGTAATTTGCTCCCCATTTTGTACAGCTGAGGGCAGTTCTGTGTGAAAACCATAGCTGTAAAAGGGCCATCCTGCTACGTTATGCATTTCCTTGCTTTGCTATGGCAATCACAGATACGGATCTTAAAATGGAAATTTGATTTTGAGTTTCTTGAGATCATTTTACTCTCTGCCAAAGCCAAAGACCAGCCTTGACACCTATTCATTGGTCACAGAATTCCTTCAGCTGTGAAACAGGTTCCACTCTGAAGGAGCAACGGGTTCAAAGACTGGAGATGCTAATTCCTTGCACACCCTGGGTCACTGTTCTTTGTGATCCCCTGAACAGAAGCCTGAGAGAGAATAAGAGGAATAAGCTTAAAGAGCTTAGAACAGAACCTGATGAATTGTCTCCAGCTAGCTCTCCCAGCTCACACACTTCACCTTCAAACCAGCAAACGCATTTTCACATACTGATGAAAGCGTATTAGAAATTACGTAATCTGGATCAACGCTGTCTTTAGGCCAAAATGGTTCCTCTGGGTATATCAAGGACAACTTCCAGATCATCTGCTCCATGCTGCATTTACCTGGTTGGCAGATAAATATGATGAAAAAAGCATGTTATTGCCAGTCAAAAGAATGGGAGCATTGCTACTGCAGCCACAAAGGTCAGAGGATAGAAACGAGGCAGGATTTGAAATACACCTTGATGAGCTTTAAGAACAGAAATGGTTGCCTGATAGTATCTCAATGCACAAGTTGATCTGGTGTTTCAAGTGAATAAAAGTGCTGTTAAGCCAGGATTCAGAAATACTTATTTCCATTTTCTAGAGGAAGCTCAGTTGTCAGTTTGGAAGGAATTACTAATTCTTTGGGAGAAACATACGAAATATGTTGTATTTGATTTTTAACTAAATCCAGTGGAAATAATTCCAAAATATCAATCAGTGTTGGATCTCCTTCCACATTTTTGTTCATAAAATAGAATAATTCCAGAATAAAGACTTCCTGAAAGATGGGATCATTTTATTCAGGAAAAATAATTTAAAATTGATAGAAAGATCCAAGTTTCACAAGAATTTGAAATATATTTTATGGAGAGTGTAGAATTATGCTTATGGCATTTTTCAGAATTTTTCTCCCACATGGTTCTTTTTCAGGCCTTTTTCTGATTAGCAGATATTGACCAGAAGTCAAAGTGAAAAGGCAGAACATCACATGATGCCTACTTGCATTACCACAGATATTAATCTAAAACTGCTATGGATTCCTGCAGAACTGACACATGGATTATGGCTTAAAGAGAGAAGCTGGAAGATTTTTAGAAGATGGCAATCCACTTACTTGGTGGATTACTTTCTATTTGTTTTTTGAATGTGGGAAAAGGGAAGGCAAATTTCTTCTCTAGGTTTGTTATGCCATCCATTTAGGTTAGCCCCACACACCTGAGTAACGGACACATTCCACGATGTCAGGGAAGTACACCAACTCGACATTCATCATAGCTTAAGATTCCTGTTTATCATTACTCTACACTAGCTCCTTAACAAATAAGAGGGAAAACATCCTGTCTCAAAGAACTTTGCAATATAAAAACATCAGGAAGAACCCAGGAGCGGACGGCAGAGGATGCAGAGTACAAAGAAGGAAATTGGAATGCTAGTAGCTTCTCCTGCCATCTATCTGATCTCAGGGATACTCTTGTGAATCTGTTTGCATGGAAACAGATTGGGGAACTACAGGACACTAGAAAAGATAAACAGAGTAAAAAGATAAGAGACGAAGTATGCAGCCCTGTGCACTTCGTACTGCACTAAGCTCAGCTGGGTAAAGCACATTCCTGGGATCGCACAGCTGGACTTGTGAAAGGCTTTTTACAGTTCCACGCGTTTTTCAGCTGGGTTTTTCTTCTAGCAGTATGATGCACTTTGAAATCAGCTGGAAGTTAAAGCACCTGTCATCGACTGGAACGTTATTTTCTCATTGCCAGTATACCCAACAGAACATTGCTTTGTTACAGAGGGGCTCTGTTGAGAAGAGAAAACAAATCAGTCAGGGGATGCAGTCCAATCCAAAGGTTCCCATCCTTTTGCTCACCATCTGTGTAGTCAAAGATAGCAAAGGCTTCCTTGCCATTGAATAATGCCAACTCAGGGACTTCCTTGACGTCACTGTGAGGGGTGGGTGGTCTACGTGAGACAGCTGGCGGTATGCCAGCTATCAAACATGTTAGATGATCTTCAATGATAATGGATAAAAGGTAGTTCAGAAAGAAACTAAGCAACTTTGTGAGCAAATATCCTTTGCCCTTACCTCTGAAATAAGAATTTTGCAGAGATCCACTGTTTTTCTAATAAATGGACTCTCACCAGCTGAGCTTGTAAAGCATAGAGGCGTGCAGAAAATCTGTAGCATAAGAAATAGGACTTTATATAGATATACATAAAAAGATTAGTTTCTGAGTTTCCTTGAGCTATCCAAGCTAGTAAAACAACAATGATGGAAATGCTGGAAGAACCGCAACCGTCTTCCTGTTCGAATACCAGGCACAAATTCTGTAAGGAAGACTGATATTTTCTAAATCATTTCCTGCTCTTTTCAGAAACAATGCAAGTACTTCTGAGTTCAATATCTCAGACGCTTCTAAAGCCTGAAGTGACCTCTGAGAATGAGTCTAGAAAATGACATTTTTTTTCTAAGCTAGCAGCTGGATGAGATTGAATGCAAGAACAACACATACTAACAGAGCCATCTCTGTTCAGGGTTTATCATGGCTTCATCTGGCATCTGATTCAGCATTTCTGGAAGTCAGGGGAAAGGTTTTTCACAACATGGGAGTTAAAAGAGTTTCTGCCATTAGGTTCATCTGCTGACAGTCTCCTTTCTTTACTTTGGTGCTGTGCTAAATCAATCCTCCTTCACACTAAGTTTCTGGAAATGTATTTATCCTTTCTCTTCCTTCAATTGGTTTTAGATCTAACCTGATGGAAATGGGGAGATTAGGCAAAGCTGGACACAGTGAAAGAAGAAATGGTAGGAAGGAAAAAGTGGATGAGTTCACTCACCATGGTCCAGTCCTTTCCCTCACAAAAGGCACTCCCCAATTAATGAAAAATTTCTTTCAGGGATACGCAGTCGTTGGTGTTAACTTGACCAAGGACTGACACTAGACCTACAACCTTTCCAAGTGGAGAAAGGTAAAGACTGTAGGCCAGTGTATTCTTACAGGTGAAAGTTGGCAACTCCGTCCTCTCCAGATTGATGATGTGTCAGAAGCACCATAAGATAGCAGTTGTTCTTTGAAGAACTTGGTGAAATGGCTTAGAGGTTTTATTGGTGTGATTGAGTAATTTGATAATAAATGAGAATCAAAATTGACTTCAGCACAGGAAATGCAGGTGGCTCTTTATGGTATTTACACACCATATATATATAGTTATATCCTGAAAATGACAAGTAAGGCAGAACAGCTACAGATATGGTTACCACATAGGGGTGATGCATATCTTAAATACATACCAAGGACGGTTTCTAAAAACACAGCACAAGTTACTTTCAGCTGGTGGTATCAGCACTAATGACCTCTATGCGTATGTGACTCTTCCTGGTGTAAACTTGCAAGATTGACCCTGTAAGCTTGTAAGCACTGATACCCTAATCATCCTTTTTCTGTTCACTTTAAACTGATCAGAATGTGAATGTCATGGCAATTACAGGGCCCTCCTGCTGCTCTCACTGTGTATGTCAGTCAGGCGTTTCCAAAGCAGTCCTCAAATCAGAGCAGATCAAAGCAGCCTTAAGCCATCACAGGCACATTTCTGTGATTTGTGACTGAGCACAATCTGGTCCTCTATCTTCTTGAGGTCCAAATTTGAGATGTGTTAATCCTCTTCACCTTCCCTTGTCTTCAAATGATTTGCATCTTTAAAGGTCAGGTCTTGAGCAGCTGACATTATCCTCTCATACACTGAGTTTTCTGAAATTATAGCATCTGTGGCGGAAATCATGCAATGAAAAAAGTCATGTATGTGTGGATTTCAGAAGGAAGAAGATGTGAAGATAGATGGAGAAACAGAAAAGAGTCAAATAATATTCCTTAAATAGTAATGAATTACTAACTCAGCTACAGGCATATTTACAGGAATGTGACAAAGAACAATCCAAGTATCATTTAAAATAGTTTACGGAGTAGAGAAATATGTTTAAAAACAGCTTAGAAACGTACAGCTCAAAGATGTAGAATGATATGTAAATCCCTTGGCAATTTTTATTCAGCCCAATCTTACAGCCTCCTGTTTCACAACTGAAAATCCTTCTCTTCATCTCCCAGTGACAATGAGTGTCAACGAAAAAGTCATAATTCACCATGCCCTAGAATTTGTCCTGTCCTGCTTTCTGTTTTTGCCAGCCTCAATGGAACACAAAACAGAGAAAAAGGCTTTTATGTTCTACCAGAACCCAAACTGAATTTCCAAGGCCCATTGTCAGACATAAATCTCTCCTGATCTCACTGCTGTATTTATCATAACAACAAAAATATAAGTACCAATGAAATATTTTTTGTATTTCTGTGGCACCATTTAGTTGTTGAGACCTAATGCTTTGCATTTATACAATACCAGTAGCTTAAAAGAGAGAAAGTCATTGGTTTGATATTGGCAATGCAAAGGAGACATATATAGGGTTAAATAGTCACTTATTTGCATTTCTAAACTGCTGGAGTAGCAGAATGCCTCACCCTGGATAGAAGAGCTGATGGTCCTAAAAAACTAATAACCAAAGGAAGATAAATGTTGCAGGGGGGGAAAAAACCCTCAAGACCTCAAGCAGTATTTAGAAAATCAAAGCTGCATTTAGTGTAGGAGCTATGAAATCATGCATGTAGTAAAACAGACAGAAAAAACTTGCAGTATAAATAACCAACAACAGCAAGTATATAGGAGAAAGAAAACTACATTATCTCTACTCCACAAACAGATTAGAGAAATTAAGGATCTTGCCCAAGGAAGTAAACAAATTTAGGCCTCTGTTTTAACCATTTAGTAGTCTTGAATGAACAACATTGCTATTGTTGAGTTGTGTTCTCTTGTCTCTGCTGATGCTCTAGGAGAGGAGACAAAATTGTTGATGTACCACCAAGAAACTGAGAAACTGGGGGGATTTTCCCTCACATGGAAATCAATAGGCCTGCAGTCTTACATCTTTTGAGCTCCAGGACTGAGGAATACAAGTTAAAAAGCTGCCCTAGGTCACACAGCAGACCAAAGTAATCGGTATACCCCAGTTTCAATGTCCTACACTAATTATGAGCCCTTAGGACAGTGTGCTTGGCTGCTACATCATGTCATGTACACGGCTGCTACTGGGTCAGGTCCACATAACTCAGATGGTTATAGAATGCAGTTCATCACGGCATAAAAGAACACATAATATTAAAATAAGGCAAATATTAAAACAAACATGCATAAAAAATGAACCCGGCATGAAAAAGAATAAGATTGACATATACAAACAACCAGGTAAAACTCATCATTTCATATTGTAAATTCTTCCTGAAGATTTTAAATAACTTAGTCCTGCCAAAAATATCAGCTCTGTACACGAAACAGAACACTGTTTTGAACAGCAGTATTCCTTTAAGTTTCAAGACGCTCTAGTAACCCCCTCACTGTTTTCTGCCAACATAGTTTTTTGCCTCCTTCACATCCCAGAGTAAATGTCCAAGTGTCAAGCCAAACCTTAGAACATGGACAGGTTACTACAACTGACAGATTTCCTTCAGCATATCTGTAAAGATAAATGAGCCTCTTCTGTTGAGTACAAATACTACAGCAGTTAAAGGCACCAACAGAAAACGGAAGCAAAGCGAGCACAAAGAGCAGCTCAATAGAATTAACTACAAAGTGGCTCAAAAAATTCTCTCAAAATGCAGCACCAAATGTAAGAAACTATGTAAGCAAGTTTGGGAACTTAGAGCTGGCTGGAATGGGGCTTACTACAGTAAGTAAAGTGTTGTGTCCTGTCACACTCAGGAAAACACACTTTGTAAACAAAAACACTTGAGTCGATCATCCCATTTTCCTTGTAGCTGAAAGCTTGCAGGACTCTAAAAATTAGCTAACTCTTTGGGACAGAATCAGGAAACAAAGCAGAAAAATAAAATTCTTCCATAGCAAATAGGCTGAGGGAGCAAGGAAGAACAGTGTGTACATGGATTTAGCATTAACTGAGATGAGGAAATGCAGAGCAAGCATTTTTTCACTAGTAGTTTTACCTTACCTCTTCCAAAAGCCTGCTAGCTGGTAATAGTGGTGTCACACAGACTTGCCTACACCACCTAGGCTAGGTGAAACAATAAAGAACCCACAGAAAGAGTAATCATTCCTATAGGAAAGTCGTAGTAAAAAAGTGCATTTA
Source organism: Rhynochetos jubatus (assembly GCA_027574665.1). Taxonomy (NCBI): domain Eukaryota; kingdom Metazoa; phylum Chordata; class Aves; order Eurypygiformes; family Rhynochetidae; genus Rhynochetos; species Rhynochetos jubatus. The sequence continues at coordinate 72,055,318 of CM050690.1, read as the reverse complement.
GATACCCTACGGACTGCCTTTTTAAAAACCAATTTGCACAGTACAATTAACTTTAGCAGAATTCTCAGTGTTTTAATGCACATTAAGCACATTCATCGTATTAAATACGACTACATATACTTGTATTAATTCTTATAGATAGCATAGGCTTTGATAATTTTATCAAAATGATATTATGTACCAAAAATTATATTATTTTAGGGCACACTCAAGAGACATGGAGTCCTGAAGGAAAATGTAAATTCACAGCAAAGTCATACAGGGTGAATCCAGTTTTAATTTCTTCATTCTGCTAGATCTGAAGCTTACAGTTGCTCACAAGTCTAACATGTCCCAGGACAGGCTCAGTTTGTACTTGGAAATTCCCAGGGTTTTTTAAAATGGAATAGTATTTATCACACATAATTAAATATCACAAGCTCTTAAATGTGTAAGCATTGCTTCAGATTCTTGGTAAGATCTTAAGATGAGTTCTTGAACAATTTGTGATTTATTGGTAATATATAACCCCCGGTTACTTTATCTATTCCTGTCACAGAAAAATGAAATTAAAGAAAGCAGGAAAAAAAACCATAAATCATGCTGATTTCTTTTTAAGATGAAGTAACTGGTTACTTTCTCTATTATTACTTTCTTGTGCCTTTTTTAGAAAGGAAGATTGCCAAATCACGGGATGAATGCCACAGACTTCAGCAAAGTTAATACTGATTATACTGTGGTAATGCTGATCCCATAGATCACATAAATCACATTCACTAAAGAATGGGAATGCATTTACAAAAACAGTGATTTCCAGCCCTTGCGAGTCAGGCAGGCAGACAGACCCTGAATGTCACTATCGTTTCCCTGACAAACGACTAGACCTACTGAACAAGAACAAATCCATGCGTGCATATGTGACACGCATGTATAACATGCATTCAGAAGACTCAACATAGCTTACTATGTGTTTGCTACCGAACACATGCACACAGGTAAGCCTCCTGAGGGACCAACAAGAAATAAGGCTATTGCAAATGGGACCTGGGGCATAGGCCGGAAGAATTGTTCTAATGGGCAGTATTCAGTATATGGGATATTGCCTCCGCATCCATTCGTAGGCTATGCATTGTTTTCAGGAATCATCACCTTTCAGGACAAGACAATTTATGAAGTACCTGAACTCAAAATATTTAGCATACTCGTAGAAATATTTGCCATGCTTCTACTGTTCTTCAGGTACCTGCCTATGATGACAGTCAGCTTGGATTGTCCTTGGGCAAGATGGCTGTTCTGTGCTTTTGGACATCTCATGATGCAAGACCACTGTAAGTTAAGTTACAATAAACCAGCTCGAACCAAATATTTACCTGCTTGCATACCTTTGAACACAAATTGAATTTCCCAGAATTAGATGATTTGGGTTATTCTGTAAACTGAAACAAAGTACCACAATACGATAAAAATAAACTTCTGTTTGGATGTATGTGAAGTCCTGGTCTCAACCAATAAATGGTGAGGCAGACCCACCATCTTAAAAATAATAGGTCCTAGCAATTTTTCTGTGAGTTATTCCTTGGCAAAGGCTGGACTGAAACATCAGTTCCACTGAAATAAGTATGAGTTTTGCCATTCATTCTATGAATCTGGCTTCTACCCTGGTTCTTAACCCATAGCCTTTAACAGTTGGTCTCAAAACAAACCTCACAATGCAGTGGGGAATGTAGCTGAAAAAATATCTTTAGATAGATGAAGTGTGCTGAACGGTCATAGTTTTGACAAGATATGTTCATTCTTGAATAGGTGCCATGAGGAAACATGGACAACACCTATGCTTTTTAAAATACACTGGTAAGAGTGCTTAGATAACCAGTCTGAGCTTAAGCTTGGGCAGCATTCTCTCACAAATACAACAACAGCTGGCTGATATTTCATGGTGTTATGTACCATACAGCAATATTTTCAGAGAGGATATGGTCTCCATTTTTGAAAGGTGTTAGATTTTAGATACTTAAATAAACAGGTTGTTCAATATAATGTGCAGCCACAGAAAAACCACTCATAAATGTTATAGCAGAAGCCTAAAATAATTGGCTGTTGAATACAAAGTTGTTGGGTAGATGAAGACCTAAAATCCCAGGTTAGCACTATTTAAAGGATAAGCTCTATTCAGCATGTCTGAAACCCTATGCAGGCTACACAGAAAACTTAACTGAGGTACAGGTGAAAGTTATGAACTCCCGAAACAATTAATAGTTGTTTATATCCTGTTGTGGACAGAATGGCAGAACCATCACTCAGGTTTCCCAAGCCAACTGATAACACAACCTTCCCATGCCAGTTCTGAGGCTGAAGATACGTCAGCGTGGAATCACTGAGGTCACTTCTCTCCTTTGTTATTCTCCTTTTTGGCCCTCTCCTAAATTCAAAATTGTTTTAGAGCTAACAGGATTTACAATCATGTAAATAAAGGACATTATATTAGCTTGCATATCAGATACGCTTGTTTATTCTGTCCGAGGAAAAGCTAGTAATAGCATTTTCATGACATCAGAGGCGAAGCAAAGGAAGCCATTCCAACTAATTAATCTCAGTATTGTTTATAAAGAAATAAAGGCAACTGATCTGTGTAATTGTTTTAAGGAGTCACAGTTTGCACAGTATGTTTAAACAACATATGATTATTAAGGGCAACTTTGAGGATGGACTTTTAATTTATCAGTGTGAGGTACTTTCCAGAGTTTATCAGAAGCCTGAGGCCTACAATGCTGGAGATACAGAAAATTTTCAGGTTTGCCTGTAATTAAAATCCAGCTGAGATTGTGGGAACATTGACAACCGCAGCCTAACACCCAGAAATTTATGAATTACATGGGAAAGAGTTCACACAGGCACTGCTGATTAAGATACCAGATTTCCACTGATATACACCAGTTTTCTAAAACTTTGTGCAAGAGACAGTAAAACAAATAATAATTTTGATACATTGCTTTGATTTTCTTCTACCCTATCTCACCTAAACATTTGCAATTTCTAATCAGTGATCTGTTGAAACTGCAATACATTGTAAGCATACAAACACTGAAAGTATAACTCTGTGTCTAAAAGGGGAGTTAAATGTGGAGGATTAAATGAGATAACATTGTTTCTTATGAAAAATGCTAAAAGTTTGTCCAAAATCTACCTTTTTTTTTAACTGAAGATTGAATTTTATGGGGTTTTTCAGCAGATCATTTAAGTCAAAATTAATTTAACCAGCCTTCTAAGAAATCATATTTCTAAGTTTCATTTTGTTTACTTAGTATATATTTTTACTAAGCCTTCATATTTTACATCAAACTTCACTAAGAACTTTAGGGAAAACTGGGATACAAATAAAGCAAATAAATAACAGCTCATACCATTACAATCAGAAGTTTTTACCATGTGTCTTTCATCAAACCATCATTGTATCTTTTCTCTAGCTTGCCTTTTGTCCATATATACGAAATTCAGATTTTTACATCTGCACTGCATAATCAGTAGATAGGTCAATTCCTGTTGAACTGGTAGTTGTGTTCATCATGCTATTGAACAAAAGACTTCAAGTCTATATAGGCTGAGGAAACTTGAGGGTTATGGTGTGGAAAGGATGTCCATTAGCTGTCTACTGCCTTGCATGCCATCCCTTTTGCAGGCATAGTGCTACACTGCTGTAGTGCTGCTTTTTATCTGCTAATTAAAACCTATAAACCTGCACCCTATAAATTTGGCTTGTTCAGCCTGGAGAAGAGAAGGCTCCAGGAGGACCTTATAGCACCTTCCAGTACCTGAAGGGTCTGACAGGAAATGTGGCTTGGGGAGGGACTTTTTACAAGAGTCTGTAATGACAGGACAAGGGGCAATGTGTTTAAATTGAAAATGGGCAGATTTAGATTAGGTATCAGGAAAAAATGTCATGGAGAGGGTGTTGAGGCAATGGAACAGGTTGCCCAGAACAGCTGTGGATGCCTCATCCCTGGAAGTGTCCAAGGCCAGGCTGGATGAGGCTTTGAGCAACCTGGTCTGGTGGAGGGTATCCCCGCCCATGGCAGGGGGATTGGAATTGCATGATCTTTGAGGTCCCTTCCAACTTAAACCATTCTATGATTCTATAATAAACTTCTCTACCCTTCCTGCCCCTTTGACACCTCTGGAGCTTAAGCCTAAGCTACATCCAGGTGATTCATTTTCTTCTAAGTGAATACAAGTTAGGAGCTGAACCCAAATCCCATTAAGACCTCCAGCCTTGCAACAATGCCCTTTGCTGGGAATATTACTACCATTGTTCCCCTACGTCCATTCAGAGGTCTTCAGATCAGTTTCCATCTGTCTTTATCCTGTTTCCCTACAGCAGCCAGCTAAATTCTTTCACTAAATTACTGTTCCTCTCCTGTGAGAAGAGAGGCAAAATATTTGAGACAGCTGATCTGTTTCACCAAGATGGAACATGACGCTTCTTTTTAATTTCAAAGATATTTTTGATTTTTTTTTCCCATAACATTTGAAGCACACCAAAAAGAATCCAGAAAAAACATGCTTTGCTCGTCAGCAGCCGCCATCATCCGTATGGCACTGCTCATGACTGCTGACCTCAGCAGCCTAAAAGCATCAGCTAGGTCTTCAACAAACATACAAACAGATTAAAAATCATTGATGATATGCTAAATTAATCTACTTTTAGAGCGTTTCATTTTCCTGCTGGTAGTTAAGCTTATGGTGGATGATATCTCCAAAGTGTCCACTGGCCTCTAAGGTTAACATCTAACCTTGAACACCCACACAGCACCAGAAGGGATTGCCTTCCTCCACGCCTCCCAGAGGGAGACGGGCTGCCAGACCAGAGTCATATGTCCCACACTCACCTGTAACTGCTTGCATCCCTTAGCCTTTGGCTGCTTCCTTCTGTTCTGCTTTTCTATGCTTCCCTTCTGCTTGATGTTACATACTGTGAGGGGAAGGGGTAGCCATTTTGTTGGCTCTAAACCACTAGCAGTAAGTGGAGGTGGCAACCATTTTGTGTATGAGACAATTCATGCGTTGGGCACTTTCTCTTAGATGTCCATGAAAAAATTTTCAGAATCATTACATTCACACAGGAATAGTAAATTCTGCTAGCTCTGGACGTGTTGTGACTTTTCAGAGAATGTCTTCTGGCTGCCAACAGAGGCAGGTTCTTTCAGCTGCCAACCTGCTCGCAGTGACCTGTGGCCAGCACACAGCCGCTGGACCTGTCACCCAGCCAGTCTGTCCTTGCAAAACCTGCTGAGAATAAGAAGCGGGGATGACAGTGGAATTCCTGTGTTTATATGGGAGCTATTTAATTGAAATAAAGTTTTGCTGTCATACCTTCCTGTTTTCAGAAGTTATCCAGCCTTTCACTTCCTAATCAAAAGAGATGTGGCAGCATGCCACAGAAACTGGGCCTCCCTTCCAGCATGCAGCCCAAAGTATTTCCAAAACCCCAGATTGTGCCTAGAAACACATGCCTGGGGTGAAAAGTTGACTTTACACTATATGCATCAGAACATACATTTATTTAATAGAGCTGTGTACTGAAATAGCATCCACCAAGACTGACAGACCACTTTGGAGAAAACACCAGCAAGAAGTGAAGCCAACCAAAAAATCCCCATGTGTCCACGGTTTCACCTGTTGTTCCACAGATATATACGTGTCCGTGAGGGAAATATCTCACAAAATTACACAGTAGGAACTTCATGTATTTAAATTAATGTCTGAGTTTGCTTTACAACATAAAGTAAATAAATTCAGAGTCCTCATACATACAGTGTTTTAAATCTCTGTTTTACTGTATGCAGTAGAAACAAGCTCAGTGGTCCTCTGTGTCCTTTGGTTGGTGACATGAATGATCCTTGTCCTTTCATCCTTCACCTAAGGGTGATAGGAAGCAAAATACCAAGTATACTGGAAATCTGACTGCCTGTCAGTATTTACTAGGGGTTAGAAAGGACCTTTTGTTCCTAGAGATTTTAGTTTGGGATTATTAATAAATAAATTAATACAAAGTCTAGGGGCTCCTATCAGCAATCTAAAGACACATTTTATAAGTGTCAATAATCTGACTCAGAACTGACTGATGGCTTCTTAGCAGCAGAGGCTATATTGCTTTTCTCTTAATTGTATGCAAGGGCAGGTTCCTGACTTGGATCAAGATGCTTATACTATGAAATGGGAATGGTGAGAGGGAAAAAGGCAGAAGGCCAAGGGTTTGAGGATCCTGCCATTAAGTGAAGAGGCTAGAGTTATCCAGGAAGCCAGGGCTGAGGCTCACATCAATCCTTTCTGACTTTAACATCAGCTCAATATTTATTATAATTAAATGTCATACAGGTGTGTATTTGGCTTGATCTCAGGGAACGTTTCTAGATCACATAGAGGTTTGGTGTGGACGTGAGCTTCATTCATATATATGTGAAACTGCAGTTCAGCTGAGGTTATAGGCACAGTGCAGAGACTGGCAAACACTCTAATCCCTCCTGCCTTGCACTCTGCGTAAGTCCTGGATTCCCCTGGTGCCTATCCCAAAGGCCAACTCAACATGATTTCTTCTAAGCAAATTTCAGGCTGCAGATTTCCACCCATGTTAGCTACCTACATGTGTCATTTCAAAACCCTTTTGTGAAATTATCTGTTTTGTATAGATGCACCCTGAAACTGAAAGAAATGCTCATATGAAAATTTGTACCAAACCAGCAAGATTTATTTAATCTAAAGCTGACCATGGTCCTTTTCTCAAAAGTCAGCATACTGACCTTGATATTCAGATCATATCTGCATAAAAATCTTTTTCTCATAGCTAATGATGGACAGTGTGCACTTTTTCACTTTCTTCCCTGGTGTATATCTGGACATTTGCATTGGCCAGCCTGGGGAGTTTTGTTTTAATCACAGTTTAAGCAGGTCTTTTTGGCTATTGTCACACTTTCACTGTCTGGTAACAAATGTCCATGGTAGGGGGTTTTGGCTTTTTAATGCAAGAGAAATCAGTGATGTGGGATCTGCGTATGTGTTGGTGTAATATATATTCTCTCTCTAATTGTTCTTGCCCTTCGATACAGTGTCATGGACATATTAACCTAGACACAAACAAATAGCTTTTAGAAAAAGTGTGACTGTTAAAAATGGACCTCATTTGGACATACTAAAACAAAGACCACATGAATTTGCTGCTTGACACATCTCCCCCCAGATAATTTACATCAGGTATCAACAACATAATATTTTTCCAAAACTAAAAGTGTTTTTGTAAATTTAAAAACAGAGAGAAGTAGAATCTTAGCAATGATTAACCAAACCTTACCTCCCACTCCAACGGTATCAAGGTTTAGATCTACTCTGTATTTTCCATAGAATCTTTGAGTTATGAAAAGACTAAGAAATGTTTCTCCTTTCCATGCTAATGAGGAGACCATATCTCTTCTGTGCACTCAAGTGAAATCAAACAGAAGCGCTGGCTTAGACAACTGGAAAATCAATTATTTCCACAGTGCTATGTTCAAACATCTAGAATCAAATGTTCCACACCTGATTAGAGAGTTTAATTGCATCCATTTTTTGAAAGCCTGTGAACCTATATATGAACATATATGAGTTTATATGGTACTCATGCACAGAAATTAGACAGTTTCATATTTAATGCTAAGAGAAATTTTTGCATGGTTCATAGATCTCTGACAGTAATATTTGTGAGCATGCCTACATTGGAATGTTTGTTCACAGTTCTTCTTTCTGCATTACCTGGTGCGTATTTTTATTTGTGAATTTACTTGCCAGTTGATGTGACCTCTCCTGTCTGCTTTGTAAAGTTCCAGTTTCTTGGGTTTTGCAGACTAATGTTGGATGAGTAATGTTTGCACGTAAGTATCTGTACTTCACAGCAGTCTTGCAGCGCTTTCCCAGTCTGATATTTTCATGCTTGTTTAACTATGTGCATCCCTATGATTATTCTACTTCTTCATGCCTGGGGTCCTGTTTCAGGATCCAGGATTGTGGAGGACAGCAATAAAGAGACTGGTGAGATATGCCCTTGCTACTGACAAGGAGTCAGAGCCAGAATTTCCTGGTGAGGCAGTGACTCTCCCAGAAGTTGAGGACAACTGAGTAGAAATCTGTGGAGGATGAATGAAACATAAGCCTTCTGAACAAACAATAGGGGATGTTTTATTACAGTGCAAAGGACGGACAGCATGGCAGAACTGTACAACAATGAAACACAAGAGGCATTTCCCTCTGCACACTGTAACAAGTCCCTTTGCACACTGTAAAGCTCGAGGCTCTTGTCCACTGGTCCGGACCATGATGTCACACAACCAGTACCAGTATGTGGTTCACAGCAGCACAAGTCATAATGTGATGCTGAGAAAACAGTTTGTCATCTTGTACAAATTGATGGCTCCTGAGTAAGGAAGAGCCGGGGCTATATTTTAATTTCCATTTTCTATAACCAGTATGAATAAAGTGCCAAGACATTAAAGGTAAGGTTTGTTATTACCTGCTAACTACTAGCCTAACAAGTAGGAGTAAGAACATAGGGCAGAAGAGGAGATGGGCCAGAAATCTATCAAATTCCTGGAAAAAAGTGAAAACATGGTATCTTGTTCAGGAGGAAAGTTAAGCATCTACCTGATTATTTGCTTTCATGTTAGACATTGTTGTTCTGATATGAGAGAGCATCTACCTGCCCCATGATAGTACCCAAAGAGCAGAGGCAGCCAGAGGCACCTCCTGGAGTTGATGAAAGGACAAATAATTTTGCACACATGCATGTTATTACTGTTGGTTTCTCAGAGACTACAGTAGCCTCAGCCAGTGCAATGATCCAGTCATATACATGAGTCATTAGGAATACTGCCTGGCCAGAGGAGAAATTTTCTATGCAGCATCTTCTTTACTTATGTCCAGCATCCTTCAGGGCAGACAGAGCTGCTGGTGGGACATGACCTGCTGCCTGACACTGAAGTTTTGAGCACAGCGCTCAACTGATCATGAGAGACTGGTAGGAAGCTGGACCCTCCCCAGATCTGTTCTCTTTTTCAGTGGTTTTCAAGCTTACATGTCAGATGATGGTAAGTGGATTTTGTTTGTTGGATAAGAACATAATTGTTAACAACTGATGGGATTTTTGCAAGGCAAAGTACCACTGACTGAGAGCACGAATGGCTGATAAAAGCATTGGCCTTCATGCACATCAGCATAATACTGTGTATACAGTGGTGTCTCCTGTCAAGGCAATACGTTTAAGATATGCCATTCTGTGAAAAATAATTCTCTTTTCTGTAAAAGTGTAATTCCTGTGCTTAAAAGATTTGATGAACAAATTATCTTTATTTTCATGTTCCGTGTAGGAACACAAGTTGTCTGAATTTGTTGTCCTTGCCAACTGCCAACTGGGAAGGTACATTTCTTGTTTCCCTCCTTGAGAAATGCTTTCCTTTGTTCTCATAATGTACAATTCATTGAAACTAGAGCAAGCAAGCCAGCATTCACAAGGGAGGAAATGTTCACAGTCATCCACTTAAGCGCTGTCCTTTCCTGTTCAGCCCCTCAAATGCATACTGCAATGTCAATCTGTAGCTTCTGAGGATAAAATAATATATCTTACTGTGCAGGACTCTGCCTGAAGGTTTCAGGTGCAAGAGGAATGGCAGTTAGGCTGTTTTTTCTAAAGCAATAGCAATTATTTAAACACTATGAGCATCTTCCACGGTTTTTGGAGCAATGTCCCAGTTTTAACTATGCATACATGAGTTTGTGTCTCTAGTGCTTGAGAAGCTGCTGTGATGAGCAACCAGGTCATCACAAACTAGAGAGAAACACCCCTTTAACCACATTTCTTTCCCAGCATATTCTGCCTTTTTCCTGTGCTCAGAAAATGAAATTTCTACAGAAGCAGTTCATTCCTGTTCAGTATTCTCATCTTCTGACGAGATGCCATCACCTCATTTGAGCTGCTAAGTGACCTGTGCAAATAGTGCTTTCTATAAATAAATCCAGTCAGTGTGGAGGTCTCAGACTCTTTGCATGAGAGACTCCCAGCAGCATGGCAGACAGAAAAGATGCCTTCACGGTAGCTGACAGCAACTTGAAAATGCTTTGGTACGCCAAAAGGAGATGAACCAGTGGAAATGTGTAGTTTGACCACAAGTCCTGCAGTTTTGGCAGATTTCAGCTGGCTCTGCCACATAATCTCAGCACTGCACAAGAGAGGATCCGGAACACGGACAGCTAGCTCAGCATCTGGAAAAAACACCATCGGATTGCTGCCCAGAATGCTATGTACTTACTTTGAAATAGTCTTTATGCCATTGTAGAAATTAAGTAGGAAACAGCTGGCTGTGCAGACACAATTATTGCAGAATATCACTTCTGCAATAGGGTAGTAAAAAAGGTCACTGAAAATGTCCAACTTAAATGAGCTCTCCATATGCACATGACTTGTCAGCTTGCAACATGTATTTTGGAGGTGGAGCTCAATTGCTTTCACTGTTGTCTTTTGCCTGCCTACTAAGTTAAACCTCAGCAGGAATGTCAAGGAAAAATCTTGCACTGCTTGCAGGGATCATAATGGAAGATAATGTATTCAGCTTTTTGATTATTTTGCATTCAAAATGCATTACAGAGAACTGTTGCTTAGGACAAACTGGTTCTTTCTCTACGAGCTCCCCAAGACATAGAAATTAAACAAAGTCAGTGAGCTTGTCAAGATAAAGTTATAAATTTTTTTTTTCCTAGTGTGCATTTTAGCGTAGTTCAGGGAAGAGCTTGTTTTGACTCTGTGCTTTGAAGGAAAAGTTAAAGTACGGTAGGAAGGAGAAAACGCTGAACTCCTTGTAAGAGTGACTTAACTCCAAAGAATGCTTATGTATGAGGAAACCAAAGCAGGCAAATATATACAGATGGCTTATTGTTTGTCTGGATTTGGATATCATTTATGCTACCAGAAGTAAAGATTAATAGATTTGGACCTTTTTCAAGGCCTGTGTCTGTCTGCTTCTACCGTCTTGTGTCCCTGAAGACATGAACTGTAAGTCAGACTGCCCATGACAGGGAACTCTGTGAAGGGTTATGCTAAGACACTGGGGAGTCTGTGGCTGCTGTGCTAATCACAGTGTCTAAACTCAGGGACCACAGGCTTTCAGCTCTCAGAAAGGGGTGATTAGACACTGAAATCAGAGAGAGGAACAGAACGATCATTCTACTATTCACAGCAACATCAAAAATGTCCAACAGGGGTTAGTTGACCAGTTTCCTGAGGACACACACTTTGCATAAGTCCATAAAGGAACAGAACCTTTAATTTTTTTTTCTTCAATATTTTTAATTAAATTTAAAAAGATGCATGCAAATACGTACACGTGATTTCAGATTTGTATTACGGGAGACAGGGAGTTTCTGGTTGCACTGTAGAGTAGTACCTTTTGATCAGTACTCAGTAAAGCTCTGCCTGAGGAATGGGTTATTTGTATCTAGGGTTGATTTAGATCAATACCACTACCAAGAGACAGGCCTGGCTATTTGCTATAGAATTCATTTCAAATACTTATGAACGAACACATACCAGATTTGAGAACCAGCTATACACGTCTGTGTACCATAAGTGTTGCCTGGATGATTTGCATGTACTCCCACTAAATATGAAGGTAACTCACATGTACTTACATGCAGGTATTTATATGTTGAAATATAAATTTAAAAAGGCATTTCCTTCCTTAACAGATGTAGGTATTTATGTTGTGCAGTCAATGTAAGCATTACACTTCTAACATTAGGAATGTACAATGTGTGTGCTATTTCTCCAGCCTCAGTTTTTTAGTTTAGTTTCTCAGCCATCCACAATGTCTGTCTGACAGTCCATCTGACACTCCACTAATAGCTTTTGAATCCGTTTTGGTTGATTTCAAGCACATTTCATAAAGGGATAGAAACTACATTCCTCTTAATTTCCTGAAAATGGGTGCATTAATGCTGCCACGATCAAGAGAAATGTTGCAGGGCAATACCTGTTTGGGTTTGAACGCCTTACAGCAAGCAATAATTTCTCCATGAGCAGGCACTAGAAAATGTGGGAAAGAGAGGAAGCAATGAGTAAAATGAATGAGATTCTTTAAGGTAAATATGAGAGTGCAAAGAGTGATTTTATGAAAGGGTCAGGGAGTCAGGGTTGTTAAGAGGGTAACATAGCATATACTGCATATGGCAAACAGCATTTATTAGTTCTTTCATTCATTAAACTTTTTTTTTTTTTTTTTTAAACTGAAAGCAACATAGACATGTTTGGATTAACATTTTCTCCTATCTGATAGTAAATGTTCTGTGTTGCGTTTTGTACAAAGCAAGCTTCCTAGACAACACAAGCTTTTTCAATTAGAGCAATATACCAGCTCTCTATTAGTGCTATGGGAATATGTCCAGCAGACAGGAAGTAATTTCTGTGAGAAATGGTTAGCACTTCAGCTTGATTAAGGGTCAACTTTCTGTTCCACAGCCTGCTGTCCTGACCATCATTTTCCTTCTACTCACGTGGAAGTGAGAACTATTTAAAAACTGCGAAATAATGTGAGAAATAATTGCCTCCAAAATTCCTCCTGCAATGGCTAGACAGATTTCTTATGAGATGACACAAGGTGCTGGCAAAAATCAAGAAGCATTGCTTCATGTCCATGCACACTTGTGAAAGCTCTAAATCTGTCTTGAAACCAAATGTTTTTATCTGAGTGAGGAAAGTATCCTTTAGGAGTCAGACTTTGCATCTTTGTATTTTGCTCTGGGTCTCTTAATGAAAGTGCAGGAGGGGTTCTCACCATGCTAAGATAAAGCAGTATGAGGAAAAAGAAATTGTGGGAGATTTTGCAGGTCATATAGATATTCCAGCAATGCAAATCCAGTCAGCAGTTGTCCTACAGTAACCCAATCTCCACATAAAACCTTTCAGAGCTGTGCAAAGTCACAAAGGAGTTGGAGCATTAGGAAGCTGACAGTAATGTGCCCCGGGACGGTTACAGTCGTGGTCATTGACATGTTCATACTGTGGCTGTTACAGTGTTGAAGTTTCTCTCTCAGGAAAGCTGTAAAAGGCATGCACAACTGGCAATTTTCATTTTTATGTTCTTATTGTTAGGTGTGCAATGAACCATGCAACATTCACCTACACCCACTGTGGTGTGTTAGTGTAGCAAAAAAGTCCAGAGAATCAATTTTTTAATTGTGTCATGGCCCATTTTCATAGATTGACTATATAACAGGTCTAATTTGCATTTCAAAAGTACCCAAGGCATGGGAATATCAGACAGAAATATATCCTGGAAACCCATCATAGAAAATGTTCTTTTTTCATGGACACATAACTGCATGAATTCAAATAGGAATCTGGCATTATTATAGGCGTTGTGGTTTATGTTTATGCATGAATCCTCAGCTTCAGGACATAAAGTAATCACTAACTACTATAGATAGCGAAAAATCCCTCCTCTGGGAAGGCTTTAACTGATGAGATTTCCTCAGCTTTCTTTAAACTATCCGATCACGGCAGAATACAGGGTAGCTGCTATTAATTAAAAAGATTCCTTGAAAAATTTGATTTCTTTCTCACTATTATTATTCTCCTGAGCAATGCATACATTTCTCAGTAGGGATGGTAAAAAGTCAGAATGTCCCTCACCAGCCAGAGTCAGATCCCCGGTTTCTTTTCCTAGCTACAGTTACAGAACTTTTATATTAACCCACTGTTCACATCCAGGCTTAAAAATGAAACCTTCTTTCAAATTAATTGAGTGACCTTATTGACCTCACCGTAATCACCCTTACTGCATTACACAAGGGAAAAAGTGGAACTTCAGACAAGTTAACGTTCCTTAGTTCTGTGCTTGATGCTGAATACCAGTGGTCAGACAGTTTGGCTGACATATTTTCCTCACCTTTAAAAATTCTAAATATCACCTTTTTTAAAAAAATTTTCCTTCCCCCCCACCCCTTCCCAATCTCCTCAAACTAGGCTGAATTTTCTTTCCATTGCAGGGAAACAACTAAACAAGTGGTGTTTCTGTGTACTTGTCAGAAAGCATTCAACGGAGAACTCCCACCAGAGACCAGACACAGCACATGTCCAGGACAGCTGCAGAAAACTGAAGAAGCAACTGAATTTTGCAGGTCAGGTTACAGTCTCCACGTCAGCAACATAAATCCTAAAGATTGTTTCAACTGGTAATACTCAGCGGTTTCATAAGCTGTATGCCTTCCAGAAGTGCTGAGTCCTTTTAGCATGCACTCCACAGGTGAGGAAGGCCCGTAAGGCACTTGCTTCTCCTCTGACTGCAGCAGTGCTATTCTGAAACTAAAGGTTGGTGATGGAAATCTCTTGAATGCACAGGTCCCTAGATGTGTCTTGGAAAGAAATCAAAATAAAAGTGATGATTCCTCTCACATGCCACTTTTATTCCCATTCAGCTCCATCAATTTAATGAAGGGAGGGTAGATAAAAATAACATTCAGCATTGTGCAAATATCAGTTCATAATATGTGTAGTTTTTCTTAGTTAAAGAATTTGATTTAGTTAAAAATGTACCAAATATTTTGTAGCATTAATTTATTTATGCCAATTCAATTTTAAAAGTCTCTGTTAGACTAAATCAAGTATTTCTCCATTAGAGAAGGCTCTAATTTATCTGCAATTTAATGTGGCTAGATACCATTATCTTCACTTGTGCTTGTGTGAGCCACAGAGTAGTCCTGCGGGAAAACTCATTGTTGGGTGCTTTTCACGTCTTCTCTTCCATCTCTGTATTAGACCAGCTACAAGGCAAGTGGGGAATTTTATTTGTGAGTTAGAAAAGGTGCTGCTTCTTTTTTTTGGTACGAGTTTTGGTCCTTTCCAGAGAAAAGAACATCTGAAAATACCTCTTGTAAACAAGAAGTGGTTAAGTATTTTGCTTGGAGACAGAGTTCCTATGTCTTTGGAAACAATGTTACTTGAAACATTTGTTATCACTTCCTCTCTTAAACAGTTAAATAAAGAGACCTTAAACCAAAGGTTCATAGTGATATTAGCAAAAGGTTACAATAATATTTTTAGATTATTTTTTTCATCAATGATTTCAAAGGGGAAAAGCAGCATAATTTAATTTTAACTGTTTGTCCCATTTCCACAGAATGGTGTGTATTGATAAAACAGATGTAATCACACCCTCTCTGAACACTCTCACATACTACAGTTGCGGACAGGGTAAATGAACCAGAATAGAATAGGAGGAAGTACGGGTTACATGAAAACACTATCAACTAGTGTGTAAACACTTTATCAGAAATGTGCTTTTATACAATGCTGTTTGAATCATTTGGCCGTCAGTCCTCCAGCGGCTAATTTCATAGTCGCTCCTGGGGTCTCACAGTCCCAGTGAGACAGCATTGCAGGTGTGCTGGAGCTCTGCGAGGAAGCGATCAGCTGCATCAGTAAATTACCTCCATCTTCTCCCACCTTGGGCAGGAACAGAGGCACCCTGGAGAACCTTGCAGGGGTTCAAGGTGTTTCTAGTTGCAACAGACCCCCTGTAGCAAGACATACACAGAAACCATTTTGTTGTGAATAATACTTATTGGAGGGATACAATCCTGAGGCCATTTCATAGGCAGGGATTGTTAGAGTAAGCAAAACTTTGGCCATCCCCTTTCTGTCCTGATGTACATGCTACCCTGTAAAAGCAAGCCCCATCTCTGTATGGAAGGGTCCTGCTGGAATGGTGTCTGAAATCACTTGCAATGTCCTCTTGGCATACAGGGATGAGTCAAGTTTTGGTGTGTCTTTCAAAAAACTGAATTGTATCATCTGTGGCTTTAATAGTACAAAGAAAACATTCTAAAGGATAGAGAGAGGAGAAAATAAACATGAAAGAGAAAGAAGGGAAGACTGGATGCAACTGATGTGAAAAGAAGATAAAAGATCCAAGCCAAGTAATCCAGGCAGCCAAAGAAGCTACAATCCTAGGACAAAGCGTAAAGTAATTTACTGAGCTAGATCTCCATAGTACTGAAAGTTCCTGAATAACCTGCAGTCAGAAAAGCAGCTCATTATTTTTCCCTCAAAAAAAAGGGAATGTTTTAGGTCTTTGATGAAAGAATGGGATTAAACGATATTGTAATATACAGCCCAATTCATGCTTTTGCTCTATTAGTGATTAATTAAATAAGATGAAAACTTCTGCAGAGAGAGTAACAGGTTCAGAACAAAATGAAATGAAAACAGGTTGTTTTCCTAGCAAAACATAAAAAACCTCCAAAATGTTTCAGGTTATTTGAACTCTATTGCTTAACAAAAAAATTAAATGTTTTGTTTCATGATTATTTGTTCACTTTTTTCACCCTTTTCAACTGGAAGTATGTTGGCCAGCTGCACAGCTGATACAGGCATTATGACCTAGAGGGCAAGCAGTACATTTAGAAAGAAATCCAAGAAAAAGTCATGAACAAATGCTAAAATGTTTTCTCTCCCTACTATTTTTCTACATCTCAGATAACAGCAGCAAAGCTTCAGGAATTCCACCTTGATGTACAGGGAGAAAGCTGTCTGGTACAAGGAGCTAAGCTGACATCTTCATGTTTCAAACCACTGTTATGCCAAGAGTGACAAAGAAAAGCAAATATTTGAAAATGCCTTTAAAAATCTTATAATGGATCTGTTCTCATAAGTGAATGAATTAGGATATAGAACTGGCCTGAAAAATTCCTTATGGGTTTACAAGTTGCAGCAAGTCTCTGGGGAGTTAGGGTCTGAGCTATAAACTTGCCAAAGTACACAGATCTATTCAGTGTAGACGTTTGGGAGCTGACAACTTTCCACAACAAAGACACCTCTGATACTGAAAACCAGACCTCTCTGGTTTTCTGTCTCCTGTGTTAAATCACACTTAACATAGGTTTAAACGTAAGGTAACAACAATAATGTTAGGAAGAAGGAAAATTACAGATAATAGTAGAAAAAGATAAATAAGTGAGGTTGTTCACAATTTAACAAACTTAGGAGGGTTTCTTCCTTGTTTCCTTTGCTTTGCAAACTCCTGTAGAAATGATTTAATGTTCATTAGCGTTTTAGATGTGTTTTGCAAAAATATTTATCCTTCCCCTTCCTTGTCCTTTTCCTCTGTTTATTTCAATGCCAAATGAAAAGTAATGACTCCAACTTATACTAGAATTCAAAACTGTTATTGTGAAATGGGCCTGGGACCACACGCTTGATTGCCCACTCAGTACATGGATTTATAGCATCAGGACAACAGGGATGACAAATGCTGAACCCACCTTTGATTCCTTCCATCGGTAGAGACATTCAGCTGTTTCTCACTCTTACAGCCTCCTGGTACTTACTCACCTGTTTGCATGAAACCCCTGAACCCCAAATATCTTTCAGACCCCTCCACCTCTGTGTCAAATGTAGGTGAAATTAGCTGTTTCAAAACTTGCTAACAATGGACAAATTATGAGAGTGCATAATCCCACTCCTTTAGTAAACCAGGCAAGAGAGGGGAAGGCATGTGAGTCCCTTAAGTACAGAAAACCGTCATCTAAGTTTTATCTTGCTACAAACGTCTTGGTTGAAGTGTTTTTCAGTAAAAAATGGTGAAGGAAACATTACTTAATATATTTACTTTATCCTTAAGTAATTTCTTTGTGTTACATGCTTGAAAACAGAGCTGTTCAAAATAAAAAAGGACTATTTTCCTTGCAGAAAATAATTTTTTTTTTTTAAGACTGACAGAAGATAATTTTTTTCAAGTTCAAGAAGGTGTAACAGTCTTTCAAAGGTTGTGAAGGAAAGTGTTATGTGCAGCATTTTCTTTTTCACAGTGCATATGAACACTTCTCAACCTCATGTATAAAGTTTTTCACATCTGATCATCAAATCAGGAGTATGTATGTCGAAAAATAGAAAATACATCAAGAAGTTTTGTAACTTGTAATAGGCATTGAGAAGTCTTTCACCCTTAGACGTATTTTGCTTTGATAGCATCACACATAAGTGTTTGTAAGAAATCGTGCACGTGCGTGTCTTAGGGGCTAAAGCCAGTGGTGGAAATAATTCTACCAAATTTATTTTGGTAGATCATGCCTTGAACAATTACTAAAGCTTGTCCATTATTCTAAGATCTGTGTTTTCCTTTTCTACAAACCCTAAAAAGGGTTGTGCAAAAAGGATGGTCAAGGAAGAGAAAAGAGCCCTCACTTCCATTAGAAACTGTTTCTTCTCAACTATTAATTTTCTTTCCACAGATTGGAGAGAATTGTGTATATCTACAGAGGAGGATTGATTTTATGGCATAAAAACCATTTAGCCACGACTCTTTGAAAATAACACATCGATAAACAACCCAGCTCTGCTTCCACTATACAGTTAATGCATGCTTTTTCCAATATATATGGCATGACCTAACAGAAGACAGTATGTTGTGCCCCAGAATGCATTGATACAATTTGGCTAGATTTATTGTTGCAGTTACTGCAGTAGTTAGCTAGTATAACACTGTTTCCTTGATTTTTAAACTGTAACCACAGTAAGGAATAATTTGCTCCATTAGCAAAAGAAAAGCATGTCTGCAAAACTATCCAGCTTCCTGCCTCCCACCTAGGACACTAACCTTCCTGGGAGTCGTGAATTAATCCAGTTAGGACAGCAACCACAAGGGAGCCTAAGCAACGTATGAAACACTGAGCACTAGAGCAGTGTAAATGTAAGTATGTCAACATTTAAAATTACCAGAGCTGCAGACCTGAGAGTTTATGGTTTTGATTGAAAACCCTGTTTCAGATTGCATTTTGAATACAGGTGTTAGTCAAAAAATTACCCTAGGATTATTACAACCACAAGGCTGGCAGGGCTTCTGGAATTCCAGGAGATACTTGTGTCAACTTTCAACAGTCAGTTTTGACTTTGTTAAAATTAATTTCTCTGAGTTTGGGGTTATTTTTCACTATTTCAAACTTCCCTATACAGTTTTCTTGCTGTCTTCATTGTTTCCCCATATGTGAATTTGATACGACTAATATCTACTAGTGAGAAGAAACCAGTTACCGAAAACGGAACATAATAATCAAGTTTTTCGTATAGTAACTAAGGATTTGGGAGTTGAAGAAGATTTGGGGACTTACTTTTTTTTAATACTTCTGTTTTCCAAACAATTAGTGATTTTGGAATCATTGTTTATATGTGGGCCTGCTTGAGTCAAACTAAAGTAGCTCTGATTTTCTCAGAGTAAGGCTTTGTCACTGGAAAAGTCAAATTACATCAAAGCATCTATGAAATGCTGTTACATCAAGGCATCCTATGAGAGATTTAAAATGTCCAGTCCTTTTTCAAAGCCTTAACTGCTGCATCTGGAAGCATTTTAACCCAACCAGCCCACTCTGTTTTGATGCGAGTAAATTACGGGATTTGCCCCATAGTCCGGTTCAATATTTAGACAAATCAACAATAGAACTGCAAGGGCTGCAGCAGATGCCTGATCTGTCATGGGACATATCGACTTACGTAGTGTTGCAGTTGAAGAACTTACTCTGTGAGGAAAATTGAGCTGGCATTCAGCCAAAACACTAAAACGTTCTTTGAGAGGCAGCACTGCTCATTCTCAATGCCATGCGGACTGCAGTGGTTACTGTTGGCGTGGGACTTTCTTACCACTGTGAAGCCTTATGTAAGATGCAGTTACAATCAGTGTTCGAAGATTTCCTGTAATGTACCTCTCTTTGCTGCCTAAACACAACTCTACAGATAACACAGATTCAAATTTTACCGGCCTGTAGGAATAGGAAGAATTGTGCTGGCATCACGGGCTACGTAAGGGTGTGTCTTTGCCTCCTCCCTCCACAATGGTACTATCCTGTTAACATTAGTCTGCCAAGTTAGGTACATTATGTTCTAGCAGAGCACAGCCTCCTAATAATGTTTGTTTGACAGAAAATAAACTTTATTTTCAACAGGTGGTCTGTGTGGGATTGACGGCCACAATATTGCGACTGGATTTTGATCATTCCTCCAATCTGGGAGATTAGGCTCTGAGAAATCAGAGAGAAGCCAGTGATTTCTACCAAAGAAAAATAATCTTCAAAATGCCCTAAGGAAAGTTGTGTTATCTTTTATGAAAAAAAATAATCATGACACTGTGTGGTGTTTGCTAATGGACAGGTGACATAAGCAATGTCCTCTGAAGGAATGCAGTTGTTTGTGGTTATTTACATTTTTGCTGTGAGCCAGAAATAAAATCAGATCCCTTAGCATTAGAGAAAGATACTTTCTCCCTCAGTAGCAGACCCTGCAGCAGTAAGGGGGTAAAATGGCAGTAGGAGCAGGTTAGTGACAAAGGAGCAGAATGCAGCACTCGCAGCACAGCCTGATGGACCCAAAAGAAAGGCCTCTGCACCAGAGATTAGTTGCCTCAGGCTGCCAGCTTGGCTGAGGCCTTTTCTCCAAGTGTGCACAATGAAGGTGAACTCTGAAAGACAACAACAACTTTAAAAATAATTTTATTTAGAAAGAAAAAGAAAGCAAGCACATAGGAAAAGTGGCAGGCAGAGGGAAGGAGGAGGACTAGAAGGAACGATGGAGGAAATAAAGGGAAAAAATGGCAGTGAAAACAAGTGATGAAAGGAGGGACTACAGAAAGGTCTGACAATGTAAAGGGGTGAAGTAAAACATGATCTCTTATGCAGACATTCATGATTAGGAAAGGTTATTCCTCCTTCATTTTTATTTCCTTGGCAGAGAAGAGGGAGCTGTAGGGAGGAGGAAATTAAGTGTTTGGTGCTGGTGCCGATGGAAACTTTTGGTTCAGCTGCAGCTCAGGCAGGGGAAGAATTTCCCCCGGTCAGACGCAGGTGAGGGCTTACAAAGCAGTGGTATATGTGTTGGAGGCAGAAGTCCTTAATATCTGTATTAATTTGTCAGGCCCAGACTAAGGAAAGCAGCGTTAATGAGGCTTTAACATAATTGCCACTGACATGTGAGATGTATCTATAAATATTCAAGGAATTATGGGATCACTTAACCACTTTGTTTCAGCCTCAGTTCCCATCCCAAACTGAACTGGAAAATTTTTTTATGGATTTTGGCTTGTCAGTTAAATTACGTTCCCCCCACACCCCCCACACCCCCACCCCCACCCCGCCCCTCTTTCTATACCTCCTTTCCTGTCTACTTCTGAATCACTCTCTCGAGCTGTGTCCAGGCTGCTTTCAGCTCTGGCGTTGAACTGCGGCCTGTCACTAACGGCATCCTGGCATATACATAAAAGGGATTTGGAGGTGGAAATGACCACCAGTTAAATCACCTCATCCTCCCTTCTAGTCAGTGCGGGATTGTTCCTGCAGCACACTCCCAAGGGCTTGGGGTTTTAATGCTTTGAGCAACATAAATTCCACCCCCACCCCCTTTGGGAGGGGTGCCTGAGGGCTAATAGATCACACTCTTATGCAATTTTTCCTGATACATAGTGTACATTTTCCTTTGTTTGATGTCTTTACTCTGTTATTTCTATTTATAACTGGTATTGGGTGTATCCCAGGTGGTTCTGAGGTTTATTTCTATTCAAAAAGGCATGCAAAAGGCAGAGACTAGTCCAGTCTCTGAACATTTGGTGCCTTCCAGACCGGCTCCATTATTTCTTTCCTAAAACTGCCCAGGACCCAGTAGAAAGCCTGATTTCTCTCTAACCCAAGAAGGTAGGAGGTTGGATACTGGCCAGACTTCTGCTCTGGTAAATATCTTCTGAGAACAGAGACTAAACCCCTGATCTCCTCTATCTATAATATGCCTTTTTCTAACCATCATCCAGCAGTCTAATTCCTCCAGCTTAATGTCCTCTACGCATCAAGCTGTTGTCATGCTTTTTGCTCTCCCTGACCTAACTCGGGGGTGTTTATCACTGCCTTTTCATTGGACCTGTTCCTTTGATGCCTGAAAGGTACTTCTTCAGGATTTTTAATTAAGCTGCATTTCTTAAGCTGTTATTCCAGTTGATATCCCATGATACACTGCAGAAATCAAATAGGAGCAAGTAGGACCCCTTCCCTTGTTCTGAAGAAATCTTGCACGAAAGGATTCAGTCAGTGGCTATGAATTCTTCCTTCAGCTCCTCCATCCCGCACATGGAGACAAGTACTGCAGAGGAGTCTCAGCATAGTCCACACTCTAAGGCTGCCCAAGGAGTAGTTCAACCTAGTCGTTACTGGCAATCCTTTTCAGCAGAGGCATATTATACATGTGGGCACGTTCAGTGATGGACAGTTCTATCAAGACTTTCTCACTACCTGAAATTCTTCCTCATGAGAGGAGCTTTCTCCTTCTCCCGATGCCAGAGACATTAGTCCATCCCTTGATTCAGGCATCTAATTTGGCCAGGACACATAATACATGCTTAGGGGAACTGTTCTTACTATTGTCCTTTTAATAAGTACTAGTTAACCAGGGTTTTAACAAGCCCCAGACCCTAACTTTCTTCTCTTTGTTTTGAAGAACGATTTAAATCCACAAATCCACATTGCTGTCAGAACGGCCCCTGTGATACAGTGTATAGTCTTTCTTCTCACTCTTACGCTTTGAAGGCTAAATAACAATTTAAAAAATGTTCTGCTGCAGCAAGAGAACTAAGTGAGAAATCCCTGCTGTATTCTGGTAGTCTAGATTGTGGGAAAAGTGTTTCTAAATGTCTTTACTTGAGGCATTTTCATTTTTTCTACAACAGTAAATGAGTTCAGCAAGACACTGGTTCACAAATAGCATTTGCATTTAGATTATTCCCTTAAGAGACAGTTCTACCCTAATCCAAATCCAGGACACTCATTTTCCCCCGGTCACACCACAACTACTCTAACACTAGGCAAGAGGTAGGAGGAAGAGGCACAAGCACTGCTCCTCCTCTATGTTGTGTATGGTTTAAGCATTCCATTAGCCTGCTAGACCCCAAAAGGGAGACAGGAGAAATAACCAGTTGTGAATCTTGCTGGATCATATGACAGCATGGTAGCGGTCTTCGGTGGTTCACACAGTGAGTACTGGGAATAGAATAGCCTGGGAAAATTGCTTTCGTAGTGCAGAAACACAGGTGGGA
This sequence comes from Rhynochetos jubatus, assembly GCA_027574665.1. Lineage (NCBI taxonomy): Eukaryota > Metazoa > Chordata > Aves > Eurypygiformes > Rhynochetidae > Rhynochetos > Rhynochetos jubatus. The sequence continues at coordinate 72,032,213 of CM050690.1, read as the reverse complement.
GAAGCACAGGGCTTCCATAGGCATGAGCTTCCTATGTCCCCTTATGTCCTGCACAAGAACATAAATCCATGGTTACAATTTTTGGCATCAGCTAGTTTCTAAACTACATATACATGTATCTAAAATTTGAAAGCATCAAATAAATATTGTGTAAATTGAATGGCAGTGTCTAGAAGTAATTGACACTGATATAAACCACTACACTGCCAGAACAAAGAACTAGACAGAGTAATTACTTATAGAAAGGGATTTATTTTTTTTTTCTGAGGCAAAGGACTGAAGATCATCAAACCAACCCTAAAATGACTCAGGAAAATTTACCAAGAGTCGCATATGTACACAGGGAGACCCTTTTTGGCATCAGTGTGTAAATTATGGTTATTCCTAGGAGGCAACAAAAGAGGTTCTGTCAGTTTTACAATTACTTTTTATTGGCAGTGTTCTTTCAAGTCAAGAAAACATTGGCTGACATTCAAGACCAAGATTTGGCTCAAATGCCACCATAATTTTTCAGAAACATGATGAATGTTCCTCAAGAAATAGTTTCCTAAGAAAGCCACAAGAATGTGTCCAGCTAGGTTACAGGATATCTAGAATGATATCCAAACGTTGCTACCACCGAAGATCAATTGCCGTAAGTAATTTCACCAAATGAAATTTTTACCTGTCAGGCTGGCTGATACTCGCTGACAAAAAGACACCAAACACACTTGGATGAACTGTTTCATAAATATTGATGTATGTATACACGTACACCACTCATCACCTGTATCTCAAGCATTCATTCTCAAGGATAAGCTATTAAAAAAAGAAACAAATAAAAAAACCCTTATCTTCTTGAAGCTGATCAGAATTTTTCCATTGCTGTTAATGAAGGCAAGATGTCAGTTTTTTCTCCTGCTGTCTTCCCCGACATTGTATCCCTATAATACAGCAGAAGTAAAGCTGTCTATGAGGGTGAGACACTGGAGATGAGTCACCAAAAATGTGCACTTTGAAAAGATCACACAACATCTTTAATGATTACTGCTGTTATCAGAAACACAAAAAACTACTTATACAATTTTTTCTACAATGCTTTATACAGAAATAGTGGAAAATCACTAGGTACTTCCAGAGCATTCCTGTTTGCAACAGAATGAAGACATAACCACCAAGGAATAGCGAGAGAAATAGTACTACTTCTATCCATACAGCATTCATATAATTAGAAGTCTATCTCTGAAGAAGCAAATTTAGTCATCTCAACTCTAACGAATATCGGGAGTACCTTCTACAATTTCGGAAAATTTATCTCTTTGCACCTTTAATCAGCTATACAAAATCTAAATATTAATTTTCCTGTTGGCAGTATTGAGTTAATTAAATTTAGTGACGAATTTAAGAGATCGACCAGTGAAAGGCATTGTAGCTAAGAAGGTAGTTCAACCCTCCCCAGACTGAAAAGACCTCTCCACACCTGTATTTTTACTCTGTTTTTTTCCTTTCTGGGCTGCATAAAGGTTTTAGGTCCACAGTTAACCCAGAGGATGTTTCCATCTCTCTACCAACTCTCCAGCAAATTCTTGGTACTTGTAGTTTTGATACAAGTGTGATCAGACATTTCTCCCTCACACTCATTTCCAAGTTATTTTAGATTATGAAGGACTGGCATACTCTCAAGCACAACCTTAAACTTGGCAACATTGCTGCAACAGACAGATGCATACAGAAAACAGAAGGCTAGACAAAACAGGATAATTTGAAGACTGTATTTAAAAGCACAGGAAGGAAACATAATAAAATCCCCCCAATTTGATAAGATTGCTGCAAAGAAATGAACTTGTTGCTTAGTAAAATGTGTAAGTTTTGCCTCTGCAACCTCTGAAAATGAATGCTTACTAGTTAAGGTTCTAATGTATTCAAGTAATTTAGTTTCTATTTAATTGCATTTCTGGAGGAGTGAGAATAAATAGAAAAATACCCGCAGTTTATTTATACTGACTAAAGCTTTTCCCAGACCTTACAATACCAGGAGGATTTTTTTTCCCCTAAGAATGGTTAGATTGATTCCTGATTTAATCAGTTGCTCATCATCATTAAAATGAGGCATTATGGCGTGTTAGACCCAGAATAACTGTCCTGTTATTAACGCTGTACCACCTGATGTACCCTTTACACGAAACAGACCAAGAATGTAGTAAACAGATGACAAAAGACACCACAGAAACAGGTGATAACATATTCCTATGTCTTTAATGAAAACATTTTGTTACAATTTAGGTTACGTGATGTTCTTGCATTTTTAAAAGGTGTGAAAGAAAATGCACAGAATAAAAAGTTGAGGGGCATCAATGAATGTAGGTATTTTAAATGACCAAGTTGTAAAAGAAATAAAATACATTACACAAATAAACCAAGGCTATATCCACAGTCATGAATACGCACTCTCCTCTACACAAAAACAACAATAAATAAAATCACATTATATGCAGATAGTTCTACTTACATCAGTACAATATACTGTGCAGCTTTCCACTTGTTTCCTGCTAGACTGGTAATAGGTTTCTCTGTTGTCCAGTACTTTCATAATAATGAACAGTATCACCAAAAAAAAGGGGACAAAGTTAACGTCCACAGTGTCTATCCCGAGTCCTCTTAGTTTTGTGATAATTACACCCTATGCACAAGAAACACAGCAAATTCGACCCATTGCCTTCATCCCACCACTCTACCCAAGCCTTCTCAGCACTTTTAGACCTGCACAGTCAAGACGATATTACTAGTAGGTAAATACCCAAGGTAAGGGCATGGTGCAGCCTGAGCAGGCCCTATGCACCACTTAAATCCTGTTTAAATTTCAGGTAAGGTGGCTGTGTGAGAGTTAAAAGGTGAATAAGGTTTCTGCTGAGTCTCTAAGAAAGTAGATATTGAACAATAAGGACAGTGTACTGTGCAGAAAGAGCTTGATCCCATCCTCCATCCAGTCAATAGTATCAACACGGGAGTGTAACAATCCCTGAGCATTTCCCCTCTTCTCGCTCCCTCACTCAACAGCACAGGTATTTTCCCTACCTTCTCAACACACCTTGTCATCCCTTGCATCCTTCACTGCAGAAGTCATCACGACATCTGCCACAAGGCTATCAGGGAGATACTACATATGGGAGGAAACATTTACCATCTGACGCGGCAGCAAGGTAAATGGCCGCTGATGGGTAACTGTGGTCTTGGCTTTCCCGTGGTGGCTCATTCCTCTGTCACACTGCACATCAGTTCACAGAGAAGTCCAGATCATCACCAAGTGTGAATCAATACAGCTGTGCTCTTATGTCTGCTGACGTTTTAGTGTAACATGAGCAAAACCTCTGTTCGTGGTTTGGGTCGGGAGGGGGAGAAGTGTGTGTTCCCTGTGCACACCAGCTGAACTTACAAAAGAAACCATTAAAACAATCAATTTTTTTAATACCCTTTTTGGTACATTTTCTTTGCTTGCTCAAGTGTCCTCTAGAAATACATGACAAAAACACCCAGCAACAGTTCACACTGAGTGGATTTTAACCTTTCAAAGATTTAACACCTAATGAACCCACGTAAGAGTTCTGAAGTACTATAGCTTAACATATGAACTTTAACAGTGTTCTAATATTTAGAGTATTTTGCCTTTGATGCAGAGTATTAACTTAGTGGTTAGTGAGAGATTTTGAATGAACTCTAAGCCTCTCCTTTCAAAAGCTAGTTTTGTGTGCTGTAAATTCGGGGTGTGTCACTTAGGAGGCATTCTGAAAGGTAAATTCTGGAAAAAGTAACAGCATAATAAAACAGTCTATGTAATGATACACTGGACATCATTAAACACTAGCCCAAGAAAGCCTCAAAGCCACAGCAGCTTTATCTTCTTGATCAAAACCAGCCGTAACTTCATAAAATGCCAACATTAACCTCTGTTTTTGTTTCCTCTATGGGTGAGACACAGGGAGAGCTGCATGTACACCAGCCTTAAGGCTTCGCTGGGGCAGGCCACGGTGTTTCGGCTTCCTGCCACTCTGTAGAAAAGCGGCTGTCAAAGTCTGCCGCACAGCTTGCTGACCCCTGTAGACAGCCAGGTCTGAGGTCTCTCACAAACAGCTATTTGTTTTAATTTCAACAATCATTTTCTATCAGTCTCAGAGCTTGGATGTTAAAAGGTGTCTGGGAATGGAAAAAATACAGGCCTCCAGCCATATGAATTAATTTCTGCCTCTAAGCAGGGACATGCACAGTGCGAACACTTCTATTCTTCCACTTAAAAGGTTTCACACACACGAAACTTTTTGCGCTTCCAACAGCAAGAAAACGGGGGAAAGCGAGCGGGCAAACAAAACACATCTGAAGGTGAAACTTTTTCCAGCACGTCCTTAGAAATATAATCCAAAAAGTAACTTTTATATTTGTTTCTAATAAGGGCTAAAACTGCCAGCTATAAAACATGCACTTTGCTGAAATGTGTCCCTTCATTGGTCACTGTTGTGAGACGAATTACCAGGGCACGTTCCTGACCAACAGCAAAGGTAATAATATACCTTCAGACACTTGTATTCCTGTTCCCATACGTTCTGCTTTGGGGAGAGCGGTCACTAATTTGGCGTCGTTTTATAGCAACCACATTTAGGGTAATAAAACGCAAGGACTGGCTGACATCACCTGACATCTTCTCACCATGCTTGGACTATGGTGTTTTCTGTGAGCCCAGCGGCACCCAGTAATCCTGTAAGCTTTAATGGGACTGTTCCTGCTGCCACAGCTTAGGGCACCAACCTTGGTTGTTTCTAAAAAGAAAGGATGCCAGCTGCAAAATTCTGATCAAACTTCATAAAGTTTTTGGTCAATCACACTTTTCAGCTTTTCATGGTTAAAAGGCAGGCAACATCGGACAATTCTGGGTCTAGATCTCTGATAATGGTGGGGCCATGGGCCAGCGCGAGGTGTGCTGGCAGCTGAGCGGCAGGGTGGCAAAGCACAACGGCTGAAATTAAACCACCGCTCAGGGAAGTCACTTCTGACTACATGATGGAAAATGGCTGTCTCTTTTCAAGCACTTCTGAAGCTAGAGAAAAGAGTATGAAAAAAACAGGGAATTCAAGAGTGTTCACTCTACCCTGGGAGAAAATGAGGGAAAATAACCTCAACTGCTTTATTTAAAGAAACACAACAGCTACATGGCTACTCTGAAGCTCAGAGGAGGGTAGTGAATGATGTGGAACTGTCCTGAGCTCCGGAAAAGGTGGACTGAATTGCCAAAGAAATTTATGACCAGGACTATTAGCTTCCTGTCTTTGATGTCTATTCTTGGCTCTCCAGGAGCATTATGGCATTCATGAGGTGAAAATCGCACCGGAGCCAAGGTCAGCTAAGGCTGATGCAGCCTGTTCTACTGAAAAGCTGAGAACTCTGAACCACTTCAAGATGCTGAGTTTAAAGCCTGAAGACACTTCACTGAGGGCCTAAGTTTACTTCCAATGAATCAATGAGAGGTTTTTTCATCAGCTTAATGAGAGTGTGATCACATCTCTAAGCCAGAAAATGAATCAGAGATCAACCCCCCAGTTAAACATGCTGTCAGGGAGCACACTCCCATTTTGTCCAGCACAAATGTTTTCAAAGCATTACCTACACCTTAATAATTCTCCATTAAAAACCAACAAAATACTTTCAATAATGCAATAAAGCATTTCCTAAAACCAAACTGAAAACAGGTCAATAAAATTTATTTTCAGAAGTGGATGAATATAACTCTTCAACAGACTGAATTCTGGCCACAGTCTTGCAAGGAGTGCAGCACCCTCAGTCTAAAGTTTTAGCGACGACTGAATGTTCTCAGAACTTAGATGGGCTTGGTCTTCAGTGAAGCACACCACAGAAGGAACTGGTAATTAAATGCTGATGGTGGTGGTCACAGACAACACAGGACACACAAACTGTCCATAAGCAGAACTTCCAGAACTACCAATGGTCCAGCACAAAGCATCTGGACATCTGACTCCAAAGTTGTGATTTTCAGCATAATTAAATCACAGGTACTATTGAAAGTTTTGCTCCACCTTTGTCAACTTGCAGTGGAAGTCAACATGTTGGAGGTAAGAGGGTGAAGTCAGGTAATTTATACATAGAATCCTCAAGAAGAGGATTCTGAGTTGAATCTGCTCCTAAGCTGACCAAATTCTCATAATTTAAAGAAATGCTAAATTAGCAGAATTTGTCCAACTTTGACAAGCAAAAAAATATGAAGCCACCAGTTCAATTCCAATTTAGCAGGCACAACTGCAAGACAGTAATAAACCTAAGGACTATGGTGCCAACCTTTCTCCAAGCACATGGCAAGATTCCCTTTGGTTCAGCCATGGCCAGGATCATATCCTTTAGTCCCAAGTGAGCAAAGCACTTAGAAGCTGAAGTTGAGTATATTTTAAGTGTGCTCTAAAGTGCTGAGCTGAGTCAAGGCCCTCCTCATGCTGGTCTGCAACACTGACGTATGTTTGTATCACGGGCAATTTGTTGAACCAAAAATGTAGGTTGTAAAAATTCTTTTAAGAATCAATTATTATTATTTTGATTAGACATTCCCTTACAGAGTTTGAAGCCCAAACATTGTGGCATTGAGCGAAGGCAGATGAACCAGAAAGGAAAAGTGCAGTAGCTGGTAACGAATCTCTCTGCTGAATAACCTAAACTCAAGCCAGTTTTTGATCTATGGCCCATGGAAGACCTGGGAACTATTAGTAAGAGGCCTGTGAAAGTCAGCTAAGAGCAGCAAGTTTATTCATGCTATACAGGAATCTACTTACGTGAAATGTCTCAAACGATCTCCACACTCCCATGGGAAAAATGCACTGAAAGGTGTGCACCAATTTAGAAATATTAAAGCCTATTGACCTAAAACATTTTAACATGCAATAGAAGTTCCCCTTTCTTGGGAGGTGCTGGGATATTACGTTGTGGCCAGGCCTCCATCAGCATCCCACCAACAGGCACCTCATGAAAATACTTCATAAAGCTGGAGATCAGACGTGTTATCTTTTTAATTGAAAAGTGACCTTTCATTCTATTTCTTAAAATGTTTACTTACAGTAAAATGACACAATAAAAAAGTTGTCCCAACAGTTTGTGTCCCAGCCAGGTATCCTGAATGGACCATCCTATGCATGGCAAAGGAAAAATGCAGATCTGTACTACTGCCTTGCTCCCTACCTAGTGCCTGTTTGGGTGCCAGTTCAGACTGCAAGGCAAGTCATAGCAAGCATCCTTTTGAAAAAAGTTTATGCTTCAAATCATACCCTCTTTTCTCTACAGAGTTAAAAATACCCCTTCCTCTTTTTCTATGGCAAAGTAGTCAAACGGGTGAAAGAAAGTAAAAATACTGACAGGCGCATTTGCAAAACAAAAGGTCAGTCAAAACTCCATTTGAAATTATTCAAAAAAATAATCTTAAGCATGACCAGAGGCTGCACAATCTCAAGTGCTTGATTAAATCTCCACAAAAAGTCTTTTTTCTCCCCCAGTCCCACAGTAATATGAATGTTGCTCCAGCCTACGTTCTTCTCTGGCGCTCATGAGATTAAAAGGCTACTTCAGAAAACTGTCCATTGACTGCAGTGGTATTTTGTCTAAGGCATCTTTGCAGAACTCATACAGGCCCAGACTGGGAAATGTACATCTACTGTGTGAACAACAGCTGATGCAGTGAGTCCTAAAGACACCAAATCTACCCAGTCTAGTCACCACCAGTTCTGGAGCTGCCCTGACAGTGGGGAAAGCCCTGCCCTCTGGCTGCCTGGGACATGGGACAACCAAATTTCGTAAGGGCATGTGATGAACTGCTTATGCTAAGAGACAGTGCAGCATAAGAAATAGCAAAACCAGTCAAAGGAAATACTTGATGGGGTATTTTCCCATCAACAGACAAAAGGCAGCAGAAAGAAGACAGAGCCAGCTTTCACTCCTTATTTGTTTCCAGCTACCCCAGAATGGTTTCTCTGAATTTGCACTCTGGCTTCTCAGAGCCCAAGATTTTTGTAGAACACAGGCTCGAGTGCCAGTTTTGAGATTCACTTTCATGTAAAGTCTGACTGTGGCTGCTGAGACCTGAAGTTTTGCTTATGAAACCATAACAGGCTAAACCAAAAGATTTCACACACCAGAATCATAGTCATAACTGGGTTTTCTCACAGACAACATTTTAATGTGTCTTCTTCACCACATTTATAATGTTTATTTCCATTTGTTGACTAGAAAGTGCAGAGCTCTTCTGTGTCTAGTGTAAAATAACCTGTCAGTAGCTAATTCATCACAGATTCAGTTTTCCTCCTGATAAAGTCAATGGCAAAAGTCCCGGGGTACTGATGGCAGCAGGATTAAAGCCAGCCCTAGAGCAGTGCTTTACCACCCCAGTTCCTGAAGGCAGCTCCTTGCGTGCTTTCATTGCACACACATGAATAGTTAATCTCACTGACTAGTGTAGGCCTACTTCACGTGTGAAAAGTACATTATTTTCAGGATCAGGGCCATCATCACACAGACAATTTGATAACTGTATTTATATTGTTTAAATAGGTATTTGCATGTTGCACATGCCTGGAGAAGAAAGTGGGGCAAAAAGTTCATTACTATCCGTGAAGTCAACCCTCCTCCCCTAATTCTCAAATGTATTTACAGCTGTTGACTTTTCCTGTGTGTTATTCCTATCATAAAAAATACGTCTCAAAACATTCTCTCCCTTAATTTTTAATCCTACGAAAGCAAAAATAGATATTTTAATAGAAAAATACAAGATAAAAAATATACTAAAAATAAAATGATAGCATGGAATGTCATTTTTACACAAAAAAAGATCCCCTTTTGAATTGCCTCAGCTATACAAACACTTTCATATTTACAGTTTTGGATGCAGTCCCGTGCTCACTGAAGTTAATGGATTTTGCCCTTGACTTCACTGGGAACAGGAGCAGGCTCTGCATGGACTAGATCTGCCTCTCCTGAGGGGTGATGGCAGTGGAGAGGAAAGAGCATGATAAAACACACCTAAGACTGAAGAGGCCTGATAGTCTTCTCTCTCACTATCTCACACCAGTGAAACTCCGCATCCTTCACTGGAGTTTTTTTCTAACTCCCAGCACCTAAGAGGAAGAATCAGTGCTTTTGATTGCGATACTACATAAACAAGGAAAGAATAATTTGTGTGTTTCCCCCTGCCTCACTTTCCCAGTGGCATTAATTACACCCCAGTGGAGTTAATTATACTCAAGTGCCAGTTCCCTCCCAGGACTAAACTCCACATGCCGAATCTCGTATCCCCGTAATCAACGGCAATGATTCAGTGATGCGGGATCATACCCCAAATGATTCCCTTTTTTCCTTTTGACAGCAAACCAGCACCTGCACCTGTGAAACCACACTGGATACCCATGGCTGTGATGCAATTAAGGAAGAAGGTGGTAGGAGCTAAAAAAAGGGAACAGAATGAGGCATTCCCCATCAACTAAACCCAGATCTGCTGCCCTTAATATACGCCTTAAGAAATACTGTCTTTACATATTAAGTACATCCTATAACATCAAACTGCATAATTTTCTTTTTTCATGAGATGAAAGGCCATGCGGCATAATGTGATTAGTAAATCATTCCTGAGCTTCTGAAAGAAATTAAGACAAAATTACTGCTTAAAAGAGTGAGTTCTTCAAGAGCCTCTTCTTTTTACACTGATGTCTTTGGTTGTGTCCTTTCCCCTAATTCATTTTTTCCCCAGGAAGAATGGAATTCTTTTTCTTCTTCTTTATGCAGCAGAAAAATGAGATCTAATGGAGTCTTCACGTAACTGCCGATGCTTCCCCATGTTACAGTCCTCCTGTGGAGTTCGCCTCTCAATAGTTATTCTGTATTTCTTTCTGCATGAAAGGAGAGGAAGAGAGTGAGAAATCCTTCTCCAGCTATAGGATAACAGGACTTCCCTTATAAAGAATGCCTGTAGGGGACAGCTGGGTGCCAGTTGAAAAATGAAATGTGGCAGAATGTGAAACCCTGGTCAAAGATTAAAGTAGTTTGCCTCGAAACGTTTTACCCAGGCTCAAGAATGCCTGTTAATTTCTACACGGCAGTCTCAAAGCACCAAGACACAGACGTTTGCTTCTTTGAAAATTTCTGATCTAAGTGATCAGGAAGTTTTTGTGAAGTGTCATGTGAACTGTGTCACATCACTGCTTTATATTGATCAAAGCCAAATTTCTTTCCAGTAGATGGGGGGGAGGGGGAGGGCACTTTCTGCAGAGTTCAAACAACAGATCTGACTCTATTCAGTTGCGTTCTCTCTGTTGCTCTGTAGTAACTAACTAATCCTCCCCTCTTCCTCTGAGAAAGCCGCTATGTTTGTAATGTCAGAGGAGGTAGAATGATGAATTAAGAAGAGGGATGTGGAGGATAGATAAGAAGCAAATACAATTGCTAACGCATCAGACACAGTTTTTCCTGTGTGTCTTCCTCCAGGCCTTCTGAAGAACTTTGTTACGTTACTTTACACGTCAAACAAGCCCTCCAACTGCCTTTCACTTTCCCCTTTAGTAGTCACATCTCCCTGAAAAATCATGGTACGATTCATGTTTATATTTTATGCATTTATGCTCCCACTGAGTTTCAGGGCCAACTTCTCGGAAGGGCATTAGTCCGGCCCATGGACATGCAGTACTGCTCGTGCAGACCACGACAAAAGACCTGTACGCCAACAAAAGCTGTGCTCCACTGACACATGCGTAGCAGGAGTCAGAGCTAGGTATGTAGCAACAGAAGAATGACTTTCAAAACACCAAGGTTTTGATTTGGGTAACATGGCTCACGGAAAGTGTGAACCTACAGTTTCTGAAAAGGTTCCCTAAACATTTGTGTCAACATCAGTAGGCTCCAAGGTAAGTTGAAAAACCCATGTTCTTTACATCATTTATGTTTTTTCAAGTCAGATCCTTCCACAGGTCAGAGCATGCACAGTAAGTAGCTCAGGCACAAGGGCTGGTCCATGTTTTAGAAGTGTAGCTCTTTAAGTCTAAATCCTTCCAAAGCTACATATTAGAACCACTACCCAGCTCTTTTAACGGTTTGCATGCACGCTCAAAACTGTGTTTGCATGCTCTTCTGTGGCTATTACAGATCCCAATGAGATGTAATCCAAAGGTATATATACAGTTTGGAGTTTAAAGAAGCTGCAGGTGCAACTTACATCCAGGGACACAATTCCTAGACCTGCATTTTCTGAACATCTGATCCATTTGCCCTGATATCTTGTGTTTCATGTTTACTCTAATGGTGGAATTGGAGAGTTGTCCCTACTACTGCTTTGAGTGGGTGGAATCAGTTCTCCAGCATGAAATTCAACCATGTGTCTTTAGACATCTCCAATGTGCAGATCTGTCTGGCAGAGTACCTGCAGCTTGCGACAGTCAACGGAGAGAAACAGGCAGTTCTAAGAGGCATTCTTCTGACCTAGTTTAGCTTTTACATGAGGATGACATGAACTGCACTCAAAAAAGTGCTAATTTCTCCCCTCTGACCATAAATACAAAGACTGGGTGTTGAGCTCAGGTGTGTGCATCTACTTTTACAGACACTCACCCTCACTCACATGGATTTCCAACCCAAATCTTTGCGTCAGATGACTAAGAGTTTAAGTCCTGTTCCTGCAGTGATGCTTTGCATATTTTTAAACCAGCTCAGCATATGTCTTTTACCCCATTTCTTGTCTTCACATAACAATTCCCTCCCAGTATCAGCAATGCTAAAAAACACACTTAAAAATGATCACCTCAGATTGAGAATGTGTAAAACATGCAAGAACCTCTAATGAAATACACTATAAAAACAGGTTTGTATTTTCTTTTTTCTCCGGCCTTTCAAAGACAGTCTTTAATCAGTACCAGTTGAGTTGTCTCAAACCTAAACAACATTCTGTATAAGTACCAAACACAGGCAAGAATAAAATCGCCCTGCAGAATTACAGTTGTAAGTACTTGATGAATAATCCTGATTCTGGGATCTTTGGAAACCCTGTAAGTATGCTGGTGAACGAAAGCTGGTTTAGGTTGCTTCATTTTGACAACCTTTTAAATAAACAGATATTTTTATTGGGTAAAATTATTTAATTCTTCTATGCAGAGGTTAATTCTATTCTCCTATCTGCCTTTTCTTTTCCATACCGTAAGAGGATGAATTATAGTATATATAAAGATGCTGAACATGTATAACTAATTTATTCTGCCAGTGTCAGATCAACTTTCAAGATTTCAGGCTTGCTGACTAGCAGTGTAAGAAGTATTTTACTTCAGCAGGAATAAAACACTGATCACCTTGCACTGACCCCAGCTTATTAAGTTAAATGCACAGCTTTGAAATCCAAATGCTCTCTTGCAATAGATCAGAAATCATTTTGTAGCTTCCAGTACAATTCCACTCCATACAAAAAACCTAAGCAAGGTACCAGGCAACTGATACAAGTCTCTTGCAGCATCACAGCCTGCACAATAGGGCTGGCAAGAAGCATCAAAAAAGGGTGTGGATTTCAAGGCCAGAGCGCTTCACGAAAGCAACTGCGAATGACTGGAACCACTTAAATTATTTCCATGAGAAAAGTTCCTCAGAGATGTAAGCGGTTACAGGGTAAGGCCCTGAGTCAATAATCTGAGCTGGACATATACAAGAGTACAATCAAAACGTGTTCACCGTCTTCCGTGGGAATGTTACCACAGATTATGGCACCTCTCTGTCTCCTATCAAGAATGTGCTGCCAGAAGCCAAGAGGTTTGGATGAGTTAAGCATTTACAGGACATTTATTGAATTGGACTAACCTGAAAAAGTAAAAAGCCATCAGCAATCCTGCTCCAAGCAAGGCGCCCACAACTATTCCTGTGACGGCTGATTCTCCCAGACCACCTGCTTGAAAAGGGGAAAAATAAACTATCAGGGTTCATATTGAGAACTATTTGCATTCACCTAGTGGCAAATACACACATCTAGGAAAGAAGAGGCCAACATCAGATAATAACTGAAGTCTTTCAGTGCCCAGGACTCCATAGGAACCTCTTCCTTAGATCCAGTTTCTGCATGTTTATTTTTTGTCCTTGCTTTCCTTGGGGTTAAACAAGCCCTCAAGATCAGTGTCAGACGAAGACATTATTGAAATGACTGTATGATTATCCAACAGCTCCTCAACGTTGGGTTTTTTTCTGAACCTACGGTGTTTCAAGCTGACGACATACAAGCTTCACCTTGCTCCAAATCCCAACAGAGGCAGAGCAGAGACACAGTGGCTGAAGGGGAGCCCAAGTAGGTACTGTCACACTGCAAAGTGCAGGGCAGCTGAAGAATAATGGCACCACCGTGTGAGTGCAGCTTATTTCCTTTTCCATGCCTACCTGGGTTTGTGGAAAGTAACAGATAAATATAAAGGAAATTAAACTGTTCCCTCCTCCTCATTTATCCTTGACCCTTTGAGGGGATTTTGTACATCAGGATGAGTGGGAGGAAGAAAATGCATGGCTACACCATGCTGAGCATACAGGTTACGGCCCAGAAACAGTCTCTACAGCACGTGTGTACACACAAGCTTTTCAGGGATCAAAGAATTGTCAGGCTGCAGATACCTTTTCACTGCAGGACTAGCAATTTGTTTCCTGTGAAAAGCTAAGACTACCCATTGCCACTGAGGCACTCCTATCTTCCTACCCTTATCTGCTTCCAGTGTCCTGCTCACTACAACATGGTCTGCGAAGTCCGTACGCTGGAAATTAAGGACACTTTCTCCATAGAGCAGAGTCCCAGACTTCTGGATTCAGAGGCGTTGCCCCACTCAACTGACTTGACTTCTTCTCAGCCTACTGGGCCCCTCGCAGTGCCTTCTGATCGCACTGAAAATCATTCTGCGCTGGGACAACACTGCTCCCATCAGCACTGACCTTCCCAGCTCCTAATTATCAATATGACTACTCTGTTTGGGGTTTCAGTTATATTATTCTCTCTGGCTACAAGAGACTTTACCTTTTAGCCCCTGGAAGTCCTAAAGCCTTCAGGGCTCTGGGCTATGCATCATGACACTGTCGTGTTTAAGTTCAGGGAAGTGATTCAGACTGCTTAAGACCCAGGGCTGCCAGACCTTAACTTCCCAGACAGACAACAGAGAGACATAGCCGTGATGTCTCAGCTGGACAACTGTGCTAAGCAATTTAATATGACGCATTATGTTGCATCAACACATGAATTCCTCTCTCTAACAGCCTGGGAAGAAGCATTAAGTCACTAAACTTACATGATTTACACGGTGTATTGTTTGTGTGCTCTGAAACTCGGCTTTCATCTAGTCGCAGCCTGCCATGATTCCAAGGATATTTCACATTTGATCGAATTTCAAAACGCCCCTGCTTTCCGTAGTAGTCCCCAATCACCTATGCAAGAAAAGAAAGGAATAGAAAGATTTTCCTGTCAATTTAGGGAAGTAAAACAAACAGCAGAGCAGCATCACTCGCTTGGGCTCCCGTGGCAGGATGCTGAATCACAGAGAACAGGGCTGAAGGGTCTGTGGGAGGCTGTGTAGCGCCTGCCCTGCCCCAGGGCAGGATCAACTGAACAAAAGCATTCCTGACAGATGTTTATCTGACCTGTTCTTAAAGGCCTCGAAAGAGGGACACTTGACAATTCCTGTAGGCAATTACTCTGAAACTTAGCTATGATTACTGTCAGTGGTTTTCCCCACATCTAACCTGTATCTCCCTTGTTGCAATTATCCATCGCTACTCATCGAATTGCCAGTGGACATAGAGACTCTTCCTTTCTGAAACAGTGCTTTACATATTCACAGGCTCTTATTTGGTCTGCCCTCAGGCTCCTCTTCTATATAAACCCAGTTCACACAAGTTTTTGTTAGCCATCTGAATATTCCTCCTGCTCTCCCAGGGCTTCCTTCAACTGCTCCCTAGTGGGTTGAGTGCTCAGGACTGTAACCTGGCTAAGTGAAAGTATCTTTTCAAGTACCTTATGTGCTGAGGATCCCGACTACACAGCCCAGGCTGGACTTTCCTGTTTTGCAAGGAACTGGAGGCAACTGATCATGTTCAGCGAAAATCTTCAACTCTGCTGAAGAACTATGACAGAGCCTGCCATTCTCCACCTTGTATTGCTGCAGTTGTTGATATTTGCACAGGAAGGGCCTTTCATGCTGATTATTCTGGTAGCAGGCCTACTATTTCAGACCAATTCATCAAGATACCTCAGAATTTCAGTCCTGTCCTCAACAATCAATCCAGGTTTTATTCAAGATACCGTATGTTGGATCTACTGCAAAGCTGCAGGACTATATTGTGCTAACAGTAGTGGGTCACTCATCTCAAAATAGTTCTAAAAAACTGTATGTACAGTAACAAAGGCTACATATCATGACACTTAAGTAGTCAGAAGTGATGTCAGAAGCACATCAAAAGCCATACTTGTCCTGCCACGGATAAAGCCCATATATTAATACACTTTTAGAATTCAAGTCAAGGATAGCCTGTTCATCTACATTTCATTTTTTAAATCCCTCACCTACATTTCATTTTGAAGGGAAAGAGTTAAAAGATAGCATTTGCTCTGATTAGATATACAGAGGTATATTTCACACTAAATAGATGAGCTAATTCTCTCCTAGTTTTGCAACTGGGATCTAAACCCTTAGAAGACAGACTTTTTTTAACTTTTGTTCAAAAATAAAGGCAAATTCAATAAGCTGGAAAAGGTAGAGGGAAAAAACCACTGAGATCATTTGCAGGCAGCAGACCATTCATTCGCAGATTGTTTAATTTATCAGACAGGAGTGGGAGAGCCCTCTACCAGCAAGGCTTACTAAATGTGAAAGCAGGCAGAAAGGCTTAAGAACAAATAGCTATAAACAGTGACCAAACGGAAGCAGATGAGAAGTAGGATATAGATTTTTTTAAGGAGCAGGAGTGGTTAAACAGTGGAACAAACACCGAGGCGGCAAGCCAGGCAGTCCCTGTTCTTCAGTGTCTCCAAATGAAAAATGAATGCCTGTTACAGCTTGAGCTTTAGTCACAAGTAAACAACAGGGCTCCACAGCAGGGTAAGAAACTCGCCTGCCTGTAATACAGCAGAGGTCAAGCTAGGTAATCTGTTGTTTTCTTCTAGCTTTAAACTCTGTGAATGGACCTGGGAAAACAGCTCTGCCCAAACACCCATTCATCTGGCCCCGTTCAGCTGAGAAACGTTCTCATACGGACATAGAAAAGAATGGCAAAATGAGTAAAACAAGGCATCAAAGAAACAATGTTTTCAGAGTGAGGCGTGAGGGTAGAAATGAATGTAACAGACAAAAGTAGTAATTAATCATATGTAAAATATGTTAATTGGATGTATAATTATATGCACAATAAACAAAGCAGAGGTAAATTAAAATGAGCAATATGTCAGAAGGAGAAGTGTAACAGCAAAGCAATAAAAGATGAAAATAAAAGATTTAAATTGCAAGTGAAAGAGCAATGGAAGGAAGGGTATGAGAGGGAAATTAAATTCTTACAAGAGATAAAAAGCTCACAGACCAAACAAACAGAATAGATACAAATTGTTCAAACTAAACTTATCCCAACCAATTTGTACTCCTAGCTGCAATTAATGATGATTATTCCTACCCCTGGGAGTGTCTGCAGTTCACTCCTGTAGTTTTTCAGTCACTTTCACACACTAAAACACACTAGACATCCTCATGCCTTCAGAAAGGCTTCCTCAGTTTGCCTCTGCTGCAGCACTGACAAGAACAATGGAACTTCACTGGATTCAAATCCACGTGTAGAAATGTCCAGCTCAGACTTCCTGCTGCTTTATATTTGAGCTTGATGACCCAGGAGAGGCCAGCAAAGCTTATGCTGATGCTGACTTTGCAACTAACAGAAGCTTTACGCTGCAGCTGGAGTTACAGCAATGGGTGTACTAATAAACTCTACTCAGTCATGCTCTTCTCTGTGTGCAGCTGGTGCTATTTCACATAGAATGTTTTTCACAATCTGGCTGCTTCTACTCCTGCTGCATGCAGTGCAATAACCCACTTATTTTAAAATAAATTAGGATAAATACTTCAAGATAATTATTTCACAGAAAGGATTTGGTCACCAGGTTGCTAAGCAATACCATTTTAATGTGTACATTAAATAAACAGATGCCCGCCAAGTAAACAGACGATACGGTGTTACATTACATTGGCTAATTCATCAGTGGCCAACTGCAATGGGGTTTGTGTCCTTACCTCCTGTGTGCCTGTCTCCGGGTCCGTCATTCCAATCACAGAGAAATCCCCGTATCTGTCTCCATTGGCATCAATGGACACCTGCCCTGCAATGCCTAAGGAATGGCATGTGAGGAATTAGAAAATTAATTAGTTAAAATACTGAGCCTCTCCAAGGAAAACAAGAAAACAGTGGACAGGTTTTTACAGACTGATATGACAGGAAATCTCATCAGTCTCCCAGCATTTTTGTTAGCATTCCAAAAGAAATTGTAATTTCATCTTCGTGTCTGCATTCCTGAATTCTTAACATTTCTCCTTTTTAAATATCTAATACGTGAGACTGGTTGGGGAATACGTGAGAAAAATCTAATCCAAAAGCCAGCATGCGAGAATAAAACAAAACTACATTTAATGTGAATTATTTACAGAGCGCCTAACCCCGAAATATTGAACAATGCCTCAGTAAGGGGAGTCCAGCTCATGTGCTGCAGAGGACACGGGTGCATAGCCCTACACCCCGCAGACTGACAGGGCTGGTGCACCCATACAGCCAGACCAGTGTGTTTTCCATATGATGGGACATTGGAGGGAGCATGGAAGAGGCACCATGTGCACTGCAAATGCATTAAGTCCTGCATTCATCTGCATAGGATTAACTGCATAATATGATGCTGTTTGGTTTATCTTTTTAGATCCTCAGTTCACTTCCTTCCTTTACAAGCTCTAAGTAACTTTAGAGAAACTGGAAATCATAGACTCATAGGATAACTCAAGTTTGAAGGGACTTCAGGAGGTCTCAAGTCCAACGTTCCGCTCAGAGCAGGTCCAGGCAGGAGGTCAGAATAGGAGGATGCTCAGGGTTTTGTCAGAATAGGAGGATGCTCAGGGTTTTATCTGGGCTTCAAAACCTCCAAGGCTGCCAACTGCACAACCTCTCTGGGGCAACTTGTTTCAGCCCTCATGGTGAAAAAGCACTTCCCTGTATTCAGGCTGAACCTCTTCTTTCGATGTATGTCCTGTGTACAAAAAGCACACCTCCAACTTCTTTTCATGTAAGTCAAACAGGATCTCAAAATCCATCAAACAATACCAACTAACTATGATGAAGACACTGTAAGACTTCGCTGATATGCTCTGCCACCTCAGATATTCTCAAATGTGATCCACCACTGCCTGACACCAAAGGTAGTGGTCATCAAAAAGTTACTGTCAAGCATCTGTTTCACAATAACGATGCAGTAATCAAACAATAGCCAATCTGATCACTGCAGGCAAACAGAATGGGTATACCAACCACTTGGTTGTGAAAGGACTAGGGGAGGCCACTACAAAGAGCTGCCATGTCCATGCCTAGCCTGCAGTTTGGATTCTGGATCTCACAGGAGGTGTTAATTCTAACAGACATCTTCCGGGACTAAGACAGACAAAACTCAGATTTAGAAGCAGGTAACAAAATTTGCTGAAATTCAGAATTCCTATGGTTTGGGATTTTTTTGTTTGTTTCTTTCTTTAACGGGAAAGACTTGTTTTTAACTTTTCTATCTGAATCAAAACAGAAGAGTTTAGAATGTTGATATTTCCTGCAATGTTCTTCCTTAAGAAACATATTTAGGAAATTTGGAAACAACCTTAAAGAACTCTGTTTGGATGGGGTGGAAGGATTTTATTCACACCCTCTTTTTGCGCTGTTAGATACCTGCATATGGAAAATTTTGATGCTTTTTCAGAGAATATGCCAATGAATAAAAAATATTCTAGGTAAAATGTGCCCTGCAGTCACAGCAGGGTGTCTCCAACAACCCATGCAGTAAGAAATCCTTTGATCACCTCAGCCTTATCCTTTCCTAAGCCCGTGATGCTGCCCATGTGGTTGTGGCTGGCAGACAGTGCAGAACACCGTAGTAAACAGCATCCACATCCCGCTGGAGTTCTGATGGGTCACCTGTTCAGACCAGGCTGTAAAATGAGGTGCCCGGGCAAGCAGATATCTACATGACAGCAATTAAATTAACATCACTAATGAAATTGGAATTCTCATCATCAAGGCCTGAAAAAATTTAACTGAATTATGAAGCTTCAGTCCTGCAGTAGAGCCTGGTGGGTGCTTGCATGAACTGTACTCTGTGACACTGCATCCACTTCAGAGAGGGGTTTACAGGCAGAATAAGGGGATGTGATTTCCATAAAAGGACTGGCTTGCAAGACATCAAGTTAAAGGTCTCTTTCAAAATCTGTTTTATCCTCGTAGATTATGTCCAGCAAAGTACTGCCACAGGGAGGAGATGGCATATGACTTCCATGGCTTTTAACCTTTTCAACTGCACCCTCGCAGTTCAGCTTGACATTTTCAGAATAGCTGTGACAGGTCAGGCAGCAACAACAAACTGGTCTTCACAAGAGGGAAAAGAGAACACTTTTTCCTCCTGTCTGGTTTTACAAGAAAGGTGTGAGAATCAACCATGTAACCTGCACGGAGCACAGGGAACTGTAACAGACCTGCATGGGTACAGCAGCTGGTGGCTTCCTGGAGGAGGGGGAATACAGACAGGCTGTGATGGGGCATCTGTTCATGCACAGGGTAACCAAACAGTGAGGCAAATATTTAAGACACTGGACTATCTGTGTTAAAAGTGTGCTTTAAGAAGCCATGGATGCAGAGAGGCACTGGGCATTAAGCACAATCTCCACCTGGTGCAGGACTCCTTACAGAGCGACTGCAACCAGATAATTTAGAGCAATCCCTGTGTTGTTTTAAGCTGCTCTAGGGACCTTTTTGCCCTGTGTTCAGGCTACGATTTGAGAATGGAAAAGAGATATAGAGCTGCTGTCCTTGTCTTCCTCTGCTATATCCAGTGTGTTCTTAGGGCAGAGAACCTGGCCACAGAGGTTTTCCTTACACATTCAAATTAATCATTTGCTTCTTATCTATGTGAAATGTTTCCTTCTCTTAGGCATTTCCATAGGAAATCTTGCCAATTCTACACCAAAAGATTGGAGTATTATAAGAGATAAATATGAATATTGTAAGAGATGACAGATGAACCCAATAATCCTCAGTTTCCTTATTACAAACCCTACCTGGCAAAAGCACTTGCATCACTTTGCATCAGCAGGGTGACACAGATGTGCCAGTTGCACTGCGGAATTACAACCTCCAGGATTAGGCACAGAAAGGCACAGTGCTGTTCAGCTGCTGCCTCTGAGATAACATGCATGGCTCCTGAAAGAAGACTGGGGGAAATCCTTCCAGGGCTCAAAGGAGTTCCGTCAAGAAACATTACAAGCCCTGGCACCTGCTTGCTTCTATCTATTCCCAGGCTTTTAAGATAAAAAAGTCAAATGGAAAAAATGAGGCAATCTCAGAGCTAATGGATGCACATGGGTAAAGCGAGCAGCTGTAATCTTTTCAAAAACAAAGAAGGAGCCTGAGAAAATTATTGGTACTGGTTTACAACATCAGTGACGGTCATTCAATTGTTAGGAGTTTTTTGAGCTGAATAAGACCTCAAGGGTTGGGCAAAAAGAGTCACACTGGTGAAGTATGTGAGCCAGTCTTGAAGATGTGTAATACTAGTTTCATATGGGTTTTTCCCTCTCATTTAAGAGTGGAGTAAGGCACACAACAAAGATTGTGTTCCTCTGCACACAACAAAGACCTGAATTTTTTGACTCTGAAAGCTAGAATTCCATATTAACTCTTACCTTCGTATGTTCTGTTCCATGTTTGCTGAACAATTTTTTCCCCATCTTTCTTACTGAAACCAAACTTCAGGACTTCCTGTAAAGCTAGAGCATAAAGAAGAATAGCATCATGGAATCCTTCCACAAACATGTTCACCTAAAAAGAAAAAAGAAAAAAAAAGCAATGGCAATTGACACACGAAACACTTTTCTTCCCTGTGGAATTAATTAACTACAGCGGATCTCCAAAGTAAACAAAATGACTAATTTGGAGGGTTATTTTCTCAACTGCTGGAACACAAAGGAATGTGTCTTAAAAAACCCCGGGGGGAAAACAGCAACTTTTGACCCATTTTTAAAAAACAGTTAACCACTATCTGCTGTTCTGAACTTTCAAATCGCACTTTAATGTTGTGTCTGAATAGCGCTGCAGATAGGGGAGAAATCTGCAGATCACAGTTCCCATGCCCAGACGCACAAATTCTGCAGCTGACCACGTGAGCTTCTGTACGGTGCTGAGCACCATCATCCCACAGCATTGAGTACGTCCTCCTCTGCCTGTGCGGAGGACTTAGCACCTCTCAGGATTGGGACGATTTGTTTTGGACAGAGCAACTGGTGGATTTGCTTGTTTAATGATTACCATTTCTGGCGCCTGTTCAGCTGAGCATCTCTCCACTAGCAAATGAGCAATGGAGGAAACTACTTACCCTCTACAGTAATGTGTTCTCTGGAACTGCCAGGAGAACAGTTTCCTGTCCTTCACAGTTTTTTTTTCAGTAAACGACATGAAATGAATGAAATGTTGCTTTCTAACCCTAATATAAAACAAGACTACGGCCAACCAGCTCTGCCTCCCACAAGTCTACACAGGCAACCTACAGCTTTTGGTCCACATCACTATCAGTAACAGTTAAAAGCAGAGTGGTGCAGAAACATTCCAGGTTTGTTCACAGGAGCCTGGTGTGCTTCAGCTGTAAACCAATGACCATTTTACGAGCTGAGTTCGGATGGAGACCGATCGGCAGAAGCAGACACACGTGGCTTGAGCAGCACAGGAATTTGTCTTCTATAAGCAGCAGCTCATATCTTAGCAGTGTCTGATGCACAGTAATTCAGAATTAATTATCTTTCCAGTTGCAGGAAAGATGTTCCCATTCACTTACAGTTTCATTACAATGGAAAAGCTCCTGGTATCCTAGCAAAGGCGTCATCAGGGATTATATCCCATTATGGGGCCTCTTACTACCATTTCCAGTGAAGGCTCCACCTCTACAAATATTATCCTGGATAGAAACAACATTTAGTTTCCACTTCAGTGTATCTAAACAATTTACAATGTCGGTAAGTGAACTGCTACTCTAACTCCCACAGTTTTAGCTGGACATTAAAAGATAAAAACATGTAGCAAGTTATGTAATAACTGCTCCATAGATAAAAACTATTACATAGTTGACTGGCTAAGCTGAACAAACCAAGCCCACGGTAATGAAATTACATGCAAGACATTGCTTCACTATTAAACCAGTTGCCAACGGTAAGGAATATTTCAGAATTATTTACTGATAACACGAAAGTTTATATTGCTCTGACACTTGAAATTGGACTTTTTGATAACTCCAACCTATGTTTCATTAAAAAAAAATGCACCACCAGTTTAGGGGAAGGCCCCACAGTGCTACAGAAGGCGCAGAACAGCTCAGCTCGGTCTGACAGCCAAAGTCTAAAAGGCAGTTGCAGTTACTTTGACCTAAGGAGAAAGCGTGAAAGAAGAGGTGAAAGTCAGGCTTTTGGTGGAGTAACAAGAGCTGATGGACAGAGTGCACACTAGGACAGGCTTTGCCAGTGGGGGGTTTCTTTTTTCAGAATTGAAAAAAAAAACCAAACCAAGAAACCACAAAGCTCGGCAACTAGTTTACGTGCCAGCCTTAGAGTCCAAGTGGCCTGTGGATGATCAAACACGGGCTTTCTTGATGTGACACTCATTCTCTCAGGAGAGAAATGAGTCGCTCTAGTTGCTTTAACCTCCCTGCTGGCTGATTTACAGCTTGTGGCTGGCATCCATTTCAAGGAAAGCTCTTTGTCACTTTCTTTCTCCATGGCAAAGACCTCTCTGTGTAACACAGCAACCTTCAAAATCCGTTTTGCCAGCTGTTTTGAAATCTACCCATGCCACCAGCCTGAAAAAAACTCTTGTAGACACTGCAGATCTGCCAGTTAAGCCCTGTCAAAACTCACTTGGCAGTATGGGACGTTACTGTCGCAGTCTCCTGCTTTGCTTTCTGGACAAAAGCCCTGACATTACATAGGCAAAATCACATTATAAAATCATCAGAAGATCATCTGTGCCACCTCTCAGTTCCTCACACAAAAACCCCAGCATTTTATCTTACATTGTCAAGGATGGTGAACCTGCTGGTAATTTATGTCATTTCAAATCTTCTTCTAAAAGAGCAATATTTACTGTTTGCAGGTGGGGCCACATAAACACTCCCCAGACAAACCATATGCTGGGCACACTGGCTACCTTTCACATTATTCCAGGAACATATTCAAACACCAGTTCTTGAGAGGGGATGCAGGATGCCATCAAGGGCATAAAGTTTTCCTGCACATCATCTTGCTCTATCAGTTAGAAGCTGCCACAATTTTTACACTTCTTGGTCTATGTTTATTTGAACATTAGAACACCTGAGTATAAGAATAAATCATATTTACAAAAAACTGCCATCCTTCCTCGCTGCAGGAAAAGGGTTCAAAAGGGCTAGAAGTGTCTGTTCCATGAATTTGTCAAATAGGGACCAGAATAAATGTGAAGGTGTCTTCACATGTTGCTTGAAGGTCTCCATGGCAATTAATATTGTGTGGTTCAACACTGGACAGCCCTCAGGACAGAACTAAACACATTATAAAAGCTATTAAAAATCCACTAATCTTGTAGGTAATTAACAGTTCTTTTAGTTGAGCTACAATAAAAAGCAGAAATTTTTTATTACAGTATATTCCATTTTGCTTTACAATGTTTTTTTAATTGCAGCTGCAAGCTGAGCTCCAAATACTGTGATCATTAATTTGCATATCAGCTCTACTGAAATGCTGCTGTCCCTGACGCATACCGCACCGCAGAGCCACCCTGCAACGTGCGCCATCAGCAATGTGAGTGGCAGCAGAGAAGCTGTCAGACCTGCTGAACACCTTTGGAGGCTGCAACACAAATATGTGAAAAGCCCCCTGCTGAAATATCTTCTGCATTACTTTCCCATCCCAAGGAAGGTACCATATAACTAAAAAGCAGGTGAGCTAACTGCATAGCTGGATGTGGTAAGCATACATTTGTGCCTTTTATTCTCCTACCTTTCTACTCCAATGAATTGTCTTCCATGAGGAAAAAAACCCCAAAAGTCTCCATGGAAATCACATGAATAAATTTTACACAGTTCCAAGTTATAGTTCCCCAAGCAGCTATAGTGTGACCACACTATTCATATGTACCAAGGTGTTAACAGCGTACACAGCAATGCAAATTACTACCGAGGTGGAAGACGGCCAAGCTACAGCTATGCAGGACCCATAATTTTCCACATCCTGCCCACTGACTATTAAGTAAGCTTATTCTCTTGCATTTGGAATGGCTGAGCTCTGAATCACAGCAATTACAGCAATTCATACCACTTCAGTGCTAGCTGGGGAGGATCGTCGTTACTCTTCCTCTACTGCAAAAGCCAACAGCTAACATTCCCCAAACTGGGTCTCTGCAGCTACTTCCCAGTAAATCCACAGTCATTTTCAAGTTGTCAGAGTCCCAGCCAACACCAGTGAGGGCCCTGGGGGACTGTATATAGTCAGACTTTTTGCAAAATTCTTACCAATTTACCTACTTGACATGATGCTCAGGTGAGCCAATGCCCTCTGGAAGTCCACTGATATTTCATCTGCCTTTGGATTAGCCCACAAGGATGAAACTTTAAGGATCAAACTTTAGGTTATACTTGAAGTTGGATGCTACCATCATATGAAGTTCATCTAACCTCAGGATTATGAACACTGTAAATGAAACCTCATGAATTTTAGCATTACTGTGTTATACTACAGAATTTTAGCATGACACAGTAAAAATATGGCAACAAAGTTCAACTGTATTTCAAGTATACACATGCTATGATGCACTTCAAGCCAATCCCATGCCAAGTTGGTTCATCCACTTCATGATAATGGACTTCTGCACATGGCAACACACCTTACAGTTTAGGTAGATGTTCTCTTATTATCACATTGTGTTTCAATGTATCTCCATAAAACAGCCTTTTTCTAAGCAGCTGAAATTTAACCCTCGGTTTTCTGGGTTTAATCCTTCTTCACCAAGCCAGTTACAGCCACAGTCCTTCCTGTATAAGCTTTTCCAAGAAGCCTGATGTAGCTTACTTTCTTAGATGCATTTCTGGACATGTATCCTTGGTCATCTTCTGTCAATTGACTCACTAACCAGCAATATACTCTTCACTTAATTTTGCAGCAGGGACTTTTCTCCTTTATACCATTTCCTGATGTCGCACGCTCCCATTCAAGACATCACCACTGCTGCTACTGTTGTTACAAGTAATCCTTTATGTCCCTGGGATGACCAGAGGCCCTCAGTGGTTCCCTGATGAGTTGCTATGTTCTTGGTCTGAGCTGCACAAACCCAGAATAAGGTGATCATGATCCCCTTACAGTAGATGGCAGGCAAATACAGAAAGTTCAGCTTGAAGAATTTCCTTTTTTCCCCAAGATAAACTATGATTGTTACAAACTGATCTTCTGTTAAATTTTCAGTTTGCATAAACTCAGTGAGCTGATGGAAGTGAGAGGTACGTTGAGAATCACTGAAATCATTTCCAGCAACTCTGGATGAAGCAAGGTGTGGATTGAGAATGCAAAGCAGAGTGAAGAATACCCTTACATCTGCACATCACCTGCAAATACGCAAAGTGCATTTCAAACCAGTAATCCAGCTTCAGGTCTGCAGTATAGTCCAACTGCCATTAACACTGCCACATATCATCCTGCACATCACCATCATAACTTGACTTCAGCGCTCTCATTAACGCCCCATCCAGCTCCTGGCATGATTTCTTAACGCCAATATGCAACAGAAACACAGAGTTCCTAAACCTCACCTATGAATAACAGCTACTTCCATGCATCTGCACTGAAAATCAAAGGCAAGTATAACAAAGGCAAATCCAGAGGGTTCACCCACAGCCAGCTGTCATAAACAGCATGTCTTGGGGTGCCTATGAACACAGATACATGACCCAACCCGTTCCCACAGAGATCACTTCACTGTGAAACAGCCCAGCAACTGGAAAGGAGGATAAAGCTGTAAAACAGTTAACCAAAACTGTATGTTTAGATGTCCAATGCTAAAAATACAGGCTTTTGCCTGGGCAACCAGGCTGCTTCCCTAACAGAGTTGAACCTTAGTGGTTCAAAGAAACAGGAAGGGGAAAAGAAAAGTAGTAGAAACACGTCTTCTCTAGAGAAGGCCATTTCAAGATTTAATTCACAACTGAAGAAGAACATATGGCATTATGCCAAATTCTGATCAACACAGCTGTAGTCAAGGACAGTCTCTCACTGTATTCACTGATATCAACCCTCTATAAATATAAAAATACATAAGCTGGCACGCAGGACTTGGGTTTATACATGACAGATAATTGTCTCAAGTCTCATTTGTTATTTGGGGCTGGAGCACACATCTCACCCTAGAAAAAGAGGATGAGCATTCCCCAGTGTGAGGAGATGTCATATAAAACCAAAAGCTTGTGCATACTTAAGAGATTTATTCCAATACTGTTGCATCAATTTCATCTCTCACAGGGAGATCTGTGTAAAACCCAAGACTTTACTTACCGAGGAGCATGTGCCATCACTACATGAATTCTGCAAACTGAGGTTTATACTCTGCTTTAAAATTACAGCTTAAAAATTCAGCACCGCAGTCAAACAACACATCACTTCCCTTTAAAGACGCCTTTTCCGAGAAGGCTGTCTGTTTGTCTCCACCTCCTTGCCAGTATTTATTGGGACAGCAGTAACACTGAGCGCAGAGGAGATGGAGACATGAGCCTCCGCCTAACACTCCACACACCGGGTGATGCGGCCCCAGCGTGAGGACTTTGTGACTGAAGTGCAAGTTGAGAGAGAAGGCGCAGGTAGAAAAACCAGGGCAATGATTATTTCTGGGGACCAAGCAGGGTCACAGCTGTCCAACACCATCATAGAAGAGCCTGCAAGCACCATTTGAGAGACGAGGTGTACAGAAAGATGCCAGGTTTTAGTGCACTTTGATCTGGACACAAAGATGCTCTGCTGCAGCCAAGTCCTTTTTCTTCAGGCTGAGACAGTGCTTTTGCCTGCCTGCACTGTGCAGCCACGCATCTGACCAGCTGGTACATGAGCTGATATGCACCCTGGGCAAGCCAAACCATTGCTACCCTTTCTCCATGTAGACAAAAGGGTGCTTACTCCAATGGGACTGAAATACCACCAGTGACAAACTCCCACCCACTTTAAAGACAGACGTGGACCAGAAACCAGCCCTTTGTTCCACAAAAAGGTCTGCTGAAATAAATTAACAGAAATAAAATAAAAAGAAATTAACCACCAAAAGTCTGGGATTTACTGAAGAAAAGATGCCGATTTCAGGGAGTTATAGGATTTTGTCAGCGAAGGCTATTTTCTTGCTACGGAAAGAACAGTAACCACAAAGTCAGTTCCTCTGCTCTGTATCTCCGCATTCTTCATGCTCTCTTCCTTGTTTTTCTTAACACACCATTCTTGACAAACTGTTACATTAACTCACTGTCATCCAGCTGGGGCAGCCTCAAGCTGCTCTTCTGTCTCAGCAGTGAATTGAAGTCGAAACCTATTCAGTCCCAGGCTGCTGGGGAGGTGCGCTGTGAAACGCCTGCTAAAACACAACAAGGCACAGCCACAACGAAGATGCAGGGGCGGAGGAACCCTTCCACTCCACTGCCTGCCAGAGCTGCTCATTCTTTGTTTGTTGACTGCTTGCAACCCTCTCCTATGATTATCTAGAGAACAGCTTTAAACCCCAATGCCTGTTGCCAACAGGCCAGGCAAAAAACTTGCATGATACAGCCAAAACCTGCTCCTTCTGCTGAACACCACAGCCACAGGAGTCACCACCTCGGCAGACTTAGAGCCTTACCCACAGTCAGCTCACGTCAAGTCGCCCGTTTGTATGGACATCGGACCAAACCCCCAGCCTGACAACACTGGATCTCAGACACTCTCCCCAGACCTCCAACAGCGTGGCCAAAGTGGGAGGGGGCTGAGCTGAAAACTGCCTCACTCCAAGAATGGGGAGGACTTCTAGGACCAGATTTTCTCCCTGCAAAACTGTGTGGGCTTTATTCCTGGCTCTATCCAATGTACCCACCAACTCATTCTGCAAGTTGACACCTGCCATTTTACCCCTCTGTGGTTCTGGCTCCTCTATTACCTTTTAATACTGGTCTCAAAGAAGTGCAATCAATGTAGCTAAGGAGCAGCACTGGTTTGTACCAGAAGTAACTACCTACAGAATAACCATTTAGGGGAATTTTTCCTTTATGCACATTTTGAGGCTTGGAGCAGCCTGACCTAGTGGAGGGTGTCCCTGCCCATGGCAGGGGGGTTGGAACTGGATGGTCTGTAAGGGCCCTTCCAACCCAAACCATCCTGTGATTGTATGGTTTTGCACACACACACACTATTCACCTATGTGATTTAGCTCTAAAGGACTCCAGGCCACCTATTGAGGAAAAGGACAGAATCAGAGAGCACTATGTGTTCCTGCAGCTGAGGTGAAATCCACCTCCCCAGTCCATAATACATCTCTAACGCCAGATGAACAACCAATTCAAAGTATCTCTAGCACACAGCACTGTATTATCATTGCTTAGGTGCTGAAGGTACCCTAACTGTAAAAGGTACAGCTGCCATTTAAAATTAACCATTCCACTTTTTTACAGTTTCCTGACTTCTAACAAACTACATGGTCATTCACGTGATGAGTTACAAAACTATTTTCAGAAATCATACACAGTGTGAAACATGGGAGATAATAAAGAAGTTACTCTTTTCAGATGAACACACAGAAATTAAAACACAGTTGTTGTAAGCAGATTTTTCTCAGGACCCCATTGGTAGCCTGGTGATAACTGTTACACAGTTGTAATGAATGTTTACATTTTGAGTTAGCCTTATGCAACCGTTGGGACATTTTAATTGCAGATAAACACCTAGTAACCAAAAAAAACCCCAAAACACCAAACCCAGTCCTTTCATTAGATACTGAGTTTTAGAAGTCAGTGAGCAAGCAGAACATATTTCAGTTTTCAGGAGGACAGAGTCACTCATCTGAAAAAATCTGTTCCACTTGCTAAAATAAGCTAACTGGTTTAAATAAATGCAGAGCTAGAACAAGCAGGAAGGACTTTTTTTTTGTTAAATGTTTATCCTTGTACAATGTGCTATTGTTTCGGGTTCTGGATTTCTAACATTATCACCAAACCACAAAAATCACGGAAATATTTTATTTTCTACACTAAAACTCTTAAGATCACATCAGTTCTCATGCAAAATTCAGATAGAAATCACTAAATAACTGTTGTGGAAACTCACACGTTGAAACTGAATTTACCTGTATTATGCTAGCTCGTGAATAAGTACTACGAGGGTGGGCTGGTGAAATCTTGATGGGATGAAAAGCCACACAGGGTTGTCATGAGCATCTGCTCAGAAACTGTGAAAGGACCATCATATTTCTGCCTTGCAGCAGGTTATCAAACGACAGACAGCAGAGCATTTGCTCTAAATACAGTCTTAAGGGCTGGATAAACACGGATGATTTAGGCACAGCCAAAAGCGGTGCTTAGCTCAGAGGTACACTTGGAGCTGGGGTTAGTCATGTAAGCTCCTTATTCACTACTGGGCAAAAATTAGGCACATAAAACCTGGATTCATAAGCACCAGCGCAAAGCCTCGCCCTTGCCAGGTGGAGAAAGCGATTGATGTGACCCCGGCACCCTCACACAGGCAGGTAGCTAACTCCCCACTGCATGGAGACCCAGTCAAGTCCTTTCAAATCCCCTGCACCTTTCATCTAAAAGACCCAAAGCTACAACTGCTGTGTTAGCATGACAGAAATTCAGGATCAAAACCCTGCTTTCAGGGAATCTGAACTCCACCCTTCCCCTGCCCTGGCTGCAGGGCGCTCTGGGGTGAGAACCTCGGAGCTGAAACCCAGGTGCTGGGGCAGAAGGATGACCTGCCAACCCTGGGGTACCTCTGGGCTGGGAGTACATAATTTGCCAGAAGAGCCCACCCGAGGCTGGGGTTGCCATGACAAATGATCCTTTTATTAAATACCAGGCTAAATGGGCATAGTAGCTTGTAAACCTTAACAGCATGGAACTAATGCAAACCCTCAGGCTGCTATTAATCATACTTCCATTCCAAATAATTTAAAAATTAATGACTTGGTTTTGGTATTTTCCTTCAGATACTGGATAGCTGATGAAAGGCATTCAGCTGGCTGATTAACCATCCCTTTGCTGGCGTTCCTGCAAGGATCCCACTGGCATGGGAAGGGAGAGGTACAGCAGCTATCTCAGAAGCTATTTATGTGTACTGCCTGTCAGCAGGCAGCACTGTTCCAGCAACACATCTGGTGCCCTCCCACCCTCCAGCAGCAGCACAGTACTTAATGACTCAAAATCTGAGGATTTACAGCCCCTCCAAAAGGCTAAAACCTCACTCTTTTAGTTTCTTGTTTCCTTATCAACTGCCTGATCCCTGGGATCCTGCTCAGTTTTGTTTTCTAAGCTACTTTGTGGTCTGAAGTCTGGTGGGCTAACTGGATGCATTGTACAACGCACGTCCCACCAAATGTAAATGTCCTCCTGCCTACTGAATGTCGTCTTGTTCCCGTCCGCTGAGCAGAGGGCGCCCAGAGCTCCTCACCTACCCTCCTCCCATTGTCTCGTGCCCCTTTCTCATGCCCCTTTTATTCATTTGATCTGGGACATTGACAGTCCTTGTCTTTTCAATCCGCCTTGATATATTAGTTCTTCTTGGAACAGACTAAACCTTTTGATTTTTGCCTCAGGCTCCTCTTTCTAATGAAAAAAGTATCAACTAGAGAAGGAAAGTTGGGAGTATTCTCCTGTGGGTTCCTATGGCTCTTTGCATGCACAAGAACACCGTTGCCTTCATTCGCAGCCCATCCTCACAGGTCGACTACACTAACCCCTCCACATTAGAGGAATTGCTAAGTATCCACTCAAAAAACCATCAGCCTGCAGAGCAGATGATGAATCGCCTCCCAGGGCCCGGGGAAGAGCACACCCAAGCCCTGCTGCCTGCCTTTGGCTTGACTCACACGTGGGGATGGCATGCCCTCCTGTTAAAAGATGTACCCTCTGCAGATTGGGTGTTCCTCAGTGCCACGCTCAGGCTGCTTAACCTCCCAGCCACAGGACAGGAATGTGCCGACGCAGCAACAGATGAAAGAGTTCTGGTGTGACTGCTCCCACCTATCCTGTTCTTCCCAGACTTGTCACCTGGATGTCATAAAGTTAGAGCTGGCCCTGCTGCCATTTCAGAGGGTTTTCACCCAATCAATAGCTCAGACGAGCACAGGAACGCTCCCCTGAACCACCTCAGTGCGGGATCTGCCTCAGTGGAGGCAACACCTCTTCTGCCCCAGAGCTCTCAGGCAAGGAATATGCAATTCTGGCCTTGAAGAACTGTCCTTCTTTTACACCCCTAAAGAGAACAAAACGTGGGTCCTTCCCCCAACCCTTGACACCCTCCTGATCACACTCACCAGTTAAACTGTTTGACTTAGCCAAATTTCAAACGCTGAACTCCTAACCCAGGCGGTTACCACAGCGTGAGGCTACCAGCACAGATGACCCCCATGCTGGACGGAGGCTGGGGCAGCACATCAGCCCTCCAGAAAGCACATGGCTCCCACAAGAAAACAGCTTCCAGCTGCCCATCCAGGACCCTGCTGCTGCCGCCAACGGCACCCTGACATACCTCACCCAAACCTCAGGCTTCAACCCCTGTTAAGCTTAGGGATTTTTCCAGTTAAAAAGGAAACTTTCAACTCTTATTTTCATCAGCCCTCAGGGAGCAAGAAGGTATTAGCTGCTAGAAACCCAGTTACCAATGGTATTTCATTTTTTTAAGCTGTGCAAAGTGAGATGTAAAGTCTTTCCTTGCCTTCATCCAAACATGTCTGGGTCAAACCTGAGGACCACTTAACACCAGTATCAAAAATCCTATGAATTGACATGAAAAAAAGACACCAATGGGATAAATTCACTTCTGGATTATTAGCAGTACAAATGGCATGGAGAGACATTAAAAGCAGGTTATGAACTTTGCTGGAAGACCTATTTTTCACACTTTATTAGTGGAAAAGAAGGCACTTTTCTAGCAAGTACTTCAAAGGGAGAGCACCTTGCCCATAAATGTCTGAGTGTCTGTTTACTAAAGTGGAATGTGAGTATCTGTGAAACCCAAGTAAAAACATGGGGCTATGGAAAATATACAACATATATATGAAGATCAACTCTAAACTTTTACATTCCCAAAGAGTTCAGTTGTTACTATTTTCAAATATATCTACTGTTTTATACTATCATCTCCTCCGTGGTTTAAGACAGCTTCAAAAATATGCTTGGACAGGCTAGAAAAAATAAACAGAAATCCACTGGAAGACAGAAGAGTAATTTCTTTCTTTTACTGTCTTTTATGACATCTGTTAATGGCAAATAACATACTATTACGCTGTAGTTTTGCCTAAGACCCTAACATGGAAGACACTAGCCTTTCATATCACTGAGAAAGCATTAACTTCAGCAAAACTGTTAGCTGCATTAACGAAAGTCAGCATCCAGTGTTCAACACTACTCTTACAGAAACTGAAGAAACCCTCATTAATTCCGAGGGATGAAGGGCTCGTCATGAAAATCCTAAATATGTTTTACTAATAGAATTCATCTTGTTAATAATCTGGCATGGGAACCCGTTTTTTCCGGCTGCTGAAAGCAGCTTGTGGTTTGCTTTTATTCTTTCAAACACAATTAGCAAAGCTCTCCAGCAGCTGAATAGACCCATTCATTTGAACAAATTATTCCCTGGCAGAGTTGGGTTTTGTTTGATTTTTTTTTTTTTTTAAATCTCCCCAAAACTCTCTCCCCTCCTGGCGTAGTCAGAAGAGACACAAAAGCCTGCCTGTCGTTAATCTTGCCTGCCTGTGCCTGAAAAAAAGAGAAGTGGGATGCACACTGCTGACTATGTTATATTTTTGACGTCCCTGTGACATGACTGAATTGCTTGCTTCTCGCAACCCTTATCTTAGCTGGTGTACAATGCTAATTAAAAGGCTGACGTAAGGAATACACACGGGGAAGAGTCTGGCACGGATGTTATGGATGAGATGATAAACTTTATGAGCACAGCTACCTCCCACGTAGCTTTTGTAGTTAACTGTTGGAGCTCGAACAGTTGCTCTTATGTGGACCATTTCCCATTTCAGAGGGCTGAAAATGTTAAATAAAACAGACTTGCCCTTTCTAAAAGGTAGCAGCATCTCACTGATCTAATTAATCTGCGTAGCTTATTCTTTCACTGAGACAAGTTTACAGGCAAATGGGGCTCCAGCTCCCTTCTCCTGCAGCTCATTTCTGGTGTGAAAAGGGCTGTGGATCGGATAAAACCCATGCATCCACCTCGTGAACAATGCTGTCATGTAGTTAACACAGCAGAAATATTTGTTTAATTAGGTACATTTTCAGCTTTTAAATGGGAAGAAAAAACAAGCCATGGGTGGTCTGTAACCTCAGAAGAGCAAATATCCGGGGCTGTAAAATCATCCTAGCTCAGAATACTGGATTGGACATAAAAAAAGCATTTATTGAATCCTAGGCCTGAGTTAGGAACAGAAGGTGCATTAAGAGCTTCCAAACGGCAGCCTACCACCAATTCATTAAGTGTTCAGCATTATTTAATAAAAATGGCTTATGCATATACTTTAACTGAAACGCTATTTATTAAACATTTTTAACTAGAGTATCTGTTGGGAGTTATTCACACACCAATTCGGAGACAGTTTCAAATTCTACCTTCAAGTAAATGCATGCAATTCCCATCCCTGTCTGCCTCACCTAGGCCATAGGCCTGCAAGCAGCGCTTGCCCTGCATTTTGCAATTAAACAAAGGATCTAAATTGCTTTACAGAGACCAGGGCACATTGCTGTTAATGTCTTAGTAATGCATCAACATTACATAATTGAAAAAACTGCTATAATTTGTGTAATAGCATTAAAGCGATTCTGCTGTCTGTATGCCTGAACCCTGAATTTGAATGGATTTTGAAAAAAATCCTCTTTTACTGGATATTTTACCAGACAAGTCAGTATCCAGGTAGGCACGAAATAAAATGGACAGGCTTTCTACAGAACTACAGGATGTTTCTTGAACAAACATGGTGACACTACTGAATGGTGAAATGGTGACTAAGCAAACTAGTAATATTGGCTAATGGACTCAGGCAGCTGTTGCAATGGGATGTTGCAATGGCACATTGCAGACAGGGAACATCATCATTTTTAGCTCCATCCTGTGCAACTACAACCTGCCCAAGTAGTCCTAAGATGCTTTCTCAGAACTTCTCTGCCACTTCCAGTTACGATGCTCTTTAGTTAAAAGGTACTTAAGGAAGCTTCTTTCACAACAGAGATTCCTGGAAGTCGGCCTTTTCCACATGTTCCTGCTCACTCACAAGGCACAGGTTCTTCTGCCTTCCCCATTTCCACAGCATTAACACCCATGCAGAAACATCAGTTTCTGACCTGGAAAAGATGTACCCAGAACACTTTTTTTCCCTTTTCTGTGTGATTGCACAGCTGGAGATGAAGATGGCCAACACTCTTTGACCTGCTACTCCTCCAAGGGCCATATGTGTTCTCCATCTGGCAACGGGACAGCTGCTGCTTTAGGACTTCACCCTTTCTATCTCCCTGCTCTTTCCTTCTGTCATCTGCTTATTTTCCATTTTTATTATATTATTTTTTAGTAGATAATAATGCCTTTAAGATTAGTGCTGGCAAGAGGCCAGGACAAAATGGCAGCACTAACGACTTTTGTTTGAGTTAGGGTCACTGAGAGGTAATTTAGACCATGGACACGGGGCCCCATTTTCCCATGACACTGGAAAAATCCACACAGAGAAGCACAAACACAAATGCAAACCTCCCTGAGTTCATCCTCTTGGGACACAGCTTGCAGAAAAGGATGAGGATTATATTTCAACACTTGTGGACAGGGCCTGAGATGGACTGTACCACCAACTATCTTTCCCCAGAATTTTTGTTTTCAGGAGCAGAATCCAGCAAAGAAAAATCCACCTCTGTCGCTTCCCACCCACTTAGCTGAAGCACCTCTCCCTCCCAAGCTTTCCTTGGAGGACACAGCCTTGCTTACTGCATGCCCAGGCCAAAACTGGCATTTTCACCCCATGCTGCCAAAAGAAGCACTGTTAATTGAGGTGCCCACTACACCACTACCCACATATCTTTCAGAGAGGAAGGAACCAGCCCTCAGTTTGGCGTGTTATTTTTCTCCATTCTTTTTTAAAATGGATTTTTTTTTTTTAAGCCTGAAGGCTGCCCTGAAATCCTTCTCCTCTGAACATGGCAGCAGGACAATCAGTTAAGGGAATATAAAGCATCTCTTTCCTACTCTCCAAAGTGAAGAAATGTAAAATTCATGAACGACGAGAAACAAACCAGATGATAGTTAAAATGCACACAGTGTTAATGAAACAACACAGCTAACACTTTTTGCTATGCTCAGCCCAAGACCACCCCTCTTAACGGAGTTTTATTTTCCCATTTGGTCAGGAGGCTGTGAGAAAGCACGCAGGGGAGGCTCTGCCAACACCTAGGTAAGTTAAGCACCCACGTAATACCAGGACACTCTGCATTTGAAACTAAACCTCCTGTCTTCATAGCCACAATCTGTAGCTTCTCCACAGGGAGCCCCAGACACCCAGGGCCTCCACCATGGGCTTTCCATGAGTCAAGGATTGATGTTTCAGGTGGCAGGAAGGTGTGGTAGGTGTACACAGATCACAAGTCCTCCCTCTACCATGACAAGAAGAGACTGGGAAGGGTGCAGAAAGCCAGATGGGAAAGGAAGAGCAGGAGGCAGCAGTAGCAGGAGTGGTCCCATGCCACTGCCTGGCCCTAGTAAAGGTACGTTTTTGGGTGAGGGAGTGCTTGGAGCAAGATTAAAAGCTCAGGATTACAGGTGGGAATAGGATATAGGGAGAGGCAGACCTCACAGCCAGGCAGAAGGTGGTCAAGGATGAGGTGGTAGGAAGCCAGGCATCTGTGCAGCTGCCTTGGGACAGACAGGAGCACTGCCAGCACGGATGGCCAATTGCACAAACCACCACAGAGTGAGAAAAGAGGACTTCTGGCAGTGGTTATGCAGCTGTGCAAGGGGTTGGCCCAACAAGCACATCAGCCTGCAAAATCTCATTGCTGGCACAGTGGGATTTGCTTGCTCAGGGATCTCCTTCTGCTCAATCACAACAGGGCTTGCATCTCTCCAGCATCTACCAACACTGAACTTGTGTAGGGTTTGCAGTGGGTCCCCATTCAAAAGAACAGCAAAGCATAGAATCGTAGAATGGTTTGGGTTGGAAGGGACCTTAAAGACCATCCAGTCCCAACCCTCCTGCCATGGGCAGGGACACCCTCCACTAGACCACGTTGCTCACAGCCTCATCCAACCTGGCCTTGAACACTTCCAGGGATGGGGCATCCACAGCTTCTCTGGGCAACCTGTCCCAGTGCCTCACCACCCTCTCCAGGAAGAATTTCTTCCTGATCTCCAATCTAAGTCTCCTCACTTTCAGTGTAAACGCATTACCCCTTGTCCTGTCACTACAGGCCCCTGTAAAAAGTCCCCCCCAGCTTTCTTGTAGCCCACTCAGGCACTGGAAGGTGCTGTAAGGTCTCCCCAGAGCCTTCTCTTCTCCAGGCTGAACACCCCCAACTCTCCCAGCCTGTCCCCATGGCAGAGGGGCTCCAGCCCTTGGAGCATCTTTGTGGCCTCCACTGGACTCACTCTAACCAGTCGATATCCTTCTTCTGCTGGGGGCCCCAGGGCTGGATGCGTAACTGCAGGTAAAGCATCCCCTTGCCTGTCTCCAAACGGCCCACAGACAGCATCCTGAGCTCTCGGCAGTTTAAACTTTTCTCATCTGGGGAAATGTCACGCTGCCCAGACTGGAAAAGACACAAAACTGTAGATGACTGGATCTTTAATTTAAAATCACATTTCTCACCAACCACAACAAAGAGCACATGGCAGATTTTCAAGGTACCTAGGTCGCTACGTGACACCTGCCACACAAATTACAGTCCCATGCCTTGTTCAAAACTCATTTAGCAGGTTCTTCAGAAAGCAGCACCTTGAACTCGTCAATTTCTTCATTAACCCAAGGCAAAGAATGCCAACAAAAGACTATTTCTGCCTGCCTAGGCTTCCAAAGTTTCACACAAAACATACAGCTTGTGGTTCAAACTGAAGATAACGCCTCCACCTGCGAGGGACACAATGCTTAAAGCAAAGAGATGAGGTAGGAGCCTCAGTGGGAGCTGGAAAATGAGAGGTTTGGGTTGCTTACCTGAGTTTCAGGAATAAATTCCTAGCTCTCATTTCCTACTGCTAAAGACTGACCAAATTCTCTTCAAGCCTCTTTTCTTTAACAGAGTATTTGGAAAGTTTTGGCTGACTGTCTGGGAAGTACTTGTATCAGCCTGCAGAAATCGCTATAGGTATGCGCTATACATTCTTGCTTTCACAGAAGCCTTTTCTATGAAAATCCCTAATGAACTAGCTTAGCAGTGGCTCAAAAGTGGTTTTCAGAGGCATCTTCCTCCTACATTTGGAGAGATTAAAAAAAGACACACTTTCCCACAACCATCTCTGGAAGACAGTGGCACTCCGCTTAACACAACTTGCAAGGACCATACTGATATTTCAGATGGTTTAAAATAAACCACAGCAACAACCTAAATATGCTTAGCTGGGAAATAAAACCACTTTTCTTATTCACATCAAGAAAAAGCTCCTCAGATGCATACAGAGAGTGCAGCTTTCTGCGGTCTGATTCAACCAAAAAGAAGTACTGGGAGAAAACATAAAAGGAGTATATAGTCTTTTGCCTGTTAAAAAAAGACAGGTGATCAGTAGGAGAAGGAGACAGACCTGGCAATCTGCCTTTCCCCAACCTAAAGGGGCTGAGCACAGGACAACTGGTCTTGGGTGATGGTGCATAGACCTAGTGCACCTGAACCAAGTCTGTGCTCACTATTTGTATGATCCACAAAAAAAAAAAAAAAAATTCTGTACAGGCAACAGTGGGATTTTCTAATGAACCCAGGTGATTCTGTCCTGACAAGGTCTCACTGCTACTTTTGTTTTAATTAGGAGCATTATTTTGAGGATGCTAAGACCTAAAGCCTGTCATCAAGTACTCACGTAGTCATCCTCATGCAGACCTTGCTTCTGAACAGAACTTTTCACCTCCAGGGAAAACTTCTCAAACTCAGGCTTCACGGTCCTCAGCAGAGTGATGGTTTGGAGGTACGAGTATGCCTTCTTGGCTTCAAGGTCATGTTTGTCTCCTCTTCTCCAAGAACCATTGCCTAAGGGGAAAAACAAGCACATTTCCAACTCCACGTTAGGTATCATTTCGGAACTACCTTCCTTTCTCCACCCAGAAGTCCCCTCTCCTGTGACCTGGAGAGGTGGCAGAGTACAAGGGATGACTGAACCTGCTCCATGATGTGCAAGAAACAGGGCATGGAGGAACAGCTGGAGGGAAGTAAATGTACAAACAGAAGGACACCTTTACTCTCATGCTCTGCTTGCGTATTTTTAAAGGGTGGGCTGAAGCCTAAGCATGAGAAGACATGTCAGAGCAAAAAACATGCGCAAGATCTGAAACGCAGAGATATTTAAGTTAAAACAATTGATGGAGGATTCGACCACTAAGGTTTTGTTACACATCCCTCCACCAGCCTCACTCTTGGACAGTCAGAAAGCCACCAGTAAAGTCAATAGTATGACCATCACCCTGAATGGGAGGAAGAAGGTGCAGCTACTTCTCCGAAAGCTCTCCCACAGCGGTCAAGGAGAAAACCACGAGCAGAGTGTCTGCCAGATCATCCCTGCTCTTAGTGGAAAAGAAACACTTAGAAATAAAATAGAAACCTGTGTCTGTGCTGTATTGACATGTGTTTTGTGTCACAGCAGGCCAACCATTTAACTCAGACCACCAGTGAAGTACTCAGATTTTTAAAAAGCCAGATAGCTGACTGGTTGTAATTAGCAGAGGAGTCCTTCTGCATAACAGGGCCTGACCTTAGCAGGTCCTGAGACCTTGATCCAAAGCTTTATGAGATCATCAGAAAGGTTCACATTGCTCTGGACCAGGTTTTGTGCTTTTCTACGTAAATGATAAATAAAAGAGGCCTAGAGGGAACAGTGGTAGCCCTAAGCAGCGTGCCTTTAAATGATTACAAATAATTAACAGCTAGACGGTAGTTTTTATATTTTGACCAACAGCAACAAACCCCATCATGGATAAATGAGCCAAGACGGAGACTAACCCTAAGCTCCCCAGGGCAACCTGGAGGCAGGCGGGACCCTGAGATGAGAGACGATACAGCTGCTTCCCTTGGGTCAAGGACCATGGTGTCATTTGGACCAAGACAGACAAGCAGTTTGGGAGTGGAGATGTTCACGGAGATGGAGTCAATCCCTGCAAGTGCTCCTTGCACAGCACTACCAGCTGCATCACATGCCTGCAAGTGCAAATTCATGGACAGACCACCCTGGTCCCCCCAGAGCAGGTGAATACAGAGCCTGTGTTTTGTCCTCCCAGTATCCCAGCACTGCTGCTGGGATGATTTTTTCCCCCTTTATTTTTCTTTTTGTCAATAGACATAACTGGAGAATTGCTCTGCTTCCTCAGACAACACAGGGGAAGGAACAAAGGGCCTGCACTTCTCAGGAGGCCAAGTCTTTTCCTCCTGCTGCTCTGGGCTCCAGGCCAGCTCCTGTCGCTCCCAGCACAGGGTGGGAGGCAGAGGACCGCCTGAGCCCGTTTACCTCTCTTTGCCACCCCAGGAAACCCTTGTTTACCACAGCTCAGCACCAGCTAGGACTGTAATCTTTATAAATACCATGAACCTTGCTGATTCTTCATTTTTTCCCTTCTTTTTTTAATCATTTTTTAAGGAAGAAGCTCTAGATTAATCTGCCTTGGTTTAGGGCTTTCCTTCCCGACGCAAACTTTTACCATTCAAAATTACATACGCCAGGATCCTATTCATCAGACCTGATGGAAACACCGGAAAGCAACTAACATCCCACGGTCTGGTTTTGCCCTCAGAGGTAGCACTCCTCCCTTCACTGCCTGCACGCTGTCCTTCTTACTGCTTTTGGAAAGACAGAAATGCGCATCTGGCAATTGTAAGCTAGCATGTCTTGCTAGCTTCCCAGCATGAGGGTACAAGCCCTGCCAGACCCTCAAAGCTGAAAAGCCTCTGCCCCAGCTGGGTTACCTGCATTTCAAAGGTGCAGTGTTCAAGAAGAATACAGCAGAGACTACAGCACAGAGGACTTTGCTAGAACTCCGTATTTGCAAACGGAGATGGCTAAAACCAGTGAGATTAGAGGCAAAAATCAAAAAGGTAGTGCTGGTAGAATGTAAGTTTCTGTCCTGGACACTACATATATTTATTTTTAAAAGTCCTGACACTGGGAGCCGGGAAGGTACACTTGCATAACAGCGTTCCTAGAATAATTTACACATTTAAATTCCTTCATGGATTATTTTGTGGGAGGTCGTCTTGCCACAGCAAGACTCATGTGCAATTATTGCAGCCTTGGCGCTTAATACCCCGGCTCTTCTGAAAAATTAAAATTATTCAGAACAGAGGGCAACAACAAACTGCAGTATGGTCATCTGAACATACAGGCAAAGTGCCAATCTGCCAATCACACCCACTCTTAGATTTTGTACCTCATAAAACTAGTATCTTCAGGGATTGGGAACAAGGAATTTTGGCGGAATTTCTCTACATTGGTCTTTTATGCTTGCTTTCCACATGTGATGACCATCTGCACAGAAGTCAACTTCTGATGCACAGCCATTGCACACTTTATGGGAAACACATCCACAAAGAAACAGAAAAATCAGTTTAAAAGAATTATTACTTAGAAATGTCAGGAAATGCCACATTCTAACTGCACTACATCAGAAGACAGACGGTTTTCATTAACCCCTTGGAAAAGCTACGAGAAGACTGGTCTACCTGCAATGCAAAGGAGCATTCTGCTGGGACTCCTGCACAATCGTGCAGGTACGGCTAAGCCGCACAGAGGTCCCAGGCCAGGACTGCATAGCACTGCCCTGTACCCACTGAACAAGCCATCTGCTAGGGGAAGCATCAGCAGGGACACCCACCCTGCATCAGCTGCGATGCCAGCATCCCTCCTGGGCAGGGTGCTGAGCCTGCAGATTGCAATGCTCTCTCCTGCAACCACCGCTACTACCTAGCAGATACCATCCTGGGAAGCAAAACCATCACAAAAGGCAGCAGCCCACCTCCTGCAGCCGCTGCTCTTACATGAGTATCCCCTGCTCCAGGAGAACCATGGCCACCATCTGTCCCAGCCAGCTTCAGTGCTTCCCAGGTAGTCACCCTGCACTCATTTCAGCCAAGGCCAGGAAACCAGGAAACCATCATTTGTGGGGGATGGTTCATCCTGAGCCATTGCAGACACCTACGGACGAGGTGAATCGCTGAAACGCTGTCCAGGGCTGCCTGCTTCTCTCCTGTGACTCCAAAGGGAACCCACCTCACATGCAGACTTGTACTCAGGGCCAGATGCATTACTTACAGTGCACTGCTGCTCAGTGAGACAGAACGCAGCAGTAGCGCAGCGGTCACAACCCTCTGCTGGCAGCCCGAGTGGTTATTTGAGCGGTGGTTTCTAGTAACGTCAAGCCTGCAGGCTCCCAGGGCCTACGTAAGGGCCAAAACTTCAGGGTTTTGTGACTGCTGATATGGGTAGACCTTCAGCCTTTTGCTCTGCTCCTGATCAAGGCTGCAGTGCCAAACAGTTTTGCTTATACCACAAGGGATGAAGTCACTCCAAATTCAACCCAACAAAAAGAAAACCTTGATTTGAATCATTGGCTTTGATCTCATTCTGCAACTTCTATCTTTTAGTTAAGTGATTTCCTTATTACCTGGCAGAACTTGGCACTTCTCTATTTAACCTAGAAGACACATGTAGTGCTATCTGTATCTCCAAATTTAAACAGCTACATACGTTCATGATACAGCTTTTCAACGTACAGCACTGTTCATTGTAAAAATAATCTCAGAGGTGGTAGCAGGATAACAAAAAGTTTCGTCAAAAGAATTTAACTTACAATTAACTGATTCATTAAACAAACTACATCATCCTTGTGACTTCAATTGTTCCTGTTTGTCAGCTTTTTGAGACTTGAAAGAAAAAAAAAAACCCACAAAGTTTTTCTTCTTTCTCAACTCCCACTTGGTTTTCAATTTTAAGTGAATTTGTTATTGTAGTGGATTAGTTAAAGGCAGCCTGCAGGGGGGAAATTATTTCTCTGCACCTGCGAAAGAGGCTGTTCCTTTCAAAAGTCATATTGGCACTTAAACAAAACCTGGTTCGTAGGTAGGAACATGGCTCAGCTTCAGCCATCCAACATTGTTTAAAACTCAGCGTTTTGTGTTGCTCCAGTAATACCTTGAATTTAACTGAGACAGCTGTAGCAGCTGAGAACAGGTTTAGTCCCTGCCATGCTTACATCAAACGTAACTGAACGTAGGCTTATTTCAAAAAGTAAATGTATTTAATTTACGGTTTAAAGTCAGGCTTTAATTTGACAAATCTGATCCTTTTTACTTAGAGGTGAAATTTGCCACTTTTATCCACCCTACTCTAGTACATTCAGACTGTCCATGTCCCATCCAGCGCTCTCCCTTCAACACAACACCGCTGAGTATTTCTGCGGACACAGGTCACGATCAAAAGCTGGAAAA
The DNA here is from genome assembly GCA_027574665.1 of Rhynochetos jubatus. Lineage (NCBI taxonomy): Eukaryota > Metazoa > Chordata > Aves > Eurypygiformes > Rhynochetidae > Rhynochetos > Rhynochetos jubatus. Next base: position 71,989,045 of record CM050690.1, on the reverse strand, counting down.
AGTTAGAAGTGTGGGTCCCCTGGCACAGAGATGATTTCTGGAGACCCAGGCCCTGCAGCTGCCATGACTCCAGCAGTTGTTAGTGCCTCCTTCCAGCCATCCGCATGTGCTGCAGCCCACCTGGGAGCCAGGAGTACCCCTGCCCTGAGATTTGCTGGCTGCAAGCAACCAGAGCTGAGCATACTGCAGCATGGGGTACCCGCACCTGGCTGCCATAACCTATGTCTCTGCCTGGTTTTGCTTCCCCTACGAGTAACTAAACAAACAATGCCTATGGTGTATTTGGCATTTTGTGATACACCCGGTGGAAACCATACCTGCAATACCATAGCCCAAGAGGAAGGCAACTGCAACAACGGGGAGAAGCAGCGGTGTATTGTGTGACTCAGTGCAGCGTATTTTGACGCTAACAAATCTAAAAATGTTACCAGGCTTACAGAAGACTTCTCAACACAGTTGGGCAGGAGAAACATTACCAAATGATGAGCTGTTGAAAAGCTCGATATTGAAGAAAGCGTAGTCGCCGTTGGTCATTCCTTGCCGATGAGCAGCCAACATGATGTTCCTGATTGTGTTACCGCTGGCACACATGATTACAACTGGTGGAAGAAAACGGAAAATACAGATAAGAAGCGGTTTAAGAACCTCAGGGAACAGCCTGTTAAGCATGACCACTGCCAGAGAGAGTGACCCCAGCTGTCCTCCCAGTGTCACAGTGAGCATGACCGCGCAGATGGCAAACAAAACTGATTTCCCAAACATCTGACAGGTACCAGAAGACAGGTACCAAACACTGAGAGGCTTCCCACTCCATTGTCCCCTCTGACAATAATTACATAGATCCTGTGTGTGATCTAAACTTTTTTACCCCTGTAACGCGTGACAAAATCTGGCTTCAGATTTCTTCAACCACATGTATTTGTAGAGGCGACTGCAACCGTAAGTCCCTGTTGTTACTGCCAAGCAGAGATCGGGCACTCTGAAGAACTAAGGTGATACAATGGCATTGCCGGTTTGATTTCCGTTCCATTGAACAGTTTGGTGCAGATTCACCTCACCTATACCTCAGCCATCTAAAATTTAGGTATCTGGTCTGGAATTTGTTGCCTCTCTACAATTAATGGATCTCTGCAGGTGATTCACACCATCCCAAGCGCAGTGTCTGGGGACAGTGGTATGAATCTCTCCGGGATGTGACTTTCTCTCCAGAGACTACACAATATGCCTAGGCAACAACCTTTGATGGGATGTTAAATGTTCAGAAATGGGAAAAGCAAGAGCCACTGTCTGCGTGCAAACATTAAAGGTGGACAAGATTAAATGCCACAGAGCCTCATTCACCACAGACCAAGAGCTCGGCAGGGGCCCTGCTGCTATAACGGGACCTACAAGCCCCAGGTGTGCTCTGCGCGGGCACTGCCATCCGCACCGCGACAGATGACGTTGAGAGCTCCCTTCCTCTGCCTGCGGGGCAGGGGGATCTACTCCCTTTCCAAAGGGCAAGCAGGAACTCAAGCGAGGTCTTCAGCAACCAGGAGACACCTCCCACCCACAGCACATCAATGCTACAAACTTCTGTATAGGTTCACAACACTATGGGTATGAAGCTACCGACATCAGGGGGAGCAGCAACGTGTTGTACCAGCACACGCTTCGGAGCTATACCCTACAGCAAAGTCGTAAGAGACTCTGTTGCGACGATGATTCGGAACCAACTGCACGCACGTTTCCAAGAACGCCGTCACGCATGGCGGGGCTCAACCGCTACAATAACCTACGCAAATACTTCAGCTCCAACAATAAAACTGAATCAAAACCACATTCAGCTTTTCTGGGTAGAAGTGTTTGCTGTTATAAGAAACGAAAAAGCCAAATGGGCCAAATCTTTTCGCACACAATCAATCTTCTCCCATGGCTTTTCTGGTTGGATGTCATCTCAGACACAAGGCTCCAGATGCGCTGCCGGGGAGAGTCACGTTCGGTACATCCCCACGCTTCAGGAGAGCTACACCATGCATAGCTCTGTCCTCCTGATTACAGCACAGCAATATAATAATTTCCAGAGCAACAGAGCAAGACATATTTCATGACCATTGTGTAGTATATTAGCATGAAGAAAAAATTTCTTAAAATAAAATTTGGATCAAATCTTTTCCAGACGCACATGAGGAATGAATTTGTCCCACTGCTCCTAATTTCAGTATAGGTGAGAGATTTCCTTTTGAAACATTTCCTTGCTGCCCTCCAAATTCTCTCCTGACTTTATCTGTCATAAAATCTTAATCTGTAAACGGAATCTAAGAGATTCCCACAACACCAGTAAAAAAGTTTGAGCAAAAGAAATTAAAAAAAGGAGTGGGGGAAAAAAAAACTTACTTTAAAATACAGTAAGTCATATTTTGTATCTAAAGGAATGTAAGGGAAGTAATATTAACTAGTTTGATGTGATTTTTAGGACAGCAAGAGAGCAAAGATTACATATTTCAAGACTGTGAAGCAAAGAAGCAATGTGCATGTCTCTCACAATCCTCCAAAAATGTAAATTATGTGTATTTAATCTGCATCTGTACCTTACTATTGTGTACATACAAATGAGTACGTGCAAACACATACAAAATGTTCTCCCTGCAGTCTAACACGCACACACCACAGTAATTCTAATGCCCTGAATTTATTGACTAGGATTATTGACTCATCCTGCAAATACTTAAGAGTTTAATTCCAGTGAAATAAGTAAGCGTTCCCTTTGCTACGCGCGTCCCCTGGACTGCGTGCTTATGCCGAATGTATTCAAGCACCGTCCCAGGTTTGTGGCCGTTACCATAAATGTCAGCCTACAGCTTCCAGCCGGCAGCGTGGCTAACCAAGCCTAAAAGGGAGCCTGCACTACTAACACCACTCATTAAAGACAAGGGGGTAACTTCCATCACATTTTTAATCCGGATTTTGGTGTGGCTCCAGGAATTGAGTCTTTTGAAGTGTCTCCAGGTACCTAGCAGGCAAACTGGGGTGAGTGGCTGAGCGTGCCCCTGCCTCCCGGACCCCCGAGAGCTCAGTGCAAACCCCCAGCCAGCAGTACCCCAACCCAGGGGTCACCACAGGCCAGCTGATGGGCAGCTTCCTTCTCAGCCCTGGGAGAGTTTTGAACATGCAGCCTGAGCAGCTTGAAAGCCCACTCCCACTCTGAGCAGCTCGAGGAAACCCAACCACTCAGGTGGGACCACCACCAGCAGCGATCTCCAGAAACAGAGAGGGTGCGGGGTCAGACCACTGGACGGTGCGATACAGGAACCCTTAAAAACTGGTCAGAAAACCGATCAACCAAACAAAAATGTTTCTGGAAAGTGCTTTGGATGGTGTGACACTGCCCACCAGCCCTGCTGCCCAGGGGGAACTCCACGGAGTCCCCAGGAGAAATTAAGACCTCAGCCGGCCAGCTAAGGCACACAGTGCATCCTCCCTGTGACAGGTGACCGAAAATACTGTGATGACCTGAAAGCTTCCATAAGCAGCAGGACCACCCCTCTGGCCCAGAAGAACGTGTGAGGTGGGTCCTGTGGTCAGTCTGTGAAGCCATAAAGGCACAAGCAAAGGCGGAAAGGCCCCACTTGGTGCATTTCGCAGGAGCAGCATGAGCCAGAGGGCAAATGAAGAGGTGAGACAGAAGAAGGGGACCCCAGCAAGCACAATGGGGGAAAGAAGTAAGACAGAGGGCTGCTTTAGTTCTGTCACTGGCAAGTTACAGAATGAGCCAACGGTCTCTGCTCAGCAAAGCATCTGAGCCTGAGCTGAAAGCAAGCCTCTCTTCCCAGAGTGTCAGCACCGCCTGAAGACTGGGGTTTGCCTTTAGCCATCAGTCACGTTCCCACAGCACAGCCACAGCTCCCTTTGGCTAAGGGTGAACACTCGTAAGCAAGAAGTTTTGCTCCTAGCATCAGCAGAGTCACACACACAAGTCAGGCTGATTAAAAAGAAAAGCATCCTTCCCCACGTAGTGGTTTCCTCTAGCACTGACGCATTTATCTCTCCATTCAGTGTATTTCCCTGGATGGTACTTGCCAGGAAAGCTCTATTTTAAGCACCTGCCTTGGTGAAGGGAGAATTAAAGAGCCATATGCTGTGAGACCTCGGTTATCTCACACGCTCAGGATTTCACAGCAGCGTTAACAGCATCAGCAGCACAAGACTGCTCTGTCCGCAACCTACGGCACTGTATGCCCAGTCGTGCTTGTCACACACTGAACAACCTCTATCAGTCCAATTCTGATTCAATTTTAACATTCTACAACCAGGTTCGTAAGAACTGCACAAAGCACTTGTCTACGCCTCTTCTGGAAAAGGGCTAAGGACTTTCTTTAACTTAATCCTGTGGTCTGCTACTGGAATGCACCTTTCCTTTTTCTGGCAATGACTTACTGGGGAAGCCTCTGGCTGGCAAAAGCCTCTAACAGAAAACGCCTTTTTGATAAGCCCACATATCCACGCACCGCTCAGCAAGATCTCACTTTAAAACACATCTAACTACAAATTTGCACATCCCAAAGCACTTTGAGCGTTTTACTACTTCATGAGCCAAAGCCAGGGGTGACTTCCCAAGATATTTTACAAGCCATTTATCTCTGTGGTGTTTTGCTAACAGTTGGTGGCAATATTTCCGCACGCACTCACGGCTTTCGCATCCACACATCCCCCGAAATGACCGCTTCCCCCAAACACATTTGTTATTTATGGAGTACTCGACAGGGCTTCCAACGGCAGGAGCCGGGGGGGAAAGGTCCCCGCGGCAGGACGCAGCAGAGTGAGAAGAAAACATCTTTGCTTAGACTTTGAACTTACAGAGAGTCACTTTAAAAATCTCAGAGAAACGAGATCTGCTGCTTTGCAGATGCGGGCTGCTTTGGCTAAGCCAGACCGCCGGCTGAAAACCCATTTCTGACCATGCCCCAAAACCCTCCCAGCACGGTCCCCCGAAGGCCCCCGACATAGGAAGCAAAGGAGGCAAAGCTCTGATGAAGATCGGTGGGCGCATCTTTCGCTCTGAGCAGCCGGTCCCCAATCTGCCAGTGGATGCCTGGCCGGGGGATGCTGGCACGGCACTCCACTGTGCTTCCCCACGGGGCGCAGGGATGTGACAGGACTTGCCACCCCTCCTGCAGCCTCCCCGGGGCTCCCACCACCCCAGCACCAACGCCGTTGACCCCAGCCACCACCCAACGCCGCCGAGGAGCCCAACCACTCGCCCCGCCACCACTCACCCCTCTCGCCGGTCTGGAGGGCGCGGACCACGTCGTCGATGTCGAGGTGGCGGCTGTTCTCGTCGAAGCTGTGCACGGCCATGTGTAAGGCCTCCTCCTGGAAGACCACATGGACGCCCTCCATGGCGAAGAAGCAGCTGCGCTCGGGGTTGCTGTCGCTATAGAGCAGCGTGGCGCGGCTCCACTGGTGGTGGCGGAACAGGGCCAGCAGCATCTCGCCCATCTTGGCGTAGGCGGGGGCGACGCGGGTGAGGTGCGAGTACTCGCCGCCCTTGGCGCCGAAGCCGGCGGCCAGCGCCCCCGCCGACAGCATCGGCACGTCCCAGTGCGCCGCCAGCCGCGCCACCGGCGCCGCCGCGTACTCGCAGACGGGCCCCAGCAGCAGGTCGGGGCGGCGGCGCTGCAGGGCCACCATGTCCACCAGGCTGAAGAGGGCGCGGTTGCCGCACGCCGAGTCCTCGTAGGTGAGCTGGAAGGCGTAGCCGGGCGGCAGGCCGGCGCCGCTCTCCCGCAGGCTCCGCACCGCGTACTCGATGGCCGGCCGCACCCGCCCCAGCGAGAAGAGGTAGGCGTCGTCCTGCGGCAGCAGCACCAGCACCCGGATCAGCTTCTCCTCCTCCGCCGCCGACGCCTCCGCGCCCGCGGGGCCGCCGCCCAGCGCCGCCCGCGCCGCCAGCACGCAGCAGAGGCTGCCGAGCAGCCAGGGCGGCATCGCGCCCGCCCCCCCTCCGAGACGCCCCGAGCTCCGGAAAACTTTTCGGCCCCCCCTTCCCCACCCGCCTCGAAATTGTTCGCTCGTGCTTTATTTCTCAGGTGTTTGGCGAGTTCACAACCTGCCCCAGCCTGCGGGTTACGGACGGAGCATCTCGGCTCTGCTTCCCTTGGTTCCTTATAGGTAGATTGGATTTTTTGGTTGGTTTTTGGGTTGGTTTTTGGTTGGTTTTTTTTTTTTTTTTCTTTTTGCCTTTCCGCCCGCCCCCCCGCGGGGCTGCCGGGCTGCGCCCTCCCCGCTTAAGTAGCGCGGGAGCGTCGGCGGGTCTCCGCACGCCCGGCGCGGTGAGGCTGGGTTTGTGTGCAGGGAGGAGCCGGCCCCGGGCGCTCCCGCCCGCCCCGCCCGCCCCCTCCGGCGGCCCCCCCGCGCCCGCACACCTCTGCCGCCGGCCGGGGCTGCGGGCAGCGCGGAGGCTGCCGGCCCCGCGGGGAGGGGGCGGCCGCATCGCATGTGTAACGCTTGTGTGTGTGCAAACAGGGCGCTCCCTGCTCGGCTGCTGCCCGCCCTGCCGCCCGGCTCCCTGCAGCCGCCGAGCGACGGACCCCGCTGCGCTTTCCTTTCAGTAGAGTATTTTTGGGGTTGCTTCAGCACTGTTAAGGTGCACTTTGCTGCATATGAGAAGCATTTGATGCCCCGCTCGGGGCTCGGGGTCGGTGCTGGGCTGGGTAGTTGGGGCAGGGAGGGTGCAGCATCAGCACTGTGGGATGCAGGCAGCACCCTTTAGGTCGCCGAGGCGGGCAGGGTGCGAGCGCGGCTGTCCGGCGCCTGGTTCCTCACCCAGAAAGGCACCCGTGCTCAGGGACGGAATAAAACCCTTCGGGGACTCCAGCACCGGATCCCTGACCCCTGCCTGTGTCTCCCTGGGGGCTCTCTGAGACCCCGGAGGGCCCAGATGCAGTTGTCTCTCGCTGCCCACCGTGTCTCAGAGGCATAATTTCGTGCCCTGAGCAGCAGAGGTTTCCCCAGTGAAGGAGACAAGTCCTCTTTGCGATTATTTTGGGGGAGAAAAAAAAAAAGGAAAGCAGCTTTTTGAATTATCTTGACAACACTGCTTACTCAGAGCATCCCCCATTCAGCTCCACTTACTGGCCATAAAGCTGCTGTGCTTAAAATTTTGTTAGTGGCCAAGAGTTGAAAATTACCACTTCTGCTCTGGAATAAAGTCTGCGAAATGTACAAAATGGGCTGTGAAACAGGCTTCGGAATACCTGATGCTTTTTGGCAACAAAATTCTAAAGGATGTCTGTCTGTGGAGTTTTCTGTGCCCTTTAACAGGCAGCACGCACCAGCAGGCATCCTCAAACCCAGAGCAGGGCTGCAGGTTTGCATTCAGAAGGTGAGTGAGCTGCTCCTGGCTTTACAGGAGCGGTTTGTTTAGTTCAGCACAGAGGTCGGTGTCAGTGCAGTATGTGTAAACTTCACTTTTGTCGCTGCCTTCCCTGTGCAGTCTGTGAATGGGAGACCTGGGCTCCCGGCGTGACCCTCTGCTCACCTTTAAGATGCCTGGATTAAAAAGAAAAGAAAGCTAGGGCACTTGTGCAATCATAGCCGAGAAGTGGAATGAAAACGGCAGATAACCTGAGGTACAGAAGTAACCATTTAAAAAATCTTCTTTTCAGGAGCGTTTATCTAATGGGCCTCGGAAAAATAAGCCTCAGAAATTCAAAGATGGGTAGCATCTCTGAGAAATGTGCCTCTCACGTAGTTTTATTTGATGACTGAATTTAACTTCAGAGTGTTCTTGAAGATTACATAAACATCCACCCTGGTGAAGCTGGTTTTGTATGTTCCTGTACTGTAAGTTATGTCAGGCATTTTTTGCTGTAAATGACTCCATCTAACATAGCGGAGATTAAGCAGAATGTTACAATATACAACAGACCAGCCCATCTTCACCACAAAGCTTGCAAAAACATTTTCTTAAGACACGTTTTGAAACGCTGACCTTTGTAGTCACTGCTTTATGGTGACCCTACAGATGTGTTTACAACACCGAAATCTGGATGGATCTCTCCTGAATCCCTCCTTCCCCCACCAGAACATCTTTTTCATTTTACGTGTGAGCTCCATACTCTCCTAACTGTCTTATTTGAGAGTAAGCTGTGTAAACACAGCGGACGAGATAGTAAGCCCATAAATCACAGGGCTGCCATCCCTTCACACTGGCTGCTCTTTGTGAGGTAAAGTACTGCTGGGAATGAGTAAGAGTGGGAGAAACAGGGCCGGTATCAGGGGAAAAAGAAACAAAAGGCATCTAGACAGCGCTGTGCGGCAGTAGTAGCATCAAGACCAGTTCTGATGCTTTCAGAAATGGATTTGGCTCACAGCATGCGGTCCTTACTCGCCTGAGCAACAGCATTCAGCCTTAGGGAGTCACAGTGTCCCTGCCGGCCCAAAGCATCATGGATGTTGCAGGTGTTCCCCTTCACCTTAAGCAGTTCTACAAAGAAGAATCACGGCCTCTGATTGATTTGTTTTTCTGAGCCAGAAAGTTATGCACGAGAATGTACTTGTTAATCCCAGTTCAACATGTCACTTAATCCACTTCATCATTAGTTCACTTACAGTATTTTCCACAGCTATAAATCCAACATTTCTTCACAGACATTATTTTTTTCAGCTACATAAATGCTTTTTAATAGGAACAAATCCTGCTGTTGTGAATCAGTAGCAGGCAGAGTGCCCATGGACTGCAGCGAGAGTAGAGAGCCCTTTAGGGCTAAGGTTATTTCAGACACAGGCGATCTTCCCCCCAGAAATAACTCATGCACAAATCAAGGATCACTTGGCTTGCTCCAGCTAGCATTAGCAAGCCTGAGCGGCCTGCCACAGATGAAGAAATCCCTTCACCATCAGGTTCGCTGAAAACATAGTCCCCCCTAGAGGCTGAAAATATGAAATATTTAAATATCATCTGTACAGCAAATGTACCCTGCCAGCCACGCTTTCAAGTTCTTCCCTGGTTTTTCAAGAAATCTATTCCCTTTTTACTTCAAGGAATCTATATGCTTCTGGAACGGACGCGAGGGATTTGTAGCTGTGACACCATGTACCTGGGCGTCTCTATTTGCGTTTTGTGGTCTTGCCTTTGTATACTCAACGTTGTGTGAAAACGCAACGCAGCATTTAGGTGACAATATTGCAGCATGAAAAGTCAGGATGAGCAGATGTGATGCTAAAAAATAAATAGGAAGGGGACATATTTACTTGATCTCCTTTTAATTCACACCGACTTCTGTATAGGTGTGTATATGAGAACTACAAAATGACAAAACTACAAACAGCAACTGTAAGCATATGCAAAATACATACAGCAATAACACTTCAAAGAACTCATTACTGTTCCTCTCTTAATGGCTTCCACTTCACAGCACAAAGTAAGGTAAAAGTGGATGTAATTTTTGTTTTACAAAGGGGGAGAACAGAACTTAGAAAGGCAAACTGACATCCCAGAAATCTATGGTGATCTCAATATCATCCCTCCACTACACTGCTTATATTCACTACCACTGCTAAAATCATGGTTTCATAGTCCTCAAGAGTCGCACAGTGCTGCTACACCTACTCATCCTTTCCCACCGATAGCGAAAGGTGATCTGAGATGCAGCCCCACGAGAGATGTGCTATTCAGTTAGGTCAAAACAGATGCTAGGATGAAAAAGACTGACACCCCGCACCCCTAATTAGTCACAGATTCTGATCATGTTCCCAGGGAGTATTTCAACAGCACTTGCTCCTTTAAAACACACGAATTACGGGGCTAAAACCCAACACAATATATATTTATGTAACCCTATGTAACCTGATCAGTATTTGCTGCATTTCCTCACATCTGCAGGATAATAATGAATGTGAGGTAACACGGTGAAAGACAAGAAATCAGGAAAGCTGTGCAGAGACACAACATTCAAGGCAAAATGCAGGAGAGCTGCCATGGCTTATGGAAAAACCCTGCTCTCAGAATTCTCTTAGGAGGCCCCAGTCTGGCATAATTATGACAGATGCGCATGCTAGGGACATACCTTAATTTATCAAAATTATATTACAACTGGTACGAGTTAGAGCAACTTCAGGAGGGCCTAAATGAATACCTTGGGACTGATACAGTATAAATCACAGTCAGCAAGTGTGTCTTGTAACAGTCTTATTTCTGCGCCCCATGTAGTTGTAGCCAAGGAACTGGATCCATACCTTCATTTCCATCAGAAGACTTTGGAGACTCCTGAAGCACTGCCCTTCACTGCATGCAGGAACAACATTAAGGTCCTTAAACTAGAGATGTCTCATTAGCTGTTCCATGATACACTTTCAGTTATCACATTTCTCCTCCCCCTTCCTTTTCGGGCCAATCCACCTGGCATTATAGCAGGGATAAATCAGCTCTGACATGTTCTATGTAAGAAAAAGCTGAAGATAGGCAACAGATTTTCTTGTGAAGTTGTGAAAACAACTATTTTACTGTAGCAGCCCATCAAGACAGCATGTCAGAATTACATTCCATGTTTCCTTTCCAATTCATGCCCTAGTCTGTGTGAACAATAAACTGCACACCTAAGTAATGAATGTGTCTAAATATATGATACATTGCCAAGGAAATACAGGCCTCATTCAGATTCATGTCAATTTTAAACTGCAGAGAAAGTGTTTTTCATTTCTATGATGCCACTAAAATTGTCACAAACTGTACACAGCATTTTTCACTTTCTAATAACTCATCATCTGCCTCAGGAAGGTTATCCTCTGATAACTGCAGCAAGAAACACTGCAAGTTCTACGAGGGACAGGCAAAATCATCTTTTGAAGCATTTCAAAATAACTGCGCACAAGATTATATTTCTATTGAAAGTTAATTTCAGTGATCCAACCACTTCCAAAGTAGTTGCTTTAGGGATTATTACTAAGCACATTTTTCTTTTCCTCCCTATGACTAGTATTCATGAAAAAAATAATCACCTGTACCTCAGCAGTCAAGGAATGCCTGCAGCCTCAACAGTGACTTCACACTTAGGCTTTTCATTTCCAAAATGAAAGAAAGCTAAAAAAGACGTGACTACGGAAAAGGTCCATCATTTTCAACAAACACAGCAATAAGGTTGTGTAACCAATAAGCTACTGTAGTGTTGTTAGCTCTACCTACTCTAGCCTGCTTGATATTGCCCTTTATATATGTATTACATACAGGCATTATATATAAACTGACACCATTTTCAGTTGCTTATCATTTTAGTTGAACATTAACAAGTTGGGTTCATGTTTTCAGGATATGTGTCTACCATGACAGTTTTTTGTTGTTCTTATTCTTACTTCAGCTGGAAAAGCTAAGTAATTCCTCAAGAGATTAAGGAAACATTCATGGCATTACATCTGTAAAAACTCTGGCAAGTTCTTTTTGACTTTGTCCCTTCTATTTGGAGTGGGGGGAGCCCGTGAAGGACAGGCACATGAAAATGTGTTTGTGTTTAAACAGGTGTGAATTCTAAAGTTAGAAAAACTGATGTTCCTACAAGGAGTCCTACAAGCAGCAAAAGGTGAACAGCATAAATCCAAGCTTCCATCTCCCCTGTGCACACACCATCCCCTTGCTACTTGCTTATCAGGCTGTACCTGCACTGTCCATCCCCAGGAACCGATCTTCATCCCCACCCCAGCCCTGAATGCTACCGATGACGCAACGGCACATACACAGCACCGCAGGGATGAGTACGCTTGCTTTGGGCTAGGACTTTGAGGGACCTCAGACTGCTGGATGAGGATACCAGAAATCACACTGGGAAGCCTCATTTTGGTTTCTTTCTAAAGTCCAGGGAAAAGCTGGACTGATTCTCTGGCCTCCTCCTGAAACACCACAGCACTGGCAATTCTCCAGGGACAGCTGGGCACAGCAATTCCTATCTGTGTCCTACCACAGATTTCCCAAAGCACTTCACATGCTTCACAGAAAGAAAACACCCTGGGTAACAGGAACCGATCCTTGTATTTTATTCTCAGTTTTGGCAACATTCAGTTCATAGCAATTTTTTTAATGGTTCTGATTAATAAGAACTTTTGCATGCTATATTTGCATGGTATTCTAATTATAAAACTTTGCTAGGGAGAACTTAGTCTTCTTATTATGTATAGATGTGTAGCTGTTGAACTCAATGCAGCATCTGCAAACTGTGGCCTCTGAAATTGTGCTGGCAGCAAGCAGCAGAATGAGTAAAGGTGTAAGGGTTCAAAGGCCAATCAGAAATCATGGACTCATTTGTTAACATGGCCTTTCTGAAAAAACCCAGCTGAGCATCAGTTGCCAGCATCCACTTTGAAGGAAGTGTGGGGTGCTGCAAAGGAGCTGGCAGTGTTGTTGAACCGGCGACGAACGTGGAGCTAGACAATGTGGACAATCACTCGGAAGCAGTGTAACACTTGAGAGCTTCCCTGAAAGACAAAGGAGGAAATTTGGAATCACTGATCAGGCTGAGCGTAACGCAGGTCACGAGTGGAAATAGGAGGGTTATGCCTCAAGAGCAATGGTGCGTGGCATCGCTCATAAATCCACAAGTGAAAAAGTGCAGTGACTGTGCAGCACGGCTGTTGATGTGGTGCAGGTGTCATAGCTGTCCCACGTTCAAACGAGTCTGTGCTCTTTTGGGTTTATTGCAAATCTGTGAGCAATACAATGCTCTACTGTGACAGCTGTTTTGTGGTGGTGTTGAAAACGGTTAACAGAGGTTGTAATATAGAGATCTTAATTATGAACCAGTCCCAGGTGTTGGTCAATCGAGTTTAGTTTTTTCCTTTATTTATATGGGAATTACTTGTAAAACTCTAGATGTAATCCAAGTATATTCAACCACCAACAAAGCTTAGGATTTTGATTTGCTTTCTCTCTTGAAAATATTTAATGTGGTACTGCCATTGGAAGGCTATGCCCGATCAAGTGATTGGTCATCAACAGAACTTCAAGAAAAAAGGAACAGAAATCCAAAAAAGGACAAAAACCAGTGGAGTTCCACATCTTTTGCAGCACAATTAAAACTACAAAAAAAGAAAAACATGGATTTTTCCCTTGAAAACTCTTTGCAAAAGAAGCTCCTTATTTATGGGTCCACAAACTAAACCTGTGCCTGAAACTTTGAGAGCAATGATGACTTATGAGGAATTACCGCATTACACTTTGGAGGAAACCCTGTCTAGTTCCTATTGCTAGATGAAAATGTCTATCTTTTGCTGTAAAGATCCCTAAACAACAGCAAAATACAGCGCACAACAGGAATCATATTGTCATTCTGTACAAAAAGGGACCCATATCCTGAACAACTGGAAGCAGGTGCCTGCAGCAAACAGACTGTATCTCCACAGAAATGAGAGGCCAGTTCGCCAGACTCCACTGACTTGATATGAGCTCTACAAGGTTACTCCTTGGAGGTGCTGGATTTTCACAGAGTGAGTTATCTTTCCTTTCTCTTCCATAAATAGTAAAGATGAAACTTCTTATCATGGCTGTTCAAAGAGGAATAGTACTTCTTGTCTACTGCCTGACACCCTAGACAACATACAACATGGGCAAAATGCAGCTTTATACACAGCGAATATTACTTACATTAGTCATGAGTCTCCTTAAAGCACATGCGTGGTTCAGCTGAAGCCTATGGAAGGTCATACTGATCATAAATTGACAGCAAAACCTTCAAGATAAGTTTTATCCCTAAGAAGAAAGATGTTTTTGTATTTATTTTAAAATTAAAGTATCCCCACGCTACTTCTGCTTTTCCAAGTACTTCCAGAGAAGAAAAAAATGTTTAGAAAGAGGTTATTGCTTTTTTTTTTAAATTCTAACCTTATAAAGTATCCTTGATTTACATCACCTCCCTCCAAAATGCACCTTCCTCTTCTGCCTAGGCTACATTGGAAAGATTAACTTTCTTTAGGCAACTAATTTCTATATTTATAGATAATTTCTGGGTATAGAACAGATATAAAACAGACCTTTTATGACAACTGAACAAAATTAGAAGGATAAATCATCTTGGTCTGGATCAAAGCAATGCTTTTCACTTTTGTTTCATTTCCATGTCTCAGAACATCTACAAAATTTTCCCCTAGGATTTTAAATACCTTGGACTTTTTGCTGGGCTCGGCTCAGCCTTGGATGATCACCCCTGAAGTGGGTGATCACTGACAAGGTGACAATGGCCACCTTGTTCTTCATGTGCGTTTGTCTCCATCGAAGAACCACATCATAGTTTGAGACAAGTAGTGAGTGCTGAAATACAAATGTCTGCTGAGCCTTACGGACACCATAACAATTCTGTCAAGAGTACTTAAAAGGCTTTGGACAGCTAAGATCATCTGCTCCAGACTGAGCAACTCTGCAATAGGCATGCATATTGCTTGTAAAAGACACATTAGAAATATTGTCATGGTGTCCCTCAAAAACAGAGTTGGCACCAGACATCCTGGGTCCACTGTCAGCCAAAGAGCTGGATTGCTGTTATGTGTGAACTCAAGACAGGTGCTATGCTGATGTGCTACTTTCATGTGTATTCCCATATAAATGGAACAGAAGTCTCATGACATAAAGAAACTAGATATCTACGCCTTGGCTGGATATTCAGCTCTACAGGCAGTAGCAGTTTACATGGTAATATCAACCCAGGAACTGATTAATCTTTAAGAATATTCTGGGGGAAAATCTGGATTATTTTTTAAGACAGATCAGTTCATTGATGTGGTTTGCGTTTGTGTTGGCACTGCAGTCAGAGATCATAGAATTGTTTGGGTTGGAAGGGACCTTAAAGACCATCTAATTCCAACCCCCCTGCCATGGGCAGGGACACCCTCCACTAGACCAGGTTGCTCAAAGCCTCATCCAGCCTGGCCTTGAACACTGCCAGGGATGGGGCATCCACAGCTTCTCTGGGCAACCTGTGCCAGTGCCTCACCACCCTCTTCGGGAAGAATTTCTTCCTGATATCCAACCTAAATCTCCCCGCTTTCAGTTTAAATCCATTACCTCTTGTCACGTCACTACAGGCCCTTGTAAAATGCCCCCCACGCAGCTTCCTTGCAGGCCCCCTTCAGGTACTGGAAGGTGCTGTAACGTCTCCCCGGAGCCTTCTCTTCTCCAGGCTGAACACCCCCAACTCTCCCAGCCTGTCCCCATAGCAGAGGGGCTCCAGCCCTTGGAGCATCTCTGTGGCCTCCTCTGGACTCGCTCCAACAGGTCCATGTCCTTCTTATGTTGGGGGGCCCAGAGCTGGATGCAGAACTGCAGGTGGGGTGTCATGAGAGCAGAGTAGAGGGGGAGAATCCCCTCCCTCACCCTGTTGGCCACGCTGCTCTGGATACAGCCCAGGATACGGTTGGCTTTCTGGGCTGCCAGTGCACACTGCCGGCTCATGTCCAGCTTTTCATCCCCCAGTACCCCCAAGTCCTTCTCCTCAGGGCTGCTCTCCATCCATTCTCCACCCAGCCTGTCCTTGTGCTTGGGATTGCCCCGACCCAGGTGCAGGACCTTGCACTTGGCCTTGTTGAACTCCCTGAGGTTGGCACAGGCCCAGCTCTCCAGCCTGTCCAGGTCACTCTGGATGGCATCCCTTCCCTCCAGCGTGTTGACCGCACCACACAGCTTGGTGTCATGGGCAAACTTGCTGAGGGGGCACTCGATGCCATCGTCCATGTCAGTGAAGAAGATGTTAAACAGGACCGGTCCCAACACTGACCCCTGAGGAACACTGCTCATTCTGAAAGGACAGCAGCAAGCTACCAGAGATGGGAGGCAGGAAACCCTTAGAGCTGGCATTAGCATTGAAATCTCCGTATGCCTTTTCTCTTGCATGTTACCTAATGATTAAATTATGGGGAAAGCATGGAAAGAACCACTTTTAATACTACTGACAGATCTTGTTCCAGTGAGTTCATTTTTACAATATTTAATTCAATAAAAATATGTGCTTCAGGAGTTTTGTCATTTCCAGTTTATTAAATCACTATTGTGATTAAAAAAAAAAAAGTATGGATGTGGATTTGTCATTTGTCACCACCTCAGTGTAATGGGAACAAATGAGATTACCGAGAGGGAAGGACAAAGGCTCCAGGAACAGATGGGTGGATGGAGGAATACATGGCCGAGTAGTGAAAACAGCACAGAGCAGAGCAGACAGCAGTAGTCAGTAAAGTGTTACGTACCAAAGCAGGTCAAAAGAGGAGATATTACACTTCATGAAGAACTGGCCATTTCATACATTAGTTAATGCCACTTGATTTCAGTGACATGGGTAGGAAGATATATAAAAAGAATGTATAGTGGTTCTCAGGTTCTAGTTCCCGCTGGAAGGCAGAAACTTGGCATTGCAGAACAGATCACTTGTTCAAGCTGCCAGAAGCAGAGGAAGATGCCCTCATCCTCTCTGCAAAGATAGAGCGGCCTGTTAGAAGCGTGGCTTTGTTTGTGCACTGACAACACACACCTCTGGGAAGGGACGCCTTCTTTATGTGAGGTTTACCGCGTCGTTCCTAAGACCTCGCTGGTTCTTTTCTTCAGCTGTGTATTTTGCTTTTGCTGACAGCATGAATAAGTGCTTTTATGACATAAATACACAAAAATTGCTGCTTGAAAACGTTTAACTCATTCTCCTGTATGTGCACTTGTAGACTAAGGTCGAAAGGACAGAAACATTCCTCATATTTGTAAAAAAAACCCCACCTCTTTCATGGCTTTTGCTGCCAAAGCAGACAGAAAAAGCAAACATATGCAATTGTGGAAATGTTAGCAGGAATGAGACCTCTTTTTGAAGAAGTAAGTGGTTTTACGTTTCTTTTCTCCTCTTAAATTTTACAGGCAGTTTTCACATAAGAAAATAAGAACAGAAAATACCAGGTTTTAATTCTTCTTTTCCTCAGCTTTGGTTCTTAGACAGTTCTTCTTTAATACCAGACAGATCTTTTCAGGAAGACGAGTTTGGCCATCTTTGTTCTCTCAAAGGCAGTTGGGAGCTAGTTCAATGTAGGGCAGAGCAGAACAAGATCCCAGTGTAACTTGTAGCTGAGGTGGGACTGCTCTGTTTTTTGGGTACAACTGTTCTTTCCAAAATCAATTGGACTGTTGTGAATCAAAACAAAAAGGGCAAAACAGCAGCTTGAGGCGACATCCATTCTGTCAGTAGCTGATCTGAAAGAAATGGCTTTGGGGACTGGTCTCAAGCCTCCAGCTGGCTGGGTCCTGCTGACCTTCCAGATACTCCACGACAACTGCATGTCTTATTGTTACTTACCCCCATTCTGTCACTATGATTTGAGTGTTAAAGTTGTCCCTGCTAAACTAGGTCATTTGACAGAACCAGGTTAGGGAGCAGCTCCGTGCGAAGAAATGCCAAGAGGCTGCAGGGGGTGATGATTTCTGATGTAGTGGAGAAAACAGCTCCAGGTGAGGTGCAATTTCTTATCCCAAGGCAACTGCACCCCAGATGGCATATCGGGCTCAGGTGATGTATAAGGTAAAATAAAATATATGTAGAAAATACCTTTTTTTATTGTCTTTCCTTCTCCTGTGGTTTACCCTCAGTGCCAACATCAAACAGAACCTGTGTTTAAAGGGGTGATTGACCCCATGATGTTTGACAAAGAACAGCTTTCAGTACAGAGCACAGGGTGAATGATGCAGTGCTTTCCAGGTGCGGGGTAAGAACATGAAGATAGAACCAGAACTGTGACAAACAAACGGGGAGACATCAGCGAGACATGAGAGCAATATGAAGTGCTGCTATCCGTGACAATCACTTTATTGAAACAAAAAGGTCCGTATTTGCATCAGCTGCATTAGTTTACTGAACACTGGCGTGATTAGATGAAGCTGGCATAAATGTTTGAAAAAAATATCACTTAGCCTGTGTTAAATGAGAAGGATATTTCAAGTTGACTGTGTCCTGCATTTGGTTCTTGTCCAAAAAGTCAATAGGTGTATGAAGGACGATAAAGTACATGTCAAAAATCTGTGAATGTGTCAAGATGAAAGAGGACTGACAAATACTTTAAAATTTTGACGATCATAGCCAACTGGAGAGGTAGTTTGAAGTAAAAAAAAATCAAATTTATTTATGTCCAGTGCTTTGCCCTTCAGGAAATGTACACAAAAGCAGGATACAATACAGAATACTGCTGCAGAAAAGATTCTGCCCATCCTTAAGAGCCACAAACTGAAGTCAAGCAAGCAAAATGATGCTGAAGCAATAGTCCTGTCTGCTCTGCAGGAGTACTATGTTTGCTTTGAGCATTATTGTTTTGAGAGAAACACATACAAACTGAAGAGTTCAGAAGGGAAGAACCGGAGTCTGGAAGTGTTTTCCCCTGAGACAGGTTCAAAAGTTAAGTTTGCTTAGTCTAGAGAAGACTGAAAAGAGATGTTGTGGTCCCTCCATATGGAGCAGATGTTTTAAAGATTGTTTTTTCTGGTCTATGCTATTGCCAAGTCGACCCATCCCATTCTTCCAGGTAAACTGTGAATAAATAAATCTTTGTATCTCCCCTCAGAATATCTTTTTCCTCTGATGAGAAGCTAACAATGGAGTCCCTCAGGAACCCATCTTCTGGCAGCTACTGCTAAATAAGGAGAGGTTTCTGTCCTCCATCCCTGTAGTTATAAAACCTTGAAACGATTTACCAGTTTAGTATTATTTTAGTAAGATTCCAAGTACTTCCAACCGAAAAGGACATGAAGAAAAAAGACTTTATATAACTTCTCACAAGTGGTTTGACAAAATTCACAGTTAAAATGTTGTGTTTTCGTCAGCTTTCCTGTGTTTGTTTACTTGAAGCAATGTTATTGGATTATGTCCACGAAACATCATTAAAAAGGGATGTTAATGAGAAGATCACCAGAACATTTGAGTCATGGCTATAAAGAGAAATTGAGAACATAGTTTGCAAATAAAATAGATTTCACTGGAAATGTGTGAAATTAAGTCGTAACTGCAATGAGAAATACAGTCAAAGGAAACAAAACCCTCAAATGCAACATCTGCTTTCCCTGTGCTGTCTGTCATTTCCCCTCAAAATTGTCTGACAGAACACTTGTAGGAGACTCTAATGCTTAATGCAAAAGAATTGTTTGTCCTTTGTATTTGGGGATAATTTCCAGGGCTGTGGAGTATGATGGAAGTTGCTTGGAGCAAGAAACTGAGTTGAAAAATCAGTGGTTATGGACTGGACCAAATGAATGACTCAGAAATGCATTTCTTCCTTCCAATTGCGTTATGTAGGAAATTCCTCCATGTGCTCCATCATGCCCTGGCACGGAGGATTCTGCTTATAGAGCAGACGAAGGAACAGTTTGGTCTTGTGCAAATCACAACTTTTTCTGGTAAGAGTACCAGGAAGGATGTTGCATCATGCTAATTATTTCTAAAACTTCTTAAATTATGAAATTTAACTTTTATTGTATAGGTATTAGGTACATATATCTGTGGTCTGCTGTTACAGGCACTGAAAAGACTATATTAATGGAAGAAATAGCAGTGGTACCTATAGGGAAAAGAAAGCTCTTCAGAAATTGGTATTCCATTATCACAAAATATCTGAAATAAATGACACTTTCAGACTTTAAATTCTGAAAGACACAGGAAAATGAACCGTAAGTGTTTCATGTTAGGGAAAAATGGTTACCAAGAAAGTATTTTGGATTCTGGAAAATTCCATATATGGGGAAAAAAGTTTTAGGTATCAGTAGAATAGCTTGGTGATGTTCAGTTGTAGTGAAAACTAGTTTAAATTTAGGTACAAAACCTAAGGTTGTGTCAAAGAGCCAGAAGTTTGGGAAAAATGTATCAATTGGATCTTTAACATTAGTTCCTTGTACCAGTTTAAGTTGTGATTATGGACAGTTAAGGACATGTGATTTTAATTTTTTTCAGTCTGTCACCCTCCTCCTCAGCATATTAAGTTGCTAACATTTTATTTGCCTTTTAAATGACTGCTGCCTCACTGTTTCATCTTAACCAAAGAATAGGAAATGGAAGGCAGGAACTCTGAATCCCCCTCTCACAGCCCAGTCACAAGACTGGGAGTGGAGACCAGAGTGCGAGTCACAGATCCTCACAACTGCAGGCAGAGCATCTTTTTCTGAGACCAGTATCCAAAACCAGGTTTAAAATTAAAATCAAATAATGGGTTTATGTTTTTAAGTGCAAATCTTACTGGAAAATAAGAGGATTCTGCTGTAACGCTGTGAAAGGAGGGCAGTTTATCCTAAAGGCGAAGGTTTGGAAAAGTATCTTAATCCTGGATATGACACTTGGGTTGATAATGTGCCCCCCAAAATGATGTGTATGAGCTCTATGAAAAGAACACAGGAAAGATGTGAGTTTATTTGAATGCATGCACACCCACTAGTTTTCATGATGTGACACAACAAAATATTGTTGACTGAGCAATAAGTATGCTAAATCTTTTTACCCAAGTGAAGTAGAAGTAAAGCTGAGATGCAGGGGAAATATGAGGCATGAGTTATCACTGGAATGTCTGTTGTGAAGAAGAAAGCCATATCTAGTTTTATTAGACATTAAAAAAAAAAAAAAAAGGAAAAAATAATATTAAACAGCATCTCACTTCTTTAAAAGGCCCAAGGATTCCTAGTAGGAGTCTGATGCTTGTCTGATGTCAAGGAATGAACCCTGGATTTAAGTTTCACCTAGAATTTGTCACCTGTGATCCCAGCATCTGTAACTATGAGCACTGAAAATGGATGTCTCCTACATTTGACCAAATATTATTGTGTTTTACACAGAAAAAAACCCACCTGGTAGTAAAGAACAAACTGAACATGAGTAACTTGAATGCATTATCCCGAGTTGCAGCTATGAAGAAACAGTGGCAAGAGGGGCAACTGAAGAGGACCTGCACCCTGGGACCCAGGTGGGACAAGGCTGTCGCTATGCAGTGTGCTTCCAGTCTACACAAGGTCCCTGGGATTGCTGCCCCTAGCACGGATTTTCTGCCTTGCAAGCACACACATGCATCTCTTCTGGAAGAAGCAAAAAAAGGCCTGGTAGATATGGCAATCCCCTCGGCACCAAGAAGACCATTGGACCACATACTGTAGTGGCTGTACATGAAGCCATCACTGATATAGACACAAACATCCGTTATTTTCTTATCCTCCTAAAAATATAACTATTTTCTTTTAATAATAAGGCCATATAAGTTGAAAAAATATCAAAACCCAAGGCTTAGATTGTTTTCCTAGCACATTCCAGTTTGAATCAGGACTTTTTCACAGGTATTATAATGTAATGTCAACTTCAACCTTTTTAACTTCATGTTTCATTAGATTTCTGAATCTACATTTCTAAGCTTGCTGTACACGCCTTCTAAGAAGTCTACGTCTTTGTTTTATGAGTCCAGGTGAAATTAATACAGCAGAAAAATGTACAAAAATATTTCAATTCTCACAGCTGAGATTCCCATATTTGCATGGTTTTGTAATGGGAGTTGATAGCTCTTCACTTCATGTGGGCTTATGGAAATCCAGTAGGCCTCGAACTCAAACGGTGTATTTTGAACCCTGGATGTAAATGGGTGGCTTTCATACAGTTTGATTTTGAAATCAGCTGGGAGTTGGCAAAGTGGGGAAATACTCTACAGTGAACAGAGTTGATTTAATGCACAGCAAATACAAACAAACCCAGACACTTTACAGGAAGGCCAGTGCTGTATCGTGTTGGATGGGTTTCCCTACAGCAGCTGGTACAAGTAGATGGTGTAGATGTGTATTTTTCTTAAAATATCATGTCTTTCCCCTTCCTCAATTCCTTGTATGTTCGTTTATCTTTTGCTTCTCACTATTCTTTATTGTAATTTTTTAAATTATTATAAGTTTTTTCTTATATTTTCTTAAATTTTGATTCATTTTTTAAAAATTTGGATTTTCATTCTAATTGCATTTTTATTTCATTTTGACTTTTAGTTTCCCTAAACGAAATAGGAGCCAAGTAAAATAGCAATTCCAATCGAACTTTCTGACCATGTTTTTTCCAACAAACTTCAACGAAGCAGAGACATCCATTCATTCACTTGCTGATAATCATTAAAGCACACTGAAATCAACCTACACTGGCTTAAAGCCTGGTTGAGTTCAGTCACACATCTTTAATTACGCTGCTTCAGAGTGAAGCCAGCAAAACAGTCATTTAGTTTTGTATTTTTTGCCATAAATCCTGTTATCTAAAGCCAAGAGCTGCGAGCAGGGCATCCTGCAACATTAGTGTCTCCTCAGCACAGTGTGTTTCGCTGCTGCCATCTTCTGGCAAAATGGACAGTTTCCCCAATTGCTTTTGAAATACCTAATTTTTCCCCTTTAACCGTATCAGTGCAGGGTTTTGTTCAGTTTGGGGTTAAAGAATTTATCTGTAAGTTTTGCAATGTGCTGTTTCCTAGCCAGTTGCAATTCGTTCATGCTAAAATATTTTAGAAGATATTGCAAATCAAAAATCAGTATTGAAAAACAAGTACCCTTTGAATACCAACCATTGTATTGCTAAACATCTTACATTACTATTAAATGTAGCTGTCTGAAGAAATGTTTTTGCCAATATTTATGCTGTTTGTATTTTACTTGTAGACAGAAAATAAATTATTCAGGTCTAGACCTGATTGTTTTCATATTCACTGCACCTTCTCATTTTAATATTTAAAAAAATACAGCAACATTTGCATTGTTTTGTAAGCTCCTACAATGGTGGTCAAGTAATGTGGTGATGTTCCCTCAACCCTCCTTCACCCCTACGTAACCAGTATTTGAAGGCTATACAAAACTGCCTATTTTTCCTGAACTTTTTTCTTACGGAACTTCAGTCCATGGGGTCTGAGATGCTCTGATACCTGCCTAAGCACAATTTAGCTGACTGGAACACTCTGAAATCCCTGACCAGGGAGAGGAAGCAGCTCAGAGGAGGCCGAAGTGTTGGGTGCTCTGCAGGCGGCAGAGGCCCAAGCCAAGCCATAGCCCTGACCACTGACTTAGACCCTCCACATAAGGACGTTATGCCAGGATTCCTTGAAAACATGAAATCTTGTAATAAACTCATACAAGGCTACTGTATGAGTTCACCAAACACACCAAGGGCCTTGGAACAGACCACTCTGGGAGCCCAGGGCCACCATGAAAATTTGTTAAAAGTAACCTTCCTAAATGAACGTATTATTTACTGTTATATAAAAACAACAGCTGGGAGAGAGGGGGAGGAGAGTTACAAAGCTGTGCATGGATATCACAGCCTTTTCTTACCCTGTAACGCCCTGAGGCTCAACCTTCCCTCAGGACAGGACTAAGCAAAGAAGCTGCACTCCTCAGAATCCCTTCCACTTCCCCTGGGAAATCAGACATTGGTCAATCCAGTGTTTTATTTTTGCCTCCTTTGCAAAGAGTACTCGCATTAGTTGATCCATCCTTGACTGAATCTCTGCCTCAGGGAACAGTAGCCAGGTCTCCCCGAGTGCCACCCCTGTCCCTCAGCCCCTTGCCATCCCCTGTGGGGCCCTACAGCCCGCTGGCAGTGGCCTGCTGGTTATGTTTCTCCCCGCAGAAGTGTCGGAACACTGGCCCCACTGCCGTGCTTTCCACTCTCAGGGTTGCTGGGGGGGTTCTGCCACGTTGAGCTGCTGCTGTAACCAAAAACTGTAACCAAGAGAACTCTCCACACCAAAGGGCAGTTTAGAAAGCCGACATTGGCTTATTGCAGCGCCGGGTGCATGGGGTATCTCCTCCTAGCACGCACGCTACACAGAGTTCTTTATGCTGCATTTATACAGAAAACTTTCAGGATTCGTCATTTTCTCAGTCCACCCCCTTTACAATGATTGGTTAGTAATTTACATACTATTACTATTTATATATATAGTACTGCTGACACATTATTTCCACAATTACGCATGGTCAGGGGAAGGGTCTTCACCTGGGCAAGGGTCTTTTTGACCTATGGGCCTGATCTTTAGTATTATGAGCTTTTAACAAGCAAAGTCGAAAGAAGGAAAAGGTGTTTAAACACCTGCTGATTTACCCAAACAGTTCTAGGCTTACAAGGGCACTGCTCATGTACGAATCAGCATGTCCCGTCCTGCTTTTGATAAGCAAGGGGGCTCATCCCTCGTTATCAAACCTTCCAAACTCTTGAGTTTTCTTGCTGAATCCTCAGTGTGCACAGCTTCGCACACAGAAAACACCGCGATTGCTATCTTGCTCCAAGAGTTACCCTTTGACACGTCGGCTGTCAGCCTAACACACACAAAGAACACCTGGCCTACGTACAGCACTACTAGCTTGTTCTGCAAGTTAACCGGCAACACCACGGCCCCTCACGGGCCGCCCCCCCTCCCGCCTCGGCCACGCACCTCAGGGCGGCCCGGCCCAGCGCTGCCCTCCGGCCCCATTGGCCCGGCCGCGGCGGCCGTCCCCGGTTGCATCAGCTGCGGCGGGCGGGAAGCGCCTGCGCGGGGCCGTTCCCGCCCCTTCCCCGGGAGGCTCCGCGTGTGGCAATGGCGGGCGCTGACAGCCAGGTGGGCCCGGCACCGCGGCGGCGGGTCGCGCCGGAGCGCTGGCTCCCCCTCACCGCGGGCCGGGGGGTGTCCCGAGGCGGGGCATCCCCCTTCTTCCCGCGCCAGGCCGGGAGGGCGGCGGTCCTGCCGGGAGGACGGGTGCTGGCGGCAGGAGGGCACTAGGCCTCTTCCCCCTCATCCTAGCAGGGAGTCGGCGGGTGTTTCCCCAGCCCCGGGCGAGTAGGGTAGGCAGGCGGTGGGATTCACCTGAGGGCAAAGAGCGGGGAACTGGGGTTTGCCGGGGCGAAGGGGTCGGCTCTGTTCCCGGGTGTGATGGGGGTTACAGGGCTGAACGTGTGAGCGACTGCTGGAGAATGAGGAAATGGTGCTCTCCCTCCGCAGGTAAATGCTGGGGAAGAAAAAAAGGTGGACTGCGGAAAGAAGAAAATGAAGGAAGGGGCTGGCGATGGAGGGCGGACGGAGGTGAGGTGGTTTTGGGCCGTGGGGGGTTACCGTCTCCTGCTTGCTGTCTTGTGTACTGCTGCAGCTCGTCTCTCTGAAGTATCTGACCTGGCCTTACAGTTACTCCTTTTCGCATTATTTCTTATTTTACTGAAGTTTGCCATGAAGTGACTTTGTTGCTTTTTACACGAAGTTATCCTGGTGTAACGAGAGAGCGGGTCAGATTTCCTTCTCGGTTTGCACCGGGAGGTAGGCAGCAGATCTCTGGGGTGAGGAGAGGTACTGCGTAAGGTACTGTCTTTTCTGCCTTCGTGGTGGGTAAACACAGATCACTCTGCACAGAGAGCCAGCTGCTGGCCAGCGCCAGTCGTGTGCCAACCGCATACCTGTATAGCCTTGGTTGTAGCCTGGCTGAAAGTCCTGATGTCATTATATGACGTGTAGCCTGGAGTCGGTTCCCGTCCAAGTGGCTCGGAGTAGACATGTTCCCTCAGTTCTTTGACCTAATAAGAAAAATCGATTTAGATGCTGAACTTCTACAGTCTTTCCAAGTTGATTTTTGTCCTTGTGTAGCTTATTAAACAGATGTTTAATAAACTAGTTTATTAACATACGTGTAGTTTATTAAGCAGGTGTACAGTGGTACATTTCAAAGTAATAATTTCAATTAAGCTGGAGTCTTACAACATTACTCTTTAGTTAATAGTACATAATCAGTGTAATAATAGTGATTATCTGTTAGATTTATTACAGATATAGACAAGGTCACATACCTGCTTGTGCAAAAAGTGTATCCTTTCTGTTTGCGTTCTTGTCATAATTTGATATTAGATGAATCATCGAATTTTTTTTTCCCTTTCTCTTTTTTTATTATATATAGCTGAATCCCTGGCCTGCATTTATCAATGAGCGTTTAGAGATGTACGATAAACTTAAAGCTGAACATGATGCACTCCTTGCAGAAAGAGCTGCAAATGACAGTAAACCCATTAAAGTTACATTACCTGATGGCAAGCAGGTTGATGCTGAATCCTGGAAGACAACTCCTTATGAAATCGCTTGTGGAATTAGGTACGATTCTATTCTGTGATACACTCAATCATTTTCAGACAGCTGTGTGTCTGCAGGTTGTAGCTGTGAGGGTACGGGTAACATACAGTTTCTCTCTTAGTAGTTATCTCAGCTCTTCTCAAAGCATCTTATATATAATAAGCTGGAGGTAACCAGTAGTGTTCTAGTTTTAGAGTCTATTATTTTTGCCTTATGAAGATACAGTTTCTAAAATGAAGTAAGACTATAACAGATCTTTTAGACACACATTACTTGCATATTTTTCCCCGCAAGTACTGCTATCGCATTAAGAACTAATTTGCTAATAAATTTACTCTATCAGATGGAATGTTGCCACATGCAAACTAATTTGCTTCTGTGTGGGAAGGATGACTCCTGGGTGATGCTTCAGTTGATTTCAGAGAGAGTTAATAATATGCATGTCTTTCACTTAACTGCATTTTTATTTGCATGGGAGATACCCATGAGAAAGAGCATTGCACATCTCCAGGTTGCTGTGGAATAGATTTGAACAATGCCCACTGGACACCCTAACAATTAAAATTACAAAACCTGGATGATTTCCTAGAGGTGAAATGCCATTTTTTTCATGCTTAGGTGTCATGTCATTAGAATCTTCTTTGCTTTTGTGATTTGGGATCAAGGAAAGGGTTTTTTGCCTAGTGGAAGCAAAACTGTAAAGTTACTACATCAGAAATGGTATTTGGTGATTTTTAAAAGAGAAGGATTTTGAAGTCAGGTTAGTACTTTAGGTGGCTGCCTTCAAGTCAAACATGTTAATGAATGTCTAGTGTACAGCACAGTTTTCCATCATCTCTGAGCTGTGAGTAGGATTTTCGTAAATGTTCAAGACTGGCTGAACTGCTTTTTTATTTGGAGTTTATTTATGACATTGTACCCACTTTGAGAACTCCTGACAATCTTACTCAACATGGAGGGCAAATCTGGGGAACTTCTACCTGCTGATTCAAAAAATTACATATCCTGTATTTATTCTGTAGTCAGGGCTTAGCTGACAACACTGTTATTGCTAAAGTGAACAAGATGGTTTGGGATCTAGACCGTCCTTTGGAGGAGGATTGTACCCTGGAGCTGCTTAAGTTTGAAGATGAAGAGGCTCAAGCAGTGAGTATATGCTACCATAATTTGTTTGCCCTTGGATTTGCATTAAACTCAGCCTTGGGTGGTTACTTGCATCTTTGCTGTGTTCAGAAGATGAGGAGGAGAGAACAGGTTTGCTGTGCAGGCATATCTGCATTTTCTAATAGTTCCGTACTGGGGAGTTGCAGTACTGCAGATAATGTACATTCTGCTCAGTATTTGTAGCCAGGTCTGCTAGCGATTGCTGTAGTTTGTCTGCAACCTTTGTCATGCAACCTTCATGTTAAGTAGGTCTTCTGAAGTGTTCCTTTCAGCACTGACTTTGGAAACCATACTGAGTACAGAAGTACTGTCTCTGTACAATCATAAAAGTACTGAATAGGCTGCTCTTCTACTTTGTATGTGCAAAAGTGTGTACTTTGTTTTGGCTACTCGTTCAGATACACGTGGATATCCAGTAAATCTGTAAATGCTGTCTTTAGAAAATGTATGTGGTACAGGAAGCTGTCAGTCAAACTCATCACAAGTCTTGCATTCAGACTTGGGGTTTTCATATTGGCTAAAGGATGGCTTCTGTGAGACATGTTTTCTGGTCGGTGAAAATAAAAACAGACTAAGTCTTATAGATTTGGGTTTAATTTGTCAAAACTTCAGGTGTACTACCTGATGGAGTGTAATTTTTGACCTTATGAACTGTTCTGCTTCAGTGCAGCATTTCCCGTGCATGAAATCTTCAGGTTAGGACCTCAGCCTTATGCTGACTGCACCCTTTGAGCTTATTCAGAGCTGATTGAAATGATTCAATCACTGTCAAGAAGACAGGAAATTAATTCAGAAACATTTTTCTGTGCCCTTCAATCAACAATGGTTGAATATAAAAATTATTTGCTACCAGGTTGTAAACAATATTCCAGTGTTACCTTTGGGAATTAGTGGTGCTTAGGATCAGAGTGTTGGCTGGGCAGGTTATTTCTGTTTCACAGACTATTCTAATGTGGGATCTGCGTCAAGTGTCCTTAAAAACAAGTGTTTCAGAAAAGGTTTTTAATAAAATACTCAGAAATGCATTGTGCGTGTTCAGACTGTTTTTCCCTCCACTAGGTATATTGGCACTCAAGTGCTCACATAATGGGCGAAGCTATGGAGCGAATCTATGGTGGCTGTTTGTGCTATGGCCCACCAATAGAAAACGGATTTTATTATGATATGTTCCTGGAGGAAGGGTAGGTTTTATATTCTTTTCTGTGAGGTGGGGTGGTGGCAGTCACAGCAGAATTTCCATCACCTGTTTGTTCCCGGAACAGTCATCTGCACTACAGCAGATTGGTTTGTTCTTTGCAGTGTGCCCCATCCACCAGCTCGTGCATTGCAACCTGGGTCAGAAATTGCAAGTGAAAGCAACATGGATTCACTTTTTGTGTGTGTTTATTTTAGGGGTGTATCAAGTAATGACTTCTCTGCTTTGGAAACCTTATGCAAAAAGATAATGAAGGAAAAACAAGCCTTTGAAAGACTGGAAGTTAAGAAGGAAACACTACTTGAAATGTTTAAGGTAGACTGTTTTACAAGGTTGTTTCTAGCACTGTGCCGTTATTCTTTAAGTATTTGTAACTTAAGCCACATGTTTGTTAGTGTTAATTAAGGTCTATCAAATTAGCTCTTTAAGGTGATAAGTTCTTACAAGCTCATCTGTGATATTTAACAAAAAAATAAGCAAAGGTGTAATTCTTAGGTTCTTGGGAATGCGCATGTTGTGCTTTAACCTCAACCAGCAATAAAGTACCCCACAGCAGCTTGCTCACCACCCCGCCCCACTCCAGTGGAGAAGTAGAATTGAAGGAAAAGACAAGAAGGCTTGTGGATCGAGATAAGAACGATTTAATAATTGAATATAAATGAATATTATAGTGATACTAGTAATAGCAAGTAATTAAAATAATAGAAAAGAAAACATACGATGCAGTTGCTGCTCACCACCTGCCAAATGATACACAGCCAGGTCCTGTGTAGCGAGAGTCGGAGGCAGGGAGAGTTCGCAGCAGAGTCTGAGCAAGGGAGCAACTGAGAAAGTGAGTTGGTATGCCGGTTGGGTAACAAACGCATGAACAAGCGAGCTAGCAAATGAGCTAAGCAAAGAATCTGTGCCCGACTTATATACTGAGCACGATGTGCTGCTGGGGAATGAAATACTGGTTCGGTTAGTTTGGGTTGGCTGTCTGAACTGTGTGTCCCCATACACTGCTTGTAGTTAGAAAGTTGGGAACACAGGTGCTGTGTCAGAAGCTGGAAAAAAGTTCTTGAATTGGTACAGACACTCCATGCAACAACTGAAAAGAGCAGTGTTAGCAGTAGTATTCTCAGCACAAATCCAGAACAGCATCCTACAAGCTACTGTGAGGAAAATTAACTCTGTCCTGACGAAAACCAGCACAGTGCATTAGATTTTCTGCAACTGTAAGAATTCTTAGTCCTGCCCTTGATTACCTTGGGAAAGTCTTTGAAACCACATTCTTATTTTATTTCCCACAGATGTAAATTTGCAATATATTACATGCAGTTATGTTATATGCCTATATTATATTGGCTGTTAGTAAAACACTGTGGTGATGCTGTAACTGCATGTGCTAATGCATTCAGAAAGCTTCTTAAAACATTTTTTTAGAATGAAGACTTCTGAGAAAGTCCAAGCAACACTGAAAGCTGATCTTTTCCCTTTAGTACTTGGATGCAAATAATTTCCTGGCATTCCTGAGATAGAAGTTACTCAGTTTTCATTTTTAAGACATCAGTAGGATCATAGTGTCATTCAGGTTGGAAGGTACCTCCACAGAGGGCATGGGGTCAACACTGAAGTGAGACCAGGTTTCTCAGGGCTTGTCCAGTTGGGCCTTCAAAACTCATCAAAACCTGCATCAGATTTGCAAATAATACAAACTGCCTGTTCTCTTGCTTAACAAGAAGTAAACAAATACATGTGCTGTTTTTCTTCTCAGTATAATAAATTCAAGTGTCGCATCCTGAACGAGAAGGTCAATACTCCAACTACAACAGTGTACAGGTAGGTACACATGCCTCATAATATTACTGGATACAACTTCTTTCCTAGGATGAAATAGACCAAATGAATATTTTCCTATTCTTAGGTGTGGTCCCTTGATAGATTTATGCAGAGGCCCTCATGTCAGACATACTGGCAAGATAAAAACCATAAAAATTCATAAGGTAAGTGCCTTAGAAAAATAATTTCACTGAAAATGTCTTGCTGTCTGTGGGCAAAATGATGGAGACTTATTCAAGAACGTATCACGAAATGGGTAACCTGGCCAAAAACTCAGCATAACAAATTGGGAAAAGTTTGGGTGATACTCAGATGCTATGAAGCCCAACTAGGTGTCCAGGGCCTGCACTTCCGGCACAGATAGGGATGCAAATGTGTCTGATGGCTTGGTTGAACTGTATCAGCTATGGTTTTTGCTCAGCTGACGGTTATAGCTGAGCATCAGTGAACAGTTGGATGGTACAGAGAGAGCAAATAGGCTTAAAAAAAAAAGTCAACAGAGAGCGTGAAACCATTTTTACATATGAACTTAACCTGTTCTTTCTGGATTTTCTGATCAGTGCTCTGAATTTAAGATCAGAACTCTCCTTGTGCCTTAGTTGTTCTAAGAACACGTTCTACATGTTCTTAGTCATTTACTGATAATTGCATGCCTTTTCATAGCACGCAGCAGTAGTAAAATATGGAGTCTCCTCCTTTTCTTCATTGCTTCACTGATTTTTTGCATGCAGAATTCTTCTACCTATTGGGAAGGCAAGGCTGATATGGAATCCCTCCAGCGCATCTATGGAATTTCATTCCCAGATGGAAAAATGCTGAAGGAATGGGAGAAATTCCAGGAAGAGGCTAAAAGCAGGGATCACAGAAAAATTGGGCGGGTGAGACGGTTTTTCTGGTTACGTATTTCACAAACAGTCTGTGGATGCGACCCCTTAACTTGAAGCGTCGTGAAGATAGCATGTGCTTGCTGCCACAACCAAGATGTTCAGCTGAGTTGCAAAGTCAGGTGTTTTTCTTTCAAAGAGCATCTAAATTTCTAAAGCAAGTAACTTCTCTTCAGACTTTACAGTGTTATATACACGATGACATCGTTAATGCACATATTGGTCAGAACAGAATGTGAACACTTTGGTCTGCGAAACACGAACATTTCAGTCTGCACACAGTGCTCCTTCTCACAGAGTTTGCTGCAGCCTGTTCACTCACAGTTCTTTTCTGTGTGATTTAAGAATCCATAATACATTTCCATGGGTTTTTTTTGTTTTGTTTATACAGTGAAAACCCCTGTCCAGTAACTGATAGTTCTTTACCAGGTGTGCTGCTGGGACATGAGAATACATAGAATATTTCACTATATGCAGTCCTCAACCATGTGCACAGTTTGTCACAACACTACTAACTACAGCTCACACGTTCAGTTCATGTGCAAATAGTTAGCTGCAGAAGCAGAACTAAACATTGCTTGTCAGTGTGGGCATGGTTAGGAGTTACATGTAAACGTGAAATTTTCAGTAGTGAAGGAGGAAACTGAACAACCTCCTTCCCCTGTAAATACTGATGGACATACAAATACTTGTGAAAATGCATCTGATCTATTGGCCTTTTCTTAATTTAAAAAAAAAAAACAAAGCTTTGAGTGATGCCCAGTCAGTAGTAATTAATTTGTGAATGTTAAGTCAAAAAGCTGGTGTACAAATATTAAGTTTTTCAATCTTTTCTGCAGGACCAAGAACTGTTTTTCTTTCATGAGCTCAGCCCTGGTAGCTGTTTTTTCTTGCCAAAAGGAGCTTACATTTATAACACATTAATTGAATTCATCCGGGTAAGTAATGTCTTTTGGAAATACTACAGAAGAAATTGCTTAATTTTAGAAAAATAGGTAGCAGCATGCTACTTGTGACAATATTAACAGCCCTTCATTTCTAGTTAGTTTAATCTGTTAGTTCTGTAAGCCACGGAACTAAAGAAACCTGGTTTCATTGAACTTGTCACAATCCCTGCTAAGTTATGTTTTTATCAATACTTTATACCCACAGTGAAAGCAGTGATGCTTTATAATATGAATTCTTTGACATGTAATGGTACAATTAAGCTAACACTACACCTGTTGCACTGATGTATATTGATTAGTTTTAAAAATATACTAAATTTGGCCTTGCAGAACTACTTGTTAGGAAATTATGTGTAGGAAAAAAAATCCTTATCTTCCTGTTATAATATATAAAGTCTTACTATTGTATATTGAGGCTGCAATGTACTGCCAAGTGTCATTGAATCATTAGAGACTGCTGCTTTGCTTGCAGGGAGGAAACTTGTTCTTCTTGCTTACTACAGAGGAATTATTTGGGGAAGGGTGGTGCTGGTGGAAGGCATGTATCCTGGCATGTCCAACTCCTCTTCCTCTTCTCTCTCCTCATGGACTTTTGTAGGGCAGTATTTTTATATTTTCATGGCTGCAGATTGGAGGCTAAGTACCATTACTTTCATTCACTTTATTATGGTATTTTACATAGTGGGTCTGTTGTTTCAGGGTGAGTATCGAAAACGTGGATTCCAGGAGGTCGTCACTCCAAATGTTTTTAACAGCAAACTATGGATGACTTCAGGGCACTGGCAGCATTACAGTGACAACATGTTTTCCTTTGAAGTGGAGAAAGAAATCTTTGCTCTGAAGCCTATGAACTGTCCAGGACACTGGTAAATACATAACAAATCCTGTTTACCAAAGACGATGCTGATTAAAAAAAAAAAAAAATCCTGTTTCTCTTACCTGCTTAATTGAAAAGATGGCTGTCTTCAGGTATTCGGAGGTGACATGCTGTCAGGAGTAATGTAGTTATGATTCTTGTTGTCTGTGTGCTCTCTGTACGTGAGACATTGAGAAATCTCATTTTCCCACCATTGCAGGGACTGTGTTTTAAACCTGAAGCTTACCTTGGTACTACAAAACCTGCATATCCAACATGGGTACTGAGGCATTGTCAATTTTGTGGCAGTATAGGCATTCAGGTTTTAATTACCAGTTTTAGGAGCTGTCTTACCTTCTTTCTGGGCGGTGGGGGAAACCTACCAGCTAAGAAAGTGTATCTGCATTTGTTTTCCTGACAAAACTAGATATGAATGATACTTGTGTTCAGAGCGTCTGCTTAGATACTGGCTGCTTCTCATTGTCTGCTCTTTGCAGAATTTTGATTCTGGATGAGCTTCAAGTAATACACTTTTCTTTCAGCCTTATGTTTGATCATCGTCCAAGATCGTGGCGGGAGCTGCCATTACGGTTGGCTGATTTCGGTGTTCTGCATCGCAATGAGCTATCAGGAGCTCTTACAGGACTCACTCGAGTACGCCGGTTCCAGCAGGATGATGCTCACATATTCTGTGCTATGGAGCAGGTATGGGCTGCTGTTAAATGAAACTGGGTATTAAAATCAGGTTAACTAATTTTTCCATATTTGAGACTTTATTTCTTTTCTTATAAAGATTGAAGAGGAGATAAAGAGTTGTCTGCAGTTCTTGCGTACTGTGTATGATGTCTTTGGATTTTCCTTTAAACTGAATCTCTCCACTCGTCCTGAAAAGTACCTGGGAGATATTGAAGTGTGGAATCAAGCTGAAAAGGTAAAC
Source organism: Rhynochetos jubatus (assembly GCA_027574665.1). Classification (NCBI taxonomy): domain Eukaryota; kingdom Metazoa; phylum Chordata; class Aves; order Eurypygiformes; family Rhynochetidae; genus Rhynochetos; species Rhynochetos jubatus. Next base: position 71,955,195 of record CM050690.1, on the reverse strand, counting down.
AGTAGTCTCATTAAATTTTAAATGAAAGCAAGGCTGCAGCTGGAAGTCCTGCAGGAACATCCTGCCTTCTGTGCGATACAGTGACAGCTGGACATGAGCAATATAACTTTAATAACTGCCTTCAGTTCAGTCTGGCTGCTGTAAATAGCTTACTCTCTGTACAGAAGCCATCTCCATGCAAGAGTAAAATTACCCCTTGTATTTTTTGAGAATTAAAAAAAAAAGGAAGAGAACCAATTCTTGCACCCCTGTAATAAGACTTAGAGCCATCATCCAAAAGTGAGGTTTCTTCCATGATGAAGGGGATAGGGTTAGCCCCTGCAGGTGCAGCGCTGGAGAGAAGAAAGGACAGGAAAAGGCATTAGGTGCTTCAGGGTGGATCCCTTCTCAATATTGTCTACAAACTTTTAATCTAGCATTAAAAATTCTTGCGTCTTAGCTAATGCTGCTAGTTCGGCCTCTTCCAAAATAAATGCATTGATTTTGATTGTTTAAAGTTGGACTAAATGAATTGTTTTTACCTGGGGCTCTTCCAAAACTTTACTTTTTCAGAAAATACATGAGTTGGAGCAGTAACTGAAAAGTACTGTGAATTTGGTAGTATCACTATCAAATGCAGATGATGCTGTAACATGGAAAGACAGGGAATGATTGAGAAACACTGAGTCTGTGTGTCCTTTGTCTCTAGCAACTTGAAAACAGCCTCAATGACTTCGGTGAGAAGTGGGAGTTGAACCCTGGTGATGGAGCTTTCTATGGACCTAAGGTCAGTATGTTTCTAGCCCCTAGCTGGGTTAGGCTTTTAATTCTGTTTGGATGAGGCAGACGAAAGTTACACAATTCCTTGCTTTCCACGGACGCTACCATAATCTTGGCAGTAGGGGTAGCATGCAAATACCGTTATTTGCAGTATATATGAGCAGCAAAAGACCCCAAGTCTTCATGTGTTTACAAAATGATGCTGAATGTCGCTTTTCCCAGAAAGACTTAAGTGTTGGGCACCTGTTGCTGCAAAATGCTTGCCAGATGACTTCAGATAGATACCTGACCAACACAGTCTCCATCTAGTTAACGTTCTGCTTGGAGTTAATAAAACAAATACAGATGGACACTAGATGCTGTTAGTACCTGAAGAATGTTTTTCATATCTTCTTATGAGCAAGAGGGATAAAACAGTATGGTGATGCTCTTGGGTTTTATTCATGATCTTCTTGGTGAAGCCAACTTCTATTTTCCACTCCTGTTCCTGCACATTGCCTTCTAATGTAAGGTTACAACTAAATTTTCCAGTGTCAGTATGCGTTTCTAAAGCGATGGTGCTGTTTAGGTTTGGCTGGAGGATAGAGAACAAAATTTATTCTTACATGGATGATTTGCTACACACTGAAATTGTTAAAAACTGGGATTAGTAAGAGTTTGGGGGTTTTTTAATAGATATCTAATACCATTTTGAGGTGCTGTCTGGCTGAAATTTTGGGGGGCTTCAGATACATAAACTCTGCCATACTTGAGAGAGACATAATACTCTGTGATCCTGGTTTTCACATAGCTTTAACAGTGATTTCTGTTAAAGTTTACAGGTACAAACCGCTGCTTAAGCGGAGCTGATTGGTTTAGCAGGAGACATGAACAGAAGGTGGCACTGTATGATCTGTGTTACCAGAGCAATTGCTGCATTAGAAATAATCCTTTAGGCATTAAGTGAATCCTAAGTCATGAGAAAAAAAATAAAAACAAACAACAACTTACCGGTAAACAGGTTTTTGACAAATACTGCTTTTACTGGCGCGGTTTTGTTGCTGCATCGGGTTGCTGGTCAGCTTTGGTATTTCAGAAACGCACCTTGCATTGTTTTTGTGGTTATGTTGGGTTTTTTTAAAGCTGTCTCTTCAGTTTGTACACATAAGTAGGGTTTTCTAGAAATTTCCTGGTATCATTGAACATAGAGACAGAAAGCCTTACAAAATTACTTGTAAATCTTTCTCTAATAAACCTACACTACATTTATGTCTGTATTCAGCCATCTGGTAAACTGCTTCCAATTTCTCTCTTTGTATGCTATTTGAATCAATTTCGGTTTATGGGTTGTAGGTTAAATGTGTTATAGCAGCTAATCATTCATAATATAAAATGCAAACAACATTTAGTAATTTCCTCAGTTGATTGGAAAGAAGGCAAATATCTACAGGAACCTTTGTTAATCTTAATTAACCTTATACTTACTCCTAATACACTGTAGCCAAAGTAAGTTGAGCAAACACGTAGCATTTTGCACTGGTTTTAATGAAAACTCGTGACAGTGATACTTCTAAGTTAAGCCCTACACCTACGGTACCTTTAAACTACCTGGATTTTTTTTTTCTACTCTGTAACTGGGTGATTTGAAATTAAAAAGGTCATAAATAATTTATTTTGATAGAACCTCTTTGATGAATAGCTGAACTATGGTAAACTCCGGCTTCTGAATGCAAAACTGAAAACCACGTAGTCCTTCAGTTAATAAAACTCTGATGTGTTTGTTCGATACACAAATTAAAATAAGGCACACAGCCCCAGCGTGTAGCCATACTGGTAAAAGGATGAACGAGAGCGCAGTGTGATAAATAAATAAGGTTATGACACTATAAATCTACTGTTTCGTATCTGTCTCTGTCTAACTTGTATTGTAAGTGTACTCAGGATTGAAGTGCAAGATGCAATAGAAAGAATAGGCTTGGCTGTAGATACTCATAGTCAGAACAAGTGTCATTGATTAATATGATCCCTACTGATAAGTGGACTATTTAACAGTAGGATTCTCATCCCACGTCCATGCCCTGAATTTGTAACACAAGCTACAAAGTATTGAAATACCGTGTAATAAAGGTGTGTAAGTTTGCCAGTTTGAGGTTAAAGAAATCTCATTTTTGTCAAGACACGTTCAGTTCTGATCTTGCATTTACAGCTACGTGCTGCTGGATTCACTCAGTAAAAAAGGATCGTGAAAGCTCCAGACTGAAACTCTCAAACAATTGTCTGAGGTATTAAGTGTAGTTCCACCCAAAGTAATGTCTCTGTACTCGCTCACCCTGTTCTTTGCTCCAACATTTTTTGCATCGAACCTGCAAATCATTTAAGTCCTAATGTAGGCTGAAGTAAAAGTATGTTGGTTGTCTAAACCCACAGATAGTTCCTTTGCTTTGAGTGAAACGTTCCATCTTAAAACAGTGAGTTTGCTTGCAGAGGGGCATGCTTGTATCCTAAGCTGTAGTAAAGGTTTGTGTCTTTTTGTTTCTAAGATTGACATTCAGATTAAAGATGCCATTGGCCGCTACCACCAATGTGCTACAATCCAGCTTGACTTCCAGCTGCCAGTCAGATTTAACCTCACCTTTGTCAGGTAAACACAGAGCCTGGTGGCATAAGTTTATGTCAAGGGAAAAAAACCTTACATTTAAAGAACCCCCACCTTTCTTCACAGCCATGATGGTAATGACAAGACAAGACCAGTTATCATTCACCGGGCTATTTTGGGATCTGTGGAGAGAATGATCGCAATTCTAACTGAAAACTATGGAGGGAAATGGTAACGTTGATTTGTTATTACTGTTTGAGTAAACACTTGATCTGGAAGAGAAATTAGCCCCAAGCACGCAAGCATCAAGACAGTTTGTTCAGGCTACAGAGATGTGCTACAGGGCTATTCCTTCGGAACCACGTTCCTTAGATATTAAACCCTCTGAGGAACCCCTATGATTACAAGACTCACAAGTTTTCACGTGACTTGTCAGTAATAAGCACAAGTCCTCAGTTATGGTTTGTTCTCTGTTGTAAAACGAAACTTGGATTTTCAGGTCAAAAGGTACTTCTGCCCATATTGCAGTTCTTTTAGACGTTCAGTTCTTTTTGGGAGATAAATTTTAATGAGTATAGGGCTGTCATCGCCTCTGAACCCAGTCTAAGCAGTTGGCTCTATGAATCTCTCATGTAGATTTTAGTCCTATCTGTTAATAAGGTTTTTCATACTAAAAAAATACTGAAAGCTATATAAACTTGTTTTATTTGTTTATTGAAGGCCACTCTGGCTGTCCCCACAGCAGGTAATGGTGGTACCAGTGGGACCAGCGTGTGATGAGTATGCTCAAAAGGTGATGTATATGGTCTGGGGGCTTTTTTTCTTTTATATTGTATTTAACTGAGATACTTGGTTATAAATGATTGTTAGTATTTATTCCAGATAAACGTTATAAGTCTTTTCATATTACATTGTATGATTTTTATATTACAGTGACTGTTAGCTGCTGAAGTTGTACGTTAAAGAGGGCCTGAAATAGATTCTGGGTATCTACACAATATTTGTGAGGCTTTTTTTTTTGGAAAATTTAAGTTTTTCTCTCTAGCTCAAAAGCTGTCATACCCTTCAGGTCCTAGTCTCCCATGGCCATGTGCATTTTGCAAAAGCAGTAGGAAAGATGAAAGTGGTTCTTTGCCTATTTGGCATCCAGCAGACATTCTCCTGTTTTTCTTTCGAGCACACTATACATAAATAAAATAGTCTGCAAACTAAAAAAAAAATAATCTTCTCATTAGAACACTTCACTATTCTGCTGCCTTTCACAGTATTAAACTCTACTCCCTGTTCAGCCCCAAACATGAGGAGATTCACATCACTGCTCAGTTATTTAATGTGTAAGTACTTGCACGATAGCTGACCTGTTTTCATTTCTTGAACTGGGCTCATCTCCAGCGCCTGAGCCAATGAAGATGCCTTTGCTTAAGGGGTCAGATAAGCTTGACTGGCGTAAGTCTACAAGTCATAAATAGTCCATTGTCATTAATACCCTACAGTGACAGTTCAAATGCTTTTTCTCCCAGGTCAGGCAGCATTTCCACGATGCTGGATTAATGGCAGATGTTGATGTTGATCCTGGGTGCACACTGAACAAGAAGATCAGAAATGCTCAGCTTGCACAGTATAACTTTATTCTGGGTAATGTGTAGTGCATTTGTTACCTTATCCTGGCTGACTTTCTTTCGTAGGTTACAGGATTTGATAATTCTTCTGTGAGCAAGGCAGAGAGTGGTAGTCAGTGGTTTAGGTCACACTGTTCCTAACAGCCTCCATTCCAGAGAGCATCTCCTGCCTACATCATAGGCATTCCTGGCATGTATAGCTTCACTGAAATCACAACATGGTTTGGGTTGGAAGGGACCTTACAGACCATCCAGTTCCAACCCCCCTGCCATGGGCAGGGACACCCTCCACTAGGTCAGGCTGCTCCAAGCCTCATCCAGCCTGGCCTTGGGCACTTCCAGGGACGGGGCATCCACAGCTTCTCTGGGCAACCTGTGCCACTGCCTCACCACCCTCTCCAGGAAGAATTTCTTCCTGATCTCCAATCTAAGTCTCCTCACTTTCAGTGTAAACGCATTACCCCTTGTCCTGTCACTACAGGCCCCTGTAAAAAGTCCCCCCCAGCTTTCTTGTAGCCCCCTCAGGCACTGGAAGGTGCTGTAAGGTTTCCCCGGAGCCTTCTCTTCTCCAGGCTGAACACCCCCAACTCTCCCAGCCTGGCCCCATAGCAGACGTGCTCTCCAGCCCTCTAGGCTTCTTCGTGGCCTCCTCTGGACTGGCTCCAGCGGTTCACTGTGGACCAAGGCATTACTGCTGCGTTAGGAAAGGGCCTGTGCTGTCTTCTGGTCAGCAGTGTGGAGACGTATATAAAATTTTTTGCCTTCTGTCAGTCAGATCATGAAGCAATTTTTCCATCCAGCCCCAATAATTTATATGCTGGTTTCAAGGGCAGCAAAAGAAGTACCCTATTTGCACTGCGTGCAGCTGCGGTACACTTTGGAGCTACACATGCACAGGAGAAAACTCTTTTCACAAGAGGGAAACTTAGAAACTGGCCCTGAAGTATGTGATTTGAAGCACCACATGAGTCTTGTCATGTAAATTGAGGCTCTAGCACTGACCCTAAAGCTGTCTGGGGTCCATTAGAGTGGAAGGAGCCTTTGACAGAGAAACTCTACCCTCAGATTAATTGATAGAATCATGAATAAAGTTCTTCTAAAGAGCAAAACATTAAGTGTATGATACAAGCTGGACTTTCTAAAGTTTGCTTTTCTCTTTTTACTCATATTTTGCTAAGTTGCTTTTCATAATACCCTAAAGCCTATTAATGCTGTGAGATTAAAAAGGCTGTTGCAGATGTAAGAGGGGGGAGCTGGGAGGAGGACAAGGAAGGAGTAGATGTGTTGATTGCTAGGCTTTTTAGAATTTTTGTTTAGTATGCCTGAGTTTCAGTGGGGGGAAAACAAGACCTTGCTAAGTGCTGAGTTCATTCCTTTGCATCTTGGTTGTTTCTAGTTGTCGGTGAAAAGGAGAAGGCAAGCGGAACAGTTAATATCCGCACGCGAGACAACAAGGTGCATGGTGAGCGTACAATTGCAGACACTGTGAAGAGGCTGCTGGAACTGAAATGCTCTCGCTCCAGACAAGCTGAAGAGGAATTTTAACACCATCTGCTTCACCATGCATAAAAAAAAAAGATCCTAGTTTTCCTAACTCGGTTAACCACAGAATTTTTGTGCCGAACCAGATTTGAAATATATTTCACATTGGACCTCTTGCTTATTTTAGCAGAGACTTTTCTTCAGTCAGAAATGTCTCTTTTTGTAAAAATCAGTTTATCTCAAACCTTGAAGTAAAATTTTCTGGCCTCTGACCAGTGATGAACCAAGATGAAATGACTTTCTGTGACGGCAAGGGAAAACGTAAACGTTAATCAGGCATGCCCATAGCATTCTGACTACCCTGTTAAGAGCAAAATACGTTTTGATAGGAAATGTTTTTCATCAAAATTAAACAAAGACCTCAGGCGTAAGAAACAGCACAGGAACCACACGCTGCAGCAGCTTTTGGAGTGTCTCCTGTGGCGAGGAAAGTGACACGTTGCCATCTTGCCTGCTGGCCTTGCACCAGTTAAGGATGTTGGCTCTGTACGGTTTCCAGTCACGTGAGGAGGGAAATGAACAGAGGCCACCTATGTCCATAGCAGTTGGCGCCTCTGGGAGCGTCTTGGCTCTCACTGCGTGACACCCCTGACATGGGGCTGCCTGCCACAGAGCACCAAGCTGCTGACTAAAGCCAGCTGTGTCCTTTTCCAGAGGCAGTGCCTGAAAAGTGCCGGCTCTGAGGGTAGGGCCATCGCAGCTGTAGAGGGGGTGAGACTGTCTGGAAGAGGTCGGGCATAGCAGGGCCAAAGGAGCAGCTAAGAAAACCAAGGTTCTTGGAAACAGTGTTTCTGTTCTTATCCCTGAGCTGTCCTTTCAGTAAGGTTGTTGGTCACATCAGAAATAAGAATGTACCCAACTGAAAAGGATAATGATTATTTTTTTTAAATGCTATTTTTCAGCTTAATAGGTACAGTCCCCTTCAGTGGAACACTTCCTTCCCAAGTCTCTAGCCCAGGGCATCACACACTCAATTAGCAGCCCCTCTTACCTCTCAGTTAAGGGATCTCATCACTTGGGTTTGGGGTTTTTTCCATACCTGGCTGACAAGAGGCAAATGTCTGTCACTGACAAAAAATAAAATCATGGTCTGAGTTTTTTTGGCTTGTTGTGATGGGTTTATTTCGGTTAATCTTAACTGACCTGAACAGCTTCCAAAGGCAGTTGATAACTGTTCCTTTAATAAAAGCCTATTGCTGCAGTCGTAGCCAGGATCAGACAAATCTGAGGGCAGCTTTGAACCATCCTGTCTTTGGAAAACCTCCAAGTCGCACCATTTCCTTTATCACAGGGGCAGAAGCATTTCATCCAGCCTTTTCTCACCTATCACAAGTGATGGGAACGTTCTGTCAGCACTGGAACCCCTTGGGAATTCAGTCTCACCAGACCGCAACCCCAGCAACTTTCAGCAGAATCTATTTCCCCCTCCTTCGGTTCCTTCAGACTAAACGTTCCATCTAACGTGTGAAAGTAAGAGGGGGGAGTTCCCCTGCCTTGCTGCTTTCAAAATTACTTTGGCAAGGGTTACGTGGGTTAGTTTCCTGTATTTTGCTCCTGCTTTACTTTCTGTGAAGAGACTTGCTTGTGCAAAACAGCGTCATCTGATGTCAGCCATCCCTGGGGCGGAAGGACTTCAAGCGCCAAAGCAAAGCCCGTGTAGACACCAGCCCCCGGGGAAAAGGAGGCACTAGCTCCGTGTCTTTGTAGGAATAACTGTGTGTGAAGCCACCTGTCCGCTAGGCTGCTGTATTTCCTGATTTTCAGAGCGAGCTCTGCCCTCTCTTTTGCAGGGATCCCTCAGCACACCAGCGTTAAGCCGCTGTTGTCGGTGTTCTGACGCGGTAGCCGCTGCTGTCTGTGCCTCAGTAGGCGTCAGCCGTGGACGTTACCCCTCTACAGAAACCTTGCTTACTTGGATGGTGCTTTCACATCCGCCTGTAACGATACGGGTGTACATGTATGAACACCTTACTAGAGACAACACCTAAGGGTACAGCCCGGCCAAGCGCGTACCTCCGGCAGGGTGTGGGCTGAACCGAGGTGTCCGTGCCCAGATCGTGACCAATGCCATGCCGCACCCGGGTGCCATCTAAACTTACGCTCCCTTCTGTTCTCCGGCTGCCAAGAGCTGTGGACATGTGCAGAAGCAGAACTGGCCTGGCCCAAGCAGCACATCCCCGCTCTCAGTTCCAACAGAATTCGTCTGAGGAGTGGGCTTTGGTGTTCACGGGCACGTGCATCACCTCATGTTTGCCACAGGCCCCTCCATGCCAGGGTGTTTGCCGTGGAGTAGCTGGTAGGGTAGAGCTCCAGCTCTGCCTCGCTTGGCAGCAAGCTTTGTTTGCTCGTCCCTTACAGCAGATTTCGAAGCAAACCGCTGAAGGAGGCACACAGAATGGCCGGGAAGGAAGAGACCTCACCTGACACATCATCCAAGTTATATACAAGTGACGTCTGGCAGGAATTTCTGGACCTGGGAAGCATCACTCTGCCCGCACCCCGTTTCCTGTGAAACTGCTCAGTTCTGCAAACTCCACTGAAAGTTGCTCCTGGCCCAGAGGCTTCTGGATGCTGCCACGACCAAGGGTAATTCCACCGAGACTTTTCCTGTCACGTTTTGGGATGAAATTCCCACAGTGGCCGGTAGTACTTCCTGGATTATGCCACTGGGGCAATCTGGTGCAGTTTCAGTATTCAGATTCGCCAGTGTTGTATCAACAGCCCTAGGAGCGGTGAAGCACCATCCTGAGGGAGGAGCCAGCTGTAAGACACTGCTAACTGGTGTCGGCACCGACTTCGCCTTTTCTTTCCACTGCATCCAAACCCAGCCCGTGCAAGCCCTCTGGCAGAAGAAAATTAGTTTACTCAGTCTGACTTCTCCCATGTTAGAGCAGGGCAAAATTAAAAAAAAAAACTCATTTCAGGCCTTCAGCACATGCCCTGTGTAATTTCATGATTGCTTAAGCCTTCTCCACCGTTTCCTGACTGCACAGTCACTTTGGCAAAGATCTGAGCAATTTGCCTTCAAATTCTGATAATGGTAAACCGATGCTATGAAAACTAAGTACTGCTAGAGGCTGTGCTTGTTAACGAAACGGGCAGCACATACTGCTTGTGCTGAAAGAGTATTTCCAAAATCCCTCAGCCTTTCTACGCGCTGGTGTTTCCCATCTGCCCTGGACGGGAATGTTCCTTTGCAGTTGTCTGGTTGCAGTTGGTGCCTGTCTAGCCACTGATGGAATGAGCTACGTTTGGGCTTGTGTCAAAGCTGAGTTCTTTCACACAGGAGAGCCTCTGGAGCAAGGCATGCATTAACATCTGCCGATAAATTACTACGGAGTCTGTGCGCACAGATAAACTGGGGCAGCCAGGGACATTTCGTGGTGTTCCCAGACATTAAAGGTAAATCATCTAGGCTACACAATTGATTTAGATACCTAAGACATCTGTATCCCTCTCAAAACAGTATCCTTCCACTGGATCACAAAGCTCTTCCGCAACAGGTAAATGTCCCAAGGTGCACAGAGGGCAGCTGCGAAAACTGAAAATCCCACCAACCAAACCCAAAGTGTTCAGCATCCAGAAAAAAAAGTGTATGCCAGTTAAACATGACAGGGCTCCCACAAGCCAAATATAATCCATCTGTACTAAAAGAAACGGTGGTAGGGACCACGAGAGCAGAGGCACAACAGTTGAATCCATAATGCATCGTAAGACAGCTTTGTCTTTCCCCATAGTCTTTGGAATTGCCTCTCTGGGATCCCCAGAGAGAAACAGGAGGAAGGGGGTTGGCAGAGGGGAACAGAGACTAAGCAAGATGGCACGGAACACGGACGCACAGTGCGCTCCTTGCTGATGTCCAGGTGCAAAGTACAGTCAGGCTCCTTGGAGCTTCCAGCATCCCACCCTGTGATGGGTTTTATGTCGCCATATCGAAAGACAGAATGCTCGCTGCGTGCCAGTTCGGGGCTGGCAGCTAAAGCACCTTTTGCTTTCCATCACAAGAAGCGGGAGGCTTATAAACAAGGCATTTATTGATTTGTCACATTCCCGAAACATGGCTCTTCATTTTGGGAATACTGAAATCCAACCCTTGCACACAGAGTGTGTGTGGCAACATCAGCACAAGTTTATATTCGGCACGAGCTCAAATGCGCGATGACACTGTAACCGTGGTTAATATGTGACTTCTCAATTGCACCCTTCAGGGACAAACCGTAACCTGTCTACAGCAAATTAGCAATAAAAGGAATGTTTTCTGTATTTTTGTTAACAGGATAACGGCCCGTAAGGATGTGAAATCTCTGCCCCTGCGTGTCTGCAAGGCTGCACGCTGAAACAGCTTTGAATGAACTGAGCAATGGACTGCTTAGCTAGGAACACGGAAAGACACCTTTTACTGGTGCAGCCGCTGGAACGTCAGAACGGGATGAAATACCGAACGTGCCTTTCCGGGAAGCCATTGTCAGCTGAGAGTTCATAATCATACAGTGGCATTAATTCATAAATGCTCCACTTAGCTATGGGAAATCAAATCACACATCTGTATTCTGAGTTCTGGCCTCCACATCGAGACAGATGGTGTCAGCAGAAGGATCAGGTGGAGTCCAGATACCTTCAGATCATATAATAGGACACAGGCATCAAATAGAGGCCTTATTTAGGAGTAAGATTTCCTTCGGAATTTTAAACTACTGTAAGTCTTGGAGCAGATCATCCCTGGATAGATTCTACATCCACTTTACTGCGAAGGTTCCCCTTTCTCACACTGAAAGCAGATACCCCTACACTCCTCAGCATCAGGAGGCTGAGTTACTTGTATCTTTTATTGCCAAAGGTTTTTCTGAGTGTTTAGAGGTAGGAAATAATTTCAGAATGTTTGGATTTTAGTTTCCAATGACAAGAATGTTTTGTTTTTTAACTATACGATTTCTTCCACAGACTAAGACTTTCGAGATCTGGCTAGAAATGACCATCAAACAACGAATCTCCATTTCATTGTATGTAACGTGAACTTGCACCATTCTGGATTTGCACGTGGCGAACTTGGTCTTAAGGAAGAACAAAGAGCACATTATTTTAAAGAAATTCAGAGCTGTTTTTTGTCAGGGCTCAGCTCCTTCAAACTAGAGCTCGGTAAGTATTTAAGATTTCATGTAAGGATCGTCAGAAGAATGCAGCATTCAGCCTGGCTGTTTTGGAAAGGACAGTAACTCACTGATGTGGAAAGCCAACAAAAAGCTGTTTTTAAAAAAAGACAAACCTCAACTTGCAACTGAACTCAAGAAAGATCTCGGCATCAAGAGTGGGACTCAAGTGGAAACTAGAGAAGCAGTACTAGAGTAACGGATTCTGCTACCAGCTGCTGCCTGGCCCTGAAGTACCTCAGCCATAAAGGTGTTGTTCATCTCACTCATCTGAAAACTCCCCACTTGCTGTGGACTAAGCCCCTGTCCCAGACAGACATTTGGCTCCCTCCTCTGAGGAGATTCAAACCAAAATCACCAACATCCAAAGAAGAGCATATTGTGAGGTTGGGGTCTCTGCTATAAGGAAAAGACAAGAAGAGGGAAGAGAGTAAGGACATACAGAAAACAAGGCCCAGCTGTGCTGTCCAGTAGATCTGGAACTCTTACTGGGGGTTTCAAACACACTTCTACATTATAGGGAGGAGCTACTCTCTTCTCTACACCAGCGCATAAAGTTAGACTCTTTCTTCACTATTTCTGCTTCAGTGAGTCATGAATTGCCCACAATTAACTCCAGAGTTTGCAAGATACTCCATGTAGAGCCAGCGGAACACAAGGTGCAGTGATGCCTATGGCTTTCTGTTCTCAACAGGATACTTTGCAAAGCAGTGTTTTGTTTACAGGATAGTCTGTATCTTCTAATTAACAAACTCATCAAAACGAGTATCGTAAACCAACGATAAGGTCATTTCAGTCATCCCTGTGTAGGGGATGTGCAGGGAGATTATGGCATGTTTTCCCACCTGCTGGAAAATGGCAACAAAGTGCGTTTCAGCTTTGTTTTCCTGAACAGCAAACAGGAGGCAATCACGCAGTATCTAAATCAGGCTTGAGCTGAGATCGTGGAGCGAGAAAGGGAAAAGGCTGCAGGAGTTGTGTGAGAGAAGGACAAGGAATGGAGGAGGCAGCAGGGTACCGCAGACAAAGGAGTGCTTTTAGACGCAGGCCTGGAACGGGGAAGGAGAGCTGTTACCTGCCTGCTCACATCCCTGTGCCACGTTGCTCTCAGCATGAGGCAAGGCTCCACGTGCAAGGCGAGACCAAGCTCCCAGAATCCATTTATTCGCATGGTTGTTTGTTGTCCTCTTTGCTTTCACTTCCACACATGGCCTCTGTCAAACTGCTGCAGCAATTACACCTGAAACGACCAAGGTCCGCGTGAGGATGACCCAGGGAGGCTTTTCCAACACCCCTACTCAGAGTCTACTGGACAACAACTGAAAATCAGCCCAGTTGCAATTTTTCCTTCCAGCCTTCACCCAGCATCCCCGGCTAATGGAGAACCCCCTCCACAACTGCCTCACCTATGCTACCACATAAAATATGCCAGGAATTGTTTGGCTGCACGGCCAAAACTCTCTTTTCCCTCCCCCAGCCGCCGATGCCGTGCCCATGCTGACTATGACAGTGTTGTCCAGATGCCTCCCACGGCCGTGCCCAGCCACGCTCTGTGCAGAGGGCCAGCGCCAGGCTGTGCCGAAGGTCCTAACCTCAGGCACCGTAGTAGTTACGAACCGGACCCTCAGCCAACGGGCTGAGCATGGACAATCACCACACATCCACAGCTCATCGGTCATGCTTGTTCCAACGGGTACTTCTGGGCTTGCCACGCCAGCGAGTGCTAGGGAAGCACAGGGTGCACGGGTAGTGGGTGTTGCTGTCCCTCCTCTCCCAGCACAGAGGCCATCGCAGGTGACAGAGCAAGTGACAACATGAAGGCCAGCTGCATGTGTCAACCCACAACAGGGACAGTGACACCTCTGCTCTCCTGTGTGCCAACAGCTGCCAAGTGGGTCGTGGCTGCATCTTCCTCTCCCTTCCCCATCGCACTGGGCAGCCTGTTCCTTCTCAGCTTCCAACCCCTGGGAGAACACCATTTGCTTATGAATGGTAATTTATATTGCCCTGTCATGCAGCCTCTTTGTGAACATGGTGACATCAGCTTAAATTGATTATCTGTGTCACAGTCAGAGGTGAAATAAATACAACAGCAACAGAGCAACCTAAAGAGAATGCCTACAGGTCTGAGCTTGCTGAGGGCTGCGCAAGCCATGATTTTATGCCGGTTGAAGGAATAAATGCTCACTTCAAAATTACAACAGAAGTCCAGACTAGGAGTTCTAACTTCCCGTCCTCAGCTCTGTCCCTTCGTCTCAGGGTGCCTCTCATTACAAACTGTCCTGGTGATGTGGCAGTAAATCATGTAATATGATTAATGTAATAGTATTAACGCAGTGCCAAGGGACCTCAAACAAGATCAAAACCTCATTGTTCAGAGCCGTACACTGGCAGCCTCTGCTCTGAGCGATTTAATTACCGGGTGCACCCGGAGTGCAGAGTGCTGCATTGACTTCCCAGCGTCGCTCTGCAAACCGCTGCAAGAATCGGACATTCAGGCTTGGGAATCAGGGCTCCATCTCTGCATTGCACTGCCTCTTGTTTGCTTTGCCCAGCGGCATTTTTAATTAGACTGCATTTGTTGGAAGAAAGAGCGACGATGCACGTGTGTCTATGTACGCGTGCAGAGTGCAGAGGCATGGAACAAAGGCATTGACCGTTCTTCCACCGCTTATGTTTAGCAGCTGCTAAATGCACTGAGACGGTCATTTCTTGTCACAGCAGTAAGTGACCCACGCTATCAGCCACAGAAAGACAAGAGAGATGTGGTCAAAACTTTTTTACCTTGAGAAGGATGGAGCTTGTCTGCTGTCTAAATTGCAGCCATGAGCAGCCCTGCTCTGAGTCCCCGCAGCAGTCGCCTGTGCTGTAGCTTTTAGTTTGAGGACAGTGACTCCCTGTTCTCAGTGGGGCCACCTTCACCTTTAAGGCCTTTTTCCCCCGGCCTTGAAGTGCCAGTTTGGCCCAGCGTTGGCCCAGCAGTTGTAGGTACTCACAGTACCCCTCTCAGTCCCAGTTCAGCAAAGCTGTGGGGCCCTGCAGAGGGGTTGTGTTACCTCTGCCAGTGATGACAGCAGGATCCAGCCCTTGCCTCCTCCGGACACTTGCTGACCAGGTGTTTGCCACCCAGCCCCGTCTGCGTCACCACTGCGTACAGCTCTGCACAACTCGTTCCGTCGGGCTGTTGTGGGTCTGCCTTGGGATCTGCAGGAAAGAGCAATCTCACAGGGGCCAGATGGCAAGAGGAGCCCTGGGCGGTGCTGCCTCAAAAGCTGCAAAAGGAAAAAATCAATCCATCAGGCCTTCTCTGGTCAGCCTTGGCTTATGGTATTTCAGGACCAGTATTGATTCAGTGCTCAAAATATCACCAGTGCCTTTAAATGGTTATTATCTATAAAAGGCGTTCAGTTCTGCAGAAGAAACAGCCTCCATGAACTATCATGAAGTCTGGAAAAAAGAGTCAAAAAAGTCTAACCCACTGTGTACTTCTGCCCCACAGTTCATCAGCAGGGCCTTTCACACCTGGCACCCCCACCAGCCAGGCAGTTTTCACCACGCATCGTCATCAGGTGTAATTCTAGAGGGAGACGAATGCGTGCTGAGGCTTTGCAGCCGGGGTCGGGGTTATTGCTGCAGTCACCCTGTGCAGTGTGTAGGCACCAGCTTTGGTGGCTGGCAAATTGTCCTGAGCCACTCACAAAGGCTCGATTCCTCTCCCCAGTAATTTATCAGTGGCTTTTTTTTCTCCTTTCTGTGCTGTCCCCTGGAGCAACTTCAGAAGTTGTGTGAGCAATGAAGATGTTTCTATACAGCTCTGGAGTGTGCAGGAAGAGCTATATTATCCACTCGAAAAGGCAAAAGCATCAAAAGCTTGATAGCTAGCAATTTACTTTTCCCTCCCTCAAATAGTTTTCAGTCTTCATGGTGGAAGTGGAGAGATGTTTCGCTCTTTGTTACTGTTGGATTTCTGCAGCATCATAAAAAAGGCATTTATACTTGACAAGGTCCATTGCTGCTCAAGAAACGGGAAGAGCTGGTGGAGAGGAGGCGCTGGTTGGGAAGGGCAGCGTCACAACCCTCGGCGAGGATTACCTGCTGTAACAGCAGCACACGAGAATGTCATAAAAGCAAATCTCATTAAAGAACTGCAGTGCAATAGTTTTGATCCTCAGGTGCAACTCGGTGCAAGGCAGGCTGGTTGGTGTTCTCCATCTCAGCTGCAAACAACACTCAGCTCTCAGGTGCCCTTTCGTACGAGTGAGGAGACTGAGGACAGAATTTGGTCAAGAAAGACAAGACAGGATTTATTTCAGCTACCTACACTCTAAAGGGCTGAACTAGCTGAGTGTTTTTATAGTCTGTACTTGCTTTTGACAGGCTTTTTGCTTTGGGCTGCAACTGTGGGGACTGTCAGAAGCCTTTTGTGAGCACGTCTTTAGCTGCCTTGGGCGAAGTCAGCTGGGCTACCATCGGTCAAGCAAATCGGTGTTTTGAATTCATCCCCCTGTGTGTCTGCCTGCTGTCTATCTCTCCTTCAGTAGGGCTTTTGCTCCTGTCCCTGTAACATCCTTGTAGGCAAACGGATGACGGATGGACGGGGCAAGTGGGTGTGGGGCAGAGGAAAGGTGGCTGAACCGTCAGGCTAAAGGGTTGTGATCAGCAGCATGAGGCCCAGCGGGAGGGCAGTGACTGGTGGCGTCCCCCGAGGTCAATGCTGCGGGCAGCCCTGTTTAACATCATCACTAGCCATCTGGATGGTGGGATGGAGGGCACCCTCAGCAGGTTTGCACTGGGAGGAGTGGCTGACATACCAGAGGGTTGGGCCACTGTTCAGAGAGGCCTTGATGGGCTGGAGAAACAGGCTGACAGGAACCCCAGGCTGTTCAGAAAAGGGATATGCAAAGTCCTGCACCCGGGGGCAGAAAACCCCCAGCACCAGTATGGGCTGGGGGCTGACGGACTGGACAGCAGTCTGGGGATCCTGGGGCACAAGGTGAACACAAGCCAGCAACCTGACCTTGCAGCAAAGGCAGCTGACAGCATCCGCGGCTGCATTAGGCAGAGCGTCGCCAGCAGATCAGGGGAGGTGATCCTTCCCCTCGGCTCAGCCTCGTGAGGCCGCATTTGGGATGCTGTGTCCAGTGCTGGGCTCCCCGGCAGAAGAGACGTGGACATACTGGAGGAAATCCTGTGAGGGGGCACAAAGACGATGAAGGAAGTCTTTTAGCTAGACATCACACTCACTGCTTCAGGTGTGATGGCAATAGCATCAGCAGCATGTGGCTCAAGAGTCCAGCTGGAGGCTGGAAGGGATATTGTAAAAGGATGCCCACACTGACATTTGTCAGAAAAAAACCCGGCACTGTTACCAGAACAGTTTTCAAACTGGGAACTCACAGCCATGCAAAAGTCATCCGAGAGACACTTAGCTGAACACCTGAAATGTCATTCAGAATTATCCAAAGCTTTGCAAAGCTTTTTTGTGAACACGGATTGAATTTTAAGAAAAAAATACATGGCAAAGCAATTATGGTTCTGATTCTCATTTAAATAATGAGGAAAGGGCAGGCTCCTGCTGCTGAAAATCTTACGATTTGCTGTTCAGTTTTATTCAGCTGCCTCTTCAAGATGCGTGAGTTGGTATTTGAGGTAGAGATCATGTTCAGTGCATCATTTTAGGACTCCCTTCAGATCTCAGAGATAGCGATTCCATACAAAAAATTATCTGAAGTTGCATAACAAATAGCATCCAGTGCCATGTACCGTACAGCATATAAAGGCTGTTTCACAGCGAACAGCAATCATGAATGATAGCACAGCTCATCAGTTACCACGCAGTATTCCTCCAACCTTTATGGAAGGGAAATTCAGGCACAGAAAGGAAATTAGACAGGACGCCGGAGTTAACATCATCACTCCACAAACATGTTAAGAGTTATTTCTTAGTAGTTGCTAGGACTGCACACAGGGTAAAACAAATAGACACAGGTCAACGTTCTGATTGCGTGTCAGCTTTCCACTAAGAACTATAACTCTGCCAAGTCTTCACTTCAGAAGTAAGATGTTTGCTATGGCAGTATTATTTTTTCCAAAAGAAAAAAAAAATCACTTTGTCTAATAAGATGTCAGTTACTCTAAAATATGACATTTTAAAAAATTAATTCTGAGCTTCTCACAGTTGAAAAAATATCTTCAGTGAAAAAATATCTTGTGAAGTCCCTTTTTATCCATTAAAAAACTCCTGTCCAGCTCCAGCTCTGAACTGTCTAGAGATTCAGAGGCCAGCTGTTATTTTATAAGCTAGATACCATTGACATTTGAAAGAGTATCTGGTATTATTTTATACAGAAGGTGGCATTTTCAGTCATAAAGTGGCTAAACAGAGCGTGAGCTCAGATAATCTAAGACAAACATTCCCGAAATTGTCAGTTCAGGGGCAAATTATTCCTTGTTCACAAGCTTATACAGCAGTGGCACAAGGGAAAAGTGGAAGTCCTTCACTGAGACAATTAAATTCCTTCTCTCATGAAAACTGCACACATTTTGACTCCATTTATCGGTCATCAATAACTACCACTGCTTTGGAGTTGTCTGTGGATGTTTTGCCTGACCACAAGCCTATGGCTGTACTTCTGGGGTCCATCTGGAGGGATCACAGCCCAGCACTACACGGACACACAGGTCCAAAGAGGACCTGGATTTGTAACAAGGTCACTGTCGCCTGCCTCCTCTCACAATTTTCCGGTGCTCCAATTGCGTTCTTTCCCCTCCAAACTCACGGTAGCTGAATGTGCTTATAGAACAACATACATCTAAGCTGTTATCAGCTAGGGTAGCCTCCCTGGATCAAAAGCAGCTCTGTTTCTGGCTTCAGCTACGGAGATCATTAGGATTACTTGCCCAATTAAGGCAGTGATGAGGACAGCCAGCTCCCTTGCCAGCCTTCCTTCCTCAATTTGGTTTTACTCTGTAGGAGCTATGGCCAAGTAATGGCCCGAGGGAAAGAGCAGGAAGGCTCTGGATTAATACCTGTGTGCACCAAGGTAGCAGGCTGGGGTTGGGATGTGCCTTTTCCAATGTGAGCCTGGAGCGAAGCATCTCCCATTGCAGGCTCCCCATGGATGAAATCTTCAGGCACATAGAAGTATTGTCTCAGGAAGACTTTCAAAACCAGGCTCTCCCACATGGTAACCTCCTCAGGTGTGATAAAAGGTTGCTCATCCTGGACTCTGCAAGGAGGCAGTGCTCCCGTCTGGATCCAGAAAAGCTGCAAACACGCACAACTCCCTGGTGGTCCCTGTTGCTGCTGCCACACATCTGAAGCAACAGGGGTTTTGCTGCTGTGTCTCAGCGCACGGTTTACAGAAACAAGGTGTGTAACCTCCGGGGACACATCAGTACCACCCTCACTCTATAAAGTTCAGGTGCTTTCATAGCCAGGTTTCATCCAGCTGTGAACAATGGGCCTGCAAGTTCCTGGCACACAGCTTCACGGGATGCCCTAGGAACATCTACAGTCAGCACCTCAGCCATTACTATGAAAAGAAGCCTGATGATGTTTTTTGTCTGATGTAACAAACTCCTGGAGTCTTGCTGTTCCCATGTGCTGGTCTGCAGCTGGTTGAAGAGCAGCTGCATAAGTTCTCAAAATTCCTATGATTTCAAATGCACAATCAGAAGTGTCAAAAGGCAACAGACAAGCATGTCAGGCAATGGATCTCCTCTACAAGTCTCTTACTTTGCTTTTTTCTCATTTCAGATGCTTAAGGTGGCATCCAGCCAGCTGATCCAACAATGCCCTCGATGCTAACAAAACCCTGTGATCAAAGACATTTCAAAGCTGCTGAGTGGGCCTTGAGGTTGAAACTTCAGTAAGACACAGGTTAGGGTTGTGGCTTTCCCCAGGTTGGTTTGACAAGAACCAAGCTCGTAAAAGCCACAACCCTAACTTTGCTTCCCTTCTACAGACAATGTGCTTGGTTGGACTGGACAAAAGGTACCTGTGACAGATTTTATTTTGCTCCATGCAGTATTTTGTTTGTATAACCTACCACTATGTTAAACACAAGCACATTCAGAATTCATCACAAAAATAATATACGAGGGAAACATCAACCAAGCACTTTAATTCCTGTAGAGACATTCCTGTATGGGTGATCTGGAAGAAAACAGAAAATCAGTGCTGAGCCTGTCTGCAGATGACACAGAGATTGGCAAGACAGTAAATGAGGGAGATGATTGGTAAACTAGGGTGAACTGGGTCACTTGCTAAAGTCAGTGGAATTTAAATATCTGCTTTCATAAATGGAGAAAAACTAAAGGCAAAGATGAGAGGTCACATATGAGAGGGGGGCTGTATGCTGGGGTTCATGACACTGGAAAACAGCAGCATAGTAATGACAAACTCCCAGCTGTTTATGTTTGCTAGAGCTGTAATAAGTAAAATTTGACCCTGGAGAAGTAACGGAATGCCAATGCTGGCGCAGTGACAAGACCAGATTTCCAGTACTGTGGCAAGTTTATGTGTCTGCACTTCAAATGAAATTTTTAAGAGTTCAAAACAGAAGAAATTGAAGCCCATGAAATACACCTTGGAATAACTGAAAAAACTCAGCGTATTTATTTCATTTAAGGGAAGACAGAGGTTGCAAGCACCTCTTTGTGGGATAGGTTTCTAATGGAGGCTGCACCTATTCCTGGCACTGAAAGAGCAAGCACAGTCCTGAGGTTGGAAGCAGAAGGCACAAAAATTTCAGCTAGCAAAAGGCAAGAAGCTTGAACATGTGTAGTAATGAAGCACGAGGTTAATCAGAAGTTTGGGTCATCCTAACAGCCCAACTCACGAGCAAACGAGCAGATGTCTTGATTTCACTGGGACACAACCTCCGCATAGCTCGAATGAAGAACACAGTTTTCTTTTGACCAGTACTGTTAAGGATGCAACAGTCTTATTAGCAATCTTAATTCAGTAATCCAGGGCTAAATATTTAGTCATTCACGTATGTAAAGGAAAGCAATAAATAAAGCTGACGAAAGAGGAGAATGAAACCCGTTGCCCATGTAGCTGTAATCTACAGTGGATTTTGCGCTCCATATACGGCATATTTTCATCTCAGCAGGCAACTCCCATCCGAGAGGGAGAGGTGGCACGGGCTATTGCAGAGGATACGCAATGTTCTTTCCTCAGAGACTTATTTTATTGTTTCCCCTATAAAAGGTCTTTAGGCTCAAGCACATGACAGCCCTGTGTGTGCAGAACCAATGTCAGACATATCCTATAAATCTGTTTGGGGGGTTCTGGTAATTGCTTACTGGGACAATTCAGCATCAACCTGCCTAGGCCGTTGGCTAGTGAAACACACCCCGTGAAACCAACAGCTTTCAGCTTTGTGCTCAGCAGCTTTCCTGTATAAAACCCGCACAAGGTGTCTGGCCACCAGAAAATAAATAGCTTTCCTGAGTAACTGTTTCTTCCAGCTGACTGATTATTTATTTTTAAAAAATCATCTAGGGTCAAGATGAAACTGACGTGTTTCCTTGTGCACTGGAGAAGGGACTGCTCGTTGCTGTCAGCTGACAGCCCTAAATACCACATTACACTGCCTGTGCTGTCATCAGCGGCTCTACAGAGTGGAAAACTGTCAAGAAGAAAGACTGGGAAGGGACTGCTCTGGCATCCTGTGCAAACCTGCACTTAGGCACTCGCACCCAGCTGCAGTTCGACATCTGATCCAAATGCGAGCTCCAAGCAGGCGGCAGCTGATGATGTTTCTGTCCTGTGAACAGCACCCACCTTCCTTCCCCAGCAGAACATTCCATTTCAGAAATACCAAAATTACCAGTTTTGACATGATTCATGGTTTCCCACAGAACATGACTTAACATGCAAAGGGTTCCAAACACTCCAACACTCCACTTTTCAGCAACCAAACTTTCTAGCGTAGTTTGTTCCTGTTGGGGCTTAACAAAAACTTCACGTTTACACAGACAAAGCCATTCGGTGCCCAGGGCAAGGGTGACTGGCTGCAGCAGGTGGAGTATCTCAACTCCAGCCGTGATTGCCTTTGTGTGGTTTCAGACCCAGGAAGGGTCATGGCCATGGCAATCACAGGAGCAGGATAAAAGCCCCCTGGACAAAGCTTCCTTTGTATTAGCAGACACTTTTTGCCTCCTCACATGCTTGTAACAACAGGAGTCAGTGAACCCAGAGACATGGGTTGCTCAGAGGATTTGTTAAGCTCAACAGAGAAGGTTTTTGTGTTCCCCATCTCACCACTCTTTTGGATACTGTTTGGGAAAGACACATTTCCCACCTGGAGGGTGAATGCAGGTCAAGCAGACTGAAGCTGAGCCAGAGTGGGTGTCGATGAGGCAAAGGAGCAGCAGGTCAAAAGCCCCAGCATCCTTGCAGGCGTTTCACGCCAGCGTTGCCTGCTTGAAGCAGGCTCCCTGCATAAAGGAGGGTACCCTTATCAGTCAGACCATGTGTCCCTTGTGGAGACAGGAAGCTTCAGCCAAAACCAAGTTAGCAGAATGTGCAACTACAACAATTACCATGATGTAATTTCTGCTCCCATTAACCCCAGATGGGTCTGGCTGCTGCAACATCTCCTTTGTCTCTTTGCCAAAACACACACTTGGAAGACAGGCATGAACAGAAAGGAAGTGACCCAGGACCGACAGGGAACCGTCAGGGAGTGCTTGCCAGCAAGAGGGATGGATGCTGGCTGTAAGTGAACTCCTGCTTCATGCTGGAGCCTGAGGATGCTCATGGCCTCCCCTCAGCTCAGATGCAATGACTTTGTGTGGGTGTGAGGCCAACACGGGCAGAGTTCAACATCTCATCAGATGGGCAGGAGGAGTAAAGTCAGTCTCTTTTCATCTAGGCCCTAGGTGCAGGGGTCTGACACAGCCTGCTTTTAGCTGGGGGCAGAATCTTGCTGGTCTTGCCGCGTGTTAGTTATTTCACAGACTTGCTTTGACTGCCAGGGCTGCGTTCCATGAAGGCCAGGATAAGGGATGGGGACACACAGAAAAGAATTTGGAGTTTTCCTCTGGAGAAAAACACCATTCAGTCAGCTTTCAGACAGTAGGCGTTGCTGCAAAGGACAGCAACTTTGTAAGTCACCACTCTTTGTTATGAGTCAGATTCAGGCTTCCATATATTATATGACAGTATATTTTTACTTCCAGAGCCAAACAACCAAATAATATACTTCCAAGAGAACACAGTGGATAAGAGGTAATTGAATCTCAAGCTTCATTAGTTCAGCTATTATATGAAATGGATAACAGATGCAGGAGAATAGACAGAAAATGTAGTCTCTCCATGCCTACCATCTGTGTAAATAAGCATGTGGGGAGCTTGAAAATTCACTGCACTCCTGTTCACAGAGAGTCTTCGTGGGCTTGTAATAAAGTGTTCCCTCTCTGCTAGTTCGTTAATCAGCCTCCTGCACGCTGGAGCTTTCCTAGGGCAGTTTCCCATTAATGCCACGTTGGCTGTTACTGCAGCATGTCAGCGTTTCCAGTGGGAGCTTGCCCTAACACCAGCACCACAGCTAACAGCAGCGCCCTTTGCCCAGGCAGTCCGACAAGCAGGACCACAGAAGAGTATTGCGAGAGGGCAGGACTGAGTGCTGGCTCACACCAGGGGTTACTGCTGCAGAACAGCCTTGCGATGCTCACACGTACAGTGACCTTCACCTGCCTGGGACTCCCCTTCTCATTTGCAAGGAACTGGCTTGACCCCACACACAGCCTTTTCCTGCTTCCAGCTTCCCCCAGCCCCTACACACAGAGCACATTCTGTTTTTGATAGCAGATAGCATTTACTCAAATCCAAGATAGCCATTAAGGGTTTAAAATCCAAGGTTGATGCCTCCTTTAATTTATGAGATTTCATGCTAAATGAGGGAATTCAGGGTTTCTGTTGCGCGTATGGCATAGGAAGAGCTGACTCTTACACCATGTGCTTCGCTCAGTGCCTTGGGCACTGTACTGGCCTGCTAACTGGGCAGCTGGGTCTACATCTTCCCTTTCAGGTCCGGAAGTCAGTCGGGCTGCAGCCTCTCACAGGCTTTGGGGCAGGTCTCATTGACTCATTACCCTTCATGAGCCCCAAAAGCACTGTTCTGCACAGTCAGCATAAGGAGACGGGGTACCTGGTGTCTCAGCCCACAGGCAAAGCCACTGAAGCACTGAATCCAGCGGAGAACTGACGGCTGCCAAGGACCATCTTCTCACCTGCTTATAACACGACAGATAGAGGTAACCCGAGGTCCTCAAACACCCCATCCCTCCAAGGACCTATTTCCCTCTGTTTCAAATCTTTGATTCAGTGAAAGCTACACCTAGTGACTCCTAACGGTAACACCGAATTAGCAGAAGCCCTCAAGAAGCTTGATAAATTTTCTTTTTGATTTGATTGTGTCCTTCAAGTAGGTGTCAGCAGCCCAGATATTTAGCAACTTTCTGGTTTTCACATGTTTACCAGAGATTCCTCCCAAAGGACGGTCACCACAGCTTCCAGAAGATGGTTGACCGCTCTGTAGGTACTGTTGTTCTTACTCATCCTCCCAGCTGCCACCAGCATGTCTGTAGGGGAGACTTGTACTTGGGTGACATACCCCAGGTGTTGTTCCTGTGGGCGTGCCAGAGATATCTGCCTTTGTTCATTAAGAGAAAGGAGGAGGTTGGGATCAAACAGCCACAGAAATCAGTAGCATCTTTGGGTGAGCTTCCTATACTCTACCACTTGCAGGCACGCAGGCTGGGGAGGCTGCAGTGCTGGGCAGCAGCAACAAACCACATTTCTTATTAATCACCGTGCCGCAGCAGAATAACCCCCAGTAAACACAGATCAGTCAGTCCAGTGAAGAGAGACCTCCCTGGCACCAAGTCCTGTTCTCCAGGAGAACGTGATAACCCACTGAAAACAAGGACTTCTAGGACATTCACTTCAACAGGGCTGAAATTCCTCTCCCTGAAGTCTCCCATGTACTGCGTTCCTGTATCCACAAAATTATCCGTGCTGCTGCATTAAGTGCCTCCATCTGGACCACCATGCCTCAAATCCCTACTTTCTCTCACCTCTTCCCATCATCATGTAAGCGTGCCCCTGCTGGCAGAGAAGCCTGCATACCTAGAAATCTCCTGCGGAAAAGGTCTAGTTCTGACTGTGCCCTGATACCACAAAGTAGCAGTTTTCGCATGCAGGTGCTAATGAGACTGACACCTATACACCCCTCACTGCCTCGCCTGCTGGGATTGCAAAGCACGAGATCATAAAATCTTTTGGGTTGGAAAAGGCCTTTCAGATGATCAGCTCCACCTGTTCGGACATAATCAGACCTGGAGAAACAAGTCATCCCAGGTTGATGGTGAGGATGCTCACCTGGCCTTCAGCGTACCCAGAGCTGGTTCACAGCAGGGCTGCTGTCACCAAGTGCCACAACCACGCTCACCCTCGCACCCAGCAGCCTTAGAAAGGCTTAGAGAAGGAAGACGCCCAACACCCCTCCGTCAGTGGGTTGCAGGACTGTACCTGACAGTTTGAGGGACAAGTCATGTAGAGCTTCCTGTCGCTATGTGTAACGTCTTGGGTCTTCCTGGGCAGTGTCCCCGATCTCAAAGTGCCCTAAAACAACTTGTAGAATGAACAGATGGAGGTTGCGTGTATAATGATCAATCAGTCAGTGATAACTGGAGAAATGTAGTTGGTAACTTCTCCCTGTAGCTACCCCGGATGCCTACATCTGCATTACACACACCCAGTTGTGCTTAGGCATGGGTAATATCAAGCATTTCTCATGTATTTCCATAAATCTGGTACGGCCACCGGCTGCCAAGCACTCTTCTACAGATGTCAGGGGAGAAAACAGAAAACTGATTGCTCAAGTTTCTAGGGACTCTATTTCTACAAAAATCATGGAGAGAATCACTAGAGCCACAAGCACAATGTTTTCCCTGCGTGCTGATTTCATTCTGATCTGCTGCTAGGCAGCCAAAAAGCAGTTCCTTTGGTGGGTGCGGCATGCCTGGCCAGGCCAGAGAAGTGCAGCGAGCCACCCACACAGTGCCCCAGGCAGCAGAAACTGCTCGTCAGGCGGTGTGGCGTGCAGCAGGTCATCCAGCAAATGCTTACTGAGCCTCTGCAAAGCAGAGGGAGCTTCAGCTCCATTCGGTTCCGTGTGGGTTCCATTCATTCCTCTCCCTTAGAGCACCCGTGCAGGATGCTGCCCTGTGGGCTGGAGATCCACACTTACTTTGTGAAGCAGGAAGGAGCAACTTCCTGCAACTTCCATGGGGTGTTGTAAGGCTGAACCCACGGTTGGATGCGTGGGTGGAGTTTGGTAACAGCGCAAACTGATGGTGCTCTCCACCCAAGGACATGATGCCTGTGCTCCTGGGCTGCATCTCACGGAACAGGGTTAGTGTGACTTAAGGTTCTGGGCACCGGCATCAGCAGTACCTGCAAAACTTGAGTACTGAAAAGATTCGGGGGTGAGGGTGGGGACTGGGTGTGATCATACCGTACACGATTGTTCAGGAAAGCAAGTACTTCCTCCAGTAGACACAACAGGCATGCACACATCTGCCGCTGAGGAGCTGGGGCGCATCTGCTTGGCCTGGAAGTGGTAAGACGTCATCTATTTCATAGGAAATAACTAAGCCTACTGATGTGTATTTTGACTTAACACCATGCTTTATTCCACTACGTTTTCCCTCACCCTTTTTTATGATCTCTTTTATGCTGGAATATCAAGCATCAAAGTACCTCAGTGATGAGGAATTCCCTGGAATAGAAAAGATAGCTTCTAAGTTGGTTTTTTTTTTTTCCTTGGAATTCATCTTATCAATCTTCTTTCACTGGAAACATAAAATACCAGAGACATCATACATAAGCAATACCATTTATTGAAGCTGGAAACACGTATGCCATCACAGTTCGCTTTTTAAACCTTGAAATGTTACAACAAGCAGTGCATGTGCCAAATACACATTTTTTCCTGAGCAGCATGTTGAAGCTGATGTGTGTCAGGCTGGTATGGTAATACAGCGATATTACGCCTCTGCACTGAATATTCAGTTTTGAGCACAGTGACCATCCGGGTTAGGGTCACAAATACACCTTTACTTAAAAAGAGTTGTGTCATAAGAGAGGAACCCTGCGAAATGGATGGGAGATGACGGCACAGATTATTAGCACAGAGGAGACATTAGGCTGATGAGTGTGATGTAAAAGCCTATGTAAAATACAGCAGTGGCACTGCCCTATCAAAACAGTTCATGTTGTTGTCACAGTTTTTTTTCCCTAAAGTTTTAAGCTGTGCAACAGTGATGACTGTGCTTCCCTGGGTAGAAAGATTATTTTGATTAATGTTCATAATAGAATTTATTCACTTCTATCCATTTAAAATGGAATAACAGCTCCCTGAAGAAAATAATGAAGCCAGAAATGGTCTTACTCCACATCATCCCCATATGGAACACTGGAAGGGACAACCCTTCCCCACAGGCACTTTTCCTCCCATCTGCTCTATATCCGCTCGGTCAGGTCCTTTAGCCCACAGACCTGATGGCCCGCTCCTGCTGACCTCAGCAGATGAAATACTGCAGGTACCTCTGAGCAGTGAAGAGTCTGACTCTGCAGTGAATCTACCTTTGTCCTGCCCAAATCCTAGAAGCTGCTTCTGGGAACGAGAGGCACCTGCACTGCCTACCAGCCCAGGTTGTTTGGCCATCAGAGAGAATTGCCTTGGAGGCAGCAGCACGGGCTGTGCTCACAGTGCAGCCTGAGGCTAATCCCTGCCCAAGTACTTCCCGAATCAGATGGGACACCTCTACTCCTTCAGACGTTCAGTACTTCTGTGTCCAGTGGAATAAGAACTGCCCAGATTTCTATTGCTCAGAGGGTCAGCACCCATTCAGGACCTCAGAAGGACATCAGCACACTGTGAAACTTAAAAAGCGTCATGTCTGGCGCTGGCCAGCAACACCACAGACATGTATTATTTTAAAAGTATGTGTATGTATGCTATGTACACACACGCATGCACATGCACCATTGTAAGTCATCCCCCACATCTGTTATACTAGCACCATGTTTTTAACAGTGGATTTAAGTTTTATCAGCACCTGTAACTGGGGTTATATTGCCATCACGGAGGTTAATAAATCTAATCTTATCATGCTGCATATCCTGAACTCCCAGAGACTTCAAGTGAAGAAGTAAGCCCTTAGCCAAAGGTCACAAACCTATGAAAAAGGACAGTTAGATCTGTGGCCTTCATAAGGTTAATACATTATAGCCAGGCCCAAATATTTCTATTAACTTTTATAAAGGCCTGTCTAGAAATAGGGCTATTGCTAGTCATAGCTCTGTAACCACAGTGACACTTGGATTCATGGCACTTTGTGTCACTCTACGTTGAATAAGATGTGACATTTCCCTGTATTACAATCTGAAATTGTCGGGTAGCTGGGGAGTGAATCTGAGATTTTCAAAAGAGCATGAAGAACCAAGGTGTCCAAATCCTACTGAATTCCAAAGGAATCTAAATGTCAGGCTGTCCAGCTCTTTTGAAAACGCCCAGCTTTGCTGCAAAGGGTCCAGTCTGATCTCCCTAAGGTTCGTTCTGCTATTTTCTTCAATAGCAAAACATATTTGGCTAGTGCTTTCCTAATGCCTGAGGCCCAGAGCTATGCTGATACCCCTGTGAATCGGGCTCCTGTCCCAGGTGCCCTCACGCTCACTGTGACCAAAGATTTGCACCGCGGGAGAAGTTTGCTGTGAGCGAGGTGACAGAGTATTCCTGTGAACTTGTGCTCTACTAGGAGGTACTGGATTAAATGATAGCTCTGTCACTGAATATTGGTGTGAATTACAATCTATCTATTAAAGTGGTAGATGTAAACAGCTTTGCTTCCATGGTACCAAGAAATGTTGCCTAAAATGTATGTGGGAATTTAACATCCCGCATTTGTTGGGGTTTCAGGTTAGAGCAAGACATTAGCAGGCAGGAAACTGGCCAGCACAGGCTATTGCTGAGGCATCCTTTAGACATCAATCAAGTACTAAATGCACATTTTTTTCTTTTGAAAAACCCAATGTTTCAATTCAGCCTGCAAATCATAATCGGTTGTTATAAACATCTTCTTTTAAATTTACAAAGTCGGCAAACAACTTAGAGAAACACTGCCACTTCACCTTGATTCCTAAAAACAGAAAAGTGAGTGAGCGCAGCGGGATCTGGTCTGTGTCTGCTGCCCCGCTGGCCACCTTCGCTCAGCACTTCTTGAGTGAGTGGTGCTGCTGCGTCAAGTGGGTTTTGGAAAAGAGACGGAAGAAAGAACAAGTAAAACATTCCTTTAAAAAATCCAGAAATTCTTGCAAGCTTGTTTCTAGCCTCTACACATGCCTAAGAAGTACTAGTTGCTGGTACATTGCAAATCATGTTACAAATTTTGGACTATTACACAGAAAATTTTGAAGCAGTACATTAGGAGTGATAAAGGTAAGGGATGTGTTTTCCCATGTTGACCACAGATTTCCATTTATGTTGGATGGTTCAGAGAAAAAAGGAGGAATTTAAAACCTGTAAACAGAAGCCCTATTCAAAGCCACTAGATAAAAACCAGCTAGTGCCCAGCAGCTTGGCTATTGTTTTCTTGGTTTTGAGGTGATTTTCTTCTAGATTTAGTGTAGTTTTGTTGTTTGAGGCCTCGCTGATCCCAGTGTCTTGCTTTGTTACGAATTCGGGGCTGACTACACGTGGAGCAGCACTGAGTCTGTATGGACGGGAGCAAGCACTTGCCAATGCCTTTGAGCCTCCGGCAAAAGTGAACCGACAGCTGGTCTTTGCTGCAGGGTAGCCCTGTGGTGGAGAAGATGAGAGGAATTAGCTATAGTTTGCTGATAAATTATCTGTATTTCTAGAATTTTAAACTGCTTTATGCCAGACAGTCATGCCTGTTAAGGCTCTTATTTATGATGGCTTTGTCTTCATTTGCATTACAGGTTGGCTTGAATCGCCCTGAAATTTTAGGACTTTTGAGTGAAACGGTCCTATTAAATTTCACATGACTTTCTGCCTTGGAAGATACAGTACCCTCTTACTGCTGTTCAGTGAGGCTTTACTTTTGCAATAGACACAGCTGATCTATGGTTGTCATTTTAGAGTTTTGGCTTTTAAGAATTGCCAGAGAAAGCCTAGCAACAAGGATTCACGAGTCTGGTACTTTTGCGTTCTTGCAACAGTGCATTTCAGACAAGCACAATGGGCTGGCAGCGTGCTGCAGAGCCACGCAGGGCAGGGAGAGACGCACAGACAAGGCACGTGCAACTTCATGTTCAGCTTGGCTACACTTCAATTTCTGCAGCACCAGAATAAGCCAGGGACTGGTACCGTCAGTATGATGGTGCTGATAGGTCTGTGGTAACTTTAACAGATGTGTCAGGTTTACTTAAATATTACAAAACGGGTGTCCTCAGCTGCGAGAAGACATGGCTGGGGGAGAGGCAAGGTTTGCCAAAGCAGGAAGGTTGTGGATGAGCCAAATGCAAGGCTGTTGTTCAGCAAATTCCTCAATACTAGAACTAGGGAAACTCATTAAATTAATATAAAGGTAGTTTAAAACAGAGAAAAGCACTTTTTTTCACTGTGAAACTTTTCACAGAGTCTGTGAAACTCTGGAACTTCCTGCCACAGGAGAGGGTGGAAGCAGACAGCACCACAGGCTCAAAAAGGGATGCAACATATTAATGGAAATACTTTCATAAATTTAAACTAAAAAGCACTAAAAGGGATGCATTTATTAGTCCTAATATGTCTGTTGGGAATGCTGGAGGAATACCATGGAAATGAATCACAGGGAAGGACTAAGCTCCTGTATTCTCCTTAAGTAGCTGGAGACAGTACTGGGCCGTGTGGACCAATGGTCTACCCAGTAAGGCATTTCTAATGTTTTACTAGCCTCTTAAGGTTTTATGCACAGAAACAACTATTACTAATCTGTGCAAGTAGTATTTATCTGAGTCTTTCAGAACAGGAGAGGGACAGGAGATAAGCAGACCAATTCAACCCTAGGGCAAAACATGCGCTGGGGATCCTTCTTTGAACAGCAGGAGTGACGCATCACTCTCAAGTGTATGTCAGAGCTGCACTGCCCTCAGGAGTCAACCTTTCGACTCACTGACAGACTGGACCCTTACTGCTGACTTGCTAAGAGGGAAGAATCCTCCTCCAAAAGCCCTGTGAAGGCTCTTCCAGAAGGACTCTGAGATGTTGTTCTTACCTGAGAGTACCTGCAGGATACTGCAGTACGCAGGCTACAGGGCTTCAGGTTTTCCACCACTTAGCATTTGTCACTGACAGGGATAAAGATACCCTTCTGTAAGCTTTCTCCCTCCCTTGCCACTGGGCTGTTACCCTCTACACAACTGGGCTCCTGGGCCCTTGAAGGAGACAGATACAGGACACCCTGAGTCATAAGAGGACTTCTCTGCACCTCTTCATTTTGGAGATAATGTCACCCCGTGGGACAGTGGATTCATAGTTCCCAGCCTGTATCTGGGAATAAAAAATCCTGTCAGATTTTTCTTATAGTGAAAGAAAAATATTTCTCACTTTGCTTGCCTGCACTCCCAGTGCAGAATCTGCAGTTGCCATTTGGTATCTGTCTTAAAAAATGAAGTCTGTCTGGACTCACAGCATGTCCTTCCACAGCCCTCAAAGCAGCCTGTGTTCCTAAAACAGGTCAATATGAGTCAACCTATTCACTTAGTTGTGGCATCACAAATCAGGGATGCATGCTCAGAGAACCGCATTCCCCATCACGGCAACACAAGGCCAGGAGGGCTGGGGAACATGATGTGATTCTGCCAACAGCGCAGCCGAGCAGCAGCAGGTTAGGCTGACCCGTAATTACTGAGCCTGTAGTATTCACGACAAGCGGGTAAATGGGGTCAGCTCCCATTTTTTGCAGAGTTTTGCAGAAGTGCTCACAACCAATGCAGAGTGTTTTGGAAACTGCCTGGTGCAGGTGTATTACCCTACCTGTACTCTTCCTGCACTCTTGCAGATTGCATTCCTGATACGCTGTGGGCTTGGGGTTATCCACACACATACTGTCGTCTTCAGTTTCACCAGTTTCGGTCCTCATGCACTTCACAGTTCTTTGCTGAGTGCCCCCTCCACAAGAAACGGTGCACTGAAAGACAGTAATTTTAACATACAGAAAAGTCTTTTACACGGGAATTGTGTCATATGACAATATTTGAGCTGCAGTGTGATGGAAAGCTACAAATGCTGTATGATCCAGAACCAATGACACTACAGTACTTTGTGTACTGCCTTCTTCATTCAGACACCTCTATGGTGCATGGTGGCCAGATTCGTCAGGATACAGTGGAGGGTTAAATAACACAAATACAGCATCTTGGGATGTGTAACCAGTGTAAGAGGACTGTTCTCTACAGAGGAGGATGATCTGAAATGCCAATCCTACAAAGTAAGAGAGTAGTAATCCAAATTAGTGCTGCACACTGACATTTTTTGTTTCCTGTGTCTCCTCACCATCTAAATTAAACATGAATAATCACTGGCAATGTTAGGTCTAGAAATGACTGAGCTGAAGATTTCAAAAAAGCTCAGTAAGATGTTTTTCTTTGGCAACATTTACACGGTGGTTCTTTACAACCACAAAACAACAGCCAGCTGCTTGTTCTGGCTGCACACAGATGGCCATAAACCCCAGAACATTTTCAAAACATGTTTCTGTACTATTGTGCAAATGTACTTAATTCTTCCAACATCTCAGAGCATCTGAGAATTCCTGTTATTTTTAAATTCTTTTTCTCTTCAGATGAATAGTGGCCAGCAAGATACATACTTCAACAGATAAAGAATGCCAGCTAATGAAGCACAAGAGATGAAGACAAGACTGGTACCTCTTTAATTTTTCTGCAAATTATCCCCTTTCTAAAGCATATCTCTGTGTGGAAGACACAATATTACTGGCGTGCAGTACATTAAAAGATCTTAGGTAGGCTTGTGGAAACTTTACATTAAAAGAGTTTTTTTATAAAGTAAAATATATGAGATTAATGAATCAGTAAAATAGCTGCTATACATTTTGGTTTTCAGTTACTTATTTTATGCATGTTCCAACATTTTCACTTCCGTATTTAAGTGTCAGAGTTACATTAACTCTACATTAAACTATACTCATATCCCATATAATGGTTTTATGTCAAAATCAACTCATTAAATTTTCTGTGCTAAATGACTCGCCATTACTTCCTTATTTGTGGCTCCTGGCTTTCGGCGTTCTTTCAATGTTCTCTTCTGCAATGAGTAATACATGTAATGTATGAATAGTTTTATTAAGGAAACTGGAGGGAAAGGTTTATATAATATACCAGTTTCTTTATAACTAAACACGTATTGCAGACACTGGAAGGTTCCCCAGAGATATACCCCATATTTGTCCCCAATCCCAGAAGTCATAATAGAAGGCTATTTATCAATCAAGATGCAGAATTTCTATTTGTGTGGGCAAGTCCAATATTCCACAAAGTTGCTTTAAGGCTCTCCTCTTTGACTGCTCACCTCCCTCCGCCCAGACAGTCTTGAGCAGTAAACCAGTGCAGTGACTGGAGAGGCACTGGGAGCACAGACAGCCTGATTATATTTGTGAGGATTCAGCTAGACATGTATCACAGACTTTTATTAACTATTCAAGCTTTTCCCTCCCTCTCTAAAGATGTTCTTTCTGTCATCCTCCTGAAATGTTACCTTCCTCTTTCTCTAACTGAACATGGTTGAATTTACTACCCAGTAGCCTCTTCCAGTGAAAAATTTCAAATGAGTAATGGAAGAAAGGCAATGGTAACTCCTTTTTTATTAGAAAAGTTAAAAAACTCCAGCCCTCCATCCAACATCTAATGCAGCAAGAAAAAGTAAAGCTACAGTGAAGGAGCTGAGACAGGCTGGTTCTGAAATGTTCAGTAATATTTTCAAAAGATCTTCCTTCGCAGCTCCAGCTGTGCAGAAGAAACTGTACTTGGATAGGTACCGAGGTTCACAGACAAGTGGGCAATCCGGCCAAATATGGGCAACTTACAACAACAAATAAACCGAAGAAGAACTGAATCCTACCGGGCCCCATGCCTGGGCAATCCACTGCGTGCAAGGCTGCCTGTTACATGATGCAATGGCATTAGGTCTTTTTGTCCAGTCACAGTAGCCTTCTTTTGCGCAGTAGACACGTCGCTTTTGCTGGCCACCGCCACACGTTCTCGAACACTAACAAAAGAGGTGCACAAACCCGTGAGGAGAGAGGTGGGAACGGATGAGAACCCAGACACAGACCATGAGGACAGTGGGAAATGTTCTTCATTTAGAAATGTGGAGCCACAGGTAACAAGAAGCACAGCACTGACCCGTGTGATTGAGGAAGGTATGCAGGGTAGCCTGCATGACAAGGCATACAGTCCGGATATGAAGAAAAGCTCTGTACTGAGGCATTTAGGTCATTGTATGACTAGAAGGAGACAGGGAAGCTGCCATTATTGGTCCAAGATACTTGCTGTAAAGCTACTCCTTACATGCGAGGAATATAAGAGAGCACAGAAGTGGCAACACAGAACTGCTCATGCAGCACCACCACCGACAGTAACTTCTTCAATAGGAATGAGATTGGAAGTCACATGCCTGCAAGACTAACCTGCTATATTTACTGTAGACACTACAAGTTCATGAGATGCAACATCTCGTTTTTATGAGGCAGCTGGGGATATTAGAATTCACCCAATGCTTACAATAAATTAAATATTTGGCAATAAAAACATCATACAAAGACAGTGATCCAGGTTATTTTTCAAACATTATTTTGCCCACATTCTATTAGTCTGTTATTACTTGCAAACCGATTTTTTACTATTATTCATTAGGTCTGCAGCAGAACCTTGAGATACACAAAACAATTCCTACTCTGACATGAAATAAGACACCAAAGGTGCCAGATACACCTTGAATAATCCATTGTTGAAGGTCTGAATAATGTAATTCCTGTCCTACGAGGGATTGCATCCCTATGGACAGAGGACCGGACTTCACATCTGATAAATCAACATTTTCAACCCAATTCTATCCAATACTCTCAGCATGAAGACAACTGCCAGGTTGGACAAGTGTTTTTGTATGGTATTTTAAGCGGCAAACGAGCACGATCGTTCGGGTGCTCTTGTTGTTCAACCCTGGCTGACGGCTCTGATAGCAAACCCGCACACTGCACGTAGTATGAGGTCTCCTCCTCCCTGCAGGTGTGACAGGGCTTCCTCACAGCGGCCATAGGGAAGCAAAGTGATCACCTCTCTTGAAATCCAAAAGCATCAGGTCCCCAGTGCCGCAACACTGTGGTGCTTTTTTCAAAGCTGCTTTGAGTCAGAGCAAACACTACGCTGTCATCAGACCGTGTGCTGTAGCTGACTTAAATATGTGCCCGGCTGCCTGTGAAAGTTTCTCGGCACAGAATTATATTACAAAGTGACCCAAAAGTCAGATATATCTTATGTCTGACCTCAGTCTCTGCCCCCATTAAATTCCAGCCCAGAAGTGTGAAGGAAAGTTGTAAATCAATCATAATGAGAAAGCAACATTAAAATGGCAGCAAAAGGGATCAGTCCGAATGAATCACATTTACTGATCGAGTAGGATAGCTGAAACAAATCTTCCAGGCCGTCTACTTCTCTGTTTCAGGGAATGGTAACTGACAGCCCTACCTGTGTATCACACACAATCCTAGGAACAACTCTGGGAAGCCTTACAAACACCTGTGATAATTTTTGCTGTAAGCATACACGAGGAGCGTGTGTCTTCCTTTGAGCGACCTAACAGCGTGGGATCGAACAGTCACTTAACTGACAGCAATTATCTCATTCCCAAAGCTTCTTTTAAATAACAGTACCTCATTCCAGGGCTCCACATGCCACTGTAAGCAAGGCTCCAAGTTACAACTACTGTTCAGCTGTGGTTTATATCCAAGTAATTGGCAATGAAAAGGCCTGAGAAGTCGCTTTTCACGAACATCAATGCAGTGAACATCTCGGGTCTTGAAACCACCGTTGCAGTTAGCAGAGCACTGTACACAAAACAGAAAGGGGCACATCTCCAAATGATGCTCCACTAAGGGGCTGACCCTTCCCCAGGGCCTGAGCTTTGAGCATCCTGACTCTGAGGGAATTTCCAGTTTACCGTAACAACAACCTGTTGTTAGGCTTAAACACTGGTTTTCATCACAGCAAATCAGAACACACTATACAAATACTTCCCTTTCTTCAGTGGAATAGCCATTAATAACACAGACACATATTCAATTAGGAAATCTTGCCAGCTATTTAAAAAAATGTCATAGTGAAGGAGTCATAATGCAAGAAATAAATAGAAAAAAATGAATCCTGTATGCAGGGAAATTGTCATTTCTTCAGTTGTTTCTGAGGCAGGTTGGAAGGAAAAAGGCAGTTGTGTGAGTGGATTTCTCGCTCAGCTGTGAAAGAGGTAGGTGTCCACGGCAGCAGATTGCTCAGGCTGGCAAAGCTGCTCCTCATCTTAGCCCACAGACTTGAGTTGCTGCTGGCAGACAGTACCACCAGGGGATAGTGGACTCACCCCACAGCAGCAGTTCCCACCCTCACCTTCCTTGCTTCTCCATGGCACCAGGAGGATCTATACCCCCAGAGCAGTCGGGGTGTGGGAGATTGGGAGAGAAGAGAGAGATGCCCCGAGCCCCACTTGCAGCCTGTGAAATTGCTTTTTAGCTCGGAGCACTACTGGAAGGCAAGCGAGCCCTTCCAGTCTCCCATTTTTCCCCAGAGCTTGCTCCGAGGCCTCATACAGCAGCACCAGGTTCTGTCCCAAGATACCAAAGCCCAGCACCTCTCCTGCTGCTGAAGAAAAACGGAATTTGCTGTGCCAAGGACAAGGACAAATACGCAGTTAATTATTTTGCCTTTATTCCGAATTAAAGCCAATGCTACCCCAGATCATCTTTCCCCTTTACCCTCATGATGCGATATAACACCTGATGTGGTTCTCCTTTGCATAAACAAACATTCTTCAGTTGAACAAGGAACCTGAATATAACAGTTCAACTGGGAGCTGAAGGATGGATGCAAGGGGAATCCATACTCTCTTTCACAGAAGTTTCTGCATCTCTGGATAGAAATAATGGACAGAAGTGACTGTGCAAGAAACAGTACTCACAGCCCAAAAATATGTGCAAATTATGTTTGGCATTAAACTGTAAGATCTAGTATTAAACTGTAAGGTCTAGTCTGAAGCACATTTCTTTTAGGAAAGGGAAAGAGAGCAAAGGAACAGAGAAACCTCTACTATGCTAGCTGGGGAATACAGCCATCTTGCTGTGATAGGATGGCTTAAAAATGTTTGAAATGAGTAATGAGGAAAACAATTGCCACTTGCAAAAGCAAACAAAACAATAGCCATTTTTATATATGAAATTGTAATTAGGTTCATATAGCTCAATTGCTGGAAAATAAGGGTGGCTTAATGTCGTGGTTTAACTCCAGTAAAGAAAGTTAACTCTTTCCTGACTAAACTCAGCACACTTAACAACAGAAATGTGCAAGAAAAGCCTTTTGTCTCAAACTGGCCTCACAATGGACTAACACTTTTAAACTTTTGTTTCACGTTGTATTTTATCATTAAATCTGATTTCTAGCTACTTTCTGAGACATAATTATAATCCACTTGTTGCAAAAGCAGTAACACAAAGAAAAAGTCGAGGTGAAATATGCCCTATCACAACTGGGACTGCAGAATTTCATATGTATAATTTAAAATTAATTTTGAAGGCTTAAATGTAGTTATGTAATGCCTTGGCCTTCCCCAGACTTTCTAAACAGGCATGTATTTCACGTACAAATCAACTCTATGTCATATATAGCTTTGTAATTCTAACATTTTCTTTGTATGAATCTGCCCCCTAGTCCAATGGCAACAACACAGTCCGCAAAAATGATACGTATTGAGAAAGGTAAGAGATCTATCTTTTTCTTTATTAAATAACATTATTTCAAATAGAATTTTGTCTTTTTTTCTGTTTTGAGTCTTGAAAAATAACCCACTGTTTGAAGCCCCAGTTTTAAACAGTGTAAAGACAAAACTAACAAGTCACCAAAGTCCTTCCAGGTGTTCATCACACACCCTACAATACCAAAAAAAGAACTAGATGCAATTTATTGGGTTCTACTTACCACCTGGGACACTCTCCTGTCTCTTGACCAGGCCTGTGTACATAACTAGGACAAAATAAGACTCTGTCCATAGCAGACATTCTCCCCAGTGCATTTTTCTTTAGTTTTTGTAATGTAAAACTTGGAGGCTACATGAATGGGCAGCAGACCATGTCATGTAGGAGACAATACAGGGTGGCAAGGGTGAATAGCAACATGCCAACTCCCTCTCCCAAATTCCTACTTGCTTATAATTAGGGTATGCCTCTGGAGGCAGAGATTAAAAGGATGCCACATGCAAATGCGTTCAGCTTTGTCCTGAGATCTCCACAGAACATGGACAGTGAGCCCTTCTTTAGCTCTAGATGCAAGAGTTAATGAGCGCAACCCCACAGAGGAAGAACAAAATTCACAGCAGATGCGTTTCCATAAATAACATAGTCAGGAAATTAGTAAATTAGTGCTGAATGGCCAAATAGGAATGATG
This sequence comes from Rhynochetos jubatus, assembly GCA_027574665.1. NCBI lineage: Eukaryota > Metazoa > Chordata > Aves > Eurypygiformes > Rhynochetidae > Rhynochetos > Rhynochetos jubatus. The sequence continues at coordinate 71,916,806 of CM050690.1, read as the reverse complement.
TATGCATTCACTGAGTAAATAATTATTTTAAAAATGAAGTATTTGGAACTCCCTGTTCTTTGAGGTTAGCAAGCGTACTGTTCACACACAGCTCTGAATACACTTACCTTGCTCCAATTTCCTGTTTTCCAGCTAGCACATGGGCGGAGATAACACTTTCTTGCAGGATCAGGCTTTTTCGTGTGCTGACAGTGAGATGTGTTCCTGCTGCTGCACTCCACGTGTCTCCAGAAAGCCCCCATTCCACAGGTAGTGGAACACTGCACAAGTGTGAGAGGAAAGCCCAGAGGCAAACTCAACGTTAGTAAATCATTCTGGAAACAATCCAGGAACCTAAATATAAATATCAAGAGCCATTTCAGATGACCTACATTATCTGAGGTACTCAAAGATTTCAAATTTACCCAAGCCTTAAGTAAGGTTCTGAAGGAGGACTTCTGGTCGCTTTGTTAAGAAAATACCAATCCTGATTTATGCCACGCACTGCTCTTCTTTGGCAAACCCCTGTGTACTGAGTCGTTCTAAATCCATACCAGCTGTTCCACTTTTTCCTTCTGTTACCTTTGGGGATCCAATGCAAAATGTCATTGCATCTGCTCTTCAGCACTGCTTCCTCTCTATCCCTAACACTGCTCTTGAGATACTCAGCCAATCGAGTGTATGACGCTGAAAATCCAAAATAAATTGCGTAAGACTCTTGGGAAAACTGGCGAGGAAAAAGATTTTTGAAATCATGAATTCAGAGAGTGGCTAAGTGTTTCCAGCATTTGGGAGGGTTTTAGTGTCTGCGGTAAGAAAGTATTGATCCAGTCCAGATCCCAAGAGTGCAAACTCTTCATGAAAAAAGTAACTATCATTGTATTCTGAAGCAGGAAGGGGAGAAAAGTGGTCAGAGACACTCATTACCTTCCTCTCCCTTAAAAAGAGAGGGATAATGAACTATACCCACAGAGTCGAATCCAACACATGCCAAGCAGTCTGCAGCTGGCATGAGAAAAAGCATAAATAGTCTTGGATTGAGTCAGCAAAATGAGGAGGAGAGCAACTGCTATTGTGTGGTTTGAACTCCCTCCACGGAAGTGGGAATGGTAAATAGGAAAAGCTGAGTAAGTGACCTTGGAACGATACGGAAAGCTAAGCTGAAGCTAAGGCAGGGAAAAAAAACACTGAAGGCAGATTCAATCAGAGAAATGGAAAAATGGTTAATGGTCACAACAAAGAATTTTGAAAAAATTGCACATTATTAAGAGTGTGGCTCTGCAAGGCCTCTGCAGCATGCCATCTCTAGCTTCCGAGATTCCTGGAGATGCTCCTGCCTAAAGAGGCCACAAAGATCATGTCAAACGGGGACTGCATACCACTGTTCAGTTTGCTTAGTCACACATCTATCCAAGACAACAACTGTTCAAGAGGATGGAGTGTCCCTGTCCTGGTTGCTGACTGTTCGATGGCTGCCCCCTGGCCCTGCTATACCAGTGTGACAGCACCAAGACCTTACTGAAGGGCTGATTAATCTTTGACCAAAACTCCATCCTGAGCATTCATGGAACGACCAAAGATAGCTCCAGTGATGATGCTAGACAGATCATACTTTATGTTCCTGTCTGAGGAAGGTGAAATACAGCAGGATTCTTTCAAAAATCGTGTGTTCAGGCAGAGAGCCAAGAATGAAAGGCACAACGCTGCAAATAGTACTGGGAGAAAGCTTTAGCTTTCTTGACCGTTATTTCATGTTACACAAAGAGACTGATTGTTCTGGAGATCAGGAAGACTTAATAGTCCTTCCCTTTGTCATTCAGGTATCAAGATTTCCTTTTGTCACTGCAGATGTCTAGTACAGAGGGAGGAAGTGCAGGTGACTTTTCATGACCAGTAACAGGTGCAGAATGAGTACATCTGGTGACAAGGGAAAATCTTTGGTATCCAGGAAGGTCTTTTAAAGGGAAACGTAACAGCCCAGAATGACCTGGTAAAGTAGTAGGAAAAAGGCAGAAGTTACAGACAGAGGCACCAGGTCACTGTTTTGCCATACCCCAATTAGCACGCTGCCTTCGGAGGTAAGGGCCAACACTGTTACGGGACACGTCACACCATTCCATCTCAGTGACTATTACTATTCTTGGGCACCATTTATTTATTAGTATAGACATATCCTAAGGAGCAAAGAAACGTCAGAATACTGGCAGTTACTAAGACAGAAAGACAGAGAGTAACAAGAGATTCATCCAGGTAAATGTTGTGGTCTTGGAATATTCCTGCTTTGTAGAGATGTCATCTAAAAACAGGCACAAAGTTTTACGAAGGATAGGTAAACAGAAAGAGCAAAAATAAAGTCAGAAAATTGTAGACTAAAAATGAATTAAAAGTAACAAACAGTAAGAAAAGTTTCTGCAGATTAGAATCAAGGGTGTGTGTGTGTGGGGGGAAATATAAAACTTATATATCATGAGAAAGATAACAGCTGACGTATTTACACAATCACAGAATCACTGAGGTTGGAAAGAACCTTTGGATGTCATCCCGTCCAAACCTTCTGGTCAAGCAGGGTCACCTAGAGCCAGTTGCCCAGGACTATGTCCAGATAGCTTCAGAATATCTCCAAGGAAGGAGATTACACAAACTCTCTTTTTCACCACCTTTTCTACTTCAAAATTGGAAAAAAAAAAAAAAGTAAAATGTGCCAGGCTTGTTAATTTTAGCAAGAAACAACAGCTTGAATGCATTAGAAAAAGATTACTACAACATTAAAGAATAGTAAAGTCAGGATCCTCAAATTTATTTCACCGGTTCTGTGAAACTGAATGCATTGACCTTACCTCCGTATTCATTCACTTGCTCTTGAATCATCTTTGGACTATTGATAATTACTTTTTAAGACAGATTGGAAAGATGCCAGATGATTAGAAAAGAAGATCAGACTCTGAAGTTCTCTTTAGGAAATGTCAGATCTGTGGCCTAATCTGTGCTAGGAAGCTGGAAGACAGGGATGGGGAGCAGAATGAAGCCCCCATAATCCAAGAGGAAATGGTTAGTGACCTGCTACACCACTTAGACACACACAGGTCTATGGGGCCAGATGGGATCCACCCAAGGGTGCTGAGGGAGCTGGGGAACTGCTCACCAAGCCACTTTCCATCATCCACCAGCAGTCCTGGCTCACTGGGGAGGTCTCAGTTGACTGGAGGGTTGCCATCCACCAGATGGGCTGGAAGGAGGATCCAGGGAAATACAGGCCTGTCAGTCTGACCTCGGTGCTGGGAAACGATATGAAGCAAATCATCTTGAGTGCCATCACGTGGCACATACAAGACAACCAGGTGATCAGGCCCAGTCAGCATGGGGTTACGAAAGGCAGGTCCTGCTTGACAAACCGCATTTCCTTCAGTGACAAAGTGACCTGCTCTGTGGATGTGGCAAAGGCTGTGGATGCTGTCTACCTGGACTGCAGTCAAGTTTTTGACACCATTTCGCTTTGACACAGCATTCTCCTGGAGAAACGGGCTGCTTACGGCTTGGTTGGGTGTTGGATGGGTGTACACTTCGCTGGATAAAAACTGGATGGCCAGGCCCAAAGGGTTGCGGTGAATGGAGTTAAACACAGGTGGTGGCCTGTCACAAGTGGTGTTCCCCAGGGCTCAGTGCTGGGGACAATCCTGTTCAGTGTCTTCATGAATGACCTGTATCAAGGGATCGAGTGCAGCCTCAGTCAGTTTGCAGATGGCACCAAGTTGGGCAGGAGTGTGGAAGGAAGTAAGTAAGTGTAGGAAGTGTAGGAAGGCTCTTCAGAGGGATCTGGACAGGCTGGATCCATGGGCTGAGGCCACTGTGTGAGGTTCAAAAGGCCGTGTCCTGCATTTGGGTCACAACAACCCCTGCAATGCTACAGGCTTGGGGATGAGGGACTGGGAAGCTGCCTGGCTTGGTCAACAGCGGCTGAATATGAGCCGGCAGTGTGCCCAGGTGGCCAAGAAGGCCAATGGCATCCTGGCCTGTATCAGGAACAGTGTGGCCAGCAGGACCAGGACAGGGATTGTCCCACTGCACTCAGAACTGGTGGGGCCACACCTTGAATCCTGTGTTCAGTTTTGGGCCCCTCCCTTCAAGAAAGACATTGAGGGGCAGGAGCGTGTCCAGAGAAGGGAACAGAGCTGGGGAAGGGTCTGGGGCACAAGTCTTGTGAGGAGGGGCTGAGGGAGCTGGGAGTGTTCAGCCTGGAGCAGAGGAGGCTCAGGGGAAACCTTATAGCTCTCTACAACTACCTGAAAGGAGGGTGCAGAGGTGGGGTTGGTCTCCTCCCAAGTGACAAACCTCTAGGACAAAAGGAAATGGCCTCAAGTTGTGCCAGGGGAGATTCAGATTGGATATTAGGAAAAATTTCTTCACTGAAAGGATTGTGAGGCATTGGAATGGGCTGCCCGGGGCGGTGGTTGAGTCACAAAGAAATGTTGGAGGTGCTCAGGAACACAGTTCAGGGGTGGTATCAGCAGCGTTAATGGTTGGACTTGATGATCTTTAAGGTCTTTTCAGACCTAAACAATTCTGTGATTCTGGGGTTCTAATGGAACACTTCATCTAACAACTTTACTTCACAAGAAGACACAAAAGCAAATTATTGATCAATCAAGATCAAAATGGTAAATACTAACAAAGATGATAAAGCAATAAAACAGCCTACACGGACCTATCTAGAACAAATTATTCAATTCAATCTAATATCTTTCTCTGACAGGACTATCTGGCTTAATGAAAACTGAGAGCCAGCTGATGGGATGCACTTTGACATGATCACATAAAGCATTCTTTTAGCAAATGATGGAACTATGGTTTAGGTGAAAAATTACAAGATTGGCGCACAGTTAACTGAAAAACTCTAATAAAGCGGTTCTCAGTGATTCAGTGTCAAAATGAAAAGAGATTTCAAATATGGTCCTGCAGGGCTCTGTCCAGAGCCAAGCTCTATTCAGTATTTTCTTTAACTAACTGAATTGTGAAAGAGAGCACCCACTTAAAACATTTGCATATGATGCCAAGTTGAGAGAGTTATCAGGAAAGTTGGAGGACACAATCTGAATTCAGAAACGTACCACCAAGTTAAAAAGTGTAAGAAAACAATAACCTGAAATTCAAAAACATATGCAAAATACTACATTTAGGGAGAACTTTTTATACATACATACATATACACACACACACACACACCCCATGTACACAGACATAACCCCCAAACAAAACTGGGCACATCTGCTCATCTAGAAATAGCGTATTAAAGAACCCAGTGTTTACAATGGACCATGAACTGAATAAATCAAAGTGGGATGGTTACAAAACAAGACAAGTCTCATCACAACATTCGCAAAGAGGGTTATATATGATAAAAATGATTCCATTTTATTTGCCAAGTGTCAGTTGGGGTCATAATGAACATCACTGATAAAGAAATGGATGATGAAACTGAAGCAAGTCCAGAGGGGAACAACAAAGTCACACAATATTTAGAAAAACACAAAGAAAATCTGAAAAGAACCAGATTGTTTTATTTAGAAACTAGACCCCTACGCAGGTATTAAGACAATTACCCTCCATGGTCTGCATATAAAAAATATTTTTTTTTTTTTTCCAGTATAGATGATGTTGATTATGTATATGGAAAATACTTCTAAAGGGCCTAATGAATGACTAGGACAGACTGCAGTATCTCTGTATTGTAGAATTCTGTTTGGGATGTGCTGGGCTTGGGAGCACCAGCTTTGCCTGGACTTTCTCTTGTAGACTCTTTCATACTAGCATATCTAAATGCAGGTCTTTGGGCACGTGCAGGAGGAAATGCTTCACTTGTCCCACTTGAACCTGGGAAGCTAAAGCCATTCTCACCTGGCCATGGGAAGGCATTGGTTGAAACTTCAGACTGTCATCAGGAGTGCACACCCTGAACAACCACTGATATGGTGGTGACAGAGCAGGGGGGTCTTACCCACTTGCTGCATCCAGACAGAGGGCACCAACATAATCTCGGTGGGGTAGCTGTGCCTCCACTGCCATCAGGTACACTTAGTCACCTCTTGCTGTCCTTTTTAGCTCTGCATTTCTGCATTTCCATTAATCTGCATCATTCCAGGCAGACCCGAGAGCAAACAGGTGCAGAGAAACAGACCTTTGATAGCCTTCTCCATCAATACACGGACATGGAAGCCGATCAGCACAAGGAGGTTTCCAGATCTGAACCCTTGGCGATGCTGATTAGCTTGGTTAAAAAAGGCCATCAGAAACATGAGGTAACTTGTCCAGATACCAAAGTCTCTCACTTCAGGTATCATGATTTGAAGAACATGGAGTCTATTAGCATAACAAGAACTCCTGTTTACATAAGATTAAAATTTCACAGTGGGAAGGACATTAAACAGAAGTTTGTAAATTGTGGGTAGGCCCCCTGATGACTACATTCTCTCATCACAGTTGCTAAATTTGGGTGGCTGCCTCCTCACCAGCCTTGACTCCCTACAGTCTCAGGACACAGCAAAATAACAGCACAGAAACCTATCAAAAAAAACTGGTGCTGGGTATTGATAAAGGAAAGTCAATAGCAATATACAAAAAATAGTAAGCACTTCTCTTGAGGCCATAGAAAACTTTGCAATCTATATTGCTCCTGCACGGAAAGTAGAAGTCACCTAAGTATTATAACCATTCAGTAATGACCAGGATCAGGGGAAACTGGGACAAGTCATCACCCTTCATGGCAAGTATCTTCCAAATGCTCTGCACCTCAAAAGAGTTTTCAAACTCCCTGCAAGTTGTACTTGTTTCATTTACTCAAACAGAAGGACAGTGCTTTTAAAAGTGAGTATCAGAGGATGTTAACACTGTTTCTGATTGTCTTTCGTTATCTTTAGAAATTAAGAAGTTCATTTTGGCATTCATTAATGCAGATAAAATAACTGTTCATTTCTACATTCAAATAAGACAAAGTATAACACTGTAATTATAAGCTGCTGTATCCAAATAATACTGCACAACCACAACCACTGGCCTGGCGATTTTAATTTCTATGCCAACCATACAAAATGCTTTTACTTTACCACTGCTACAACCCAGTTCCAACATAAAATCACCTACACTTCAAACAAAGGTGCAGAAATACATATTACAATGTCTTCCCATGGGCATGTGCTGGGAAAATTATGAACCCTGGATATAGCAGTTTAACTTTGGACTAATATACTTATCATTGCTTTGTAGGTTCAAACAGGTTTTACCAGGCTGAATGGTGCTCTGAGTTCAGAGGCATTTGCTTAATGATGGATACAAATGCTGATGGTGGGATGAGATAGAAATGCACCATAAAAATCTGTCATGTTAATAGCCAACTAAGTTTAAGTATTCATGGTATTCATGTGCTTTATACAGTAATAAAGCTAGCTTACCTACATGACCCTGGTCAGGTACTGAGTTAGAAAACACATCATGTAGAGAGAAATGTAAAGGAATCTTTCATAGTGTCTAGTGCAGGTTTAGATCTGAGGTTTGGGGTCTTGTAAAAGTGAAGAAATACCACTCTGCAGGCCCAGAATGTTTGTTCTCAACCTGCTCCTTGTACAGACCCACCCAAGGCTGGTTTCAAACCCAGTCAAGCTAATCATGTAGAGACAGTTTGAACAAAGAGTGATTAATTAATTAAGCACAGGTGCTTTGCTAGCCAAAAGGTAAACCCTTAATAGTACATCTCGAAGTCTATCTCAGAATTGTGCACGGCAGTAATGGCAGAAGAGTGATTACAGAGATGGTGACCCAAAGAGACCCTGAAACTGAAGCAAGGATTGGAACCAGAACAGAAGAACGCAGCTGAGATAGGGCATTGTGATGGTGTTTGATAAATGATGAACTTCGGGGACTTAAAGGCTGAGTGGGAATACACAAAGACTTCGGACCTTCTGTAATGGGTATTGATTGAATGGTATAAAAACTGTGCGAGATCTTGGGCTGTTTGCCACTCACTGAGGTGGTGGCCCAACTCTGAGCTGTGATTAAATAAATGGCATACCTAGAGCAACCCGCTTTGTCTGGTGAAAAATATTTAACAAGAAATGATATCTAAGTAAAGGTTAGAAAGTAACAGCACATCTACAGCTAACTTGTGTTATATACTTATTTGGAAACAAAAGCATATTAATTTGGTGTCTCCAGGATTGATCTAAGAGCTTAACTTTCTGCTGTGCTCTAAAGTAAAACTCCTGAGGTATATCTGGTTATAGTCAAACCTAAATGTTGTGTCCCTGGAAGAGAAGGGAGAAGGGACTTCAGTTGTAAGGGACCTAAAGTCATCATCTGGTCCAACTGTCTGAACACTTCAGGGCTGAGCAGAAGTTCAAGCATGTTATTAAGGGCACTGCCCAAATGCCTCTTAAGCACCGACAGGCCTGGGGCATCAGTCAGCTCTCTAGGAAGCCCGTTCAGCATTTGACCACACTCTCGGTGAAGAAATGCTGCTTAATGTCCAGACTAAGCGTCTCCTGGTGCAGCTCTGAGCCATTTGCATGCATCCTATCACTGGATCCCAGGGAGAAGAGACCAGCACCTCCCTCTCCCCTCTCCAGGAAGCTGCAGAGGACAGTGAGGTCACCCCTCAGCCTCCTTTGCTCCAAACTAGACGAGCCCAGAGCCCTCGGCCGCTCCGCACAGGACGTGACTTCCAGCCCTGGCACCAGCTTTGTTTCCCTCCTCTGGACGCATCCAAGGACCTTCACATCCTTCTTAAATTCCAGGCCCCAGAGCTGCACCAGCACTGGAGGTGAGGCCGCACCGACGCTGAATCCAGCAGGATAACCAGGTCTCTTGCCCGGCTGGTTGTGCTGTGTGTGATGGGCCCCGGGATGCGGTTTGCCCCCTTGGCTGCCAGGGGATGCTGCTGACTGGTGTTGAGCCGCTGCCCACCAGCACCCCCAGATCCCTGTCTGCAGGGCTGCTCGGCAGCCCCTCCTCTCCCAGTCTGTACTTGTGCCAATGTAACCGTCCCAGGTGCAGAATCCAGTGTTTGTTCTTGTTAAATTTCAGCCCATTAATCACAGCCCAAGGCTCCAGTATATCTAGATCCTCTGTAAGACCTCCTGCCCCTGAAGAGAGTCAACAGCACCTCCCAGTTTGGTATCATCAGCAAACTTACTAAAGGTGTGTTCAGCTCCTGTATCCAGATCATTGATAAATACACTGAACAGGACTGGCCCTGGAACTGAGCCCCAAGGAACACCACTGGTGACTGGTCATCAGCCAGATGTAGACCCATTCACTACAGCTCTTGAGCTCTTCCATCCGTCAGCTCTTCACCCAGAGCACCCTGAATCTGCTCATCCCACAGTTGGACAACATGTCCAGAAGGATGCTGTAAGGGACAGTAAAAGCCTTGTAGAAATCCAGAAAAAATGCATCTACCGCCTTCCCTTCATCTACCAGTCGAGTGACCTTATCATGGAAGGACATCAAATTAGTTAAACAGGACTTACCCTTTGTGAACCCATGTTGATTGTGCCTGATGACTGCATTGTTCTTTAAATGCCTTTCAACAGTACCCAGTGTGATCTTCTCCATAATATTCCCAGGAACTGAGGTTAGACTAACAGGTCTGTAGTTCCCTAGGTCTTCCATCACCCCCTTTTCGTATATTGGAGTAACACTGGCTAGCTTCCAGTCAACAGGGACCTCCCCAGCCTCCCATGACCTTTGGTAGATGATGGAGAATGGTCCTGCCCTAGCATCCAGCAGCTCCTTCAGTACCGTGGGGTGAATCCCATCAGGTCCCATGGAATTGTGAACATTAAGCTGATACAGCTGGGCCCTTAGAGTGTCTAGTTATGCATAGTTTTGCAGAATCCATAAATACAGGCATTTTCAACGTAAGCAATCTAGTATTATATATTCCAAGTTACCAAATTTTGTGTGACAGGTATTTAATTTGAATGCACGATACTGATTTCTGTTAATTGTGACAAACTAAGAAGCTTTATTTCCTTATCAGCGGTTCAGACAGCTGTTCACACTCTCCCACTTCTTACGAGTTCAAAATAACTTACCTCACTCCAGTTACCTACTATCCAGTAGGCATCATCAGGCAAATGATTGGATGTTATTAGGTGCCTGTTTTCTGTGACATTCCTTAAAACACCCTCAGATGTTGCACTTTGGCTCCTGAGAGCATGCTCAGGAGCTGACGACCGTGTGCTGGTGGTTACAGTGTCAGGTAGCTTCATTTCTCCTCTGTTGTCAGTCTGGTCTCTTGGTACGTGACCAAACACTGTGGGCATTACTGTGACTGATGCTTGTGGGGTAGTTACTTCAACAACAGGCACATCAACATGCAGACTGATGTAGTTTGCTGTTGTTGGAAATGCCAAACCTTGTGCCGTTCTGCTAACAGGAAGGAGCGTAGAAGGGTCTCGATGATGAGATGCTGGTGGGGACAGAGAAGTCACGGTCTCATTTTGAAGGACAGGAGAACCAGTATCTAGGTTTGTGCTCCTGGTTCTGATTTCAGGATTAAGTTCTGTGCTATAAAGGAGATCCATCGGTTTCTCGCTGCCTCCAGGTGACCCATCAATGTAATCAGATTCTTCTGTTAAGTAATCATAGCTGGAAGTTGTTTCTGGAATACTGGTAAAAGAGGAGACAGGAGTGTCCTCACTTCTCTGCACCTCACTCTCTACCGTAGGAACTGGCTCACTTTCAGAAATATTCTCAGCATGCTTTGTAATTTGAGTACTTAAGCTATTATGAGAAGGCCATGAAGTAGGATTTTGGTGTGAACTATTTTCAGTAGAAACAAACGGATAATTGTAAACAGCACTTGGTCCAGCAAAATTATTTTGGAATGTACTGTTGGCTGTTCCTTCTTTTTCTGAGACATTACTGAAACCAGAGGATGTAGGCAAACAGGGAGTTACACTTTCAGGTTCGGGTATTTTTGTTGTTGTATGGGACCTCGGGCTTGGTGTGGGTATTCTGCGAGGAGGACTCCGTTTGGGATTAGCAGTTGTTTTTCTGATTATGATCTTTCCTCTTCTGGGTGCCAGTGGGGGTATCAGAAATCTTCCAGCAGAAGGACATTGCTGGAGACCACACAGGGCCTTAGAGTTTGGTCTCTTGGAAGTATCACATGGCTCATCATTATTTTTGGCACAGGTGACATTACGAGTCCTTATTCCACCACCACAAGTAACAGTGCACTGCAAATGAAACAGATATTAATATATCTCCTCTCTTCATTCTGCTGTACATATCAATAAAAATAAATATCAAATGGCATCTGTTTATAATAAAGAAGCTTCATTACAAATAATCAGTAACAAAGCTTTTCCTGAGGAAGGAGCCCTTCATTCTGGTGATGTTCTGCTATCATGGAGCTCTTTCCAAATTTTTAGAACAGTGAATGTCACCTTAAGGAAAGAGCAGTGAAAAAACCACTACACAATAAAGACAAAACATGAAAAGTAATATGCTAGAATTTGATTTCCTCAGTGAATCGAAGTTGTTTAGTCAATACATTTTCCACCAGAATTGTAAAAAACAGACTAAAAACCTGCCATCAAAAGTATACCTGACTGTCTCAGTGCTGGCTACTCACAGTGCCACAAACCCGCTGTGATCATCCATGCAGCTCAGAGATCCTTGTTGACTTCACGAAATGGATTTTTCATTCAGCTTTGGTGCAACAACCACATGCTCCCAGGGCTGCTAGCAAGTCTCTCCTAAATTAGGGACTACTGAAAGTCATTAACCTATCTGACTTCTACTTAAATGGGAGCACTGTTGTGTATAAAGGGTGCTGGAAGCTAAGGAGATCCAGTTTTTCTTGGATGTTTTTCTTCCTCAGCCCCACAGGCACAGCCATGCCTTCAGCAGCTGTCGCTCCACTGAGGACTTTCTGAAATTTCACCACACTTCTCTGGTTTGAGGCACTAAGGCTGGATGACTGGTTGAGTATGAATGCAGATGTCACATACAACTTACTTCTGGAAGTCTTTCCTGGATGCGAGGGAGCCTGGCCACCTAATTTAGGTGGCTTAAACCAGGTGCTCAACGTGCAGTGATGAGCACTCCTACTGCCAGCACATCAAAGCCCCTGGGATATCTAACCCTTTTTAGAGCTAGTCTGGGTCACAGGCAGTAGAAACACCAGTGACCTTGTGTTACTGGTGTGCTCTCTGTTGTTAACACCTGTAAAATACCATCAGCTCTGCAGCAACAGGAGCAGGGAAGAAAGCAGAGGAACTTCACAGTAGCTAAGTTCATTAACTATTCTGTCTGCCCTCCCTGCACTTCTAGCTGTACAACACATTTAACGTACTCAGAGCTACGCAAGTTTACATCAGATGCAATCTGACCTCTGAAGTTACTCAGTAAAGGTTTTTACTTACTGAGGAAGACAGCAACTACTAACACTGTGTTTCTGCTTATACAGAAATACAACACACTTATTCTGTCAGACTTTGCCACCTGGATGATTTAGATTAGCATTTGTGTGAGTTAAAAGGAATATCCAACCTCATTAACTTTTTGGGGTAACGGCTGTCTCCCAGAACTAGCTTTGAAAATCCCTGCTTTAGATTACAGCCATGTACTGAAAAGAGATTTCAGAATGGCTACAACAGTCTACCCTCATTATCTGCCTAATTGAGTACAGTCAGTTTATAAGTTACTGAACTATTTTCTAACAGCCAGATGAGGTCAGAGCAAAACGAAGTTTTACCTGTGTAAAATCTCTCTTACATTCACTAATAAAGAAATTCAGCAGTTAGAAGTCTCCTAACAATCCTATCATTTGTGCAGGTAAAACAGTCTGTCCTGTGCTCTGTCCACAATTTCTACAAGTGCAGAAATTTATTTTTGTCAGTAACTTGCAAATATGATCCAACAACACACAAGCACAAACTGTATTCTGTAACAGCTTGGCATCTCCATGTAATCATACTGCTAGCCACATAATCCCAGTCTATTTTTTCCACACAGTTAAAATATTATAGCTAATCCATTCCAAAACAACCAACATGCAAGGATGATGGTTTGTGAGCAGGATAAACTGAATTAATACTGCCAAAAAATCCTATTAGTTTGTTATCTGAATCTGGTCCCAAACACAATAGTGAGTTTAGTAAAATACAGGTTAGAAGAAAGAAAGAAAAGGAGTTTCTGGAATAGGATGGGACATTGTTAATTGTAAGGGACCTGCAATGATCATCTAGTCCAACTGCCTGACCACTTCAGGGCTGACCAAAAGTTCAAGCTTGTTATTAAGTGCATGCCATCCAGAGTGACCTGGACAGGCTGGAGAGCTGGGCCTGTGCCAACCCCATGGAGTTCAACAAGGCCAAGGGCAAGGTCCTGCACCTGGGTCGGGGCAATCCCAAGCACAAGGACAGGCTGGGTGGAGAATGGATCAAGAGCAGCCCTGAGGAGAAGGACTTGGGGGTACTGGGGGATGAGAAGCTGGACATGAGCCGGCAGTGTGCGCTGGCAGCCCACAAAGCCAACCGTATCCTGGGCTGTATCCAGAGCAGTGTGGCCAGCAGGGCGAGGGAGGGGATTCTCCCCCTCTACTCTGCTCTCATGAGACCCCACCTGCACCCAGCTCTGGGGCCCCAACATCAAAAGGACATGGACCTGTTGGAGCGAGTTCAGAGGAGGCCACGGAGATGCTCCAAAGGCTGGAGCCCCTCTGCTATGGGGACAGGCTGGGAGAGTTGGGGGTGTTCAGCCTGGAGAAGGCTCTGGGGAGACCTTACAGCACATTCCAGTGCCTGAAGGGGGCTACAAGAAAGCTGGGGGGGACTTTTTACAAGGGCCTGTAGTGACAGGACATGGCGTAAGGGGTTTAAATTGAAAATGAGTAGATTTAGATTAGGTAACAGGAAAAAGTTCTTACTGGAGAGGGTGATGAGGCGCTGGGTGATGAGGTTGCCTAGAGAAGCTGTGGATGCCCCATCCCTGGAAGTGTTCAAGGCCAGGCTGGATGAGGCTTGGAGCAACCTGGTCTAGTGGAGGGTGTCTCTGTCCGTGTCAGGGGGTTGGAACTGGATGATCTTTAAGGTCCCTTCCAACCCAAACCATTCTATGATTCTATGACTGCCCAAATGTCTCTTAAGCACCAACAGGCCTGGGGCATCAATCACCTCTCTAAGAAGCCCATTCCAGCATTTGACCACACTCTCAGTGAAGAAATGCTGCTTAATGTCCAGACTAAGCCTCCCCTGGTTTCCCATGCATCCTGTCACTGGGTCCCAGGGAGAAGAGACCAGCACCTCCCTCTCCCCTCCCCAGGAAGCTGCAGAGGACAGTGAGGTCACCCCTCAGCCTCCTTTGCTCCAAACTAGACGAGCCCAGAGCCCTCGGCCGCTCCGCACAGGACGTGCCTTCCAGCCCTGGCACCAGCTTTGTTTCCCTCCTCTGGAGGCATCCAAAGACCCTCACATCCTTCTTAAATTCCAGGCCCCAGAGCTGCACCAGCACTGGAGGTGAGGCCGCACCGACGCTGAATCCAGCGGGATAACCAGGTCTCTTGCCCGGCTGGTTGTGCTGTGTGTGATGGGCCCCGGGATGCGGTTTGCCCCCTTGGCTGCCAGGGGATGCTGCTGACTGGTGTTGAGCCGCTGCCCACCAGCACCCCCAGATCCCTGTCTGCAGGGCTGCTCGGCAGCCCCTCCTCTCCCAGTCTGTACTTGTGCCAGTGTAACTCTGTCCCAGGTGCAGAATCCAGTGTTTGTTCTTGTTAAATTTCAGCCCACTAATCACAGCCCAAGGCTCCAGCCTACCTAGATCCTCTGTAAGGCCTCCTGCCCCTGAAGAGACTGAACAGCACCTCCCAGTTTGGTGTCATCATCAAACTTGCTGACGGTGCATTCAACACCTGCATCCAGATTGTTGGTTTTGGAAGTTTTGTAAAACTTTGTAAAGTTCTTTTTTATTGACACCTAACATGGAAAATATTTGTTGTGCACTTGTTGTCATGATTGTCAGCTGCACTGACAGCTAAACTGCCTATTCATTAGGTGAAGCATGCACAAGTTGTAATACAACAGAATCAGAATAAAATAATTCTAAATTTCACATGACTAAAAACCTACTTCTCCCCACTCCAGAAAAAAAATCTCAGTGAATATTTAGTTTTCACGGAGAAGTAGGCTGCTCCACATGTTGGGGACCTCGAACTCTCCTTGCCTTCAACGGGAAGTGCAGTTGTGAAACACCTGTAGATACCAGCATCCTAATCTAAAGAAAGTTAAGAGGCATGAGGTCCTTCCACACACTAAAAACTCTGACTAAGCACATCAAATGAGTGCTCCCTACTAAATACTAACAAACATTGCAGAATATGTTGCAGTATATTTATATAATTTTCATATATTGCAGTCATCATTTTGATGATCTCCCATTCTATAGTTCATCAGCTGCCAGTGAAATAACTGGACAATATTTATCTGTCTCTTGGATACACAGGGAAGTAAAAAACTTGCATGCTATGGCATAATAGCAGGGTTATGAATGCAAGAGAGATGAATGTAAAAATGCTTCTTTGTAGGCTGACAGATATGAGACAGAGCCTCTCCCATCTGTTCCACAGCATTAATGAGTACTACACAGACTTTTTAGCATGCAAGCATCTCTGTTCTACAGTCCCAAAAGCTCAGCAAGCCAAGCCCCCAGAAACAGTTAACACTTGCTGAGATCTTCAGCAAGCAGGGCAGCTTGCTTTCTTCTGCACAAAGGATTTGTTAAGACATGTTAACAACAAAGAAATTTTGAAAAAGGCAAAGAAGCAGGTCATTGGTCCTCTCTTCTGACTACAACAGGTCACTTTGAAAAAAACCCCATTCAATATTATAGCTGATATGAATTTACCTCAGTCCAATTGCTCACTGTCCAGTCAGACGGGCACAAGACATCTCTGTTGCACGACAGAATGGTCTTTGGTTTAAGCAGGTGCTGGCACTCTGTGACAGCCAGTGCCTGCTCATCAGATCCCACTGTCTGGATGCAAAGAACAGTTCGCTTCTTCTGGCCTGTTGGGCCACATGTGGTTGAACATTTCTGCCATTCTCCTGCCCACCATCTGAAAAACAGGGTGTTAAGAAACATAAGAAAATAATCCATCACAAGCACATTGAGGAAAAGGTCACAGACTACAAGAAAAAGAATCAGTAATTCAAATTCTGGGATCAGATCTATGTTTTTCATATTAACTCCAGACCACTCGAGCTTTCCCACCTTCCCTGTGCTCCAGCACCAGCCAGCCACTGAAAGATGCCAAGGCACAGACAGCAGTAGGTACCACATTTCTACAATGCATAAGAATCCACTGAATAGACAGTCTGTCAAATGCAAATTCGAGGAAGTGCTTACTGGTACCTCAGTACAGAAAGAGTTCACAAATGAGAATCACTGGAGCATCTGTAATGACAGCACTGAGGTGCAGAAGGTCTCCTCATGCGTCTGTGCAGCCAGTACTGCTGAAGTGCTCCAACAGGCCCTGTTACCTCCAGAAGGGGACACAGCAAGGCACACAACCCCAGGACCCAGGCTAGTCAAAGCTATGCTGCGTGCACCCATGTGGGATCAGTGCCCTGCAGTGCTGTACCTCTGGGCCTAGTCTCTGGGTCTGCAACAGGCTGGACTTTTCTGTACTTTGCTCCTTCATGAAGCAAAAATGAGCTCCTTATGTGTGTCTCTCATGATTAAAAATGGTCTTCCACAGCATGCTGTGCAACATTCCACCGAATGCAAGATGTTTTCTTTAGTGCAGTATTTTCCAATGTGTAACACCTCACCGACAAGAGCCTCCCCTTTATATCTGGTTTACCTTAGCCTTTCTTCAACCTATTTCTTCCCATGCTGACACTGAGTGGATCAAGTATCTGCACACCTGACTTCCATGATAAGAAATGAGGGCAAAAATTTCTGGGATTGTACTATTTGAGAAGCATTGGCATCAACCGTGACATTTGCCTAAAGATTTACCTTTACAAAAACCCCAAGTAAAGACTTTTTCCTTCCAGTTTAGATGCCTGAGGCAAGAACATAGCTCCAAGCTGCTGTATAAAAAAATCCAGCTGTGAACTCTAAGCCACAAAAGCTCGTATACACTTTAATTGTTCCTGAGTTTTGAAGCAGGTCATGACAAAGCCTGATGCTGAAAACAAAATGGGAATATATTTAAAAAACAGCTTTCTAGACAGAAAGGCAGAAAAAATTGGTTTTGACTTACACCCAACACCTTTCTACTGTATATTTTTTTTTCTTTTAAGGTCAATGAATTTAGAACAAAATAATCCTATTCTGATAAATACATTGAAGTTCAGTGTCCAGTTTTATAACAGTCTTTGCTTCTTGCTTTGTCTACAAGTTTACTGTATTTCTGGCTTCTTCTGTTTGCTGACAATCCCTTCCCCTTTTCTCTGGAGTTTCCATGTTCCTACTCTGTTTCTGATTAATTCATTCTTCAGCTGCAAATGAGCTGTCACTGATGTGGAAGACACCGATATCTATTCCTAATAATTAAATGGAAAAAAAAAACCCAACCCAGAGTCAAAGCAATCAGGTTATGCACACAGCTCATTTGTGCAACCATCTGGTCTTCTCTGGGGTACCTACACCTACTTTCCTTCTCTTTAGTTATGTATACATACTGCATTTCCTTTTAAATTATGCTAGAAGCCCTTCGGGACACAGACTGTTTTGCTACATGCTCTAGAATGCAGTCCATTGCCACCATAACCCTACATAAGGCTCTGGACATTGCTGTCATAAAAGAACAAATTATTTTTCTCCTTTATCTGCCTTTTTCTGGGTTGTTTCTTGCTATTACAGGTTTCTGCAAACAACAAAAGAAAACCAAAAAGTGGTTAAAGAGAAAAAGCAAGTGCACCTCAGCAGAACACTGCAATAAAAAAGGAGATAAATACATTATTGCAACCTGAATCAAGCCATTTTAGGGTTGTTTTCATCTCTTGCATCTTCTTTACAGTTTTATCATCTCTAGCATCTTATAAATTGCTGACACTTTGGCACAAATGCAATTTGAAGTATGTGAATTGCCCTATTAATTTTAATGGAAGCAGATTACATATTTCAAGATACCGACATGCCTAGCTGACACCCCCTCCCTCACCTTTTTCAAATGGCTCTGAGTGAGAGTTCAGCAGTTTTCAGGTTTAAATACTGAACTCTTAGCAACAAATTATCAGAGCTTCCTACAGAACCTTCCTTCATCAGCAATACTGGTGAGTGATTAACTATTGCATGCAAAACATTGTTAAAAATTGTGGAAGAAAGTAAGGTGCTCCAAAGTCAGTAAATCCCAGAATTAAGATTTTCTCCTACTGTGCCTTCATGATGAATCTTAAGTTGCATTTAGTCATATAACTTTTTCTATAGAGTCAAATATAACTCTATAGAAGAGTTATATTTCATTATATAACTCATTCAATGCAGGTAACAGATGCTACTGGAACCCTAGTAGCTAATTGCCTAGCACCTTGTTTACACTTCAAAAAACTTCCCCTGACTGAAGGTTTACTCTTATCAGAAACTGGGTTTCTGATGGTGCATTTTCCCATTTCCATTCTAGGGTACATGCCTTCAACACTCAAGCACGAGAAGCTTAACATGGAAACACATGCACTCTTGTCTCTTCATGTCTGCCACTGAGGACTTACGAACTGCGGCATCCCAGCTGAAGGGGAGGGAAGAAAGGCAAAGCAAGGACGGCAGAATATCTACCAGACTGTTCTGGTACAGAGTGCCCCAAAGCAGGTCCCAGACCACACAGAAAGGAGCAGCACCCAAGTGACTACTTTGCCAAGTGCTATTTATCTTGGAGCTTGTGCTGACTCCTCCCCTGCAGAGGCATAACCAAAACTGCAGGTGACTGCTGTCACACATCCAGAATTGGCATAGCATTCTGAGACTCAAACATGCTGAAATGGCCAAGCTGTTGGACCTCCCAGCTGGGAGCTAGAGTGGAGGGCACTCCCAGACAGACTTAGCTGTGGGCAGTTTATAAACAAGGCTCTCTTTAGACCACACATAACAGAATGATGCTTGGCAAAGAAAAGGACATGGAAAAGAAAACTGGTAGGTAGCTGTGCTGATTGTGGTAACAGACTGGGATGAGTTGGTGGAAACTGAAGCCTGATGGGACTCACCATCTAGTATTTGTTCCCACCTCTGGTTTCTGATGGCATTTACCACTAAAGCAACTCTGTGGTTCTTAAATATTAATGCATCACCTTGTCCCTGCAAAGTGAGAGGACTGTCTTATCTCCACTGGCAGACATGGCATGGAAAATTTGTGGTAACAAACCAGTAAAATGCATGATTTGGATAATAAATTTCTGTGAGCACTAATTTTCCTGAGACTGTGAAAATAGAGAGCAGGCTGTATGGTGAAAGCATAACCTCACTTAGTTTTACTCACTCACTCAGTGAGTGCCCAGCTTTTCTGCAATCCAGCCTGGGACAAAGGTAGGCAGAAATCTGATTCTCTCAGGTGGCATTCAGCTGCCTTCAATGAATTCTGTCTCTTTTCCTTCCACACTGAGTTTCCAAGGTCTGTAACAATAAAGGTGGGGCCCAATAGCCTTGTCCTTTATACAATTCTCACCTATACCTAGAAGATGCGTGCTGAATGAGGTGTGGATCCTGTTGAAAGAGCAGCAAGGGATTCTGGAACCAAAGTTTGCTGTATCCATACCTATGAGGCTGAATGCTCCTTCCCTCCCATCATATTGTGTCACACCTAAAGAAGGACTGTCTTCTTTCACTATGTATTTTTACAGCATCAGGTACAGCAGATACCAAGAGGGCACTGATTTTCACTCTGTGTCTTACAATAGAAACAAGATTTCCTATTCTCATTATGCTGCAGGAGTCTACTAAACAGCCTGGACGCAGGACAATACAATAACAGCAGATAAAGAGCAGGAGATCCCAAGTACTTGTAAAATAATCTATTTATGGCTACTGTGTTCTAGTGGGTAGCCAGGTTAAAAAGGCTCCAGGTGATTTTCTTTACAGGGGAGAGCAATAGTTTTATTCACAACATTATAAGGAGTTAAAATCTCACTCTTTTTCTTCCAGTACTATCTACTGATTTTTATCATTAACACCTAAGGAGCTAAATGTCTGCCTACCAAAGAACTGGAAACCCTATCCCATAGCATAACATATTAAAAGCATGTGTTTATCCTACAGTCTCCTTGCATTCCTGCTAATCAGTATCACTCAAGTTTTATGTGAGGGGCTGTATGAGGTTTTAACCCTCAGCCATCTTTATTGTGTCTGGGTCAGCATGTGGCACATGTGTATTGCAAGATTTTAAATATTTTGTTTTGTTCTTGTTCCTTTTAGTAGAAAGCAGGGGGGGGGGAAATAAATGTAGACCAAATCAGCCAAACAAGAATGTTAAGACTTGGGCTTCTCAGAAGCTTGTAATTGAAATGGTTCATAATTAACTTCCTGAAATAAAGAATGAGATAAGATCTGGTTTGTGAGAGTCACAAACATTATAGTAGTGAAAATCTTTGCCTGTAACTACTGGTCGATGAATTACATAGTTCTGATTTAGTGGTCTAGTAGCTAGTTTCATAGTAGTGTGTTTTCCATCAGTAGGATTTAGCACCTTCCACCAATATTCAGATTTTCTTTAGAACCAGCAAACCACGCTAAGTGCCGTCTTGCATTTCAGAAGAAGATGTGTAACCATCTGTTTGGATTAGAGGAGACACATATGCCATGGAAAGTAAATACCAACTAAATCCTATTCTGTGACTAGAGCCTGGAACACAGACCAGATCTACAATATGAAGGGCTTGGGAAGGGTGGATAGGAATTCATTCTTCAGTGCCATTTCTTCCAACAGAAGAACTCAGGGCCACCTACAGAACCTAGTGAGAGCCAGGTTCAAAACAAATAAAATGCTTCACACAGCAGACATTAAAGCTGTGGAACTTCTTGTAGAAGTTGTACAAGGCTGCACAGGAAGGCTGGACATGTACTTAGAGGAGAGGTCCATTGTGGGTTACTGATTAGACAAGCCCTAGAAGCCCCTGGAAATGCCTTGAATTAAAACCAGTTAGAAGCCGGAAGGGTATGAGAAAGAGATATAATTTAAGCTTGCCTTGTCTTTTCCTTAGGCATATAGACCCTGCTAGGATCCAGAACAGGGGACTTAGACCCTTGGTCAAACTACTACAGTCACCCTTCTGTTATTAAGAGGAAAATAGATACACAATGTGACTGTAGAACTAAATACGTATGGGTTTCCAGCACTGCATTTTATCAGTATTTTGCTGTCCTCAGAGGGACAACTAGTGCTTTCCTCTGCAGTGCAGAATTAGCTTGAGAAGCATCACTCAGGCTGGCAGCACACTGAGAGCTTTTCTGCCTGGCCTGCAGAAGAGCTTGGTTCACACATCATGTAATTCTACAGTCTGCCCAACAAGGGATAAGTTCTGCTGCCTCACTTTCAAGAGCAGGTCTGAATAATGCAGTCACTTAGAACTAACGGGATAAATTGTGCTCATCTGGAACTTTGGAATAAATAGCATAGTTTATACATGCTATAAATAAAAACCATCCCCAAGTATGTGGGTAGCCTCAGCTCTTAACTAGTCAACTAGCTACTAAGTTTGATCTACTGTCAGTTGATTTCCTATCAATCTACAAAGAATTATGAAATGCTGGTAGTTTATGCTTTTAACAATCATTTATAGAGGATGCAAGCACAAAGATGTAATTCCAAGAAGAAGCATCACATACTGTTGTGAAGATACTTGGAAACAACTAATAAAACCAACAGCCATGCAGAATTTTTTACGTTAAAGCTTCATCAAATTCACTGCTGGCAATGCACTTTAAGGGAATCACTGTAATGACTTTGATCTGATTCTGATTTAACTAGAACTACTAGGAAAAGACTGGTGCAGAACTGTGAACAGCATGATAAATGATTTCCGAAGACAATGAAAGAGCAAGATCTTTCAGAACTTAAAACATGAAGCTAAACCCAATATTGATCCCTTCCAGCAAATCTGTGCCTACTTTACAAGCCCATAGTTCTGTCACCCAGAATGTTTGCTCTGATTAGTCTTCCTTACCTTACTGACCAAAACGGTAAACAGAAAAAACAGAGATGAAGATGAATTAATGTTAAGGGAATGGAAAAAATGAATCCCACATGATCCCAGAATGAAGAAAGCTGCACTTCACTGGAAGGAAAAAACCTAAGAAGAGGCATGATAAAAAGATGTCAAATAATAAGTGTTATAAAGAAGGTATAATAATTAGAATGATAAAAATGAGCATTTCCACTCATCCTCCCTCACAAAAAGGACAAAGGACTATAAAAAGTACTGAAAAACTGCATCAAAATGCTTAAAAATCAGTCTCTGCAAGTTTGTTTTTGGAACACATTATCACACAAGCTAAGACAGGAACAGGATTTTAAAAATAAATAAGGATTTATACAGTTTTCAGGCACAGCTGCAACTAAACTGCACAAAAAGAGTATCTACACAGATGAGAGAGCAATCTCTGCCATTCCCAGCTCAGCAACCTGCACTGGAAACTTCTTAGGGCAGTTCACTCCTAGTATGTCCATTACAGGGTTTCTGCCACCTTGCTCTGCAACGCCTAGGAGCTCTCACTGTGGCAGGCCGTAGATGCCACATTAATCTGGTATTAGAACTAACATTTTCCTTTGATTAAGGCTTCTGTTTAGCACTACCAGAGCCCTACCAGTATCTGTTACCTGGGTGGACAGTCCGTTTCATGGCATTTCTTTTGTCGCCCATTTGGCTGGGTTGCTGGGTCGCAGAAGGAGTTTTTGATCGCTCCACTTCCCTTCCGCATGCAGTGGGCAACCTGGCGCCGCACCCCTGCGAGAGAAAGACACACAGAAAATGGACAGCAATCCAGATAGGCTGGGGATGAGCTGCAGAAATACTCTAGCATAGGGAGTACACACTGGTTGTGCTGCAGAGCCCAGAGAAGGTACAGTCTGCTGAACGTCTGAGCTAAGTCAAGTATGAGTGTCCTTCAGCCAGGCTGAAAAGGTATTAAACAGAGCTTTTGGGTTCAGATAGCTCAAGCAACGCCTGAGAAAGCACTTTCCTTAATCTCAGTGTAGCTGTCAGGCTCAGAAAGCGCTCCTGTAGGCCCTGAAGCAGATTTAAAGGGCTGTGAACGGATCCTGGATTACTCACAGATAAGAGGCAACACAGCAGCATTAGGCTTATTTTTGCTGATCTTTTGTTTGTACTTCTGGGAAGTCTGCTTAAGCAGAATACAAACTGAAGTGTATCAGCAAAACCACAACCCTGTGACTCTTAATGCTGAATTCTTAAGAAGTTTTAGTACAAATCTTGACCGAAAATGATGCCATAATACGAGGGAGAAAAGCTTCTGTTTTCTAAATAGCTAATACACAGCACCCATCACATGAGGCACAGCACAGTAATGACAAGAGGCTCAAAGACACCTCATACATAAAATGTATGCTATTTCCTAACAATTCCACTTACAGAAACCCCATGCATTTAACAGAAAGAAACACAAACCAAAATACTGCACTACTGTACTGCAAACCTGAAGAAAGACAGTTTCCAGGGGCCTGCCTTCTACATAGTTTTGTAATAATTTGAGGTAGGTCCTGCGCTGCAAACCCAGTGTAGGAAAGGTATTGCAATATTACAGTTTGAAAGGATGTAGCTAGATTGATACAGAGGCATTAAAATAGTGGCATTAGGCCCAAACAATTCCCAGGGACAAAAAAGACTGAAGAAACCTTATTAACTCTTGTTAACTGTGCAATTAATTCATAGCAATTAATACGCAGATGGTAGGTCACTGTATCTCTGTGACTTTTATCCTTCTCCTGGGAAACAAAGGGCCTAATCGCACTGTTACTATGGTGTCAGGGATAAATGTTAGGCTATTTTGCAGAATGTTTCAGAATCAAGCTTTTCTTCGCCTCACCCCCCCTAATGACTACTGTGGGAAACCATCTGGAAGAACAGTAATCCATACACAATAATACTTGGGAAACATGAAAATATTCCTCTATACAACATGCACTTCTGTTCCTCTATAGAGCAATGTCACCATGCATGGCAGTTAGAACGTATTTCCTAGAATTTCATGCTAGCATTATGGTTGCCTTGCTTTAAGTAATTTCACAGCATTTCTAATTTTCCTTTCCAAAATTTAACAATCTACTTAGAAAAATAAATACAGAAAACCAGAATACCGCCTCTAATACCAGAAAATCCAAAGTCACAGTGGTAACTTGGGGTGGGAGAACTGAGCATGGACGGCATGTATGATAGGGAGGTTGTAGTCAGGTATTAGTGAAAAAGGCCTCCATGACCCAAGGAAATTAAAAACTTTATATGCATATCTGGGTCATTCCACAGAAGCAGATGGAAACCCGATCTCATTTTTAAAGCACCTTAAGACATCAGGTCTGTGACACTGTGAGGAAATGCTGTGTCTTTCAGAGACTTAGGACTGAGATGTGGAAGACTACTACTGACAGCAGCACAGCATTTAATGACTGAGTCTCCTCCAGTCATACATGAAAGCTGATTTGTTAGAGCAGGGATTAGTTGCACCTAGAAGGAAGGATTGAAGGACTGCAGCCCTGTGCTCACATTCATACTCTTGGATGAGGCATTCAAGCTCTAGGATACATGGAAGTAGCTGTGTAACTGCAGCATGGCTGGACATAGCCCACTCCTGTCCCTACGGGACTTGGAGCAACAGAAAGCTTTTTGGTTTGGTGCAGGACTCCCAAGGAGCAGTGCTCTTTTTTGTGTCATGAAAGTGCAACGGGAATAGTTAGCAACCTTCCTGCTGGTTGTAAACAAAGCAGTTCACAGAAATGTGCCTCTGCCCCTTTCAAAATCATGATATGTCGCTGTTACAACAAATGCAAATAAGAAAACAACCCTTTTGCTTTGATCAATTTTTCAGTGTCATTTCAGCTGCTGTAATTCACTTTAATACCACTATAAACCTTTGCAAAAGTTTTGTTTTGAGGCTGCACATTCTCATAAAACATTTGCTGATCGCTGGCATCAATAAACTAAACTATTCACAGAAACAATAAACTATTCAGAGAAACAGTTTTTATTAGGAAGTTATATGAACTCCCACTGTAGTTTCAACATCTGGAAACTTCTGGGATGGATGTATATATTTAAAGAAGACATAACCCCGTATTTGTTTCATAATGACTCTGTATAGTTCAGTTCCAAAGTTTGAAGGAATCCTATATGCCCACACTGACACACACGTGTATGTGTAGGTGTAATGACATGATGAAACACAGTTGTTTATTTCAGCTTGAGCCAGTTGAACTAGAAAACACTGCAAAAGTAGAAAACTAGTCACCTCACACTGACCCTGCCCTACCAAACATTTACAGTTACCTAACTCACATGTGTAATATCCTATTTAAATCGTAGATTAACAATTCTAAATGTATTTTAAAACTCAGTAAAATGGGACACCTAAACACTATTTGTACAGTGCTCTGAGAGCGTAGCTGTTTTCCTCCCTTCACCCCCTTTACTTCTCCCTGACCTCAGTGTTAACTTGTCCATGCTAAGAACTGTTGTGCATGGAGAAAGACAACCAGCGCATTGTCTCCGTGGCCATAATCCCACTGCAAAGATCTTGTTTTTTCCTCTGGAGTGGGAACATCCCATTCCTTTCTGCTCACCTCAGCACTCATTGCACTGTATGGGTATCACTACCATCCCTTCACGCTGTAAGATTCCCTTGCAAGCAAAAAAAAAAATTTAGCTGAAGCAGCCGTTCCCACACCACCTATGTTTCTTTACACAGAAGTGTACCATCTCAGCTCTGAGGAAAAAAAGCCCTACAAATATTTCTGAAAAAAAAAAAGAGATTAACAAAGAAAGACAACAGTCAGACCAAAGCATGGTCTTGATTTCACTACATCTGCTCAGATTGTTACCTCTCTGTGCCACTTCACCCCTAAAGCAGGACGTTTTAGACAGGAGGTTTGCCCACGCAGCTCCTGATCTCTCAGTTGGTTTGCAGATAGGTGCCAGTTTAAAATCATTTGGGTATGGAAGGTTTTTGAACTCTGTTGGCTGAATGGCCCTTAGTTTGGGCAAAATTAAGGCTGTGAACATCAGAAATGAAGGACCAGAAGCAAATATACAAAATGTGTATGCAAAAGACCGTGTTTGATTGTAAATCTAATTTGAGCATGTAATTGTCACAGATCTGCATCAAATCAGTCACTCTCCAAGGAGTTCACTTTGCTATTTGAACAAATAAACTATTGGGTGCATGCACAAGTTAGGTACACAACCTTTACATTCTTGGTGTTATAAAACTTAGACCCATAACAGCAAAGGAAAATACAGTGACCTTTGTTTTCTAATATCAGTGCTGCAAGTTTAGTACTACATTTCCGTTCAGGAACACCTGGAGGTAATTTTGCAAAGTACCCCTGAAATTAATTGTGAAGGAGTCAGAGGGCACATAACAATTAACCCCCAAACAAATCTTACAGTTAAGTCCTCTTGCAGAGCTTTGAAAATTTGCCAATTACTGATGTTATCTATGGAGAAGTAAATTGTTGAAGTTGCCTAATATTCTTCCTTTGCTGTAGCTGTGCTGCTCTTTGCCTCTTGTTACATTCAATGGCACTGAAAGCTAGTTCTAAGAAAAATTATTAAAGCCTTTAGACAAGGACGAAGGATTTATACTTGTAATTTCTAATTGACCATTATTTAAAGAAATAGAAAAATTTTTCTAGTCGAGAAAAAACCCTCACTGAGGCATTTAAATTTATCTTGCTATAAAAAAGCTTAAGAGCTTTACCTGCTGTCTTGACAGCAGGCTCTGGAGGTACAGACTCTTGGCCAGAGGGTGCAGCAGTCTGCAGGACACTGTACATACATCTTGACTGCAAAGCAATTCCTTTCTGCATAAAGCAATTGGCAGGCTGAGAGTCAAACTGCCCTGCAGTGAGGACAGAGCAAAGCTTATGATTTTTATTATAAATTATCCACTTCAGCATTTGTTTTCCATGAAATGGATTGCAGTGTAATTACTGTACTACTTCCCACATTGCAAATGGCTACTGGGCATTGCAACGTGTTCTCCTTTCACTCCATGCAGTATTAGGTATGTTTGCTACAAAAAGACTGGTTTTTCAGGCAATATTTTTTCCCTGTTAAACAGTGTTACTGTAGGCTCACCAGATGCACTCTTTGAGACTACAAAAGACAGGGGCACATGAAAGAACTGAAGGAAAACATGACCACATTTGCATCTTCTCTTTCCCACTTGCAATGGAGTTGAGGAAGGACATGGGTCAGGGCACGGTGTGGTGTTACCCTGGGGCCACGAATCTTTTGGAAAATATCTTTAGGGAGCTGCCCTGGGTTAATCCTGAGAAGGGACAGCTTCACCATACAAAGACATTATTCATCACTGGGACTTTTTTCAGGTACATTTCCCTTGGATAAGGAGCTGTATCACAGGACCCAAACCGTACCTTTCTTCTTAGGACAGATGAGGCTCTCTTGCACCAGCCAATTCTTGTGCCTGTAGCCTCACTGCCATTCCTTAGCTCAGCTTCACTCTCTGGGGTGAAGAAAGCATTTGGTTGTAGTGTCCTGCTCTCTGCGGCTACAAAGGGCTTGGATTTACTGCTACCATATTGACCAGCTGTGATGAGAGGCCCCATGCCAAACCTGTGGGCAGGTCCAGGTTTGCCAAGAGAAGAAAGTGTAGGTAAAGATCAATCTCTCCCACTTGCTGGGGTGATCAAAGTTAGTTCAACAGTTCATCCTTCTTGGCCCTCCCTTTCATCCCGAAAAACTATTGGTTTATTATTTGCCAAATGATAACTGTGAAACTCCTTGAGGATTATTCTATTACCTTTAGTCTAAATAAATGCAACTTTTCTTATCTCCTTGACCCCTCTTCCCCCCCGCCCCGTAGGCCTGTCTTGAGTAAGACGTCATGTGGCACACGGATAGCAGGAGATGATCTTGACTACTCCAATGCACTTTATCTTACAAACCTTTCAAAACACTTCAAATGCCTGCAATTTGGCACAACAGGCCTGTTACTGCCAAAGGCAATACATTCTGAATCTAAACAGAGTGTAAGTTCAGATAAAATCAATCTCATAATTCAAAGCCAGAAGGAAGTTCTGTGGAAATCAGAGAAGGGTGTTGCTTAATTCAGCAGCACTGGGAACATTCAGTTCTGCCTTTATTCTGCCTCCTGGTCCAGAACTGAACTTGGGGGATCAAACCTCAATAACACATAATCGTGTGAGACTTTCCGGTTCTAGGTCAATAATCCCTACTATGCCCATACTCCCCCAAAGGATGGATAAAAATCCTTCCTTTTGTAAAGCAATCTTCAGCCTTTTCATCATTATCATTGGTTTACTGCAAGCATTAACTTCATTTCATTGACCTGGTAATTGTTTCAGAGAAAGTATTCCTGTCTGTGCGTTACCAAAGGCAAACTTCTAGACCTGCTGTTAAATCCCACTTCATGGTCGTCATTCTGCTGTGGTTTAACAGAACTACACTGTGACTGCAGCTGTTCCCAAGCCACTGTGCAGAGAGCGGCGAAGACCTCTAAGTTCTCAAGACTGATTTAAATAAAGGAATTAAGAAGTGCACAAAAGGCACTGTTGCTCATCAACGCAGGACAGAAACAAAGAATATTTTTTGTAGTTAGCATATTGGAAAGTCTCAGTAGGGAAACAAGAGTAGGACATTAATTGGTATTGCTGGGAAGCAGGTGTACTGTAAACAATACTGACAATGAATGAGGAGGAAAAAACCCCTGTGGTCTTTCATGTTGGTTCACAGAGGTTGAGAATTTCAGGGCAGATGTTACAGAAACCTGTCTGCCTTAAATGATTTAATAACACTTTATTTTAAAGCCAAAATGTATTATTGTATCCATGTGATCAGATTTCCCACCACATGCAGATGAAAGAACCTTGTCTCTGTGAGAACGCTACCTGGGTGACTTAAAGATGAGATTTGCCAGTAATGAAGACAAAGAGTAATAGAAAAAGGAAGTGAGGAATTACCTCTTCCACAGGTAACACTGCAGGCTGTCCAGTCTCCATACTGCCAAAAATACTCTGGCTCTCCAATCTCATTCTCATGACTCTCTTCTTTACGTACAGTATATTCATACGTGATTCCAGGGTTAGTTTCTTGAAAAAGTAGCTGGAAAGAGAGTGTGGTTTATTTAATTACTTACAATTGTAATGATTTACTGTCTCAAAGCTTTCAAAGTGTGAAAACAGAAGAATCAACAAGGTCTAAAACTTTTTGCAGTGTTTAAACCCATTTTGGAGCCTACTACCCAAAAAGCGGATGGGCACAGCTTCCATTTGTGCGCCAGTCGTGGCATACGTGTATGTTTGTAAGACACGGTTGTTTGCCCTGAACTTTTGCAAGCGTAGGTGGGAGTAAGTGGGTCAGCATAAATGGCATCCTACTGACTGTAAGAAACGATAATGCCAAGTCTGTCCAAGGCACTGCCAAATGTGCTGCTGATTAAGAGCTATTGCCTATCGCCACTATAATTTATAATTTCCCTGCCATTCTGAAATAGCTGTTACAAAACAACCAGTAGATCAGAAAATTACAGACTTTATTCAGACACTGCTTTAATATTATTTTTCAGTGTTTCTGGATCAAGAAGAAAAATTCCAATTGAGAAGAGCCACTCAAGAAATTTATTGTTTGGCTGATGAGAGGAAGAAAATAAAAGAATCATCAAGGAATAAAATACTTCAGCAATGAACTTCTGCTCTTCCTCCTAATTGTTTCCTTGACCATGCTACTGACACTGAAGACTGACCACCCATTAGATGTGCTTCTCGCCAGACATTCGAGGTGTGAAAGTGGCTCCCATCACATGTCTAACACTTCTTTCAATTGTATGGTAGATATACAGGCAAACAAGACAGGAAAGATAGATTCAAAGGACAAAGTGACAATTTAAAACTATTTTTACAGAATTAACAGAAGCTGGTTACGTGTAAGTTAGAATCTATAAAGTGACACAGAAGAAACAGAAGGGAGCAAGCTCAGGGGATGTGAAAGGGATCCACTGCACTTACCATAAGCTATTCATCCAACTACCTAATGCTGTATTTTCTTGCTCAGCGTAAGCTGTAACTGCTGTCAGCCTTCCCTAGTTCTCACTGTTCACAGCCTGCCATCAGCTCCCTTTTTGTGACAAACAGTCCCTTTTCATCTGGGCCTGGTTCACATCACAGCCACATGTTGGTCTAAGCTGGCACAAGAGACAAGTTTGGGCAAAGGACTGACCAGCTACAAGCGTCAGGATCCCCATCCTAGTGGCAGCACTGGATTGCACCAGCCTTTAATAATCGTCAGAGTGTGACACTGGACATCTATTTTCAGGCAGTATGAGTAACCCTCTCAAGCAAAATGTTTGTTTCTCTCCAAAACAGCTCAACTGATTTTTGCAGAATAGCATGCTAATAGAGGGGTTTATGTACAAGCACACATATTTTTCCACAGCCCCAGCACATTCCAGTGCCATCCACACCAGCAGGTTCTGCTCATGATCTCCTATTTACCTGAATCCATATCGATTCATTGGTGGGTCCTGGAGCAGTCAGATTTTCTAGATCTCCTGTTCTGTCATACTGAAATACTGTGCCCGCCACTTTGTATTCACCATTCCACTGGATGATAAAGCCTCCATTTAGGTAATATTTTTCTGGGTCTTTGCTTCGCACAGCAAGGAAATTTCCTGCTTCTGCAACTTCCATGACTTTGATTCCCCTTGCACCTTTTGGAATTAGCCCAATATCAACATATCCTAAGAGACAAGAAAGGTTCATGGAGGGGAAAAACAAAAATGTCATTGCCTTTTACTTACATATAAGATTATTAAAAGTCAGCTTTGCTTGCAAATATATACAAATGTACTATCACAGAGCTTGTATTTCAGTTAGTTAATAGCATGAAATTCCAAGCCAGGTTTTCCAGTATGGGTTGGGGACTATGAATACGCAATGTGCTTAAGCAATGACAGTGGCATTTAAAAGGGTGGTGAGTTCTCTTCTGAGCTGCACCAGGGGCAATCTACTCCACAGAGGAGCATCAACATCTCCATAATCATACCCAGGGGCACTGGTGTACTACAGTGTGAGTAATCTGGAGAAATGCAGGAGTCCCAGCAAGTGAGCAGTCTGTTGTGGGAAAGGTCTTTTCAATCTGCAAGGAGTGTTTTCATCTGTCACCAACGTACAGGTATATACATCATTCCATTTACCTTCTGTTAGGCCATTTAACTTCTCCTTGAATGTTTCCCATAAATGGGCTTGCTATAAAAAACTGAACATTATTCAAATGCCTCAAATTACTATGATCAGTTGAACACATTTTTATAAACTACTGATGTTCTTGAGGAGGTTCAACAGCTCTTCAATTATAAAGTTATCCGTAAGAACAGATTTTTAGTATGTGTGTTAAGAATGAACCCAGAGCATCTATTACAGATTTTTATTTGCACCACAGGCAATATATGACATCAGGCTCAGTGCTTCTCACTTTACAGGGAACTGCTATTGCGATTGTTACTGAACTGTAAAAAAAGGAAGTTCATACAGAAATCTGAACACAAACGCCAATAGCTTTCTTGCTATTGCTCCTGACTGGGCTTCAGAAATTGGATGGATGACAGCTCTACAAGCAGGTGCCCTGGGAGTGTGAGCTGCAGTTTGTCCTGGTTTACTTCAAGACTGGAACATATGTGGTTCCTCAGTTCTCATCACACACTGCTGAGATCATGACTTAAACTCTGAGACTCACATCCCATTCACCTTTCTTGTGAAATAAGCTTATCACCTTTGATTACTCATTCACATGAGTGAGATACACCACACTGGGCATAGTAAGCGATCTTCTGTATCAGTGCTCTCCACCTACCAGAAGTATTTCTTTGCTGCACAACAACCTGCAGTGTCACAAAGTGCCCCAAAGTCTTTAGTATCTCAATTGTCTTTTCAGGTCTTTTTGATAAATATTGCTTCTAATGTCATATGTTTCTTATGGTACAAAAAAGAACACATCAATTTCATGCTCTTCCTAATTATATGAATAATATAATTATACATATTTTTCCAGTGATTAATGTTCAAGAGGGAGTTTTCTGGGTATGACCTTTTGCAAGTTTCCTAGACTGACCATGGAAATCCAAACTTTTCATTCTTCATAAGAGAAAGGAGTAACAAAATCTGGAGGATTACTGAATAACTTTTGTGACGGGAGACAGCGGTCTAGGTCTACTGTAAGTAACCAAGGTCTAATGATTCTCCCAAATGTTCTGCTCATTCAATGCAGAGGAGATGTGTTATAAACACAGTGTGTGATCATGTAACTAAAGACTTGATTAGAAGGCATATTCACAAGTGGGCCAAATTAACACAGCATAGAAAATCTTAATTGTGTCACGTTCTGACAGCTTGGCTTTGCAGCACTGGTGTCTGTTTCCAGTGGCTTTTTTTGGATGCAATTAGAATAACATTTGTTCAAAACACAAAGTAAAAAACAATAAAACAAAATTTTCTTTCTGCTGTAACATAAAAATTTGTACCCTCTCAAGATTTTGCATAATTATTTTTGTCTGAATCGCCTGCTGCTGCTCATAAACCCAATTTTAAATGTGTTGCAACTGTCTAGTGATAGATGTTACCATTTGGTCAATCTGTCACACTCCCTTCTCCCTAGCCCTCCCTTTTCTGACTAGATAAATTACTTCCTGATTTCCCAGAACCTCACATGAATGCCAAATGAATATTATCTGCCTTTGAAAGCAAAGCTAATCAGGAGCAAGCTTTTGAGTTCGTCATTCAACATAATAAATTTTTGTTTAAAAATGACGTGGATGGTGTTTATCTAATTGTTCCTGGTTATATGATTTCATTTGATAAGGATCTAGAGATCTGAGCTTCAATAACAGTCAAAATGTCAGCTAACCTACATGTCGTGCTTATTAAATCCTGGAACACCCATACTGCAGGTGCTAGCACGCACCAGTGAAATGGCAACCCTCCGATGCTATTAATCTTTTCATATTTAATTGAAATTAAATATATATGCCCCTAACACAGATGAGAGTACAGCATGAATAAATTCATGCAACCCTTGTTGTAGGCACAGATCTACCAGGGCTCAAGAGCCTGTTGCTCTCTTCGCATTGCTGTGAGAGAGGAGTAATCTCACCCAGGTGGTTAGCGCAGTATTGCAGATCCGATGGTAATCAGATCCGGCTATTTCTTCTTACACAACAGCTCCCATCTTGCTCTCCAGTTTGTTGTATCTGTGAGCTTCTCACTATTAAAAATACATGTTCCTGAAGCACGATTTTATCTAAGCCAGGCTCTAGGCACTACCACAGGAGTATGACAGGGAAAACAGCACAGGCTTCCAGAGGCACACTGG
Source organism: Rhynochetos jubatus (assembly GCA_027574665.1). Taxonomy (NCBI): domain Eukaryota; kingdom Metazoa; phylum Chordata; class Aves; order Eurypygiformes; family Rhynochetidae; genus Rhynochetos; species Rhynochetos jubatus. Next base: position 71,883,264 of record CM050690.1, on the reverse strand, counting down.
CTTTGCAGATCAACGTATGGTTGCATGCAGCCTTTCCATGGAATACAGTGAGCACTGCAGTGTTTGATGGTAATGGGAACAAAATTATAGTCCAGAGGCAAGTCTCCCAAGTGAGGATCCAGGGGACCTTCCAGTCTCTCAGATCAGTATTTGTGTCATGGCTACATCCAGACCCCATCTCAGGGCTAGGTTCAGGCACGTGCCAGGTCTCTGCACTCTGCTGCGTGAAAAGGAAACACGGGTAGACTGTGGCACGTGCCAATTCAGTCCCAGTAAAGTTGGTCAGGAAGTAACCGGACCAGGATAAACCTGCAGGTTAGGGTGAGTACAGCCACAGTCTGCTTGTTTGCTCATCACCTTGCTAAAATTCAGCTTTTCACAGGAGGGACAGGGAACTAATCTTGCCTTCTGACTGGCTAAGTGTGCTGGGTTTAGCCAGGAAAGAGTTAACTTTCTGCACAGTGGCTGGTATGAGGCTCTGTTCCTGGGTCTACCCTGAAAAAAGCACTGATAAGGTGTTTTTTTAGCTGGTGTTGGGGAGTGCTGGCGCCAAATTCAAGGTCTTCTTGGCTTCTGATGCTGTGTTCCCAACTCTCGCTACAGGCAGCGTGGAGGACACACAGCTCAGACAGCAAAACCAAACTGACCAAGGGAGTATTTCATACCATAGCACACCATGCTCGGTACCTAGGCAAGGAGTGGGCTGGGGGACCATAACTCCTTCGCTAGCTCTTGTGTGAACTCTTTTACTCCCTAACACCTTTGCTAATTCTTTTGCTCGCTTGTTTGTTAGTGAGGTGGTGGATCGGTTGGCTTCCCCAGCCGTGCTGTCACTCGTGGGGCTCACTCGGACTCTGCTGTCATTGCTCCTGGGCTCCAGCTGTCTGGCTCTGACTCTCACTACTCAGGACCTGGCTGTGCATTGGTTGGCAGGTAGTGAACTACTGTATCATATGTTTTACTTTCTGTTACTTTAATTACTTATTATTAGTAGTTTTGTTATATATTAATTTATACATAGAATATTTATTTATATTCAATTAGGAAATAGTTCTTATCTTGATTTTACGAGCTTCCTTGTCTTTTCCTCCACTTCTCCTCCTCCATTGGATGGGGCGGAGGTGTGTGAGAGGCTATGTGGCATTTTTATTGCTAATCGAGGTTAAACCACGACAGTAAGACACCTCACCTCTAACATAGGATCCCCCATTTCCTAATTTTCATAAGTTTAAATGCATTGTCCCCTTGCTACTGAAAGTTGGAAAATCCATTTCCTCCTACACACACAAGAGGGCGAAGACAGGACAATTACCCATCCTTCTGACCACCTCTTGTTTCCTAGCCACTCTTTCTTCCCAGGCAGATCCCTTTGATCCTCACAGTCTCATTCCCTCTTTTTGTTATCCATTTATTCCACACTCCCTGCACTTGCCGGAGTCCTAAACCCCTGTCCCTTGTGCCTCAGTCTTTCTCCTACCCCAGTGCTTCTCCTCATCAAGCAGCACAGTTCATTCTCCTTCCAGAAGAGTCTGCACACCTTGCACATGTTCTGCTGTACACAGTAATCACATGAATAAGAACAGGGATTTCCACTTTTAAATACTCTACCTCAAAATAAAAGCAGGCTTCTACCTTAAACAACAGGAGAGCTTGTGACTTCTGTGCCCCGGCCTAGACCTCACCTTTCAGTGCCCTGCTCATGTTGCAATCCTTCTGCTCTAAGAGTTCAGCTGAAGCAATTTAAATGATTTTCAAGCCAACATCCTGTAAACATGGTGCAGAACCAGGTATTTGCTAATATTAGTGTCAGTAGCTGAGGCCATTTGTGCACATCAGGCCTCTGATTGTTTTCCATCATGAAACTCTAATACAATCCTTTACACAGGTAATGCTGCCATTCCTGTGGCTGTGTTGGGAGCCCCTGGACTGCTACTTCCATTTTGCATCCACAGGAAAGACAAAGAATTTTAAAGAAAATCTGATGACTAATACAGTTTTTTACATTTTTCTTTCTGAACATGAGGAAGTAAGACTTCAGGTAAAACTGATCACCTTGCCCTGCAGCGAAAGGTTGAATCATTCAAACTCTTTCCCAGCATTTCATTAGCCTGACCTGTCAACTTAGTCAACCTGCAGACAGAATACACACTGCTGCAGCCCCAGACCCAAGAAAGGGCCTGCTAGACTTAGGTTCTGAATAAAGCCTTAAATCAAGAAATAGCAGCTTTGATTTTTAATTTCTCTGTGCCATTAAACATAGAAGAAACTCTTAAAAATCTTCCTTGACAGTGACTGGCAGAATGCTTTGGTCCAGTTTTCCTACCTATACTGAATTTATGAGCCTGAAGTCTTTAAGTTTACATAAACTGTTCAGTAGCCACTCTGCCATAAATCTGTCCTGCAAGACAGAACACACAGCACCCATCAGAGACAAAAAGAAACCAGATATTATGAACAAAACCATTTCCCCGTTCTCAGTTTAACACTGTGAACATCAGCAAGACTCAGTGTTGTCTTAAAAGCCGAAGAGTTCTCCAACTTCTGCCTTTTTGTCTGCAATGGAGCCAATGTTCTATAGAGAGAATCTGCAGAATAAAACCATTTTTTACTGAATCTAAAGAAAGTGATGAAATAATTTCACTTAACACTCAGTATCCATCGGCAGTATCTGTCAGTGAGGCTTACTGAATCTTGGGGCAAGGAAAAACTAAGTGAAGATAAAACATAAAATAGATTTAAATAAAATAAGAGGCACTTATTCTCCCATGTGTTACAGTACTGGACCTTTTTAGTAAAACTGTTATTTGAAAGTAAACTTGACATCAGCTGCAGCCTTGGAAACCCCCCACACAGCCAAAGGCAGCGTGAATTTTAGAGTAGTAGAAGGGAAAGATCAGATGCTGGAAGATTACTGCAGTATTGGAGGAGAAGGAGCTCTACATTTTCCTTTCTAAGTCTCACACACATACACAACCTGCACTGCTACATGGTTTCAGGCACCTTCACCGTTCACCTGTGGGACATGGGGTGGAGGAAAGCAAATCCAAGCACACAGTACAGAAAAAAACCTGAAATGCTAGAAATTCTTTCCCTTCTCCAACTTTGGAAAATCTTATCAAACTATTTCTAAATTAGTAGCACAAATCACATTTATGCAAATCAGAATAATTGTATGAAAAAAACACCCACAACTCTGAAAGCCATCCAAAGCTGTACCCTCACCACAGTTTCTCCCTTCTCGCTAACATGGTACCAATTATTGCCTTTGAGACTTCTCATCTCTGCACCAGCCTCTTTCTTCAGCCACACACCTTGCTCTAAGCACACTCTCCAGTGCCTCATCTTCTCATCCCTCCCCTCCTGTCCTGGTTTCCCAGTCCAAGTTGCTCTTCCTGGCTGTCTCTTCCACCTCCAGCTCACTTCATGGCTCTCACTCAGTTTAAGTCTCCCATTCCCTCTTCCAGAGCCTCTAGTTCTCATTCATCCCACACAAGGCAACTTAAACCCTCAATGTCTCACTGCCATCAGCGAAGAAAGGCTCAATCCTCCGAGTGCTGATTCAGACCACCTTAACCCTGCAAAGAGTTACTGTTCTCGCCTTTCAAGCTGGAGGCATCCCACAGAAAATTTTAGAGCAATCAGAAGTTCTGCATGGGGAAGAGGTGGCACACGGTGACCACAGCCAGTGATATCAGATTTATGACGCATAGTAATGAATCTCCAAACCACTCACTCCAGCATTTTCCTAGTGCTTTACACAGTCCAGAGGTTTGGTCCAGACTTTCCAAGGTGATAAATTACATTAATTTTAAAAATGCACTTCATATTTCGGGTTTTATTATTATCTGTGTAACTTGCGTAGGGGCTGCTAGTCTCTGACATAATTTTATTAAACAAGATGAACTTAGCACAGACCACAGATCTTATCTGGCAGAAGAATGATTCACTGTGAAACATCCATTTACAATTTCCTACGCAGATTGATCACTCAGTTTGCAATGAGAAGTGCTTAATCTTTTTTGTGTACAGAAATGACTTCAGCAACTGAAGAGTTTAAAAAAAGAACCCATTTTACCAAATCCTTCACTTTGATTAAACATCATCTTCACTGTACGACAAGCAGAGCCGTCTCCCAGGCAAACGCCACACTGATCTTCAGTTGCATTGGAATTTATCTCATAATCACAGCCAACAGCCTAGAAGGAAAAACAGTTTCAGAATAAATGTGGCGTCTACAATAAAATACTCAGAGCTCATGTATGGTTGCCTTCAGTGTACTATGGTCTGAGAAGAAGGAGAATCAGTTTTGTGGAAGACTATATATATTCTATATAAACCAGCTAATAGTAGAGATTGGGATATCTAGGTCAAACTCGTGTATTATATGCAGGTGAAAAACAAAGAAAGAAGCAACAAACCACCACTATGTAATGAAAAATATAACAGTGGACAGTGACCTGAGGGGGAAACGTGCCACCCAAATACCCTCAACATATAGGATTGGCCAGGACATGTAGGATTTGTGTCTGCTTTCTTGTGTTGCAGAAGCATCCATTAATTCCCAGGAATACAACGCAGTAACAGAACGGAGATCTATGCATCAGCTTTTTGTGGCTGTCAGCACACAACCTCTTTGGCCATCAAATCCCCCGGCAAAGAGAAACTCTTCAGCAGGCATGAAGTTTTATACCCAATGACAACTTGCCAGCGTGGGCGGAATGGGCCAAGATAAAGCTCTGGTAAAAACTGATATTCCAGTTCACGCTTGCTACAGAGAGAAAGTGCAAGAAAAATTTATTCCTGCTGAGTCAGGACAAAACATCTTACTTGCCCAAAACTTCTGTGCCTTTAAGCTTCAGCAAAATCTTCACTTGGTTTTGGGGTGATTTTTTGCCGCTCTTTAAAAACTAGCATGGTTGCAGAACACAACCTAATGTCCAATGCTTTAGGGTTGTTAATAGTGTCTAAGATACCTGGAGGCCAGTAATTGAGATGAATAGCCGTAAGTCTGGTACTACGTAAAGCTTTTCTCAGCTGATTTTTCTCAAAATATGCTTTCAGGTGCAATACCTCCCAACCATGACACCTGCCAACACGCTCTTGATGTATGAAAACCTGGTCATCCCCTCTTTTGATTCTGATCCTATTTTACCTTCAGTACACCAGCTACTATAATCTTCTGTAAGCTTCTGACAGGAAAATCCATCTATTAGACTAATCTAGGTATAAAGTCGCCTACATTCTCTAATATTTTTCTGTCATTTCCAGCTCCAGAAACACCTGAACTTTTCCTCTATATGCCAGTGATTTAATGAACAGCTAGAGAAGCTACACAAATGGAAGCAAGGAAAGGCCTCAAGTTACAAATGGTGTTAAACCATGTCACTTGCATTTACACGATTCAAAAAAGACTCATCCAGCACTTAATGCCAACACTGAGCCAACACCTTTGATACCTGCTCTGAAAAACAATGGCCATGCCAAAAGATTCTGCAGCAGCCTCAGCTTCTCTGTCCCTTCAGTGAAGGTTACTTTCAAAAACAGGAAGGTTTTGTAATGTCTTCCACACAGACACATCTCGGCACCGAGGATCACATTTATAAGCAGTACAGAATGTTACAGAGATAAGCACACGTTAAGAAGGTGACTACATTCTTGACTCCAAGCATGTAGCTATTCAACCAAGGATCGATTTAATGAAGTATTCCAAGTACACAGCCGCCACTGCGATAAGTGGAGGATGTTTCTTTATCTTGCCAGGAGTTCAGACCTGACTATTCACCTGCAATCTACAGATGCACTGCATTTTATATTTAACACTTCCTAAGAATTTAAAGAGGAAGGTGTGTAGCTATTTTCTTAAAGAGATGCATTCTGCAGTGCATTTACCACGCTATCAGTACATTTGTTAATCATCTACACACAGCTGATAAAATCATTGTTACCAGGTTTGTTATTAGAACACAGCAGTAAGCAGCCTCTCTGGGGAGTCCTGCAAGTTGAAGTTTATTTTTTATTCTATGCCTATATTCACTATTAAACAGAAAGTTGGGGAAAATCTGAAAATGGAACCCTGGCACTTGATGTTCTGCTATTACGATACCGTCCCACATGACATCCTTGTCTCTAAACTGGAGAGACATGGATTTGACAGATGGACAGCTCAGTGGATAAAGAACTGGCTGGCTGGTCACACTCAGAGTGGTGGTCAATGGCTCAGTGTCTGAGTGAAGACCAGTAACGAGCAGCGTTCCACAGGGGTCGGTGTTGGGACCGGGACTGTTCAACATCTTTGTCAGTGACATGGACAATGGCAACGAGTGCCCCCTCAGCAAGTTTGCTGATGACACCAAGCTGTGTGGTGCGGTCGACACGCTGGAGGGAAGGGATGCCATCCAGGGGGACCTGGACAGGCTGGAGAGCTGGGCCTATGCCAAGCTCGTGGAGTTCAACAAGGCCAAGTGCAAGGTCCTGCACCTGGGTCGGGGCAATCCCAAGCACAAGGACAGGAGAATGGATCAAGAGCAGCCCTGAGGAGAAGGACTTGGGGGTAGTGGATGATGAACAGCAGGACATGAGCCGGCCGTGTGTGCTGGCAGCCCAGAAAGCCAACCGTATCCTGGGCTGTATCCAGAGCAGCGTGGCCAGCAGGTCGAGGGAGGGGATTCTCCCCCCCTACTCTCTGCTCTCGTGAAACCCCACTTGGAGTACTGTGTCCAGCTGTGGAGCCCTCAGCTTAAGAAGGATATTGGCCAGTTGGAGTGAGTCCAGAGGAGGCCACGGAGATGCTCCAAGGGCTGGAGCACCTCTGCTATGAAGAAAGGCTGAGAGAATTGGGCTTGTTCAGCCTGGAGAAGAGAAGGCTCCAGGGAAACCTTACAGCACCTTCCAGTGCCTGAAGGGGGCCAGGAAGGAAGTTGGGGAGGGGGCGCATTTTACAAGGGCTTGTAGTGACAGGACAAGGGGTAAGGGGTTTAAATTGAAAGTGGGGAGATTTAGATTGGATATCAGGAAGAAATTCTTCCCGGAGAGGGTGGTGAAGCACTGGCACAGGTTGCCCAGAGAAGCTGTGGGTGCCCCATCCCTGGAAGTGTTCAAGGCCAGGCTGGATGAGGCTTGGAGCAACCTGCTCTAGTGGAGGGTGTCCCTGCCCATGGCAGGGGGGTTGGAACTGGATGACCTTCAAGGTACCTTCCAACCCAAACCATTCTGTGATGATTCTATGATGATGATGATTCTATTATAAAATACTGTGTTTTAATGAGTGTTCTGGAGCTTCTCTTTTGATTTTCTTTTTAAAAAAGTACTTGTTTTCAAATTGTATCGTTTTTGCCGTATTAGCATTTTGCTGGTAGAAAATACATGTTCTTGAGAAGACTTCTGTCAATCTTTATTTACTGTTCATGCTTGTTTGAGTTGTTGCACCCAGAAATAATTTATGTATTTCAGGCTGTCAACCAGACATTCTGAAATGAACATCACTAAGCATATATCCCTTGTGCATGCAGCATAGTGTAAAAATCTCCAAACACTGAACAAATTAGTCCTGAACGACTGCACTGGCACTAGCAAATGAGTCCAGTAGCAGCACCAGAGTATCATCACTTCCCTGCCTTTGGGGTGCCAATTAGTGTCTCTGCGTGGGTCGATACTGTGTACCAGCCCAGTCAGAATCAACTCAGATCTTGACCACTTGGCCACACATTTCCTTTAGCAATATAACTGTGGCATCAAAATATGACATCGCTATGACACAGAGGGAATCTCTTTGTCCCTTCCAATTACAACCAAGGAAGCTTGTTTTTTTTTTTCCTCTGATATTTGAAACACAGTTTGTGTCCGATCAGACAACTCTTACCTTCACATGTGGCAGGGTGGGGTGCAGGGATCCCCAAGAATGAGGCATTGCAGACAACTGTGGCAGGGCAGGCAAGTTACTGTGTCACAGTAAATAAAGCCTTCATTTTATTCCCTAGCTCTGGGGTGCTGCTGGTGATGCAATGACTGTCATATCTAGCAACAGTGCCTCATCTTACAAGGCCATTAATGACCAGCACACTGTGTATATTCTCATGTGTCAGAATAAACAGCTCCAGTAGTCATCCATTCCAAGGACATTTACATGAACTGTAATTTCCAGCCCATGTTTTACCTTCCCGCTCCAGTGAATATCACATTATTTCTGTCATCCATTAGATTAATTTCTAGATGCTTCCTCCTCCCTTTTACATGCTTTCCTCATTATTCTGATTCTTCTAGATATGCAGTAGTATTTTCTAAAACTGCCTTAAATAATATGCTTAGAATTCCTGCCAAATTGCCTGTTAAGAGGGATCTGGAGACTAAATGCAGGTTATAAACCAAGAAAAAAACATCAGCAGCAATTAGGCTCTGATTCTTTTGCACACATAAGTCCTTGTGAGCCCTCTGCCAGTGAAACATGCTGTGCTACAGCAACCACTGTGTGCCATAGCATATGCACCACAAATTAGCACGCCTCCATGCAGCCCTTAGCGATTGCCCCATTCACCATAAGCCTTTTTGACGCACCTGAGACTAACTCTATTTCCGGTCCCAACACACAGTGCGGAGCCAGAAATAATAACCTGAATTGCCTGCTGCATTACAGGAAGGACAAACAATTTATTTCCTGCTGTTCAGTGACTAAAGATAAACCAGCCAGAGATATTACCCCTTGCCACTTCCACAGGGAGAGACTTCTGTGTCAGTTTAGCGGCAGGAGGCAGATACAAATCCTTGTCATCACTGAAGGGTACGGCCTGCGTGTACTGCCCGGAGTACCAGTTACGTGGATGCTACATTGCGTTTTTAAGCTCTTACTTCCGTTTGCCTCCCCACTGGTCTCCAAATAAAGAAATCATGTTCATGTCATGTTGGCCACTACGTTACCTTGAATAGGAGGAAATGTGTCCTGATGTGCTTATTTCTCTTATAATTTGTCTAGATGGGTCTGCATCAATGTTCTGTCCGGCTAGCGGTGGGAAGAGGAGATTGAACCATAGAAACATGTAGTAAAGCTACTACAAAAAATCTGAGATGGGTAACCTGCGTTTCATCAAGAGAAAAAACCACTTTCCTCCCTAGTACTACACAGCTGCCTAAATCTCCAATACAGTGCTAGTCTCCCAACACAACAATGGTGAACTACTACAGAGCAGAGATCACAGATTTGCATGACTGAAGGTCATTTAAGCCGATTAAAACTCTGTGAGAGGAAATGAACGTCTGTTAGAAAGAGCAGATGTGCCAGGTCCTCCACCTCAGTATCTGCATGCGCTCGGCAGCACACCATGTAAGCCTTCACTTTCACAGGATGCCACGGCTTGTCTTCGACCAAACTCCCCAGTCATGTAGGTATCACTATGAACAAACATACTGCAGTGGCAGCATCTTTGCTTATATACACCGGGGGGAGCAACTGACTGCTCCAGAGAGAATTAAGAGTGCACTTGTGATGTATAATTTAAAACATCAGGAGAGAGGGTATGTGCTTTAAAGTCCTTCTAAATAAAGGGGAAAAATTGACACTCAAGGATAAGTGTGGAGGAATATGGTTAAATAGCAAAGTAGTTGTGGTATATCTTGATGACTTTAGATTAAATTACTGACAGATCTTGTTGACTGCCTCCACTCAAAGCTGTTTCTAAGTCCAACATTGTGACAGAATGGGGTGTAATAAGGCACCTGAAGGAAGACCACTCTAGGTGCAAATACAATAGAAGGATTAAGGGGACCGCATTTCTCATCTCCTTGTTAGCACCCCTGGAACAAAACATGGTTGCAACTGCAGACACATAGATTTGAGACCGTCCCCTTTGCAGGCACTGGTTCCAGTGCTGAGTGCTTTAACAGTGCTACATGTGTTTAGGAAAGTCTTGAGTAAGGACAAAGCTGAGAGAGGACCCATTTTATATACAGGCCCTCAAGTGAGTTAACAATCTTAGCTTATCTTTTAATTGATGAGGCAGGTTATAAAGGAATACCATACCGACATCTCACTGGTAAGGCTTCCTTCTCTACTGAGACATACAAACACAGAATCACAGAATGGTTTGGGTTGGAAGGAACCTTAAAGACCATCCAGTTCCAACCCCCCTGCCATGGGCAGGGACACCCTCCACTAGACCAGGTTGCTCCAAGCCTCATCCAGCCTGGCCTTGGACACTTCCAGGGATGGGGCATCCACAGCTTCTCTAGGCAACCTCTTCCAGTGCTTCACCACCCTCTCCGTGAAGAATTTCTTCCTGATATCTAATCTAAATCTCCCCGCTTTCAGTTTAAACACATTACCCCTTGTCCTGTCACTACAGGCCCTTGTAAAATGCCCCCCCCCCCCCCCCCCCAGCTTCCTTGTAGGCCCCCTTCAGGTACTGGAAGGCTGCAATAAGGTCTCCCCTAAGCTTTCCCTTCTCCAGGCTGAACACCCCCAACTCTCCCAGCCTGTCCCCACAGCAGAGGGGCTCCAGCCCTCAGAGCATCTTTGTGGCCTCCTCTGGGCTCACTCCAACTGGCCAATATCCTTCTGATGCTGAGGACTCTGCAGCTGGATGCAGAACTGCAGGTGGGGTCTCACAAGAGCAGAGTGGAGGGGGAGAATCCCCTCCCTCGCCCTGCTGGCCACGCTGCTCTGGATACAGCCCAGGATACGGTTGGCTTTCTGGGCTGCCAGCGCACACGGCCGGCTCATGTCCAGCTTTTCATCCCCCAGTACCCCCAAGTCCTTCTCCTCAGGGCTGCTCTCGATCCATTCTCCACCCAGCCTGTCCCTGTGCTTGGGATTGCCCTGACCCAGGTGCAGGACCTTGCCCTTGGCCTTGTTGAACTCCATGGGGTTGGCACAGGCCCAGCTCTCCAGCCTGTCCAGGTCCCTCTGGATGACATTCCTTCCCTTCAGTGTATCGACCACACCACACAGCTTGGTGTCATCAGCAAACTTGCTGAGGGGGCACTCGATGCCATCATCCATGTCAGTGACAAAGATGTTGAACAGTCCCGGTCCCAACACCAATCCCTGTGGAACGCTGCTTGTCACTGGTCTCCACTCAGACACTGAGCCATTGACCACCACTCTCTGAGTGTGGCCACCATGCCAGTTCTTTATCCATCCAGCAGTCCAGTCCATCTGTCAAATCCATGTCTCTCCAGTTTAGAAAAAAGGATGTTGTGCAGGACAGTGCCACATCGGCAGCACTACAAAAAATTAGGACTCATGTATTTGACAAATTGCAAGGGCCAAGTGAATCAGCGCTAGTGTCTGTCCATATTTACTTCCTACTTGAAGATGCACATTATGGCTTTGCCAAAGTAGCTACAAAAGCACCAGTATACCTCAGGTAGCTAAAATGGGGCATATCAGTCCACATTTATCCATCAAGGAAAGACCAATTTCTCTGATTGCTCTGAAGAAAACCATTGCAAACTGCAAAATCAGATTGAAATCAGCTGAATTTAGGAGATTAAACTCTTGACTGTATCTGAGTCTATCTTGTTTTGACATATCCACTAGGAAAACTCTGAAATCGGTTGTTAAAAAATAGCTACTCTGCACACCAAACTCCTGTGAGTGATATGGACAGTGGATCTAATGTACAACATCTCACCATTTAAACTTTTTGTCTCAATTTCAGACCTAAGTAAAGTGTTATTTTAGTACTCAGAACAAACGTGAAGTGTGTTTGTGTTTTGTTTGAGGGTAGGAGGGCCCTGCAAAGGGACCTAGGCAGGCTGGATCAATGGGCTGAGGTCAACTTTGTAAGGTTCAACAAGGCCAAGTGCCAGGTCCTGCACTTGGGTCACAGCAACCCCTGCAGTGCTACAGGCCTGGGGACAAGTGGCTGGAAAGATGCCTGGGGGAAAAGGACTTGGTGGTATTGGTCAACAGCAGCTGAATCTGAGCCAGCAGTGTGCCCAGGTGGCCAGGAAGGCCAATGGCATCCTGGCCTGCATCAGGAACAGTGTGGCCAGCAGGACCAGGGCAGGGATTGTCCCCCTGTACTGGGCACTGGTGAGGGTGCACCTTGAGTACTGTGTTCAGTTTTGGGCTCCTCAGTACAAGAAGGACATGGAGATGCTGGAGCGTGTCCAGAGAATGATGACACCACTGGTGAAGGGTCTGGAGAACAAGTCTTATGAGGAGCGGCGGAGGGAGCTAAGATTGTTTAGCCCAAAGGAGGCTGAGGGTAGACCTGATCTCTCTCTAAAGCTCCCTGAAAGGAGGGTGTAGGGAGGTGGCTGCTGGCCTTTCTCCTAGGTAACTGGTGATTGGATAAGAAGAAATGGCCTCATGTTGCATCAGGGCAGGTTTAGATTGGATATTAGGAAAAACTTCTTTAGTAAAGAGTGGTCAGGCATTGGAGCAGGCTGCTCAGGGAAATGGTGGAGTCACCATCCCTGGAGGTGATCAAGGAACGTGTAGACGAGGCGCTTGAGGACATGGTCTAGTGGGTACAGTATTGTTGTGTTGGTGGTTGGACTAGATGATCTTATAGGTCTTTTCCAACCTTCGTGATTCTGTGATATAGTACTGAACACCAGAACAGGGCTTTAACAGACATTGCCACTGATGTTTGTGAGCTCCTTTTTCACATCATAGCAACATGTTGCTAGCGGAGTACAACAATGATGTACCAGACTCATTATATTAAATACATTTCTAGATTTATTCACCGTGACCTGTGATGTATGTATTGTGTTTAGCTAGCTGGACTAAAATACTAGTGAGTTATATGGAGATACTTGAAAAAGCTTCTCCTCGGGTGTTATGTTGGGTACTTATTTCAGACAAAACGACACTGTTTTTAAAAAATGTGAGCTATTTGGGTTACCTATTCATCATTTGGTCTCATTTATGGCAGTTGCACAATTATATTGTTCACTCTGTGATTCTAACTCCAATTAAATCTGTTTTTCAGAAGATGTGAAGCAGTAGTCAGCATGTGAAATGCTGACAAAACTGTATTTATGACAGCACCAGCACCTTGGAGGAAATTTTTCAGAAAGGCTTTGAGTCCTAAGAACTATTAATGCTAAGGTATACATAGTATCTACAAATCCCAATTAGAATTAGCTTTTCTTTCACCTCTGATTTATTGCTTCTGATGAATTAAGTCTTGCTGTTTCTAAAAATAGGTATAAATTTGAACTGTTACCAGCAAGGTTCAATACAGAAGGCACATGGAAACTGAAATTAACCATAGTTGATCCCAGTCCACTTAGGCTGGAAAACAGAAAACGCAAGTGCAGCATCACAAACACAGTCTTCTGAGTTTAGCACTTGGCCTCTCCTGAGGGAAGGTCAAAAGCACTGATATGGTATGCAACACTTCCTACACACTTCCATATCCTAAAGATGTGTTTCCAGCTGGCAAGAACTGCTCATGGCCAGGTCAGGACTTTCACCATCACTGCTGAAAGACACACCCCCGCTCTCAGTGATGTCAAGCGGGATCTCTTCAATGTGAATTTGAGCAGGGTCTTGGTAACCCCCTTTCACAAATGCATATCCTGCAAGGAAAGCTTAAAATAAATCTCTTATTGCTGCTCTCTGAGGAACATGCTTTCCACGCAAATAGCAAGTCTTCAAAGAGACTTCAAAGACTGGTACATCACCAACTAAACACATGGAGTTTCCATCACTAGAAGTCTTTAAGAAAAGAATGTGAAAAATTACACACAAGGAACATGACTCTGCAAAGAGGTGAATGATGTCTTAAAGTCCCTTCTAGCTGCATTTTTGTGTGATTCTATGGCTCAGGGTGCACGATCCCAAGCTCCCTACAGTAAGGTAACATAGTTTCCACAAGACATCAAGTCCTGCTTTTGTTTCCAAAGATGTTATAAGCAAAAAAAAGTATCAGGCTTCAAAGGGGTACAAGACGCAAATCTCCACCCCCAAGAAATAAACTGTAATTGTAATACATCCCCTACAAGTAGTACTCATTTTATTTATGAGAAATTCAGGAAAAGCAATGCTGTGCCTGTGGGTATTACAGCATTTACAGAACACACCTTCAAACGTCCCAAACACACACATCATCCTGGAAACCTACTATCAACATACAGAATATGAACCTTATATTTATTCTTCAATAAACAGAACGTTATTGAACCATATACTCCGTGTTTGCTCATTATCTCATTGTACAGCATTATTCAATTTACTGTTGTAAACCGAAATAATTTTTACTGCCTTCAAGTGCAAATATCTGATCCTATTACAAATCAGTTCAGAACTGCTGCATAATGTGTAGTGTTAAACTGCGTTTTCATAATAAAACCACAGAGAGTAGTGACATCAATTACAACTCTAAAACTGTAATCCTTTGTGAAAACATCTCATCAGAAACAAATAGATTTTCTTTGATCGATGTTTTTAAATGACAGAAGAAGAGAGGAGTTCAAAGGTATCAAAACTAATTAGCACTCAGTTTAAAAGGATGGAAACTACTGTTTTGTCTGCCTGAAAAAGCTGTTCCTATGAACTTGTTTTCAGGATCATTAGAAATGCAATAAAATGGAGTATCTGGGCTCAACCCTCCAAAAAAATTTGTTAAACATTTTCCCATAACTTTATAAAATAAAATTGTAGAGAAAGAAACATGCAAACATACCCAATACCTTACACATGCCATTAATACAGATATCTCGGCTGTGCCTTCCTTCAAAGCAAGGAGTACCATCAGTGACCGCATCAAGCATCTTCTCTGAAAAATGGCCATCTATGGGGCGACAGTGGAGCTCACAGGGGTTCACTGAAAGGAAAACAAAGACACTTTCTCAGGAAACACTTCAGCAGGACATTGAACTGCAACGTACTGGGAATGTCTTTACTGCACCATCCACTCGCTCTCCCTGGCATTTGACAGAAATGGCCTAATTAGAAGCAGTTAGCAGATCCAGGGGCGTACTGCTAACAGAGCAACACGAGCCTGACAAATGCCACTTGCAGACTTCTAGGAAGCAGCTGGAGGCTGCTGCCCTCACGTCTCCATGCTCTCCATCGGTGCTGCGTTAGCAGCCAGCGGGCTGAGTTGAGCAGTAATGAGGCCATCGGCTGTGAGGGAGAAAGGGATGGGAAACCATCAAAACCAGCTGTCATTAGGGGAAAGGAGGAATCTGGGGGTGAGATTGCCAAGGACACTGACAAGCAACAGTTCTCCATCAACTGGTGACTGAGTGATTTCAGAGATAGTTCATCACTGCTGCCAGCCTCTCTCAGACAGCAGTGAAACGGTTGCTTCTGATCTTCTGCATATCAGTAGAGTGTCACATCACTGCCTATTTTCAGCTATCTGCTGGCACTTCATAAATAATTTCAACTGTTGGACTTTTTTCCTGCTTGGCAACTTATGAAATGGGGATAATATTGGCAGGTCTGACAGACCCAGGCTGTTCTTGGATAGATGTGCACAGAAGCAACAGGGAAGGAAAATGCTGCAGCAAAAGCAATCTGTGGGTCTCTGAAACAGTTTTTTTCTGGAATGGACCAGCCTTCGTCTATTCCATCCATGGAGAAAGAAGAGCACCCAACTGCCCTGCCTCCGGGACACTGGCCCTTGGGAATGGGAAACAATGGACACAAGTTTGATAAATAAGTTGTATACATGGAAGAGGAGTGGAAACCAAGGTGAAAGCAGACACAGTATAATGGTTTTGGTGGGATAATCTTCTTCACAGTAGCTAATATGAGGCCATGTTTTGGATTTGTGCTGAGAAGAATGTGGATAATATTCATGTTTCAGTTGTTGCCAAGCAATGTTTACATTAAGCCAAGGACTTTTTCAGTTTCTCATACTGCACCTGTGTTCTTTGCTACAAGAAACTGGGAGGAGACACAGTCAGGAGAGCTGACCCAAAGAGAATTTCATGCCATAACGTGTCATGCTCAGTATATAAGCTGGGGATAGCTGGATGGGGAGGGGACTAGCTGGGCATCGACTGGTGGGTGGTGAGCAGTTGTATCACTTGTTTTTTTCCTCCTGGGTTTTGCCTCTCTTTTTTATTTTTTCCTTTCAATTACATATTAGTATCATTAGTAATAGCAGTATCATTATTTTATTTCAATTATTAAACTGTTTTTATCTCAACCGAGTAGTCTTCTTACCTTTTTCCCTATGATTCTCTCCTCTATCCTACTGAACGAGTGGCTGTGTGGTGCTTGGTTGCTTGGTGGGGTTAAACCAGGAGGGACATGTACAGATATAATCCCTGCCCTTGTATCACTCCCTGGAAAACCTCCAGAAAAACAATCATTCACTGTCACACTGACAGCAACAAAGGAACTGCCTTCTGGTTTTGGTCCATAACAAGACCCTCGTCTTGAGGAATTTGTTCATGCTCAGCATGCTGACGTGCTTTGCTGAGCAAGAAGTAGGCTTTAGAACCGCCTGTCAGTAGGGACTTCATGGCACCATTACTGAACCATTTTAATACAACCTTCCTGTGTGCTGAGGAGGTGCTTATGCTGAGTGACAGCTTGATCCTGTGTCTGACAAAGCTGGCAAAAGCTGCTCCTTTGGTCTCAGAGGTGTGCAAGGTAACTATACCTTAACTTCTACATCCTGGCTAATGAATTTCTTTCTCCCTCCCTTTCCTCTTCCGTTGACTTTGCTTGTGTCATACAAAGAACTATGTTTAAAATAAAAGGAATTTCTAGTAGTGAGAGAAATTCAAATTTTTGGTAATACGAAGAAAGTAAATAATTTCATACAAAGAAGAGTTTATGATTTGAAGGGGGAAATTAGTTTTCATTGCTTGGGTTTGTAGAGCACCAACATATACACACTGCAAAGTGACAGCAGCTCCTGCCCCAAAGTGTTTGCAGCTCAAGGACTGAATCCTACATCGTCTGAGCTCTAAAACTATTAATCCCATTCATGAAAACAGGATCTCTGCATAACTGGGATCCAAAGAATAAAAAAGGATTAAAGGAAATCCAAAACCTTAATGAGCAGTTTTGTGCCTCCCCCCTCATCAGTAAAGCTAAAATAGCATCTCAGGACTGACAATATTGCTGTGCTTGTAGCTTCTCACACAAAGATGCCTCTGTAAAAGGCAATAGAGGGATTAGCGGCACAGGACACACATGGACCAAGGTTATGAAACTGAGGGAATTCAAGGTGATGTGAGTCATGTCCAAGAATATCGACAGAGGTGGAACTACAAGAGAGTTTCAGGCAAGAACATGAAGTTTGTAATCCTTATCTGCCTTCAGCCCTTCCGTGCCAGCCATAACATCCATCAATTGTCCTGATAAGAGCTGTCATGACTAGTGGTACAGGTAATTTTACTTCTATCTGCAGAAATCTTTTTTCTAGCCATGTGGCTAATTTGATTACTTTAGCACGCTAAAGTTTGTTTCACCTTCGTTATCTTCCCAATGCTCCATTTTTAAACACAAAGCACAGTATCCCAGAATTCCAGCTAGTCTGTAACCTGCTCAGAATCAATCCTGACAGACACAAACTTTGCATAAAGCCGTTTCAGCTTTTACATTGTTCATAATGAAATATGCAGAGCAGCAGTTTGATATCTGTACCTCCTCCTTAGCGGAGGTTGTTGGCATAACAAATAAGATGGTATCCAATTTCATTACAGAAATCACCGAGCGAGAAAAAGCAGGTGGTGCTGACTGCTGATATATTCCTGTCATAAATATGATGCTCTCAGCATTTAATTTAGACAAAGTTTGTAGAGAAAGATAACTTCTGTACAAAGCCAAATTAAAAGTAAAATAACAAGTAAACTTTCAGACCTGCAAAGGTACATGAGTCAAAGAGGGCCTTTTTAGGCATGAAAGCTTTCCTGGTTTTCCTAATTGTAGTAACTGAGCTAAAATTTGAACCTACCTGTTCCCACAAATATTGTACTGCTTTTCTTCCTATCAGTTTTCTACTGAGTCCCACTGGAAATGACAGGATACTGGTCCCTCCCCACAAACACAATCCCATCCAATATTAATACTCCTGACATCATTCTTTGAGTTATTTGGTTATTTCATCTGCATAGAAGACTGGTTAAGGCCCCACTGAAGAAATTATCCTAGTCATTCATTTTCTAAAATTTTTTACTTATCTATTGCTATTATTTTTTTTAGAGCTCAGCTCAGGGACCTGACAAAAGATCATGGCTTCATTATTCTAGGACTGAAAATAAACCATACCAGAATCAGCCACTGTCTTAAAAATGTCTAACATTTTAAACATGAAACAGATACAGATGTAGAAAATACTTTTAGCTCCTATTTTCAGACAGAGAAGTGAAACACAAGGAAAATAAATACATTTTTTGAAATAATGGAAGAACTCAAAAGCAAAGACTGGCATTGAATTCAGATTTTCTCAATTTTATTTCAGTCCTGAAAATCTAAAAAGCCTAAACTGAGATCAGTAGGAGCATGAGGGTTGCTCAGAAGGAACTCATTAAATCAGCTGGTTAGTTTCAGTTACTTCAGCAGACTTGAATAATTCATGGTGAGACTTTAACAAAAAGGCGATGATCTTAGTAACTTTTAGGCCAGGGGCCTAAAAGGGCCCTAGCTCAGGGATGTGCATGCTATACACCCTTAGAGACCCTCTACAAGTAGTTGGCATTTAACTCACTCCATCTTCTCATTTCTAGAGCAAAGCTTGCTTTTCTCAACCTTTACCATAAATTATGTTTTTCAAATAATTTCACTTCCATGTTGCTTTCCTACAAACCTCCTCCAGTCTGGCTGAATCCTTCTGGCAATGTGTTGCTCCTGGCTGGACATAACATTTTAGCTGAGGTGTCACCAACACTCAGCAACCTAGAAAAATTACATCCCCTCTTTTTGATCCGTAGTACCCATATCCTGCACCAACATTACGCTGATGATTTGAACAGGGACAAGATCAATCCTCTAATACATATAAGAAACCCAGACGTAATTGAATCCTGTCACAGAGCTCCTTTAAGTGCCCAGTGACTTATTTGTAATCAGAATGGAACTGAGGAAGCAACCTAGCAAAGATAGGTAAAAAACCCTAAAATTCAGACATGTGACGTTTTTCCCCAGTGTATGTTATAATGGAGTTCAGATTCACAAAGTGTAAACAGAACAACAGGAAGATAACTAGATAGGAACATATTCTCTCTCCAGTTTAAATTTGTTTCCCTCACAGCTGACTCCCATGAGTCCACAGGCAGGAAGGATCCAGCTTAAGCTGATTGAGAAGGATGTGAATAATGTGTCTGCCAGCAGAATCACAGAATCACAGAACGGTTTGCGTTGGAAGGGATCTTAAAGATCATCCAGTCCCAACCCCCCTGCCATGGGCAGGGACACCCTCCACTAGACCAGGTTGCTCAAAGCCTCATTCACCCTGGCCTTGGACACTTCCAGGGATGGGGCATCCACAACTTCACTATGACAAGGCTTCAATATTTTTTCCCTCTTCACAAGGAAGAAAAGAAGAGGGCCTCTTCACTGTAAAAACTCAGAATTTGATGAGGAAATCCCAAACAAAGAAAACCGGAAAAGACAATTACCAAACCCAGACAAAACAGGGAAAAAATGCTGAGGTGAAGCTACCTTACCACTTTAAGCAATCTTGGAACGCCCAAAGAATTTAACTTCAAAGCAGTGGCAGCAGAAACATTATCTCATGCTGTTAACTCAGCCTCTGCGACCGCATCAGTCGAGACCTTACTTGATACCCTTTCTGGAAGAAATACGAAATTTAAAACACTTTAACCCCCATCTGCCATTACATGAGATGATCCTGGCAACTGCTTGAGAAAAGAAAGGTTTCAGGTTGGGACTCATCATGGAAGTTAAACCCTAAAAAGTTACCAGATAATGTAGTTTGTCAGAAGGTATGAAATAAATAAATGTAGGGTCAGCCTGATGGCAAGAGAAGTAGACTAGCACCAAACTCTGACTAAAGTGTCAGCGCAGGAGCCTGGATCATGAGAACAATTCAGAAAATATCCTGGTCAGGGCTGATGGGTGCTTTAGCCACCCTTGAGCCTGGAAGTCCCCTTTATGTTGAGACTCCCAGGGATACTCAGGTGCTCCAGCTTGAGCACGTGGGTTTCTGGGCCCTAGAGCAAATCCACAGTAGGACTATGCAAGTTCCACAACAGGCCCAAACTCATTTAAAACATAAGGGAAAAAAATCTCAGTGGAAACCTTAAATATAAGTAACCTAGGTAACAGCTGAGATGCCATTCACTGCTCTTCTGCCAGGCTGCTTGTTAAAGCTGCTTGTTGCATCTCACCTTTAATTAAATCATAAGCTATTCAAAAAAGAGTCTTTGTCCTCTTGTGAAGGTACAATTTACACAACAGAAAAGGACATTACAACTGTGTTTAACTATGTGACATTCATTAGGACAGCCTTATGCAAGCTGTGAAATTAAAGCCAGGAGCAAGAATTGTGACCATCTAGATAATTTACTGCTCTTCCAGCAGGATGAAGGAACACGGAATATCCAAACAAAATGTCTAGCTCAGGGTCTCATCTCCTCAACTAGGCATTTCCCACAAACTCTGTTACGTGCACTCAGGGTTTGGGAAAGACTCATGATGTTTTCTTTTCCCCTTATATCCCATGTGCAGCACAACAGGATTTAAAATGCCTGATAATAAAACACATGCCAAAACTTTCTTGGCAGCAAGCTAAAGTACTAAGAGCATGCTGTAAAAAGTCTTTGAAATTGGATTGCACCAGTAAAGGAGAAAAGTAAGGGAAGCTGGTGTACACTGACAGAATTTGGTGTACGTATGGTGCACATGGTGATTAAGCCTCCAGAGCCCTGAAACATCAGCTCTTTTTGGTGGAGCGGAGGGTTACAAGAGGCTGTTGGTCTGCTTTTGTTTAAAGTGTTGGTTTGTTGAGGAGAAACAGTCATAAAAAAGGTTCAAACTCCTTCATCTCACAGACTAAGCACTGTTTCATGAGTCTATCTGAAGTTATTTTGCCCAGGATAACTTCACGGAAGGTGAAAGAAAATGTGAGACTGAGATGGGAGGAAAACTCTCGGATGTATTTCAGTGCAGTAGGCAAACTGGCTGGACAAAACTGGAAGCAATGTGCCCATGACAGCCACCCACCCTCAGGTATACAATGATGACGTCAGATGAAAGATCAGCTCAGGATTTGGCCAACTCCCTGCTTAGATGAATGTTCCCAGAAGAGTCTGCCTATCTGAGGAAAACAGGATTTTTGCAAATTGGAGTTTAGCAGCAAGAAAACACTTCAAATGCTGTTAACACAGTGTAAGAATGAAGTTGCAAACATTAAGGACCTCACAGTTCATGGCGGAGACATGTGACTCTCGACTGAAACTCTGGTTGCTGGGAAAACAGGTGAAAACAGTCAAAAGCTTTTTAAGCCTCAGAAAAAATATTTGCTCAGTATTTGAAGGATTTTGCAAAAGGTCAGTGAAACCCAGGATGTTCCAGGTGAATTATATCAGGCTCAACAACCCAGCATTTTAAAGATAAGTGGTTTGTCTGCAAAGCTCCAATCAGCTGTATTTGAAATATGGCATGGACACACCACAGGCCTGTCTTCCAGAGTGCAAGAGGCACTTGACTCATGGTTCTTAATGCCCTTTAAAAGCAGACCTTCTGCAACAAACGCACATGCAGAACTACCAGTTCTGTACTACTGTATAGAGGACAAGAACAGAACCAAGGCCGTACCTGGCAGTGGTACATGTGAGTAACAGAGAAGACTGGAATCCCAGTTTCAGTGACAGGCAACTGCAGAAAGACGTTTAGGCTGTCAGCATTTATCATGGTTTGTTTCACTGGGAGTCCTGAAAAAAGTCTTTTTCTATCAGCCATATTTTCTTCCATAAGAAATTTTCCTGGAAGTCTGTCTGCTCCAGGTTCATCTCCAATGGTGTATTTGTTAGATGAAATTGAAAGAATAGCTGAAATTCAGGAAACCTATTCTGAACTGCCAGTAAATGTGAAAATGCAATAAACATGCTGAAAAATACTCCTGGCAAACAAAGCTGAAAGTTGAATCTTGAGCTTCACTTCCCTACCTGGTTTATTTTTTCATTAGAAAAATTAGCTTCTACTGGATCATCTACTCCTTACATTTATGCATACACCAAGAATCAAACTGCATGGTAATAACTATTATGGTATTATGGTAATTATATGGTAAGTAGCTGTTACAAAGCAAGTTATAAGGCAGAGGCATCAATTCTGTCTCTGCAATACATGCAGACAATACTGAACCTGTTAAGGTATCACTTCCTCAGTGTGGTGCCTGGTACACTTACCATGCAGATCTGAGTTTGGAAGTAGTAAAGCCACATTTGTGCAGTGGAAGAGCTCTGCTTAGTGGGTGCGGTGATGCCTGCGGGCCCAAGCATGCAGCTTTATACTACACTACTCTAATTCTTGTTCTGTGGTTAACACTGGAAATGATGGTTTAGGTGTATCCCAGACAATCAGTATAGACATAACTTCAACAACTTTTCTTAGTGCCGCACCTTTCAAGAAACTGGGCTAGTTACACTCATAGCCATTACCACTACAGCTTTGCAAAAACATCAATGTGTAGAGAAGAACCACTGCCTTTGTGTGTTCACTAAAGGCTCACCTGCACGTGGAGGCACACCAGATTCTTCCCTCTAATTAATTAACAGACTTACAATTCAGTGATTTCTTGCTCTTACAGACGTTACTCATAGGTCTGTAATTTGACTTTTTATACAAGACACTAAAAATTTTGTAAGTTTGTACCTGTGTTATAAACGGGAACCCAGTGGTAGAATTCATTCTGGTAGGGAACTGTATCAAATTCACTGCACTGCATCTGACGAAAGGTTGGCAAGCCTTTGCGACAGGGGCTAATGTTACACATGCGATAGCGTTTCCTTTCTCCAGTGCAGTAGTCTCCTCCAAACTGTGGTCTAGAAAAGGAACATTGAGATTGGGGTATGAGATTCTGGGTACAAAACAGTTTTAAAAGAGCAGTGTGTTTCTGGTTCCAATGGCCTAACAAGGTGAATCTGAATACTTGACTGCATAGGGATACCATTCAAGTACCCAAACATGTCAATGTGGAGCACAAAGATCTAGACAAACGCTGTATCCCAAAGAAGTGCTTGGTACATTGCTTGGCCAATCTCACAACAAATTACCTTATCAACTGAACTCCCCCAAAATACCGTATTTTCCAGAATGTTTGACAGTTCTTCCAGAAAAGCCAAGTGAATTCTGCAGTTAGGCACCCTCTTAGTGATCTCTGAAAATGAGATGTAGGGTCTTCAGGAACTTATATATGTATTAGAAAATTCTGCCTTTCATGTTCTGTACCTATCAACTCATGTGTCTGAAGGTCAAACAGAGCTGATGACTAGAACAAAACATGAAAGGCGAGTCCTTGATTTCCCCCAGAAACAGACTGCTAGCTATTGTTCTCACCCTATGAGCGAGGACGTTTATTTATTCATGGCAGTATTATTAAAGCAACACGTCTATTATTTCTGCAAAGCCTCATGATAAATAACAGGGTGGGTTTTTTTCATTTTGAGTAGAAATAAGCTCCATGAAGTATAAGGATTAAAGAATGAGATGATGATTGTAAAAGGTGAGCCAACTGAATTTCACACAGCTATGCTTAACTGGGAAGGTGTTCAGTGTCTGTCTTGCTGTGGCACCTGATAACAACAGTCCCATACAAGAGCTTCCAATGTCATAAGCACCTCAAAGATCTTGAATGAAAGGTAAGAAAAGATTGTGCACTCAGCTTACTCTGGGTTATCGCATGGTCTCTCTGCACTTTGAATTCCTGCCCCACATGTCCTTGTGCAATGGGACCAGGATGACCAAACGCCCCATCCGCCATGGACTGCTTCAGGAGTCTTGCCTACAGTAATGCACTCACCAGAGAAGCACCACTGAAGAGAGAGGAGACAGGACAAACAGCTTAAAATCATTGTCACAGGAAAACACTGTGAATTATTTGTTACTTCGGTCCCTGAAGGTTGAAAACTTCAGTGGAAATTTAAATGGAGATGTCACAGGATGCCGCTCCTTCACTCTAAACCATTGCAGAGCTACTCATGGTTCCTCCACTGCCCTTTTTCAGGAAGCACAGCTTGTGGGCAGCACAATTTGCAAGCAGCACGGCTCACAGTCACCTTGTTTTCTCCGCACCGAGTTCCATCTGCAGCTGCATCCAGTTTGGAGCGGCAGGATCCTTTCACCGAGCACCAGAGTGTTTGGCAAAGGTTCTGGAAAAGAGAGAACACACTGCAGCAGTCTGAAGCAGAGCTGAAATCTTATGGCCAGGATTTTCAAAAGCCACCCATGGTTTTGTCCATCCATTTAAAAAGCCTTATAAGGGCTGTATTTCCAGAGACAGATGTTCAGGGTTTTCCACAAATTAGGCTTCCACAAAGGGTCTAATGAGGTACTCCTCATTAGCATACAAGGAGGCACTATTTGACGAATACAAACCAGTAAATACTTTCTGTCAAGTGAATTACCTGCACAATGTGAGTTTTAATATTCTCCTCATTGGTTGATAAGCTCCCAGCTACACACAGAAAAAATGGCTTTACACATTTGGGCACTCCTGTCTATAGCAAAGGTGAACAGAGTTTGTATTGGTTTCATATGATGTGTAATAACGAATACAATGTTCAATTTTGCATTGCTCTGCCTGAAAACATACAGTGGAACCAAGAAAGGTTATAGAAGGCAGCCAGGTGAGTAAAATGAACATCATGTCTCCAAGTACAACAGCCTCCAATATTCATGGAGGTCCCAAAACTGGATGAGGCAAATGAGGTCAAAAGACAGGTCTCTTAAAGCATCAGCCAAGCAGATGGCAAGAGAATGATCGAAAAGAAGCTGCCAGGCTAGCTGGCGGAGAAAAAAAGCCTAGTGGGCTGGGCAGAGTAAGGGCCCTGGTTAGCGAATGCTTGTTCATTGAGTTACTCAGAAACTGGTACCATATAATGCAGCGCACTGCCAGTAAAGCACAGCGTTTCAGCTGCTGCTCCATGTGCAGGGGTCAACTTACAGAAGGGACAGAAACTCCTGAGAGTCAGCAAAGCTAGCAGGGCAAGAAGCGTTACAGCTACCTTATAACAAGCCTTCCTCACGCAATAGAACAGTTCTCTAGAGACTGAGGACAGACACTGAGGGCTATGCCCCCCTCCTCAGTTCACATGCACACCAGCTTCGCCTTTGGTCAATATGCAGGAGGTCTGCATGCTTGGGAACTCCTGAATCAGCAGGGATTTGTGTGGAAGACCACTTCCAAGCTGGAGAAACCTGGGGTGTCAGAGAGACTGTGCACTCCCAAATGGAACAGAAGAAGCAAAAAAGCCCAGGGGCTCTGGGCCAGGTTTAGGCTGAGGATGTTTGAATTGTAGAGTTCAGCACTGGGAGGGGGAACAGAGCTGACGGCATCTACCTGTGAAGCAGGGACAGCTGTAAATGTCATCACAGAAAGGAACTAAGGATCCCACTAGCAGCTCCCACTGGGATTCTCATGCCACATTTGGAAGCTGACACAGAAACGGGGCACTTACAAAAATCCATCCCCAATAAGCTGTCAGCAACCATTAGACCAAGTGAAATGAAAAACCTGGCTGCTGGTTTCTGACCCGATCCTATTTAAAATACCTAAACTTGGACACAGTCTGTTTTGAGAGAGTTGCCTTTTATTTACTTTCTGTATTTTATGTTCACCTTGGTTTTAACCCAGAACACTGGATAGTTAGTAGTAGAGAACATCTCAAAGCCCTCCAAATCTCCAGATGGTATACAAAGTCTGGGACATTGCATCTCAGCTCGTTTAGCTGCTTTTGGGCAATGTATACAAGTCAAAGGTTGTTTTGCAGTTCCCTGTTTACAGTTCAAGAGTAGCATTACTTAGCAACCCTTTGGGAAGCCATCCCTATCAGGTTCTCCAGGCAGAGCTACCCAAGTGTTCTGGCTGATGATTTTTCTATCATTATGAAATGCACCCTTTATCTCTTGTATATAGATTATGGTTTTGCTTTTTAGTGTGTAAAGTGCATTCCTGCGCTGTGTTCAGATACCAGAGAAAGGCAGAGAAACCAAGCGCAGCTTCCCACTGACAGGGGCACTCATAGATTTCAAAGTCAAGAGTTCATGGAGGAAATTCTTTACCTTTACAAGAATATTTCCATACTGATCTCCATGTACCACAGCTTTTTTCCATCTTTAAGAATACTGGAATAACAACAGGACAAGAAAAAGCACTGCTTACTGTGTGCTTTTGGAGATAACAGCCAGAAATTCATGAATCTACCATGGACTCACTGAAAGGCAAGTGATTTTTATCATATGCAGTATGGCATACAATTTCCACCCGATTTATGAGAACAGGGTCTGTGCCTTAAAGAAAATCGAGTCCAAAAAACCAGTTTCATTAAATCCAGTGAAAGTTTGTGAGATAGAGAGCAACAAGTTAAGGATTCTGAGCTCCTACAGCCTGTCCTAGAGTAACACTTGGAAAATTCCTCCTCCCTTATTTGCATTTTTCTTTTCTTTTCTTTATTAGAGGGACAACATTTATGCACTTCACGAGATGCTTAGCTGACTTACTACCTAAATGGTTCATGGAAACCACTATATGAATTATAAAGCTCGTTTTTTTGCTAAGTGTAATAACTGAACCCTGGGGTATCTTCAGCTAAATGCAGATTCTTCTCTCAAAAAGAATCTGTGGATTGAATTCAGTCGGACAGTAAAAGTTACAGAACAAATGTAGCCTGGTCAGTGAGCAAGTGTTAAGTAAATAGCAGAAAGGCAAAGAACAGTCAGACCTCTTAGATCAAATGACTATACTGATCATTCAGCATGCCGAGCAGACTGTACTATTCACAGTTCCTTGCCTTGTCAGTGCAGCTATCTGTAAAACACAGGCCTTCCCGTAACATGTAAATGGAGATGTCTAGCTGTAAAATAGGTTAATCAGGAGATTTTGAATGTAAAGGTCTACTAGGTTCAAACCCAAGGAGAGAGAGAGAGAATGAACCAATACTGCAAATTACACTTTAATTTTCTATCTGTACCAACAGACAAATTACAGTAACGGAGGAAACTGGAACGGCAGGAAATGAAAGCAATCTTTCAATACCTGCTTCAGAGTCACTAGCTGCATTACATTGGTAATCATGTTACCTATTAAGGCTGAGAAGATTAATCAGAAATAAGCTCCCTAATAGAAGGGTAGATCAGGATACCTATAATTATCCAAATGAAATAAACAGTCAACATAGGCAGCCCCCAGTTCACAGCTTTGCACAATACCTTGCCTAAAAAACACTCCAGCATTGCACTGCTGCCACAGCTGTGCTTAACAGGGGGAATCAAAGTACATCGTATCTGGAACGTTTGCTGCGTGCTGCTGCCGAAAACACAGTCAAAATTAGTGATCACATAGCTAGATTAGCACTTGAAACCACTGCTTCTGAAGTGTTTTGTGTAGACAAATGTCGTATGGAGCCAAATACCTCTAAACATGCTGCATACAGTTGAAAATCCCTATCACTGCACCTTAGCTCATATAACCAGTTACTCTGCAGTGGCTCCTACCTCTTGTAGAGAGCTGTGCTACTGTGACTACACTGTTGCCTTGGATCTCCACACAACACTGTTTTGCTGTGCTGTGAGACAGACCCCAAGGTACTTCATAAATTATGCATTTCCACATAAAAATCACAGAATTATAGCATCGTTAAGTGGGAAAAGACCTTAAAGATCATAGAGTCCAATCGTTAACCTAACACTGCCAGGTCCACCATTAAAACACGTCCCTAAGCACCACATCCACACAGCTTTTAAATACCTCCAGGAATGCTGACTCCACCACTTCCCTGGGCAGCCCCTTCCAGTGCTTGATAACCTTTACAGAAAAGAAATTTTTCCCAAAATCCAAGCTAAACCTTCCCTGGTGCAACTTGAGGTTGTTTCCTCTTGTCCTATCGCTTGTTACTTGGGAGAAGAGACCAATACCCACCTCTCTGCACCCTCCTTTCAGGGAGCTGTAGAGAGTGATAAGGTCTCCCCTGAGCCTCCTCTTCTCCAGGCTGAACACCCCCAGCTCCGTGCTCCCCTGAGACCCTCCACAGCTGCAGGACACAGCCTGCCCTATCACCATGGGCTGACGGGGAACCTCTAATCTGGGCACCTCCTCCCACCTTCTGCACTGACTTGGGGGTCTGCCCTGTTTCTCTCAGGTTCCACTCCTCTCTCCACCCCAGAACTCTGTTTTCCCCTCTTAAATATGTTGATCACAGAGGCATTAATTGACTTGGCCGTGGCCAGAAGTAGGTCTGACAGAGACAGGGGAGCTTCTAGCAGCTTCTCACAGGAGCCATCACTGTGGTTCCTCCCTGACTACTAGTACCCCACACACAAACCCAACACACAGAGGATTCGAGGTGTGACCTCACCAGTTCTGAGTGCAGTGGGACAATCCCTGCCTTGGTCCTGCTGGTCACACTGTTCCTGATACAGGCCAGGATGCCACTGGCCTTCTTGGCCACCTGGGCACACTGCTGGCTCATATTCAGTCGCCATCGACCAACACCCCCAGGTCCTTTTCCACTGGGCAGTTTTCCAGCCCATCGTCCCGAAACCTGTGGCGTTGAAGGGGTTGTTGTGACCCAAGTGCAGGACCCGGCACTTGGCCTTGTTGACCCTCACACAGTGGCCTCAGCCCATCAATCCAGCCTGTCCAGATCCCTCTGAACATCCTTCCTACTCTTGGCCAGATCAACACTCCCACCCAACTTGGTGTGGTCTGCAAACTGATTGAGGGTGCACTCGACCCCCTTGTCCAGGTCATTGATGAAGACAATATCCACAGCCTTTCCCTCATCCACCAAGCAAGTCACCTTGTCACAGAAGGAGATGAGGTTCATCAAGCAGGACCTGCCTTTCATAACCCCATGCTGACTGGGCCTGATCACCTGGTGCCCTGATGGCACTCAAGATGATCTGCTCTATAACCTTCCCCGGCACCGAGGTCAGGCTGACAGGCCTGTAGTTGCCTGGATCCTCCTTCCAGCCTTTCTTGTAGATAGGTGTCAACTTGGCAACCCTGCAGTCAACTGGGACCCCCTGGTGAGCCAGGACTGCTGATGGATGATGAAAAGTGACTTGGTGAGCAGTTCCCCAGCTCCCTCAGCACCCTTGGGTGGATCCCATCTGGCCCCATAGACCTGTGTGTGTCTAAGTGGCATAGCAGGTCACTAACCATTTCCTCTTGGATTATGGGGGCTTCATTCTGCTCCCCACTCCTGTCTTCCAGCTCAGGGGGCTGGGTACCCAGAGTACAACTGGACTTACTGTTAAAACCCTCAGCTTTTTCCTCATCCTTTTTCATTATGTTTTTGACCTGCATCCAGTAAAGGATGGAGATTCTCCTTAGCCCCCCTTTAGTTGTGAATGTATTTATAGAAACATTTTTTATTCCCTTTTATGGCAGTAGCCAGACTAAGTTCTAGTTGGTCTTTGGCCCTTCTAGTTTTCTCCCTGCATAAGCCTCACAATAACCTTGTAGTCCTCTTCAGCCGGCTGGCGCTTCTCCCAAAGGTCATAAACCCTCCTTTTTCCGCCCTGAGTTCCATCCAAAGCTCACCATTCAGCCAGGCTGGTCCTATAGCCGGAATGGCTCGTGTTTCAGCACAGTGGGACGGTGTTCCTGTGCTTTTAATGTTTTCTTCTTGAAGAATGCCCAGCCTTCCTGGTCTCCCTTGCCCTTCATGACTGCCTCCCAAGGGGCAGTCAATCAGACTCCAAAACAGGCCAGAGTCAGCCCTCTGGAAGTCCAAGGTAGCCGTTCTGCTGATCCCCTTCCTGACTTCTCCAAGAATCAAAAACTCTATCATTTTATGATCGCATTGCCCAAGCTAAACTCCAGCCATCACATTCCCCCACAGGTCCTTCTCTGTTCACACACAGCACGTTCAGCGGACTCCGTCCCTCGTTGGCTCCCTCACCAGCTCTGTCAGGAACTTTCTCTTCCACACACCCCAGGAACATCTGAGACTGTTTCCTCTCTGCTGTATTGTATTTCCAGCAGACATCTGGGCAGTTGAAGTCCCTCCTGAGAACAAGGGCTTGTGATTGTGAGACTTCTCCCAGCTGCTTATGGAGTATTTCATCTGCCTCTTCAACCTGGTTGAGTGGTCTATAATGGACTCCCACCATGACATCTGCCCTGATGGCCTTCACCCTGATTCTCACCCATAAACACTCAACCCTATCGTCACCATCATTAAGCTCTAGACCATTGAAAACACTCCCTAACATATAGGGCTACCCCACCACCTCTCCTCCCTTGCCTGTCCCTTCTGAAGAGTTTATAGCCAGCCACTGCGGCACTCCAGTTGTCTGAGTCATCCCACCTGGTTTCCATGATGGCAACTACATTATAGGTTTCCCGCCACATCATGGCTTCCAGCTCCTCCTGTTTGTTGCCCATGCTCCGTGCATTGGTGTGGATGGACTTAAGTTGGGCTACTGATCCCACCACCTTTTTTGAGGGGAGAAACCCTAATTCCTATGTAACCATTTTCAGGCACTTGTGTGATTTCTAACCCATCAGTAACCCTTGTGTCTTTGCTGGCACATGGATCTCCATCCCCTACCTCCACCAGGACAGCAGACTGAAGGACCTCAAACATCCCTCAAACACTGGCATGGTGCCCCCAGGCTTATCTCTAGTGAACTTGGTTTTATCCCTTTCCCCCTTTGAATCTAGTTTAAAGCTGCTTCAATGAGCCCTCCTAACTCCTGTGCAAAGGTCCCTTTCCCCCCTTGAGGTGGGTCTACCCTGTCTGTTGCCAGCAGCCCTGGTGTCATTTAAACTGGCACATGATCAAAAATCCCCAGATCCTGCTGCTGACACCAGGCTCGGAGCCAGGTATTGATCAGCTGGCTCTTCCTGCTTCTTCCCTCATCATTCCCTGCAACTGGAAGGACAGAGGAGAACACGGCTTGTGCTCCTGATCCCTTCACCAGTCCTCCCAAGGCCCTGAAGTGTCTCTTGGCTGCTCTCGGACTTGTTGCAAGTCCCTCACTGCCTACCTGAGAAATCAGTAAGGGACAGTAATCTGAGGGCCGTACCAGGGTAGGAAGCTTTCCCTCCACATCTTTAACCCGGGCCCCAGGCAGGCAGCAGACTGCCCTAAGAAGGGGGTCCTGTCTGTGTGCTGGGCCTTCTGTTCCCTTCAGAAGCGAGTCAGTCTCCCACGCCAGTGACCCGTCTCTTTTTCCTTACGGAGGCAGCTTTGGTGCAGAGCACAGGCCGACTGAACCTGGGCGACACCTCCATGCTAGATGGACCATCATCCTCTTAACTGCTTGGTTCCACTTGCAGACCCTCATCCCCATCACGCAGGGGCACCCGGGAAGGTCGGGTAGTCACAGAGGAGAAGCACCGGCTGCGCTGGGCAGGAACTTGTCGCCATTGCCCTGTCCCTTAAGTCACTGTGTTCAGGCAGGTGGAGAGAGGATAGGGAATCCTCCGTATCATACATCCTGTATGCCTGCAGGGCCTGTCCCAGAGAAGGTCGGGTGTGATTCCAGTGGTCTCCCTCTCTTGCTCTCTGTGACACCTCAACCTCCTCCTGGTGATACACCACTAAGCGGAAGAGTTCCCCTGCCTGAGCTCACCTGCCATAGCTGAGCTTACTGCTGCCAGAAGAGCAGGGCACAGCCTGCAGCCAGACACCTGGGTAGCAGTGTGCACCCATCGGGGCTCTGTCTGGGAGGCTGCATCAGCCATGGTGGCTGCAGAATTCACAGAGGCCATGGCCTTTTGCTGGGTAGATACCACTGCTCCCTGCTCAAGCTGGGCGAGCTTCAGAGCGCTTCCTGCATACAGTTCTGCATGCCCTCGCTAACGCAGCATGCCGTGTTTGCACTCCCCGTGAAATGCCGCGCCGCGCTCCTGCTGACGCACCATGCCCTTGCTGATGTGCCACATCCAGTGCCACGCGCTGTTTGTCCACCCTGTTGGCAGCACTCTTGGTCGCTCGTGCTCCCCAGGATCTTCTTTTATGGGGGCGTGCGGACAGATTTGGCAGCCATTGCTCCTGGCCCCGCCCAGCTCCTGTCAGCCGGCGTGGCATGAGCTGTGGGCTCCTGGCAGGGCTCTCGGCTCCCCCAGCGTTCCCCTGGCTTGGGAAACTCCCCTGCACACTGTGATGGAACCCTCCGCTGCAGATCTTGCTGGCATGAGAGCTGCTCACCTCAGTGACTCTAATCTGATGTTTGATAGGAAAATAAACACTCTTCAAGATACATGGAGTGGAATTTAATTAGTCAGACCATCAAGAGTGTGAAAAATGAGGACATATGGGAAGAGAGCACAACTCTAATTTCTTCAGAAAACTCTTCCTGGAACTGAAGATTTATTCCCAGAATGATATAAGCTTGAAGTATCTTGTTTTTTAAAATGGGATTTAAGCTGCATTGATAGTTTAACAAAGATCAGATTGCTCTGCTGAAAGACAGACGTTTAAGCATAGATATGGGGCCAGATCCAGTAAAGGTCTTGCGAAATACATGCAAAACAGTGCAACAGCTCAGTCCCAGAATCTTCAGAGTGGAATTAAAACAGTGTTAGGCAATGCCTGCACTGCACATCTAGCCTATGAAACTGAACATGCTGCATTTCTACTTAGCAAGTGAGGTTCCCTGACTGCACTTCCACATTGTTCAAGAAGCTTAAACTCTTATCAGGAGAATGAAGAAAAACATACAGCACTTACGTCCACATCTTCACAGAAAGTAGCATTGGAACCATACTGAAGTTGGCACTGGTGATGCACATCATAAATCACTCCAGGAGCAATGATTGGGGACTTCAAAACTTCTTTTTGGGGGATATCATCCAGACAGAATCCCCACCCACGGCTAAAAGACAAAAATTGCCTATTAAATAAAACCCTAAAAACCTACTTTTTTGACAGTTTTATATAGATTTTGAATATCTACAATTCTTAATGGCTATTTTGCATATGGCCATTGGAAATAATGCTTCCAGATTCCAATTAACTTATGCTGAAGTGCTGCTAACAAACAGCACTCAACGTAGTAAAGGCGGGTTTACAATGCCAAAATATAGCTTGTCAAGGTGGAAATATCATGAGGTCATTATCATTTCCAGAGTGGCTTCAGAGCATGTTATAATTAGTTATAGTCATGCCATATTGCTGCTCTTAGAAAGAACATAACAAATTTGGTGTTGAAGTTAAGCACATGTCCCTGTGGTCAAAGGCAAGGTCTATGACATTCCACCAGAGTCCTTGACGAAAAGGCTTCTTTCTTCCTGATAACTGCAAAAGGCTGCAGGTTGCACCAAACCTGAGAAACCAAACAAGAAATTTGGAGCCTTTTCCAAATACTAAGTGAGCAGTAAGCTTGGGGTATGCCCTCCATAGGAATTAACTCAAGCACACTACAAACTCCTACATCTAGTAATAGAATAATACAGGATTTACTTTAAACTCCACTTAAACACCTTATGCACAGTTGTACTCATTTCAGGAAAGTACTACAATCTGATCACTTACTCTAGGAAACGTGTGATGTATTCCTTGCTGCACTGCGACCAGGTGAGTGGAGTAGGATCATACTGCAACTGTCGGGACATAATATATGGGCGCTTTCCAACAGGCTCACAATCATTCTCTTTTCCATCGTGCTGAATACCAAAACTGGAGATAAAAACCAATACTTAATAATTCCAGCTGATTAACTGTACCACAACACCTACCTACGGGTTCCACACTGTGCTTAAAAAGACACTAAGGTTGCTTCCTCCCCTGGTGAACTGTAGATACCTGTTTGTTAAAAAAAGAATGCAGAAGATCTAACCCAAAACATACAAAAAAATTGTCACTCCAACGGGCTTTCAAACATGTCTGTTATGTACAGCAATACTGTCCTGCACAAAATGAAGAATAGACTGTCAGAGACTATATTCAAGGGTATTCTTAAGAGAGTCAAAACACTATTGCACAACTGGGCCAGGAGTCACATTTTAAACCTCAAAGTTATGTTAAAGCTGCTAAAGCTAAAAGTGCTCCACAGCTCTTGGATCCCAGTTATTTCAGACTTGTAACACTTTAACTAAGATCAAGCTTCGTTATACTCTGTCTTACACTCTCTTAGAGTCACGTCCTGTTGCTTGTTTCATTTTAAATCTCTTGACAGACTGAATAGGAGATACTGTTTTCAAAATTACTGAATGTTGAGTGAATTTGCCTCCAACCTCTACTCTTTCTTCTTATTTAGCTTTCTCAAACTGTGTCTTACACATGTCCATAGCAGGTCTTCACAACATGGTTCTCTCCACCTTCTCTGGCTTATTAAAACATTTCTTTTATTCAACAACTTGTAAAAGTCATAATCATAAGAAGCTTCAGGTGAGATTCAACTGACTGATTCAAATACATGCCTCCACATCACCTCATCATGAAGGAGATTATCTGAAATAATAAAATGCAAAGATAATGATGTACAAAGATGCTGACACCTACACCTTAACATCTGGAGGTGTGTAAGCCCTTGTACAGAAGAGCAGTTAAAACTGACTCAGGACATGATTCAGTCACGGATCAGACAAAGTGTTTCTGGAAAATGTAATTGTACCATGACTCAAATGTTCCAAAAGCAGGGCACGATTTCAGTCAGAAATCGACTCCAGTAATAGGTCTGTGGCATAAAAGCAAGTGTGTCCCCTTGCTGACAGGCTCTTTTCCATGAACAGGGTCTGTGGATACAGGAGGCGTGAACATCCAGAGGGACAGTATTGGCCAAAGTTAACTTTTGCCATTCATCCAAGGAATGGGTGCATGGCTGTCTTCTCATTTTTGTTCACCTGTTCTTACAGACTTTTATTGTCCGTATTTGAACTTTTTAACATACATACTCTAACCTGGCTTGAGGGAAGAACAGTTTCACATTAACAACAAACCTTAGAGTACTCAGTTTTCTCTGTGGAGACAATCCTTGCTGGCAAGGCCCTGCACCACGCCTGCAAAGGCAAGTATACCAGGACTCTGTCTCACAGCATTCAAAAGACAGTAAGTTACCAACCACCCAGGCTACACCAGGAGAGGGTCACGCATGGCTCTATGTGGAAAAAGTGTCTTCTGATTAATAGTGTTCATGAAAAAAAAGCCCTGACAGCAAGAGGCTATGGCAACCAAGTAACTAAACCCACTGCACCCAGATCTCATTTTAATGATTCCAGCATTATTTACTTATACCATTTCCCTTCAGGCAATTGAGAGATTGAATAAAGAAAGAACAATTAATGGGTGATAGGATCAACACTTGAGTAATCTCTTTAGCATATTATTATTGTTATTGCTGTTGTTATTGTTGTTACTGTTACTGTTATCAATCCCTTCAAGAAATGCAGCCTTCATCCTGATTGGTGCTTGGGTGCACAGCAGAAGTAATGTGACTGTAGATACAGCAATGAACAGGTCACCTAGCCAAGCAACATGGTCCAGCTGACAAATGCAGGCATTATAGCCAAACCAGTCTATCCATGAGATAATGCCCTGCCCTGGGGAAAACAGCTCAGTGTCAAAACAGATTAAAAAATCGGACTTTTTTTGGGATGAGTTTAATAAACCAACTAACCAACCAAAACACCTTCAGAAATACTGAGAAATTTAACTCAAGCAAAAATATCCAATTATCAAAAACAAAACCAAAGAAACAAAACCAAAACACAAAACCACACACAAAATACATCCACCCACCCACCCCACCCCCCCAAAAAAACCAAACACCAACACCACCACAAACCACCAGTGTTTAGCCATGTCTGAAACTAATTGCCCAGGAACTTTAGTTGACTTGACCTAAGTGTATCCACAATAGCAATGTTAATATACAGGAGAGACCAAAAAGTGGCTTTGTGTTTCAGAAAAGAGAACAAAGATTTGATATTTCTGTAAAGTTTGACTGTTTGAATTAAAACCAATTTCTAGCTAATCAGCAATATTGAAACACATTGATATAATGAAACAGGTATGTTTTATGTAAGTTATCTGGATTGATCTGGAGATAATCTAGAGTAATTGCATAGTAATTCAGTAAATGTTTGAAAAAATAGCACAATTAAGTGATGCTTCTTTGTAGCTTAATTATTTCATCCTGATGTACTGCCCAAGCAGATTCTGTTGAAAGGGGCAGACTGAATAGTTGTAAATATAAGATGAGATCAAAGGCTTAAGAATCTCCTTCCTATTCCTTTGCTTAGAAAAAAACAACCACAGTTTTGGTTTTAATAAGAGACATTAACTCTCTCTTTGTTTGTTTCTGTCTAGCAGTTTGAGTATTAACTTATAAATAAAGAAAACTCAGCCAGGTAACCCCTTCACGTTCAACTATACCTGTGTCCAAGTTCATGAGCAATAGTGAAAGCCAACGGAAGGCCAGAATCTTCATTAATGTTACAGCTCCTGTGAGGTTGACACATGCCTGACAGGTGAGACAAACCTAAGGTTTCACACGGACGATTCATGCCAGCACAAATGTCCTTTCTAGAATCACAAAAGAGACGTGCCATTAAAAGAGCTTACAAACAACTGTAGTGTCACTTAGACTGGGTGGTAAGTCTCCCTCTTAGAGTGTGTCAGTGCTAATTTGCATTTTAAGCAAAGCATAGTGATAACATTTTTACAAACGTATCTACAACAACAACACAGCACCTGTTCTGCTACTATCATAGTATACTGCTATAGTTTGTAGCCAATATTTATGTTGCAGTAGCGTCTAAATACGTATGTTACTGTCAGCTTGCAAAAGTTTTAAAACTTCCACCTCTGACAGCATTTTGAGGTATGGTTTATTAAACTTACCATACCTCAGCTTCATCCAAGCAAACTGCTTGAAGCCTGTTTATTTGGAGTAGTAAACCACTCAGCAGTGTGAGACTTCTTCTCCTCACTCTTAGTTTAAGATTTGTTGACATTCTTTTTTTATTGCCCCACTTGAGGGTTTTGGTTTGGTTTGTGTTGCGGGTTTTTTGCCTGACAAAGATTTTAACTTAGGACCTTTTTTTTGCAGATCTCAGAAACAACCTTTTCTCTCAGTTGTGTGCAGACTGGATATATTTTTAAGGATATGTAGAAGTTCTGTTTCATGCCCTGCCACAAACACCCTATGTAAACTCAGACATCACCTTTACATTTTCTGTGCCTCCCTTGCTTACATATAAAAAATAATTTTGCATCTCCTTAAATACAGAGATAATATATTAAAATCATACACTTTTAAGCTTAAAAATAAAGTCTCTGTGTTGGCAAAATACTCTTCTATTCTGAGCTGCTCCTGTATATTACTTTAGGATTTGTCATTATGGAGTTGTTCATCTACATGCTACGTCCTTTCAGTATGTTGCCTCAAGGAAGAACAGAGAAATGACTGAGCACAAAAAGAAATAGGATCAAGCGGGGAAAATCACCCGTGCTCTGCAATTGCTAATCTCTTGAGACATACAGTTCTCAACTTCTTGACTAAGATGCAATTCCAATATAACACCCACATGCATACATAAAGTATTGTATGTACCTTGAAAACTAATTAAAAACAATCCTTTTAAAAGGTATAGCAGGCCTAACTTTAACCACAGGTGTTTATAATAAAGCTCCCATTCTCTGTCTGTATGAGTGTCAGACACGCTCACACTAGGTAACTTTTGTATTAACACTGTGTTTCAGAAACAGTATGTCTTCATCAGACCACTTTATTGGGTTCTGTGCAGGCTGAACTAAATGGTGGCATAAGCCTATAAAAAACCACCATCACCAAACAGTGACAACTAGGCAATAGTAAGCCACAGCTCTGAACTGCTGTCCTACCTGGTTAGAAGGACAGCCACGTCATGGTGTGTAGGGTTGACGTCACTCTTGGGATTGACACTCTTCTGCCATTTGCAGAAGCTGGCTAGTGTCTTATCAGCATGGTGAACTATCTTCAAGCCTTGCTAATGGAAATGAAGGAAAATGTTGTAAAGACCACAGAGCATTGCAGTAACATGTCAGTGATGCTAGCTGTAAGCTGGGTAATCTTTGAACTGCAATTGATAATGCTTTGGCTTAGAGCTAAAGTCATCATTAGGAGTGATGACATCTATTTATCTAACATATTGAATACTGTTAAAATGTTGACATTTTTGTAATCAGTGCAGCTAAAGGAAAAACTAAATGCAGAAATTTAGATATTTTTTCTGTAAGTTTCACAAGATCCAACACTGAATTGAAACTTCCAAACAAACATTTCACATTCTCTTGAAACCAAGATTTTCTTTATATAAAAGGTAAAGACTACTTAGCGTGGGACTTCATGCTCAGGTTTGCCACTCAGTGTTATGTGAACAATGTCATGTTCAGGGAACAATTATGCTTCTAAGGGTGTATTTCTTTCACAGTGTTTTTCAGTTCCAAAGAGAAACAACACGGTCACAGATGTTTCTTCCTCATCTTATTATTACATAGCATACGTGCAAGTTACTGAAATTTCTTCTGAAATACTAAGTAAGCAAAATAAATTCACTCAAAACCACATTTTGCCGTTTCTGTTCTTGGGCAGTCATTGTATCTTGTCTCAGTTTACTCCAATTAAGCAGTGCTTTTCATAAAGCATGTGAGTAACACTGCTACCAGACAGTAATGTCCGGGTAACTTAAACCAAACTTTGAAAGGTAACTAACACTGCTGCTTCCAACTTTGCCATGCTTAACTGAACTGGAATCCATGGGTTATTATCAAAACAGCCACAGAAATTTAGCAAGCAAACTTAACTGGAGTTCACTATGGACTTCAGGTCCTAATTGTCCTGTTAAGATGCGAACCACAGTTTTTGGTCCACATATACTTACAGAAGCAATAACCTGGTCCCATGGATTGGTTCATTGACTTCTGTAGCATTGGGACCATCTCTCTTGTGGTCATAAATCATAAGCCACTGAGAAAATACACTTCATGTGTTCTTGCAGTCAGAGCAAGATGTCATGTCATACACGGTGTTTTAAAAATAACTACAAA
This sequence comes from Rhynochetos jubatus, assembly GCA_027574665.1. Lineage (NCBI taxonomy): Eukaryota > Metazoa > Chordata > Aves > Eurypygiformes > Rhynochetidae > Rhynochetos > Rhynochetos jubatus. Next base: position 71,844,186 of record CM050690.1, on the reverse strand, counting down.
ATTATGACAATTGGCATGTATTTAAGCATGTAGAAACCTTTGTGAATGAGATACATTGGAAACTACCAATATATAGGTACTTTACAGCAATCAGCACCTAATTAGTCCCCCTTTTTTCGTTTTGAAAGAGATTTAAAAAGAAAACAGGCGTTTGAGCTACACAAAACCAGATTTACTTCCTCAGAGACCTGCAAATACTGTAGCATTACACTTTGTAATACATTTCAGGCAATGTTAGGCAATTAGATTCTGGGAGATGATGCACACATTAATTTCTGTTTCTCATCTAGTGTTCCTTGGCATCCCATACTCTTTTGATACTGAGGAGATTTCATTTCCTCATTCCTAATTTGCCTGTTTTAATTTTCTTGGTGACTTTTTTCAGAAATGTCAGAAGTCACCAGCTAAATACTTTTCAATCCAGGGCAGCATTTATTCTAAAAACTGCCATGCCAAAGATCAACAAAAGAGCAAAATAAACAGAATACTTTAAGCAAATAAACCTTCCTCTCCATAATTATGGCTGAATGCATTGGACTCCCAAGTTTTATACGTAACATATATGGTTTTGTTTGGTCTTGTTTGACAGAGGAAAATAAAAACCTTACCTCCTCCTCCTCAAAGAGGATGAGCCGGACCAGCACAATGTGAATTGCATTGCCAATGCTTGGATCGTGGAACAACCCTGTGACCTGTGCCAGAGCCAGGAGGTATAAGATTATTCATTCCTTTATAGCAGAACATGACTCCAGAGATAAAATATGACATTTTCTTCAAGCAAGTGTTCATCTTGGGGTGGGGGTGTGGTTTTGTTTTTTTAATCCGCAATGCACTTCATTGAAAGTGTACTCAAATGCAAAAACGCTAGAACTATGCAAAAGGCAGCACTGCCAAATGAGTGATGATAAAGGATTTGACAAAAGTTACTAAGCTGAAGAGCAAAAGCACACACAAGATTACTTTATGTCCATTTCTTTTGCAAGAAATTCAACATTCTAAAAAAACACTCGCAGAAAAATGGCAACATCTAGTCAGGTAACACCGAGGGAGAGGTCCATTCAGTGTGCAAAAAATCCAGCATATCATCTCTCACTGTTTTGATTTGATAGGAATCAGCTTCTGCCACAGTAAAGCAAAAGTTAGTATTAGGCAAAGAGAAATCAGTTAAATGATGGATACTCTTGTACTTTCACATCACAGAAGAGGATGATGAGAACAAAAGCAAAGATAATGAATCCATTAAAAAAAACATATCCACATTAAAAAAAGCAAGAACTGCAAAAATTTGACCCAAATGAAATGTCATAAATATCATCTCAATGTTGAATTAGGCAGGAGGAAAGGAAATAGGAACATAAAAAGTCATAAGCTATCTAAATGTGAGTTATGTCATATATCACAAGAAATATGAATGGACAAAATGGATTCCGTTTGGGTCAAAATTGTTATGGAGAAGATCATTAAAGAAGAAATGACCGAAATGGGGTGGGGATTGTGTTCACAAAGGTCTGGTTCTGATATGGGTCTTTTTCAAGGTATTTGACTGAAAATTGAATCAGTGTGAGTAACCTAACATCTCGAGTACAGAAAAAATGTTAAGATTTGTTTGTTCCTGAATTTGATCATGACAGGGTTTCTTTCCATGTATTCCCCCTGTGTGGACAAAACCTCATGTGCTCAAATAAGCTTTGTGTCTGTTTAAGCCTGCTCACTGCCTCAGTAGCTATTCAGACTGCTCAGGGCACAGTCCGGAACGTACTGCATAAACATAAGGGACAGATCAGTTACCAGCTGGAAATAACACTGTGATTAATTTCACATATATTACGCACCTACCATGATGACAACATAGAAGACATCCTCAACAGACTCCCCAAGGTAAATAGCTGCTATGATACAGACAATAACACAAGACATATCTGTAGGCAACTTGCCACCAGGAAAACATTAAAAGTTTTTTGGGTTTTTGGGGGTTTGAGTTTTCGGTTTTTTTCTGTGTGGACTACATATTATAGGCAGGATACTTCTCTGGAAAAACAGCTGTACTGGTTTTAACTGGGATAGAGTTAAATTTCTTTGTAATATCTCATACGGTGCTGTTTGGATTTGTGACCAAAACAGGAACACACTGGTATTTTAGCTCTTGCTAAGCTAATAAAATTTCCAGTGGGCTCCGGTGTGTCTTTCTCGTCCACAGACATGGGAAAGAATCCATATGCTTAGAACTATAAAATTTCTCTCTGCTGCTGTAGCTAGCAGTCCAAAATGGGTCGGGGCAATCCCAAGCACAAGGACAGGCTGGGTGGAAGATGGATCGAGAGCAGCCCTGAGGAGAAGGACTTGAGGGTACTGGGGGATGAAAAGCTGGACATGAGCCAGCAGTGTGTGCTGGCAGCCCAGAAAGCCAACCGTATCCTCGGCTATATCAGGGGATGTGTGGCCAGCAGGTCAAGGGAGGGGATTCTCCCCCTCTACTCTGCTCTTGTACGGCCCCACCTGCAGTTCTGCATCCAGCTCTGGGGCCCTCAGCATCAGAAGGACATGGACCTGTTGGAGCGAGTCCAGAGGAGGCCACAGAGATGCTCCAAGGGCTGGAGCCCCTCTGCTATGGGGACAGACTGAGAGAATTGGGCTTGTTCAGCCTGGAGAAGAAAAGGCTCTGGGGAGACCTTACAGCACCTTCCAGTGCCTGAAGGGGGCCTGCAAGGAAGCTGGGGGAGGGGCTTCTTACAAGGGCCCGTAGTGACAGGACAAGGGGTAACAGGTTTAAACTGAAAGCAGAGAGATTTAGATTGGATGTAAGGAAGAAATTCTTCACGGAGAGGGTGGTGAGGCACTGGGACAGGTTGCCCAGAGAAGCTGTGGATGCCCCACCCCTGCAAGTGTTCAAGGCCAGGCTGGATGAGGCTTGGAGCAACCTGGTCTAGTGGAGGGTGTCCCTGTCCATGGCAGGGGGGTTGGAACTGGATGGTCTGTAAGGCCCCTTCCAACCCAAACCATTCTGTGATTTTATGAAATCACCAATGAGTAACAGGCACCAGAGAAGACAGGGAATTTCAGTGGAAAAAAAAATAGTGCTACAATTTACAGCTATGACTGTTCTCTCACTTAATATCCAGAGAAAAATTTGCCTATGCAAAATATAAGGTGAAAATTATTTCAAATACAGAGTTTCAATGAATATACATATGAATTATGTTACATATCTCAACACTGCAGACTTACTTCAAGGTAATCAGCAATATAACCAACTTAAAATTTGCTTCATTCTACTACCTAAAAAAGGGAAATATTGTACATACCATATTCATTATAGTGAGGATATATGATTCCACATGGTCACTTCCATGATATTCAACCATCTTACTGTCTGCAACCACAAGTGTCTCCACCCATCGCTCCTTGCTGACAGAGCGCCGAGAAAGCTTTCTGGCAGCCATATGATCTTGTTCCCATCTCTCCCTCCAATGCTGCTGCTGTTTGAAAAAGCTGAGGGTATCTGGAAGAGTAAGAAACAACATTAGCTAGAAAATACTTTCAAATTTGATTTGAAGTGAATGGTTGTAACACTTTCAGACACAATGGTAGCATCGCAGAGTCACAGGATGATACAGCTTCCGGCTGCCACCTACCTGACCCACTGCAGAGCCAACTCCAAAGCGGCACCTGCTTGCTAAGGCTTCTGTCCAGTAAAGTTCTGAACACCCACCTAGATGGATTAAATATGCATCCAAAAGTTATCCCTACTCAAACACCAGAGATTAAGGTGCAAGACAGAGCCAAGCTAAAAAAAAAAAATGAATTGGGGATGCCATTTTCAAGGAATATCTCTTCTGTGGTTTGGTTTTAAACTCTCTAATGACACCAGTTCACAGTTTAACACAAGGGATGAACTTTCTCCACAGGCAGCTCCTATTGTCTACAGGATGGTGTGTTCCGCTCAATGCTGTGGCACATCCATGAACAGTTTGTTCAGGGCATGGAAAATATTCCCAAAGAGCCAGTAGGTGTCATCTAAATACCAGTGAGGCATACAGCCGTGGGCTCCTCATCTGCTGTCATGTCTGACTGACAGGCATGACACCATTTCCACTACAGTTTTGAGATCTGTGCATCTAAAGCCTTTTGGTAAGAATCCTTTTCTTTGTAGAGTTGCTAGCAAACTTGCACTGCACTCAGTGGGACTAATTATTCTCCACTCACTCTAGCTTTGAACGCCAGCTGAATGTATTACCAGGGATGTAAATGCCCCTAGGCCTGAAAAAGAAATGAGAGATGCCCATTTGACAGCAACTGGCAGCACTTTTTCCCATCCACAAACCAGAGAAACACTTATACAGTGCTGGGATTCCCCAGGTCCTCGGCAGAATCAGGAGTGCTTTTACAGATATTGCAGTAGTCCTTCGGCATTGCACTCAAGGAAGAATGGATGACTGGCAATTAGGGCCCAAAGCTTGTGTTTACACCAGCAGAAGGTCTGTCACACCTTTGTTATGAATGTACTGTTTGCCCTTTAAAATACTTAAGAGCAGCCAGAATGTACCACGACATCTTGCGTGTCTACGAAATGTGGCACCACTGGACTACTGATGATGTGCATAATATACCCCTCAGTGTAAAAGGTGGTTGATATATTGGTTTATTGTATATGTGCAAAAGAAGATGCACAGGTTTTTAGAAATGGGTTCTCTGAGGTCAGTCTGAAAGATGCCTAGAGAAAGCATTGTTGGTACTGACAACAGATTATGTAAAATTGAAATGTGCCACATTACTATCCAAAACTACAGCAGCCACATTACATGTTTAGAACAGAGCCAGAGTGCACCAGTGTGGGATACACAGCAGCTGCATTAGTTGACACACACTGTGACCTGGTAGCACTGCATTGCAGTACCAGTTCAGTTCTAGTTGAGTACCAGCTCAGGAGTTTGGCCAGCACCAGCCACATACCACAGAAAAGCACACAAACCTACAAACCTACCCCAGCCAGGTTCATTCTACTAGATCAAAACCTGTACCTCCTTGGACTCCATTTAAAATATACTGTATGAAGCTGAATTAATATACTATGCAGAATGTAATGTATTCTATATTGTAGATTTATAATACAATAAATAAATAAAAATAGTTGTAAGTAGATTTCTTTTTGCATGAACTGGTGTTTGCATTTTAAAAGATGCTGAAAATACTACTTGTGAATGACAAGGAACCATAAGGTCTTTTTACCTGCCTGGCAAGGCAACAGGATTAAAAAAAAAAAATCGAATGCTAGAGAAGTTTGAATAAATGTAAATAAATTCCAAAAACCACGTAAGCTTCCAACTTTTACTATCCAAACAGTTACAATAAAGAGCCCAAGATATCAACTTCCTTTGTGCTTTGCCAACCTAAATCAAGTTGTCATTGTCATCCTGTGCACCCACACAAACAGACTCTGTCCTGCAGATGTGTCAAATAGCAAAAAAAGTTAGTCAATAAAGAAAGCTGCCTTCCCACCAAGCCACGGGACTCCAAGAAAGGCATATATTTTTTGTATTGTAATCTTGAAGAATGAGCTGAAAATAGCTTCTCAACTACATGGAAGAATATGATTAGTGAGTATAAACAAAGAAAAGAAAGTGGGTGGTTTATTTGGTTTTGTTTGGGATTTGGGGATTTTTCTTTTAGGAGAAGGGAAATGGACTATCACTGCTACAACCTCTACCCAAACCCTACTGACCCAGGCTGCAGCATCATTCCTGCTGTTTCCCGCAGTCTTTGTTCAGTTACTGCAACAGTCACCTCTATGAGCTGCATTTATTAGCCTCTCTTGTAGGTTTGCATAGTTGTCAGCATTTCTCCTTCTATGAAGCACAGCTCTCAGTATCCACATTTTTCAGGGTTTTGTGTTGAGAAAAGCCTTCCCCACAGCTACCTGAACAAAAAATGCTGTTCAGACTGCCAGTTAAGTGATTTGTTTATGGACAAACAAAACATCATGCCAGTTGCCAGTCTCTGTATTTGCATCTAGCAAAGGGTTTTGTTTATTGTCTGGACAGGTGCTAGCACCAGAGTTAAAAACATTTAAAGCCATACAGACTGCAGCGGTGAACAATCCTCAAGGAAAAGTTCAGAGTGCCGGTTAAGCATGAGGCTATGAACTGCAGGAAAATTTCAGAAGATATTTGAGTTATGGAAATTAATGCCAGGTGGAAAGAGGATTCTGCAGATAAACTCTCTTCTCAGTGACTGATCCCCCCCAGTGCAGGGATCTAACCTGGCAGGGTGTCATCTGAGGACTGGATCTCCATTGTGTTAACTCTCCTGGCAGCATTTTCAGTTAGATGAAGTGAGAGGGAGAACCTCTTGGAGCTACAATAACATTCACACAGCTATGAAGTAGGGTTCTACTTCTGCTTTTATGGGTCTCCAAATGATGACTGCCTCTGTTAAGCTTGTAATTCTGTAATATTTTAATTACATAATCTCACCTAGCTTTTACCTTAAATTAGCAAAGTGTTGCAAGTGATTTCAGATTTGCTGAGAAATCTAGGCACTATGTTGTCCAGGAATGGAAACCTTGAGTAGCAGCCCACCAGTTCAGTAGTACTCCGAAAGAGATGGATGGTCTGAGACCTAGTAACGTACAGTGCTGCTTGAGAAAAGCCTACCTCCCCACACTCTTCCATCCTAAATGCTGGGCACAGCACACTCCACAAGTAGGGGGCACTTGAGGGTTTCCATGTATTTTTGAGAAAGAGATATGACAAAGGTAGGTATAGTGCTGGAGTCCTTAGGAATAGAAATTAAGGCAGTGCTGAAAGGACAGTCTTAAGACTAAATAAAAAGAAGGTTGGTAAGACATTCAGCTAACAAACTGCATGAAATTCACAGCAGGACTCAAAAGTTTCTACCTGTTGTGGGAGATATGAGTTACACACATGTTGCATAAGTCATATGTGATATTCAGTCATATCACTGCATAACCAGGAGAAATAGTGTAGATAACATCTCATCAACTTCTAGTTAGAAATGGCTGATGAATTTCAGCAGAAGGGTTGATTTTAAAAATCAAAATTGAAATTGGTTTTAGTGAAAAATAAAAACATCTCCTGAAACTATCCATACAAAGCTTACTTGAATAATTCAGCAGCATATAGAACACTTAACTCTCAGCTACAAGAAAAGATTTTAAGTTAACTGTAAGTCTCAAGTATGTATGGAAAAAACCCAGTAATACACAAACTTCTCCAGTACAGGTTAAAGCTGCGTGGTTTCTGTGTAGGAAAGAAAAGTTACTATCCTCTTTCGGCAAATCAATTTCATTTTCACCAGGTGACAACAGAACTATGCCATAATTTGCCAATCCCTACTAAGAAAGAGCTTTCTAGTCTTTGAGAAGTAATATCAATAGTCTCACTATAAAAAAAAACTCACTTTCACCACTCATCCACTCAAAATGTTGCTTGATTAGAGTTTTTCATTGATTTCTGTGGTTTTTGTCCCCAAATGCCCTTAAAGAACAGATACGACTCACCTCACTTAATGGCACTATGTGAGATTTCCCTATCAAAGGCTTTTTTTCCATCTTTGTTTCCTGAAGGTGTTGCTCCAGGAAGAGTGCAGCATACAGTGCAACACAAGGGGAGCTCAAGGTGCTAACTGCACACAGCCACCTTTCAACACCTTTGGGGATACACAGGGCATGGAAGAAGCAAGGTGAAAATGTCTGGAAATTCCCAAAAAAGGAAAATACGGCCCAAAACTGAAGGTTGTCAGACAAAATTCAGTAGTTCTGATCTACTTCTTCACTTTCTGTCCTCATTCCCTTTCTCTTTGCACAAGAGCTCTTTCATTTTTACCATTCTGTATTATTCAGTCAAAATGCTACATTCTCCAGACCTGAGGTAAGAGCGATGCTATGGATGCTACACTAATCAATTCCACACTGTTCAGAACTTACTACATTATGATTTTTTCCTATAACCTTCACTTTGTCTTTGTTCTAAGGTGCCTTTAGTTTAAGTATTAACAAAAAGACTGTACCTTTGGGGTGAGTTCTTCAAGACATCAATAAACTCTGTTGAACAGAGTCAGTGTAGAAGGGGAGATGAATAAACATATGAGCTCATTATTAATAACATTAACCTAGCACTAAAAAGCATACCTAAGTCCAACCATAGACCAAATAAGTGAAAGGCTGAGGAATGACTCAGCTAATAAGCATTAAAAGGATAGTAAGGCAGAAGAAATCAACACAGTTTTTTTAGAAGTGGTTATTATCTGATCAGCTTTGGTCTAGATCTAATAAAGAACTGGAGATTTCTCAGGACAATGTTCTAGCCACTACACTTCTAGATAAAGAAAGTGGCACCTTCTCCTCTTTCCCTCCTGAAGGTGGAGAACAACTCTAATAGCTGATTCACTGCAAGAACTTACTAATTATTTACAAAACTCAAATAGAGTAAGTAAACCCCTTCCGTTATTCTATCTCTGCTGAAATAAATAAAGCAACTATCTAGGAAAGCTCAGTGAAACCAAATATACTATAAATTTTGTACACATGGAATCTTCTTACGCATGTACTTGTGGTTACAAGTATCCATACTGAAACTAAGCTGGGATGCTAACAACGCAAAAGAGGTAACATGCTGTATATAAAAACCAGTGTGAACCAGGAAGAAAGGACGTGAATGTGAAACAGAACAGGTAACCCAACCAGCTCTTTTTATAAGCATTTATGAAACAGGCTAAGCTAAATCACATAAATGCTTTCTGAATGTGAAGCAGTGTTCCAACAGGAAACTGTGACATCCATCTAATCACATACTTCCACACGTTGACAACCCTTAAGTCCCAACAAAATCAAGCACAGAGAAAGAAAGCTTACAACTTTGTGTGCTTTGTTTAACATTCCTGCTGTCAAAAACATGAAGTATCAAACAGTGGAGTTGCACCACTCTAAAGCAGAATGAAACTAAAATTGAAGCAGTGTTGACTGATGCACTTAATCAGATACTGCCGCTGAGTGTGTCCGCTGCTCATTAACACTTACGCTGGAAGGATGGAATGATAAATGTTCTGGGCCACTGGCATCAGGAGGTACCTATAGAACAACATTGTAGGAACCAGCTATGCCTGGAGCTGCCTCCACTTTGCTACCATGATTTTCCTTCTGTCTGAATGTTCTTATTTTTTTCCCCCAGGGATTAAACCCAAGTCAATAAGGGTTAATAAAAAATTACAGCTGCATAAGATGCTGCCCAAGCAGTACGTTACTCAACATCATTTGAGTTTTCCATGCTTATTTACTTGGTAACTTCAGTGGCTGGTTCCTTTTATTCTGGTGAAAACATTAGTGTGATGAATTAGTAGAACAATGTGACTTTCCTATGAATTAATCTAGCACTTTGGAAAACAGCATCTGAAAACAATATAACTTGCAGTACAATTCTATGTTAAATTAATGAAAACAATTTTCTTCTAAAATAGAATACATCTCACTGTAAAACAAATTTGCATATTAAAAATTTCCAGTACATTATGTCTGTCTTAATGTTTCTTAAAAAATAATTTAAGAACTGTCAACCTAAGAATGACAGAGAAATACAGTTTGGGGAGCCATTATGATGCAAATGATAATATAAACACATGGGCTTTATTAGTAATTTTTCTTCTTTTTACATAACTATATGAAAATTAATTTTCACAAAATGAATGCAAACAACTGAAAATCTTGACATCTTGAAGGATTTGTCTGTTCACTGTCATGGTTGATCTGCTTTCCAGCGAGGTTAAGCAAATAGTATCCAGAAGGTCTTGAATCAGACACTAACAATTTCTATTAATGCTCCATAAATTTAATTCACATAATAACGAAGAAAAACCAAACTGGTTATATACTGGTGATCAGAGGTCAACAACCTGCTTACGTCAGAAATAAGAATAAGGCTAAAAGGCTACAAGAATCTTATTCACTGCAAGCAAGAAAGACACTGAGGGGCTGGAGCATGTCCAGAGAAGGGAACAGAGCTGGGGAAGGGTCTGGAGCACAAGTTCTTTGAGGAGAGGCTGAGGGAGCTGGGAGTGTTCAGCCTGGAGGAGGCTCAGGGGAGATCTTACTGCTCTCTACAGCTACCTGAAAGGAGGGTGCAGAGAGGTGGGTGTTATCTTGTCCCAAGTGACAAGTGATAGGACAAGGAGAAACGGCCTCAAGTTGCACCAGGAGAGGTTCAGATTGGATATTAGCAAAAATTTCTTCACTAATGAGTTGCCAGGCACTGGAAGGGTCTGCCCAGGGAAGTGGTTTAGTCCCCATATCTGAAGGAATTTAAAAGGTGTGTAGATGTGGTGCTTAGGGACATGGTTTAGTGGTGGACTTGGCATTTTTAGGTTTGTGGTTGTACTCTATCATCTTAAGGGTCTCTTCCAACCTCAATGATTCTATGACTCTATTCCCTAAGCTTGCATGCTGCAGGTAAGTTTGTGCAGGCACTACAGAATTCAGCAGTGAAAGAAAGTGCTGAAACTCTGGGTGGATATGTGTTTTGTGTGTCCAAGAAGGACATATGGACAGGAAGACCATTATGAACCAGCAGGACCCAGAAATTGGCAGGACAGGTTGCTGGAATTCCTATTAGTTCTTCAACATTACCTAAGTGACTTCCACAACAGACACTCATTGCAGGCTGCCCTAGGCCAAGCTTCAAGAGTTGCCGAGAACATAGGAATGGTGGACAGCGAGTATCAATGCAAGGAAAGGTACCAGAAAAAAGCAAAACAATGCTGTAACAGCCAAAGGACAGGAAACGACAACTAAAACCTGTAATTCTAAGGATTTGGGCAATGCAAATGATTTCGATGTAAGGTTTTCTCATCACCACAAAACCAATATGCCAAGCACTGATTTAGCTGTTTATGCTTTCCCATGCAGAATCAAACGTTGGGTAGGCTTAAGAGCCCACTAGGCATCCAAGAGCCAACCTGTACACCACTCCTCTCTCATCATTTTCCTTCAGTAAATACAGCAAAACCAGCCACTGCGTGCATCTGTCTGAGTTTGCAAATGATCAGTACCAAACCAGCTGGGGCCAGCTGCTCCTGCCTCCTCTCGTGGAGGGATAGGAAGCCAGAGGCAAACACACACAGGCAGCGCAGAGCAGCTGTGACTGCCACCCCTCCTGTGTTTACCCAAACTGTTGGGTGGTCCCAAAACAGAATACAGCCTCCCTGCAGGCTGCAACACTGCTCCAGCTCATAGCTTCATCCGTGCAAAGACACTTTCAGTTTAATGAGAAACAAATCTCAGCAGTTTGGTTTGTAACTGTCTGTGAAAAGCATGGCTGCTGAACTAAAGCTGTCACATCACCCACCTCTGTCCTCCTGCCTGGCCCCCTCTCTTCACATTCTTCTGTGTCTCTTGCCCTAACTGCACCTCTTCTTTTCCCAAAACACCAAGTTAACTCCCCTCACTGTTTATTTTGTAAGGTTCCAGCTCAGCTGCAATTCCTGTGAGCAAGCCCTGGCACTGTGAACTCCTCCATGCCATTTTTAGGGCCAAGTCTCTCTCTCTCAGGTGTCAGCAGACTCTGCTCTACCACCTCCGCTCCGCCTAGGCTTGCTCTGGGTCAAAGACAGCTTGGAAAGTGCTCCTCACCTCATCCCCCAGGAAGAAGCTCCAGAGAGCTCCAGCAATCAAAACCAGCAAGCAGACAGTTATGCGTGTCAGACAGTCTTCAACCTTGTAAACTAATTAACCATAGTCTCCTGGCTAAAAGTTGAATCATAGATTTTTTAGCTGAAGGAGACATTGACTTTGATTTGCAACTGGCAGATTTTGTCACCTGCATTTGTGACATGAGTGTTAGAAAAATACAGGAACTCGGGATATGACTCCAAGTCAAAGGCCTGAGATGAAATCTGCCACATTCTAGGCAAACTGTAGAATAAATCACATCAAATTACATACTGGGACTGGGCCCGCCCACACTGGCTGACTGAGGACAGAACAGACTCCAAAAACATTTAGGGACCAAAACAGTTGAAACTACTTAGGTCACCCACAGGTATGAGCTCTTTCCAAACTGTCCCTAAGCCCACAGCATGTATCCCCCTTCCCAAGACATCCCACTGGGTACCGACATTTTTTACATATGTTGAGTGCCTATAGAAAACCTAACAGCAAGGGAGAAGCTGCTCTGGGGCAGTCTCTTGTAGTTAACCAAGGAGTATCATGTTCTGTGTATAAAGCCTGCTGCCACAAGAAGGGCTCACAGTCTAAACAGGCTCTATAAAGAAACAGAAATGTAACCGTATTCCATAATAATTCACTGTCTCTAGCTTTCAAATAACATGGTATGTTAAATACATTGAGCAAATTTGCTCTTCTTTATCTCTACTGACTTCTGGAAGTCAATGGCAGTTCTTTTCACCTCAGCTACAATTACTAGAAATAGCAGTTCTGCAGATATTTTTGCACTTGGGCAATATTATCAGTACATGGGGCCTGTACCTTATAGCTACTCATCTCACTGTTTCCTACACACAGAGATTGTTTTTGATAGCAGCTTAAAAGACATTACATTTCATGTTTCTCTAATTCTAGCATTTGCTTCATTCATTCCCTGGCAAAAAGAAAACAAAAACTGATGGTATTTGCGTGTTAACAGATTGGGGAAAATGTGGCAAGAGGTTGAACTCAGCAGTGGCATATATTAGTTATTTACCTAGCCTTAACTCTCAAAGTTGACCCCCTTAAGTCACAGACTGTCTGAAGTGTTCTGCAGCAGTGTTTCCTGACCAGCGATGATCCATGAAGCATCTACAAAACAGTGCAAAACAGTTAACATTTCTACACATATAAGCAAGCCAACAGAAGAAGAGCCACACATGATCACTCAAAGTTTAGCTAGAATGAAAACTGCACAAAATATTCTTTTTTTTCTCACCCAAACCAATTGGTCCTGCAACTAACAAAAGGCTCAGAAACACTACTCTGTAACAGCAGTTAGTCATGACCAGCATTCTTGCCTTGCTGTGAGTCAGCATGGTGACTACCAAACAAAATACTATTACATTACTCATTTCTGACATTACTACAGTGTTTAACTGGTTGTCTCTGTGGCTGTACATTCAAGTGACTGAGAAAGTGCTGTTCTGGCATATGAATACAGTCCAGAGCTGCAGAAAAATTTTCAGTCTGCTACTTTTGTCACCAAAAATGTAGACTCAGGTCAACAAAAACTATTCAGAAATTAATGTTCATACTTTAAAATTAATTGTCAAAGACACACCATAAAAGTAAAATGCTTCACTTCAATACTTTCAAAATGAGACTTTTAAAAAAATTATGCAACTATTTTCAGCCTCAATAGGGTTTTGCTTACTTAAAACAGAATGTAGATCATGAAAGCTAAAAATGTTGCATTTCACCATAGAAATTAAAAACGTTGTATTTGCGCCTGAACATAATGGTTTTAAACATGACATAACCTTCTATTTTTCCTTCTCTTTTCCCTCACAACAAAATCACGTTTCACAGCACACCCCAACACATGTGCCATTTTTCTCTTACCTCAAATCTTTCTTATTTTCATTTTATTATGAATCAATACTTTTTGTACCAAAGCCAACCCCTCACTCATACCTTGGCAGCTGCAAGCAGAAATTACTCCTGAAAACTTTCTTTCCTATTTCCATATGGAGAAGCAATCCTCATCATACACTTTTATTTGACTTATCTATTTTGGAGTGATGAGAAACTATAATGTAAGTGGCTTATTCTGGCTTGACCGTCAGCTGTAAAATCTGACCCCTTTGGCTTTCTGTGAGTGGCAGGCTTATATTTCTAAGCCCTCCTTGCCGTCAGAGCTCAGCAGCCCCACCGTCCCAAGAGAGATGCTCTGCCAGGGCACAGAGCACCCACCACTAACATGATTACTCTCCAGGTGATGTGTTTTTTGTGAGCTTCATGGAGCAAAATGGCATTCCATTCTCTCAAATCCTCCTGTTCTCACCAGAAAAATACAACAAGAACTTGCCCAACAGGCTTTGCCTACTCCAGTAAGTTAAATACAGTCAGGGATCAAACACACCCAGTGTTTGCCTACTCTATAAAGTCAATGGTTCCCGGTACAACCTCTCAATTAATTCCTGAGCATGGCACAGGAGTGGGCACTGGCCTGGAATCCCTATCAGTAGTCAGGATGTGGCCACTCTGTTCCAGAGGCTGAGAAAATTTAATGTATGCACACAGACTGCTCTCTGCTACTTGGCAGCAATGCAAAAGAATACTGGAGTATTTAATTTATTAGCACAAACATGGTCTCACTGTGTAGGAATAGTAGCTGCCGTGATAGTGTTACAGTACAAGAGGAAATGCCAGCTCAGCAGTCACCTCACAGATGAAAAGTAATACTGTAAAACAGAATATATAGTGCTCAGAATACCACTGGCATCTTTTAAACACAGTTGTTCAAAGTTATTAAAGAGGATGTCTATGTATGTTCATCATCTAAACTGCCTGCCTTTGCAGCTATTCTATGTTTACAATGTCAGGGTCTTGCTACATATTCTAGCATTGGATTGAAACCCCAATTTGGTTTTAGTATTAGCTACTCTGTGTGTTAGTGACATTCTCAGGAAATCTCCAATGCTCCCTTTCTACAGGTTCTGAGGATCGAGAAGGAACAACTGCCTCTGCGCCTCCCCCTGCAGCGGGGTCTAAAACATGCTATGCTGGATCATGTCGCGTGATCCAGCTGGATCCGGAGAGGACCTGTGCTTCCAAAATGAAGTGTAATCCACACCTCCTGGCAAACACAGCTGATGGTTCCGCTTCACCCCTTTCAGGCCGCCACCGTGCCTGTCCTGCTCTCATTTCTGGACCTCCAGACCTCTTGGAAGTATCGCAGTACCAAAGCCGTCTCCATGGCAAAACCCAAGCCTATGAGAAAACCCAGAAGCATGTCTAACCATTTCACCTGCTAGCACTGAGTTTTACTACATAAAAGCCTAGAAATGACAGATTAGTCTGAAGATGCCAATAGATAGTAGTATTCAGAAAGCATTTACCTGAACTAACAGAGCAAACAAATAGTAATACCATTAATTTTATGACAGAACTAATTAGCTATTGTAATAGACAGCACAAGCCCTGATGTTTGCCTTCTAATGTTATATTTACAGGATTTAAATTTCAACTGCTTTTTTCCCCTCCTTCCTTCCTTCCTTCCTTCCTCTAGAATTATGGAGAAAACAGTACTTTTCCCAGACACCACTCAAAGCTATCATGACTTATTTTCCTTATGAAAGTCTGTGAGGAGCAAGATGAGCCATTGTGGGCAAGCAAGGGTGTAAGCTAGAGAGAATGGCTGGATCCTATTCCTTTGCTCATCAGCCATCCTTAGAAACACCCAAAACTAACAGGTACCTCCCTAAAATACTGTAGGCTATTCAGTCTTCTTGGCACCATCACATGACACGAAATTCGAAAGCAAGATGGAGGAGTGGACAGAGCTGGGTGACGGGTGTCAAATCAGTGGAATTCTGTGCCTCATTTCCCCCACCTCCCAATCTTCATGCAGCTGTCTGAAGACCTTCATGCTGGAGGCATGACACAGACACAGAGGCCAGGTTCTCAGGAATGCACCATCCATCACTAAGTGAACATACAGCAGTTTGTTATACATGGAAAACAGCCATTACAGTTCACCCATAATTTCAGAAACTTGAGTTGCTAAAAAAAAATCTCTGCTTTAAATGTTCGAAAGGCAGTTTAAGAAAAGCGAAGTACTGCAAATAAATTAATGTATGATGACTTGAAATCTGTTGTAAAAGATAGGTCTTTGAAGCGGTAGTTAAACTATGAGTTTTAATTAGTTTGGTTAAATTCAGATTACTAAGGGAAAGAGAGGAAGAGAGTCTGGAATTAACCTTGAAATGAAATGCTATTCTTTCAAGATTTGATATGGTATCTTAAGAAATGCTGCACATGCTATAACCTCCTTATCTCTGGGCTTAAGCAAGAGAGTTTATTTGGCCTTTCTCTGGACCAGCTGGGTTTTTTTTTTCCATCCTGTTTCTGCACTGTATTTAAAACATACCAATCTCACTAGTGTGCTGAAAAAACACATGCTAGCCCTTTGAGAGGCCTCCTTGTTTGTCCTTGGCTGAGGCCAAATACCTTGTATTTCAGATGATGTTACTAAGCAATCCAGCCTTCAAAGCCTCAGCCTCAATGCCGCTGCGTTTCTGCAGCAAACAGCTGTGCAAGAGCAGCTCTTACAGGTGAGGACCACCCCCCACCCCAGCCTGGGCCTGGGCAGGGGTTACTCAGTTCGGGAGTTACTGAAGTGAATTATACTAATATGACATCTTGAAAATTTCAGACACATACTTCTTTTAATGTTTTCTATTCTTAAAAGCAGGAGCTGTTAACACCATTTTTCAGCTTCACGACATGTTGAAAGATGACGGTGGAGGTTCTGCTCCAACTCAACGCACAAGACTTCCTTTTGGCTTATTAAGCCTCTGAAGAGGCCCCCATACACAGACAAGAGATATTGAAACAGCAGAGCAGAGAGAGCCCATCACCCAGCTACTTCGTCCTGCAACTGGGGAGAGCTGACAAAGCCATCTGTGACCTGCTAGAAGGAGCAAGGGGAGGAATAGTGCAAATGTCACGGAGAAGGGGTCTCCGGGGAGGCAGCCAACAGTGCCCTTTCACGTGAGAGGTCAAGGACTCCTGCCACCAGGCACCTCGCATGAGCAGTCCTGTCAGGATTACACCGTCTTGGAGTAACCGGCAATGTTCTCAGCTCTTCCAAAGTACCACTGCATGGGCTTAAGGATGTTTCCAGTTTTAGACAGAGTTTTGAGAGTACCTTTTTCCTTTGATTCCCATTTCCTATCAGAGACTGGTTGTCAGGAGCACTGTAACCTGTTGGATGTCATGATCCCATTAATTCACTTCTAATTTTGTCACGCATAAGGTGGAGTTTCACCAGTAACACCAGCTATAATTAACTGGACTCCTGGGGTTTGCTGCCCACAGAAAACTACGCCAGAATCCTTCACAGACAGGAGCTATTGGGGCTCCCATACTAAAATGCCAAGAAGTCTGAAAGTGTTTGCTTAGAACTGCGCTTGAGCTTTGAAATTTGCATTCCCCTAGAAAAAGAAGCAAACAAAGCCCTGTCAACAGATTCAGCTTCTGTTATTTTCTAAATCAGAATCTCAGTTTTCACTTGCAGAATGTCCCTGGCTCCTCTTCTCTCCAGGAAGCCTTGAAAGGTAAATGCATGGGACCAGAAAGAGAGAAAAACGCAGGCCTGAAAGTTCACACACATCATAAAACAGTATGATTAATTATACCTTAAGGATAGAAAAATATCCCAAAAATGGATGTTGATTGATAAAATCTGGTTACATCCATCAGCTGGGGAAGGGGCTCTTCAGTAATCCATGCCCCAGTGTCAAGGCCATCTCCACTTGGACAACTTTCAGCTGTCTGCCAATGTCACGTCTCCCCTCTCCTGCTGCCCTTCTTCCCCGTTACCTTTCCAGAAGACGAAATTTTATCCCTCTCACCTCCTTCCATCTCCTCTGAGGAAGATCTGACTGACAGAAGTGCCTCACGATGGGCAACAGGTACAACTGGAACACTGAAAAGAAAATACCTTGAAGCGGAGCGTGGCTCAGTGAATAATTTACCTGGAGAATGTCAGACAAATAATACAGAAAATGTCAGGAACGATCCCTTGTTAAAACTGCAGCACCTGAAAGAAGACTTTGATCCAAACCCAAATCTCCACAGTGCTGAGGGGAATCCAGACTGGGGGCTCAACAGACAACAGTGCAGATCAGAGAGCAAGGAACTTGATTCAGCTTGTTTTAGAGCTCAGGCAGGCGTGGAACTTGCTGATAATTCTAACTTTGGCAGAATGGAAGACTCAGTCTGAGGCTGTAATTGTGCTTTAAAAATATTTAAAATACAAAAATATGCCCCTCTGCAGCTTCAGCTCAAACCCTGGTTTGCAGCTGAGCAAAATATTAGACAAGATCTTTTTTACAATGAGTACAAATCACAGACATCATGAAATTTGAGCATTTTTTTCTCTGAAGACATGAATAAAGGACATCAAGGCTTTGGACTTCCTATTTTGCACAAACATTCATTTTTGGGCACTGAGAATGATTAGAAATGTTTAGAAGAGACTTTCTCTATTTTAACAGTCTAATTTATGTGCACAAAGACTTCATCATTAGCTGTTTAAACAGAACAGGAATATGCAGTTTTTCCAGCTAAGCCACCTGACTACATGATGCTTCCTAAAGTAAGTTTAATTTGAATATTTGCAAGATGAGAAAAGCATGAAGTCATCATGGCAAAAAATCAATATTCTTTTTTATGCTCCTCCGTACAGAAACCTGAACATGCCACAAATGGTTCCACATAGTCTTCAAGCTAGTGCAGCATTTTAGGGCATCAACTAAAAACATCTTCTATACCTTTCAGCATAGCAATCTTCTAGACACCTTTTTTGCATAGAGGTGCATATCTCCTTCTAGGAAAAAAAAAGTGTGCAATTCTGTATGATCTTTAAGTCAATACTGTCCCTCCAGTCTGTTATTTACATACAGTATTTTCAGGACAGCTCAGAAACAACATGAAGTAAAGAGTATTCTTGGCAAAGATACCTTGCAACAGGTAATTTTCACGTAAGCACCGCAAAACTGAAGAACAAAACTCACCCTACTAGAAGTCTTCCACAACAAATCAAATCCAGCTAGCAAACCCAGTATGCCACCGAATCTGTGCAGAGCCAGGTCTTTGTCTGCAGTGATCAAATGCAAAAACCGTTCGGACATGAAGAACTGTGTCAAAAATTAAAGCCTGGAATCCAAGAGATGCCCTTTGCAGACTGTTGTTTAGTGAAATTGTGTCTACTAAACACAACATCCCAAACAACTCACTAGTGCCAGAAATTCATTATGAGAATGGCCTCCACAAGCACCTATCTCTGGAGCCGAGAACTCCATCTGACACTCAGCAGATAATCAGGAGCCCAGAATCGGATCTGTGCTCTCCAGAACATGCTACCAAGTACAGGGCTGGCATAAGTCCAGTCCCCACTTCTCCCTGAAAAGGAGAGGGCTTGCATTTCTCTACAAGATGACTGAAGTAGTGTTCAATATAAAAATCTTATTACCTCCAAAGTCACGGAGTTCTCCTCATCCCAACTAATCATAAAGCTCAAATCTATGCGGAGTATTACAATCTTTTACGTACAATTCATCCAGAGGAGTCTCTCCAGGTTCACACAATGCCTCCAAGTTCAAGCAGATGCTGGGAGCACAGAGTGAGGAACATCAGCCCCAAGCAAGGAGTGGACAAGCTGCAAGGACACTGTGTTTCATGTCTGGACACCTGTTTAAAGTGGGTCATGTATGACAGGAGGCTTGCCAGAGCCTCATCGGGGACAGCCAGGCTTCGGAGAAACTAATTGTGAACACCGAGCCTGTATCAGTGCATTAGCCCCAGAGCACAAGTCCAGCACTTCTCAGAAGAATTAGAAATCTGTGATCTGCCCAGAAATAATAAGGTAATTGTAGTTCCTTTTTAGAAAGTTCACAGAGAGTTCAGTATGACTGAGAAACCTGGCACTGACCAGAGTGAAGGCTGAACAGCTTTGCCAATACTACTCCATTAATGGGTCAAGCGTTCCAACCGCGTTTTCAAACTCCTGCAACAGAAATGTTTCCTAAATGCAGCTTGGCTTTCTGGGTTTCCTATTTCAACCGTGGCAATGAGGTTTACAATCGTTCAATGCTAGTGTTATGCTACAAAAGAGAAAGGGATGGCCTGTGACATATAACAGTTTAATTCTGAAGCTTGCTATTGCTCCCTGAATCAATACTGCAGCAATTTAACATTTACATTACCACGGCATTTGTTTACCCAATCAATGGCAATACTCAGAAAGTGCAATAGCATCACACACAGTTCGATAAGGAAGGCTGTAGGCACAGACAAGAGCAGAATATACTCCTCTACGACAATACACGATTAGAAATGCTGAATTAAATTCAATTTGTACCCAGACTGAGGCTTCTCAATCTGATGAGTGTTCAAGCAAATGGTTTCAATGAAGACACGGAAGAGACCACAGTCACCCTTTAAACTACAGGAAAGCAAGTGCAGTAAGCAAGCATGGTGTAGCAAACTCCATTTCTTACCAGTGGCACAGGGACTGCACACAAAGACTGCTGAAACGCAGTGAAGCAGACTTTTCCCTCCTTATAGTTTTGACTCATATTATTTGGAAAATGGCCTGTCACAGAACTTTAAAATTGATTCAGTCATTGAGTGTGGAGGCGTACCATGCTTCTGATGCCTTTTGGTGGCAACAGGTGACTATTACCACATTATAACAACAATCTCCTGTTTCCACATTTTTCTCCCTTACCTCCTGCTAACACAAGTACTTATGGAAAGCACCTCACTCCAGTTTGTGTGAGCTAGTGAAGTACTGACAGTTGAATTCCAGCAGAAAAAAGAAGATGAGAAAGCAATCAGGGACTGGGGAAGCAGGTGCCAGGGACTGGGGAAGCAGGTGCCAGCACTCTGCCAGCACTGAGCTTTCTCTGGCCCATGTTCAGCACAGACCTTGGATCCACTTGAAGAAAATTCTGTGCTTATTTAACCAGAGAGGAAGGGTTGCACAAAATACAGTATTTTATTCCTTTCTCCTCTACCAATATTCATACTGCCTGAAACTACAACCAAGGCAGCTCTCACAGACAATCCATCCCAAAAGTCAAGGATGACATCTTAGGATAGGATGAATCAGACTTAATGACTGTTCTACTCCCCTAACTATAAAAGGAGACAGCTTGTAACTCAACTAGCTTAAACTCAAGTATGTAACTTCTAGGCTACTCAAGAGAGAAGAACCTTGTCACGTGTCCTTAAAACCTGAAGTTCAAGTAATACTAAACATACCTATTAAACATTTGTATGCTAATGAAACCTAGAATCCTCCTTATTTCTTAGCAAGGCCACACATTTGTGCCTGCCCCTTTGTTAGAAGTAACGGGATACTTTGACAGCAAAGTGAAATGAACACAGAAGTTGTCTTAAATTCATGCTGAATATTAAAAGCTCAAAGGATTCTTATCTCTCCCGCACAGAATCCAGAGATTTTAGAAACAGAGAGGACTATTCCTTTTTCTGGAGAAGGAAAGCACAAGGCAATGAAAATAAGTCTATGTTATCTCTGATTAGCTTCTAATAAACTTCAGGGAGCAAATGAATAAACCTTCTTGAAACCTGAAATAATCTGCTTTTGTTCCATAAACTTGGGGGGGGGGGAGGGGAACAATCTCTTGATACAAGTTAGCAGCAACTGTTTCATCCGCTGCTAGCACAAACCAGCTAAGTCTTTGTTTCCCAGGTACCATCCCTGAAATGTTAAATCTCTCCTGCTGTCTGTGCAAGCAGGCACTCATTGTTTACAGTTCAATGCAAACTGTTCCAGCGATGAGAGATACTCCATGTACTCCTGCAGACTGTTTGTTTTGTTGTTCCTGCTTTAAAATAGAGGTCATTCTGACTCAATGTATCTATTTGCTCTTTTTTTTTTCATGTCAAGCATTTTTTAAACAGGTTGGTAGAGCCTGTAGGTAGAAATCAGAGGGATGCAGGGAGAAAGATGTTCTGCCCTGTACATTGAATAAATCTCAGTTACAAGAATTCAGTGTGTGAACTTAACATCCTAAGAATAAGTCTCTGTGTTTTGGAGAAACTAAGCAAAGTAAGCTGAATAGTAATTGATGTGGTTAAATACAGGATAAACAAACACTGGGAAAATGTCAGCATCATTCTTTAAAAGATATGGAAGCTACACAGCATGTACCAGGGGTTCTGCCAGCAAGCAAGGCTGCTTACATTGGCCACAATGTTCTTCCCAAAAAAAAAAGATAGGCTATCCTTTGAGAATAAAACAGTGTCCTGGGCTTTCTTTCCCCTCCTCTTCCAAGTAGTTAAACAAAGGACTTCACTATCAAAAGCCAAGACTAACAGTTTATGCTGTACACTTGCAGACAGAAAAACTGAAGAGAATCCTCTGGCAGTATCAAGTTAATCATCAAAAAGCAAGACCATGATTCAATAAATTCCTCCTCTCAGATATAACTCTTGGGAAGAATGACAGGTAACTATTGTCTGAAAAGCTTAATGGCATTCTAGTCACTTGTTAAATGAACTGTGCTACCAAGCCATCATTCAAAAGACTTAAAAACCAGTTTTGCACAGATGATGTTTCCCTGCTCCTCCAGCTCCCCTCAGCCTTCTACTCATTTCACACAGCACCCAGCCCCTATCCTCCCTCCCACCCCAGCCTTATGCCATCACAGATCCAACGCAAAATTGTTCAAATGCAAAATTTTCAGTTGTAAGACTTATAATTCCTCTGCAGACAAGGAGTTGGAGGCCCATGTTCAACCCAAACTAATCCTAACTTCTGATCTGTGTAGAACTCATCTATCAAATCTTTTCAACGCCAAAATGAGGGCAAAACATATGACAGCTTCTATACACCTAAAGCTCCAACTAAGTGTTCTCAGGGATCTGTTGTAATACCCTAAACCTTTCTTTCCACAGTTACATATTAAAGTCCACCGCAGTAATCAATGGGTTGCAGTCTGAATAAATTCAGCTACCCTCCTTCTACATGACAGCAACCTGACCACCTCACCGGTCCAGGATAAAGAAGTCCATCTATTAGTATCGTATCAGTCCCCTCTCCAGCACCGTGCCAGGATGGGTTCTATTACATCACAGCATTTTCGTTCACAAACTTCACAGAACTGCTCCATTTTGCAGCTCACAAGCAAACCAATACCTTGTGGCAGACTGCATGAAAACAAACAGAAAGAAACAGAAGGAGATCTTTTCTCATTCTGTAGAAGGAAGGATAATTCCTTTGCTCTTGCATTGTATCTTGGAGCACTGTCAAGTTGTGAAGATAACCTATTTAGAAAAACAACCCCCCCAAACCCTTTGTTTCCTCTCCTACAGGCACAAATTATTAGAAAAGTTATTTATAAAGCTCAGGCACACTTTTCATTTATCATTTTTGCTACTTCTCATATGGATTTCAAATGATACAGTAAGACAGCAGCTTGCAATGTACAGCAACATAATGCCACTTCTCAGATTAGCGCTCAGGTTTGCATGCAGCTAATGACTGATTCATCTGCAGTGGAAGTGCACAGCACAAACCTAAGTTTTAATTTACATCATTTATCACAATGATTTTTCTCCAATTATCTGAAACTTTAAGGACACTACAAATTATAAATTAAATAATATAATCATTGCAAGAGCACAGGAATGTAACTGAAGCTAAAGTATTACTGCATGTAGATGAGACAGACGACAAGCAGGTTGGAGCCTGAAGATTTATGTGGTTGCTGCCACAGTAAATGTGCTGCACAAGGCTCCTTCCAAGAGGTGACACGGTCCTTGCATGAAAAAACCAGGCTTGAAAAAGACTGCACAGGAGGTCAGCATCCTCCACCTACTGCCTCCCACACTAATTCCTCTCTTCCGATTTTGCCTGTACAACTAGTCTTTATATTCCTTGCCTGACAGACAGGTTAGTTCTAACTAAAAGATTACTATTATCGCCACCCAACTTCATGCACTGACTTGAAAACAACCAGGTGGTTCAACTTTTCCAAGCAAAGATCAGCACTACACTTTAGCCTGGGCACACAAAGGGTATCCAAAGCATAAGTCTTAAAAATCATTCACTTGTCCTAGCTTAAGTCTAAAAAACATGCACAATCAGACCTCAAATAAAAAAAAGCAGACACGCTGTATGATGAATCTCAGTCCACAAGGTTAAAATATTTGATTCTAAAAACCAGTTCCTGCATGACATATGGCAGGCAATTCTTCATCTGTTAAGACCCAGCCCAGTTAGGATAAACTGAATGTAAACTGTAAATTGAAACTGTTTTGCTTTAAAGTGATCCCAAAAGGCATTACCCTGGGCTATCTGTGATAGGGTGTACCAGACTTCCGGCATCAACCTTAACAGCATGAAGTGCTTGAAGTCTTGAAAAGGCGAAAGAGTCAGCTTACCACCTTTAAAATTTATTCATGCATCACTTATTCCCCAAAGCCTGTATAGTGAATATATTTAGCACAGAAAACAAGAATTAACTCATTTTCCTTTTTTGTTCTGTATTTCACTTACAACGAGAGCAATTGGTCTTGGACAATGCATAATGTAAACAGGAGATGACACTGACTTCTTTCTTTTTTCTACCCTTGTTGAAGGGTACAACAGAAGTGAGGTAACGAAACACCACATACAAATTACAATTTAACGACTTCAGAGGAGCCAATGGTTATTATATCCTGTCACACAAAGGGCAAGAATGTAATGAAGGACGTGCTTTCTTCTCCCCATGCACTTTTTCACACTGATTACTTACTTTTGTGACAGTCAAGCGGATCACTGCTTGACCAAATACAGACATTACTTTTAAAGACTGATCAAGTCAGTTAAACACAGAAACATAAATGACAGTGTATTACTTTGTTAATCCATAAGACACTTCCTTTATTAGCCTGGAATATCATGAACAATATTATTACCACCAGGAATAGTTCCGTCACATTACAGTGAATAACATCAGACAAGCAGCTCAAATTCAGAAGTCTATTAGAGCAAACTAGTCTAAGCAATGAAGTATCAGGGAAGCTATGCTCAATTTTTCCCAGCATCCAGGTACAGCCAGTCTTTTTCTCCTCATTCTGCTGGACTTCAGAGGAAGATATAAGAGGTAAGAAGTGAGAGGTAGAGAGAAAATAAGCAGGTTATCAAAGCAAATACACAGCATGATCCCTGGTATCTGCAATCTCCTCTCCATATTTAACATTACTGCTTACAGATGCTACTTCATGCAGAAAATAAACCTGGAAGACAGCAGGCAAGAACATTTCCTCATTCTTCAAAGGCAAATCTAAACTAATTCCTCTCATTTATCCCAGCAGTCATCAGAAGAAACAGAAAATCAGGGCCCTATTTCACATTTAAGCCAAAACACACATCAGCATTAGATATTCATGGTTTTCAACTTCAGGCTTATTTGTCTAACAAGTAGGTATATTTTTATTTGATGAAAAATAGTAAGGGATAGAGTTCACATTAATGCTTACAGCTTTGTCTTACCCTCACCTACCCAGTATCACAAAAGATTGAATAGCTCCCCCCTAGCCATCACCTTTCTAGTTTCCCCCGCTATCATTTCACACTGCTTGGCCAGCAAGCAGAAAGTGCAAAGCAGGGCTATGACCAGAAACGCAGGGGGGATGAGTTGTTGTTTGCTTTTTTAATTTATCAATTCATATTAAACAGCAGCAAAACTTCAGCAGGAGTCATGACTGAGGACAAAAATTCCTATACTCATCCTTTTTTTCCACCCTTTGAAAAGAACCAACTACTCTTGAACCATTAACCTGAGAAAACCAGACAGAAATACAGCCCTATGTATTCTGCAGCCCTATGTTTATATTACTTGGGACTTACATCATCTAAGTTACTGTTGATTCTCCCTACTAATACTGTCCCTTTACTAAAGTTTGGTGCTGACTCAGCTTGAAGGACTCAAACATCAGAGAATCAATGCAAGATACTGAATAAAGAGGCTAATTACTTCCAGTTAGCAAGCCAACTCCATCAGGGGCCCGTCTTAAATGCCTCTATGGGAGCATACGGAGCATGGGGAATAAACAAGAGGAGTTAGAGGCGTGCACACACATGAGGGGCTGTGACCTCACTGGCATCACAGAGACGTGGTGGGATGGCTGCTATGGCTGGAGTGTCAGAATGGAAGGGTACAGGCTCTTTAGGAAGGACAGGCAGGGGACATGTGCAGGGGGTACTGCTCACTATGTCAGTGGCCAGCTGGAGCGTGTGGAACTCCACCTGGGGAGGGATGAGGAGCTGACAGAGAGCTTATGGGTCAGTATTAAATGGAGGGCAGGGAGAGTGGAAACTGTAGTGGGAGTTTGTTACAGGCCACCTGGCCAGGATGAGTGAGTGGATGAGGCCCTCTACAGACAGATAGCAGCAGCCTCATGGTCACAAACCCTGGTCCTCAAGGGGACTTCAACCACCCCGATATCTGCTGGAGGGACAACACAGCAGGGCACAAGCAAACCAGGAGGTTCCTGGAATGCGTCAATGACAACTTCCTTCTCCAAGTGACAGAGGAATGCCATGCTGGGCCTTGTTCTCACCAACAGGGAGGGGCTGGTGGGGAATGTGATGCTCAAGGGCAGCCTTGGCTGCAGTGACCATGGAATGGTGGAGTTTGAGATCCTTAAGGAGGCAAGAAGGGTGCACAGCAAGCTCGCTGTCCTGGAGTTCAGGAGAGGAGACTTTGGCCTCTTCAGGGAACTGACTGGCAGAGTTCCGTGGGATGAAGCCCTGGAGGGAAGAGGGGCCCAAGAAAGCTGGTGAGTATCCAGGGATCTTCTCCTCCAAGCTCAGGAGCTGTGCATCCCAATGAAGAGGAAGTTGGGTAAGAACGCCAGGAAGCCTGTGTGGATGAACAAGCAGTTCCTGGACAAACTGAGGTGCAAAAAGGAAGCCTACAGAGGGTGGAAGCAGGGACAGGGAGCATGGGAGGATTACAGGGAAGTTGTCCGACAAGTCAGGTATCAGGTTGGGAAAGTCAAAGCCCTGACAGAATTGAACGTGGCCAGGGACATCAAGGGCAACAAGAAGGGTTTCTATAGACACACAGGGGATAAAAGGAAGATCAGGGAAAATGTGGGCCCTCTGCAGAAGTAAACTGGAGAGCTGGTTTCCAAGGACATGGACAACGCCGAGGTACAAAATGCTTTTTTTGCCCCAGTCTTCACTGGCAAGGGTGCAAGCCATACCCCCAGAGTCATGGAAGACAAGGGCAGGGACTGGGAGAATGGAGAGCTGCCCATAGTCAGTGAGGCTCAAGTCTGGGAACACCTCAGGAACCTGAAGGTGAACAAGTCCATGGGACCTGATGGAATACATCCACAGGTCCTCAAAGAACTGGTGGATGAGGCTGCGAAACATCTATCCATCATATTTGAAAAGTCGTGGCAGACTGGTGAAGTTCCTGCTGACTGGAAAAGGGGAAACATAACCCCATCTTTAAAAAGGGAAAAAAGGAGGACCCAGGGAACTCCAGGCCAGTCAGTCTCACCTCTGTGCCTGGCAAGACCATGGAGCAGCTCCTCCGGGAAACCATGCTAAGGCACATGGAGAATAAGGAGGTGATTGGTGACAGCCAACACGGCTTCACCAAGGGAAGATCATGCCTGACAAATATGGTGGTCTTCTACAATAGGGTCATGACCTTTGGTGGATAAAGGACGGGCAACCGACGTCATTCACCTGGACTTGTGCAAAGCCTTCGATACCATCCTGCACAACATCATTTCTTCTAAACTGGAGAGACATGGATCTGACAGATGGACCACTAAATGAACCGGCTGGCTGGCCACACTCAGAGTGTGGTGGTCAAAGGCTCAATGTCTGAGTGGAGACCAGTAATGAGCAGCGTTCCACAGGGGTCAGTGTTGGGACCGGTCCTGTTTAACATCTTCATCAGTGACATGGACGGTGGGATCGAGTGCCCCCTCAGCAAGTTTGCTGACAACACCAAGCTGTGTGGTGCGGTCGACATGCTGGAGGGAAGGGATGCCATCCAGGGGGACCTGGACAGGCTGGAGAGCTGGGCCTGTGCCAGCCTCAGGGAGTTCAACAAGGCCAAGGGCAAGGTCCTGCACCTGGGTCGGGGCAATCCCAAGCACAAGGACAGGCTGGGCACAGAATGGATCAAGAGCAACCCTGAGGAGAAGGACTTGGGGGTACTGGTGGACAAGAAGCTGAACATGAGCCAGCAGTGTGCGCTGGCAGCCCAAAAAGCCAACCGTATCCTCGGCTGTATCCAGAGCAGCGTGGCCAGCAGGTCAGGCGAGGGGATTCTCCTCCTCTACTCTGCTCTTGTGAGACCCCACCTGCACTTCTGTGTCCAGCTGTGAAGCCTTCAGCATAAGAAGGATATCGACCGGGTGGAGCGAGTCCAGAGAAGACCATGAAGATGATCAGAGGGCTGGAGCACCTCTGCTATGGAGACAGGCTGGGAGAGATGGGGGTGTTCAGCCTGGAGAAGAGAAGGCTTGGGGGAGACCTTACAGCACATTCCAGTTACCTGAAGGCTGTTTACAAGAAAGCTGGGGGGGAACTTTTTACAAGGGCCTCTAGTGACAGGACAAGGGGTAACGGGTTTAAATTGAAAGGGAGGAGATTTACATTAGCTATCGGGAAGAAGTTGTTCCCAGAGAGGGTGATGAGGCACTGGAACAGGTTGCCCAGAGAAGCTGTGGATGCCCCATCCCTGGAAGTGTTCAAGGCCAGGCTGGATGAGGCTTGGAGCAGCCTGACCTAGTGGAGGGTGTCCCTGCCCATGGCAGGGGGATTGGAACTGGATGGTCTGTAAGGTCCCTTCCAACCCTAATCATTCTATGATTCCGAGATTCTAATTTTGTAATTAGTAGACACCAACTACCCTCCAGATACACCCTTCCTTTCTGGCTTAGTGTATTAGTTTGCTTTCCCAAAAGATGTGATGCTGAATATTATTGTACCAATATTTAAGGTATTTTTACTTGTGTTTCTACAAAAAAAACCTTGCTGTGCTGCCTTGCACTCCTCTTTCAGAACACCAAATAGAAGTCTTTAAATATTTTGGTAACTGTCACAAAAACTCTAGAAATCCTAAATCTAAACCGTGTATTAGAGGGGGAATATTTTATGATGAGGTCAGCATTTGCATGAAGTGAGAATATGCTATTAAAAATAATAATGTCTGCATTTCTCATCATCCCAGAACTACTTCAAGAGTTAAGTCAAATCCACTAAACAGTTCTGGCTGGAGAAAAAAGTGAGGGGTAGAAAGGATCAATGGCATGAAAAACATATCCCAGCAGACATAAGACGGATTTAAGTTTTCAGAAAGGAATCCAGATGGGTGGCTCCCGGGGTGTTTTGACTGAGACGCTTTCATTTGGCATCATCTCTTTTAAAAGAATATTTAAAAAGCCTGACAGAAGGAAAGGCACCACTGGAAAATAAAAGCTGCCTAAAAAGATGCAGAAAGCATAAAAGCAGAAATCCAGCAATATTTGTACCATTCAATCCACATGCTTGCTCTTTTCCCACTGGGATCGCTCGTCTTCTCCTTAAAGCATTTTGAAGGATATTCGCCCCATAGATAATATGGGGATGGGGTGTTCCCTCCTTCTGTGGATGCTTTTTAATGGGCTCAATGAAGTAGTCTCCATGGGGCAGATGGAAATATCCAGTCTGAAAATAAGGGCAAAAGAGTTAATCTTTACTGTCCAGTCAAAAATAAAACTGACTTTTTTCATATCATCATCCCTGAGCTTTTCTTATAAGCCAGTCATTACGCTGCAGCAATACAAAACCAACAGGTTTTCAGCATTTATTTTGCTGCATACATCAGTGTTGATTTGTACCTCATAAAGGCATAACAGTCCAGAGGAGAGTAGAAAAAATACCTTCCTCCTAATAGCCTGAAATCTTGTATACAGAGGTAGAAGCTCCCATATTTGTACAAAGCCACCAAAAGGTCAGAAGTTAATTTGTCAAACATGATGCACTAGAAAGAGTTGTATCTTGTTGTTCTGGTGTTTTGCATGCATTCCCCAGAGAACAAGCCCTGAATAGAAGCTGTTTGATAAGTGCAAAGTATAATTCTTCTCCTAGCTGCAATTCCACACAGACCACACAAACGATCAGATGGGCTGGACTGCGTGGTCTACCCTCACTGCACAGTACAAACTCACCCAGTCCCCAGGCTTCCGATGGAAAGCTTACGCAGCTTTTTATGAATTATGGCAAGCTATTGTGGTCACACAACATGTGTGACAAAGGCTGTAACATTTCTCATGCTATAACTGAGCTACAGGGCCTTTGATATCCACCTGGAGTACACAGGATTAGTTTACACCTCCCTCTGCCATGATCTAAGAGACACATGCAACTGGGCATGGCCTTGGTCCCTTGTGTCTCAGCATTTTCGCACGCATTGCTAACACTGGAGAACCATTGCACAGCCCTTCCACTTCAACATATACTGTGTGGTACTAAACCTAAAGCAAAGGATCTATCCCAGCCCACGCTGCGGATGTGACAGAAGCTTGAGGTATCGCACCCTTATGGCTTTATTTCCTCTTCAGTTTCTTGCTGTGGTCAGTGCAGCCTGCTTAACTTGCTCTGGATGAGGAAATAATGCAGCACATCTGTGTGCCTGCAGCTGCCGTATTCAAACTTAGGACAGACAAATTTAAAAACCCTTTTGAAACACTCCATAGTGTTATTATTTCCCTGGACCATCAGGAAAGCCAGCATGAGGGCAAGGACAAGAGGAAAATCATATGAATGGAGGAATGGCATACTTAAAAAATAAGCAACCATGAGCTCTATGTAGTAGGAACCCAAAAGCAGCTCTGTGAGATCTCCACACAGTATGCTTGAAAGTCCCATCTACCAGACACCACCTGCCTCCACTCTGATTGTCACAGGCCCAACACATCCCATAGAACAAATACGTAACTCTGACTGTCACTTCACAGAGTTTGCCCAGCAGTTATTAAGAGAAGAAACTCCTTCCTTAGAGTTTTCCAGTGCAAGTCAAAGCTTTAAACCCATAGGTTGGCCTTGGTTTGAGGCCTTGGTTTGAAGCCTTGGTTACACACAAGGTTTCACAGGTTTAGGACTCAAAAACCGTATGTTAACTGTCTGGGATTACAGTTACTGCTTCAATGTTTTTTATTTGATTTTTAAGAAAAAAGAATCAAGACTTTTGATTCTGAAACATCTAAAATACTCAGGTTTCTTTTAAAATTATGAATCAAGGCTACTCTTGAAACAGGAGCTGAGACACACTACAAATGCAACATATCCCATGTTCGGATTGGATAAAGCTGTCAGGCAAGCATGAATCTATAGAGCAGGAATGCCTATACAGAGTCTAGATCATGAAATCGGTAGATGTGGCTTTCCACCTGCTGCTCACAGAATCAAAGCACTGCCACAAATCTTTGCCCATTCATTTTCATTCCACAGGATCCAATCTTCCCTGGATGTTCTGAAAGTCTGTTATTTGACCTTGCTTTCCTGCTGTGTTTTTTAAACCAGTTGGAACCTGGAAGAACTAACCATCTTCACTGAAGACCCTGATTTTATAGGGCAGGCTGATTAGCCACTGGACTATTGTGTTGAAGTCACATCTGTAAGAAGGAAGGCCAGGCAAACATATAAAAAATGAGATATATCAGTAGCAATCTCATTTCCCAAGCTCCCCCATCAATGTCTCCATGTTAAAATTCAACTCGCCATTCAAGCTGTATGGAGCAAGAGAAAAAAACCCAAAAATTCATTGTACTTCACACTGCACATCTACACACAGGTGGCAGTGCAGGTGTTCGATGAGCCAGCAAGCACTGGCTCCTACAGAACCTGGCTTCAGACATTGACATTGATTTTTTTTATTACTGTTTTCTTAACATTATTGTTTTTCAGTATGTAATGTCTATTTTCACAGCTTTTTGCTGTAACAACTCTTATCCCAAGCCATCCCTCTTCCAGTAGCCACCAGACTCCCAGCCAGCTGGCATTCTGTGGACAACGTGTTAAGTTCAGCAATACGACTGTACCATCCCACCCACCCATGGTAGAAATCCTGACGGTCTTCTTGAAGATCTGGGATAAAAGTAGGAGTTGTCCCTCCTTCCCCTGCAGTAACCACTTGTCTGCCCTAGCTCGTGTCCCTGTCACCGCAGCGCTTTCCAGGAATATGTGTGGCTACTTGATGCACATCTGCTGCACATGCTTCATTCTTTACGTTGATATATAACTGATTACGGAGAGAAACACAGCAGCACAGTCTTTCTCTGTGCTGCAATTACTACCTTAGTGATTGTCTCCTCTTTATTACGTGAGGCAAGGTCCAAGAGAAGTCTCCTGTGCTTTCATGCAGAAAGAGTGGAAAATTTTAATGTCACTTACTTTCGGGAAGAGGCCAAGTCTGTGTGTTGGACCTCACTTGAAGAAAGCTACCTCAGGTGTATGTAACTTCTTCGTCATAGCTTTAACTTTTTTTTTTTCAGAAGAAGTTGGTAACAGCCAGAACTTTCACATTTGTTGGCTACAGACTGCTGAATCTTGGGAAGACAGAGGCTGCTCCCACACTTGGCATTCAAACTGAAGTACAGCATGAGTCGATGGAGGAACTGTTTTACCAAGGAGACACTCCAGACTTTGCAGCGTGTTGTCAACTCACAATTCAACTTGCCACAACAGCTCCTGACACCTTGGGACTATCAGAAATTATCTACTTACTGGAAAGCAACTAAGTCTGTAGTGCAGCAAAACTAAGCTGGAGCTAGAATTGCTGCCAGCTCAGAATAAAAGAAGGACAATCCTAGGTATATTTTCAGGTTATGCACAGCTCTTCATGGCTGGCTTGGCAAAACTGCTGGGCACCCACACACAGCCATTTTGGGCATTACAGCAATGGTGTGTCCCGCAAACAACTGACGGGATGGCGTGGAAATGCACAAACCAGCTTTGTCACAGAAGAGAGTGCAACTGCACCCATGAGCCCACTGACCAAGCATTTCCAAACCACAGACATGGCTGGCCGCAGTTTCTCTGGTTTAAGTTCTGACCTCATGACGATAGATGAAAAACCCTTGTAACCTCAGCCTATAAAGTGGTTCTTGGGACAGGAGGATGCTTCTTTCACTCCTGTTGCTTCTTTCAGAGTTGAAAAGTATCGATACCATGAATTCAAGGCTACAAGTCAGTAGGTCAGTGTCCTGCGTCAAACTCTTGGTTTAACTCAACAAAGCATTTGGGAACCAGGTATCCTTGCCTCTTTCTCATCCCCACCTACTTGTTCTGCCAACAAATTATGGCCATGAGTCCCTCCACAGTGCAGTCTGAGGAGGGAGGAAGGAGAAGCAAGGATACATTGAGCCTGTATTGCCTCTAAACTCATTGTAACATGAACCCTGAATGTTGATTTAATTTACAAAACAGACCTGATGCTCACCATGAGACTGAACATAATTCAGCACTTGGGAATCATCATTAAAAAACTAAGCTATAAATGATCACTGTTGTGCAAAACTTCCATTTTCTACCGGTCTATGGACTAAAGCACAGCTCTACTCACATCATCTAAAACATCTGCCAATGAAAGGCTGGGGTGACACCGTGTTACTGTTCTTAAAAGACCCAGCAGAACATACAGTTTTCCAAGCAGTACACTTCTAGGTAAGGGGACAGATTCCAAGTTGTAACAAAAAAGTCATTTGCTCCAAATGTTCTCACAGATCCTAAATTCTAGTAGCAACAAAATTCACTTAAACAAAACTGCCTTGCCTGTAACAAATTCGCCAATGCAGTCAGATATTTATAATCAATCTTTCACTAGAACTTTGTGCTCTGGGAGTTTCTGAAAGAGTTTGAAATCTGGATGAAACCTTTATTGCTACAATACAGAATGAGAGAAACACCATTACATCCAACATGGCCTTTTAGGCTACCCGCACCCTCTCCAGTGTAGGGAGGTGCCTCCACGTGTTCCCTGTTCCAGCACAGTGGTGGAATACTGTAAGCAGGGGTCAGGTCGTGTGTTACCAAACATCCCTGAGTACTCCCTCTTCCCTGACAGTTTCAACACACAGGTTTTTCTCTATCCATGTTGCTAGCCTGAAATCAGTGGACGCCGTGCCCTAATGTATCTTGCAACCTTGGTTCTCACGGTGTACAGCACCTGGAGAAAGGAAGCTGGAAGAGAAGATGAAAGCAGAAAAAGTAAAATAACCTAAATAGATTCTCTGGTCTGTATTACTATGCCCAGCTACCAGTCCAAAAGAAGATAATGGTTCTTGAGTCCAGTGTTTTAAAAACAGCTCTGTGAACACGGTACAGAAACGTTTCAGGCCCTGTGTTATCTGAAGTACCATAAGCCAAAGCAAATTTAGGGAGGCTCAAGAACTCTAGACCTCTCTGCACAGCCGTATTATGCTCATGACTGCAAAGGTAATTGAAGAGTGATAACAACAATGTGCACTACTCCATAACCTCTAAAAATCTGCATATGACATGTTCCACTTCTATTTTCTGCAAATGGCTGCGCTATGTGCCTAAACTTACCAGAGATCAGAAGGCGGCACAATGTTTAGCTCCTGGAAAAGATCAGTTCTGGAACTTATCTCAAAAGTTTCTGCTAACTCTAGTACCATGTGAGTATCAAAAAACTTGTGCCAGTTCCACTTTTCCCCTACAAGAGGAGGAGCTAATACGCTCCAGGAGAAAAGCTCATCCATTGGCTATTCCCAAATGTAACTGGAAGATAAGTTAGGCATTTGTGTACCTTCACAATCAAACCCCTTTATCCTTCGTTTATCGTGAAACTATTTTATTTTTGACTGATTGTCTGTCAGGCAGAAACCATGATTTTCATTCCTGTCCAGAATCTTAAAGAGCAGCACAGACAAGTTATACTGTGTTATAAATTTAAAAAAAAATCCATCAATTACACAATCTATGAGTTGGAGTTATAAAGACCCTATACATCACTACTAGTAAATAAAATTATCGTGGTTTTAACCGTGAGCAATGTGGTTCTCTCAGCACATTACTGGGGGGAAAAAAATAAAGGAAATATTTCATATTTCAAATGCTAATCTACTGGGGGAAATAATATCTTTTATGAATTCAATTTCTTGCTCTGTCTTACAATGAAATGTGTTATAGAAATACCTGTGTAAATTTATGGGTAAAGCCAATTAAGGAGATCCGAGTGTGAAATGCATTGTACCTGCCAGTGCTGCTTGGGATAAAATGACTGTAGAAGTCTGCTTCCAGCACACAGATGTGCTTTCCACCCATTTCCTGAGACTCCCAGTACCTACTGAACTCGTGCTCTGCACTTGCACTTTCATCCTGCACAGGTTAAACACCAAGAAATGAAATGCTGAGATCAACTGGAAGAAAATCTGACCAATCTTCACATTAAACTTACTTCAAAGCACTCAGAACCAGCAAAATCCCCTTTGCTGATTAAGTACTTCTTTAGTTTTGCTCTTTGTACCTGTTCTTTCTGACTCACAAATATAGTAACAAGAATTTTTCATTTAAAGTCCACCATACTTCAAGCTATTATACATACACCATATGCTTTTCTTTTTTTAAGCAGTTTGTAGCATGATCTGCTTTTGAGTGCATTCAGATGGCCTCAGAATACACAAAGGAGCGCAGTTGTGAAAGCCTCATCGGAAATAAGCCAGCCTTACTCACCACGGAGTTTAGTTTTCACCACTGAAAAAAATTACTGCAGCCAGGTTTCCCCCATTTAAACTTCTTTATGAAAAGCTATGGTGTAAAATAGTAATAAAAATGGCCAGAAAACATGGGGATGGGGGGCGTCTGTGTGGTGTGATGTAGGTGTCTGTAGGGTTGTTTGTTTCCCTCAATTCCTATAGGGGAAAATCTAAAAATCTACCACAGGAATTTTTTCTAAATTGCAGTTCTCCCCTCCTTCAGATGTCCCACTTCACCCTCAAATTCTGACATATTTTGGCCAAAAATGTTTCCCAGACTGTATCTGGAAGTGCTGCTACATTACTTAATGGGATATTTACCTCAAATGCCTCATTATTTTGACACAAACAGCTCCCTGGACATATCGCATCTCCCACGCTACACGTCTCTCGCCAGGAGAACATGATGATCCTGGGACACTTCTGACTCAAAGTTTTTGATTTCAGTAGAAATCTGCAATTTCCAGTGAAAATCAGATATTTTTTGCATATTTCATTCAGTCAAAAGTCTAGGGGTTTTGTCAAAATGCATTTTCTGGCAGAATTTTTTTTCAATCAATTCCATGTGGGAAGATGAAGCCAAGTCCTGTGGGAAGGGAAAAGAGCAGCTTTAGCCTTGGCTAAGGTTTCACAATTGCACTGTTATCCCACAGGGGAGGCTGGAATTAGTGGGTGTATGTCGAGAGAAAAAGGGAAGGGAAAAACCAACAATTTGCAGTCTAAAGCTATATAATTGAGTATGTTGGCAATACTGCCAAAAAATAACATCTGTAGTGAGAACAGTGTGTAACTCACTGAAAGCAGACGGCAGTGTTTCTGACAACGGGGCAGTGATGGACTCTGAGAACAGCACGAATTTTTAGATGCGACGCTGAAGACAAGATGCTGGTTTTAACTTTAGGTACTTCGCCCCAGCTGCTTATTACAACTGTAATGCATGGTAAGGGAAATTCAGTTGGAATAAAAGAAATTTCTAATTAAAGAAAAAATTGTGCCGTAGGAAACATACATTACCAGAGAACTTCAGCTGCATATAATCGAAATTGAACTGGTGAAGTGAATTATCATGCTGAGTTTATTTTCCTTTTTCATCTTATTATTTAATTGCTTTCCATGTGCAGTTTCTTTCCCAAGAATATTTCTCTTTGAGTTGTCATCTCTTCCTACCTCAGCACAAACCCCATGACATGAGGGTCCAGATAACATTTTCACCTTTGTCCTCAGCTAGAGCTACAAAAAATGGATCTGCCATGCTTTTGCTCAGGCAGAAAGGAAAAGGTTGATTATTTGTTAGGTACTGAGAAATTTTGTCAAAAGACTTTTATGAACATGACCCACAGAAAAGGACAACATTCTAGCACTAATAAGGGAGTTCTCAGGAAAAAGCAATCCTTTCAGCAGCATTTGGTGAAAAAGGTGCTACAACACTGGAACACAGCCTTATAGTCTTAAGACAGCTTGGTCCAAAGTTAAAATAGCTTATATTTAAGATGACAAGGTGAGCAAAAGAACAAGATACTATCATATCAGAAAATCATACACTCTTTTGTCACACTTGCTCCCTCGTATATTTTAGAAGTTGCCAGAAAGCTGCACAGAGGCCCAGCACACTGTGGGCTCAGTAAATTCAATCAAACAGAAAATGGGGGGGAGGGTAAAAGAAAAAAAGAAAATCAATGCAAAGCCAAATTTACAGCAAGACGGACTTTTTGTGTCAGAAATAAGGTATTAGAGGAGAAAGAAGTGTCTGATCGTCCTCCAGTTCTCAGGTTCTTAACAGTAAGACTTCAGCCCTGAATACTTCTGAGATAGAGGTCTTTCTGGCTGGGCACATACCCTCAGCAAAGGAGAAAAGTCAAGTTTCTATGGTCATGTCAATCGGCTACAATACAGCCACTTCCAATGTATGATCACTCAGCTGAAAGACTTGGCAGAGTCATTATCCAGGTTACAGCATCAGCTTGCTGGTGACCGCACTCAACTTCTTTTCACTGCAGGACACGGTCCTTCCTCTTCCCACAGTTTAGCTTGCATCTCTTACAGAATCTGAAGTACCCTAGCTACTTTCATTTATACTTGCGGAAATTATATGTGAAGCCAATCTTCTGTTGGGATTGAGCATGCTCGCATGAAAAAAATACAACTCAGAAAACAAAATTTTAAAGACATCTTTGTTCATACTTCAGGTCATGGCATCCTCCGCTATCAATCTTTATTGTCCATCCTAAAAACAAATATTTTCTGATTATCCTTAAAAGAAATAGTCCAGTTGTCTCATCCATACATTCACTTGTGGGTGCTCTGTTGGCCATGGCTCTATCTGCATCGTAGAAATATCCCATCCTCTTCTTTTGTTATGGTGGAAGATCCACAAACAAAAGATGTGTGAAGCTGCTTAGAGCCTCGTCAGTCTCTCTACAGGCTTCTGCTTTGAGATCTCCAAGATTTTGAGATCTTTCGTGAGAAACATGAAGCTATGTTCCCCGTTTCTACATCTCTAACTGCATCACAGTGCCTAGCAGCAGTTGCCTCATGCTGTCCAGTCTGCAGAGAGCCTTTCAGCTGTCTTCCACATCCACATTTTCTTCTTTTTGAAATACATCCCATTTGATTTTCTTAAGCCAGAACTGTCCTCCTTGCTGCATCTAAAGCTCAGATACACCATTAAATTCCAACAGAGTAAAAATTTATTGTCCATTAGAGGAGATTTAGTAACTAGCCATTTGTACAGTCTTAAAATACAGCAAAGAGGACATTCAATAAATTTTACTCAACTTCCAAGGGCTGGTTATATTAAGTTGAAACAAGCCTGTGTTCAGCACAGACTGAGCATCCAGCAAGGAGACTGCATGTCACAGCTGTCAATTCACTAACTCGAACCTAGTTTGAACCCTTACTCGATTTCCACATTGCAGAAGACAGAACCAAGGGCACTCTGAAGCCCAGCACACTGCTGAGATCTGGGGCACCTTTTATCAACATTTCCTTTGTCACTCAATTGCTGACAAGTCCGCTGTGCCTTTGGAGAAGGCAACGTCACAGTCCTTGGGGCTGCCTAGTGTGCTCAAATCCAGCGAGGTGACACCCCACGAGGACAGGCTGAGTGGATGGTGCAAGTCTGTGCCCCGAGCCCATCCACACAGCAAGTTACATCACTCCTGAGGATACAGTGCGGAAGTTCTTCCTCCTGCAAAACTCAGGGAGGTCACATGGGGCAATCCATGAAGCAAGGAGTATGAATAAGGAGCCAATACAGCCTCAAGCTCTATGTCAGGATGAATCTAATAGGAAGTTAAATCCAAATTAAAAATCAATACGCTTTGCTATCCAGCCTGAAGGACACTCTTTGATGAACAATAATGATATATTTTTCTGAGTCTTTGACTTTTCCTCTTATCCATGCTTTCTCCGTCCCACATGTCCTCTGTTTTTATACTGGGGGTTTTAATGGCAATGTAAGAGAAAAGGAAAAGGAAAAGGAAAAGGAAAAGGAAAAGGAAAAGGAAAAGGAAAAGGAAAAGGAAAAGGAAAAGGAAAAGGAAAAGGAAAAGGAAAAGGAAAAGGAAAAGGAAAAGGAAAAGGAAAAGGAAAAGGAAAAGGAGCTGTTTCTCCAGGTGCAAGAGGCTTACTTCGACGACAGGCATGAGAGGGTAAGACTCTTGCAAGTTTTGACTTCATTTGGTATCCAAAAACAACTTGGCAAGTGTCACTGCTCTGAGACAAAACAAAGATGTGCCCAGTTCTTCCAAAAATGACCTTTAGTTTGGAAGAGTAGGAAAGAGCAACAGCTGTTTTATTCCTGAAAAATACTCTTGGAACTTCTAATTCATCTCTCTCTAATTAAACTTGTTCAGAAAGCACTGTATCCAGGGGGCTTACACTGTAGAAATAGGGGTTTTTTCACCTCATTAATATCAGAGCAGCTTCTCATGAAAATGAAAATAAACACTGTAAAAATGGTTTGTACTACTAAGCATTTGAAACCCCCTTTAGGACTTCTGGAGAAGTTCTAAAGCTTTGATTTGGAAGGCAATAAACTTTTACAGTTTGCAAAGCAGATCACGTTTGATGATTTAAAGCCTAAACCGAAGAGTAGAGATTTAAACACCAGACTGGTAAGAGGTTCCTCGCCTAAACTGTGCTTTCTAATAACAATTAAAAAAAAAAAAAAACCCCAACAAAAAAAACCCAAAGAAGCATGAGGATCCAGAGAGCAGACATGATCTCTAATCCTGGAGACAGAAAGTAGAATCACTGTTTTGGCTTCCTGCTCACTTACATTCTAAAATTAATTTCAAGCTAGTGAGCATGACAACGTTAATACTGCAGAGCTGACACTTTATTAGAGAATAACTAAATGCAAATATTTGATCAAATGACAAGGGGCATTGTTTCTATTGACAAGTATTGTTTGTATTACTGTGACCCACAGGAACTCTAGCCAACAGCCAGAAAAGCAAAGATACAAATGGTGACAGCTGCCACAACGTGTGCAGATAGATGGAAGAAAGCACAATTATCCCATTTTCTAGTGGATGAAAGCCTGTCAGCAGCTTTACTCTCCTCAAGAGCAGAGCAAGGGAAGGTCACAGCCCAACTTCTTCCACTCCACAGAAATCATTTTGCTTGAAGAAACCCTGAGTCTGTGAGGAAAAGCAACATCAGACTGAAGTTCACTGACTCAATCTGCTGACGCTCTTCTAGCTTCATTCTGTCCAGCCCAAAAGCAAGCAGAGATGCCGACACAGACAGCAGATTTTAGGCCTGCAGTTGTGATCACAGATGTATTGGGGGAGAAGGCTTCTGCTCCTCTTTTCTCCAAACTCATGAAGTCTCTGGCTGCACACCACAGATGGGACTTAGGAATGAATTTCAGCATGCCTAGGAAGACTCACGCCACCACTTACCACCAAAGTGTCACACCTCAGTAACCTAAAAGGCAGCTCAAACTGATGCTCTCAGTCTCTTCACTCACCATTAATGCTTCCAATGCCTTTCTAAGAGGTGACTTCCCCACACCAAAAGATAGCCTCGAAGATTGATGTGACCTGGAGTTTCAGTTGCGTGCCTACAGGAGGAATCATGGCTTCTGCTCAACAACTGCAGCTTGAAACGCACTGCCCTCGTTTCCTTCCATGGGCGGTACGAGAAAACAGCCGCTCCGTTTGCTCTGCACAGCCCTGCAACAGTCTGCTGGCCATGCTCAAGCTGCAGGTTGCTAAGCTATCACTGGGGAGGAATGAAGGGGGAGGGAGCTTATCAAAACCGAACACCTTACAAACAGGAAAATTCAGTCCTGGTTGAGGGCAGCTGTGGCACAATGAGGTACCAGTGCTGAGTGACACACTACACTGGAACGGATAATTTGCATCACAACCAGTGGCTGTGTTGAAAAGAGATTGAAAGAAATGGGACGTGGAAGGAGGGGGAAGAAGAAATGAAATGAAACAGTAAGAACAAGTTCAAACCAAGTCCCAAAACTTGGAGGCCAGCATGTAGTCCCTAGTACACAGCTGATGCTTAGCATATGGCAGTCTGGGAACCAGCACGGTGTTAACTGGCAACCACAACGTAAGTGCTAAATTTCTGCCGGCCTGAGGCAAATCACGTGCCACTCATTTGACTTTCCCTGTTATTTCTGTCCGCCTGAGAAAGGAAAATGAAGTGATTTTATGACTGCATCTGGCAAACCACCAGAAATGTTTTTACAAATCTAGTCCAAGCCCCAGCTCCCATGCATACCAAAGCTAAAGGCTGATCAAATTCAGCATTGGGTTCAGATCAGTTTAAAAGCATAAAGCACCTAAGTTAGCTCTGAACTTGATTTAAATTCCTCCTTGAAGCTTGGATTCTGGCTGAAAGTCATTTGTGCTCATATGAGAGGTACCGTGTACACACTCATACATCATCAAAATTACCTGCACATATGAGACACTACAGCTTGCAGGCAAAAACTTAACAACTCTCTCAGAGGTGCAGAAAGACAACCTATACTTTGAAATTCAAGTTGTTGCAAAAAAAAAAAAAAACAGTAAGAACAAAAGCCTGAAAGCCAAACAAATACTCCTCAGTCTACACACAGTCAAGTTTCAGCTCAAAACTTGGCAGGACCTACACTCAATAAGAACCAAATCAAATTTGGTACAAACCCAGTAACTGAGTAAACTACTTATGCTGAAAGTAGCATAATATCTTTGCTAATTCCAGCGCCCTGACAGCTAGGAGCTAAATCTGATCAAATGCCAACATACCTTCAGCATAAGGTGCTGAATATGGTCCCTCCTGAATTTGGTGGGAAATCAGCAAGTTCAACCCTCTCCAGAGTGAGGTCCTGTTATAATGAGTACTGAAAAGGTTTGCAAAAGAGACAACATGGGGAAGCTGCAAGCATCACAGGTAAACCAGAGAGTTTCTGCCTGTGTGCTCTCTGCCCTAGCACAAGAGGTAGGGAGCTTCAAAAGCAGCTGGCAGGCAACAAAAGATTTTTTCACCCAAGACATACTTGAGCTGAAGGATCATTTGCCACAGAAAATTGCAGATGGGAAATGTTTTAAAGAGGTTCCAGAAATGGCTGGATAAATCCATGCAGGGGAGATTAGTCCTGCATTTCTAAATAGAAAAACACAACCTACAGCTCAGAGACAGACGACGTGTCAAGGAGATGTCCCTGTTTTCCAGCCCTGTTCTTACGCCTCTCCCCAGGAATCTGCTGTTGACGGTTATCTCCTTCTGCAAGTCAGTGGTATACTCAAGAGAGCCAAGGGTCTGGCAAATTAACACCCTCCACCAACATGGAAATCACAATCTGCTGCTCAGGTGCTGCCTTTGTAGGAGGTTTTTCAGTAGAAAAAGAGGCTTTCTTGGTTGGGTGCTTAGCCTTCTTGGTTGCTTTGGCAACCCTAGGCGCTTGTTCCTATTGTGCCTTTCACGCTCCAGATTTCTCATCCTTTCAGCTGTAACATCAGCCCAAGATGACCTTCTGGGACTCCACAGCAGGACATGTGCACTACTTCCCATCTCTTTAGACTAGCCCTTCTTGTCCCAGACTGACTATGTGGCAGGATGGACTTCTGGGCTGACCTTGTACTGCCATAGGTCTTAACTCTTCATGGAAGCAACAACCACTTCCTTTTAAAAGTGTCCCGTTTCCAAACCGTTCTTGGGGATCCTGTTTGGTCTGCTTGCAAAAAGAAAATGTCTTGGTTGTGCAGCTCACCCATGGAAATCAAAGGGATAGATTTCAGTCTAAAAACAATTAATTTAGGATTTCAACTTTAAAGTGTTTTGATTCATATGTGTTTGTTTCTTTTGTAGAATATTTCTGTAAAAAATCAGGTTTTGCCTGTTGAAAAAGCTATTGTTTTTATTTGAAACTGACAGAAGAATTAGACTTTCCACCATAATAATTCTTTGCCTGACTGCAAACAGATTGGTTTTGCTATTCTGGAAATACAACACCGTAATAAAAGTGTTTCATTTTGTCTTGCTTAAAAGCAGCAGTTATCCTTTTATGTTTGAATGTGGTATCCTGTAGCACTAAAAACAAG
The DNA here is from genome assembly GCA_027574665.1 of Rhynochetos jubatus. Lineage (NCBI taxonomy): Eukaryota > Metazoa > Chordata > Aves > Eurypygiformes > Rhynochetidae > Rhynochetos > Rhynochetos jubatus. Next base: position 71,801,175 of record CM050690.1, on the reverse strand, counting down.
AAAATGTAGAGAAGAAATGGGCTACTTATCTGAAAAAACTTCTGCAGTAAAACTCGTTTTGGAATCGGGCGGGTGAGGAAAAGTATTTTGTTATAGCAAAAGCACTCGTTTTCTTTCTGCTGAAGTTCTGCTGTCATCTCTTCTTTTGCTCACAGGATGTTAAAAGTTTTGTCTTCAAAACTGGCATGTTTAGAAATCCTCGCAATGTACCTTTCAGGTATTTAGAAATTATGAAAATCCCTTTTAACTTGAAAAAATGCAGAGATATTCATCATTTCTAAGAATTCAGCAGCTTGTTTCTTTAGGATGTACAATACTTTTTATGTGAAACTGAGTGTCCGTTATGCAGGAAAATATGCAAAAGAATAACTAAATACTTTTTGTACAGATCAGACAGATGTTGTCTGCAGATGCAACCCCTTCTTGAAGACGTGCTTGTAGTTCTGTAGAATAAAATGTTTAACTGAAAAAAGTAAGTTTAGTCAAACCTAAAAGATACAAAGTATCTTCGGTGCCTCCTCAGTGTGAGTTAATACTGAAAATCAAAAAACTTGGTAACAATATAAAAAAAAACAAGATAAAGAGTACATCATGTCCTGACAGACCTCAATGGAATTCAGAGTTCTTTAAAAGAAAGGTATATTGGATCCATAAACCTCTAATAAGCTTTCGTGTGGTCAGGGAGCTTTTTGGAAACAAATTTAGGAGGAAAGTCAGGACTGAATCATTAATAATTCATTATTCACTCCTCACAAAGGTGAACTTACAAAATACTATGTGCAACAAGCAATTAATTCTGCTGTCACTATTAGCCTGGGTTGCACAGCTAAATACCACAATTCTACTGCAGGAATCTTCACAACTGAGAGACGAGGCTGTGGCTTTCTCAGAGAGACATTTTCAAAACCAGGAAACGTCTGGGATGATTGCCGTATCAGGACAGAGGCAGTGAAGCACCAGGAATGGAAACGCTGTCATTGAAAATCATTGTTTTTGCAATAGCGAAGCAAATGCTATTTTGGTTCCTCCCAGGAACAATTCAGGTGAGATTCCCTTGAGTTGACACATTTCTTTGTCAGTGCTACGTCTTCTTCTTTCTTCCCTCCAACAATGAAAACCAAAAAAGAAACACTAAACAAAATACATCCCTGGCTCAACCTCACTGATTTATTTGCAGCAGAAATGGATCTGACAGGCCCATCACAACAAACCGTGTGCAGATTCCAAAGGCAGTGAATAATCCGCTCTAGGCTCAGATGGAAAACACATGCATTGTCCCATCCCTTCTTCTGCTACTTTAAAATATGCTTGACCTTACTCTACACTCAGAACTCAACACATTGGCGGCACTTAGAGATCCCCAGCAGGCATTTTGTAAGAAAAGCCTTTCAAGCAGGTTCTGCCAGGGCTGAGCTGCAAGCAGAGAGCTGGTTGGCAGAAGCCGCTGCTGAACCTCACTTTGAGCAGGCTTCTTTCCCCAGCACTGCTGGCTCTTTTCCATGAGCTACACCACCTAGTCCTAGTCCAGGATGCACACTTCCACAGACTGGCTCAAAAATGGCTGTTGTTTCGCAGCACATCTCTAGATTCTGCCCAGTTTCCTTCAGAATGTCAAGACTTGCATGTGCCCCGTAACAGCTTCAGCCGGTCTGCCCAGTGCTGCTGAGACAGCACAGCTGCCCTTCCACCCCACTGCCCATCCCGTGCGCGTCACCCTCTTCCTTAGGCTCCAGACTTCCCCATGAAGTTACTGCCCAAATTGTCCAAAATTGTGTTTAGCTTCCGCACATAACCTGATTTGATTAATTTGGCACAGCCTTTGATCACCTTTCACTGAGAAGCGTTTGAGACTATTTAAAGGTAAGAGCCATGCACAGTTATCGAGCAAGCTCTACTTCTGTCTCCTGTCTCCTTAGGTTTCAGACAGCCTTTTCAGAACGCTTTTTTCCATAGTTCAAGTCTCAGCAATTATTTTGTGAGGCTCCAGGGAAGCTTTTGGGATTTTCCTGTCTGCTGTCCTTAAACAGTAACTGTGCTAGTTCAGGAAGACTGTAACACAGATGCAGAAACGAAAGATCAGCTCTAGCTCCAGCATCACAAATCATGTCTAGCTCTCAGCCACAGCCATGTAAAGTGCAGAAAGCAAGCACAGGAAGGATAAGCAAAGGATGCAGTTACAGATACACACACGGTGTAAAATCAAGCACACATGAAACACAAGCATTGTAACCAAGATCGCCGTTGGATCCCTGCAATTACAGAGAAGGTTTGAGCAATTGTGCGCTACAGCTAGGCTAGAACCGAGAAGGGAACTCTTAGCACAGGAATTTTTAATTAATCCTCAACTTGCAATAAGCCAGATGACCTTTTTCCCACCCTACTGGCAATGCATAAACAAAAATAAGTGAGTTTAACTAAACTTGCAGTCCTCCAGATGCGTAATTTGTACAAATACATATATATATCTTAGCCTTTCTCAAACTGTAGGAAATTTTCCTCTGCAGCCATAAATCCTTTATAGTCTGGCTTGCTGCAAGCGTATCTGCCTGTATATGACAAAAACAGACAGAGAGAGAAGTTCAGAGCATATAAACCCATTTTATTGTTCATCTGCCATGGATCCTTCAGACATAAGGGATCCACAAGGATTTTTGGACAATACAGCGTAAGTCACAACTCTGAATTATCTGTAGGAATAACAGCCCATAAACGGCAGATCCTGGCCTGCTGACACTAACACACAGCACCAAACACTACCTCGCTTTCAGGACTATTCATAGAGTTGCTGGGATTTGCCAGTTGGGTTTCAGAACTGAAAGGTGAAAAACCCCTCAGAATCAAACAGAAAAATACATTCCCTTTGTTGAAAGGAAAAGGTAGAACACCAAAATGTATGTCAAATGTACTATTTCCCAGAGGAAAACATCCCTTTCCAGCCTGTACTCATCCTGCAGCCTTTCGTTCTACACTCACAGTCTCGCAGCAATGCACAAATTTCTGTGATATTTATGCAGAACCTACAACAATGCCTGTGACTCAGACACACAGCTCAGCTCCGGGGGACAGGGGGAGCTTGTAAGAAAGATGGAGAGAGACTGCAGCAGGGCCCGGTGGAAGACATTTATCACACTGAGGGTGGTGAAACACTGGACCAGGTTGCTCAGAGAGGTGGTCGATGACCCTATTCCTGGAAACATTCAAGGCCAGGCTGGATGGGGCTCTGAGCAACCTGATCTAGTTGAAGATGTCCCTGCTCATTGCAGGGGGGTTGGAACTAGATGGCCTTTAAAGGTCCCTTCCAATCCAAAAAATTCCATGATTTTAAGATTCCACTGCCATGTGAATTATTCTTCTTGATAATAACAAAGATGTGTAATACCCTACAGAATTAAAATTTATTTTACTGTTTAGGCTCCCCTATAGAGATAAGGCTTGAAAAACCATCTGACAAACAGTACCACATACACCCACTGGCCTCAGTGCGGTGCACGTGTGTGTTTACAGACCTCCCTGTGAGTTTCAGCAACACGAAACATCCATGTTACAGCCAAAGCTGCAATATGTGATGGGCCCTGCTTTCTCTCTTCAGGTACCCAGCTAGCCTTCTGTCTGATGGCCAAGACACTGTTCATCACAAAAGCATGCTTCCTGTGAATCTCTACGACTAGCCACCAATTCAGTTGTTTCATTTTGAGGGTTTTGTTTTTAATGCCTGACAGACTCCAGAATCTCTTAAACACACACTAAATACAGAGAAATCAGAAGCACATAAGAAAGCCAGTCTATAACAGAAACAATTCTCTGAAGTTTGCTTGTACTTCTGCAGCCACGCTGTCCCTGGATGCATCTGGTCCTTCAAGAAAAGCAATGTATTAGTCTTCTCTCAAACTGTAACAAGGTCTGGAAAGTAAGCTTTGTCATTTATATTCCTTTATTTTGCATCACATACAACTTTTCAAACACAGCATTTTCATGTTGCTAGAAAAGCTTCATAGTTCCTATGCCACGAGTTAAATATGATCTGGGTAATTAACATCAGCCATCGCTGCAAAAAGTTAAAGAATAAGGATTTCACTGCAGTCCCCTGTTGCCATGGACTGATTTCTAATAGAAAGCACAAAGAGAAACAGAAATCTGCAAGCAGAAGTGTAAAATGTACATGAGAACTGCATTTGGATTAACTTCCATTAGGTCTGCGTCCACATTCAGACCTGTCCACTCAGACCACAGCATTCACCTGCCAACATACGGAATTCAGAAAACACATTTCTTTAGTTTTGAAGGGAACAGAAGGCCCAGCACACAGACAGGACCCCCTTCTTAGGGCAGTCTGCTGCCTGCCTGGGGCCCGGGTTAAAGATGTGGAGGGAAAGCTTCCTACCCTGGTACGGCCCTCAGATTACTGTCCCTTACTGATTTCTCAGGTAGGCAGTGAGGGACTTGCAACAAGTCCGAGGGCAGCCAAGAGACACTTCAGGGCCTTGGGAGGACTGGTGAAGGGATCAGGAGCACAAGCCGTGTTCTCCTCTGTCCTTCCAGTTGCAGGGAATGATGAGGGAAGAAGCAGGAAGAGCCAGCTGATCAATACCTGGCTCCGAGCCTGGTGTCAGCAGCAGGATCTGGGGATTTTTGATCATGTGCCAGTTTAAATGACACCAGGGCTGCTGGCAACAGACAGGGTAGACCCACCTCAAGGGGGGAAAGGGACCTTTGCACAGGAGTTAGGAGGGCTCATTGAAGCAGCTTTAAACTAGATTCAAAGGGGGAAAGGGATAAAACCAAGTTCACTAGAGATAAGCCTGGGGGCACCATGCCAGTGTTTGAGGGATGTTTGAGGTCCTTCAGTCTGCTGTCCTGGTGGAGGTAGGGGATGGAGATCCATGTGCCAGCAAAGACACAAGGGTTACTGATGGGTTAGAAATCACACAAGTGCCTGAAAATGGTCACATAGGAATTAGGGTTTCTCCCCTCAAAAAGGTGGTGGGATCAGTAGCCCAACTTAAGTCCATCCACACCAATGCACGGAGCATGGGCAACAAACAGGAGGAGCTGGAAGCCATGATGTGGCGGGAAACCTATGATGTAGTTGCCATCATGGAAACCAGGTGGGATGACTCAGACAACTGGAGTGCCGCAGTGGCTGGCTATAAACTCTTCAGAAGGGACAGGCAAGGGAGGAGAGGTGGTGGGGTAGCCCTGTATGTTTTGGGAGTGTTCTGATTGATGGTGACGATAGGGTTGAGTGTTTATGGGTAAGAATCAGGGTGAAGGCCATCAGGGCAGATGTCATGGTGGGGGGTCTGTCATAGACCGCTCAACCAGGATGAAGAGGCAGATGAAATACTCCATAAGCAGCTGGGAGAAGTCTCACAATCACAAGCCCTTGTTCTCAGGAGGGACTTCAACTGCCCAGATGTCTGCTGGAAATACAACACAGCAGAGAGGAAACAGTCTCAGATGTTCCTGGAGTGTGTGGAAGAGAAACTTCCTGACAGAGCTGGTGAGGGAGCCGACGAGGGAAGGTGTCCGCTGAACGTGCTGTGTGTGAACAGAGAAGGACTTGTGGGGGAATGTGACGGCTGGAGGTCATCTTGGGCATAAGGGATGAGTTTTCGATTCTTGGACAAGTCAGGAGGGGGATCAGCAGAATGGCTACCTTGGACTTCCAGAGCGCTGACTCTGGCCTGTTCAGAACCTGGTTGACAGAATCCTTTGGGAGGCAGTCCTGAAGGGCAAGGGAGACCAGGAAGGCTGGACATTCTTCAAGAAGGAAATCTTACAGGCACAGGAACAGGCCGTCCCTGTCTGCTAGAAGACAAGTCAGCGGGGAAGGCAACCAGCCTGGCTGAATGGTGAGCTCTGGCTGGAACTCAGGAAAATAAGGAGAATTTATGAGTTTTGGAAGAAGGAGTACTCAGCCCAGGAGGACAAGGATGTCATGAGGTTATGCAGGGAGAAAATTAGAAGGGTCAAAGCACAACAAGAACTTAATCTGGCTACTGCCACAAAAGACAATTAAAGGTATTTCTATATTCACCTGCATTGGCTGTCTCTGTTGTCCATTTGGACAAACAAGTGAAAGGGCGAGGGCAAAGTCAATACTACTGCCATCACATGTTGCGTTTCCACAGGCTACAGGCAGGAATGAAGTAACAAAGTTTGTGATTCTGCTCAACAGGCTTTGAAGATCATTGTAGCACAACCCTACTTCTGAGTCTGCCACCCAGGTATCGACTTTAAAACATCTGCTGACCTCCAACACGAGGAAAAATGTTTTGGAAGGACAAAGACTGATTCTGAGGGATGACAGCCTGCTGCTGTGAAGCTTTGAAAGCCTTCACAGAAGAAGGGGTGTAGGTATCAGGGTGAGCTCAGATGTTGTTCAAGAAAGTCCCTCATGACAACAATGGGGGAGTGGATCCGGACTCTCTGGTGGGACAGACTTCACTGCAGAGGCTCTACTGTGCTGTTCAGGCAGATATTCTGGACATCCTTACAACTCAGATGAACTCCCCAGATACTTCCGGAATCAGTGATGCATGTGGGATGTCAGACTGAACTGCTGTGGGGTGGAAGAAGTTGAGTAGAGCTGGACAGGAGCCAGAAGCTTTTGGAAAGGCCAGTGCTTAAGTCATGTCAGTGCAAGAAATATCAGCAAACTCTCCTTCTTCCTTTCCTTTCCTTTCCTTTCCTTTCCTTTCCTTTCCTTTCCTTTCCTTTCCTTTCCTTTCCTTTCCTTTCCTTTCCTTTCCTTTCCTTTCCTTTCCTTTCCTTTCCTTTCCTTTCCTTTCCTTTCCTTTCCTTTCCTTTCCTTTCCTTTCCTTTCCTTCTTTCCTTTCCTTTCCTTCTTTCCTTTCCTTTCCTTTCCTTTCCTTTCCTTTCCTTTCCTTTCCTTTTTTCCTTTCCTTTCCTTTCCCTTTCCCTTTCCCTTTCCTTTCCTTTTTTCCTTTCCTTTCCTTTCCTTTCCTTTCCCTTTCCCTTTCCCTTTCCTTTCCTTTCCTTTTTTCCTTTCCTTTCCTTTCCTTTCCTTTCCCTTTCCCTTTCCCTTTCCTTTCCCTTTCCTTTCCCTTTCCTTTCCATGTTTACCTTGCCCCTTCTAAAACTGAACGTCACTGAATGTTGTAGCTGCTTTAGCAGAAGTCAGCCCTTTCCCCAGTGAGACACCAAAGCATCTTTGAAGATTTGGAGATTTGAAGGGATGGGAACAGTCAAGCCCACACAGAGGGTAGTGGAGCAGAAAGGGGTACACAGAGTCCTCGAGCTCATGTGAAGTTCTGCTGCTTGTTCTCAGAAGCAAATCCAGGGAGCATTTTGCAAGGTGCAGTGGGTAGAGAAGCCCATGGTTCACATATCACTGTGTAGCACTGGAAAGCAGCAAGATGTTTTGACTGGAAGGTCTTTTGCTTCCCAGAGGCTACAAACTCCTGGCTTAATGTCAGCACACAGCAGTGACTACTGACTGGAATTAATACTACCACTTTGACAATGTCATCAGTCTTTGATCTCATTAAATCATCACTCCAACAACTCCGAGTTGTGCTGTCTTTTATAGCTTGGTCTGTGGAAAAAGACAGGCACGAGAATGACTGAAACCATGGGCTACAGAAGGATCACAGATTAAGGAGGTATCTAAATTAAACTCTCAGTTAAGTAGGTGGGAAGACTCTAGAGCCAGGTATTCAGGGTACCATTGGGTGGTAAAAGGAACAGGAATTAGCAGAGGTAGGCAGGAGAAATCAAAACTGACAATGAACTGTCAGCATTGCACAATTTATTCTGTATTTGCACCTAGCTTGAGCTGAGGTCTTCCAGCAAGGCCAATGGGATAGAATAACCAAGTCCCATGTAGCAGTGCTCTCCTGCAGTCTCCCGTGAATATAGAGGGCCATAACTAGTAACATAAGCAGGGGATTCAAGCAGGCAGGATTTGACAGTAAAGATCAAAGGTTTTCCTTTGATCTTTTAAGAAACTATTGAGCCTCACAAGCATAGAAGCATAACTTTCTCAAGCTGAGTTTGACAGCATGATTTAAGAGACGCTTGACAGAGATCCAATCATGACTCAAGACAGAAAAACAATTTAGCTTGCTAGAAAAAGTTCTCTGATTTTTTTTTTTTTTTTTTTAAATACTGTATGCAGCCAACAACCAGGAGGAAAAATGCTTTCAAACCCTTTCATGGTAGCTTGATGCACCAGTGCCCAGTCACTTGCACCTATGTGGAGCACTAAATCACAAATGTTTGAGAAAAGGACTGTATCTGTCTGCTTGAACTAGAAAGGAGCTGCTTTCCTCCCTAGACATGACCAATCTGGCCTTAGCTAGGCCAATCTGCCTGTGGGTGTCTTAGTCAAAGATCTGCAATCTCCTGGCATTGACTAGCCATGTTTCCCCATTCTTATTCTTCACTGATACATTATTTGTTGCCATCACAATCGGAATCATCTGCTCTCTGCCTGAGTGAGAAACACTATTCTCTGAACTGGCAACATAGAGAATGCAATACTGGAAGCGCCCTTTTTCATTCTGACTTACGCAAGCATGTCAGGCTGACTTGCATTTTGATGCCTTACGTGCAGTAATGAGTGACAGTACAGAGTTAAAATAAAATCAATTGCTCATAGGCTGCATTACCAAGACCTGAAGCACAAGGGAATTTGAAGAAACAAGAACAGCATGAGGAGTCATTATGTATAGACCACAGCAGGAAAAGCAAGTATATTTCCCAGTTCCAACCAGCTGCCAGTTCTAATCCTGAGCAAACACACTTATGCAGTCACTGGGCAATAATGATCTTGTTTATGCTCTGATTCTTGTCTAAAATATGCTTCCTGGGAGTTTAACATAAATCCAGTCAAGTACAAAAATTCACATCAGTGGGAACTGGACTGTGGTGAGTGGAACAGTGACTGAGAAGACTTAGAGGGTCAGTGATCCCAAGCTGAAACACGTACCACAAGCACAAGTTTAAACAGCAAGAGAGAAACCAGATTACTGGTTGTGAAAGGAAAGGAGCTCATGCTGCCATCAGCCCAGGTTATTGCAGCAAGACAAGTGTAGAGTCTTCAGAAGCATCTCTGAAGTAACTCAGAAGATCCTGTTCAGCAGAACCAATGAGCATCTACACATTTTGTGGCTACATATTAATTGCTACAGAACAGCTTCCAATGAAACTGTTGCTTTAATCATGTAAACCAGTGTTTACTTTAGTCCTACATTAGGGGACAGGCTACATATTGACCTTCTTTGTAGGGAGACTTTCTATTGATGCTTTTATCCCTTTAGATTTCCCCCTGCCCTCCAGTGTCTTGGCATCGTGTCTTGTCTCTGGCATCGTGTCACTAGCAAAGCTGGTAAAAATGAATTGTAGATGTTAAACTTCTTACAAGTTGAAACAAATTACCCTCCCAGTGCTGGGCAGACTGGACCCCATGAGCTCCACCCATAATTTAGTATTTTTCAAGGCCAAAATCAAACTCCAGATGTGGCATTTATCTGACCAGATGTAAATATACACCTCTAAACTTGCACCCTCAGGATCTCTTTCATAATCAGTGAAGAACAGGCAAGTTAGGCTGATCAAAACCATCGATCTTGGGACAAGTGAAACTGCACCTGAGAACGTGTCCTAGAAATGTTCCCTTCAATTGCCCTTTAGAAGGTCTGGACAAGCTGAGAAGTGGACACTATAGATGAGGCATCAGTGTTTGGTAAGATAGATCTCATTTACAGTGACCTGGGATACCATTAGACTATTCTGTGTTCCACTTAACAGTTTTCTCCCTGGCACACTGAGGAACGCCAAATAGCTATACTCAGCTGTAAAAAACTGACAGCTACTAAGCCTGCATTGCTGTGTGAAGTTCAGACACCTGGTGCATTCAGCAGGTATACATAATACTGCAGCCCCACAAGCAGTACTGAGCATATTCTCCGCTGCATGGAGGTATTTCTAATCACCACATAAAGAAAGAATAGAGATTCTGGAATATTTTTAATTTCTGAATTATGATCATTTGCCCACCTGTCCAACTAAAACATTTAAAACCATAAAGCAGTGGAAGCAAAATATAACAAGCATTTCACTGAGAAGCACATGACTAAACATTCTGACATTAATTTACATAACTGAATCTCTCCTCAACTGTTTTTTTTTTTTTTTTTACAATCTAGGCTTTTATGATTTTATTCTTTTCATTTATTTCTTTTTAATGGTTTTTCATAATATTGAAATTACAGCAGCAGTAAATAAAATACTGGGCCAGCCAAATGATCCACTGCATGTAAATTTTTGCTCCTATAAATGCTATTACTCAGAAAAATACTACCTCCCTCCACTGTTGTTTATCCCAATACCTCATGAAGCAGATCTGCAAGAGATCCAATTCTTCTATCACATTGCAATCCAGCTGAATTACAGTGCTCATTATCATTAGCAAATTGTAGCAATAATGAAATAAAATATAATAAAGCAGTCTGTAAAAATTACTTTCCACGGACACTAAAAAATGTTACCTCTGAAACAATGTCATTTAATAGGTAATATTTTTACTAATTCATATAGATGATGCATTCCTTCTTGGATCTCTGTATCGCATAGTGATGGGAAATCCAGTTTAGAGCACGGAGCACATATACTTCAACAGTTCCCAAAGCATAAGGAACAGGACCGCTTAAAGCAAACAGTCAGGAAACACTACCGCTTCAGACCATTCACTTTTTTAAAGCTAGATTCTTGCCATTACAGATGTGAAAGGCTTGTGAAAACACAGCCAGAATCTACGTACAAACCTTTACATTTCCTTGAGATTGCAGAAAGCCTGAAACAAGAGCTCTTATTTTGCTTTCAGAGTTATCTCAGATACCAAGAAGAATACAATAGCCTCATGAAGTCTGTCCTTCCTCAAAGTGCACACAGACAAAAAGGAATTCAACCACAAAGAACTCTGTCAGTGCTTTCGAGGCTCTGTGTTCAGAGCAGGGTTTAAGTAGCACAGTTTATGTCAATTGGGCCCAGAACATTTAAAAAAAAAAAAAAAGGAGCCAATCCTTAATTTCATGTGGGTGGAAAAGACTAGCACATTCTTCCCCAAAAGTATGTCAGTAATGCTGTTATATACTGTGTGATAGATAAAAATCATTCTGCTCTGATGTAGTAACTTCTGCAGCGCTATAAAAAGATCATTTGGAGCTCAGCATCCGTAGCTCTGCTTGTAGGTCCTTATTGTTTAGCAGCAGCTAAACTGGGACTAGCCTGGTGCCTCACATACTGCTTGTTTGCCTTGAATTTCTGTCTGCTCCTGGAGCAGAGGTGCTGATTAGACAAATGGGACCTTTGCTGGCTATTTAGGAATCCTTAACTGGTTTTAAAACAGCAATATGGTTAAAACCCTTACACAGACATAGTGACAAGGTCTTCACTGCCTGTATATTCTCCTCCTTTACTCCACTAGCTCTGTTAGTCAAAACAGTGAGCCTTCATCTGAGAATAGCATTAGTTTTAATCCAAATTACATCAGCTTTGCTCAGTCAGTCTAGCACCAGCGTGTGAAGTTGTTGCAAGATACTAGGAGAGCATTAGAAACACTGTTAAAATGAAGCGTAGTTTGCCTAACCAACTACGTGCTTGCTAACCATCAGAATGGTGTTTATGTGCCAATAACCATGTTCATAGTCCAAATTCCAGTCCCCATGAGTAATCATTCCAACAAAACTGCAACTGATTGCAGCTATACCTAATATGGCATTCAGTTCCAGATTTTGGATCATGACACTATGCTATGGGCTATTTCTGAATAAAATCTGTCTTATCAGCCAAGTTATAAAACCAACAGAAAGAGCAGCGGCACATTCCACTTCAGTTTATGCAATAATTCTGTTTTTCCTCAAAACAATCACAACAGTTTCTCAAGCACTTTGCAAGTATTTTACTATCTTTTTTTCCTTCTTCTTAATATCAATATACAATTCACATGTAAAAAATGATCTAGTTGTTAAAGGCTTAGCAAAAGCCAAATTTTTGACTTGGCTCTCCCAAAGCGGACTCAATACAAAAAACAACTGCTGTCTGATTCTCCCGCTTATGTCTAGTTGTGCAGCTACAGAACAACGTGCAAAGCCAGATTCTCCTGTCCACTTCTGCTGCTCTACCCTTTTGTAGCAACTCACCATATTTTATAAAGAGGGAAAGGAAAGGTTGTGTGGTTAGATCACTGTTTATATGTGGAAGCATATGTTGGACGAAAATAAAGGACCTATTGCTAAAGCAATCTTCAATAATTTAATTCTACCACTGCATCTGTTGTAGTGTTCTCATTTGATGCTGAGCACATCACTTACACAAAACCTCATAAACAACCCCCAATAACGTATTACTTTTTTTTTTTTTTTGATAGTCAATCTGCAGTGAAACCTGACAGGAGCTGAACATACAAAAACTTGTGATTTTACATTCCCAGGAAAAGTATAAATGAACTTTCTGACACTTTACAGTAAATATCTCAAAGCAGTGAGCACATCTGGTATGTGAAAGAGGGTAATAGCCATTTCAGCTCTGTGAAAAATAATACATGCATTTTTGTGAAAGTCACACTGATAAGCACAGACAAACTCAGCAAGAACTACATAATTTTGTTCTCAAAATAAAAAACATGTTCTTATTAAATAAAACATGGGTCCACACAGCAAGCAATGAGAACCCGCTGAAATGGCAAAAATGAAGTGTCATTCAAAACACTTGACAGAAATTAATACAAAAGGCTTTTATGGTCGAATCTTTTAAAGATCTCATGCCACATGCACACTTGATTTCATACTTAGGGTTGTAACAGCAACACTGCAGCAGGCATTTATCAACCTTCATGCTGTTGCAGCAGACGTCTGTAACAACTCCGTTTGCTGTGGGTTCTTCCCACACATCACCCCCTTTTACAGGAGTCCTATATTTGACAAGTGCACTATGTTTATTGCTCCAAAGTATCTTTCCACAGCAGGGCCATAAAGATCATATAGCAGCGTGTATTCTATCAGCTGGCATAGAGTGGCAACTGTTGGGAAGGGGAACCACATACATAACCCACCAGCGACTGTTTCTAATTCTCAGTTAACAGCATTACAGGACTGTAATATGCCTTCCCAGTATCTGCTATTCACACACACACAAAACCAGCAAAATCTTATTTTCAAAAGCTAAAAAGGATGCAGGAGATTCAGCCTGTTGCCTAGAGATCGAGCCTTACCGTGAATGAACATCCAGACTTAACTAGGCATACCTGATCTCCAACAAACTTCCAGATACAATAATCCCTCAGGAGAAAAAATACTTCTGTTGCTATTTTGTATCTATTCTTCCCTTAATTTATTTTGCATGTAATTGGCAATCTACTCCTGAAGCCTGAGGACAGGCTTTTTCTTAATTCTTTTTTTTTTCTAGGGTAATTAACAGCTTTCAATAAAACCTCTCCAGAAGTAGAAAAATTAAGCAGTTCTCTTGTAGAGAACTTCAGATTCAGCTACAGTGCTTTAATTCAGTTTACTTCAACACAGTCAGAACCAGGAAAGTACTAAGTAAGGGTTTCAAGCAAAGAAAAACTGACTGAAAAGAAACAGATTTATCAACTGTTGTATTGTTCCAGACCATGTCAGTTCCCGCACTACTTCGCATGCACCTTTCCAGTGCTCAGACTATGTACTGCACCATCTAACCATACACAGCATGCAAGCCTTGGTCAAAGGCAGCTTTCTCCTCTCTCACTAATCCTAATGACTGACTGTGAGGCTTAGGCAAGAAGAAAGACAGCACTTCTGAACCTCACACCAAAGGAAAAATAAAAGGAATAAACAGCGGAGACAAAGTGTCATTACTGAAAGAAACAGACTGAGTATCTTCAGACATAAGATGCAATTCTAAACTCAAACCAGCTTCCTCTGACTGTCTGCTGACATGGGGGATGATTCAGATGCAAATGAATCCTGGCTTAAGGACTGGAAAAAAGGCTCCCACTAACATCCTCCAGCTACAGCCTAATCAAATTTTTAGTTGTAAATAGTTGTGGAAAAAGCCTAGAGAAACTGTCTTCAATGAAAATTTGCCTTTGGCAAAGAAAAATATATGCTCAGAAGGATAAAACCCATCTGGCTCACTCATTTAAACACTGCAGAAGCAGCAGGAATATCTGCACAGAAGCACCACTTTGCACCTACAGCAACAAGAAAGTTGCAAAACCCATTGAAATATGAGACATTACTCATTTTCAGTGGTCTTTCTAAAGAAGACATAGTTAAATTTTGCATCAGTGGAGATTCCTTTTCAGTCCTAACCAGGGGAAAGGAAAGAATAACTCCAGTCAGCAGCATAGTCATCCAAGACATCATTATAACCAGCTATCACACACACAGCAACCCCAGATTTGCCAGGGAAATGACACATCTTTGGTCTATCCTGCTGTATGGCCACCAGCATCCAAGGTCAGTTTATAATGCGCAGTGTGCACATTTTTGGGATTGTAATCTGAGTATCTAACTAGAAAAAACAGAGCTCTGAAGAAAGAATGAAAGAAAGTGAATACAGTCTGTTCCAGTAAACGTTATCTTTAGATGTCTGACTAAAACTGTGAAGATTACACTAAACCCCAACTACCAGAAAGGAACCAGCACCAACTTCTGCAACGTGGCTCAACTTGCTTACCACAGTCCTCTGGATATACCAAATTATTTCCTGCCATTTACAGGACTTCAGGCATTTAAGGTGCCCTTGGTCTCCCCGCTTCATCGTTATCAGCACAGTGAAGTTTATTTCCATAATGTTAAACACTGTCAAAGCACGGCTACCTGGGTGAAAGGTGAGATTTTGATATCTCAGTGCAAACAGATAAGAAGTCTTATTTTGTATTATCTTTTTAGGTCACATGCGTTAATTGGTATCACCTTTGAGGAGGGAGGAGAAGGGGAAATCACCACTGCAGTTTCACTGTCATTTGAACAAATCATTTCACAGCACGTTGCATGCATGGGTCTGAAAAGAACAGTTCCGGAATTGCTACACCTGAAGTAGTAGGTTGGATTCATCTATTTAGGACCTAAACTCAGTTTGAGCTCTCCAATTTATTTTTTTGTGCTAAAGCAGGCTGCCTCGCCAGGGACTATCCTGTTTTCACGACTATACAAGCTGTGTATGCAAACCCAATAAATTGCACCGCCATGTATTTAACAAGGTGTAATAAATTTTCCTGTAAACAGAGGAAGAATTTACTCAAATTAACAAAAGAACGCAGAAAAACAGTCAAGTCCATCTGCTTACCATGCTTCAACTTCAGGATTCATTTAGAAGCACTGATCAGATGCAACTTGCCTAACAATATAATCCACAGTTCAAAACCAACACAGCTGAAATTGAAACATGAAGCTGGCTTCTACACTGGTTTGCTTAAGAAGCTTCAGAAAGGTGAATAAAAACACTCACAAGTAAGATCCGTTTCAATCATACAAATAAATCACTGAGTAGGATACCAACGCCAAAATGTTACCTTTACCAAAGTGACGCAGAAGACATCAACTCAAAGTCTCCATCGACTCAAAGTCTCCATCGACTAAAGACTGGGTAGTACAAAAGCAGTTTCTTCTATACCAGAAAACAAGAATACCTAAGTCTATTCTATACCAGACTCATTAAGTCCCCAGAACATCCTGGACACATTTTCACTGCCAGAAACACCAGCTAGGACTGCAACATGTTTGTTTTCAAACAGGATTTTGATCTCTTGCTGCCATTCATGCACGCAAAAGTCTTCCTCAGATTTAGCACACTGGGTGCTTAATGCAGTAACACAAGAAAAAACACAAGAAGTTGCACATCATCCATCTTTTTTTTTTTTATTACTGTACTGTCTCACACTGCTTTTCCACAGCATGCACAGCATGACCTACATGTGGTCAGGGATTTTTTGTTGTGGATTTTGATTTGGTTTCTGTTGAGTTTTTTGGGGGCTTGGGGTTTGGTTGGGTTTTTTTTCGTTTGGGGTTCTTGGGGGGGGGGGGGGGGGGGGGTTTGAGGAGCATAGGAGTGGTGTTTAAATGTTTATGTCTTCCTCTCCATTTCCACAAAGAGAGTGGGTACCTTCCCCAAAACAGAGCAGGGACTGAATGCCACCTTGTCTACAATGAGAGAAGATAAAAGAATGAGCAAAACCTTCCTGTTCCACGCCCTGCTCTGGCTCCCCAACCTCTGCATATATTAAGGATCAGGCACCATGTAGTACTAAAGAAACTCTGGTCAAGACAACAGAAACAGCCTCATTTCCCAATTTGATTACATCTATGGAGCTCCTGATTTTGTAGGTTTGGAAAAAAACCCTGGAGCTGAAGGCTAAAAGATCAAGTTCTTTACCTCTGGGATACTGAAAACATCTTTACATTCAGACAGCTTGGAGATCTTTCTTTGAAAAGCAACACAGGATTAAGTTCAACACCCACGTGGTCTATCCCAGGGAACGGCTGTACAATGAAGTCCTTCTCCCAGCTCAGCAGCTTTGAATACTTCAGATGGAATCACACAGACAATTTAGTCACCTATTTATGCAGATGCATCACAGACTTAAGCATTTAGTTCTAGATGGTACAGAACCAAGGGTAAAATAAGCCCTACATTTCCTGGATGTGCCATTTGAGCCTCCAAATGGGTCATCTACTTACTGAGCAAAACAGTCTCACAAATAGGCTATAACACAAAAGACGAACATTACTTCCCAAAATCATTGCCATGACCACGATGAGCTTTGCATCACCTCCACTAGAATCTAGGTCTGCAGCCAAGCTGCAGGTGAGATGTTAGTGTGTGTGAGCTGTCAGGGTTAGATAGATCCAGCACGTAAGAGTCCTTCTGTGGGACTGTGGTAGGATTTTGTAAGTCTGGCTTAACAATTAAATAGGATTCAGACAGGATCTTATTTTCAGATACGCAGTGTCCCTCTTTTCCCTTCAGCACTGCTGAACTGAAATACACATCGTATTAAGTTCTGCCAGAACAGGATGGGTTTTTAGGCAGTCACCATTCTGAAAAGTACATAATGTCTTGAACCCACCCAACTATTAATACCCATTTCACTATACATTACTGACACCTTTGAAATAAAATTCATTACTTCTGTCTGTCACTAATGCAGTGCTATCAATGCAGAGAAGTGAGTATTGTCCAAAACTCTGCATCAGTACATCATATGACAGCAGTAGGTACTGCACAGACCAAGAGCTTATCAAAGACAGGGTGACCATGCACCACCAAACACAGGCATTTTTCAGATGCTTACTTTCACAGGAGAAAGGAGTGGCTGGGTTTGGAACTGCCACACCAAAGAAAGGGAAATGTTATCTCTGAAAACTCAGATGTGACAGGTATTGTGGGGAAAAAAACAAAAAAGTTGTAATGAATTTCAGGCATGCTTCAGCTGGAAATTCACTCTTCTCATTCATACCATCTCCATGCAAGCTGAAGAGCATTCACCAGTTTTCCTAAGCTCAGCACATATTACAAGAGGACTACGACTGGGGAAAAAAACCCCAAATAATTATGAGATGTAATCTTTAAAAATGCTTGAGAAATTAGGGTTTCTGCAGATTAATTTTTACTTCTTCTTTTACTACAAGAAAAATAATTAAAAGGTGTTTCTTTGAAGACCATATGCAGAAAAGCCACCTCTGTCAGTCACACACAGCCCTTCACCTTGTCTAAAAAGAAGAGCTATGATTTCAAACACATTCCTACGTACCGCCAGGTGTGCAAAGCCCTATAGCCCAGAGCCACACTGAAAAGGTCATTTCAATTTCATTTATTAATTTCACACACCAGAGCTGCCAAACAGGCAAACAACACAGATGGAGGCTCTGGACTTCATTTAAAGCTTTTAAACAGACAAGTATATTCAGGTCAGGCTTCTGCAGAACTAAAGGCCCACACTGCCCTTAAACTCAGTGTAGCACTCGGGCAACCAGAGCCACCAGATGACTACTTAGCAGCTGCTGGTAACAAGAATAAATCTTGACGCCTGGCTATTTAATACACTTTTACATTTCAGTAAGCTCGCTCTCATTTAAGATACGTACCAGGGCCTATAACTAGTTACAGCACCAATTTAGGCAGCTATAGGGTAAAACACCACAGTTGGTGCTGATTTCACCTAGTACAGGACAGGATAGATCTGTCTGGGCTGCTGTCAGGAGGTGGAGTGGGATCTTCCTGGTACCTGAGCTCATCTAATCCTTGCTCACACACCTTCGTGTCCTACCGCATTACGAAGCGCACACATAAGCTAAGACAGCTGGAGACCCAGGCAAGCCTGGAGACAGCGGAGCTGCTACACAATCTCTTCTCTACACTCTTTCGATTACCCCGTACTCAACGGAGGTCGCTCAGCCCTCTTGTCCACCTGAGCTGCACCTAAACAGTCTTTCCCAACCAACAGACCTACCGTCCCTGTCCAACGCTTCATTCTTGGAATATCGTTACAGAGCCTGCTCCCTTCATTGCAGCTGCAGCAAGAGAAATAATCCTTGAACAAAGCAGACTTACACTTGTTACACCAAGAGCAAAAACTGGCCCTCCATGACGAAATCCAGTGTCTTCTATTACACATTTAGAGGCAGTTGACTCTTTATTAAAATAAAAATATTGTAACATGAAAGCAGGAATAAAAACAGTCTCTAAAAAAACAGAAGTATTTATCAGCAGTAGGAAGTTGTATTTCTAGCCATTTGATTTTCTATCTCCTCAATCTGTGGATATCTCCACACAATACATGTTAAACAACCTGGTAAAAGACATTGCTGGGAAGACCAAAGCTACAAAAGAATACAGTGTCTACCTCTGATAATTTAATTTAAGCTAAGGCACAGCAGGTTCATGTCGCATTTTACAGAACAACAGAGGGGAGCGAGGGACAACAGTGTTCCAAAATTAACTCTCGTTTTTGCTGTTAGCTGTTGCTGACTTCGGTTGCCACAGATCATTAACAAGTTCTTAGACCAAATGAAAAGCAGTCAGAAATAAAATGAGAAAAAACAACCCTGGGGTTATACTTGAAACGAGAAAAATGCACATATTTTTAACCAGATGGTTTTCTGAGTTATAAGCTTTTATAATATGAAATCATTACTCTGCATAGTAAGTCTTACTACTCTCTCGCTTGCACACGTTTTTAAATTCTAAGAAAACCTAACTGCTGCATCATCTGCAGCAGACACTCTGTTAAGAATCGGAATACTGCTTCCTCCAATGTCAACCTGTTTCTTGACTAGCAGCACAGAGCTGAACACCCAATCAACTGTGCCGTGGGCTCATGCACACTCAATGAAGTCAAGTATTTTTCAAGATAAATTGCTTTGGCTGGGTCAGAAAAAAGAAAAGAAAATGGCCAGGATTATGAAAAAGCCATCATTTTGTCCAAAGAAGACATTAAACAATGGAGCTGTAGCCCAGACAAAATGTCTCATTAAACCCATCAATGGGTAACAATTCAGAGTACCCTTTTAAAAGCCTGTCGGTATGACATAAACCTGAAGTAAAAGCACACTAGTACCTGGAAAAATCCCAGCTGTAACTTCATTCCTTTCTGAACATGCAGACTTAACCCCTGCTGAAGTCAGGGACAACACCATGGATTGCCTCCACTCAACTTTAGGCACTCAAATGAAATACCTTTTGAAGCTATTAATGAAAGATAAACATGACCTGAGCTAGATAGGGCCTTGGCAAAGCTACAAAGCACCAATAACCACAGTTAACAGCTCAGTTGCTGAAGGAAGTTCTGAAGACCTAAAGAACGACCCTGACCTTTCACAGGTCTCCCTCCCAAGCAACCATGCTCCCACCTCAAGATCCTTGGGTAAGTGCCTAAAATAGACCCATCTATTCCAGTTCTAAGAGCGCTATTTTGAAGCATGACCAAAACTAAAATTGGTGGCCATACATCTCCCCAAATGCACCTGTTTTGATACATTAAGACTCTCTTCAAACTGCTGCCAACCAAATCGGCAATATAAAACCATCAGACAGTTACCCATCCTACTTAAACAATCCACAGGAAAGCACAGTTAACATCTGTGACTTTATTTCTTTCAAAACAAAGACAGGGCATCAGCCCTCATCAAAATGCCATATGGTGGTGCCAACGTATGTTTCATGTCTTTCTGAGAACCGGTTTCTCAGAAACAGGGGAGCACAAATGTTTGGCTTTCTAATTCATAGCAAAGAATTATTTTATGAGACATTTCAGTAAATGAGGGTAGCATATCAAATAACGTTTCTACAAAGTGCAAGAGCAAGTTGCTATGTATTTTTCAGCAATAATTAACTGACCCTCAACATTGCAAATGCCACTTACTTTCTTTCATATGAGAACTGCTTTATCCCTGGTTCCAACATGCAACAGCCTCCCCGAACACAACGGCAAACAGCTTTCCAGATCATTGTCCTTGGACTCACATACAAGCTGTATTAATGTTCTTTTCCCCAGTGTTAAATGTTTTTGATAGCTAAGAGAAAGGCTCCATAGTGTAAGAGCTAGTTGCTAGATGAGGGCATCCCACTGTGGGCCGTATTTGGCACTTCTTTCCTATAATGTGAAAGCATGACACCCATTAGTATAATTGGGATTTACAAGCCTGCACAATGAAGCAAAACTTATAAAAGACCCAAGAGAGTGAACATAAGCTATCATCAACAGGGGTGGATTTGATGCGTAACCCATAATGCCGCTACTAGAGCATTTCTGGCTTTCATGAAAAACAAAATTCTTAGTATTATTTGTTATTTATATAGTTCATCTATCTTGCATTTTTATCTCACACTAGTTTTCAAAAATAAAAGTGAAAAGCCAAAATAAACAAAGTCATCCTAAAACATGATACAGCCACACATTAATTAAAAAAAAGTCTTTGAAAGGGAGAAATTGATGGAATAAAACCTGCAGGGAGACAGATGTGCAGGTTTTAATTTCTTTGGCTTTCTTGCTAACTGTTTCAAAGCATCAACCTTATGGGGATGGCACAGTGTGAATAACTGATTTTCTGTGAACCACGCTTGCGAAAGGATATTTTTAAGAGTCTATTTCTTTTTAATGACGCTCAAATTGCAATTAAAACCTGGTAAATCTAAGCCATACTCCTGAATCTGTCCACTGGAACTTGGCTTCTCTCTTGTCGAAACTGAGTTCGAACACAATGGCTTATCTGCCCGAAACGCTGCCCACATACTGCTGTGTTATTTTAACTCACACTGTCCTTGCAATCTCATCCTAATAACTTGTAATCACAATACGTCTGTCTACATTCATGTACAAGTCATGCTACCTGACTCAAAAGCAAGGACTGGGAGATACAAGTTTTCCCTAGAAATATCCTCAAGCAAAATGCTCATCAAACAGATGCCCAGGTCAGCAGAAAGGAAGAACCAAATAATTCAGTTGAGGTGGACATCTACCTTGTCTCACTGACTTTCTAGCCCCTCAGACAGTGATTACGAAGCCAGTGAAACACAAATATAACATACCTGTTGGAAATGAAGCCACAGATGTAAGTTCTAGTCTGTTACTAGAGATGACCAAGCTGCTGACACATAGAAGACAGCTGGGGAAAAAAGCCAAAACCAAAAACAAAACCAGAATTGTTCATCAAAATGTTCTTGTTCTGTACATGGGAGGAAAATCTTGCAATGTCATCATACTATTTCTACTTCAAAAATAGCTAAAGAAGATGTTAAAGAGCAACTCCTAAAGCTTGACACTTTAGGCCAGCAAGTTTTAGTAAAACAGAAGGTCAAGAACCATGTGGGAACTTCATGGTGTTGTTCAGATTTTGGAACAAAAGAAATTTTCCCAAGAACTGACAAAAAGTCCTGGTGTAATATCTACTAAAGGCACACAGCACAACATAGGACATCAGAGTCATGTCAGCTTGACATGATTCAGGATGGGCAGGAAGCGAAGGAAGGGAAGACAGCTGATATTAACCAGACTAGTAAAGAATTAACAGCAGGAAATATGGCCTTAGCCAGCTTTATAAACAACAGATCCTATCTAATGAGATTATGATTTTTACATTTTCTAATCACATTTCTTAATGAGATTATAAGTTTGACCAGTGAAAGATACAGTATGCTTATGACACATTTAGGCTATGTAAGGCATTCATCTTGGCACATGAAGAATGATTTAAAAGAAAATCAATGCTACACACATTCCACTGATTCAAAATTTGGCCAACTGAGAAAGCTTAAGATACAGTTATAGAGGAGGAGTCATTATCAAGCAGTTACAGTTCTACCAAAACCCTCCAGAGGTATCAGTTTGCCCCTCTGGGACTGAACATTCTTACAAGTATTTGAAAGATGACATGAAAACATTCCTGGTGCCATCTGTAGATAACACAAAAACTTTGGGAATCAGGAGGACAGGTGACACACACGCAACCACCAGAGCCATTTGTACTCTGAGCTCCAGGAAGTAGCATAAAGTTCTTTATGTTCAAACAAAAAGTCGCATAACAGAGAAATTAAGCCTCAGGAAAAAAGGCTGTAGTCTGCAAAGCAGCAACTCTGAGACTCTTGGTGTCACCTCAGAGTGGCTGAACACCAGCTCTTAAAAGGCCTCTGCAGTCAAAAGGGTTAAAACAATCCTGAGAGACACACAACAGGATCTAGGATTCCCTCAAGCTGCTGCCATCTATTGCTGCAGGAGCCAGCTATGTCTCTGCCAACTCTGCTTGGCCTCAGCGATACATCACCAACGTCCAGGCTTCTCTCAGCACAGAAAAGCTTTGCTGGAAAGCAAGTACCAGTACAAGTATTGCTTTCTTTTATCAGAGCTGTGACACCAAATGACAAGAAAAGGTATATACTTCAGAATTACACATTGCTGTCTACCGTCCTGCAGTATACAGTATGACAGTTCGTCTTTTTCTCCATGGTCTTTTTGTCTTCCACTGCCTGTACAATCAGACCTTCACATATGCAAGCTATATGTCCTACAACCTTGTTATCCTTCCATCTGCCCGTGCTGATTTGCTCACATCAGCAGACTAGCTTGCATTTCCTCAGAAACGAAGGTTAATACATCTTTCTCTGTGGCACAGTGAGCGACACTTCTTTGCCCTTCTCTCCAATCTCTGTGTTTTGGCAAATCCAATGGAGCCTTTCCTTTGCAAAGGCGCACACCAGCTCCTGAAGATCAATGATCCAAACCTGTCCCCGTTATCAGCCCTTCAATTATTATTCACTGACGTGTTGTATAGTGGGCAGAGCAAGAGGAAGGCACGTGTGGCAGAACAGGAGAATATCCTATGAGTTTCAATTCAGGCTCAAGTCATCCCAGTCCTGAGGACATAAACTTGCTGTTTTTCGTGGTCATCTCAAAAGCATTACCACGCTTGCAGGAACAGTCTACGCATAAATCAAAACACTTGAAAATTAACTCTGATTAGATTGCCAGGGAATTCTTCCCAACTGCCTGCTGCCTTTCTTATGGGCTTATTTCCACAAATATCAGCTGTGGCCTGCTATAGTTTTCTGTATGCAAAGAGATTCTGTTTTCTACCTTAAACTGGAAAATATATATTAGATTTGAAAAAAAAAAAAACCAAACACAACAACCCCAACCATTGTGGATGCAAACTTCCCCAATGTAGGATGCAGTAATTAAAACAGCGAACTGTCCGCTCTGATAACAGAAGTGAGGAGTGCGCTGGCCTTGTGTTTTCACGTCAGATACGCGTTTCCCACGACCACATGGGCCATGTGAACCACAGCAATACAAAACAGTCTGAACTACAGCAAGCAAACTTTCAGCATTCACAGGCACCAGTTCCATCAGTAAACTGCACCCCCACTACTACTCACAGCATCAAGCAAACTATAACCAAATGCCCCACCCCGGCTGCTCCTGTCAGTCTATTCTAGTTCCTTACAGAGCTTATCTGACATGCTTCCCAGTTCACAGGTTTGAAAACTTTGCTGTACCCTTACTTCTAGAATTAGCAATTACATAGACACGTAGTTCACTTCGAATTTTCTATTAAGCATCAACTCTAGTTTCAAATAGTAGAGACCTAGATTTAAGACTGCCAACTAGATACCAACACTACATCTGAATACAGCTCTTGACAAGATCACACAAGTAATGGGCTACATTGAACATACCACAGGTAAACTCTACAGTAAAATGCTTAATCAGATCGTAGACACTGCCCTTGTGTGACAACTGTGTTGTCCAATAATCCTACAGAAATCGAAGAATTATTTAGAAGAGCTACATTCTTGCTTCCATGTACACAAGGAAATCTGTATCAACATGCAGCCAAAGATCTGAAGTTGCTATGAGCATACAAAAACATTCAACACCACACGCTGTTTACCCTTTTCTTGGATGTGCAACAAGAGCAGAATTTGGCCCTTAGTTGTGACTGACTTTTGCAAATATTCTTGTGAGTTTTTATAGCTCAGAAAATGTCCTTTTGCTTATTACAAAGCCCCTGCTCTTCTCATCCTCCAAACCACCCTGGAGATACTGTGCCAAACTGCTGCTGTTTGCTGTTAACAAGCCCTTCTACAGAGTAAAATCCTGGGCAAAACCAAATACTTTTCATTTAACCACTTTTAATCTGTATTTCACAACTAGATTGGTCAGGCATTTGGGCTGACTCGGCAGAGAAGCCAGCTGGCCAGTTTGTGGGAGTCAGGAAATCTGCCAGAGACTCGCAAGACTCACCGCTGGCTTCTGCCCACAGAAACAGCCAAGAAAATGCAGCAAGACTCCAGCAGCTGTGGGCACCCACTACACCTGCTCTCCCTGCTGTCCAGCTGTAACCATCACTCCTCCATTCTCAGTCCCAACCCCAGCACCTCTTCTTGGCTCCCATGGGAGCAGTTCTACCCATTTTACAGATTAAAAAAATCTGGCACAGTTACAAAATCAGAAACAACAGACTAAATTTTCTGGGACTACTGTCTCTCTTCCTACTGTAACCACAGCATGACACTGCCCCTCCAGGTAAACCTTTGTTCTAATAACACATTCTAATACAACATAAAGAACTGTGTTACAAGTCAACCATTGTTTACACTGCTGCAGAAGGCAGAGAGAGCAGGGTTCATTCTTCAGTGCTATAGTAATACAGAAAATGAGAGATGGTCTTTGTCTCAGCCTCTGTACAAGACAGATTTGGAAACACCACCAGAGTATTTCTGTGATGTTGTCCAACACATACGCAGAGCCAAATAATTAGAACTTCTTGTCATCAGCATCAAGCTCACCTCTCTGTTCTTATCACAGTCCTTGGAGCACACATTAGCCTTGCAGAGATAAAAAAATCAGAGACTACAGAGCAAGCGCCATGTCTGCTGACTAAACCCAATGCAAGTCTATACAGAAAAGAATCCAAGCCAGAAAGTAAATAGTCGGCTGCCTCACATACTTGCCCAGTAACTTGTTAAAGTGAAAGGTGATCTCAAAATCCTTTCCAGCCCTGGCAAACTCCTCAGAAAATAATTCTCTGAAGAGTTAATCTAGCTCTTATGTTGCAGAATTTAGCATGCAAGTACAGAATGCCAAGGCTTCTCGCTCTGCAACTCCAGTGAACTGCGATCACGTAACAAACCAGTGCAAGAAACATGATCTTACTTCAGCAACAGAAATTAGTGAATTTGAATTCTTCATGAAATCGACACTGAAAAGGCACATGATAGTACTAGAAATTGTAGTACTATTAAGCCTATTGGACAAGAGGTTAGTAAGCTTCAGTGGACTCCGGGCAGCACCTGTAGTCATTCCCAGGTTGCTCCACTGTTACTGACAAGCAAGGATGTGGCCCTGGGAGCCACCAGCAAGAGATGGTGGGCAGTAATTGGAGCCTAATTACAAAAGTCAGGCTGTATTTAGAGTAACTCAACCTTCCCACCATCCCTTCACTCCCTCAGTATACGAGACCTCAGCTCTCAATCAGCGTTCTCCTACAACCAAACACTTCTGATACCACACAAAGGCACCACAGGACTTTGCTGAACAGAAAAAAAGATGCCACTGACTCAGAAAGGTAAGGGGATGTCCAGTCCACTTCCAAACCCATCAGCCTCCCCATTTTTGGACTAGAAAGGTCACACAAGCAGCTGCTCCAGCTGCAAGCAGGGGTCAAAGGGAGTAACAAAAGCCAGAGCAAGCAATGCACACAAGCGGTGTATGGCAGATGACAGTCACACCTAAAAGTTGGCACTATGCTACAGAATTGCATTCACAAGGCATCCGTATGCCACCCACAAAAGGACAAAAGCAGTCTTTATGACTCAGTTATGTGAAGACAGAGATGCTAATTTGCTTTTGAGATCATATACTCAGGCCCTTTACAAGGGCCTGTAGTGACAGGATCAGGGGTAACGGGTTTAAACTGAAAGCAGGGGAGATTCAGATTAGACATCAGGAAGAAATTCTTCCCGGAGAGGGTGGTGAAGCAGTGGAACAGGTTGCCCAAAGAAGCTGTGGGTGCCCCATCCCTGGAAGTGTTCAAGGCCAGGCTGGATGAGGCTTGGAGCAACCTGGTCTAGTGGAGGGTGTCCCTGCCCATGGCAGGGGGTTGGAACTGTAAGGTTAAGAACTGGTCTGTAAGGTCCCTTCCAACCCTAACCATTCTGTGATTCTCAGGAATGGCTAATGGATACAAAATACTGTAGCAAGTACATTAGGACTAAAGCAAAGGGCAAAATTTAAGATGATCTTTTTCTTGTTTGGTATCTGTAAACACAATTATGGTGGACTCACGTTATTAACTCCATCCCACCTGAATGATCCAGCAACCCTCACAGCTCTATTCAGAACTTGTTCCTTTGAATGAATACTGGCCATGAAAATATAAGGAAGGGAAAAAAAACCTCCTGAGACTTGTCCCATTCAGCATCTCCAGAATACTGAGGCTCACATACACTGCTTCTATCAGCCTGTGCTTGGCCAAGCATGGCAGAGCATCCCACACAATCGCTGCTCCCCAGGGTTCATCATCTACAGTGGACAGGTACAAAATGTATTTGTATAGTTATGTTCATCTCAAAACAGGACAAAGAAAGAGGTTATAAAAACCACCTAAGCCCTGTCTGGAATTCATGCTTGCCTCCTCCTTTTCACTTCATCAAATGCCAAAGCGCTTGCTGCTGTGGGCACTGCACCCTTCACATGCCAAAGTACTGAGATGGTCTGTCTTTCTTTCTGAGCTAGACACTCTAGTAACCTATCCTTAGTTCTCTTGAAGGAAAGAGGTTGGACAAAAGTCTGATGAGGACAAGATGGTATCTGATCAGGTCGAGTGCAGAGCCCGTTTTCAAGATCCATTTAATTTTCTCTTGCTGTATTTCCAGGAGTCATCAGTAGAGAAACACTTAACACCAGAGAACAGGAATGCCCCAGATGGGAAGGCAGATGGGACAGCCTGAAAGAACCCATTTGTAAATATGGTTTTTGCCCAGAATAACATTTTCTACCACAGCCATCAGGAAAGAGGTTAATGCTATGCCAGATGCCATGGCTGCAGTGCTGTGGCATCCAGACCCTGCTGCCCGGGACTGAAAGTATCAAAGAATTACACTACAACACCCGTGAAAAGCAGAACACATCTCAGGCATTTTGCTGTTCTTTTAAAGGGTCTTCAGCACTTTCTAAAGTTCTGCTGCAGTCCCCCTAAATGTCCCCCCAGAGAAAGCCAATGGCAAACGGATGCCCTGATGCGTAACCCCTGCAAGGCAGTCCCTGACACAGTCCCTACAGCAATACTGCTATGCGCGCTGTCCTTTAGACAGATACACACTGCGCTGCCTTGGCTTCTGCATACAACAGATCCCTGACAACTGAACTTTATGGCTGCCAAGATCTTCTCTCCGTGATCAGTTACATGAACAACACCCTCTCGCTTTATTAAATTTTCTTAAAGTTCTGTCCCTCCTTTATTTCTCTCCTCTGTCTCCTTGTTTCACCACACGCTTGTTAATTTAGCTAATGTTAGGTGTCTCACTTGGTTCTCAAGTCTTTTGGGTATTTGTGGGTGTTATACTTGGGAAAGGCATTGGTTTTAATTATTTATATCAATTGCATTATCTGGACTCACACCAAATACAGACACACTGTGCCCCAGAGAATTACCTTCACTACAGTCTTTACATAAAGTTGAAGGCCACTTGTGAAGGAGGTTAAGTTCTTTATCAATCAAATTTCAGAATACTGCTAAAAGGGAATGTTTTAATTGCTTGGAATCATACCCTCATGCCTAAATCACCTCTCACCGTTGCCTAATCTCTTGTGCTTCAATTGCAAAGCTTGTTTACTTTTTCTGTTTTCCAGATCTTCCAAGGGATGGTAGCCTGCTTGTTCCACAAAGAGTCTGCGAAACCTCACAAACCACTCTAGTCTGAGCACTGAAAACAGTACTCAGGCAGCTATAAACAGGACTTGAAGGGAAGCCCTGAATCAACAAATCCAGCTACCCGTTCTCCATTGTATAAACTGAGTCTCACACAAGAAGAGCAGGACTGGCTCAGATGCCAAACGCAGACACCTGGTGAACAGTAAAATAGGATGTGGTACTTCCCACTCGTTCTTTCCCTGCCTTTTTTAAAATGAGTGATGCAGAATGCCTGCTATACTCTAAGTGAATCCTTAGATTCATATTTTCCCTTATTTTTCTAATACCTGCTCGATCCTAGGATATTTTTTTCCCCAAGGTAATATCCTGCTAGTAGTAAACTATAAAAAACCCAAAATAAAAGAGAGTGTATTGGTCTTACACTCCCAACGTATGAGCTTTGAATAACAGAAATTTCTATTATTTGCTAAATTTATGACTTCACACTCCAGACAACAACACTTAAATTATTGACTTCAAGCCTAACATAACCTATTTTAGTGATACAACATCCCAGTCCTTCTCTGTACTGATGATACTTTTCAGCCTTGCAACATAAGCAAAGTTCATCTCAGATATTCCTTATTCATGTCCCATGAGTATCAACAAAAAAATTTGAATACAAGCAGTGCCAGAAGAGAGACTTGGGAATAGTCTTACTTCTCCCAATAATCTCCCCTTACCTGATATTCTCTAGATTTAGGAAGCCATGCAATTCAGTAGACTGACTTAACATCTTTGCTGTGGTATTTACAGTTTCATTGGCTTCTTTCTCAAGTGCCCCAGAATAAAGTTACTGTCTTGAGCTGTGGTGTACCGGTCTTGCCACACTGTCACTAGCCCTGCAGGTAGGTTTCATGCACACCAGAAGGCTTCTGCTATCTATTCTAATGTTGAGGTCTGTTACACACCCTGACGCAGTCAGAAAACCTCTGCAATCACCAACTACACCCTTGTCCTTGCATTCAGGTTCCTCTTCATCACTGCCAAATTAGACAAAATGGTTAACCATCCTGCAATCAGTCAGATATTACATCCATGACAGCAATGAGCAACTCAGATAAGCTCAGACAGCCAAGCCCTTCTAGTCAGCTATCCCCTTCTTCTAGACAGCGGATAGGAAGCACTGCAGTGCCTAAAGCAGAACTGAGCACCGCTCACATCTTGACATGAGGCAGGAGAAAGCCAAGTACCACTGACCTGTACTTATATCCTGTAACCCCAAGTAACACAGTGCTCTGAAATGCAGAGCTACCATTACATTTCTGTGCCAAATACTGGAGAGTAAAAGCTACGCAAAGATGCACACATACCCATCCTGCCACATACATATTCTTAGCCTGCTTAGCTGGATGCAGTTGAGTGGGTAGAAAGCATGAAAGGCAGTTCCCAAACGTGTAGCATGATTCAGCCAGTTTCACAGTGGTGCTTCACAGACTGTAGATGTACCATGTGGGTACAAAAATCACAGCCTGTTTAATCCTACTGTCGACAAATGATGGTGAGGAGCACTACTGAATTCTCTGTGGCACTGCTACAAATCTAACACAGATAAAAGTTCAGCCGTGGTCAGATTAAACACCTGAAGAGATCTTGTCTGATGAGCAGTTGGAAAAGAAACAAGAAAAGAGAGGCCCTAAGCTCTAGTTTGGGGTTGGGTTGTAGGTTGGGGTTTTTTTGTTGTTGTTGTTGGTTTGGGGAGTTTTTCGTTTTCATTTTGATTTATTTTTAAATTAGACCAGTCTGATCTCCTGACTTGAACAGAAATGGGACCCAAGTGGCATTCAGCAACGAAAATAGCCTGTATGAAGGCTAAGAGTCAGGAATGCCAATGGCAGACTCACAATTCATAAATTCCTACACTTCACAGAAATCCACCCACTTTGACAGCCTGAACTATTATGCCTCATGTTTTTCTCATTTGGATTTTTAACTCCCCCAAGACTTATCCATTTACAGGCTTTGTACGTCACCAGCGTGTTCTGCATTTTCAGTGTCTGGGTGAAGAATGATTTTCCACGCAAGTGTTAGATGGTTCTTCATAGTTGAGACAACAGAAATTCTTAGCAATGGAGAAAACACAGAACACTTGTCAAAGGATGAAAAGCTTAACTCAGTTTGGCTAGATTCAGTCTTCATAAAGGAGCTTGATATAAACAAACTTGGCCAGTTCATGTTCTAAAATATCTAATTGTCATTCAAGCTCTTTACAGAACACATTTCTTCATCAGTGTTATGATAATCAACTTCACTAGAAAAAGTACTGTATAAAGCAACATTCACAGCCATAACATGAAGAGGCTATGCCAAAAGCTGCTCTGCTAGCTCACTGGAAGTAGAGATGTCCTCGTTTCAAAATATGGCCAAAAAGATAACACAACCGGCTTGGAGATCATGTTCCTTTCTAATGACCAGCAAGGCAGTTCAGAGCACTCCTACAAAACAAGTGTGGTGGCCTAAAGCCTCACCTGGGAAAACCAGTGTAGCTGATGATCTGGCAGTACACATTCAGTCTCTCTTTCAACACACAGTTATTTCTCTTCCTGGAAGACAGTGATTATTACTGCAGGCAGGGGCTCTGTGGTGAGTCGTAGCTAATTTACGCTCACCAGTTTCGTTCCCTTCTTCGATCTGGATTGTCTCCCACGGGAACAGTAATGGTCATTTAGCTTCATAACTCTCCTTGGCATCTCTCTCCTGAATTGCTACTACTCTCAGACTTTTGAACTCTTCTCCAAAGCCAAGTAAAATCCATTTCCTTATTCAAAAGAGAACACTTAATTGAATAAACAAGTGGCATGTTGTCACTGTAGTTTTGCTGGCAATAAGAAGCAATAATTTCTCTGAGTGAGGAGAAATCTGTACTATTCCCATTTATCACTTTTTTCTGGCTGTTGGGACTGATGTTCTACTTTGAAGAAATAGCAGTAGCTTCCTCTATGCATTTTGATGGAAAAAAAGGTTAAATGCACCTGCCATTTTTTGACAAGCATCTGCCACCAGGCTGTAATTTAACTAGATTATATCTAGATACCAAAAGCGGTCAGCAAGTACCAAGCCACTCTGAACTGACACGATGTAAAAATTCTCGAGGGAAGAAATACAGCTTCTCCCTTTGGTTATGACGTTACCAGGAAAAAGATAACAGCTGTTGTAAAATTTGTAGGTGACGCAGTTCAAATGCTTTAGTGTCAACTACATACATTGCCAAGACTCTTTAATGCAGATTAAGATCTAATGGGGCCCTTTGAGGACAAAGGACAACCAAGGACATCCAGATTTCATATAGAAAACAAAGCCAGAAAGAAGCTACCTTTAAAAGAAATCCTCAAATCTCATGACAGCAAGAACAGCCAATTCTTGTTTCCTACACCATGCACAACACAACTTTCAAGAGAAGGGGATCTATATTCACAAGATACTGCAAAAATACTACAGAGTGGTGAAATCCTGTTACATATCCTATGCCTTAAGAACAAAAGAATGGCCAGATTAGATTAAAATAAAGATCCCTTCAGTCCAGCAGCCTTCTCTGGCAGCAGACAAGAACAGATTCCTATGGAAAGACTGCAAGAACAGTACAAGGATGAAAGGACACAACCCCTGACTTCCAGATGTTCTGGCAATCTTCCAGTTAAGGACTTCAAGTCAACGACTGCTTTCTCATCACTTTGCTGGAGCTTTCTTCCAACAGTTGCCCATTTGATCCATTTGCTATTCTGCTGTCTGAGGTATCTCACTGCCCACATATGTACCCATCCTTCCAAGGTCAGTTTAAATTATATATTATGTCTCACAGTTAGCAATTCAGCATTTTTGTAATAATTCCTTCTGAACTGCACCTTTTCTTAGTGATTTGCTGCTCTTCATTAAATAATGTAGCTTGTCTGCTACAGCCTTGTTTCCTTCACCCACTTGTTTTATATTCAGTCACACACTTCCTAACAGAATCTCAGGAAGGCTTTCTGATTCTGAAGTGTTTGAAAAAGTTTTCAGTTTGTGCATATTTAACAAGATTTTCTTCAAGACCTTTTTTTTTATACTTATTGTACCGGTTTTGATTGGTTTATAGTTAATCATCTTCATAGTAGCTAGTATGAAGCTACAATTTGGATTGGTGCTAAGAATAATATTGACAAAATACCAATGTTTTTAGTTGTTGCCAAGCAATGTTTACATTAAGCCAAGAATGTTTTCAGTTTCCCATACTACACCTGTGTTCCTCAAGAAGCTGGGAGGAGACACAGCCAGGACAGCTGACCTAAACTGACCAAAGCAATATTTCATAAAACATCATGCTCAGTCTATAAGTCAGGGGGTGTTGTCCAGGTGGGGGTGTCTCTGGCTCTTGCTGCTCAGCGACGAGTTGGGGGGTCGGTCAGTGGGTGGTGAGTGGTTGTATCATTTATTTGGTTTTCTGTTGTCAACCTTTGTTGATGTTGCATATTATCATCATTAGCAGTAGTAGTATTATTTTTCATTACACATTATTACTATTATTATTATTACTAGTAGTGATATTAGTATAATTATTTTATTTATTTTTAATTATTTAACTGCTTTTATCTCAGCCCATAAGTTTTCTTACCTTTCCTTCCAAGCCTCTCCCGTAGGGGAAGAAGGGGGAGGTGAGCAGCTGTGTGGTGCTTAGTTGCTGACTGGGGCTAAACCATGACACTTACGAACCAAGATTTCCCAGTTGTTTTACCAGCTTGTCCATTAATTTTCATTCTCCACTCCCAGATATAATTACTGCATTTGTCAGAACTAAATTTTGGGCTTCCTCTTATTTGCTTTAACTTCATACTATTTATATCCACAGACTTTTTGTGATTGTTTTGGGTTTTGTTTTTTTAAATAAAAAAGACAATAATAATGACTTATCACTTGTCTTCAGCTTACAAGAAGATACCATTAAACAGGACCAATACAACTTAAGTATTTTACCTCCCCAGCTGTTTCTTTTTAAATCTTCACCATTTTTAAGCAGTTTCTCTTTTAGAAGTTAAACACACCCATAGTAGACTCACACTACATCTACAGGATTAGAAAACAGAGCTGCAACTCCAGCACAAATTAATAGCTACAAATTATTGCTTGTAATTATAACAGATTTTAGAGTCCTAGTCTTAGATCCAGTACCTTAGCATACTCAGCACACCACTAACACAACATAAAAATATCTTTCACGCTAGTAGAAGGACCCCTGACAGTCCCAGTGTGAAAAAGTGATAATAAAAACTGAGAAACACAATATTATTTCCTAATTTTTTTAATCATGAAATACAACACATCATTAAGACAAGTATAGTCTCCTCTTCTTACTTGCTTTGCACACCTTAACATAGCAGAAAGACTGGGGAGGACAAATACCATGTATTTAGTATCTGTTTGTACAAACTTTAAATACAGAAATAGTCTTCCCTGTCAGAACAGGATCACAAATGAAAAGACAACTGTGGTAATAACAGCCGAGTTGGCTAAAGGAACTTAAGCTAGAGAAAAGTACAAATGAAATACAGACATCAGAAGGGTGGATATACTTTGACAGCTGGTACATTATGCCATGATGCATAGCACAGAAGGGGAAAACAACATCACAACACATCAATGATGCTGCAACAAGCAATTTTATTCCACTCACATTTCCCTGATCCATTTAAGATGCTTAAGAACACAGCCATTGATTAAAGTGAAGCTACTGTGCCAACTTTAATTGACAAGGTAAAACAGGGACTATACATAGCAATCCACTCTGGGCATCTGGTGGGCAGGATTCACAATGATTATTCATGAACCACATTTGGAAGTCTTTTCTTCCAAGACACTAAATTTCCCCTTTCCTGAAGAAACAGCAGATAGGAAACCTATACACTCCTGAGAGATCTCCAAACGCTTTTTGCCTACGTGAGGCAGGTTGCTGGGGTCCACTGGTTTCATTCTGTGCACTGATTTGCAACATACCACCACTCCAGCTAGTTTGTCAGCCATCTGCCAGCACACTGCACTGTCAGAAGCACTTCTTTATAGGGCAACTATGCTAAAGAAAAGGTGTATTTAAAAATCCACCTTACGAAAAAACTCACACCCACGTGAGATACAAGACCCAACCCTTTTTGTACTAAACAATGGGTTTTTTAGTTTCATACTTCTAACAGGTGAACTGTCAATCTGAAATGCAGTTCAGAGCAAAGGGCACACATTACACTACCTCCAGATGGAGACTGAAGGTACAACCTCATGTTTTGGCCTCCCTGCTTCTGGCTGAAGCACGTTCTGAACACACCATGTTTCCTGGCATGCAGGGATGGCCACAGCAGTCCCATCACATTGCCAAACCTCACGTGCCTCCTGTCTGTTGCTTCCCACGCCCAGAAAGCAGCAGTAGTAGCACTGAGCACCAGCATGAGGACAAGGAAGCATTACGGCTCCTTCCTACTCTACATGGCTGCCCAAACTGATCCAGACACTTAACTGGCTTCATGCAGCCCTCTCATACATCAGTGCACCACGAGAACCAGGCACTCAGTGTCTACAGACACTTGCTCAGCCCTCTGGTCTTCACAGAAATTTCTCACCTGCTCTTTCCAGCCCTCAACTTACTATTCCAAAACTTACAGCCCAGTGGCGTATTCATGCCCTGAGCAGGAAGGGCTCCATGCCACAAAATGACACACAAAGGAACAGTGAAGGACAGTCACAGCTCATATTCACCAGGGACTCTTATTCAAGCTCTTTTCTCATTTAACCACCTGCAACGGGGCAAAGTTGTGAGGGGTCAGAGCAGTCGCAATACCGAGATCACTGCAGAGTCAACAGCACCAAACTGAGCTTTAACCTAAAGGCACTCAAGTCTGCAACTTCCCCATCTCCGACTGTTTACATCTCAAGATACAGCCCCCTCAAAGTCCCTGGCAGTACTGACAGCACAATGAAGATGCTGTCTTTTAAAACTGGTTACTAGATTGCCTGGGGCAAGCCATGGTATACTTGACCTAGAAAGACTGATGATTTGTGGCTTATCAAAATACATTATTGCTAGAGAGTAACAGTTCTAGAGACACCGTTTTCTTTCTGCAGACACAATTTTCTTTCACTTAAAGGACCTGAGGGAAAAAAAATAGCAGAAATTTAGGAAATTACGTGCCAGACTTGTTTGATTTCAATTGAAGATGTTTCTCACTGTAAACATTCACAGATAACAATATTCCTTTGACAATCTTGTGAATATAAATTTGATCCATTGCAGAACCCAAAAATTAGTTGCAATGAATAAATTGACACCACTGTGCAAATCATAATAATTATGCAACAATCAAAGACACTAGAAATACTTGCATGGGTCCACTACAATGTCATGTCTATCATTCAACACTGATGGAAATACAGCCCAAAGAAAATTCTACTTGTTCAGCTGCCCTCATGCCCATCCCCAAAAGTAACAGGCATCTAATTATGGACTAATTAAACAAAATTACTGAGATGGAATCAACTGTTTGTGATTTGTTTTTAAACTACCTGGTATTCAGAAATACAAAGCCAAGGATTTCTTCTGTCAATTCTCAACACCCTTAAAAAAAAAAAGCTGCAGATTGAGATCAACTAAAACAATGTAATGAACAAACTGGGAGAACATTTTTCCAATAATTTCTATAATTCCAAACCAAAACCATTTGCTAGCTTTCATTTTAGGAAGTTATCCAAAATTACATATTGAGAGGCAAAATCCTAAACAAGAATTTTGGTTTAGATCCAACTAAAGCTCCAGTTGAAATTATACTATGTGGCTGTGTTGGGAAAAGGGGGTTGGGGAGGAAATGTTTTGCTCAGTGATAAAGCTCTCCAAATTAAATGCAGTTGATCAGAAGTTATTAAAAGTAATTACTCTTAGTATGCTTTTTGGCAGAGTCATTTTTCTCAAGGGGTACTAATGAACTGAAGTTTAATGGACTTCAGTATGCGTGAAATCCTACCTACAATGCAATTCCAACTCCACAAGTATCCACCAAGGAGATTTATAGCAACACAATTATTTATATTTCTCTTGCTAACAGAGAAGCACATTAATTCTTAACAGAGGAGTTTCTGCAAAAAGAAAATTAATTACTTAACAACTGGGGTCTTTGCCAAAGCCAAATACGCTTGGTCTCTCAGTATCTAATCCATTATCTGTTTGATCTGATCTCTTCATAAAGACAGTGGACCTGACTAGATCCATTTATCTATTTAATAAACTCAAACTTGGAGAAAATTTGGGGGAAGAGAAAATTAAGGTGCAAACCACACGTACCAAAACTGAAGAAAAACATTTACTTAAACTATTAAGTTCCGTTAAGCTCCAGAGCTATGGCCATGTTAACAATGTTGTGAAAGAACATAAATAATTTGTTCTTCATGGCAACATTCCTTGTGTTTACATTTTGGATTAAAAGCTAGTTTAGAGAGTGTTATACAGGATATAACACAGCTATAAGAAGTTATTCAGGAAAGTAAGGATAAAGGATGACTGATGAACTTCAGAAAGCTCTCCTGAGCCTGAGCAGCTGGAGGAGAAGGAAGATGTAATTCACTGTAGCTTAATGTAAATTGATAAAACATGGCATGATGAAGGGGAGAAGGAAGCAGATAAATAACTCCAAACTTTGTGTTTTAATATGATGGGCTCTGACCTGCTACTGTGCAGAAAGAGGAACCTCTGCTGCCATTTTCATGGAAAAAAAAATTTGGAACCATGTAACCAGCTCATCTCAGAGGCTGTCTAAAACAGGCTGTGTCCAGGGTTCAGAAATGGCTAGAAACAAAAAAATAAGACACTGTGCCACTGAGTAAACCATCTCAAACACTATGCTCAGTGTGTGACTGTTCATTGCCTCCTCCAACACAACAGCTTCAGGCAGCAGCAAGAGAAGCTGATGAAAAACAAAAAATTATTTAGGTCTATCTTTTTAAGCATTATAATTCACAGGAAAGGATGTTTCTAGCACCAAGTGACTGAGGGAAGACCAAGAAAGTATGTGAATCTGTGGAAGACTAATCCATCAAATGATTCTCAAGGAAGAAAACACACCCATATCAAGAAATCTGATCTGAGTTAGAAGCAAGAAGGAACAAAGGGGAAATGTCCCACTGCGCTGTTCTTTCTCTTCCCTGTATATTAGTCATTATTGGACAGAGGGTGCTGGATAAAACAGACATTTACCTCATCCAAAGGCTCCAATTTTGACCAGATTTGGTCCATGACTACTCTAGATAAAGAAACAGATAAAGTTAACATAGCATCCAAATAAAGAGATACTAAAGTTCGGAATGAGCATTTAGAATTGTCTTTGTTTTAAATACATACATTTAAAAATGGAAAAGGTGTGGGATTTTAACAAAAGAAAACTTCAAATCAAAACCAGTGTCTGTATGAGCCTTTAGTGTCAGTTACAACTACAATGGATTTAGATCTGCTCTTAGGATTTCCATGCAT
Organism: Rhynochetos jubatus; assembly: GCA_027574665.1. NCBI lineage: Eukaryota > Metazoa > Chordata > Aves > Eurypygiformes > Rhynochetidae > Rhynochetos > Rhynochetos jubatus. The sequence goes on along the minus strand of CM050690.1, from coordinate 71,763,285 downwards.
CAACCAGCCTAAGCAGTTTATTAGGGACCTGCTGTCTCCCATAAGAACTGGAATGCACAATGAACGTGTTTAAACACAGGCAATGTTTAGCCAAGACAACCAACTTTTTTATTACTACTTATTTATTTACTTATTTTTAAAGCTTGCAGTTTCAGATGCATCTTTCTCCAGAGCACACCCTGGAGCCAGTGTGTATACAAAGCACATAAATAACCCACACTAAATTACTAAATACTTAAATTCTATTGCAGTTTACAAATGGGTTGGGAAAGTCCATTGTTAAGTGTCGGTTTCTGGGAAAACCCAATAGATTTGGCCATGGCTTGGTAATACCCACCACATACAATAGCACAGATGCTTTCTAAACACACAGCATAGAACTTAAACCAAGAGCTCTAGCTGCAGTGTAACTCTTCTGCAATGACAGAGCTACATGTATGTATACAGATTTTCACGTGTGTGTCTATATAAGCGTATGTATAACCACAACCTGATGTTGACGCTGCTCAGGGACTGCACCTGCTCCTCTCAGACAAAGAGAACTGAAGAGGCAGGACCTGATCTTCAGGTTGCTGGTTTTCAGCTGGTGTCAGAAGCCAGGCTCACACAGCTGCTGCAAAAATACCCCTAGCCCATCTATCCTCCATGTGCAAGCAGTAGAAACAGGCTATTTGGGTTTGTTGTTTACATCACCACTGCTTTTCACACCCTAAATTCCTGTCAATGTTTGTCTGCTCAGAACAGGAGCAAGACAGGCTTTTCTTGGTAATTTTCTTTTTTCAACAGCTAGAAAATAAGGCATGCAATTGGCAAGATTTGTCCCTATTAATGTCACATTATATGCATCACTGACTGGGTATGTAGGAAAGCTTCAGTTCTTCCCCTCTCTTATGCTCATCATTAACGATTACACACAAAGCATGTGCTGTGATGGGCAGCAGGTACAGCACATTGTTAATATGGCAACCAGTGTAAACAATTCTGTTTACTTCCAAGCTGGACCTTTCATTTCAGCATCATGAAAATGGATTAAAGGGAAAAAAAAAATCTATGAACAGCAGAACTATCAAAACCTCATTTTCCCCACAGATTTGCTTCTCACGTGCTCCATTTCCTCCCTTAATTTTCTTCAATCTCTCCTGAATCCTCCAGCACTCCTCACTATCAGCTGGACCAGGGGTAGCACTGCACCCTGCTCAGTAACAATTTCTAGTTGTGCTGGTCAACCTGTATGTGTCATCCATTATTTCACTGACCAAATGTTCCCACCTTTACCTGCAAAATTCAAAAGAACTTAATAGCTTTGATACTTCCACTCCTGTTTCAGACTGGGCTGAAGTTGGCCAACAACTTCCAAAGATACTAGAAAAACAGAGAACAGGCCATCTTACAAACCTCACATTAGTAAGAATTAAGGCAATATAGATGTTATGCGTATTTTTTACTTCTGGGTTCTGAACCTTTAGGCTGAATTCACAATTCCACAGTTTCCCTCAGTAAATGAGACACTTTTTGTAAAATTCATCAGACTCATGAAATCATGAATGAATATTTCAAGGGGGAGAGTGGGGGTAGGTAAAAAACAACACCCCACACACATACGTAGAAGATTCATTACAGTAGCTTATGGAAACTACAAATACGATCAACAGCTGTGTATGCAAACAATATTCTTAAGTAATTAGCAAATAAGTAGGTACAGACTTAAACAAGAGAGTAAGACTTAAAAATATATTTAAAAAAAGAGTTTGGTTTTTTGTATTCTCACAAAGTTATCTTAAAGGAGCCAGACATTCTAACCCTGGGTATTCCATTCAAAGCAGTTCATACTGCCTAATCCTTATTTTAACCTATCCCATCAATGTCTGTTCCACTGAAACATGACAACCATGTTATAAAAACTCCAGGCATACCCAGCTACGGGTCTAACAACTTCGTATTGGTTAAAGGTGACAAGGCCAAGACCTGGAGGCACAGACACAGCCGGATTCTCATGTATTGAGATCACTGATGAGATACGTTTGACCTGTCAATTAGAGTATTTTTGCAGACAAAAGACTGGGGGAAGGGAGCTGGCAGATGGATAGTTGAAGTTCAAACACAAAGAAAAGGGATGGATGTTAAAGTACGGCAGAAAATAGTAGTCAAAGTTTGAATGATGAATCTGTTGGGGGGGAAAAAAACCACCACCACACATTCTACCTTTGCATCATCTTCAAAATAACCCAAAACCACACAACACAACCACAGCACTAATCCAGCAAGGAGAATATCCAGATATTTATTATTATATAAAGAAAATAGGCAAACCAAGCACAACACAGAACAGATGCAGAGGCAACACTGCATTTACTTTCATGTAAATGAGAGAAGAAACATACAGCAGAGACACAACAGTTACTTAGCCTGTCTTTCCTTCTTTACACGCACCAGAACAAGCCAAATCACAATGTTTAGACTTTGGAACTCTACTATATCCAACCATGGAGCAATTCCCACCCCAATGAAAAAGCTGGCAGGTTGCTTTCATGCCTGGCATTCTCCAAACAACTTATTGCTACATTTTGGTTCCAGCAGATTATGACTAGCTGGACAAACCAAAAGAGGCTACTGTGGACATGTCAGTGACACCTAAATAAGAAGACAGGACTGGCAGATGGGGCCGTCTGCCATACTTCCAACCACAAGCAGGACCCACCAAGGACTATACAGCAGGGGAATGGCAAACAAAGAACTGGGATAGTCTCTTAGAGGAAGCAAGGTGACATGCGTGAAGGGGAAGAAAGCCCTGAAGAACCTGTGTATTTGTCTCCCGATATCTATGTCCCTAGAGTGGAATTAATTTATCTGAGGTAGCACTACAGGAATACACTCCAATTCACCCCTGAAAGCATCCCTTAAAACACATGCCATCAAAACAGCATGTGCATCCAAACATGTTCTGGGGCTGTACAATTCCATGTCAGAGTCCAGTTTCAGGTGGCCACAAGTGCAATTAAAAAGGTTACATCTTCCCTTTCCTTAAAGTGTATTTCTGCACTGCCGCATCCTTAGCTATTTACAGCACTGGAACCACTTCCATCTGAAGAGAAACAATGCTGTTGGTCACAACAGAAAGACACAGTCATTTTCGTGGGCTACAGGAAAGAATTGTGTAGAAAAGTAGCCTTGCAGAGCTCTGGTAACTACCCTTAACAACAGATTAACAAATAATTTGTTAATAACCAACAAACCAACCTCACAAATTGGGAGACATAGAAGCAGACAAAAATCCCTCTTACAAGCTCAGCACTGCATTTTATTCTTCCATTACTTTAGTAGAAAATATTATGAAACTGGTTTAAAGTTTAGATTCCATTATCCCTAAACCTTATTTAAGGAAAACACAGAATAGTCTGACATCCTGACGCAGGCTTTCCATGTCCTTATTAAGAGAGGAAAGTCTGAACAGCAGTATTAGACCACTTTCATAGGGCACAGTACTACTGAAGTACTGCTACGGTACCTGCACAGAACTGTTCAACCCTTGCCAGATCACAACATGGTAACATGTGGGTCAACAAGGAAAAGGGATCTCACACTAACCAGAAAAGCTTAGTGGCATGTAGCAGGAGAACAGAGATCATGCTGAATTCTCCAAAACTGCAACAGGTCTGCAACAGGTAAATGCTATTGGTGATTTTATGCTACATGGAGTGGACCAGATGAAGAATACAGATGACACTGCATATGTACCAGAGCTCACTCTTAGGCTTCACGTAATGGTGATATCCTGCAATAAGGAGAATGGTTACAATTGAGCAGAATTCAGCCACCATTCTGCCTTTTGGTGACAGACTTCCCACATGTGTCAGGGCAGACACGTATCTGTCTAGAGAGGTCCCACTTAAAGCCCCCACCAGCTGCCAAATAAAAACAAATGTTCATACAGCCACCAACTAAATGGTCACAGAGGGCTGCCCTGACTGCAGCTGGGCATGGAGGGAAGAAATGAGGTGGGGGAAACCTTTCAAATATCTTTGGCATGAGAAGCAGACTTGACCCAGTTTTCTACAGATCACCACCATATGGAGCAGCCACAGGTTAGAGTGTGTACCACTGTCACTGCTAAGAAACACCAGTGTTCTGCAATAGCTGGATTTTGGGAGGGGGAATAAATAAACAAACAGTGCTTCATGACTTTGTAGTGCCTTGCTATTGTCTGCACGACAACAACAGCACTTCTTGTCAACGCTGATGCCCATCGGGACAGAGGTAGCTGTCTAACCAGCTGGAAACGGCCAAAGCACGATCACAGTGCCAAGCAAGGCCCAGTACAGCCAGGAGTTTACCAGGTACATGTGACCAGAACATTCTCGATATCCATACTAGAGTTTTTCCATTCTTCTACCATTTCCCTGCTAATGTTGGTATAGCCTTTGAAGATAAAAGTATTACCAGAAGCAATTGTCATTTACAGTGTAGAGCTGCCAATGAAGTGTCAAGCAACAAAGCCTTAATGATGCTCTGTCACATGAAAATACTATAAACAACGTCTGTGTTACTGATGAATAAAAGAGGGCCTTGTTCTTAACGAAAACTATTGACTATCAGAGAAAAATTCACTTCCCAGCTGTATAGGACTCAGCGCATAAACCTAAGGTACTAATTCAACTTCACCGAGCTTTGCTCCATTCCAGCCTTGCTGAGGGGACAAGCTGACACTACTACTGCGACAACAGGGATCTCAGGACTAACACACAACTGAGAATTAAGGCATTAGCATTTGGAAAAGTTCATTATAATCTTCTGCGGCGCTGTGAAAACATAAAGCATTATTAGAAGTGTGCCCTAAATAGCCTGACAAGAGAAATGCAAATATTACTTCCACAGAGAGAGACAAAAACGAAACTATTTTCCCCCTTTACTTCCTCTTGGAAACTTTCCTGTACCTAAGAGATTTCATGTCTGCTCTCTTCCAAAGTCCCACAGCTTGATCCATTTCTGGTGTTCCAGTAGTGACTTCCTCTCTGAGGTTTCTTCCTCCAGCTGTGAGCCAAAATAAACAACAAGGTCTGCCCCACTCTTCCCATATTAACGCAGTCTCATCATTATTCTACAAGATCCACAGAGCAAAAGACTTAACTAGACAACTGACCCAGAGAAGAGACAGCTTACGGCATCACGTTCTTCAACCCGTTAAGAAGGTCATGATGTATTTCGCATGAAAGGGAAACAAGGATATCACAAGGTGTTAGGAAAAAAACGGATTTGGAAATTAAAACTTAGTTCCTCCAAATCGCCAATAGTTTGTCTTCATTCTCTTGTCTGATTCTGCCCAAACGCCTTTACAAGCCTTTTTTTTTTTTTTTTTTTTTTACAGATATACTTCTGAAATTAGAAACATATTTACATTTCTAAAAAAGAACAATGTCATACAATGAAGGTCCCCCCCAACCTTATATCTCAAATCTGTCCCTGTTACTCCTCTCTCAGACCCATATTAGGAACATATAGACACACAGGAAAATGAAATTTGTAAGACATCAGCATACTTTTTTTTCAAAACAACCAAGGAAATGCTGCAGTTCCTAAGTATGATGGCATTCTAGCTGAAAAAGTAACATGCTGTCAATCTGGAGAAGCACTGATGGCAAAAAGCTGTTTCCCAAATTTTGAAAGTGTCACTTTTCTTTCTCAATCGTTTGTCAATATGATTGAGTGAAATAGGTGCCCCTCTGAAAACTGCATCTTCTCAGCAATATCCACTTGATTCATGCAGAGGAAATTTGATTCTGAAGAGTGTCATGAATAAAAATGACTAGTGAGAGTTATATTTTTGCTATATGAGCGCTGCCCATGTAATGGCAATGAAAGCAGTAATATATCTCAAAGTAAAACACAAGGAAGATGAAAATCCATTTCCAGGTTTTCTGTAGTTTCAGTGCTGTGTGTGAGCGATATTTATGACCAAATACAAGTCTACACCACACATCTTTGTCTTGTTCTTATACACCACAAATATCCTGGAAATTCAGGAACATTCAAATATGAATCAAATAGACTTCACATGAGAGGATTCACCTCCCACAAGTATCTTTAGGAATTTATTTTGCCCCACTTCAGGACACAATTATTTGGGGGAGGGGGGGGGGGCGGGGATGGTGGTGTTGCAAAAGATGACATTCTTAAGCAATTCACTTGGACAAAATTACACTTCCCACTAAAAATATCAACAAAAGGTATATTCCAGTAAAACACATTTATTTAATCAAATCAGTATTGTCCAGTATTATAATTTTTTTACCAGATCCTATCATTAAGAAATCAAAATTAGCACTTTAGGGATCACACAGTTTCCTGTCACTCATTATCACAGTAAATTGGTGCCTCATTTAGCTTATTAAAGACCATCTCAACAAGAAAGTACAGTACCTGTCATTGTATAAACAGATCTGAGCTGTCAGGCGTCAGGAAAGGAACATCACTAATATTCCTGTTCCCTGTATTTGAAGGCCAAGATAATGGTTTTTACAAGCTCTTGGGTTACAAGACTTGAACACATCAGCATTCTGCCAGCTCACAGTGGTGGGCTGAGGAGGTAAGTTTTACTGGCATCTATTTGCCGAAGCACACACAGCGCAGTCCTGACCCTCAATGCCACAGGTGAGGACCCATGCACCAGACACTGCTGCCAAAGCATGTCCTAGGCAGCTGGCAGCTTCCAACCACGCTGTTTTGTTATCTTCCTCTTCTTCCCACCTCAGTCCCAAGGATCCTTATCAACTCACCCTGTGTAATTCATTATTTCATATAACTCTTTATCAAGTAGTTTATAATTAATCTCCTACAGTAAACAAGCTTACAATTTCTCCTCATGGGATAGTAAATGCCCATCTCAATTTTCTCTACTTCCACAGTGTTTACTTATTCACAGTTCTCCTTCTCCCCCTGATAAGAATAAACAGAAAAATTACATTCAATAGAGAAACATACTCACCCCAGGAAGTAAGAAAAAAGAAAAAAGCAGAAACAGACATGGTGCTGAAGAGCAAAAAAATTTGGGATCTCCAGGATGGAAATAATTTAACATTAGCTCAGGAAGCAGCAGGCTACCACAGTTCCAGAAAAATCAGTTTTTTGTCCCGAAAACCAGACTGTATTTCTCAGTGCTGGCAAAACTACTCATTAATAAATGTTTTCATATGACCCTGGATCTTTTGGAAAACTTTCAGGGGAAAGGCAAGCTAAACCACCTTTCCCCAGCTTGTGGCACTCAGAAGAATTAAGAGATTTAGAACCAACTCTTACTGCAACCTCTTCAGAGAAGTGACTTCTGAACTTCAAAATTCATCGCATCAAAACCATCATCTTTTTCCTAGAGGTCGCTTTCAACCTGAATTAATAATAATGATTCTATATTTTCAACATTTCAGCTTGGAGCAAGGAGAGAAACCAAACTACAACAGTATTTTTCTGATACAAGTGTTTTGTCAAAAAGAAAGAATACCCAAGTCCATGTTCTACCAAACATCGTTTCACAAACTCCCAAACCAAAGTAAACCTCAAGAAGTTTGTAACCCAAATTAAAGGATCACCTTGAGGGCTATTACCAAGCTGAATTTAAAATGTAATTTGAATATTTTTTTTAATCCTTGTTGTAGATTAAATACTTCAGTGGGCATAATGATGACCTAGCACCTCATTTTCAGTTCTCATCCTCATGAAAACTAAGAAAAGCACAAGATAAACCAACCAAATGAGCTATCTGTGTCATCATATCTCCTTTTCCTTACTGACCCTGTATGACCATAATGCATTTCAGGGAAGTTTTGGTAAGTTGGTCCCCACTGGAAGAATTACTTGAAAAATCCCTGACCTTCCTGCCTGCGGCACTGAGGCTTCTGACCTCAAGCAATGGTATGTTTCTCTAGGCAGCGTGCCAAAAGTGTTATCAGCACTTGCATAAGACTCCACACTTTCCCATTTTGTCTACGTCAGAGCTGTCTTCATGTTACCTTTTTTACACTGACAGCACCCTTCCGTAACTCACTGATTTTCCAAAGCTTCTGAAAGCTTCATAATATCAAGGAACATACTCTGATACTGACAGGCTGGCAGGCAAAGACTGCACTTCACAGACACTCACCCTAGTGTTGAGTTCAGGCTCAAGAGTGAAACATCAGTCCCTAACCTGTTGTAAACTGAGATGCGTTGGCTGAAAGGCATCAGTACACTTCTCTACGCGCTTTCAAATACTATCATTTGTCACTCAAGGATCAAGACACTAGAGCACATGCACGCTGCACACACTTCATCACCTCCGCCTGCACACTCCACAAACCATTTGTGTTTTGCCTCTCACAGATTGTATGTGCCATTTTACACAGTTCTCTACAGCATCTAATTCACATTCAAGCAGTTTGTCTCTTCTTGCCCTCCCTGACAAGGTAAGTTTCTAGTTCTAGAGGATAAGGCTGAACCTAAGATATGGTAGTGCTGAAAATCAAAGCACAGCAAAAAATAAGGTTTCCACCACATCATTTCAGTCTAAACCCAGGCTATTAAGAAACGTAAGATTTCAAGCTCCAGCCTTAGAGGTGCTCTTTGGAATGAGAGATGCCTAGAAGTGGTTCAGGTTTGAATTTAAAGCTCTGGCTAAGGTTGCATCTACCCTAACATTTATTTTTGAAGTTGCAGCTCTGAAGCAGACCTTCTGGTTTTCCCAACCTACCACCAGTTAGTTTGATGTGCAGAGCAGTTTCGGTGCACCTGAGCTGCATTCTTTTTAGGGGAAAATGAAACAGAAGCTCATATCCAGATGCACTGCAAAGGCACTCCAACTACTAATGGGATCACACAATCATGGAATCAAAGATTCATTTAGGTTGGACCTTTAAGATCATAGAGTCCAGTCACAGACCTAAACCTCCATGTCCCCCACTAAACCATGTCCCTAAGCACCACATCTACACCTGTTTTAAATCCCTTCAGGGATAGTGACTCAACCAGCTCCTTGGGTAGCCTGTTCCAGTGTTTGATAACGACTTCAGTGAAGAAATTTTTCCTAATATACAATCTAAACCTCACCTGGTACAACTTGAGGCCATTTCCTCTCATCCTGCTGCTTGTGACTCCAAAGTGATCAAAGAAATGACTGGAGATGGCTTCAAGCTGTACAGTCCAGATCACCAGAAAAAAAAATCTACCAAAAAATAAACCCCAATTCACTCTTCCAAAAATCCAAATGACATCCATACCGATTCTTTCAGAGCATTATGTCAGAATGGTATCAGATTAGCTCATCCAGTTTCTTATCAGACATACTCATATACCAATGCCCTAGCTCAGCTCTAATGACACCAAAAGTAGCCCAGAACCCTAGTAAAGGTCACATCACTTACCAGGCCATTGCAAGTGCTGATTGCTGCTGTCCCACTCCCAGAGCCTGGCTGCAACACTGTGCCAATGAAGTAGCAAGGAACTCCAGAGCGAGTTGCAATCTTGGCACTGGTGTGGTTGCCACGCCTCCTCTCTACTACGTAGTTATGGGAAAGAAATCCCATGTGGACGGTCAAGTTAAAAAACAGATCCTTCTCCTCGTCGTTAATTCTGTAATACACCACATTTTTCTTCTCGCTGAGCTCTCTCTTCTTCCTCGTGTCTGAGATGTGATGATGTAAATTAAATGAAAGAAAATGCCCACTTGCATCTACTCTTGCTGGATCAACCACATGGTATTCTGGCAATGTCTTGACAAATTGTTCTAAGAGGGAGAGGGAAAAAAAAAAGAAACAAAACTAGGGTGAGTGCTAGCCTACTCAGATCTCCTGTGATTTAAAGGGAAACTCAAAAGTGACAGCAATTCACCACACTATCCTATCGACACAAAGGCAGGCAGTGCACAGACCACCATGCAATACATCTGGGCTTTCCACCCTCCTGTTATAACACTCAATTTAGAAGCTAAACATTCTTCTTAAATATTTTGTTACCATTTATATAAAGGATTAACTGTCACGCACACACCCCTTCCCAATCCCACAGGAGCTGGGAACCCTCTCTGTCCTGGATCCCCAGCACACGATGCTCTGATCAAGATCATGCTCACATATCCAGAAAGCTGACCACATGAAGCAGGAGACAGAGCCTTACAAATGCACACGGGAGAAGAGAACACTACTAATCGGCTTGATAGGCTGTAGCAATAGCACCTCAGTAGCATCAGCTGTAGCAGAAGAGGGAACTTTAAAGAAGGGTTTGAAGGGGAATGAAGTAATCGTGCCCTTTTGTGTAAGAGGTTCCAACCAAAGCAAGATTATCACTTGTCGGGATCTAGCAAGGGAAGAAAGCATTACTCACATTCTTGTCCCCTGCTATGATACAGAACAAGCAACACCTGTTCCAAATTTTTTTTCAATTAGTGTAAAATTCAAAAGCCCCAAGCAAGTAACAAAAATCCATATAAAACATAGTCCCTAAGAACTCATACCCTAAGGGCCAGATCTTCACTGGCACACTTGTCTGCAGCCCAAGAAATCACAGTCTGAACATAATTCATCAAAAAAATTGTAAGGATACATGTCATTTCAGTTCCACTTTCCCCAGGGCTGTTCATTCTCAAAGTCTCAGACATTTATACATGAAGTGATTATACCTCATTCATTAATTAAGCTGATTAACAAAACAATTAGAGTGCTCCATGTACTTCCAGGGCAGTTCACTCCTCCCTATGACTGCTAACACAATCCTTCTACAGACACATTTCACTCCACTACCTGCACTTTCAAAGCCACACAGGATAAATCATGCCCAGACAGATAGCTGTCTGGATTCAATCCCTTTGGGAAGGAACATATCTCCTTTGTCCTCATTACCTGCAGTATGAGATGTGGTTGCTCATGTTTCCTCAAGTCACGGACCCTGGAGACACATGCACTAAAACACTCCCAATTAAAAAAAAAAAAAATCGAAACAAAACACATAAAAATCCCACTTCCCAGCACATATACAAAACTACAAAATCTGGCCTTGTCTCAGCAGCAATTTTATTTAAGAAGCAAGCTTATTCTCATACATAACATATTCCGCTGTATGCAAGCCTTCCCAGCAGCCTACAATGACTCTGTGCCTTTGCAGGGCAAGTCACGGCAGCGGGCTTTTAGAACTCCACAATGGCAGGTCTTGACAGCACGGAGACTGACACCTACCACAGTTCTGAGGAACTTCTGCTCTTGTCCACATAAGCACAGCGGGGACTGAGACATTGAAAACTCAGTCCGCACCTTCATGCCTGCAGTTTACACAGCCTGTAGACAGCACAAAAGGTGCCAGCTACCTGACAATTTAACAGCTGAAGCTACATGGGGGGCCACTCCAAAGTGAAGCCAAAAATGGGCAGGGAGAAATAGAATAAGATGGCTTCTGAGAAGTTCCACATCCCATACTGTGCTAGCAAAGACAGGCTACCAGAGAATGTTGCAAGACCAGACCCCCATTTCTCTGGTTTTCAGCACAATTCATGAAATAATCAAATTAAATGCCTGAAGGAAAACTTACTCATTGCTGTCACTGTGCAATTTGCCTCTGCGTGATGTCTTGAGCTTAACTTGTTGTGGCTTAACTGTTAAACCCTGTGCAAGACCAAAGACTTGCAGCTTCGGACTTCAAACTATTCAAGGGAGTTTATTTCACCACTGTAGTAATTAGTGTGTAGAGGCTAAGACAAATTAGACATCATCATCAGTAAAAAGGAAAATAATGCCTAAGCATCTGGTGGCAACAGGATTATCAAAGCAGAAAAGTCTGACTTCTTCCACTTACTCCTTAAATACTCGTTTCTAAATGCCAGTCGCTGGGGAGGGGAATGATACTGCAATAATAATATGCTGAAATATAACTGCATAAATGAACTATTTAAAAGTTTCCAAAAGACCAGAGGGAGTAAGATTACAATACAACAAAGTTTAACAGGATGAGGCTAAAGATAACTCCTGCAAGTAATTATTATCAGTGTTGTCTAGACTGTCGGGTTGAGGTTAGCAAAGGCAATCCTACCAGTAACACAATTTATGAAGCTGCACATTAAGCATAACATACCGCTTGACCTTTCTAGCTGGAGAAGAATCTAAAACAAAGACAGGAGGTACAATTTTGGTGATACCTTTCTGCCCCTGTACGAAAGAGTAACACTCAACTAGAAGGCAGAGGCAACAAACAGAATAACTTAATACATGCAACCCACACAGCATAAGCGTAAGGGTTGTATTCTTCAACACTGACTACCTTCATTTTCCTAGAAGTAATAACTAATTCATATCAGATCCCAAGTTCCCATAAAACTTAGTGACAACGAACATTAAATGGAGAGAACCTATTCCAGTGCCACTGACAAGCCCTGGAGCTGGCACATCACAGTGTCCTTCTCCTTGGTCACCTAGAATAACTCTCTACTCTCTGAAAGCTGCCTGTTGCATGGCACCACTTAGGATTTATAGGCCAAAAAGGGGAAGTCTTCCCTGGTCAGCTTGTCTAGCTCCAGAGAATGTTCTGTGTTTCCACAACTGCAACCTGAGCATGCTGGCTTGCACTGGTGCCACGAGCAAGACCAAAACATCAAACTAAGCAGGACACGATCAAGTCAGTACTTCGCCTTTCCATCCCGGTGTTTGCACAGGCCCTTCTGGGCACAGGGGAGAGCAAGGTTCAAGCCTTTCATGCATGTTTGACAAGTCTATAAATTGTTTAAGCTGTGGGACTAACCTTCCCTGCAGATCCTCTTAATTATGCATCACTGAAAACATCTGATAATATTCAAAGCCACTGCTGTCTGTTCTGCTCCTCTGTGGATTCAAAGTCACCACACATGGCAGAGAACTGCCTGTATTAAGAATGGCTGTACACAAAGTGAGCAAACTAGGATAAAAAGAAAAACATACAGTCTGCCACACATGACAGGAAAAGCACAATTACTTCTAGACAGATAACATTTTCTGATAAAATTCCTTTAAAATGTGACACACCATCATTTGCCATTGTTTCATCTCCATCTTTGTAGTTTATCTACATCTGCCCCTCAGACCCTCTGGCTTCTTTTCAAGCCATTCTCTGGGATAGGAAATAGCATTGCTCATCTCTGGAGGAAGCGCCTTCCAGAGCCAAAGAAACCCAGGAAACACCCCGAGCTCTGAAGCCCCACAGCAGAGAGCAGGCCTTCAACATTCAGCAAGGGCATCCTTAACTGTCCCATCTGCCACACTCGTCATGGATGTGGAGGAAGCACACCTAAAACTTTAGCAATACGAGATAAGAATAACAGTCCCTCACAACTAGCATTGTATTCGATCTTCCTTTGCAAAAAATAAGCCAAATTGTGAAATGTCCCTTTACACAAAGCTATTTGCAAACTCTTGGAAAAGCCTACATTTTTCATGCCTAGAAAGTTAAATTAATTTTACATTCATTTCCAAAAGCCTGACAATTGAACAGCTACTACGTGCTAACGCAGTCATCTCTGTTGTTCCATGCAGAGTCACAGAAATACAGTGATTGCTTGCATTCATTTTATATTAATCCAGTAGGAACTAGCTTCAGAATAACTGCTCACTTTTGAGACAGCTTACTTAATTGCTTCTCCTTTCCACGATCTTTGAGGGGCACAGAAGATTTTCTCCCCTGTGTTCAACCGCTCCCACAGACAGAACCGCAGCTGTTGATTGCATCAGGAAGCTTTTTGGGAAGAAAACTTTCCTCCTACACTTTTGGGTCTTCTACTATCAGGCAGAGTTTTCCAGCTCATCATAATTCTTCTCTCTTGGGAGTTGTTTCTCTGTTTTTCCTTGAACAGGCAACAGGATAAAACTACAGAATTACACTTGCCCAGGGAGGTGTGAGGCCAGTACTAACTGGCGGAAAGAAGCTAATCCACCTGGGGGAGCAGCCTCAAGAGACTCCTTCTGCAGATGAAGCCACTTTACCATCCTCATACCCTAGTAACACCAATACTTCTGCAGCTTATGCTGCTGCAGTACCGAAGTGATCATTTATTTAAAAAACATAAGCAGTAAGGACAGTAAGCTTTTCCAGTTTAGTAGTACAAAACGACTCTGGTATTTAGAGAGACGCCTCTTGACGAGGAAGATGAGCAGAAAGCATGATTAGCAATACCTTCACCCACACAGTGCGGTTCCGAAAAGCAGCAGGAAGGCACAGCCTTCCTGTGTGCTGCCACTGCAGGACTTTAAAGCCCGGAGCAGCCTGTCCCAGGAGCCGCGGGGGGCTCGTACCCCGCAAGAGCCCGGTCAGTAACGCTAACCCCAAACCGAGGGCGGCGGCGGGGCCGAAACAGCGAGGCTCGCCGCCTCTTCTGCCTGAGCACCGGCAGGAAGCTGGGACTCGACCGGCTGGGAGCACACCGCCGGGGAGGCTGCTCGGCGGGGAGGCGGCGGCGGGAGCCCGCTCGCCCTCACGCCGTGTCCGGGGGGAACTCCCCGCAGCCCGACCCGTCCGCCGCCACTGACCTTGCCTCCCGTCGGGGAAGAGCGAACCGCCAGCCGGCGGGGCCCTGCCCAGGCAGGGCGCTTGGACGTGAAGGACGAGCAGCCAGAAGACGTGTGCCACCCAGCTCCGCGGGACACATGGCATGGTGCGGGCGGGGAGCTCTGAGCGGGCCGCCGCGACCGCCGACGCCTAGCCGGGCCGCGGCATGGCCGGGCAGCGGCGGAGCGGCCTCCCGGCGCCGCGGACACAGGCGCCGCTCCCCACAAGGGCTGCGCGGGGCCGTCCCGGTGTCTGGTTTCTGCCGGCGGATGAAGGAGGGCTGTGGGGAGGGAGCCGCTCCCGGGAGCCCCCGCCTCGGAGCCGCCGGGGTTAACGCGCCAGAGCGAACCGGGCCGGGCCGGCGGGGAGGGGAGGAGAGGCCGCCAGCGGGGCCTGCCGCCCCCCTCTCCGCCCTCCGCAGCGGCCAAGGTGGGGCGTTAGCCCCGGCGGCCCTCGGGGAGGGCCGTCCCGCACAAGGCAGCCTCCCCTCCCCGGCCCCACACCGCAAGTCTCCGCCGAGGGGCCGGGGAAGGAGCCCGCCGCCCCGCACCGGCCCAGGCGGAGTCTGACCCCCCGGCTTGTGGCGAGAGCGCTCGAAGCACGCGGGTGTTCAACGCGTTTTCAGCCGCTTCCCGCCACAGCGGCAAGGGACGGCGGGGCCTGGCCCCGCCCGAAGCGCCCGGAGGGCGGGCGGGAGCCCAACGGCCCTCAGGGCCCGGCCGGGGAGTGTGGTGCACGCGCAGCCAGAGGCCGGCTTCCAGGTTGTCTGCCCCGGGCGCTATGTTACAGGCGTGTGCTGCCACGTTTGGGTTACTTCCGAACGTCCTGCCTTTGTAGGGCAAGTTTCTAACCACATCAGCGCCAGTATTCTTGAGTACCACGTACCCTCCGCCGAGGGTCCCCTCAGACGGCCTCTGCCGAGGTTGCTACCTGGCCACCACTCCCCAGGTACCCTGGGCACAGCTTCGGCACCATCCTGCCCCTGGGACCTGGGCTGAGCTCCTCATCTGCCTCAAGAGCCCTCTGCGTAAAATTGACTTCACTGTGTGTTTCTTGGATAGTTTCACGGCAACCTGTGCTTAATTGCACTCATCCAAGCTTTCCCACAGGCGAATGGCTGGCGCAATTCAGCTGCCTTAACTGCAACAACAGCGAACCTCAAGTTCTGGAGAATGAAAGCACAAGAAGGAGTTAAATTTCTGAAGGTTTCTAAATCAGATAGAAATGTATCTTATCTGAGGCTTGGGACATGGTAACTCTGGAAACAGGACATAGAATCTTAGGATGGTTCAGGTTGGAAGGGACTTAAAGACCATCTAGTTCCAACCCCCCTGCCATGGGCAGGGACACCCTCCACTAGACCAGGTTGCTCACAGCCTTGCATACTTATAAAAGAATGATATTTGATCTATGAGTCATTATGTGCTCTCTCCTAGCTAGTGGAATGACACAGGCTATGCAAAAAAGGATGAATTTACCTAATATTTGATATCCAACAACACTTGCCAAGAGAAGATTTGTTAATTGCAAGGTATTTATTTTTAAATAGCCACCTATATATTCTATATATGAGTAACGTTGCCTCGCCTGTTACAGTGACAAGTTTCCTGGTGTGCTTGCCATTACGACTCTTTGAATAGTCTGGTCACATCTTGAGCATTAGACAGTTCTGTGACATTGGATATTGTAGCCTGCTTAGCTCTTTATCAGTACTTCCCTGAAATTGATTTAAAGCCACGTGTGACCTGAAGTTGCTATTAGGTCTATGATACTGAATATTTTAAAAACACTTGACAATTTGCCATGCATATTTTAAAATAACTAAATTAGACAATAAGGAAGTACCTACAGTGAATAGAGGAAAAAGGAGTGTAAAATGAGCAGAACAGGCTAGGAGTGTTGGAAAGAAGGGGTGAAAGTTCAAGGGATGGGTCTATGCTTACAAAGTACTGGTTTAACAAACTTCTTGAAGGCAATCAGAAAAAAGCCTTTCTGTGAGAGGCATGTAACCATTTGCTTCCATTTCCAGTCATCTTTTGGGGTAAGTGTTCTCTGAGTCTGATGTGAGGCAACTAGTATTTCATGCAGGATTCCGTCGTGGTTTCTTCCTCAACAGGAAAAGTTAATTCCCGTTGCCTGTAATTCTCTCCAAGCATGACATGTTTTGCCTTCTGCCATTTCCTGAGCATACAGAATTTCTCATTCTGGACTAACTCGCTCAACCTGGTACTCCTGCCTGTTTTCTTCCCTGTTACCTCTTTTCCAGACAGCATCACATGTGAGAGAGAAAAAAGTCAGGAAATGATGGAGAAATAAAAGCCTTAGGAACTCAAGAGGGTTTGTGAGAATGTGGGTGTTTTGTTTTGAACTTCTTTTTTTTTTAATGGCCAAAACTTGTAGATGCAAAAGTCAAACAGAATGGAGAAAGGGAACTGTGGGAATCTGATCTGAAACATCTCTAATTCCCTGGGCTTGGTGCCAGCATGCACATACACAGAAGAAATGATTCACTGGGTGTAGTGTCAGAAAATACCCTGGGGGACAGTAGGGTTCCTGCTTAAGGGATGCTGTGGCTGTAGCTGACAGTCACACACAATGAAAATGTGATGCAATGGCACAAGTAGAAAGCACTTTCCTGCTGTGAGGACGCACTGAGGCCAGATATTTAAGTGAACAGAACTTAAGGCACTATGTCTTCCCAGTAAAGACCTGATTCAGGAGAGCATTTGAGGGCTATTAGAAAAAGATGCCTATATATTAAACTATTTGGTCACCTACAAAGATCTGTAAAAAGCTAATGGTAAGGAATTAATTAGTGGTTTCCTATTCAGAAATACACATAACCTGAGATTTTGGAGACTTGTGAATGTAAGGGCTTTTTTTTTTTTTGATAACACAAGTTATAAAAAGAAAAATAATATAACACCACATCAGCTGTCTTCTTGTGAGAGCAGAGGTATTGCAGTTCAGTAACTGCAGCTCAGCACAGAAAAGACTGTACAGCTATTGAAAGGTGGTCAGAAAAACCTGAGATATGTGATCAAGAGGCACGGTCAAGCCTGGATTGATTCAAGCACAATCAATATCCAGGTTCTTTTAAATTTAAGCGGGCCAGAAGTGAAAGAAGTGCATGTATAGGAATTTAGAATCTGTGATTATACGAATTTATATACTTGAGTAAATGTGTGCAGAGAGACACAAAAGCAGAGGTTATGTGTAGTGAGGAGCTGCAACATAATATATATGATTTGACGTTGAGGAGTTGCTAAAACATTAAGTCCAGCTGGAGACAGGAAATTTTGCATCACTGAGAATGAGATTTTCCTGCCCAAAGCTTAAAGATCTGAAAGACGTCTAGTATGTGCTTGCTTGTCTGCTCCTCCAGTCAGTATCTGGAGGATAACACTTTCCTTTGTGTCACATACAAGGTGAAACAGTCTGGACCTGACTATCTATTAGCTATACAGGCAGCTTAACAATTTACTTGGACTACAAGTGTTAAGGAGGTGAATCACATGTGATGTGGTGGGCTGTGTTAAAGGTACGAAGTATTAGCAAAGAGATTAGCTGAAAGAGTGACTCTGAATCCCAAAGGCTCTGTGGAGTTTGCTGGGTAATTATTATGCATCCATGGATATTTTGTTTGAGACAGTTGTAGATGGAAGTTTGTGAGTTGTTGTTTTTTTGTTTGGTTTTTTTTTTTTTTTTTAATCTGATTTTCGGTTTCTCATCCAGAGATCTCTCAACTTCCATTTCAGTTACAGTATTTAAAGATTTTTGGAATTTCTTAAGTTTCTCACACAAAAAATATTTGCTGACATTCCACTTACGGTATATCTGTGAGCATATTCAAGTAACAGCATGAAGCAATCTCTAAAGTAGTCAGCGATTTTATTACATGGAATTTTTTGGGATGCTCACACTCAGATTGCTGATCAGTGTCCAAACATAGACTGTAATTTGTAATTGGTGAGCTAATTCACAAAGTTATAATTTTACACTTGGACTATGCAAATTTAAAAGCCCATTTGGTCTTACTATCCATATTAACAGTTTTAAAGCACGTTTCTAGAGCAACAGGTCACTTTGAAATTAACTTTTTATGAAAATTAGTGCCAGGAAAATATGTCCTCAGTGATCTACCTAGAAAACAAATAAGGAAAGGATATAACATGCTTAAAGTAATTTTTTAATTAAAATTTATGTCTGTATTACAATATACTTTCTGGAGAGAGTCTGTGGTCCACGAAGCATACCAGTGATGGTGTGATCATTGCGCTGCGTGTGTTGATTATGTTATCTGAGATTTTGTAATGAAAACCTGTATACATTTCTTTCAACACTTTTAAGAAAAGAATTGCCATGAAAGTCTTCCATGGTGGATACACACCAAGTCACACCAAACCTTCACTGTCAGAGAAGCAGAATGGTAAAGTCCAATTCAGAAATGGAACTGTTAACTATTACTGTCTGAGTATAGTCAAGAGCATGAGACTGTAGCCCTGAGCTCATGAAAAGCTAAAGGGAGACCATATGGGTTCCAGAAATTAGAACTGAGAAAATAAGCAAATGTGAAATGTCCCTTTTTTTCCTATTTCCATTTACTTCTCCTGCTTCAAAATTTTGTTATAATGAGAAGAAAATGCCATAAAAAGAATTATTAATAAAACAGAATTCTATGGCAAGAATGCATCATTTAAGAATAATACAAAGCTTGTTTAACTAACATATTAATAACTCTTTAATGAAATCTGTTGAAGAGCTTTACTATTACTACTCTCTGCTTTGATATACCGAATAGAAAAAGATAAAAATATCCTTGGCTGCTACAAAAGTGCCCCAAGAAGTAGTCCCATATTTCTGTATTTAAAATAGTGATACATTCAATATTTCAAAAATATGCTCTAAGCTACAAAAATGACTTCCACACTAAAAACAGGACCCCATCTCCCTTGCCAAAACAGTTCAGAACAGCGTAGAGCTGGCTCAGTCACTACTGTAACCGCAATCAATCTTACATTTGTGTACGAGGTCTGCAGAGGAAGTGAAAAATGATAGGGATCCTTCAGGGTAAATCATAGGAAAATTATAATTTTCAGCAGATGTTTATTTGGCATATTTTCTGAAAGATATTTAAAGGCTCTTTGAGAAATGCCTGCAGGGACACTTTTATCTCTGATACAATGTCGTCAGAATCAATGGGCAGGTTCTGTTGGTGGTCTGAACTGGTGCAAGCGAAGTTTACTGTACAGACTGATGCTGTCTGAAGGCAAACTAGCACCCTTAGACCCATGGATTATCATTTTAGCATAGTACTATATAAACTCTAAAAAGCCTCTTACAAAACTCTACAGGATCTGTTTGAGATTTCCACAGTAAACGACTCAGCCATTATTTGCCCATTATCCTCAGAATACATCCCAAAAGCCTATGCCCATCGAGTTTATGATTTTTCAGAAAGATTTTGTCAGTAACACCAATTAGGCTGACACTTTGACAGTGGGAAGACTCCAGAAAGTCACATACTAGAAACAAACCCTCGGCAGCATTGGTGGAATAGTGGTTTAATCCCAGACAGCAGCAAAGTACCATACAGCCATTCGCTCACCTCCCCTTCCACCTTCTCAGAAGCTGGAAAAAAGGCCTCGGATTGGTACAAACACTGCTTAGCAACCACCAAAAAACACCGGTGTTACCAGTACCCTTCTCAGGGCAAATCCAAACCAGCCTCATACCAGCCGCTGTGAAGAAAATTATCTCTGTCCTGACTAAAACTGGCACAATAAGGGACAAATAGAAGTGTTTTGCAGGATAATGACTCTGAGGTAATATATCTGATGAATTTTGCAATACTTTTTCAAAATAGTTGATGACTTTTTTAACATTTTTCCAGCTATGGAAATGTTCTGATGGTGTGACAAATAAATTATTCAGTGAATATGTCTTTTATTATTCATCTAGGTGTAGCAAGTTCTCTTACCTGCCTCTAAAACCCCTTCTCTGAGATGAGGAATGACAAAAGAAAAAGACAAACCACGCAAGACTGGAAAGGAATTTGTCAGGTGGTCAGATTATGACCAAAAACCCTGGACAGGCATTTCACACTTGCACCCCTGAGTTCAAAATCCGCTGCCAGTGTTCCCGTGAGGTACTTCAGCTCACACTGTTGCTTTGTCTGGGTGGCTAACAAAAAAAGCAATATATCTTCAGACTTGATTTCCCTCTCCCTCCCCTTTCTGAATCTATTACTTTTCAGCCTCCGCAGTATATCAACAAGATGTGCCAAGCAGGGAAATATTTAAACGGTAGAAGAAATTATTTTGTACAAGGCACAGTTTCTACAATTTTTCCAGTGAATACTTATAACTGGGTGTGGAGGTAGCAATGTGATCAAAATGAGGCAGAATTCAGTCTGGAAAAAATCTACTCTGCGCTGTCCATCCCACTCATGATTTACCAAGTGAACATGTCGTAGTCTCTGCGTGGCTCAATTATAGATGTTGTTTTCTTTGTGACCTAATAGTGGACTAAGCAGAGGGGAAAAATGGAAGGACTTGCTTATTTCAAGTATTTTACTAATCTTCATTTTGGATAAGCACTGAAACTAATGCTAAGGCAGCCAGCACTGCTGAGGGCTGGGGGGCACCTCACCTCCTGTATCATTGGCAGAACCACTGCAGCGGTGCGGCTCTGATTAAAACTTGGCTTTTCACTTTGCTTGTTTACGTGGTTGTTGCGGTACTGGTGTGGAAGGATGCTTGTCTTTCTCTCCTGCCTGTACTGTTGTGTCATTGGCTCTGTAACACTGATGGGGCTGATGGGGTTGTTGGGTTTGACTGCAAGGAGGGTTTGCTTTGGGTGAGAGAATCTGAGAAATTGTTGTTGTTCAGCAGGCTAAGGAATGCCCTGCTATTGAACATGTCACCTGAACGCTGCCCGTGTCACGGATTAAGAGGTATGGAAGCCTTGAAAAAAATCCATAATTTGGACAAAGTGGAGAAGAAGTGTCAGGAGGCCATTTTTCAGGTCTGCTGCAGTCAGCCTTTTGAAGGTCCATTATTTCAATATTTTTGTTTCATTGCAGTACCAGTGTATTTAGTGTAACAAGTAATCTGGAAGCTAAGCCTTCCCAGAGCATTGCACTGCTAATTCCAGCAAGTTGTGTCCTCGTTATATGCAAAACAAATGCTGTATAAAACTTCCTAATTACTCTTGTTCCCCTTTAGCACTCCCACGGTCTGGCTGAGACTTCTATAGGGTCACTGTAGATACAAACCGGAGTGATGGGTGGACGGCTGGCAGCAAATGGCACACACAGTTGCAGGAATTTCGGTAAAATAAATCAGTTTAAAAACTATGGAGAAATAATTTACTTGTTAAATCATCTTTCCTTGATCTCCCCCAGACGGCTGATTCACCGTGCTTTATTTAGGTATATTTAGAATCTATTTCGTTTTCAAAACACGCACTTATTTTGATTTATTTCGAAGCAGAATGAAAGGACGAAAGCTTCGGTTCCGATTCCCACCGGTTGCTCTCTGTTTCTGCAGCAAACTTGGTGGGAAAGAGAATTTCGGGCACGCTCCAAGGCAGGGACGGGGCCGGCTGCCGCTGCCGAGCTCCCCGGGCCGGTGCCGACCGCCGCCGCTCCCCGGCGCGCCGGGGCCCCCTGCGGGCGGGCGGGCGGCTGCCGGGAGCCCGCGGCCGTCCCTCCGCCTCCCGGGGCAGCGGCTTCTGCCCGCCGCGGGTCCTGCCCGCGTCTGCCTTCGCCCAAGCGGTGCGTGCTACCAGCAGCCGGGCTGCACGGCTTCGTTGTCCGTGCCGTTCCTTTTCAATTTAGGGATAGCCACCGTCTTCCGATGTCACCAGGAAAGGTGTTTGCCGGTCCCTGTCCTGAATGTGGTCATTCTGGGGACGGAGAAGCACGTCCAGGGTTGGTGCCGAGGTTCCGCAGGCGGGAAGGCGCAGGTTGTTTCGGGGTCGCCCTGCAGCTGAGCGCATCCCCCAGCGCTGCCCAAGCGCCGGAGGGCAGGCGGGGTAGGAGCTGACCCGCGCGGCGCACTTTGTGGGAGAGGGCATCGCCTCTGGTCGGGCACTTGCCACACTGCCCACGGAAACGCGCCGCCCGGTTGGTTCGCACGCACGGTTCCTAGCCGGGCAGACGGAACAGAACGGGGGCGAGCAGCAGGGACGCAGCCGGCGGGTGTATCGCGGGGCCGGGCGGGAGCTGGGGGCGCGGCCTCCCGCGCTCAGCACCCGGGAGAGCTCCGCCGCGCCACCGCGCATGCTCCGGCCCCGCCGGCGCGGATATAACCGCGGGGCGGCGCGGGATCGGCGCCAGCCGCGCGGACCCGCCGAGCCGGACAGACGCCGTTCCCGCTGCCGAGCCGTCAGCCCGCCCACCGAAGAGGCGGCTCGGGGGTCTGGGGCAAGGCTCCCGTGGACCCGTTGCCCTCCCTAGCATGGGATGGGTGACCCCTGCGAGCGCGGTTCCTGCCTGCCAGCCGCCGGCATGAAGGAAGGAGCGGACTGGGAGTCCTGGGACGCGCCGCTGGGCTTCCTGGAGGGCGCCCAGATGGGCAACAGGAGCAACGTGTCCTTCCTGCAGCTCTTTAAGAACATCAACCTGGAGCGAGCCGACGAGATGCAGGGGGACAGCTCCAACGTGGTGCGGATTGTCATCTCCCTGGTGTACTCCGTGGTGTGTGCCCTGGGGCTGGTGGGCAACCTGCTGGTCCTTTACCTGATGAAAAGCAAGCAAGGCTGGAGAAAGTCCTCCATCAACCTGTTTGTGACCAGCCTGGCAGTGACTGACTTTCAGTTTGTCTTGACCTTGCCATTCTGGGCAGTGGAGAATGCGCTGGACTTCAACTGGCTCTTCGGCAAGGCAATGTGTAAGATCGTCTCATATGTGACAGCCATGAATATGTATGCCAGCGTCTTCTTTCTCACTGCCATGAGTGTGGCTCGGTACCGCTCTGTGGCTTCAGCCTTGAAGAATCAACGGCGAGGTGACTCACTGGGTGGCTGCTGCTCTGCCAAGTGGCTTTGTGCACTCATCTGGCTGTCAGCTATCTTGGCTTCCCTGCCTCATGCCATTTTTTCCACCACTGCCACTGTCTTTGATGACGTGCTCTGCCTTGTCAAGTTCCCTGAGGGCCGAGGCAGCAATACCCAGTTCTGGCTGGGTCTGTACCATATCCAGAAGGTGCTGCTGGGCTTTGTGGTGCCACTGGCCATCATCAGCCTCTGCTACTTGCTCCTGGTGCGCTTCATCAGTGACAAGCATGTTGGCAGCACCTGCAGTGGCCCCAGCACCAGGCGCCACTCCAAAGTGACTAAGTCAGTGTCCATCGTGGTGCTGTCTTTCTTCTTGTGCTGGCTGCCTAACCAAGCGCTTACAACATGGGGCATCCTCATCAAACTCAACGTGGTGCACTTCAGTACTCAGTACTTCCTCTCCCAAGTGTACCTCTTCCCCATCAGCGTGTGCCTGGCACATTCCAACAGCTGCCTCAATCCCATCCTCTACTGCCTCATGCGCAGGGAGTTTCGCAAGGCACTGAAGAGCCTTCTCTGGAGGATCACCTCTCCTTCTCTCACCACCATGCGCCCTTTCACCGATACCACCAAGCCCGAGCAGGAGGACCAGGCCCTGCATGCCTTGGTGCCTGTCCACCCGGTCACTGCGTCTTCACCTGCTGCAACGGCGCAGCCGGAGGTGGCCTACTACCCCCCTGGGGTGGTGATGTACAGCAGCCGCTATGACCTGCTGCCTGCCAGCTCCATGGAGCAGCGCTGCTGAGATGGGCAGGGGGCTCCGGGGGGTGGGACTGCGGGTTTTTTTGACTATGGGGATATTGAATGCTTGGTAGGTACAAGGGGAGGAGGGATGGGTAAAGGAGGGCTTCTGTGTGACAGGTGCTCTTTTGGACTTGTCAGATCTTGGAAGCTTGTTGATGGAAACTCATTTCTTGAAAATGTCCCCCAGACTGGAGAACAGGAGTAGGAGGAGATATTGGTGGGGCACTAGGGATTAGGATGTCTCTAGGAGATGCTTTTTAGGTCCTGTACCTGTTTTGGGGAAGAGGAACTGGGGGATGCAATGGGACTCCATCAAGGGAGGATGCAGGATGTTCAGGGCACCATACGAAGGAAAGGGGCAGGATGGGGTGGAGCAAGGCTGGGATGCCTCAGCTGTGTCCCCCCAACCTGGAGGTGCAAGCAGCAAGTGGTCAGCAACCTTCCTACACCTGTGTGTGTGTTTGTGGCAGGATGTGGGAGCTAGGCTGCTGTCTCACTGTTGTGTGACATTGTAAATGATGCCAACCAGCGGTGATCACTGCTTGCTGGGCTCTGGTGAGGGCACAGAGGTCAGGTAGCCGGTTTCATACCTGCCCTGATAGGATCAGAAGGACAAGTGAGTACAAGGCTCCTGCTGGTTCAGATCTGGCCCCTTTCCCCTCTCTTAGGGACTGAGGAAAGAGAGGGGACAAGGAGCACTGTGCTCCCCTCCAGATCTGTGCAGGATCTGCTTTTCCAGCTCCCCACATCCCTTCTGCTGCTGCCAGGATACAGAACAACTCAAATCAAAGGAGAAACCTAAGAACAGGACTTGAAGCTTCATGGAGAGGTGTTGCTTGGACTGGGTTTGGAGGGGAGGGTATGAGCCTCCTGACATTGTGTTCCCCAGTCTCTCTCCAGGCTGCTGGAGGAAAATCTACAGCCCCAGACCACGTGTGGCAAGGCAGGCATCTCTCCCAGGGCACTGAGACTGCAGGCTTTGTTCTTGCTGCACTACAAACTGTTTGTATTTCATGCTAGGAAGTCAGCACAACTGTAAATTAAAAGGGGAAAAAGAACCCCATATCATAGCCACTTCAAGCTGCTTGCTCTGGGATACTTCTGCGTTCAGCTAAAACCGAGCACAAAGGTTCTTGTTCAGCTACAGTGTTTGTTAGGGGTCTGCACTGATACTTGCCGGTGATTCAACTAACTCCAGTTCAATTCCTCTGGTGTGAGCAGCCCTAGAGTCTGCAGTTCAGTGTTCTCCCACCCTTGAGAAGGGCAGGGACAATGCCTGTCCCAGCCTGTCTTCCAGAGAAAGAGCTGGGAAATAATTCGATGTTGCTCTTAAAAGAACTTCTAAAGGCATGACAAAGTGTAGTTTTAAGCTGTGAAATTTCTTACAGTAATGGTATGTATTTACATTTTAAAATATTTTAATTTATTTTTCTAATTAAAATGGAAAGGTCAAGATATTTATTTTAAAAGATAGAAAAATGTAACAGTTCTGGTTCGGTTGTCAAAACACAAATTTGTTAATCCCCAGTAGTCATATGGCATGAATATATAAATACAAGTTTCGAAACCTCTTTCTATTTCCAGACCCTTCTCCTGCAGCCTAACTCCAACATCTGCCCAACTCTTCTACAAAAGCATTTCTGCAGAGGGTTGTCTGTCACCTCTAACTACTGATGTGGAGCAAACTTGCTATTTCTGTCCAGAGAAAATTGCAGTACAGTTAGTGGCAATTATGCTTTGCAGACTCTGGTAGGTTTACTGTACTTGTCAATAATTCCTGTTAAAATTCAGGTTTGGTCTGGAAGCAGCTGGTTCTGCTACTTGCAAGGAGAAGCTGTTGTTCTGTTTCTTTGCAAGGGAGAAGAGACTTCTACTACAGCCTTGGGTGCTTGCTAACTGGGAAGGTAACATGTGCCTGGAGAAGAACGGCAGAAGTGAGCTGGCAGCTGATGGACTTATACAGATACAAAGACTGAAGGAATCAGATAAATCCACAGAAGAACTTGAGCATTTAAGTACTGTACAACTACCCCTCTATGTTCCTAAGTCCTGACTTGGCTGCTAGTTGAAGTCTGTAGGTACTTAAAGTTTGGGTTTTTTTCTAGTAAAATTTTTGTGCCTAGAAGTCTGCTTCTGAGCATGCCTAAATCTGCTAAGTTTGTAGCGTTTACCTCTGTGCTTCATGGGGATATCTCAGTCAGGACTGGCCGCAGCGTGTATCCTAAGGGAGGGAGGCAGCTCTGCATCCCGACATAGAACACTCTGTGCCAGGACATACTTACTTAAGAGGGGCTGTAAACTTAAATCATTCTTCCCATCCCTTTGCATTTATGTTTAGATATGCTTCCCTTGTCTCACCTTCAGTGCATGTGCAGATTATGGTCCTTCCTTTTCCCTTTGAAACACTCAGTAAGTGGGCAGAGCTTTTGCTCACAGCCTAGGAAACTCAGCTTCCCCCCTTCCTCTTCCCTGGAGAATGACTGAATCTCTGGGCTACTCCATGAATGTGCCCAAATCCTCTGGCTTGAAACAGTTCCCTACTGCATGAGTTGCTCACCGTTGTGCAGTCAAGGGACTGCTGGGATGGGAAAGCAAGCTCTTGAACACTGCTTTGCTGTATAGTGGTTAGGGTGTAGCCTCAAAGTGGAAGTGCCAAGATTATTTTTTCCTTGTAAATAAAGAAGAGAAATTGGATCCAGGTCTGGATTCTAGGTCTCCCCTCTCTAAGAACAATAATTAATGTCCTCCCAGATGCTGGTTCAGTTGAAGTTTCAGTATGCCAAACAAGAGTCGAAGAACTTTCTAGACCTACAAATCTAGCAGCCTAATGTGTCAAAGGATTTGCAAGAAATGCATTTGGGTTGCGTGTTCTGGGAGAAAGCTCAGAACAAAGTGTGAGAGAAGGATACCATAAACACTTAACTCCAGAGTTCAGAGAGATCTAACCATGTCTATAAAGGCCAGGAATCTCAGAATCACAGAATGGTTTGGGTTGGAAGGGACCTTAAAGACCATCCAGTTCCAACCCCCCTGCCATGGGCAGGGACACCCTCCACTAGACCAGGTTGCTCACAGCCTCATCCAGCCTGGCCTTGGACACTTCCAGGGATGGGGCACCCACAGCTTCTTTGGGCAACCTGTGCCAGAGGCTCACCAGCCTCTCCGGGAAGAATTTCTTCCTGATCTCCGATCTAAATCTACTCATTTTCAATTTAAACTTGCTACCCCTTGTTCTGTCCTTACGGGCCCTTGTAAAAAGTCCCCCCCCACCAGCATCCCAGTACCTAAATTAAGAAGAGGGGATGAATCTCAAATCCAGACTCTTAGTGTTTGCTTTTGAATGGCATAGTTACTTGCTTGGCTCGGTGGAATTTTAATCCCTATCCTGAAGCTTGAATGTTCTTGTGCATTATATAAAAAGCTATCCAGGTGTCTAAAGCATAACTATGAATTTCAGTAGATAGCAAATTACCTAAAAGACATGCTCTGCAGTGTTCAGCATGACAAAACCCATGTGCTTTTGTGGATGTCAATGTAGACAATACTTTGTGACAACAAAACAGAGTAAGATAGATGATGTTCAGAACAACTCATAGCTAGCCCAGAGTACTAGCAAGACACTGTGCTCAGAAGAAGCCCCGGGTATCTGATCGCTAAAGACATAAAAACCTTTATTTGGCAAATTACCCAAATAGGGAAATACCTTGGGTGTGTAGTGACTGGACTGTGAACTTAGGATGGCAGCTTTTTCCCAAGCCACTGGTGTAGGTCAGGAATCTGCTGTTTGAAGGAGGTACAACCCGTCCACATCTGGCCAGTGTTGGCTTAGACCAGGCCAGCAGTCTGGGCTGTGTGGGTCAGTGTGTGTCCAGCATGGCCAAAGAGCACTGCTCTACCTGTGCCTGTGCGGAGAAATACTGCTTTGCAGGTGCTGCAAGTCCCGACCACCAGTGCATGAAATCTGGGCTCTGTGTTGCGTGGGCAGGGGCACCAGCTGGTGTGCTGCAGGGAAGGGGCAGTTGCTCTGAGTGTGCATGCAGCATCAGGCCTGTAGTGTTTCCAGCTTTGAGACTACATGTTAACAACGACGATTCCTACTGGGTGTCCAGGTGTTCCCTAACTAATCAGTACAGCGCTCTTCAGAAACACTCCTGTTTCCACCAAATGTTCATGTTTTCATTTGTAACAATTGTCTTTTCATGGACTAAAATAAACACAGCTGAAGGATACAAAACAATACTCACAGAGTTCTTGAAGAGATTTTTGTGACCGGTCTCCTGTCAGAGATTCCTGGTGGGTTGCTGGTAAAGTTGCGCATTGCTCTGGAATGATAGGGACCTGAAGGTGCAGCCTGACATCTAGTGACAAACTGAAAGAACCTTTAAAGCCCAGATACTCTCATTAGGCATTGACTTTGATTGCCTAAGGAATTTTAAATCTCTCTCCCCCACCTCCCCTCAAATAACTAACCAAGCTCTTAATGTAATAACAACCTCCAATTGCATTTCCAGGCTTCCCTTTAAAATGCCTCTTCAGTAGAAATATTTCATCACTTTCTCTTTGAGTTACTTTGGCACTCACTTTAGCAGTAAGAAAAATAAAATCCAGTCCCCTTCATTCCCGTTCATGACTGTCTGCTTTGAAACTTGATTATTCAATTGAGTGCCTGCGCAGAAGCTCTGATCTAATTGGTGTCCCTGAGCTTGAGCAGGCATAGGTACGAGTGCGCTGCAAGTCAAGGATACCAGATTGGGATTGAGGATCTCCAATTTTTAGTAAGGGTTATTTCTCTCCTGCTTCAAAAGAGAAGTCTGATTATTCCATTCAGAATGGGGTTATTGAAAATATCTTTTTATCATGATAAAACGGTTACAAGAATCTCCTCCAGGTACATTCTCAGCATCAGTCAATGCAGCAGCAGTCGAGAGAGTCTGCAAGAGAAGGCTGGGCAGACAGTTGTCTCATTCCTTTGCTGAAGTGCAGCTGGTACCACACTTTAGACATGTTCTCTAGTTGCAAGGAGTTGCTTTCCTTAGAACCAGCTCCTTCAAATGCTACAGATATGTGCAGGTTTCACAGCTTATGTTTGTGCATAGCCTCAGAATCCTCCCCAAAATCTTAACTGTAAAATGTGGAGTCACAGGACACCTGAGCAAATTGGGCCAAAAAAAGTGCCCGGAGACAGAAACAGTTTATTTAGTTGGGTAAGTTTTCTGAAACCTTGACCTACCTGCTTGGGGAGCCCTAACAGAAAGTCAAGGTGACCGACTGCAGACTATTCAGTGTGGGAAATAATAAAACAAAGGTAGCTCGCTCAGATATTAACTCTCTCCTCACTCAGATGTTCCTTGGAACAATGAGATACTGTGTCTCCAAGGACCTGTGGTGTTCCTTGCACAGACCAGCTGAATGGGTACACTTGTTGCACAGCGATCAAATTAGCCATTCAACACTGATGTCTAGCACCATTGTTCAATGAATCTTCCCACTTTCAGTCAGAAGTCACATCTCACCTAATGTTGGATAGACCTGGAATCTTGAAGGAAAATTACTTCTTTCTCTCTGTAGTCACAACAAAGACTCTGGTCAGCTTAGACAAGAAGTCTGAAAATCAAATACCTTCAATTTTTTTTGCAGGCCGAGTTCTAATACTGAAATAATGAAGTTGCTATCAATTCATAGCTACAAACCATTAGTCGATGGGGAAACCATGACTGACCATGCTAGTAACATCCTGTGATGAGACAACTGGTGTGGTGGGTGAGGAGAGAATAGTGGGTGTTGTTTATCTTGACTTAATAAGGTTTTGGTGCTGTCTCCCATGACATTCCCACGGACAAACCAATAAAGGACAGACTAGGTAGATGGAAAGTGAGCTCAATTAAAACTGGCTGAACTGCCGGGCTTAAACGGTTGTGATCAGCAGCACAAAGCCCAGCTGGAGGGCAGTGACCAGCAGCATGCCCCAGAGATCAATACTGAGGTCTGTCCTGTTCAACATCTTCATTAATGAGCTGGATGATGGGACAGAGCGCACTCCAGTATGTTTGCAAATGATACAAAAGTGGAAGGAGTGGCCACCTTTCAACGTCCTTGATGGGCTGGAGAAATGGGCTCATGGGAACCCCAGGCAGTTCAATGAAGGGAAATGCAAACTCCTGCACCTGGGAGCAGATAAGGCCCAGCACCTGTACAGGTTGGGGGCTGATAGACTCTAAAGCAGCTTTGCAGAGAATGACGTGGGTAGGGGTCCTGGGGGACAAGTTGAACATGAACCACCAACGTGCCCTTGTAGTGAAGAAGGCCAACAGCATCCAGGGCTGCATTAGGCAGAGCGTTGGCAGCAGATCAGGGGAGGTGATCCTTCCTCTCGGCTCAGCCTCGTGAGGCCGCATTTGGGATGCTGTGTCCGGTGCTGGGCTGCTTGGTACAAGAGAGAGATGAACTTACTGGAGAGGCTCCAGTATGCTGTAGGGCTTGGAGCATCTACTGTGTGAGGAGAGGCTGACAGGTTGTTCAGCCTGGAGCTGGGAAGTCTCAGAAGGATCTTATCAATACGTGTAAATACTTGATGGGGGTGGGGGTTAAAGATGGAACTAGACTCTTCTCAGTGTTGTCCAGGGAGTGGACAATAAGCAATAGGCACAAATTGAGTATCAATAAATTTCATTTAAGTGGAAGAAGAGAAACCTTTTTAATGATGAGTGTGGTCAAGCACTGGCACAGGTTGCCTGGAAAGGTTGTGGAGTCTCCATCTTTTGAGATACTCAGAATCTGAGTGGGCACAGCCTGACCAGCCTGCATCAGCAGCTCTGTGCTGAGCAGGGGCCTTGGGCTAGGTCATCTCCCACAGCAACCCCAACTATTCTGTGCTTCTGTGTGATTCTGTGATGGCAAATTAATTGCTATGTCTTTGTTCTGATGCAGTAGAATTAGCACAGGTCTGTCTCTCTTGAGATTTACTCAGAAAAAAATCTGAAATTTTTATACCGATAAAGCATCTCCTACAGTTTATTTCAAATCATCTGTTTATGTTTATGTCCATAAACAGATTTCAAAACTGTTTTTACTGCTTTTTAATTCTGCTGAAACAGCTGAGGGCGCTCAGTGGAAATACGCTTTCCCTTTTGTCCATCAAAAGGCATTTCCTGCTGAAGTCCAGTCCCTTATTCATAGACAAATCCAATGATGCATCCCGAGGTTAGAGAGCTATGCATGAGCTGCTGAACTGAAGGCAACAGGGGTCCTAGGGCACTGTATTGAATAACTGCTCAACCTGTACAGCTGATCATAAATAGCGAAAAGAAGAATCTAGTTTGAATTCCAGATTTTGGATTACATTTTCTGAGGCGTAGACTGAAATCTTGAATTTTGGGCACACTTGATATCCCAAGTAAAATATTCCAAAACCCCCGAAATTCCTGTCCAGATAAGAACAACACCCTTCAAGAAGGTGCCGCCTCTCACTCACAGATAACCGTGGTTTTAACAACTGTTTTATTGCCACGTTTAGCAATGTTAGGGAAATCTAACAATATTTGGGATCTATTTCTTAAGGATCTACCTATTGGGATTGGGCGTTACGTTGCAATTTCAGCGCTTACTAAAGAAACTGTATATCAGCTCTTAAAACCCCTGGAATCTGGTAACTTGTAAATTGTATTGAAAGATGGCATTTCTTTTATTAAAAAAAAATAATCAGATCAGAATATTGGAAAACCAAACAAGTAGTTTGAGATACATTTGCACTTATATGGTGATCTGCCAGCCACGCAAATCCAGGCTAGTGCTCGCTGCCTTTAACACAAGGCATTTCTGCCAGAGCCTTTTGCTTTCCCCCATGCTGCTCCTTCAGCCCCACAGCTCTGCTATTTTTCCATCTTCTCGCAGAACCTCATGAGCAGAGGTGCTCTGAAAACGGAGGTGTCAAAGAGACTTGCCTTTTGTCCTCTCTGTGTGCCGTGACCACCGTCCCTGCCTCCCGAGGCACCTTACCTGTTGGGAACCAATGCCACGAAAACTCATCTGCCACACAGATGGGGGATGGCTGCCCTACAGGTTTTGACTCTTGGCATTAGCACTGAAGGTTTCAAAGGCCAGATTCGACCCTAAGTTTGATGCTAAGCATGTCCTCGGTGGGGTCTCACTCCACGTGTCCATACGGCAGGATCCTCGCTGGCACTACGCAGCTGGGTTCCTGCCAGCAGCGAGCAACTGTCCTGTGTTGCCTGCGCACGAGAAATGAGAACTAACTGCAGCAGTGCATCACTGTAAGGAAAATTCAGAGTAAGATGAAACAGAGAGGGGCAGGGCTGAGGTTATCGAGTGGCGCAAGGAAAGGCAGGCAGCTCCTGTGCCCTGGCGAAGTGCTATAATGTCATTGAACGCCGGGGGGCAACCAAGCACCCAGCCCTCCGGGAGGGAAGGGCTTGATCCTCAGGGTGACAAGAGCCCCGTTCCCTCTCCTTGGAGCAGACATAGCCTTTGATAATTATCCTTTCAAAAAGCAGCCCAAGATCACAGAACTCTCTATCTCCTTGAAAACAGCAGGCAGGATCTGCTTATCTCAGTCTACTGTGCAATCCAAGGTGGAAAGCAGTGCATTCCGTTTGCTGCAGGTGCTTATCTGGAGCAAGGCAGTACTCTGCTTTGATGCCTCTGCGTGACGTGAAGTCATTGTCTTTAACACACAGGTAAAACATTAATACATGGGGAGGTAAAAAGTTAGTTTCCAAGAAGAAACATTGGAAAATGCAACTGATTAACACACCTTGCATACCTAGAAGAGCAATGTATGAAACTGAATTCACCGTAGAAGGCAACAGAATTACAAATCGCTTTACACAGTTTGGTCTTGAACAAGCAGCCCCAAACGTTTGCAGCTTAAATAAAAAGGTGAATGAGCCAGCGAGTGAGAAATGAGTGGTGGAAAATTTGAGGGAAAAGTTTTGGTTTATAGATCCTGCCAAAAAATCATTTGAGGACATTTTACAGCAGATACTTCCACCGTTTTCCTCCATGAAGCAATCCCTCTACAGTTCAGAAATATCAATGTCATCATTGCCACATCTCCTACTTACACCATTCTCCCCATATTTTGACACGCTGCAGGGAGTGGTATCGACTCATGGGCACCAATGCCACGGCAAAGACATTTACGATTCACCCTGACTTGGGTAGTTATCTGGAAGTTTGTCTCCCACAAACCACCTGAGTTGCTTGATTTCAGGGAATTCAAAGAAACTTAATGAGAGCACCGTGAAAGATGGAAAGAACACTGGGAAAAAAACCACCAACCAACCAACTAGTTGTGACATTACTAATAGTGCAAATTCTCTAAACAAGATAACCAGAATGTCCTTGAAGGGTTTGCCCCCATGACATCGCAACATGCCTGCTTCTTAAATGGGAATAAGTGTCCAGCACTCGTAAGAGAAAGAAAAAGGAAAGCATCATGAAGACGGCAGCCTTGTTTCCTGCCTCGTTTCATTCAGCCATGACTGGTTCTGCTAAAGTGGGAGGGGGGGATGCGTTGTTATCTCAAGACATCTCACCTTCATCTAAACATATTATTTGCATAAACATGATATAGAGGAGCTCTTTATTCATTTGATTTTATGTGTATGGAATTAAAATCAGACGAGCGAGATCAGACCCAGGGTACTTCTAACTCTGAAACATCATTGCAGTAAAATCTAATATTAAGTACAATAACTGATCATATTGACAACTAGAGTCCTGAGCTAATGGAAAAGGACAGGAAAGGTGGAACTTCTTAAATTAGTAACATCACAGTACAGTTCTTCAATGCCTGTAACATTTTTAACATTTTGGCGTTTCTGTTGCTGAAAGAAGTACTCATTTTATCCCTTCTCATGAATTAGTAACACCTTAGTATTTTTGACAAAGGCCCATTAAGAAAGATACTATTTTGAAGTCTTAGAAACAAGTAGAGGATGATTTTATGGAAAGATTTCCAGAGAAAACCTGACTCTGCTCTGTTTTCTGTAGCATACAGTGAATTTAAAAAGGAATGATCATGAGAAAGATGATAATGTGAGTTCCCGAAAAGAGTTTTCTCTGAACAAATTTGTAAATAAAAGTACTGATATACGTGGTGGTCACATTTCCCTTCTCTCTGCAGGTTCACAATTCTTGTTATGTTGCTACAGATCTACAGTCATCCCGTGGGCCTGAATCAATGCCAGATTTCTATTTGTGTAACAGAGCAGAGATAGCACTGACCATTCACGTTGTAATGTCCTGAAGGTGTCAAGCCTCAAATAAAATATTGACAAAAATTTTGACATGGGTAAACGTTGCAAAGTTCCTTTCCCAGCCTCACACTGGGAGTCGGAGTTTTATGTCCTCAGCACCGATTTACAGGGTGCTTCATGTCCTGTGTACTTACAAAACCAGATCACCTCCTCCTTTTTATGACTCCACAGAAGCTTCGCTCTTCCCTTAAAGACTCCTCTTCCCAGGAAACATTGAGTGAATGGAAGCTAGCGAGTCAGCAGCGGTGTGAAGAAGTGAGAAGACAACCATCCTTCATTTTCTGGCCTCCTCCCGCTTCTCCCAGTTGAGACCCTTGTGTTCCTGCCATCCCAGCACCTACAAAGTGTTTCAAGCACAGTCTGGGGGCCCAGTCTTCCAGGCTTTTCTCTTCCATGGGTGTGACATGAGGGGAATTAATGAAGAACCACAAAACGAAAGAAACCTTAAAATGTGGCTTTTTCGTAAGGCAGGATGAAGGAGCTGTGAAGAAAGGTAAGGTTTGCCATACACTGGGCCCCATTTTGGGCCTACAGTGGAGACACAGTCGTCAGCAGGAGAAGGTAACGGAGGCTGCCATGGGCTTTTTGCAATTAATACCAGTTTGCCTAGGGGAAATGGTCTTTCATGATAATAAATTACTTACTCTCCTCTCAAAAACATACGAAAAATGAAGTGGGTGCATCTCTTCAGAGACACCTTATGCTCAAATCTAACCATTTATTTGTGGTGTCGTCAGTTTGTATCATGCAGAACAAAGAGCTGGTCAGCTCTGCTGTGCGTTTAACTGAACAGTGTGGATTATACATGTACAACATTAAAAACCAAAGCCAAAACCAAACACCGCACCTGGGACAGCCTCCCTGTGTCCCTGTTCATTACCCATATTGCGTTAGCAGTTGGCTTCATGTGGTTTAGCATGTAACTCAGCAAATGGGGATGACACTTCTCAGCACAGAGGAAGCACAGCATAAAACAGCCTATCGCTTTCACAAACAGGATTTTCAAAACTCTGGCAATATTATAAAAATAAGAATGGAGCTTCATATTCAATTAAATATAAATAACTGGACTTAAGTATTTACTGTACGATAATTCCTGATAGTGCTTTGCAGAACTGAATTTATTTACAATATTCTGTAAAGAGCAAATGGCATTTCACTCAAAGCTAGATGCAAGAAGGAAAATAGAGAAAACATAAACGTTACTTTAAAGTAAATACTGTCATATTCAGTGTCAAGAT
Source organism: Rhynochetos jubatus (assembly GCA_027574665.1). Lineage (NCBI taxonomy): Eukaryota > Metazoa > Chordata > Aves > Eurypygiformes > Rhynochetidae > Rhynochetos > Rhynochetos jubatus. The sequence goes on along the minus strand of CM050690.1, from coordinate 71,727,446 downwards.
TTAAGTGGCTTACAACCATTCCTAAAATTCTTATAAAAAAAAGTTCATTTTTTCAATTACAGTATCAAAGTCAAGAGGCCATTTTTTAAGAAGGCAGAAATGGCAGCTGTTTCCCACAGATGGATTGTTTAGGTGCCTACACGTGGATTTGCAGAGCAGCCTTAGGCAGACTTTCATGACAAGCTCAGTCAGTACTTTCATTTCATTTATGCCACATGCAATATAAAATAATTACATCACAGTCATGCTTTTAAACAATAGGCTTCAATCTTTCTTATATTCCAATCATCTTTCACACCTAAACCTGCGTTTGACAATAGCTGGGAATTAACTGATCCTATTTAACAGTACTACTAATGATAACACGATTGCACCCTGCATGGCCTCTGACAACTGTTTGATCCTCCTGCAGCTTGTGGCTACCAGAGGGAATATCCCCAAACTTAAAATACTTAAAAAAGAAGATGAGTAACAACTTTCTTCCAGACTCCATCCATTCTTATTACTTCTTCGATTTATCACATACTTCATCTATTAACTTCCACAAATTGATAATGAGGAGTTTCATAATGACTCCTCAGGTCAGGCATCGAGATACCATGAGCATACACACCATCATGTGTAATAGTGTGTTAATACACTGAGGTCAGCAGGAATGAAGTCATAAAGCAGTCAAAATACAGAAGCTTTCAATCTGAGGCATTAGGCAACCAGTTCTGTGACGTCTCCATTTTGTAAAGCTCTGGAATTGCAACTGCTCCGAGGAGGTAAGAGAGGAGGACACGACAGCGGTATCAGCACAGCAACAGCACCAGTGATACTGACCCAGGAAGAAAACACTCCTCTGGGGAGATTCTTTCCAATGGCTTCACACAGTCCTAGTCCACGTATCGAACACAAAAAGCAACAAAGCAGCAGCCGATCAGTGCCACCATAGAGGCCGAAATCACGGTGACTGTGCTGCCGGCAACGCTAACCAAGAGCCCCAGGCCCACACCGAGAATGATCTGGGCCAGCTGGACCATGCAGGTGAGAGCAGCACAGTCAATGCCCTTCCCTCGCTCGTGCTCTTTGGCTTGATCCCCATCCCGCAGCTTCAGGCTCTGCAAATAAGCACAAAACAAAACCCAGTGAAATGAGACAGTGCGGCTCTCAGCCGATGCACTGACGACCCCCCAGGTGCAGCAAAACAAGCCAATAGCTCTCTGCTTCCCTCTGTTTTTTCTGCTTGTCCCACGGGGTTTACAGAATTGAAACAGAGATTTTACAAGTGATAATGCGTTTTCCAAGGTCCCCCCAAATTGTCCCATTTCTCCCACCTGCAATTTTCCCCTCTATTCCTTCTCTCAATAAAAGAATTGAAACTTGATCAGAAAAATTAGCCATTTCCTCCAAGTTCAGGTCTATTTGAGCTCTGGAAAACAGACGTTTCACAGTAGAGGACACCTCGTCATGGATAACTTATCTCCAGCTCTTACGGTTGAAGAAGAGCCTCAAAGGGACGTTAAGACGAGTCATACACGTCCCACACACATGCAGAGCATAATTTGTTACAATGGAGCACGGTGCTCTGGAGTTACGGCTCAAAGCACGTAAAGGAGTTCTGTACTAAAGCCTAAACACAATGCTTTTATTGCTGGAGAAAAAGAATAACCTGATAACAAATGTCCAGACTAGGATTATTCCGCACTACCAAAGACCGTTAACTACTGATTATCTGTGTATCTGCTATGATACACGTAGCAGAGCAAAAGGCTTCATTTATTCTGTACAAGCATCTTGTATATAAGCACCCTGTGAGGTTCGTTGATCACTGGAACAGGTTGACCAGGAGGTGGTGGAGTCTCCATCCTTGGAAATATTAAAATCAGACTGAATATGACCCTGGGCAACCTGCTCCAGGTGGCCCCCCTTGAGCAGGGGTCTTGGACTACATGGTCTCTGGAGGTCCCTTCTAACTTCAGCAGTTCTGTCATTCCCTCCAGCAAGGAACTATTCTGTTTCGTTGGGAAATTACGTCATAGATGACATATTTATTGTTCTTCTTCATAGGTTGTTAAGCGAAGAAGGTCGTATTGTAACAAACAAGGGGTGTCTATGCTGTAGGCTATCTGTGCTGCTGTCTTCTGATATCCAAACACTCTTGGCCATTAAGATGCTTTTTGAGAAACCTATTACATTGCCTTTGAGCTGTTAACGCAAAGCTCAGAAGTACTGGACACGTGAAGTCTCTTCCTAATCCAGTAGACCAAATTGAATTTGGATCCTAGGGAACAGCAGCACGGAACAGGAGTTGAAATGGTGGCATTTTAAAAGGTAGCACATGATTTTGGTAGAATGTGTACTGAGGGAAAATATCTGCTCCACGTTCTGGAGCGACACAGTCCTTTCACCGGAAGTATTTCCAATTTTAGACACAAGTTTTTGGAATTATATCTATTTTGCTGGGCTGTGCCCTGTATTCCTATGTGCCAGCAGTTCCGACCACAATTATATGGATGTGTAAATGAATGCAATGTGGCACTTGATGTTTCCTCTTTATTTTCTTTATCTTGGACATTATAGAAGATTTGAGACAAACCTAATTCTGTTAATAGCAGAACTAACATATAATTTAACACCTGGCAGAGCAAGTACCATACACCAAACAAGAAACAACCGGTTGTCTTACAAGTAACATTTGAATATGTTAGCCTATTAAATAAAAAGTCCATGAGCACTTTAGCATATTTTATTTCATTTCTGTCTTGGCACAGTTCTGAATCAGAGCTAGGCTACAATTTTGCCTTTACTGCCTCTTTCTGAATTGGCCGGCCCAAGGTTAGGACTGTGATCTCACCCTCAACTGGGTTCATTCCCTGTCCCTTGTTTTATCTTTCTAATCATTCTCGGTTGGAAGGAACAGAGAAATTAACTGAACAATTAGGAATCAGATCTGTGAAGTATTTAACCACATTGAGACATCCTCCTAGGATTCAACAGAACAATTAAGAGTTTCCTTGCATTCATCATTCAGATGGTGGTGCTTAAAAGTTGTGCGGAACAGCAGGACATGTTCTCGAGGACTTGATTTAGCCCTGTGCTGGTCTCAACTATATTTCTATGTTGTTTTTCAATGGTTCAACATTTCCTTAATTAATTTCTTCAAATATCCCCAGATATAATGAGAACTTTCCTTAAGTCCTCTCAACTCTTCTTAATCCTTCTTGATTCCAGCTGTCTCACTAACTTGAGACTTGAGAAGACTTTTCCATTAAACAGCTCAACACCACAAGACATGAAGGTCCTGCTGTGCCCAGTAACATGATATAAGGAATGCAATCTTTTCCAGATTTTCCTTGGAAACAGGATTTTATGCTGTGGAGGTCCAAAAACCAACCCCAGACATTTAGAGGGATAATGAGAACATGGTATATGATTTAATACTGAACTATATAAAACTGTTTGTACTTGAACTTCATATCGTTATTAACTAACAGTTTTAGTAACACTTTGCAGCTAGCTAAAAATTCTGCCAGCCTTTTTCAATGTGGTTGTCAACCTTAGGAACTCAGAAGTCAAGTCCTCAGCTAACACAGCCGGAAGAAAGGATACAAGGAAGGCAGCATTTGAAGGCAACACGAAGTGGGGCCCTGCGATCTGCTTACTGCCTGAACACACACTGTGATTGGTTTTGTTTCACTTGTGATGAAAAATAATTATTTGTCTCACTGCAGGACTGTTGGGAGAGTTTGGAGCGGAGACCTTACCTCTCTCTGTCAGAAACTTTCCGTTCATAACATATGTCATCGTAAAAGGTTTGAAATTGAAATTAAAAGCTGTGCACCAGTTCTATCCAGTTTTCTCCCAAAATAGACTAAACAGACCCAGACAGATATAAACTGAACCTTCCTTAGACATTGAACTCACCTCTTCTTCCCTGTGATACTCTGCAATGAGGTGGAACGGCACTGTGTACAGTGTGCTGGACATGACACCAAAGAGGGAACATAGAGCCAGAGTTGAATAGACATTGGGAAACAAGCCAATTAACCCAGTACCCAATCCAAAAAATAGGTATCCAATGAAATAAAGTCCCTTTAATCCTATGTACGGCAGAAGGATTTTCTGCAGGTCTGTGGAAAGAAAGAAAGTGGTTTTGGAGGTTGCCTCAAATTACTGCAGGTACAAACTTGCCAAAGAATACTTCTCTCTGGCGAACAGTCTTATTCTGGCATAGCCAGCTCCAGAGAACAAGTAGTTAACAACCATTCTGGAAGAAGTGCCTCATTGACAGCCTCAGACATTTCCGCCGTTTGATTATAATGCAAACATTTGGCATCAACCTCAGTCTGAGCTGAGAAAGGCGATACAGAAATGCCTGTAGTTAAGCTCCAAAGGAGAAAAGAATTCCCTCAATCCTCTTTTAGATACTCAGTTCAGCCCCCAAAATGCTACTCATCTGAGTTTTTGGATCGCAAGTAGTTTTTATAATCCTTGGTAGGAGCTGTGGTGAAACCTGTCTGGGGAACTGTGCTAGCATTTTTATACACAACGTTGGAGCGCAAGGTTCATGCTTCTGGCTAGAACTTCTGCTGCATCCTGAAAGAGCTATTTCATGAGTAATGCAGATGGGGAAAGGACATCAGAGTGACCTTCAAGAACCTACAGCTACAGCAGGTGAAGTATAGGTGAAAGAGCATCTCAGGATGATGCCCAAGGCATCCATTTCAGTCTGGCATTTAATGTCAAGATGATTTTCAGTGTTCAGAGTCAATTCACATACAGAACAATGCCTTATTCCCAAAGTGAACCCTCATCACATGGTCAGGAATTGTTCACGATAAGACATGCGTTTCTAACAATGCTGAGAATGTAACATTTCTTGAGGTTTTAATGTGGAAAAAAAACCCAGGTAATTTAGCATTGCTTTATTTTTTAAAACAATAGCAAATAGGGAACAGTTTAAACACGCTTTCAAAACAGTGTTACAGTGTTGGAGTACATTCATGGGTACTTACAAGAATAGACTGACGAAGAAATTGCATTGATGCACAGCCCCCAGCATCCCACCTCTACTCCCGCTTTGTAGGTCAGGTAAAGCGTGGAGTTATGAGGTGCGTAAGGATTACCCTGATACACCACCTGAAAGAGACCACAGAGATCACAGAAATCAAGGACTGCATGCATATACTTCTTTCTTATGGGAACGTGGGAACCAATACAGGGCCTCATCCCTGGTGGGAGGGATAATGAGCACCAAAGAAAACTGTTAATCAGGGCTCTAGCCATCCTTTCATAGTTTTCCAGGTTTCAGACTCATTTTTCCCAGACTCTCACATCCCAGGCTCCTCCTCATTTATTACCCTCTGCCTCTTCCTGGACTGTCCACTCTACACTGACTTGTTTGTTCTTTTTCCTTTGGATGTCATATTTCTCACTCTCCTTCACTCTCTTCTTTTGCCTTCTTGACTTAGCCTTTCTTTCCCTAATATATCTACAATTTTTTTTTTGTTTTCTCTTTTACGCTTACCCCAAAACATTCATTTTTCCACCCAGTAATTGTCTTATTCAATTCCTTATCTAGGCAAGCAAAACTTTTTCTTTCATTTGTTCATATACCCTGCAGGAAAAAAAAAAAAAATTCCTCCCTCTCAGCTATAGAGACAGAAAAAGGCAAGGAAATGGGAATACTAGGTGGAACCACAGAAAGAAGGACCTGGCAGTGAGAGGATTTGAGCCAGGAGCATATTTGTACCCTGGAAGAAAGGAGGCAGACAGCATCATATAGTCAAGAATCACTGGCAAGGACATACAGCCTTTCTGCCTGGGAACGGTGTGGGAGAAGGAGCACTGGATGTCACCAAGGCAAATAATCACTGGCAGACGGACTCAGGGAAAGGTTTAAAGAGGTATGGCAGGGACAGTCAAATTCAAGAAGATGAGAGCCTTCAGGTACCCAGCAGCTCACTGTGTGCAAAGGGCTGCAGAGCCTGAGGCCAGGGAGGCTGCAGTGCAGGTGGCCAGGCTCCAGCCCATGCACCAAGGTAAGCCCAGCTGCATCCAAGCAAGGCTGGCATCATTTCAGTTAGGGAACCTGCCCACCTCAGAGCAGCTCCGAAGCCAAAGCAGAGAATGGATGTGTTTGGAACAGCTTTGAGAGCTTCATTTGGAACAGTTAAATAGACACAAATACTAAAAGGTTTTCCCCAAAGATCCAACAGACTGGCTCAGTACGAGGGCCTGATGTCAATTGGCTGTTCTACAAAACTCCTGTTGAGCCATCCAGATACAACTGGTTTTGCCACCACTGTCACTGCTTCAGGATTGTAACACCCTCTCATTTCTTTCTGGAGGAGGAGGAGATGCTATGAGGAAGGAGAAGCGAGAGGATTTTATGCCTTTACCTGTCCCATGAAATCCGTGAAGAAGAGCATGTTGGACAGGAAAGCCATCCATCCAAAGAGGTGGCTCACACACAGATAGCGATAGTGGGATGGCATGTTTAAAAGTGTCTTCAAGAGTGACTTAAGGGTCATCCGTCTTTGATCCTAAAAGCAAGAATTTAACGACAACACTGTATTATTGCCCTGAAGGCTAATAAAATAGCTGAGAGCAAATGAAGAAGGCCTCGGCGTCTTTTCATTGCTAAACTTCCAAAGTGTTTTATTTTTTGCTAGGAGGGGCTGCTTGGGTGCTGAACGTCCTTTATTTGTGTTTGATTTGTAGAGCCATTGCCTAATAAAGTCATCTGAAAAATTCACAGACACTCTGGGAGAGCTGGGGCATATCAGCAAGGGCGTAACATTTCTTGCTGTTACAATCAGTAGGATTATTATTTACTTGTAGACCTAAGTGAAAATTTTCTGCCAAAACAGATTCAGTGAAGTTTCAAAAGAAAAAAATCCAAAACCAGAAACAAAACCAATTTCTTTATGGAGACAATCAGCTTTACACTGAAATTTTAAAGATGCCATGGAAAAAAATGAAACTCAAAATACTTCCTGAGAATTAAAATGTGTCAGTTGTAGAATACAGCACTTCTGAGACCTCATTGCCTTTCCCTTCTCTGTGCTAAATTCCCTGGGAACCTCACCTCTTCTGGCATATTGTAAGACTTCAACCATATACTGTCGTCCCCTCTGAGAAGCAGGGACAGACGGTGATAACTCAAACGAGATGCGGCACTGCTAAAAATCCTAGCACCCAGAGAATGTGAGCTCCAGCACCTGAACAGCTCATCCCATGGGAGGAATGACTCATTTCAAAATGAGAACGTGCCGGGGCTGGTTAACAAACCTCACAAATGGGCAAAACCAGAATTTCTCACCACCTTCAATGCCCCACCTTATCTCTCTCCTCCTTGTCTGAGCCCTGTGCCCCAAAACCCTCTCTCAGTTTCTTTTCCAGTCACATCCATCAGATCACTTGTATCACCTGATCTTTTTTTAGTACTGTGGGTGTGCTTGATGTCACACAAATCTTACTGCCTTAGAGCTCCTGTATGGTTCTTTGCTTTTAAAGAAAAAAAAAAGATATTGCTTTATAGGTGCGTGATTTATACGTGCGCTTCCAACTTTCCCTAGTGATGTTTGGAGGTGACAGTGTTGGGAGAGGTGGTAAGGGAAGCTGTACGGACATGAAATGTGGACGAACTGTAAAAGTTATGTTCACTACCGGAAAGCTGAATTTTGTCTTCAATTTGCTGTAAGCTAATGACATTTTTTTATTTACTTCAATGTTCTACTTACTTTTCACAATTCTGCTTTCCGTTGAACTAGGTTATGCTGCGAGCTACTCTGCAAATAATCACCACATATGAAGTTGGTAAATACTTGGCTCCAGTGGGAGGTTTTTAATCCTCATAGGAATGCCAAAATTCATGTTGCTGACTTTCACCTTGCACTGCATATTTTCCAAATCCCTTGGAATTTGTCTTGGCATCACTGTCACTTTTTAATGGGTTAAGCCTTCTATTCTTCTACAGTTATTAAAAAAAAAAAACAAAACCAAAACAAACTCAAAAATCTGCATTGTCTTATTAGTGTTCTTTCAAGGACAATTACTATTGTTTGTCTTGCCTTATTTAATTTGGCCAACTCTTCCACACGGTTCTTTAAAACAGCCTTTTCATTCGAAGTGTTAACATAAGGTCAGGGAACTGCAAAGGGCACTGGTGTATTTGCAGACAATAATTTGACAGCTAGATAGAAATGCTTACTTTCTGTTTAGGTGTTAGGGGGAGTGGAAGTGGAAACTGAAATGTGTAATGCACACACTTGGTACACACCAACACACAAAACCCACACTAATTTAAACGATGTGCTGAAGTTTGGCTCCATTTAAGCTCCTTATCCTTCAAAAGTTCACAGTACCCAAAGGTTTTCTCCATAAACACACGACAGCTCAAGGCTTAAGGTGATTCGTAATGATACAGAGGAACCATTATGACATGGGTTTTATGGCAGTAGACCCTGAGTAACTTGGCACCAAACTAAAGAACAAAAGATGAATCATTTTGGATGTCTGTTCATACTGTAACAGGTCAAATCTCATTAATAATCACGGGCAGCTATTAGCAACTAAGAGCACAGTCCTTAATTTAGAAGATATAAGGCCATGATGCCTGCAGCAAAAAAAGAGCACAGAAAAACAGGAAACCAAACCATTTCTTCAAGGAAGCAATTACAGTAATGAATGAACCCAGAAAACATGTGCCACAAGAGACAGACCATTAAGGCAGTGAGTGTCTAGAATTTATACATGCCCGGGCACATCAAAGAAGCATGAGACAGATCAAAGCATCGCGAGCCTCTGACAGGCTGTCCAGCTACAAATACAGCCAGGATCTGTGGGCAGTGGCAGAAGCTTGCCCACAGTGGACACCAGAGCTTTTCCATGGGTGCCAGGTGTTACTAACTCAGGGGCATTAGCTCTTGCCAAGGTAGAGGCTACCCCGACCCACAGCCTGCTTCCCTTGCTTTCACTGCATCTGCTCTCTCATCCTCATTTTACGTCCTTCCTGTAGTGCCCACAAGGGCTAAGCCGCCAGTGACACCCAGCATCTCCGACAGTCTGGAGGATGCTCCAGGTGACCAGTGCTGGCTGAGGATGCTGGCTGCCCAAGCTGATTTATGGTGGGGAAACGGGGACAGCAGCGCCGTGTGCCAGCCATATTCTCCTGACGGACTGCTGCTTGCTGTGCTGTTTGCCTGGCACTTTCATCAGGCAGTGTTCACCTTTTGTTCTACTTTTGTGTTGTATCTGGTGTCATAGTATTTTTCTTGGGGTTCTGAGTGCAAAGTGCTATTATAACACAAATGAAAAACAGTAAAAGATAATAAAACCCTTTTATTTGTAGCTTAAACGTTAGGTTTCTAACTTATAACCTTCTGCACATTCTCAGTGGTTTTACCTGATTTATCAAGACCTGTATCAGGAATAGATATAGATAACACCAAGAGATCAGACCTGAAATTAAAACAACAAGTAACTGTTTCATCACTTATTATTATACTAGGAGCTAAACATATGCATCAGCCCTAGCTTGCCTAGGGTACCATGAGAGCACAGTGAGGATTCCTAGCACTGAAAGTCATCCACAAAACAGTAAAAACTATTATCTGTTCCCAAGACTGTTGTGGAAATGTGCTCTCCAGATATTGTCCAGGCAGTTTCACCTTGTCCTAGTTGCCTTAGGTTGAAGCAATCTTTCACAAAAATGCAGGAGAGAACAAAATAACAGTGATGATTTGAAAGTACTCACTGTTCTCTCCCACCTACAAGTTCTGCCAAAGACACAGCTACAACATCACTTTAAAATCAAACTAAAACTCCAGAAGCGAGGTAGCATTGTTGCAGAAGTAGCAATTTTAAACATATCAGTACTGTCAATAAATCCCCAGCGAAATGCCAGGCAGCAGCATAACTGGACTGTTCATCAGGCCAGGGAACCAACAGTTGTACTACATGTGTGCGTGGGTGGACTTCCATGGGAGTTACAGCTTTATGTACGAGATTCATGGCCTGCAGTCCCTGTCCGCAAGTGACGTTCATTCTGTCAGCACTAAAAGACACAATATATCCTCTTGGCGATGAGGAGGGTAATAGGAGACTGACACAGAGGGTTCTCCCTTGTCCCTGCCAATTGTTCAAAGCATCAGGGCTGGTCCGTCTCGTCCCTCTTGCTGGAAATACGTCATAAATAAAACGAAAAAAGAAAAGCAAACAGGCTCTCTACTGACCCTGTATCCTAGTGAAGGGTTCTTTTTCTGTGTGTGTGAAAGGGCTTCAATCCAAATAGTCAGCATTAGCTAATTAGAGGGTCTCCAAGGATGAAACGATGTGGGTTACAGAACCATCTCTGCACTTACCTCTGTACATGACGTAGCCACACATTCCTCTTGGTTAGCTGCAGCCTTTATTTCAGTACATGTTGACTTTAAGTACCCGTTCCTGATTTCCTCCTCTATGGAGCTGTATTTATAGGATTCAGTCACTTCCAACAAGAACTTTGACTCTTCGTTTTCGTATCTGAGTGGGATTTCGGGAATACTGCGCAGATGTATGGTAAAGCAGATTACAAAAACCAAGGCTGCGAAGAAGAAAATCACCTGGAATTCCGATGCCAAGGTATATCCTAGCACAGTTTGACCCCAATCCATAGCACCTGTCAGATAACCCAGGGCTCCTCCCAAACCTATGGGGGTGGAGAAAAAAGGAGAAAAAGACTTACTGTCATTGATAAAATAAACAGTACACAATACTGTCATCATGTGATCTGCTCTAGAAATAACGGAATAATCACTGTACAGATATTAACCACAAGAAATAGGAATACTGAGCCAATCACACACATGAGCAAAACATCTCCTGAAAAATCTCCTCAGCTCTGGTGCACAGACGCCTCCAAAAATGCCTGAACATGGGCCTCAATCTCTTTTCTTGACTCTTTAAGGCTTTATTTTCTTTGAAACAGTAATCCAACATAAAATTCTACTGAAACTTCCTGAAACTGAAACCGTTTTTTTTAAAATACTTCACAGAACAAATATTTTTTTAATTATATCAAGACTTGCTATGATTTTGACCTTGTGAAATGCATTTTATAGAGCTGAATTTAAACAGGAATAGTCTCCAAGTGAAATGAAAAAGTAAAAGAAGGAAATAAACCCAAAAAGCATTGTTTTACAATTAGCAAAATCAAAGAACCTCACCACTCGGTAAAGCAAACGAAAAGGATCAAATACAAGTGTAATTCCACTTACTGATTTTCTCAGAAACGTTACAATAAAAGGTAAAATGAAAATGCTACCTTGTCTCTTGAAGTTAGTGAAACCAGTGCTCAGTCCTTTTTTTAACTTTTCCTTGTTTTTGGTGCACACGGTCCCAGAAGCGCAAGGAAGTGCACACTGTTACATACAGCGCAGAGCTCTGGTAGGGGAAGCAGCTCTGTAGAGCTCTGACACCCTGGGAACCAGCCGGCTCTGCTGGGCATGGGAGTCAAGCAGGAGAGAGGCATTTGAAGGGCTTGGAAGTATTTCTGCTCTTCAGAGCAGGGGAACTGTGGACAATGCGTGGCAGAACCATTCTGTCTAAAAATAACAGCAGAAGTAACAGTACCTACGTGTGCTTCACCTACAAAACATGGCACCTTGATTTCCTTCTGGGTTTCTGTGCTTTTTCCCCTCTTGGGTCTGACTACGGCTCTCCTTCATCGTGTCGTACGGCGTTTTACAGGGGACGGTATCGTTGCTTATTCTCACGAAAACACTTAAACTGTTAATACCTTTTTGAGGAAAATCTACACTAAATGTTTGGACAGAGGGAATGTTCGACGTTTGAGGTTGCCTTTGCACACAGCTTTGACAAAAAGTAATCCTGATATTGGAATGCAGCCTGAGCGTCGCGTGTTGGATATGGGCACCCTTCCTTCTACTTGTCTCAGTGGTCATAAGCTTCATAACTGGAAAGGTATCGAGTTTCGTGTTCCAACCTTAAACTGAAGACAAACCAGGGGGCAAAATCTTGGAGATACTTAGTATAAAAAGAGGGAAATAAGCCAGTATCAAAACCAGAAGCTAGGAGAGAAATGGGAAGATTGCTCTCTGTGTTCAGTAGGGATAGAACAAGGATGATAAATGTAAATTGTTGGGAATGGATATTAAGATTAGATTTGGGAACGCTGTCAAGCCACAAAGCCAGTAAAGTGCTGGAACAGACTGCCTTGGGGGGCTGCAGAACCCTTACCTGCCAAGGAAGGATTTCAGGAACAGGCTGGGTAATCACCTCTCAGGAAGGGTTAAGACACTGATGATCTTACCATAGAGGGCACAGGGTGCTAGATCAAACAGTGCAGTCTGTTCCCATCTTATTTGATGTGGTTTGTCCCACATCCCTTTTCACAGCTCAGTACACGCATGAATCAGCTAAATCTGTAGCTCTAAATTTGAAAACATGGCTTTTCAGTATCATCCAAGGAAGAAATTGCAACCAGAGTTCCGCTGAAGGCAAGAATATACATAGAGACTCACCCTCCTCTCTGTCCAAACAACGATCATTAAATATTTTATCTGTCAGTTTCTGATGGATAAACTGATTTCATTCCCATGTGGCTTTAAGGTTCACGTACAATCTCTGTTCCTGGAGACAGCTGTTCCATACGTCCAAAATGGGCCTGTTGTCGATAGCTACTACACCTCTCTCCTCGCCTAGAGTCGCTGCCACCAAACCTACATGCCTCCGCTCTTGGCACAGCTCATTAGCCACAAAAATTTCCATCAACACGGATAGCACGACTTCTCCTCTGGTCTGCCTTTTGCCCGGTCCTTTCACAGCGGCTGCGCCCAGGCACGGCTGGAAGCTCCTCCCGGTTCACAGTACCCGTACACAGCATTTGTGTCTTCCCTGTGCATTTCCTCAGCACCGGCTCAGGTAGCACAGGAGGTTTGCTTCTGCAACGCGGCAACGCTTCAAACGCGTAAAGGCAAATGAAACTCACTCTGCTTCCGCAAGACCTGGACTGAGCCACTTGGACTTATTTTGTGTAAATTGTGGAGTTCCGCGTTTTACAAAGAACTCCTACTTCCGTACAGGAGGGCAGCACATACCGGAGCGCTGCTGAGGAATGCAAACCAATTCTATGGTCCGCCTGGTTTTTGCTCTATGCCACATGCCGAGTAAAAAACGTCATTTTTATGTGCTAGGGCAAGGAAACAAGTTACGTCCCGTAATTTTTTCTTCACCAAAAACTTGAAAAAAAATCAGAACAAGCTGAATAAACACTACCTCACTTTTCAAAATAATTAATTGCTCTTACTTAAATCACGGCTATGTTGCTGTGAGTTTGTATGCCTGCAGCCTTCTGCAGCACAATTCTTGTAGCAGCAATCACAAGTTGCTGTTCTCTGAAGTAGTGAAAACCCAGCAACAAAAGACTCGTGACTGAAGCGCGGGATCAGATGATCAGTTCATTCAAGATTAGAAACACAGTAAGAATAAAATCCGTGCAATTACCTTCCCCTCCTTCGAGAGGTAGGGAGGAAAGAAAGGGATCCGAGTACCTGTAAAGAGGGCGTGGTAATGCAGACCCTTCTCTTTATCCTGATGAGAGCAGACATCAAATAAATATGCTTTGATGGGGCCGTCAATAAAATCAGCTGCAAAATCAAAAAGCACTACTCCCAGCATGGTAATGACTATTGCCCACGTCCGTTGATTGTGTCTGTCAACGATGAAAGCTACAAAAAGAAAAACACCCTCATTCTGACAGCAACAGTGCCATGTTCTGCAAAACCACATTTTATCTTTCCTGTTACCTCCAAATCTAACCAGTGCTCAGTTATGCCAGAGAGAGCAGCGATACCAGAACCACGCCAGAGAAGCAGGGTAACCTGAGTCTGTAGTGCTGAGCTGTGCCAGGTTGACGTACTGCCTTTAGTCAGCACCAGCTCAGGCTACTACAATCTCCACAATCAAGAGCATCGCTTGGTTTAACCTACTCCGTTGCAGCTCCACGGCATGCTCTGGTAGCCTAACACGCATGCATTTTGCAGTACTTTCTTGTTTCATTCTATTTACCCCACCCTTCCGCTGTTTTAGATAATCAAGATCTGACTGACATCTCCCCTGGGGAAAGCAATACAAGTGTATTCAACACGAATGATATCCAGGAAGGGAGAATAAATCAGTCCATAAAAACACACACCTCCCCCCTCTGCCAAGGCACAATGACAGCAACAACTCCCCGTCAAGGCTTTGAGATGTTACATCTCAAGATGAAATGTAACAGCATCTAGGGATGCCACTCCTATGCCATTTTGCACGTTCCAGGTGCAGCACGGTTTCCAAGGAGTTACAGATCTCTATTATTGATGAATATAACGCAGTCTCAAACAGTGCTGCCATAATTACAGATGGTAATACAGGTATTTTGAACGCTAATCCATCTAAAGTAGGGATTAACAGATAGTCGGTTCGGATGTGCATTACATCACACAAACAGTATCGCTCATTTAACTTAACCAGGTAGGTTTTAGTTTGTAAAAATTTCCCTGGGCCTGAGCAGTGCTTTACTGGCATGGACTGATGAGGCAGCCGTACCAAGAGAGAACACTGTAATCACAGGCAGAAGCTACAGAACACCGTGTACAGGGAGCGTAACATGCACCGTTAGTATTGACCGTACTACTCCTCCAACGCGGCTGAGTAACGCAACACCCCATTTTAACAGGGATAAAAGGAACCCCTCTTTTCTTTCCGACTCAAAAGGCTAGGGTGAGTTTTGTCTGTCAGCGCAGCGTATGCCCCTCACTCACCTGAGATCATCACGTCCCCATTGAGGTACAAAGCCATGCCTAACAGCATTATGATGCCCAGACCCAGAATGTAAGGTCTCCTCCTGCCCCAGCTACAGGTGCAGTGATCACTGGCTGAACCTACCACGGGCTGCAGCACGAAGCCCAGGATGGGGCTGATGAGCCACACCAGGCTGTAGAGGTTCTTGGGCAGCCCTACACTGAGCAGCACCGGCGTGACAAAGGCGGCCTCCACGGCATAGCAGAACTCCCGGCCGAACATGGCCATGCTGTGCATGACCAGCCTTCCCACCGCTCGCTTCCTGGGCACCACCACTCCAGTCCTCGTCACAGATCGCAGCAGGGGCTCCTTCTCTCTGGTGCTGTCCATGTCAGCCTTGGCCACCTCGGAAGCGGGTGGAAGAGCCTGGTGGAAACTCTCTTTCGTTAAGGTCATCGCTCCGGTTACGCGCTGCGCTCCGGCAAGCCGGTGCTGCCCGCCCCGGCTGACATGGAGCCCCGATCATATGCTGGGTGGGATCGGTCTGCGCCGGGGGAGGGACTCGCATACTTTCATGGCTCTGCGATCACAAGTTATGAAAGGAAGGGGGCGGGGAAGCGTGTGTTAACATTAGCAGATCTGATCCCCTGGGCATCTGCACAGCTCCCAACTATCCACAACTAAAGAACTACTGTTTAAGCACGAAACACACATAGAAAAGGAACATATATCACATGGGCGAGGAGCAGGATTAGCGTGACACAGAGCTATTCCTCTCACTGTAAGACAGCCGTGATGCCAAGAAACTAGAGCCCTCATCTTTCTGTTCGGCAAACAGCATAAGCACCAGAGTGCTGATACCCTGTTGACTGGCCAGGAAGAATCTATCGTGAATATCCAGGAAAGGATTTCGATGCGATTCGTGAAGACAAGTGAACCTACCTGTGGCCCTAGAGCGTTAGCAGCAGGTAAAACATTTGACACCAGTCTGTCACACAGCAACGGGTGAACATCTTTTTGCATATGCTGTGTGCCACTCTTAATGCAACTGGTTATTTCCTTGGTTTCTGAAAAATAAAGGGCATCAGGATCACTTAGGTTTTTTTTAAACACTCTTTACCTGCCAAGAGAAGGCCTTGAAAGAAATCTGTAGGGACATACCAAAACTGTACCTTTGGGGTTGGCCACCTGAGTGAGGCAGCTGACCCAATCCAAGCAGAAACATAGAACAGTTTAGGTTGGAAAGGACCTTTAAAGGTCACCTAGTCCACTCCCCCCTGCCATAGGCAGGGACACGCTCCACTAGACCAGGTTGCTCAGAGCCCCGTCCAACCTGGCCTTCAACCCTCCCAGGGATGGGCCATCCACAGCTTCTCTGGGCAACCTGTGCCACTGCCTCACCACCCGCACTGAAAACAATTCTTACTTTTTCTAGTCTGAGTCTGCTCTCTTTTAGTTCACCCTGTCACAACAGGTCCTGCTAAGAAGTCTGTCCTCACCTTCCTTACAAGCTCTCTTCAGGCACTGGCAGGTGCTGTAAGGTCTCCCCAGAGCCTTCTCTTCTCCAGGCTGAACACCCCCAACTCTCCCGGCCTGTCCCCACAGCAGAGGGGCTCCAGCCCTCGGAGCATCTCCGTGGCCTCCTCTGGACTCACTCCAACAGGTCCATGTCCTTCTGATGTTGGAGGCCCCAGACCTGGCTGCAGAACTGCAGGTGGGGTGTCACGAGAGCAGAGTAGAGGGGGAGAATCCCCTCCCTCACCCTGCTGGCCACGCTGCTCTGGATACAGCCCAGGATACGGTTGGCTTTCTGGGCTGTCAGCACACACTGCCGGCTCATGTCTAGCTTTTCATCCAGCCATGTGCTTGTTTTGGCTGCAATAGAGTTAATTTTGTTCACAGTAGCTAGTATGGGGCTGTGTTTTGCATTTGTGCTGAGAAGAATGTTGATAAAACACTGATGTTTCCTCTGTTGCCCAGCAACGTTTACATTAAGCCAAGGACATTTTCAGTTTGTCACGATGCTGATGTCCTCCCAGTTTCTTGTAGGGATGCAGCTTCTGGTAGGGAAGCTGGGCGGACAAGGGCATCCAAACTGAACAAGTCCTTGTCTTATTGTAGAAGAATCTATAATATACAAGAAGCTGGGAGGGGACACAGCCAGGATAGCTGACCCAAACTGACCAAAGGCATATTTCATGCCATGCGGTGTCATGCTATATAAGCTGGAGGGAGCTGGCCCAGGTCAATCACTGCCTGGGGACTGGCTGAGCATCAGTCAGTGGGTGGCAATTGGTTGCATCTTTGTTGTTTTCTTTTTCATTACATATTATTATCATTACTATTATTATTGTTAGTATTATTAGTATCATGATTTAATTTATTTTCAATTATTCAACTGTTCTTATCTCAAATCACAACCTGTCTTACCTTTTTCCTTTGATTCTCTCCCCCAGCCCTCTGAGGTGAGTGAGTGGCTGCACGGTCCTTAGCTGCACTCTGGGGTTAAACCACAACTACCAGTACCCCAAAGTCCCTCCCAGCAGGGGTCGCCCCAGTCCCTTCATCCCCCAGCCTGTATTGATACTGGGGGTTGCCCTGACCCAGGTGCAGGAACCGGCAGTTGGCCTTGTTGAATCTCGTGAGGTTCACACGGCCCACTTCTGGAGCTTGTCCAGGTCCCTCTGGATGGCATCCTGTCCCTCGGGCATGTCAACTGCAGCACTGAGCATGGTGTTGTCTGCAAAGTTGCTGAGGGGGCACTTGATCCCACTGTCCGTGTCATTATTAGACAGTACTGGTCTCAGTACAGACCCCTGAGGTTAACATCAGTTTTTAAATTCACCTCAGTGATTTTGGGGTTAAAAAAAAATAGGCACACTGGGGGTTACATTTGACAATGGCTGTTTTTCTCCAACATGATCAAATGCAGCTGGGACCAACCAAATTGTCATATTTTACTGTAAAGGCACAAAAGATTCAGTAATGTACACTGGAGTGATTATCAGCTGGAAACGTGAGTTGCTTTTGCTGACTGTTTATCCAATTTTCAGGGCCTACTAGATCATTCTTGCTTCCAGGATGAGTGTTTACGTATCAGAATGCAAAAGGTTTTTTTCTAGTAATAAGGCTGACATTTTGGCACAGCACATGTAAAATGAGTTAAAGTACATCTCAGCTTTGAACGTCTTTGTAAGCAACAAACCGATCTTCAGCAAGGTAAACGCACTGACAAAATTAACAAAAACCCCAACCCCTCATATCGTAATTCCTGACATGTCAGACGAAAGAAAACCATATTAAGGCCGTATGGCTAATTATTTTCAAACGCCTATGTTTTTTGGGGTTTTTTTCCTTGAAAAAGACTGTTTCAAATGAGTTCTGTTTTGGAGGAAATGACAACCACCATGGAATAATCGTTGTTTAAAACCTGTGCAGCTAAGTTGCCCACCATTTTTACAAAAAGAGAAGAAAGGATTAATACTCGGCAGCTATTTTAAAACAACAGATTTCGTTCTGATTATTATTTTCTAGGCAAACTGGAATTCCAAATGTAATATAAGCAGGAGACTGCATTAGGAAAATGTAGCCAGGCTATTAAACAGAATTACTTTATGATAATAACTTTACAGCAGCACATAAGAAACCAGCATTATTTTGATCATTGCTTTGGCATGATAAGGCAAATGAATTAATATCATAAAATAGGGGAAAAAATCCCATCTAATCTATGAGTAAACACCACAATCATTTGTTTAGGAAGAACTGTATTTTATGAAAAGTATTGCCTTCATGTAATTAACAACATACATTACTAAGCAACGGTGTAAACAAGAATTAAAAGGAACAAGCATGTCACAGGATATGGCAGTTAAAGAAACATTTTGAGGATTTATCGCTGCTTAAGAAGCAAACTGTGTAAATCTTCAGAACACGATTTTCCTGTCATTCTAGGCTGCAGGCCACCCAGGTACACATAACTCCCACTGTTTGCAATGAAATTAGAACATTAATAATTTAAAAAAATACTTTAAATCTATATAATGCAAACAGTTATTTGTCATATAATTCAGTTTTAATGCACAAAAACATACTGTATCAGCCTGAAATGTGTCTGATTTGTTTAGTTAGATTATAAATTAGCTTTTTGTTTACAGAATCCTATTACTTTATCAGAATAAAGTTTACTAATCTCTTGCTTAGTAAATCCATATTCTAGAAGTATCTCTTCTGTGTGTTCTCCTATAAAAGGATCTCTTTTACATGATGGAACAGCAGGGGTCCTTGACAGAAGAGGAGCAGGTCTAGGACTTATCTCTTCCTGATCATTTTTGATAAAAGAACTTCTTTGTTTGTTATGCTGATGTGAGGCAACATCATCAAAGGATAAAACAGGGGTCACGCAGGCGTCAGTACCATCAAATATGCTGCACCACTCAGCTTGTGTCTTCTGTGCAAATACGGATGCAAACTTTTTCTTCATTTCGGGCCAGTCGGAGAAACTCAACTGACTGGGAAGTTTATCGGAATCTAGCCCAAGACCTGCAAGGAGAAAAGCAAAGTTTAACTGCAGTGTAGCTTAGACGAAGTGCTGTGCACAACTAAATACGTTCCTTGAGAAGCAAGCATTTTGCAGGCAGTCCAATGCAGCAGAGCATAACTAGAAGTCACTTCAAAGTTTATTGTGCTATCTGTGATTGAGGGGGAGGGAGCAGAAGAATAAAATGGTCTATTAATTGCAATTAGACTAAACTGCATCAGCTACAGCCTTTTAACTAAGCACATATAATAAACACTTATTTGCATAAACACTTCATAAAAGCAGCAGCTGCCTAGAGATAACATTTTGTCCTGAGCACATTTTCTATCGTACGTGTTGTATTCACGCAAAAAGTCTGCTGAATGGGTCTTGGACTGCAGCAATATCCTTATCTCACAGAAGCCATACATCTGCCAGAGCTGGACGTTCAGCAGGCCACAGTGTGTCCAGCACAACTGTGTTATTTCTATGCCAGAGAGAGGCAGATGGTGTGGATGGATACACCCGTTTCGCTGTTTCAGCTGCAGGCTAACTGACCTGAACCATAGAATCACAGAATGGTTTGGGTTGGAAGGGTCCTTACAGACCATCCAGTCCCAACCCCCCTGCCATGGGCAGGGACACCTTCCACTAGACCAGGTTGCTCCAAGCCTCATCCAGCCTGGCCTTGGACACTTCCAGGGATGGGGCATCCACAGCTTCTCTGGGCAACCTGTGCCAGTGCCTCACCACCCTCTCCAGGAAGAATTTCTTCCTTACATCCAATCCATATCTCCCCGCTTTCAATTTAAATCCGTTATCCCTTGTCCTGTCCCTACAGGCCCTTGTAAAAAGCCCTGCTTCTCATCTCCCTCAGTCCAAACAGACTCCAGCACTGTTTGCTGCTCTCCCCTCTTCAGCACACTTCCCAAGCTCCAACTCTCCACTGCCGCTTGTTTGGAAAAGTGAATCCCATAGCCCTTACTAACTCCTTAAGAACTCAGCTTTCAGAAGACCAGGCGCATGGACCACCTAGGTAGGCAATACGTACATCCCTTCTGAGACACGAGAGCAGAAGATGGACACACAGGCTTTGTACTGGAAATTTCCTGAACCAGGCAAGTCCTAGGTCCTTCCCTTAACTAAGCAGCACCTTCCCTCTCACGGGTAATTCACACCGCTCCTGTGCAGCCAGTTTCCCCTCTCTGTTTCTGTTCTCATGGATTCTGCTCTCTGCACTCCCTACCCTTCCATTCCCCTACTTAAAGGATATCTAAGAATTGTTATCACTTCTGTAGGGTTTATCTCAAAACGCACATAAGAAACAAGAGAAAAGGCAGTCAAACCACCCTTCCAACTTGTTGGCAGTACCAAGAGTCCATGATATCAAACAGAAATCAGAAGTGGTGTATTGAAGGCTGTCCCAACAGCCACATCTTGATATTCACGAACATAGCAGGAAAAAATCAGAAAAAAGCAGGGGTAAGAAAGAAGTTAATTTGACAAATTAGAAAGGCTAGAGAACAGCTACCATCCTAATACTTCACAAACAACAAACAAAGAGTGCTGCTTAGAAAACAACAGCGCCATGTAAAAGGCAGGGAAAATGTGGGGTTCTGCAAACATTTAATTTTGAGCGTTCTTTCTTCTATCTTTGGACATCTGGTATCAGATTGATGATTTGACTTGCAACAGGCTTGGCTACTAGGTGCCTGTGTGAGGCAGAATGTACACAGAATCCCTCTAATCTTTAGCTGTACATAGCCATAAAAAATGTTCTGTATCCTCTATTTTTACAGCTTCCTTATCATCGAGAGGGGGAGACATAGCTACTGAAACATACAGGGAATCATCTCCATTCGTCTGCTCTTAAAATGCATTTTTGCTGCTCATAATCTCTACTCCATGCACTTCTTGGGGCTCACGGGTTCCCCCAAGATACCATAATATTTAGGAATTTCACTGTTGATCACAAAGTTCTTAAACAGTGGCTTTGAAAATGAGCACACGCTTTGAAATCTTACTTTGGTACTGCAAAGGAAAACACAGAGAAGTTGCCAGTCTCCAGACTCAGAAATACAGCCTCGCAGTTGTTCATGCTCAGAAGAAAATCAACACAAAGACAAAACAAGCATTTTCACCTCTTATTAGAGATTCCTACAGATATCAGGATAAATATTACCACAAGGTAAACATCAGTCCTTACTGAGTTACCAAGTCATGTTCACTTTAAATCACTAAACTTACAATCAAATCTTCATAACTGTTCATATTATCCCGAAAAAACAATCAGATGGAGATTACTCACAATGGTTGAGCATCCATAGTTAAATAGAACCTGACAATGCTCTCAAAATTAATTTGATTATTAATCTTCAAAGTGTAATACTAAAGATGAACAGTGCTATACACTTTACTTAAGAACTAGGAGGTGAGGAAAATTCACCTTCCGTGCTAAGCAAAGCTGAGTAACAACGCACTATCTGAGATTCTGCCTCAAAGCATGAAATCTTGTCCGTCGGAAACACTGTTTCATCAGCATTTATTTGCTTATTAATGATGGTTTGGGTTCTAGTAGCCAGTCCAACAGGAACAGAGCTCCACCCTTCTCCCCTTACACAATTACATCCGAAGATCATGCCAGATGGAAAGTTGGCTGAACCTAACGCTCATGCTCTAGCAAAACAGAACAATATGCAGGACCCGGATTTAATATTACATGCTCATTTTCCGTTGACCACTGAAGACTTCAACTTTAAATAGCACGAACCAACAGCATTTAAGCACTACAGCTTCTCATTTTCCAGCTTGTGCTAACCGTTTGTGGTGCAGACGAACAGAATCGCAGCAGGAGCGACTGAGTCAAGAAGGAAACAATTACACAGCGCAGAATTGGTTGGGATACCACAGGATGACAGATTTCACCCAACGTAATCAAGAGCAAAGTATCTTTTACACAGAATATCTGGTAAAGCAATCACAACTTGTTGCCAAGTTATTCTGTTCACATTTTCATCTAGGGATTCTTGTTTAGAAAAGCCCACAGCCTACCCTAGTACAGCTCTGAAATAACGATTCTTGAAAAAAGAAAAATTAAGTCTCCTTGCAATGATACAGCTTTAAGTCTCCTTTAAATGCTATAGCATTACTGACACAGATCTGCACGTCACTCATTAATGCAACGAAGTGAAATCTCTATTTCTACAGAACTACTCAGACAAACTGCAGTAAAATCAGGCACCTATTTCAAGAGAGAGAAAACTGTAAAACTCATTAGGTAAATCAGTGAAGTTGCTTCAGCATGTTGGAAATAAGCAGGTTCTTACAGTACTTCAGCCATACTAATCTGAAAGATTATTTAGGATCCCTAGCAGAGCTTTGTTCAGGATTTTCTCGTTTTAACTTGCTGGCTGTCTTCTCAAAACTGCATGCCCATAGCACAGTAATTTTGAAATTATCTTTTCACAACATGACTGAATAGAACCATCTAGTAGGGGAATTCTTTTTTTGGCCCAAACTACAGTCATACGGTGTGTGCCACTGCTCTCTCTCTAAATGTAATTCATTCTCACTCTGAGAAGGAATTGAATTTTAGAATGTTCTAATACAGTAGTGAATTTTCACTGAAGTAACTATGTTATCTTTTTTTCTCTGCTCAAAGTTTCTGAAACTAAATCATTTTTCAGAAAGTGACTGTTCAGCAAAAGGTTGATTAGGCCCGCAGTACTACCAGCGCATCACTGCAATGCATCCATAGCTGTACTCCAAGTTTACATATCTACCTACCACAGCTACAGATGTTTCGGTGCAGCAAGGACCTGGCCCTCTACAGTATTTGTCCAATGTTTAAGGCTTATAATGATAAGTAAATTCAAATAAAAATTAACATTATGTGTAACTGAGGATGTCTAAAACTTAATGAGGAAACTGCTTGCTCACTGTGCATGTCCTAATAGCAGTGCTGTAGTGAATTCAGCACATTAGCAGTTTTTTAATACAGTACACAATACGTTACAATCACAAACCAGGGAGTCCTGTGGGAATCCTTTGTAACGATGTACGTGATGTTCTTCAAGTGCTTCCTAATTTTTTTCCTTCTTTTTAAATAGAAGTCACACAATGTAGGAGTATCGAAGCAGTAGGAAAGGAGTACCACAAATACATGTTCGTAACTTCAGTGATTGTTAGTGCTTTCCACATCAATGTATGCTGATACTAAGTTCACCTTACGTAACCAAGTTTACACCACAGGATAACGCAGAATCAAACCTTTACTCTGACCTGATGTACAAAATCTACTGTGTTCTGCATGCGTCTTGTGGCCTGGCTGCAGCAATACTAAGCACATATTGCTAAAAATCAAAAGAAACCTGCAGAAGCAATTTACAGGTCAGCCGGAAGACATTCTGTCTCGTTCTGTCAAAACACTGAAACTTAACATCAGTAGCACGTTTCTTACATCAGATTTTTCATAAGATACAAAGGCATTTTAGTTATTTATTGTCTGACTTTTGTAGTATTAAAATTAATATAAGCAAAAGTATTACGGCATGTTTGTTAACAGCCAATAGTCTATCATGACCTCAGAATACAACTCCTAATACTACAGCTACTACAGCAATTATTTACCATATCTACTTTATACAGCTTCAGTTTCTGATATAATCTTGTCTTTTTTAAATTCATGAATTTGCAGTAAGCAGAAATTCAATTTTCCCTGGCAATCACGACCTACAAAGCCAAAAATTTCTCAAACTAAGATGCTGTATTTTCTTAAACTTAGTTTCCCTCTGCAGACCCCTTAGGAACTTTCCTTGCCATGCCATTAACTGCACTCTGGTCCAGCACCGGGTTCCTAATGCTGCAGGGAAACACTGAAGTGAACCAAAACCAAAAGGAAATTAGTTTCACTTCATCTAAGCAGCATTCTGTGAGCAGGGACAAATGGTTCAGAAATCATGCTCCTTTCTCAACTCTGTAATCTTTAAATCTCTAACTCTTACATCTGCAACACCCATATCCTTGTGTTCTCATTATACAGGAGTGGCAAAAGTAACCTGCTCTCTGAATACGGACTGGGAGACATAAAGTGGCTTTTGAATATATTTTATCTGGAACAGAATCAAATTGTTCACCAGCACAACTATCCAGAATTACGGGGAAAAAAGTATGAAATAAAATTAAGGAAATTGTAGCTGGAACCCACCTTTTTACAGCTACTTCAAAGCAGGGAATTAATGCCTGGAACAGACAACTCAACCTGAGTCAAGCTCCTCGAGTTTGTGAAAGCAATACAATTCTCACAAGCAGCTTTTTCTTTCCTATAATATTCAATGGCTTAAATTCTGAACTGAATTTCTGCAATAGATATCCCAGAAAGGAAAAAAGCCCTAAGCCACAAGAAGGATCTGCTGTTCTAATTTAGTACATTATTGCTTTAGAAAGCTTGCAACTGTAACTACTGAAGGGGATAAATATTTTCTGTGTGAAAATCTGAACAATTCTTAATATGCACCTAAAACACAATGATGAAAGACCACTTATTTAAAAGCAATATTGTGAAAAAAATCTTGAGCTCGGTCTGGTACTTTAAAAATGCACTTTTATAAAATAAACAGAGAAATTTTATTAATTTATTGACTGTAAACAAGCAAAGATTGTGATACAATTAAAGTCCTTAGAAGACTGTAGTCTGTATGTTGGATTTTTTCAGTACGACTGAAACAGACTGAAACACAAGCAGAACTGGGATTGCAGCTGTTGTCTACTTACAAATGGAAACACCAGTTCTTTATTGCTGGAATAACTGTTTTTGAAATTTCAGCTGTTAAAAACAAGCTGTTTCTGTGCATTGTAAACCTAAGGAACACTCTCAAACACGAAAATAAAACTGCTCAATGTGGGTGCCCCAGTATAGGCAGATGAGTTCATAGCGGCTGCTCCAACTTCACGCTCTAAATTTCTGAGAAATAACTAAGAGGTAAACAGGGAATTTTAGCATCTTCCTCAGTAAAGAGTTGTCTAAATATGACAGAGACTGGTCAGTGACCATGTTATACTGCCTGACCACTGGATTCATCCTTCAGAGACTTCTTTCTAGATAAGCTGTCTGAGAGAGAAAACCTCGAGTCTTGCCCTCAGCAAGGGTCAACACAAGAAGGCTGGACTGTCCAGCAAAGGTTAGAGTTAGAAGAAGTCACAAAGAAGACCAGGAATTTGTTTTCTTTTTGAACAAATCTAGATTCCATTCCATTCCTGTACCTTAAAAGCAAGTGCTATTCAACTTAATCTCTAGAGAAGAATAAAATACTGCAGCCACGAATACTGCAGGCCAATGTTTGATCACTTTAAGCCAAACATATGGGTATTTGAGTAAGCAACTTTATTCTTTTCTTTTTTCCTTTGTATTTAATACAGGCATTCTCCCTGAGGACATATATTGGAATTCCAAATTCCCTAACTTCCAGAGGAAGGGCTTACATTTTACTTTGATACCGCTTTATATTATTTTTTTTCTCAAACTCCATTTCTTGCGAGCAAAAAAAAAAAAAATCTCAAGGGACTGGATGAGAATAACATTTCAAAGAACTGAAAAGTATGGAATAAGCAACTACACTTTCTTTTTTAAGATCTGGTAGGGTAGAACTGGAGTTTGCAAACAAGTTATTCTCAGCATAATAGGGGACAAAGTACCAGCTTCTTCAGCCAAGAAGATGGCTCTTCCGAAGGCGACATCTGATCTGGGGGCAGCACATAATGCTGGACATGTCCCTCAGCCACTCCAGGACTTGAGCGTTTCAGGTATCAGCACATACCGATTTGGCTGCTCTATGCACTCACACAACCCTTGAGCTGCACAGCGAAACAGCCACTCAGTCACAGCTGTGCAAGAGCTGGGGGAGCACCACAGGCTGCAAGAGAACAAAGCCGAAGTGTACAGAATAAGGTCCCTCTTTGGGATCCTGCTCACCACAGGCATAGCCCACCTTACAACCCCAAACCTTCACTTCGTCTCACCATGCTCCTGAATTTCAAAAACTCCTGGAAGCACAGGCGCTGGCACTGACTAGGTTCTTGTCAGCACAACGTACCTGACTGGGGCTGAGCTGGCAGGCTGGGGCTCTCACTGCTCATGAGGGCAAATGCCATGGTTGAACCCCAGCCGGAAACTAAGCACCACACAGCCACTCACTCACTCACTCCCCGTCCCTCAGTGGGCTGGGTGGAAAATTGGAAGGGTAAAAGTGAAAAAGAAACTCGTAGGTTGAGATAAAAAAAAGCTTAATAATTACAAGCAAATAATAATAATTAAAACAATTGCAAGGAAAAGAGAGGGAAAAATAGTAACAGAGAAAAAAATAAAACCCAAGAAAGACAAGTGATGCAAAAGAAAACAACTGCTCACCACAAACTGACTGATGCCGAGACAGGCCCTGAGAAGTGGGCCATGCCAACCTATCCCCAGCTTTATTGCGGAGCATGACGTCATACGGTATGGAATATCCCTTCGGTCAGTTGGTGTCAGCTGTCCCAGCTGTGTCCCCTCCCAACATCTTGTGCACCCCCAACCCACTTGCTGGTGAGCTGCTGTGAGGGACAGAAGAGGTCTTGATGCTGTATAAGCACTGCTCAGCAACAACTAAAATATCCGTGTGTTATCAACACTATTTTCAGCACAAGTCCAAAACACAACCAACCCATATTATGAAGAAATTTAACTCTATCCCAGCTAAAACCAGTACAGGTATCCATGCTACGCTTCAAGGAATAATCACTGGGGAGAGACTGAGTAAGATCAGGAGCTGCCCCACTGCCAGCCTCACCCTGCAAAGATGTAAGTCATGCACATACAGAAGTGGTTGACACAACACTGGATACATCCACTGTAGGTATATCCTTTGTTGGTACTCATTCTACTCATCAAGCAAAAGTAGAATTAGATTGAGAACTTTTTCTAGCCTTCATATTCAGAATAATGGAAAGAGACTAAATACCAAATTCTTCTGTGTATTTCTTATATTTTCATGAATTCTGCATGGGAAGCATAGCAATCTACCAAAGAAGCACAACAGAAGAAATCATTTTTATATTAAATAGCCAGTAAGAAGCTAAAAGCACATCTGTTAAAAAGCTTGAAGAACACAAACAGTTCAAAGGTAAAGAGGCACCTGCAAATTTCTGTTTTAACTTCACACAACTATTTTGCATGACCCATTCTAATTTCTCAGACAAATCATATTTTATAGTGATACTTAAAGAGTCTTCAGTCAAATATAAAAATTATATCCATAGCTGGAAACTAAAATAACTCAGAAATTGTGTGGTGGAAATTAATTTATAAAGCTGACTTTGCTTCTAGAGAAAGTCTGCTCTTTCAAGAAATATTATGAACTGCTTCCAATGAATGTCAATTTCTGAAAAAAATTACGTAGAAATTATAGCACAAATAACTGAATTTGCTTGAAATTTCACTTGCAATAACAAAGAATTCGGTCTCCTTTTTAGAGTACATTCACAATCCCTTGAAACAAGTGGTTTGGAAAATAGTTTAGTGCTCAGCTACCCACTTCACTGACTACCACCACCACAACTCCAGAAGAAAACCTGTAATTTAAGTGTAGTTTTTGAGAGTAAGGGGATGAAGGGATGAAAAAGAAAGAAATTAATTTGTAGAAGAAGTCAATTAAGCTGCTACACTACTACACAGTTTCAAGAAGTGTTTGGCTTTTCCAAAGAAATCAACATAACCAATGTCATGAATCAAAATCAAGAATTCATTCAATCATGCTGTGCTGATGTGAAACAACTGCTCAGGGCTACTTACCCTTTATTAACTGTTCATAGAATTGAGGTTCAATGGCACCAACAGCCACGAATTTTCCATCGGAGGTCTTGTATGTTTCGTAAAAAGGCGCACCGCTATCCAGCAGGTTCTCACCTCGAGGTCTGTTCCAAAGCCCCAAATTTTGTGATTTCCATAGGAAAGAACTTAGGTATGCTACTCCTTCTACCTTGAAGATTCACAGGAAAAAATAACAGCTTCAGTAAATTAGTTGGCACATTATCTTAATTCTATGTAAAACGAAACAGCAAAAAACCACTACCAGTTCTGTCCTTTGTTAAGAGTTCTAATGACAAAATCTGTGTTAAATAGTTTAATTTCTTAAATTTTTCAGTTATTGTTTATATTGCATATGTTAAATAACCTAGAATTAGTGAGCAGAGCCTATATGTAGTAATGCAGCTTCAGCTGGATAACACACTTTCAACGCATAAAGCTTCCACATTTAGCAAGTTTATTATCATTAGGAGTTCACAAAGACAGTATAAGTAATTTTAGGTGATGGGACAAGCTTCCTGGCTGTACAGAACATTAAGTATCTGACAGCCGTCAAACCTTCTAAACCTCTGGAAATCAAGATGCCTGTAAAAGTCCTGTTAAATTTCAAATTTTTCTCAACATTAACGTCTTTGAATTTATTGGTTATAACAAGACTGCTATTTTTAGAAGAAAACTGTAAGGAAATTAAAGCTTAAAGCTCTCTTATACCCTGGGAACTGGGAAGGTCATCTCCATCACTAAGTTAAAACAAAAATTATTCTCCCACTTTCATCACTGGCAAGTACACAGACATAGAAAGGTAATCTCTAAATAGGCATGTGTTTTAGGAGTACAGCACTAGAAAGCATGATTAATCCTGTTCCAACTTGCTCCTTAAGATTTTGGATACGTGGAGTATAACCAGATGAAAACTCAGTTTGTTCAGCCTTTCAGTAATACCAAGCTTGTACCAGTCTTCCCAAGCAAAATCCCATCCTACAGTTTCGCTAACCAGCAGAATCCACTTTAATCTAATCCACTGCATTAGATTAAACTGTTAGAGAACATGAAGCAGTAACAGCATATGGCTAGAAACATTCCAGGGGAACAGAGAAAAACCCAAACTGTATCACTTTGAGTATCATTTTGATTCATGAATTTTCAGCTGTGCAAAATTAACCTAATATTGTCTACAGAGAAAAGCACAGAGGGTTTACCAAAATAAAGAGCTACTGAATTTTTATGTGGAAAGACCTATTTGTTTCTACCTTTCCAAGCAAGAATTTAGAACATGTCAATCTCTGAAATATGCAGTCATGAAGGTTTCTTCATTTAATGTGTATTACTTGGCCTCTTTCTCCATCACCTGCCACAAGGTCAGGAATACTTCTGCCGTATTTGTCGTATGTTAAAGTCAGTAAAAGTACTTTCATATGAGAAAATACTCTACACCTTCAGGTACATGTTTGCAAAACATTTGCAAAGGTATCAAGACAGTGTTTGCTTTACTAATGATATGATCTTGCACTGTTCATATTGACAAAAAAACACTGGAAGTAAGGATAACAATAAATGGTGGTAATGTTAGAATAAGCTCAGACTGCAAACTAGATTCTGGTGCTGAAGGAACTACTTACAATGCCTACATATAGTGCTACTTTTCCTGGAAACACTTAAAATAGCACATCTGTTTTGGACTGGTATACGGACTTTAGAAACACCCCTGGATGAGCAACTGGACAGCCACCATCTGCCTGAGGCCCACTGCAATTCCAGACAAGTAACAAGGTGTCTGAACATCTGCACCAAACCTCCAAAGGCAAGCTCAAGTGAACACCACAGACACACTAACGCGGTCACTTTCTTTCAAAACATGAAAAGGACGACGAGGGGAAACTCCAGTTAAACCTAATTGCAGAAAGATTACAGTAAGAGTTTTGTGTTTCACTTAATGGCTCCCTCATGCTAAAGGCATCAGCAGTCTCTGAAGCAGGGACAGGAATCCACAGGCACCACCCCTCTGGGTGACCCGTCTGCTCCACAAGTCTTCTCTTCCTTCTGCAGAGTCAAACAGTTCAAACAAAACTGAGAATGAACCCACACCAACCTAATCTTTAACCTCGTGACTGATGACTGCCTCTAGGATGTGGGAGTTTTGGTTTTGAATACCTCCAGGCTGAGCAAAACCTGTCTTCTGCTGGACAGCTAAATACTCTTGCCATGAGACTATTATGCAAGTGACCATTACCACCATCCTCTCCTCTGGCTGTCTTTTCACAAAGGGCGAGTCATGCCTGGTCAGATGCCTATCATCAGCAGAAGGCTCTGTGTCTGAATGCGGAGTGAACCTGCAGTGTGGCCCTGACTCACATGCCTCTATCCCAGCGCCCTGCAAGAGTGCAGATGTACAATTGTGTCTACTGGTTTCCTACCACGGTGTCCACTCCACATCCTACTCAGCACAGGGGCACATCAGGCTCCCTGTAAGATACCTATGACCCTAGAGACGCAGTAAGAGACAGCAACTAGCACGAATCAGGCATTTAATTCTTCTGAGCTAGGCAGCCGAAATGCAGGACCCAGCATCTGCTTTTCACGCAGCACAATAACACTGGACACTGAACAGGTGATGCAGATCTAGCTCTCAGCCCGATCCTCTCTACCTTATTTTTGTACCTGTTTAGTTTCACTAGAGGAGTTCCTCATGTGTATATTAATGACCATAAGAATGCTCCCAAAACTTTTTTTTTTTCAGCTTTTGGCATAGTAATTAGAAATAAAAGACAAATAACAAATTCTTCTATCACAAAAACTCAGATCTCAATCTAGAATTACTAACCTCAAAGACAAGGAATGATTAATTTTTTTAGACTGCTTCAGAAAAATAGACATTGCAATAAAAGATAAAAAGCAAACAAGTGGTCAGCAACACAATCCATGAAGAAAGATGAAAACTTTAAAAAATTAATCCTTAGGACACAAAGCTGCTAAGAAAGAAATTTTCCCTCTTCTACCGTAGAAATTTCCACCATGTGTCAGTTCTTAACATATTCAGAGTACTTCAACTGTACAACAGCTTAAGTAATAGGCCTATTAAATAAAAAAAAAAAGCTAAATCAAAATGACAGCTGAAGTGCTGCAGTATCATAGTTCTAAAAATAGTTACTTCCATGAAATACACTTAGATAATAAAAACAGGCTCATCAACCCAGTCCACTTGACAGTCTTTGCTGTCGACGATGCATGTATGTTTTTCATCAACTGTCTCACTGAAAGTCTGTTCAAGGGAAAGGAATATAACAAAATGCCAGATGAAGTACATCCAGTGATACTGGACAATATTCCATCCATTTCACAGGACACCAGGAACATCAGAATGGACCTGTAAATTCCACAATGATAATGAGACAAGAAAAAATTGAAAGAGAGAAGTTTTGAGGTCTTAAAAAAAAAAAAAAACCAACACAAAAAAAAAAGACAGAACACATTCCATTCCCAGTGAGCCAGAGATCTCATTAGGACATTAACCAACTTGTAGTGATTCTTCTCATAATCAATTCTTTTAATGACTTAAAGTACCAATAGTGAAAATAAGGTAATATTCTAAGCTACAAGAAATGTATTTTTAAATATTTGAAGACTTGTCACAATTTGCCATAGTTTTTGCTTCACAAATATAGGAACTCCTTCAATTTTCCTTTCCAGGTCACGTTTGTAGACTGACATAATCTTTGTTGTGTTTCTCAGACCTCCTGAAATCGGTAGTTTTTTTGGAAAGATGATGGCCAGCGTCAGAAACAGTATTTTTCTGAGGCCTTACAAATGTTGAATAAATTAAAAGAATTGCTTTAGAAACTTTGCTGGCTCTATTTCCTGTTTATACAGCCTAAGACAGCGTGTGTGTGTTTTACAACAGCATGATATTGTTGACTCATGTTCAGCTTGTGACTACTACAAACCCCCAGGATTGTACTTCAGCCAATTGTTCTCATACCACATTTGTGCAGCTAATTGTTTCTGCCTAGAAGAACTACAGAGCAGTGGTCTCCGTGAATTTCAGCCAATTTTTTCCAGGTCACTTCTCCAATCTGAAAAGGTCATTTTCAATTCTAATCCAAGTGTCTAACATACTTGCATTTCTTCCCACAT
Source organism: Rhynochetos jubatus (assembly GCA_027574665.1). Taxonomy (NCBI): domain Eukaryota; kingdom Metazoa; phylum Chordata; class Aves; order Eurypygiformes; family Rhynochetidae; genus Rhynochetos; species Rhynochetos jubatus. The sequence goes on along the minus strand of CM050690.1, from coordinate 71,695,182 downwards.
GCATCTCATTTATAAATTTACCAAACACAGTCACTCATTCATCATACCGGAGAAAACACTGAAAAAAACCCCCAACGGATGTCTGTAGAATTCCAGTTGATACATTTTTCATTTTGACAATCAACTACTAATAACTATTGTTAGACCAGTTTTGCACTGATCCCACAGAATTTTCATCCAGACCGTAATGCCATGACCTGCTTCTCAGAATGTCATGTGAGTTTGTCAAAAACTTACTCAAAATAGCTAACATCTCTTGCTCTTCTATCTTCAAGACCTCTTCAACAAAGGAATTTTTTTCAATTAATATGGGGTTTTGTTATTTTTTATTTAAGTCCAAATCATAGCCTTCACTGTGTCACAACACCCCAAAGGGAGATGAAATTTTAATTGCAATGCTCTTTAGAAAGAAAAACAGAAAAAGAGAGACAGAAAGCGAAAAAACACTTGCAGATAATATTGTTTCCAAGGCTAAATGTAAATACATATCTTTCCTCTGTATGTAAGTGGGTGGCCTTGAAGTGAAAAAATCCAGAGTATTCACTATTAAGCTAATTTAGCCTTTAATTTCTTTTACGGCACATTAACACAAAGTGTTTGACTTCTTGTCAATAATCCATGGCAGTGTAGTTATTCGAGGGAACAGTGCTTCTAGTAAGACATGCTCTGTCATGAATTCATAAGGAGATGTATCTTGGATAAAGCTAACGCAATTCTTTATTTTATTAGGATCATCATTTTTCTGTTATGAATGATGTTAATTGTTTATTATACACTCTACTTCCATTCAACAAACTTACTCATCAAATATATACAGCTAATATTGTGTGAAGAAAGCAGACTGGTAACAGGAAAGATAGGGAATGACAGAGAAGGAAAGGCACAGCACATGTCCCGTGTCACAAGGATGTTATGGAAGAGTGATATTTGAAAACTGCTTGCACAAGAAGGAATAGCCATTTTATGGATTACTTCTTTTCCCAAGTTCTCAAGTGTAAAACTTAAGAATAACTCAAATTTCCTCCCCTTTACAGACTTAAGAGTAGAGAAAAAAACAAACAAGGAAACCTAAGAAACCGCACCTTCCTTGAGACCAAACTTACCATACTTGCATCAATGATCTGCCCTTTGCCAGATCTGGTACGTTCATACAGGGCTGTAACAATGCCCATTGCGCACATGACACCTCCACCAGCAAAATCAGCCAGGAGATTCACGGGTGCATAAGGATTTTCACCTTTCCTACCCAGCTTTGACAGCACACCTGACAGAGCAAACAAAGCAAACATAAGTATAAAATTCATTACAAACATTCAGTTCTACAATGAAAGTTTCATTCTTTTCAATCTGTGCAGGTAAACTGGGGATAAAGCAAACTTCTACCAACAGTTTTCTGTCTCTACTCAGCTGTGTCAGCAGTTACTCCTTAATTCACAAAAGAATAGAATATAGGAAATCGTATTAGTGATGATGCAATTAATTAGAGATTAGTAGAAGTCTCACAGATAAACCATTAATAACTTGGCTACATAGGGACAAAATTCCATCTAAAAAAACTTGAGTGCAATAGTCCTATATTAGTACTCTGTACATGCATAGAGCCTCCCCCGTAAGAATTCAACAGGCACTATGAACGTGTCTCAAAGCAACATTGGTGAACTGGTCTTCTCTGAATCTTTTAAAGTAAAATTGCAGATGTGCAGTCTTCTGTGTACATAACCCACGAATTAATAACCACAACAAAGGATTTTGCAGTGACAACGGCACGTCAGTCCTATCCTCCCTCTTCAATTACATTTGTGGGAGAAAGAAAGGTGCGTTCAAGAGGAACAGGCGAGTGACACAGAAAGGTTACCTCTGACTGCATGCAACATTGACACAGCAAACCTATGTTTATGCCAGAAATTATGCAGAAATGGAAGGGAATAGAGCAAAGGGCGAGTCAGTTTACTTCAGAAGGAGCTTTGAATCTGTTAGCATTTCTCTGCCATCTGGAACAACCTCTTTACTGTCACCTTACTTACTCTTTGCAGTTCCCTCACAGCGATTCCCTTTAGGCAAGCAAGAAACTCTGCAGTATGATCATCTCTGCTGCGCCTGTGGCCTAAGATCTGAGACTTGCAGCATATATGGTCAAAACACCCTGAACTGTGTGGTTCTGATGTGCTGTTTAGTTAGCTCATGGTTTAATGTACTTCCTAAGTCCAAGCAACTGAGTGCACAGTATAAAGAATTTTCCAAAGCCTGTAGCGCAAGCATAAAACCCTGTTGCTGACTAAAACCTGACTTTTAACAGTCAAAGTCGTCACAGGCACCAGCAGATTATATATCAGCATATATCTGCAGTTTCTAATGCAAGACTTTTTTAGTTAAGGAAAGCCAGAGCTCAACAGGAAAATACTCAGGATGTGAAATCTCATTTTTGGAGGAATGACACCTCCCAAACACCTTGTCCTATTTCCTCTAAATAGGCAGAACTTGCCCTGTGAAATTTTAAGCCAAATGATTTAATTTTAGGAAGATAGCACTAACCAAAATACTACTGATTACATCAGCTCCAGGGAAAAAAAACCCACTCATTTTTGTAAAGTGCTACAATCTAAGGTACCAATGGACTACAGTTGTTTCTGTACTGACTCTTCACCTACACTAATAACAATAAAAATATCATAATGCTGGGATGTCATCTGGATATGAACTCAAAAGTGTTAAAATGAGGCATCCTTTCTTCACTCTTTGTTATTCTCTGACAATCTTACTTAATGAGAGGGGACTTAACTCATCCCTGAAGAAACGTAATCGCATGATACAGTGACTGTGCACAGGAAGTGGCACTGGGTGACCACCACATTTCCAGTGCTTTTGCTCTGGCCTTTTCCTGGGCTAAAAGAAATGCTTTATCCAGTGAGAAGCCCAGAAGTTTTGTGCCACTTTCTCCCAGGCTCAGAGAGGCAGCAGAGACAGCAGCAGTGTGAACACCAGTAGGTGGGGCCATACATGACACCTCCAGAGTTGGGTAATTTTGTTATTGTTGTTGCACACTTGTAGGAGCCTGCCACTTAAAAAAGAGCACACTGGCTACAACACCTTAAGGAAACATAACATCCTCACTTTATTTTAAGCCTACTTTCCTTTCAGTTGTTATCAATGGAGGGGTATTTACTGCAGAAAAGCAAAAGAGCTCAAATGGCTTAGGCTGCCAAGTTTTTCTTCACACACAAAAAAGCTACTCACAAACACGCAAAATAATCTGCAGCCCTTTTGGGATTATCAGCATACAGATTTTCTGAGGGAGGACCGGAAGAAAGAAAAAAACGTACAAAAACTTCAGTCCCCTCTTCAAAGAAAGAAACTTTATTCAGATAAAACAGCACAAAAGAAGGAAAATACTGTACAGCCTGAGACGATACGCTGATCCAGCCTAACAGCTCGCTGCTGCTGCCAAGATGAACAGTCTGTCTAGCCTGTGTCTCCTCCTTTCTTGTGCTGACTTTCTATGTTTGTTGGATCCCTGAATGAACTGCTTCACCTCAATGACCTGGCAGAAAAACATCCTCATTTCTCCTAGATAGTTTTGACTTGTGAGGGAGCTTACAGAGGGGTTAGGCAAGCGCCAGAGATGACTGGAGAGAAAGGAGCAGGGAGAAGCACACAGAAAGAGAAGAAAAGCCTCCTTTCAGTGGAAAAGATGTTCCAGGTCTGCCCAGCTCTTTCAGCAAACTGCCCTCAGATAATTTGAGCTATCTGCAAATAACCTTTCAATAAATTCTTAAGTCTTGATTTAAGGTGGGGAAAAACCTTATTTGACAGGAAATTTTACAGCCTACCTGATAAAGCCAAATAATTGATGTCATGACCTGCAGACTTGGCATATTTTCCTGACTGTCCAAATCCAGTAAGTCTAGCATAGATGAGTCTGGGATTCTCCTGTAGAAGGACCTCTGGGCCAAGCCCAAGTTTCTCCATGACACCTTAAAAAGACAAAGCCACAGAATCTTAATTCACGTTTATGTTACATTTCAAAATATCAAAGTTAAATTATACAACAAGACTGAATTCCAATTTATGAAGTAATACATTCTAATTCACTATCCACATTACAATGTGAACAGCCACAATGTTATAAATTACCAACATACTGCATACATTTTGAACATAAGCAAATTAAGTGGAAATTAAGCTTTCTTTTTTTCCACCTTTTTTCCTGTTTTACGTCCCCAAAAGATTGGCAGTCAGCTTGCTGTAATCCATGTACTGTTGAATGAGAAAGCTACCAGAGGCTTGTTAAAAAAACAAAACAAAACAACCAAACAAACAAACCCAAAAACAAACAAACAAACAAAAACCCCCAAAAACAAAAACAACAAAAAAAAACCCCAACCAACAGAAAAGTGAAAGACCAAACTCTTATGCTTTATCACATTAAAATGATGTGAAATTGCTTCCATCTTACACTGGAATATACTTTCCTCACCATGTCAGCCTCTTAGTACCCCATGCGTTCCTGTGTTTTTAACTCACTGATACCACTATTCCACAAACGACTTGCGACATCATGCACAAAAGAAAATTTGTTCTATTGTAATGCAAAGAATAAGGAACTTTTAGAAATCAATGAAATGTAGGTTTGGCCAGCATGGCTTTACAGTAATCAAGGCTAAAATTTTGATCCTGCAGTTCTGAAATACGGGTTTTAAAAGAAGCAAATTGGAGTTGCAAATAAATGATAGATTTTTATTGGCTCAGTGCAGCTTGATCTGACTATGCCCTATAACCTACATCGACACTGCAGGGAGACACATTTTGGAGGGGTAGGGATAACTTCAATGCCTACTCTGATTCAGAATCTATTACTGCAACTTCTTTCACAGACTATGGCATAATACTACCAAATCTTCAAATTCCTTAAGATGTATTTCTATAGTATTACCGTGAATAATGCCAAGGAGAAAGCAGTAAAATTCATTAAAGAGCAAGATTTTCAAAAGCACAAGTGAGAACCTGGTGTGAAATAACCCCTGGTGTGACAAAGTCATTGTTGGGAGGTCAATGGTACATATGTGTTTAAAGAAACTCCTGCTACTTAGGCCCTCATCCTCTCATTTGTTCACACCACCTTCATGCTGGATCACAGATTTGCCTAGTTCAATTAAAAGCCTGTAAAACCTAGTGTCTAGTTACAAAATTACCTGCATTTCCAAAAACACACACAAAAAGTAGCACAAGTGCCTATGAAAGCAAAGAAAACAGAAATTTCCATGATAAGAAAATCCCACTAGAAAATACAAAACTAGCTACAATGAAAAATGGAATTTAATGTCTTAATTTTGCTTACACAGGTCCTGAGGAACAAAAATTACAACCATAAACCCGTTTCCAGAATGAAAAGCATTATCCATGACGCAGGATACGTATACCTGTTTATGATACAGGCTTCTACTTCTAAAGTGACTGCAGAAACCCCAAAACGCTTGAGCTAGTTCCACAGAAGGATGATCACAGAATCACAGGTCGGTTTGGGTTGGAAGGGCCCTTTAAAAGCCATCTAGTCCACCCCCCCTGCACTAATGAGGAGGGACATCAACTGGATCAGGTTGCTCAGAGCCCCGTCCACCCTGGCCTTGATGATACTCTTCATACCAGTACAGCATCCCCCAAGGACAGCAGGGATGCTGAAACGGCCTCGCCTGAGCATCAGATGAGTTCCCGTGTGTGGCTTATGAATGCAGACAGCGTGTTCCATCTGTTGTGTTCAGAGGAAACGTGAGGAACCTCAGCTCTGAGACTTAGACCACTGTCTGCTATGCCTTAGCACACGCTCATCTTACAAACGTGAGCTGAATTGTATCAGCAGGTCTGAACATCGCCCCAGCACTCATGCCCAGCTCATGCATGCCTCCGCGGCTCAGACATCCTCGGGTGCGGTCCAGAAGGGTTTGCTGGGTGTCTCAGCCGGTGGGGCAAAGCCCTGGCTGCGCCCCTCGACGGCTTCTCCCCTGTGGAGCTGCCGGGCTGGTGCACCTCACCAATCCCGGTGGGTGCATGCCGCAGCATTTCCCACCCAGCCACACGGGAACCCCGAGATGCTTCCTCCCTACTGTGCGTTTCAGGTGATCACAGCCTGACCGGAGTCCCTGACCGTGCACCCCACGGACACGCACCCCACGTCCCGCTTACAGCACGCACCGCCTGCGCGGGGCTGCCGCCGTGCCCCGGCCGCACCGCTCCCACCGCCCTTCCCTGGTGCCCGCCGGGGCCGCCCCCGCCTCACCGTGGCGGAAGGGGTCGATGAGCACGTCGGCCCCGCAGCACAGCCGCCTCAGCGCCGCCGCGCCCGGGGGGCGCTTGAGGTCGAGCGCCAAGGAACGCTTGCCGCGGCCCTGCACGTCGGTGGCCACGGCGGAGCGGGGCAGCCGGTCCACCCGTACCACCCGGGCCCCGAAGTCGGCGAGGATCATGCCGCAGAGCGGCGCCGGCGCCAGGCCGGCCAGCTCCAGCACTCGCACCCCGCTCAGCGCCATGGCGGCCGCCGCCTGCCGAGCGCCGAGACATCGATCCCCGCCGCCGCGGTTCCGGTGACGGGCTGGGCGTCCCCAGCTCCCGGAGGTGTCCGAGGGGTGAGGGCTGTGCCCCTCACGCCTGTCCCCTTTCACCGGGCTTTACGCTCCGGGGGCTGAGGAGGCTCGTGTGGCCCCCCGTCCGTGGACGCGGCCTGTGTGTTTCTTCGCGATCCGTAGCGGCTGCGTCTCCTCAGCAGCGGGGTTCCCTGCGTTACACCGAGGGTCGCCCCATCTCCCCTCCTGGGTGTTAGGAGATGGGCATTCAGCAGGGAATATGAAAATCAAAACCCAGTTTCCAGAGAATCTCCCTGCCGTCAGCTAAAGGGCAGCTAAAGGCAACGCCAGCCGTGCCCCCGGCCTGGGGCAGCCCTGCACAGGCCACAGCCACACTCAGCCTCCCTGGGTCATGCTCTGGGATACTAGTGGAAAAGCTGATTAAAATGGGGGGTTTTAAGCCAAATGTGCCTTTAAACTGCGCTGTCTGGTGCTGGTGCTCCTGCTACAGTAGCTGTAGCCTCTCCTGGTGGGGCAGAGCGCACAGCTGGGGGACTGGCACAGAGACCAGTCCCTGCTAAACCGGTCCAGACAGGGCTGGCATGGCTGCTTGTGGGACGTACGTCACCAGGATTTTAAATAATACAATTTTTAATCAAGATGTGGATGCTGACAGCTTACCACTGCGGAGCCATTAGTTCAGCGGTGACACAAAAGGAAGATGGTCACCATGGAGGCCATCAGCCTGGCAGCCTTCTGCCGGCCAGGGCAGTCATGGAGCTTCAGCCAGAAATGTCTCCTGTCTTCCTGGCACTTGGACTGTTTCTGCTGCACAGAGCACAGGGGCTGGTGTTTGGTTAAACCACACCAGGTTTAATAAAGCCCGCATTCATGCACAGTTGCTTTTCTAATGCAGCCTGCCAGACAAGCAGCCAGGTTGGACTGCAGGCCATGGTCGTTCTGTTTTTGTTTAGGCTGCTCACAGGAATGGACATATATCCAGGAGAGGTGATGAAACGGGCATTGGATTAACAGAGCTTTTCAAACCTATGTCCTGCTTCTGGTATTTCAGGTTACCAGGTAGGAGACAGAGCAAAGAGGCCCTTAAAATCAATTCCATGCTCATTATACTTATTTGTTTAAATTAGTTGTAGTACAAAAAGGGTGTAAAGGCTGCAAATATGAATACAGAGTTTGTTCTAACTCTGAAATAACAAAGAGAAGAGGTCTATTGCCAGAATACCCTTTATTTTCATAAAATCATAGATTCGCAGAATAACAAAATGGTTTGGGTTGGAAGCGATCTTGAAGATCATCCAGTTCCAACCCCCTGCCATGGGCAGGGACACCCTCCACTAGACCAGGTTGCTCAAAGCCTCATCCAGCCTGGCCTTGGACACTTCCAGAGATGGGGCATCCACAGCTTCTCTGGGCAACCTGTCCCACTGCCTCACCACCCTCTCCGGGAAGAATTTCTTCCTGATATCCAAGCTAATTCTCCCCTCTTTCAGTTTAAACCCGTTACCCCTTGTCCAGTCACTACAGGCCCTTGTATAAAGTCCCCCCAGCTTTCTTGTAGCCCCTTCAGGTACTGGAAGGTGCTGTAAGGTCTCCCCGGAGCCTTCTCTTCTCCAGGCTGAACATCCCCAGCTCTCCCAGCCTGTCCCCATAGCAGAGGGGCTCCAGCCCTCGAAGCATCTTTGTGGCCTTCTCTGGACTCACTCCAACAGGTCCATGTCCTTCTGGTGTTGGGGGACCAGAGCTGGATGCAGAACTGCAGGTGGGGTGTCACGAGAACAGAGTAGAGGGGGAGAACCACCTCCCTCGACCTGCTGGCCACACATCTCCTGATACAGCCCAGGATACGGTTGGCTTTCTGGGCTGCCAGCACACACTGCCGGCTCGTGTCCAGCTTTTCATCCCCCAGTACCCCCAAGTCCTTCTCCTCAGGGCTGCTCTCGATCCATTCTCCACCCAGCCTGTCCTTGTGCTTGGGATTGCCCCGACCCAGGTGCAGGACCTTGCCCTTGGCCTTGTTGAACTCCATGGGGTTGGCACAGGCCCAGCTCTCCAGCCTGTCCAGATGCCTCTGGATGACAGGTAAACACCTGGTCCTGTAATGCTGGCACTGATGTATTCACTGCTATGCTGTCACCCACAAGAAATGTCAGAGAGGAAAATATGTACATTTTCATTTAAATGAAGCAGGCTTGTGTTTTTATTATCCATCTCCCTTAGAGACACTATTCCATATAAAGTTTTCTTTCCATGGATTTCATCATGCTACTTGGGACACTGCATTTCTTTAAATTATTTTCAGTTTCATTCAACCCCTCTCACCTTCAGGTCTTGGAGTTTGTGTTGAATAGGAACAGACACCAGTGTTTAAAAATGGAATTATATGTACTGTGTGTTAGAACAACATTTCTAGCAGAGGTACAGGCACTTCTGTGATGCAGGCTGGCTACTCTGCATGCCAGACTTGTACAGTTTGTGTCAGATCTGTTGTTTACAACTAGTTTTCAGTTCTTAGTTTTCAGTTCTTTGGAAAAATACCAAGACAGGAATGTGAAGTTATACCTGTACACAGAACCTTCATTCTTCCCTTTCCTGTGCACCTTGTTTCCAATTTAGTCCATCTTAATACCTGGTTAAAAAATACTGATATCAATACAGTTTGTATTCGGTTTGTTAAATGGAAAAGCAAGAATTGCTCACATCTGTAATTTAAAATCTTGGTAATTATATTTGCCTAAACCTGCAAATAGCAGGTCACTACTTAGGGTGAAACTTCCCTAGTCAGTTCAACATATCTGCATTAATCTGAAATTGAGAGTTTTAAAGCTTCTCATGAAGTCTGTGTTGGTATTTTTGTGTCCCAAATTTATCAAAACTTTCAAGCAGGTGTGCTTTATCCCAAAGCCTGCACTTATGCCTCACCCGGAAAGAAGCTGTGCTCTATTCATAACACTTCTCTATATCCAGAAAGGCAGTGTAGGTAATACTCCACATTTCTGACCGCATATTGGGTGCTCTTGTGACACACCATCCCTCGTACCACACGCTTGTCAAGTGCAGCAGCTTAATCTCTGCAGTTTCAATATGTTCTTCAGCTTGAAGCATCTCTTTGCCTTTCTGTGTTTCTCTGCTTCTGTGTGAGTGTGAATTTGCACACTATTGCTCGCCCTCTTAAGTGTACATCACACCACACACCATCAAAAAGGCCCAAAGTCAATCTTTCCTGAGATCGATGCATCCCTCCAAAGTAGTGATGAATTCATGCTGCTTGAGAATCTGGCTCTGTCTGTCTGAGATTATGAATTATAGATTTAGAAATGAAAGCTCAGCCTCATTCACAGAAAGTAATTGTATAAGATGCCTTGTGCTACTTCATTAAAATTGACCTGTCCTAGGAAAAACTACTTTTTTTGAGTTGTTTAGTCCAGACAGTCACCAGGGTCATGATCTGGCCTTCCCGCAGTGAACAGGCTTTGCCATTAACTTTCACACTGTTACTCTGTGATTCCCCTGCTACTCTGCTAAAGCAGGAGAACAAATTACTGATGCCCCTGCCGGTGATGTCTGAACTTTGGACCTTTACCTTTGTACCTAAACCAAAACACTCATCTTTTATTTCCTTTGAGTCACAGCTTATGGTATTACTGTGCTTTTGTGATTTGAATGAAGAGACTGGCAAGTAGCTTTATATAACTAATCTTTATATTGGCTAATCAGTAGAAAATAAGTATTTTCCTGCGAGTTAATTATTAACCACTATTGCAGGGACTGGAAACTCCAAACCACGGTTATTTCCAGATTTTGTTTGCCTGGATACTGAGCTCCATCTTTGTGCTGTGCAATATGCATACTACCTGTGCTGGTTTTAGTCAGGAGAGCTAACCACGACACTACCACTTGGCCATCCTGGCCTAACTTATTTCCAGCGAGCCGTTCCTGCTGGATAATGTTGTCCACCGCATTCATTAAAGACAATTTCTCCTTCATTGCCAGTGTGATGGATTGATAAGCTTTTGTTTTTATGAAGTTTCCATCTTCTCACCCATGAGCCGTTTTAGTGCCTTAGCTATGGCACACCTAATTCATGTTCTTTACTTTGTCTGCCTTTGATAATTTGGTAACGCCAACAAGGACCATTCTGCGAAGTGGGTAGTCTTGGAGGGAAGAAAGCATTGGTCTGAAGTGATCTGAAAGATTTTATTGAAAGCAATCATAATTCTATTCTTTTCTAGTTTAAAAGACACACAGGAGACAAATTGAATTCCATCCAGTAGTTTCAGCTGCAGACCAGGTCTTTTCACATGACAGAACGGCACAGGTTCTGAATTCCCATCTCCTTGACTGAAATTCCAGTCTTTATGGACTTCCCTGACTCTCATCAACTTTAGTGTGCTGTAAGACACTTCTTTCAAAGAATTGCTAAAATTGAAAAATAAAGCACTTAGGAACTTAGAAAATGCTAAAGTGAAGGTTGCTGCTGTGAATTTAATTACTTTGTCCTGTCTCGTGTATTAGTGTCCTTTATTACTGCTTCATTAACTATACATTTGGATGAAGTTACCAAGTAAAGCTGTTCTCCGTTCATCTCTTGCTATCACATTCCAGTGTATGGCCCATACTTCATTCAGCAAGCATCATATAACTGCTGCTGGATGAGGACAAGAAGTAGAATGTGACTATATGATGGGAAAAACATGCTGTGAGATGTATTCACCGGGAACAGGAGCTAAGACATCAGAGATGAGTTTAACATGGGTATTTCCATTCTTGGTGCTGTAACAGTGTGATTCTTTTAAAACAGTGCTTTCTGTGGAATCTTTTCACCTCTGCTGGATTGTTTTCAGAAAAGCAGAAGGATAAAACTCCATTTCTGCAATTTTCACCAAGTAACTTTAGAAGTCTGTTTAATAAAACCCTGCACCACGTGGGTCGTATTGTCCCGTGAATGTGTTCATGGAGGATGCCCTGCCCTCTTTCAAATGCAGATGCACAATACTGAGCCTCTCTCATTGTCATTTACAGTCTTCATGACAAAATCTGTGTGCTGGTTTCATCAGTGTCCCGTAGAAGAGAGTGACCTAGCCAGTCACTTGTGTTGGGAGGAAACTGCCACGTCAAAAAGCCAGCATCATCTCTTCCCACACCTATTGTCAGTCCTTGTTCAGCTTGCAAGGTACTCAGGAGCGACCTACACTCTATGGAATTAAACAGCAACAGGAATCTCCGTGTCTGAGAGTTGAATTGTAGTGTTGTGTTACCAAAATTGATGGGTTGTACAGCTTCATTAGCAGAATGGTCCTGACCATGCCTTTAGCCCATGAGAAGGAGCTATTTCCCCAACTTTTCTTCAGTGTTACTTGAAAGTTAGTGCAAACCTGGGATCAGTCCCAACAGACAGTTCTGCCAGCAGACACCGCGTTATGGGCTGTCCCACATACTACTCAGAGACTCCCTGCATGTTTTGTCCTTGTGTGATTCTTCTGGTTCTGAGCACAAAACACCATTAATAACATGAGCTAAGTAGGAGAAAGAATAGTTTTAATAAAAAACACCACTTTAATTAAAAGCTGCTTCAGAAAGCAGCAGGGTGTAATGTGGGAAACTCAGTCCAAAATTTCATGGGGAGGATGAAAGAACTGAGTATAGAGTGTGTCCCTTATTTTCCCTTTAGAAAACTGTTACTTTATTTAAAGCCTTCCCTTTGGATCACCAGGTTTTCGGCAGGACTGAGGCTGCATGCTGTTGGCAGTCTAAATTTCTTCCCCAAGATCAACTCAGTCGCCCCCAAGCCATGGTCTAGCCTCTGAAACTAAAACCAGAGAGATTTTTTCTCAAGGATTTCTAATTAAACTGTGGTGCTTTCCACTTTAAACACCACTTGTGAAACTGGGACCCAGACTTAAAATGTTTCACTTCAGTCAGGGTTCCTTCTATTCTGTGTTTTCTCTTGCACAGAAGTTGTTTTACCTCTGCCAAGGAGGTCCAACCAGCGTCTCTCAAGTGGCACACAGCCCCGTTTTGCAGAATGCAGCCCTTAACAGTCCTAACACAGCTGGAGAGGAGACCTGCTACCTCACAAAGGGAAGGACAGCGGTCCCTGGGTCTCAGGGGGAAGGGAGAACCAAGAGTGGGGGCTGGTGTTTCACACAGAGCTGAGCTCAGCTTGTCTCTGTGTGAGGCAGTTTCCTCCTGCTAGGGTGCCAGCTCCTACCACAGAGGCAGAGCATCGCCTACCAAACCACAACTCTGTGGCAGGCAGGGGCTTGCAGCTCTTGCCAGGTGTTGGTTAAATCTGGGAGCTCGTGGAGTGGGAGAGGGAGATACAGACTTGGCTTAACAAAGAAAAGAAACCATCAAGTATATTCCAGACTGCTGCTTTTGAGTGTCCAGAAAGCTTCTTACTTGTAACACAAAAACTCCAACTATTTTATTATAACAGAGGACAAACATCTCTGGCAGAAGACATTTTGTCTTGAGCATCTGCTAAGCAAAAGACTTTCAATTCTCGGCAGCAATGGAAAGATGACTAATTTTCATGAAAATTTATGAGAAAAAACCCATACATTCCACATGACTTACTGAATATAAAACTTGGTAATTTTGAGAAACAGGAACACACACACAGATTTTTGCATCAGATGCTTATATTTTGAAGGATCTTTGAAATTAATACGTAAGTTAACAATTTATTTGTAAAGTATTACAACACTCAGTAGGGATTGCATGCAACAACTTTGCAGAGAAAAGACTGCAGAGATTTCATACAAAAACTAGGGAGTTTCAACCTTGATGTAAAAAGTCTCTTAGCTTTAACCTTGGAACTGTTTGTCAGAAGCTTTTGTGGTGATTCTTAGTTTCTTTCCACTCTTAGCAGGCAAAGGTGCACAAAACTTGTGAAAACAGCTTAAAATGAGAATGGCAAAATTTGGCTTTCTTTTACATCACAGCATTTACAAGAGATTATGTAAAGGAGCTTAAAAAGAGCATATATATCATAGTTTCTAAATGCTTTACTCTGACCAAAGTGGATTAAAATGGCCATGGCATGAAGGAAAATTACGTCCCCAAAGGAAACCTTAGGGATTTAAATTTTATATATATATATATTATATAAACGTGTAAAACAAATGTATTTTGACCAGTAGTGATAGCTTTTTCCTGTTCAGTAGCAAAATTAATGCATAGGAAATACATGTTAAAAATATATCCCCACAGTCTCCAAATGGTAAGGTCCTTGGTCAATATAGATATGAACAAACCAGTATAGTTTTATGACTATTCATCTTTATTGGGTAAATGTATGTGTTACAAAGTAAGCAAACATACCTAACACAACCAGAAATACTTTTTTCAAGATTTTTCCTATGGTGAACCTTAGCTCGTGATGCTGTATATCTCATACAACTTGTGCACTTGTACTGAAAGAATAACATCATCTCGTTACCTGGTGGGTGGGTTGTAGTTTGAAGGCATGACAGAATTTTACTAAAATGCTTATTAAAACAACATGGTCTCAGGTTTTGAAAACCTGTGTGGTGCAAACCTGACCCAAGTTCATAACGAAAACAATAAAACTCATCAGATGACACTTCAATAAAGCTAGTATTTTCAGTGGTTGATGCATAAAACTAAAAAATCAGAAGTCATAATCATCAAGTATTAACATGCATTTTTCATCTGAAGACACATTTTACATACACAAGGAATGTGTACAAGGACACACAGATTCATAGGGCAAATTGTGATTCATTTGCTCTATTGTCATGCTACTGGTAACTGTATCCAGTTTGAAAGAATTCCATGTAAATGTTTTCCCAACACCACCTGCTTGTTATACATTAGTGGCAGGTAATGTCTGGTTAAAATGTAATTTGTATTTCATTAGCTTGTGTGTGAAGCACAAGCAGCCTTCTGGTACCTGAAGGGGACGACAAGAAAGCTGAGGGAGGGGTGATACTTTTTGCAAGGGCCTGTAGTGACAGGACAAGGGGTAATGGGTTTAAACTGAAAGCAGGGAGATTCAGATTGGATATCAGGAAGAAATTCTTCCCGGAGAGGGGAGTGAGGCACTGGCACAGGTTGCCCAGAGAAGCTGTGGGTGCCCCATCCCTGGAAGTGTTCAAGGCCAGGCTGGATGAGGCTTGGAGCAACCTGGTCTAGTGGAGGGTGTCCCTGCCCATGGCAGGGGGGTTGGAACTGGATGGTCTTTAAGGTCCCTTCCAACCAGAACCATTCTGTGATTCTGTGATTCGTTCTATAAAGAGTCAGAATATTCAGAAGATACATTCAAATTCAGTGTTGTCTTAATATATTTGCTGCTGATTCCAATGAAAAGAAATAACCAAGACAGGATTTCAGGTACCCAAATTTTGTAAAGCCAGTGGCAAATATTGATGCAGAAGAATGGCCCAGTTTACCTGAACTTCTGAGGCAGCCAGCGTTTGCTTTCACCAGTTAAATATTGAACTGGGATAGCTGCTGCTTTGCCAGGCTGCAATGTCTTTTCCTGAAACACTGGTTCTTGGAAGGCTGGTGGGAAGACTGTATCAACAACTTCACTTTTAAGTAAATATGCAATATTTAAAGGTACATCCTTTTAAAAGCAGTCCAAACTCCACAAAGAGCGGGTTTCTCTGGTTTTGCTGTTAGCATATCTCAGCTTCCACAGCGTATATATGTCTGCTTTGACACATTGCATTTAGTTACATTAGGTTTTAACAAGTAGAAGGTCAGGAAGAAACATTACCGTTCCCCTGTCTGATCCCCTGCACACTGTAGGCTAAATTACCTTAGCTGCAAGCTGCTACTAAGGCAAGAGTTACTACCACTCTTTTTTAAAAAGAGAGCATAAATATGTATGAAAATATCTGTGAAAAATGATACCAGATACATCTTCAGAGGTTTGAGATGGGAATGCAATAAACCTGAATCCTTGATATCTTTATTTTCACATTTTCTTTTTCTGTTTGTAAAGTTCATTCTAGTCCAATAGAAACTTCTTCCTTTAAATCTGGTCTCAGCTGAGCCTACTTATAATTCATTCAGGCCTGTTTCCATGGTACAAACTTAAACGAACATGTAATAAGAACTGGAGAAAAGAACATGAATCAACTGTTCAATTCCTGACATATACTTAAGTATTACAGACAAAATTGACGTTACTGCCCAAACTGTTATCTAAACTATTTGAATTCCATTTCCTTTGTTTTTCAGACACTTTGGAGAAGAGAGCAATTGCAACATTTAATGATTCACTACATACAACCCAAGCAACAATACATCTCCTGTGAACCAGAAGTGTGTCAGCTACTCAATGTATTTAGCTCATCTCTGATGCACAAATAGCAACGCATTGCTTCAAAACAAGCCTTCTTGATATTTCTGTGTTGTAATGCTATTCCACGGTCCAGAGAAAAATACCAGTTCCAAACGAAGAAGTTTTCTCAGACAAACATGTATTGGGTTGTTTCTTTTTCTACTTGGTTTCAAAAAGAAGAAACCCAGCAAAGGTAGAGAAGCGTTGATGGTCCCCGTGGAGGGCTCCGTTTCCCATTCGCAGCCAAACTTCGTCTCCCTTGGCAAGTTTTAGCACTGCACTGTTTCCTGATGTGTCCGCTTTCCCTTTTGATTCGTAGCTAGGGTTGAATATTTAACAAGTCAGCTTTTTGTTTCCCAACAACGATCAAGCAAACAACTTTAAAAATAAAGAATCCAAGAAAGCACATTGTTATCCTGTGAATAACTTCCTTGAAAGGCTTGCCAACATTTTTTTCAGATTTATGAGGAAATTTTGGCATCTTTCTGCATTTGATCTCCTAGTCAAATTTTGCGCCTTACCCAATTGTATAATTTTATTCCTTTCTGAAATTCTGGAAGTTTAACTAATGTATTTTTTTCCAGGGCACAGGAACAAATTTGTTGTTTAAAATAAAACTATGCTCATTCATCACAACACTCCAGATTTCCTGTAATGCTTTTCCCCTTGGATTCAACCCAGCTTATTTTAAATGCCTCCAGGTCAGGAGTCTCATGTGAGCTGAGCCCCTGAGTTCCCAGCACAGGCAGTGGGCAGTGACAGACTGCTCACTCCATCCTGAGGCCTTTTCTTGGAATGTAGACACATTCGCTGTGGGATAACCTTCTGGCTTATATAAGTGTTAGTTCCCTTTCTTCCACCTGTGGCCTTTTCTGACATCAATGCTTCAGGCAGAAAAAAATGGGCACTTTTTCTTTTGCAGAAAAGATGTATTAGGAATGAAGAACCCTTTGATGGTGCTTCAGGTACGGGCTGTTGAAGAAACCTTGACAGCTTAAATGAACCTGCTATCATGTAAGTGCCTAAAATCTAGTGCGATCAATCTAAACCTTTGTGTCTGTTTACTCGGGCTGAGGAGAGAAGCTTGGTTTTGGCATCAGACCTCTAGCTGGTATTAAAGAAATAATATTTTTTTATATATATTCATCCAGCTACAAGCTTCTTATCCTGGTCCTTATAGAAGCTGATAAGCTAGAAGTGCATCCTATTCTTGAAGATCCCTCAACTAATATGAAGAGTTCAGAAACCTTTTATTCCCAGTGTGCTAATGATAACAAAGCCACTAATGGAGGACTTGTGCTCCTTACTCATCCTTACTACTGCAATTTAAATGCTCACTACCTTTAAAGTAAATTACTCTCCCCTAATCTTTAACAGGACCTTTACTAGCCTGACAGGCAAAATGAGGATGAAGATATGTTCTAGCAGAATGACAGCATGATACCACTGGACTCCAACCCTGACTTGCCATGCTAATTCCTTTCCCTTGAGCTCTGAGGAACTTGTGGTCAAGTTTTAGGTCCAGGATCTGTGGTAGGTATGATCCAAATTTGCAAGTTGAGAAGGGAAAATACAATAGTTACTCTTTGTTGGCTATTTTACCCTTTTTGAAGTGTTTCTTCAAAAATTGAACCATTTCTTGTTTCTTGAAATGAGGACAAGCTGTCACATCTATGCAAATAAATCTTCTGCACTAAAATGGCCTGGCCCTTCACTTACCTATATAAGCTGAAAACTGTATTACCATTATGCATGAGGTACACGTACACTTCCTCCACATCTTCGTGTTTCATCATATTGAAGGTGAAGAAATACACCCCTGAAAAGATTACCAAATACAACGTGTTTGCTTCACAGAGGGAGGCAGCCGTGCTACAGACTTGTGCTTCTCGTTTAGAAAACATAGCAGCTGAGGACAGAATTGCCTTCCAGTGGGTATTTTGCTTCCGCTTATAGTGTGCCAAAATCTGATTCATTTTTATTATGCGTATGCAGGGGTTCAACCGCATCCTGTTCCAGATACATGACTCTGTGTGAATACGGCAGGACCGCTCATCCCTTCCTTCCCAATGAAAGGGAAATTTCCCAGAATCTGAGTCTAGTGACCCCTCTCTCACCCTTGTTTCCCTACGTTCTTGCTCCTGCCCTCTCCCAAAAGGGCAGCCTCCAGGCCAGCCGGGGCTCAGCCTCAGAGGCTGTCAGACAGCCAGCACATCACCCAGGTCAGGCAGGGCACGAGTGGTTTTAGCAGCGCCCACCGCTGCTCACCCCGTTGCACCACGTCCTGAGCAATGCAGACATAGCCACTGCTTTCTCTTCTTGCACAACACTCCCTTTTTCTTGCACTATCACCCTTCTTCTTTTTAGCTCTTTCTCTGTCTGAAAGGTTCTGACAGCGTTGTCAGTGCAACCACGTTACGCGTCATGAGCTCTAGGTGGGAAGACAGGCTCCTGGTTCTGGAACAGTGAGTCTGTAGCATTGACCCAGCAATGGGAGCTTGGAGTTTGCATCAGTCATGGAATCATTGTGGGTCAAAGTTTATTGACAGCCACATATACATTAACCTCTAAAGGAACCAGCTGTGAGGACACACCACCTGAAGGGTCAGTAAGATGTACTACAGCAAGCTTGGAGGGCCTGACTTTTGTTTAATTTAATATCATTTCCCACAGCAGTGAGTAAACGAATGGCAGAGTGAGAAAGGCCCAGTGAAGGAAGGTGCTTTCAGGCTTTTCTTAGGTATGTTTTTGTTTATGGCGCTGCCTCCCCCATCTCTCCACAGCTGTGTAAGATGGGGCATTGATGAGACTGAAAAATAACTCAGGAAAAACTGTAGTGCCTCGTTTTGAGCCACACATTTGTTGCAGGCCAGCTCACAGCTGACCTGGCATGAGGGCATTTGGGGATGAAGAGAGTGACTGAAGGCAGGAGGTGGAGGAGGCAGCTGTGCAGCTGCTGCTGCAACATCAAGGCCATGGGTACCTCATCACAGTGGCTGAAGGGCTAAAGGTCTAAAAGCAGGGAGTCCTGCTCCCTCCCCAGCTCTGGCCATGCCGCTTCCTCCTGCCCCTGTGCCAGCACTAGTCTCACTGCCTGGCGGGCCCTCTCTTGGCTCGCTCAGTTTCTGATTTCGTTTTTCCTGAAAGCAGGTAGCAAGAGCTGTGCAGAACGAGCCTCATCAGTGCCTTGTGCAAAGTCAGTTAACTCGTTTCTCATTACTGACAGCTCCCAGAATTGCATATGTTGTTTTACAAACACTCACCATTCACTGGAGCACCAAATCTCCCAGTCATGACATCAAAAAAATTCCCGACGTTGGTTTCGACACTACTGAAGATGATCCCGCTGTTCTGGTTGCTGAAGTGAGTAGCCATGGAAGCCATGAATGCAACCTGCAAAATTGCAGTTCTTATTCAGGCCGTCATTCACAAAACGCACATGTGTAGAGGAATCAGCTACAGAATTTTTTCCTGTGTTTGCAGTCTGTTTATTTTCCTGACAGAGATGTTCTTCTAGGGCCTGCTCCAAGGCTATTAAACTCCAGTAACAAAACTCCCATTGAATAAAATCGGAAGAGGACTAGGCTTCTTACATTCAATTGGACTATTCATGACTGTAAAAGCAAGTGTATGGGCAAGTGTTTGCAGGTCAGGACCTTCGTTTGGGATTTTATTTACTTTTAAGTCTCTCTAGAATCATGCAACAGAAAACTGGAATTGAGATGGACGGTGTTTCTGACAAAAGTGATTTAATTAGTTTTTCTATATTCCCCAGTGCATTTAGACTGGATATTGCTTTTAACTGAAGGTGTGATATAAATAACACTCCGTAAAATCCATGCACATTAGTGTTTCTTGCAACCTACCTTCACAGCATTAAGCATTTTTATTAGAGGTCCTCTAGATGTGCAGTTGTTGGGACTCAGCTTCCAGTGCATTTCCCCTTACCAGTTGCCCTGTACCCTCAGTCACCACAACAGATGGTGGAGACCAAACCACGAAACTAAGAAAGTGAAAACTGTGCTTCAGCTTCATGTTACACTTCTTGCAGCGAGACATATTGGCCATGGAAAAGGTTTCCTAGGAAGCAGTGCAAAAACCTCCCGCGTTGGACAATTCAAACTATCCTCAGCAAGATACCAGGGAATGACCCTGCCAACTTGCAGGGGCAGGGAAGGGAGTTTTCTGTGAGTCTGTGATCCTCTGTCTGACTGTCAGTACATGGGATACAGCCAGAATCGCTGTACCTGGGTGCCAGAATGTCACATAGTGATTTTGCGTATGATCTGTCTCTTAGCTTCCTAGATGACGTGTTGAATTACAGTCATTCCTGCCTCTCTCAAAAATGACATTTTTCATGAGACTCCAGCTATACTAGTTTAAAAAACAAACCACCCCAAACTTCTTTTGATTTCAGATCCAAATGAAAATAAAACCAAAACAGACAAAATAAAATACAAGTCCACATCCAGCAATGGAAACCATTAGCCATCTGCTCAGAAATTTGAGGAGCTCCAGATGTGAGCTGAAAGCTTGGGCTGATTTTCCTTATCCCTGCATGGATGCATTTTCTTTGATGGCAAATTGTTAAGTTCTTGCTTCTCAGCCAGGATCACATCAGAGTTCATCATGTGTTAAAGGAAAGCAGCTGTAATGGCAGCTTGGTGGAATTTATTGCTTTTTGTCTAGATTCCATTCCACATTCTCTTTGACTCCAAGCTACTTTTCTTGGTCGGATCAGAAGAGTTGAAAAAGGTGTCCTTTCTCCCTAGGTCTCATTTTGAAGTAGAAGATCAATATGGACCCACCAAGTCTTTCAAAATAATCCTGTACTTAAACCAGTGTTGTATTTAAAAATGTTTTCTTTTCTATCTACCCCTGCTCTAAAATTCTTAAGCATGACGTTAACAAGAAATGATATGCTATACTGTGTGAAGAATTTTTAAACACATCTGTTAAAAAACAGTGATTGAATTTTACTTGGAAATAGGTATTGCAATATGAGCTTTTGTTATTCACCCTCTTTCATTATTCAGTTTTTAATTACATTACTACCACTATCTTTATGTTAAAAAAAAACTATGCTGATAGATCATTTTAAAATTGCAAAAGGGTTTATGTTGAATGTAATTGCATAAATTACATAAACATATATATTTGCATAAGCATATGCATGAACAAATATATTTTTTAAATATTCAGCTATAATGTTATTTCCAGTTAATTCTTTAAGAATACTAAAATAATTCTGCTTTATTACAGAAATCCAGTAATTTTGGAAACTGTTTTCCTTGTGAATTTTATTCTGTGTAATTATCCCATCTTCATGCAACCAAGGGTGGAGAATGCAAATATACAGAATGCCAAGAAATCCACAGCCATTTTCCCACACTGCACACTCTGCTTGTGCTGTTGATTTTGCTGTTAATTTCCGTGCCTTTTATGAGGATACAAAACACGTGTGAATGATTGTTGTTGGGAAATAGTATCCAGTTAAAAGGTGTAGCTCTGTAAATAGACCAGAACTTCAGTTTTCCCCATAGTAAGAGTGTTTGGAAGTGGGATTTCTTTTTGTGCAGATTTGCTATATCCCATATTGTCCCTTCTGTTGTGAACTTGGGTTGGGGCATACAAATCAGATCAAGAATAAGACACTTCCATTAAAGTGGGTACGTGTGAGTGAAGCGGTAAACTCTCTTACAGTTTCTGTAGACCTATATGCTCTAAAGTGGTGGTGTCTAAAGTCTCATTTGCGCAGAAGCAGCAGTGACCGTCAGGTTAAGCTGAGTTTCTCTTCTAGATCCTCAGTACTAGCAATGGGAGCTTAGATGATTCCCTCACGTGTAGGGTCTCTGGAGCTGAACCTCACTGCAGTCGCTTGCTCATGCACATGCACCTAGTGCCGTCGGAAATGCTTTAGAATTCCCCCACGAGGGGCTGGCTGATCTGGCCTACAGAAACCCCTTCCACAGTGGCAGCTGGAGAACAGGAGGGGTACATCTCAAAGGCTTGTCATGCATCTAAATGCTGCCTTTAACACCTTAGCTGTTGTACATCACAGAGATAGTTAAGTCTTCCTGCTCTTGCAGGTGAACCACTTGTACATTGCTACACCACAGTATACAGTGGGGACATAATCCTCTGTTTTACACACCTCATAAAATAGGGTGTGTAAAAATCCGCTTTGCAACAGCAACCAATGGTCTTCGTTACTCCAGTCCCTTTTACTTTCGCTTGCCTTAAGAACAGGGCTACACCATGTCTTTAGTGTACTGCAGATAGATAGATAGATGATAGATAGATAGATAGATAGATAGATAGATAGATAGATAGATGATAGATAGATAGATAGATAGATAGATAGATAGATAGATAGATAGATAGATAGATAGATACACACACACACACACAACACCTCTCTGCTGTCCGCCAGATTCAGAATCTCACAAAGGCTGACTGACCTGAGAAGCTTGGGGCTGAGTGACTCCTTTAGTCTCCTTGTATGACATAGGAAGTGCAGTTATCTGCATGATACTGCTTGATAGAAAAATGATAGTCCCCTCTGTTCTCCCTTAATGATCCAGATACTGGCTTTCTGCCTTAGAAAGGAACCATATATGTTCCTTCCTGCCACTTCTCAGCTGGATTCTTACTCTAGAGAAAGTCTAAGCCCTGATGTCTTTCTTTTCCAGGAAGACCTGGCAGAGCACATTCGTCAGTCATGACATATATGTCTCTCACTCTATTAATTTACTGGCAGATTTCCTTCTTAAGTATTTTACAGTAGTTAGGTGCTGTTTTACAGAGAACAAAACCACAACCTGAGAACTGCTGCAGCCAGCAGAAGCCAGGGATTTTGTACCTGTAGCTCTGGGGGGATCCCAGGGTAACCCTTCTCGCCTTTGGGTCCATGATGGCCACGCTCTCCCCTCGGTCCCATATCTCCTTTGTCTCCTTTCTCACCTTTGGCTCCTTCTTGGCCAGTTGCTCCATTATTTCCATTGTTTCCGTGATTTCCTTAAAGGAAACAGAGATTTCTGTTTAAATAATGTCATATAATATATTTTAAGAGATAACTGTGACAGGGTCCTTTTCCACCAGATTGCAACACATGGACCTTTCAGTGCCATAAAACCCAGCTTGAGCTGTGACGGGTAAGGAACAGCTGTGTGGTTAAGCTGAAGGTGAAGGTTTTGATGAGCAAGTTTCCAGCAGGACGTAGATTGGTACATGAGGCCTAACCCTCTTGCTGTCTTGGTGCTGCTGTGTAAACAGCCGAGGCCTCGTGCCATTGCGCTGTTGGGGAGATATGCAAGGACAAGACCTCAGCGGACGTGAGGCTCAAGGGCAGCAAAAGCCACTGTTGACACACACCAGGCAGCCTGCATAAGCACTGTTACTCCTCCTTTGGTGTAAAAACTTACTGCGTCATAATTTAAGTTAATTAAGATAGGGTAAGATAATTTTGAATAACACTTTGCTACCTTCTAAAGACAACGTGTCTACACAAATAAGAATGGCTGTAGCCTTAAACTAGCTGTGACCCATCTGTGCCCATTTGCAATGGGAGAGAGTGCATTCTCAGGCTACCTTGGAGGTGTTAATTGATTGCATGTTCCAGGATTTTAAAAAAGACCAAATGTTTATAATGAAGCTTTTCTGAGATGGTTTCTTGGAGAAAGGGTCATTATAGAAACATATTCCTGCATCTGCACTATTACCTACTTCCTGATGTTTTCTGAGCAGATTACTGAGCAAACGTCTATGCAACTGACGAAATTTTGAAGTTGTCTAGAATCACTGGGCAGTTATTTTGCCTACCTGAAGCAAAGGCCTGACCTTTCAATGAATTACTCAGTGGATTAATTAGCGTCATCATTGTTCTAATTCTACCTGAACTGACATTGGATTTTTTGCCACACTGGTTATGAATTTACAAGAAGAAAGGTGGTGTTTGAGATCAAAACTAATGACTAAGTGGTTCTTCAGAGTTTTTGTATTGAGAAAAAGGTTTACTTCAAACAAGAAAGCTAAATGGTGGAAGAAATCAGGCAAATTTTTGTTTGAATGGAGAAATCAATAAGACTTTACAATAGCATGAACAATCCTTCAAGTAAAGCCATAACTGCTTCTCTGCCAGTTCAGAATAGAAGTCTGCAAGGGACATTTGAGTCAGCCATGGGGAAAGCATCTGTCATCATTCCCCTTACAGGCCCTATGGTCTGAAATGCTGCAGAGGAAGGAGACAGAGAAATTCCATGGTGCCAAAGGCTGCTGTTGGCCACACATTCATGGCATCGTGTGGTGACAAGAAAGTGTGACTGAGATACATCCTCGCATGAGGAAAGGACAAAGCTGGGACTGGGCTGTGTCCCAGTATGTCCACTGCAGCCCTCAAAGTGTGGGCCTAATAAAAAATTCTGCCCTTCTAAGAAGCCAAGTATTTATTAATACACAATGCAATATTTCTGCACAAGAAGCCTCACCATTAGATTTATGTGATGGTCAATAGTATTGCTATAAAGGGTTGATGCATGAATAGTGTACAGCATGCCAACACCAACTATTCCTATGAACTTACTTTGCCTAATACCCAAAATACATCTGAGTAACAATTTACTTCAATATTTTGTCAGCTGAAGCTAATTCTTGAAACAATTCATTAACATCATAACGGTCAGATTTATCTGTTACTGTAAACTGTTACTACAAAAAATCAATACATTATGGTTTTTTAGTGTATGGTTATCTGTCATGTCTGTTACTGTCGGTACACTTGTGAGACCTACGAAATTGCATTTTTATTGTGATAACAAAAGATGTAAGCTTTTGAGGATGAGACAAATCCCTCAGTCAGTGACATGTTCACTTACATTATATGTCTGCTTTAGGAACGGTGATTTTTAAATCCCTGAAGGTTGCTGCTGTAACAAACTTACATCGTCATGCAGCTACCTTTTTCCCTTCTCTAGGCTGTTCTTTTTCCATACCAGCTATCAGACCAAAGTATACCCTTTACGTGTGTATCCTGTTCTTCTGTGTGCATTTTTAATGGGGAAAGATAATAGTTCTTATTATGGAAGACAAGAAGAAAGAAGGAAAAGAAGAAATTTCTGTGAGAGAATAGAAGCATGTGTGTCTCTGTAAAATATTGGCTAGCAGTATGCTAGATGAAAAACAGCTCCTGAATATGGTACACACAATAGCATAGCTGGATACTCGAAGGTGATCGCAGTAATCAACTCCAGGGAACAAGTTCTTCCAGCTTTAATGGAAGCTTCACTCTGCTTTGAGAAGAGAGACCATTTAGCTCTAGAAACGTATTAAGATTACTCTCAGTATGAATTTGTGAAAACTGAATTTTAATAACAAATGAGTTTTCACTGGAACAAACTTCAAAATCTGTCTCTACAGAAACTACAGAAAAACTTGTTTCTGAATCTGTCCCCAAATAACTGATGTTTGGACCATTCTCTGATCTTTCATAGAACAGTCTGTAATTTATAGCCTGTAATTAGACTGATCAAAAAGTTGATGAAACTTCATCTTTACCTGGCATCCCAGGGGGCCCGGGAGGTCCTGGGGGCCCTTGGTAGAGTCGAACTCCAAAGTCACCACGGCAGCAGGAACTACAGTCTGGATTCTGCGGTCCGGTCTGGGGAGGCTAAGTGCACAAAAATACGCTTTAAATAGCTCATTCATGGAAGGCACCAACCATATGCACGTCGGTTACAGGGTCTTCATTATGCATTCTCTGTTTATACATTTGCTCAGTTTTCAAAACACTTCTTATCGGGGCTGAAATCCCCCATATTGGGTTGTCCCTGAAGATGTTATTTTTGGAAGATTTAAGGGAATAGCTCTTCAAATGTTCTAAGAGCTGTATGAATATTAAAAAAAATACCCAAGTTGTCCTGTCGAATAATGAGAGTTTTGAGAATAAAATAATACCAAATACTGAAAATTAGATGAATACTTCAGCTGAGTTCCTATCCTGCTTTTCATTGATCCCACATTTCATCTGACCTTTCTTGACAAACAAGCCTATGTATGAGTGGTAGAACACAAGGGACTTCATTTGACCTTCAGCAGTGAACTATCCCCCACTAAACATAAAGAAAACTGTGTTGGATGGCCCAAAGGAGATGTTAAAAAGTATCTTGAGTAGCAGATCCTGTTCAGGGCCCCAGACTTGCATATTTACAGGCTACTAAAGCTGGGGTCACCTAAAAGAGTTCCAAGATACATGACAGAGATTTGAACTGACCACAATGTTTATTGTTATGGACATTTGATTATTCGTAGGTGTGGGTGTGTAACTGTGAAAACCTGTTGATATGCTGAAACTAATATAGCAGCATAAATTAATGAGTTTATTATACATAGCTCCACTACTGTAATGATAGTTGATAATAGTCTTGTGACAGTGCTTTTCTTTCCCAAATTACTGTATTAATACTAATGGAGCCTCATTCAATCCTGTCTGGATTTCACAACTAGTCTTTTGCGATGGTTTAGCGGTCACAAATCTTCTGATGGGTCAGCTGATGTAGAGGTCCAGGGTTTGATTTTACTTCTGTACCTCCTTCTCATTTCTCCTTTGTTTCTTTTTCCCTACAGTTCTTTACTATTATCCTGAGCTGCAGATCCTCAGTTCTTCAGTTCTGGAGGGGGATAGTCACACCAGTCCAACTGCTAGTGTTCTCTGAGCAGACACTGTCTTCCTTGCCTTTCTTTCCATTCCTCTTTATCCTCCTCAGATTACTTGCCTACTGCAGACCTATTGTTTTAACAGCAGCCAAGGAGCCTCCGCTGGGATGGGAGCTGCAAAACCAACATGCAGATGTGGTGTATTCCTGCACCCAAGGTCATCAGGGGCTTGATCTGAAGCACTAAAGCCTTCTGCCCGTGTTTCGAACAAGACCAAACACACCCCCAGAACTCATTAATTTCAAGAGGCTTGGGAGTTTATGGATACAGAAAATGCCTTCCATGCCACCAAAATACTGCAGCTCCTCCAACAGGAGAGAGACATGCCCTCTCCAGCTGGAATTGCTGATGGTGGAGCTGCCATGGGAATAAAGACTGGCCTGACAGCTCAGCAAATATGCTTCACATTCAAAGAGTCATGGAAACATTAAGACTTGCCAATGGGCAGAAGGGCTTCCTATTTACAGGGTTTTGGTCAATAGTATGTATTTTATCTGAATTCTACATAAGTTCTATGTATTAGGAGAAAAATGAGTTCTGCCTGTTGGACTGTCTGTTCCTGGAAAACCTGTTTGTATCCTTCTTGCTGGTTTATCTCTCCCAGTTCTTAGGAAGAACGGAACTGACAATCACCACACACACTGTTTAAAGCTTTCCTAATAGGAGAGTAGAAGTCGCTCTGCTTTCGGTTCATTTTCAGCCCGTGAAGGGGAGCCAGGTAGAAGAGGACTGGAATTGCACAAGCATTTTCACCACCCGAAACGCTGGTGTTTGAGTGTTGCACTGAGATTAAAATCTTCAGCTATTTTTTGATAGTGCTTCATATTCACGCAGAATAGTCACATCAGCCTAGAACTACCCAAAGGCTTGGAATTGTGGATTATAGGTAAGGGAAGGCATGAATCCAGCAAACTGTACTGCATGTGAGACTCTCCGCGGGTAAGAATTATTTTTTTTTACCCGATGCACTGAAATCCTGAATGACATTATTAGTTAACCACCTATGTTATCATAAAATAGACACAAGTGCTGGTCATAGCAACGTGCTATTTGGCATTTGCCTCTCAAAAACCTCAGCAGGTTACGACGTGTGAAACGAGGCAAGGCCTGCCGGGCAGGCTGTATGACAGCAGTTCCACTGACTCCAAAGTAACTACTTAAGCAAGTCATAAAGTAGTATTGACTTATTATCTTTACTGATCCTTTGACTAGCAGGAAAAAAATGTTCAGTGTCAGCTGCCAACAACAATGACTATTGAGGATACTCTTAATCTTTAAAAACAGAGAACTTTATGAAGAGTACATTTAAAGGAAAAACCTGTTCCTAAAGTAAAAACCTGTTCCTAAAGTAAAACTACACTCAGGTGGAACAAAGAGATTAATTACAACCTGCTTGCCAAAGGCGTCCTATGCAGGCATGTGTACATAAATTTTATTGCACAATGAATCCTTGGCATTGCTCTCAGAACATGAATATGATTTAGGAGCTTGTGAAATGCATCTGCCACAGTGATATCCTAATACAGATAGAAAACTGGAAATATGCCTGAGGCTATTTGGTGAATATCCTGTGATTTAGTGTGTAGGAGGCAGTTCTAGGCAACAGATGGTCTATAAAGTTCCCTTAACTTAAAGCTGTGAACAAATCATAACTGGAGACCTAGCCCTTTTCCACTTCCTGATTAATTTTATGGGTTTCTGTTATATCATCTAAGACAATGCAGAAGATGAGTAATGTACATCCTCCATTCTTGGCTCCTGTTCTGAATGCAAAATAGCATGTCTCTGTGGGCACTAAGGCTCTCCATGCCCTTTCTCTATCAAAGCATTAAACAAAGCAAAATTGCCATAATTCAGGGTAAAACACCAGCCAGTTGAGGAGTACCACCTGAAAAGGAAGAATGTGTCTGCCGGTCCCACTCCCTGTTGTGGAACAGAGACAACAGCATTGGTCTCGGCTGCTTTGGGTACAAGGCCAGTTTCCACGCTGCTTAGTGTCTGGGGAGAATCACTAAGGGTTCTTGTGCTTATATTTTACGTACGTTACCAGCAGCGTGGAAACTGGCCTTGTACCCAGTGCAGCAAAGGCCAGTGCTATTGTCTCTGCTCCACGGCAGGGAATGGGACTGTCAAAACACTTCAGCAGGAGGGGGAAATTCTCCAGCCACAGTTAAGACAACCAAGAAAGCAAGGTGAAACAGCTTTCAGAGATCTCCAGGGGAAGAGAGAGGTTTGGCATGAATTAAAACATGTCTGTGCCACTTTTGTTCCTCCTCTGCCTGGAAATCCCTGGAGAATAGAGATGGAAAATACCTATTGCGTCAGCCACTCTGTGATGGATTATCCCTGTCATGCATCTGCTAGTGCTCCATATAATTTCAATAAGCCAAAAATTGCGTCATTTCCCCAGCAAAGACAGTCTGGTAGGTAAATGACTGCCCTCAGCTGTATTTAGAGTCTCTGGGCTCAGTTTTAATGCCACAGCCTCTTCCCCCAGCAGGAAACTCCAAACATGTCGCATTAAACTCTCTGATGAGAGACACATGCACCCCAAATAGTGACAGTTTCTGTGAGGGACAGTTTGATCCCTAAAAAAGCTGTAATTTCCTATAATGTCCTGCATTATCTGAAATTACGTTGAGTTAAAGGGGAGTCTTGTTTAAGCACCAATAATACCTGGTCTGTCGTACGCAGCTGCACAATTCTCTCTGCAGTAAAGGGGTACACACACACTACGGGGCTCACTGGGCCACACACCTGATGGTTCTCACTGTTTATATACCGCACGTGCAACTCAACATACCTACAGTCAAATAAATATTTTGCTGAGTGCACTGGAGGAACTGCACAAGAAATACGAAATGCAAAGCACTAAAAAATTTAAATACAGGGAATACAGGGGTGTATTAAACCTATTCCCATACTTGGATGTGTTTTGGTTCTTCAAGCCTAGGATCGGATTAAAATCAAATCTCCTCTCTGCTTACCGTGAAGTAGGTTGTTATTCAGCAGCTGTCTGCTTGTACATGACCTTTTTAATTCAAAATATCATACTTTGATCAGAAAGTATTAAAAAACAGATTATAAAAGTTGAACTATACAGGATTCAAACATTTGTATGAGCAGTAGGAACAAAACATTCATGTTGTTCTTGTTTTAAAATATGTCAATCAACAAAAACCTGTTTTGATAGGAATTTTGTTTTGCCCAGTGCTAATAAAAGCTTCATCTTCTGCCCTTCAGATTTTTCCTTTTAAATTTGAACTCCAATATTTTATGTATAATCAAATTATGCCATTTTCCCTTGGCTGTGACCTAATGACTATGACATCTAAAATTCCATGTAAAAGACATAAAAAGATTACCAGTTTAAAACACAGATACATTCCAAGTCTTTTTTCCTCTGAAACTATCAAGTTAAAATGTATTATTAAATCTACTCATTACATTAGTATCTGTTTTTTCAAGTTACTCCTTGGAATAAATTTTTTGCACACTCAGAATTTCATTATGCTTGTCTCAAGCTCAAAAGAATACACTTTATATACATAATTTTCAAGTAAAGTTATTCTCTGCTGATTGAATCTTTCCAAATACCTCTATAAATTCTGTAATTTTCCTTCACACCCGAATGAGTTAACATTCATACATTTAATTTGATATATATTTATAATATATATATAATATTCAATATATTAAATAAGTAATATCTTGAAATAATTAAGAGACTCTATATCAGAATACATGACTGCACAGGATCACAACTTCAGCAATACAAAGGGCTGCTCTGTATGTTGAAACCAGTGTCCCCAACCACTGCTGGTTCTACCAGCTCATTAAAGGATCCTACAAGCAACCCAGCAGGATACAGACCAACACACAGCTTTAATAAAAATAATTTCATAAATATATCACTAATAATCTTAGCAAAAAGAAATAAAATATCTTATTAGCTTTAAAGATATCTTTAAAAGATTAATTCAGAGTACCTGGACTCTATCTGAGGTAGTCAGTTCTACATCATCTACCTCTGGTCTCAGGACTTTTTGGTCTGTAGAAGTGCTATTATCAACAGTCCACTCTATAAGTTGACTCCGCTGTTTCAATATTTCCCTGCTTCTGGAACCTTTGTGGCCAGTCTGGTGGTGACTTTGCAATACTTTGGCCACTGGTTTATAAGATCTTCTGCTCACCTCCATGTATTCATCTTGACACAGGCAAAATGGAAGAAAAAATAAAGCCAGTAGATGCCAAGTGATGAAATCCTTCTCTGCCATGCTATTCAAAATAATTTTTCAGGAGTCCAGCAAATGCTTTGCAGAAGCAGAACCTCTTTGCTGCACCAGGAGTTATGTGGTCCTTTCAGCTTTTCCACTAGTAAGCCTGGCACTGAGACCAGTACCAGGTTTTATACGGTTGCGTGCAATAAATAAAACTAAAAATGCCAATGTGACAGGATCCTTCATCCAAAATCAGTCATGCTCCTTTAAACAAACCAGGCATTATTCACCACTTCACCACCACAAGGAAAATTGATTTGTATGCTGGAAATGACCACAGCATTTAACAGACTCCCGTGGTTCCTATTTGGGGGCATTAAAAATGTAGCACCTTTTCTTTGGCATGTTTTTGTTTAAGTGTGAAAAAATGTGATGGAAATGGAGAACATGTGGCTAATGGTTTACGCTCCTTGATTAGACATGGAAAGGCTGTGAATTCACACTCTTAAATGTCTTTTGGACACAGTCACTTTCCTTATTTGCCAGGAAATTCACACACGCAACTGCGTCAGCCCAGTCCGAAAAATCCTTCCAAGAGCAATTAGGAAACAAAAGCACAAGAGGAGCTTTTGCATATGATCCTGACCCAATGGCTGTTTCTGACTATGCTTTTCATTCACTAAAAGAAAAATATTGAATTTCTGTCAGTTGGCCAACAGTGGAAGGAGACTGGGGAAGCAGCTCTGAAAAACTGGGTTGAATTCAGATTCACAGAGCCCCGTTTCTCAGCATCAGTTCAACCTGCACAGCCAGGCAATCCTTTTTCCCTTGAGTTCCCAGTGTTTTGCTAAACGCAACTGCCAAACCAAGTTTTATATCTTCAGTGCCAAGTAAATATAAATTTACCGGGGGTTTATTTCAGACTAAAAGAATCAAATTATATATGTATAATAATATCCTTATTATATTTTTGAACCACCCACTAGTATCCTCTAGAAATCCACGAATACAGAACACAGTTCTGCAAATGCATTCACTCCCGACCCACCCCCCACCCAACCTTCCCAAGACCAAGTAGCTCCTTGGTCTGTGAGAAACATCTCACCAGTACATGGCTACAGCCCCAGGGAATGACCCCTGGCCTCACAGTGCAAGGGGCTGGCTCATACTCAAGTTGTTCAGGCTGACCACCCTGCGTAGCGTTTGGCTGGGGCTCCTCCGTGACCTCTGGGGTGCTCTGTGGCTCTAAATTACCCCATTTTTTTTAATTTTCTTTTTCTTCCTGTTCAGTCACCTGACAACACGTGAGGTTGGTGGGGCAGGGTGCTACCATGGTTGTTCTCAGGGCATGGGGCTAAGGCTGCATGAGCACCAGGGGCCTACTGGGGGGGTGATGAAGGTTTCATCCATACGGAAGGTAGTCTCTGAAGCTAATGTTCCACAAGTATCACCCAGGCTTAATTTTGAGGGGGGAAATGGACAGTGCACCGCAAAAGCAATGCTGGGAACAAATCAGGATGTGAGCAACCAGAAGGCCAAGACCCACCAGCGAAATGAGGTGTTACGTTATTCGATAATGGAAAAAGCCTTAAGCGTACCAACACACTATGGCAGCAACTGACAACACCACAGGCACTGCCAAACGCGAAATAAGTTAATCTGCTAAAACACCCCAAACCCACTGGCTGCAGCTGCAAGGGGCAACCATTACGTGTCTTCACCGCGTAGTGTATTACTGAGGAGGATGGGGTATGGAGCATCTGAGCTATGGAGAGGCATCCATACCTCACCTGAGGATGGGGTGTGGAGTAGCAAAGTCTAAGCTTCATCCTTGTGAAATCCTAGGATACCTTCTTTTTGATCCCATGTAAATGGAATAAGGCTCGAGCAGCAAGGATTTTGGAAGAGGCTATGGCTCTCCTGTCTGAATGGAAGATGGGCCTAGAAGTGAGATCTGTGATGTACGGCCTTTCCTTCAGACCCTTGTAGGCGCTGGAAGGGGTGCACAACTGACGGCTGCTGAGTGGTGGCGCGGAAGCACCGTTTTACATTCCGCTCCTTTCTGTGGGAGACAGCAGGGCACATCACGTCTCAGGAAGGTGCTGGCTGGGGATGCAGCGGAGAGGAGTGAGCAATGCTCAGGTGGGGAGTGACCGCCACTGGCATAAGCACCGGGCAGGGTGCCCGTGTCAGCCCGTATCCAGCCGCTCTCCTCAGCTATTTCCTATTTAACACAAAGAGGCACGAGGGGCTGTGTCAGCCCTCAGAAAGGCAGTGCTAGCCCCCACAGACATGCAGGGCCCAGGCTGAGGCAGCGCAGGGGCAGTGCCTGGGGCTGCTGGGAGCAAAGGCAGCCAAGGGCAGCTCTTCCCTCTTTCTCCTCCACAGGCCAAGCGTGGCATAGAAGCAGAGATAGGCTGCCACTGAGGATAAACATGACCCACCGCCTGCAGCACCCCAGTTGTCTCAGTGACAGCCCTGGGAACAGGGGCAACTCCCCCTTTTCTCAGCCCTCAGGCTCGCCAGACAGAGCTGTGTCTCCTCGCTTCATGCTTTTGTTGCATTTATCTCCCTTATTATGAAGCACTAATGGCAGGAATCTTAATTCAATTTCAGTGAAATCTTGGATTCTTAAGCCAGATGTTCAGGATCATTGAATAACACCTCATAGATTAACTCTTGGGCCTTGCTTCAGTGTATAAATATTAATTGACTAAATGGCCTTGCAGAAGACGCTTGTTAGCCCATGCTTTATGACTACCGAAAATCTTGGTTTAAAAAAAATACGCAAATATTCCAGTTATTTCACTGGGCAAGGAGAGATGGAAAGGAATCTACTGGAGGATGAAGCAAGACTTCTGAAAACGCAGTTCCAGATTGTGGAAGCCGCTACCACCAAAATGGGGTTTCTTTTTAATGGAGAGAGGATTTTCTTGGTAGGAAGGGACTTTGAAAACCCTGGACTCTACAAAATTGGGAATGACTCAGAGACAAACATTACTTTATCTTGGCACTTAATAATTCGATTCAGCAAGTGCTGGGACAGCACTGATGTTTTCAGCTGCTGTTAGGGCTTTCATGGCTTTCCAGACTCCGTTCCAGGAGCTTCCTGTGGCAAATGTTTCCAGCGTGAGTAATGAACATCCACAGCACCCATGTCCCAGAGCGAGGAGGAATAAAACCAAAGAGATTTGGGCTTTAAAGCCCCCATCTATCATTTCATGCAAAAGCTGAAACAAGCATGTTTCTTGGCAGCTATTAGGATAAAGAAAGATTCCCTTCCTCACTTTCTAATAGATTCCACCTGGTTCCTACCCATCACTGCTCTGGTGGTTTGATGTCACGTGCATTTTTTGGTCCAAATTAAAAATAGAGTTTAGACTTTGCTCTTTTATTTCCAAGCCTTCGAACAGGATCCCATCTGCAGAAATCTTTGCTGCCCATCACTCTCTTCTGTGCCTTCAGCAAGGAATAGCTGGCCCACAAAATCTTTGTCTACAGGCAGAAATTTGGACTCAGAAGTAAAATGCAATGGTGAACTGATCCTAATTCTCCATTCTTCATCTCCAAATCGTCAAATAGACGTACCCAAATGTGTGAACTCAATCTAAAGTAATAGGAAATCAACAGAGCAGTGCTTTGAATTAACTTTGTACTGGAATAAAACACTGAGAACGCTTCATGCTGAGAAGAACAGATCCTACTCATCTGGAGATGAGAAAAGGACTGATCTAAAAAGTTTGGGTTTGTTTTTAGTTGCAGAGCCATTGTATGTTGCAAGAGTGCTGATGGAGAGAATAAAACCTGACCCCCCTCCCTACCTGTTCGCAGTGTATTTGCACACCCACCATCTCCCTTCCAGCTGAGCTCAAGCACAGCCATAATTACCTTTATCCCGACGGTGTCTGGCAGCAGGATGTTCCTCTATCTGGTGATCAACAGTTTAAGATGAAGTGAAGCATATGGATCTGTTTATGTCAGATAATGAGATACCAGCTAAAATGCAGTAACTGCTGGGTGAAAGCTGCTTCCCACCTTCTCTGCAAGCAAAAACCCTGTTCTGTGAGAAAGGGGACTCTTATTGCTATGTTATTCATGTTGACACTGGGAAAGTGGGTTTAGTGAGGTTGTTATGTAAAACTGCAAGCCACCATTTCAAGAGGCAACAAAATGATTTAAAGAAAAAAAAAAGAAGAAAAAAGCCTGTTGTGTCCCAGGCAGGACTGTGTCTGTAATTAAACATTTTCAGTTCCTTCACTTAGAAAAAATCCTATCTGCAGTGATAACTCCCCCATACCGGACACAGAGATAATCCACACCTGCTGTTTCACAAGCACTGAGTCATACTGAGAATGGCTTCAGGGAGAAAAAGGCTTTGAAGCCTTTTTCCACCTCCATGCTGACCACCGCAAACCCACAGGAACAAATGAGGTATTTTCATTGAAGGCTTTCATAATCTGCTCCCTGTTTCTGGAGGCATTTCGGTCAGTAATGGGGATTCAAGCAAAAGCCACAACCCTTCTCTCCAGGGGAGCCTTCAGAGAGATGGGCTACCAAGGGGAAGGCAGGTTCAGGGGCTTTCCAAGCGCTGTGCACGCAAAAAGGGTTTACACTCACAGTCTGTGCAATAGCTTCTCCATGGCTGAACATTTTCTGCTCCTGCAACCCGCTGCCACGGAGCTCTGTGGACGGCAATGGTGCAGTGCTTTGGATGGTTCGCTTTGTGCCACCCAAGCTGTGTGTAGTTTGCCATTACAACAGTTCCTGGGGTTATGTAGTGTGTTTTGTAGGCGTTTTCCTCACTTGTTATAGGAAGTTATCAGCAGCTCTCAGAGAAGGACAGTGGGGCAGATCCAGCTCTATTACATGGCTTCTGTCCTCACCTGAAGCAGATGCGTCTCCAGAAGGGTCTGGGTCCTCCCTAATTTTTCCATCCATCAGGAAATCCTCCTGCCTTGCTTGACACTGGCATTTTCTTTCCAATATACCACGAGCCCTCAGCAGGTCCTGCCTCCCTCTCACCCTCCACCGCCCTCTGGACTCCCACAATTTGCCCAGGGATGTGCTCCAGCAGCCCAGAACTGACACTGCTACTTCATCCTTCCCCTTTTCACAGCCTAAAAAACATCTTTCCCACCCTCTATACACCTAAACTAAGGGATACCCTAAACAAAAGTATCAGCAGTGGGCAAAATTTCAGGCCTGAGCTCCTGGCTACCAGCAGAGCCACAGTCCATGTGATCCTCCAAAACACAGCACAAACCTCCACCAGCTCGTCTGCACAAACCCTTGCTCCAAAATATGCGCTGGAGACACCGACCCCTTCACTCCATCAATGCCATTTTCAGCGGCCCGTGAAAAACTGCCTGGATCAGACTGTCGACAGTCCCAGACGGGATCGCCAGGTGGTTTATCCAAGTCTCTTTCAAACTAGCAGAAATAGATTTCACAGTGGTGATAGGGCTCCAGTGGTGGAACAAATAATGCGGCATGATAAGCTTTTTCCAGTCTGCAATGCATCAATTATCCGTCTCTAATTGAAGAGCCAGAGCACAGTGACTTCCAAGAAAGCAGGGTGGGGAGAGAACAGATGTGGTGCCAAAAAAAGAGCCGTGGTCAACATTTTTGTCAGGGATGGATATCCTGGTTTGGATTAAACAAGATCTAACCTGAACCTTTGGCTTCATCTTAATTCACCTTTTTTTCCTCAAGTTTCAAAATGTTTAAATTTATTACTTGAAATATGCTCTTCTCTGCAATTCCTCTGTTCTAGCCAGGACCGAAAGTGTAACGGCTGAAATACCACAGAAACAACTGCTCATTATTTTAACCACCCAACAAGCAATAAAGAACGTCTTGTGAGAAATTTCATCCCGACTGCATCCCCAGCCCCAGCTTCCCATGTGCAGGAGATGTGGGCAGTTCAGATAAGGTGTGCTGGTTTCGGGTGTGAAGCCGAGACACAGTTTCAGGCCCACTGATGCCTGAGACCGTTCTTCTGCCCTGCACAGCGAAAGGCTTGAGGACAGAACGCTCTCAGTGTGCTCTTGTATCCACTAAAGGTCAAGAATAAACTGTAAAACATTTGCCTGGGAACTGTAAGCAAAATTACAGAATTTATGTGACCCAGTGTCAAATAAATAATTTTTAAAGGCACGGATTTTACAGAGTTTCTCAGATTCCTAGGATGTATCGAGACATGTCTTCAGGATAGTGCCATCAAGTGAAAAACTTGGTGGTCAAACTCTCCCAGGAGTTCTCCCAACCCTACTTGGGCGCCGGGTGAAAACGAACCGTGGCTGATCCGTAATCTATTAACCAGGTAAGATCTGGTTACCGGGATAGTTCTGGACTGTTCATATCGGATTATTAAAGTCTCTGTTTTATGCGTGTATTGAGATGCCATTGATCAAGACTGGGGCTGTTAGCAAAACGGCAGCGCTATAATTTTGGATTACAACCTTCCGGTGAGCTCTCCAGGGATCGTTAGGAGAAAGGGGCCAAGCGCTTGTGAACACACTGTGTCCAGGCTCCAGCCAAAATGAGAAAACACATGTCACCACGCTTGGAATCCAAAGGTCATGAAACAGATAAAGTAAATCATGCCGCGGTAAGAGAAGGGACATCCCTCACCACATGATTTTGCTAAATTATGCGTACCTTCAACCAACAGTACATACCCTGACCGAGCCAGCTTGCAAGGAGCTAAGAAGCCAGCCCTACCAAGAGGGGAAAAGGTTGGACTTAGCAGAACAACGCAGGCCAACCTGGCATCTGAAGCCAGCTGCTGCAGTGTGCTGCAGGCCTAGCTTGTGCTTCAGTTCTTACCCTTGTAAAAGGTTTCTGATAAATGTCCCATCCACAGACATCTGTTTACCCCAGAAGAGGCAGAAAACAGATAGACTGGACAGAATTGAGAGGGACTTCTGGCACGTGCACTTTCATTCATTGCCTGCCTGTTTGAGCTAAAAATATCTTTTAAAATATATGCTGTAATAATAACTGGGAAAGAGCCACATGGACTGGAGACGAGTAACCTCTCATACAGAGCTGGCAGCACTTGCTGGGTAAAAACCCAGCCAACTAGTGCCATTTATAGCAGAAAAGAATGAGCTTCCTGCAAGGAAAAGCTGTGTTTGTCTTCTTAATTTGGTTTCTAAATATTCACTTTCACAAGAAGAAAGAAAAGATAGTTTGAAAAGGCAATTATAGCACCTTGTTGGGGGTTTTTTATGGCATTTGTGAAAGATTATGGCTTTATATATTTGAGGAATTCTTTATTCATCCATAGGAGAGAATGGATGTTCCTACAATGCTCCACAAACTTACAGACCATTCCTAGACCTATTACGAACCACATCCAGCCTCTGGTCTCAAGACTGTCTGCAATGACTCCCTCCGGTTAAAGGGATGGATCTTGCAAGATGTGCTGGTTTTGGCTGGAATAGAGTTAATTTTTTCACAATACCTAGTATGAGGCTGTGTTTTGGTTTTGTACTGAGAAGAATATTGACAGCATATTAATGGTTTTAGTTACTGCCCAGCAATGTTTACATTAATCCAAGGTCTTCTTCAGTTTCTCATAATGCCCTTGTAGAGGAGAAGCTGGGAGGAGGCACAGCCAGGACAGCTGACCCAAACTGACCAAAGGGATATTTCATATCATAAAAAGCCATACTCAGGATATAGGCTGGGGGCAGTTGGCCGAGGTTGTCTCTCTAGCAGCTGAGGGACTGGCTGGCTATTGGTCTGCAGGTGGTGAGTGGTTGTATCAATTGTTTCTTTTTCCATTGCTGTTTTCCTTTTCATTACTTATTATTATCAGTATTATTTTCATTATATATTATTATTATTCTAGTACGAGTAGTAGTAGTATTAATATCATTATTTTATTTCAGTCATTAAACTGTTCTTATCTCAGCCCATGAGTTTTCTTACCTTTTCCTCCAATTCTCTCCCCTATCCCACTGAAGTGACCGAGCAGCTTACTTGCTGACTGGGATTAACAGGATTTTGTCCAGTTTTTGGCTGCCACATTTGTTATCAAATGTTCATTGCTGTATGACAAGCCTTGGACCGATTCGGAGATAGTGAAGTGTAAATAAAGCAAGGTAGACCTGAATGTTTGGGCTGGTCACCACAGTCCTCTATCAATCAGTGCCATAGGCACACCTCCTTCTCCTGCTGTTTCTGGTGTCTACGCTACTTGAAGTTTACACTGTATCAGAGACACGAGAGCACTAACAGCTCCTGGGCTCCCACCTGCAATTAAGGACCTAAGCAACCTCTTTATGGCTATGTACCACAGCTCTAGAGCACCCTCGGCTCCCTACAGCACCTATTCCTACCACCCCTGTCTCCTGAAGACACTATACCCATAGATTTGGCAGGTTACAACATCACTTCCTCTAGGGCTACCGTATCATTGCAGCATTAGTCAGTGGATGTGAAAGGCATCCTTCAACCCCGGACAAGTCCCTTCTTCTGCTAGCATGAGCAGGCCAGGCACAGTGAGGCAGTGTCTGCAGCCCATGGTGTGCTGCCCTGGAGGGAAGAGGCATCATGTGAGTCCATTTCCATGAGCACAACCACACACCCTGACAAGATGAATAAAATGTTCTGTCGCGGTGTAAATCAAATAGACTGTAGTTCAGCAGACAGTGTTAAAAAATGAGTGGGAAAGCAATGCTACCTAAAAGGTTTTTGCCCTTTAGGCTTGCAGACGCTGAAGGATTTCCTCGAATTCTTACTGCTAGCAGCACTGGAGTAGTGTCTTGCCACTTTCCTGGTAAGACTGATGCTCTGAGATAATCCAGAGTGGGTTAGAATAGCCTTTTTGGTGGTGACCCAGCCACAGACAGTGGTGTTTCCATCTGAGACAGCCATAAGGTTGTAGGATAATGGATAATTCCTTCACAGAGCAGTTCTGTCTCTCCCTGAGCTTTCATAGGTGGGGAAAGCTGTGAACTCCCTTGAACTGGACAATTTCTTACACTCTGCTGCCATCCCTCTTTCTCTGTCTGGCTCATTGCCTCTAACAAGGGTTAGTTGTTTTTCAAGTCTGCAGTGACATGATCCAACCAGTGCCAGTTACTCCACTAACTGCTCTGTACCCTGCCCCTAAAGACATTGGGATCCCTTGCTTTGCTCTTCCCACGTATGGATCCTGCGGGAGTTTTGTCAACAAATAGGAAAGCTAAAAAGCTTCTCTTTCTGTAACATAAAACTGAAAGTCACATGAGTGGCTGAGGACCTTGTATAAGCAATTCATCCTCTACAATACGTGTACACACACGTCGTACATTGCACAGGGCAGCGAGAGGCTGTCAGAGCTGCCCCATCGCCTGTTTCAGACGGCACTGACCCTACCAAAGGTGCAGGTACACATCCTCAAGTTTTATTTTGGGAGACTGACTACTCCAAATAATAAATAAAAATTATTAGGCTCATTTAAGAAGTGGATAGACGCTGAGCTGGTATCTTTGCTACCATCTCGTACCAGAATGGTGTTTCAAAACCACCTTCCCTATCAGTCTGTAATTGCTGTGTTATGGCCACCCACAGCACTGCTGTGTCTATTATTTCCTTCGTTAGAAACACATTATGGAAAGAGACGTTGCTTTCCATTTTTAATGTGCTTTCTGGAAAGAAAACATTTCTTCCTACAAGCCATACTGAGAAAAAAGCAACAGAGATAAGGCTTGTTTCCAAAATCAGTTACCCCTAAGGTGTATAAATTAGTTTGGTTTCTTGTTGACTCATTACTGTTTCTAGTTAGGAGAAAAAATGGCTTTAATACTGGGTTTTTTTAGAGAAGTCAGTCACCCTGGCACTTTTGGCAACTAAAAGCTAACAAGTGCAGAAGTCTGGATGGGTTCATAGGAGGTGTAATTTTCTCATACAGAGCTCAGATTCATTTGGCCAACACAGGCTCTGGAGAGAAATAAAGAGATTTTATTTCTCTAACACATCTTTAGAAAAGCCTCAGAAACCTCAGGACACAGAATCTGCTAAAGCAGACATTAAATTTACTCATCTAATTTTAATGTTGCTCATTAGTTCGTAAGGAAAACATATGCGACATTGCATTACGGCCAAGAGATCTTCTGCAACGGGACACTTTTGGCTCAACAAGTTTCACCCTGCACCTGTAATTTCTATTAACTTCCTCAGTAATGTCAAATTCACTTTCTGGTGGGAAAGAAACCTGAGTATTATTATGAAAGGCTCAGCCACAGGACTGTTAGCAGAGATGCTCCCAGCGCACCCAGCCTACGCCTCCAGCTTTAGGCTGAGTTGTAAGGGCGGTATGGAGGAAAAGCAATGCTGTTGATTTTGCTGCACCCTGCAGCCAGTGCTCAGCCGCAGGCACGGGCAAAGATGGAAGTTGCCGAGGTGCATCCTGAAAGGCGGCAGTAGCATCGCAGAGGTGTGCGAGAGAGAGAAGCTCTGCGCTGCACTGCAGCCCTTGCCGATGTACCTGCTGCTGCAGAGCCTGCCTGCCCTGGGCAAAGCTGGCAGGCCACAACCCTGCCAGGGGAGCTGGGAAGCGGGATGGGGCTGGCCAAGGTCCGCCGCCCTCCTTCCCCACTGGCTGAGGAGGGTCTGGGGGAATGAGGTTGGGGCAAATCTTCATTTTAACCCCTCTCCCCAAGGCAGCAGCTTTCAGTTCCTCTTGGAGACTCAGTTTCACCTGCCTGATGATAAAAGGGATGCAGGAGACCAGCCACAGGTGCTCCTCTTAACAATTTTTCAGACAAAAGCTGTGCTTCTCAGGGTGCCTCTGAAAAACAAAATTAAATCCTTCCAAGGAACTTGTGAAAGTCTTCAGAGTGATATCGTTACCATGTGCTTCAGCTGATGGGATTTTCTGCTGTTGGTCCTTGCCCCGTTTCCCCCTGCCTCCTGAAACATACCACGTTGCACAAGATTACTTGTGTCCTAGGCAACCAGCAAGCACGTGCTTCCTTGAAAACCAGGAAAAATCAATCCCCACCGACAGAAGTATGCCAGGAGGTTATGCAGGCAGAGCAAAGATGAGCAGCAGAGCCAGAGGCTAAAGATGTCCACCCAACCCAGCCAGAGAGAAGAGCCTGTGCAACTCAAACACAGGCTTGCCATCCCACAGCAGCGTATGTGGCTGGAGCTGGGAGGGTCTGAAGAGACCTGCTGAAGTCTAGCTGAACACAAACACTTTGCTAGGCTCCCAGCTTCTGTCAAACAGGGTCTGAACAGCTGTCCCAGCCCCCTCCAGAACAGCAGCCATAGGGGAAAGGGGCTTCACCTCCCTCCTTCCCAGTAGCCAGCCTCGACCAAGTCCTCAGTGTATGCACCACCAGCCAGAGACTGCCCTTTCTGTGTCCAGATGTCGTTTATAACATGCTTTTCTGCCTGGCTTGGTCTGGGATCTTGCTGTAGGTTCATTTCTCCATCCAAACTGAGGTTCACGCCCTGCAGGAACCTGCAGTGTGATGTGGATCCTGCTATGATGGGCACCACAAAGGGGAAATGTTTGCTTTCAGGGAGCCCCAAAAAGACCAGCATTTCTCGTGGTCTGACCTTACTGTACTATCCAAGCAAGCAGAATGCTATCCTTGCAGTGAGCATAGCAGCAGGAGCTGCCACAGGGTCAGTACACCCCAGCACTGCCCAGTGCGGACCCCCTACAGTGGGGTGACGTAGGGAGGGGACAGTGGAGGGATGGAAAGGAGGGCAAAAAAAGAGAAAGGAACATTCCATCTGAGGTCAGACACAACAGTCTAAAACACTCAGACCTGGTGTAAGCTCCATTGATAGAGAGAGGAGGCAGCCCAGCCTGTCTCCATGCCCAGAGCACATAGCACGCACGCAGCTTGCTGACAAAGGAGACGGATCCTGCCCAGTGCCACAGATCCCTTTTAATTGAGGAAAAACTGGAACTGAACCTGGCGTCAGACACGGCAATGGGATCTGCAGGAGGATGTCAGCCGGTCATGCCAGCTGGAGTGTGCTGCTGGCAAGCACTGCAGGCAGCAGCGGGGCAGCTGCTCTCCCGTGCTGGCTCCACGTCACGCCGCAGGGCTGCGTATGGGTGAGGTACCTGTCGTCTTCCCGTATCTTCCCAAGTGTCCTTCCTTGCTAACTGGAGCAAAAGCTACAACACTGTACACCTATTCATGGCAGTGGGATTAATAATAACACTGGGGGAGGGATCAAATGTATTGAAGTTAGGTACAAACCTGATTCTGATAGCATGGGAACAGAATTTTGCTTCTGTATCAACCACCTGGTACCCTTGAGTGCCCAGACTGCATGTGTTCAGCGGGGTGGGATCAGGGAAGCCACATATTTGCCTACTGAATAACCCTCATTCCAACCCGGACGGGCAGAAAATGAGCATTGAGATTCACAAACCTTACATGAAGCCTCTAATTCATATTTCATCCATCAGATCTCCGCACTCAGTAACCTGTAAATGTAGCAAGAGCAGTTCTCGCTGTTCATCCACCCACACAACCATCTACCCATGTCTTTAATACCTTACCTCAGAGATCCATGCTGGAAGCTGTAGGTAAGTGTTCGTGGTTCATGCTGTGGCTGTCACGGATTTGAGTTTTATCCCTTCTTCTTCTAGTAAAGTGAAGAATAGAATCTACACCTGGCAAGGACATTGGTTTTATACGATTGCTCTCCATTGCTTTGTGATACAGGTCACAG
This sequence comes from Rhynochetos jubatus, assembly GCA_027574665.1. Classification (NCBI taxonomy): domain Eukaryota; kingdom Metazoa; phylum Chordata; class Aves; order Eurypygiformes; family Rhynochetidae; genus Rhynochetos; species Rhynochetos jubatus. Next base: position 71,651,668 of record CM050690.1, on the reverse strand, counting down.
CCATTCCTGCAGAAGCTGGACAGCATTTGAACATGTACAGACCATCACCAGTTTGCACACTGGTCTGAGCCCGGCTGTGAAATAGGGCTGGAAATACCATGGCAAAACCTACTTGCCTTTTTCTACTGCCACAAGCCCAATGTGCACGGTTTAACGCAAGTTCACAGGCCTGAGTACTGAGTTCATGTCAAAATTTTAACAACTCATGTATAGCTTAGTGATGACAAACATGCAAAGCTCAAGGAGACCTAAGTACTTCGCTTCCCTCATGCACGCACAGACGGCAGCTCCCTCTCCTGTGACCAGAGCAACGTAAATGGGTTTTGAGACACGAGAGAGCCCCATGAGTGCACGGGACCTTGGTGGAATGATACCTGCAGCATAGTGAAGTGGGTGATGGTTGAGGCAGTTCCCTGCCTGGTGTGCTTGGCTTTCACCATCTTCAGCTCCTGCGGTCAAAGCAGGCTCCTTCTGGAAAGGGAAAACTTTGTTTCTGCTCTGACACCTCCATCCCTTCTCCAGGAAATAACACCACACACCAGAATATCTCCCACCACTTCACTCACTTGGGTGGGCAGGGAAGAACTCATTTTAGTCACTGACCAGTACAATTAGCACCAAGAAGTGTTTTAACATTAGACTCCCTTATGGCAAAGTCCTGATGTCTGGGGCTACACCAGGAGCCCTAACTCTGTGCGCAGCAGGTAGGATGCTGGAGGGGGTGAAGAAGCAGATGAGGGAGGGGCTGAAGAAGCTGCTGCTGGCCCCACGGGCCAGGGAGAATTTGCAAATTCAACATGAAGCTGCCTCTCAGAGCTGCGTGTGAAAGTCATTCAGAAACTGCCCTTGGCCCAAAAGAGGGAGATGTGTCTGAGCAACTGTTGGTTTGATATGCTTCTGAGAGGGAAAGACCAAGTTTAAAAAACACAGGGCGATAACTAGTCTAGACAACCAAAACCATAGATTAATAGCTTGAAATTCTTCTTTGCATGGGAGATTTTCTGCTCATCAGGATTACTGTGGGTCTGCTTACCAGCCCTGCTGTGTTTTGACTGCACTGAAAAAATGGGGTGTGGAAAATTCATCTTCTGGGAAATGCAAAGTAGGAACTTTCTGAGCACTTTCTATCTAAATTACCCAGACACAGTATTCCCACTTATGTCAACCCATCTCAAGGTAATATCTGTAGTTAGTCCTGATACACATTCAACCAACTAACGTACTTTGCTCTTGTGAAACTCACTGAGGTTTTACCTTCCCATACGTGTTACACAGTAGTTTCATAGTGAGGAGTACCATCACTCCTAGCAATCACTAGGGAATTTTGCACCGTGAATACGTTGCTCTGTACTGCAGCACCCTTACTGATGCTTGTGTGAGAAACCATCTGCTTTTAAACTTGTGAGGAACATTGGCAAAGAGCACAAGTCTAGAAATGTTTTTTCATTTGGTTTGTTTTTAATTTGAAGTTGGTGTGTATCTGAGTGCTTGACTTAGAAGGTACTGGCAGAGCTCATCACAAAAAAGAGTGACTTTGAAGAGATGAAGTTAAAGAAATGCCACTGAATAGGCTTCTCACATGAACAGAAACAGCACCATCTGTTGCTCTCCGTGTTGTCAATCACCACATTTTTTTCCCTGCCCAGATGAGGATTAGGAGAAATGAACCATATGCAACAGAAATTAAATGAGGAGAAAAACGTTTATTTTCAAGGTGGTCTTAGACTGGAATAGTTTAACCTGATCCTGATCCATTGCATGTGTAGGGCTGAATCACAGCTGCTTTTTCATTTTACAAAAACAATGCCCAATCGATGAGGCATTATAAACCTGGTAAAAGCAGTGCTGATTTTGCATTTCTTCAGCAGTCTTACTGTGTAGGAGTGACCCTCATAAAATTATAACCACTAGGGATGGAAAATACTTTCTAGGTTTAGTCTGATCCCTCAATGTCAGCTCAAGCATATTTCTCAGGATGCATCCTATCCAAGTAGCACCACCCGTTATTACTTGATTGGTGGAGACACTGAATTTCTCTGAACTGCTCTCCCAACACTTGGTCCCAGAAGGGTTAGATGACACCGTGCCAAAAGTCCTGCTACCAGGTGGAAGCTGTCTCACAGTAGGGCTCCCACATTGCTGCGGTTGAGCCCTGATAGCAATGGTGGAGAATTTCTCTCAGTTCTCCTCGGTGCAGTGTGAGCCAATAGATGAAAGAGCATCTGGGCTAAGCTGTGGACATGGGCAAACCATGGCAGAAATCTGAATAGGGAGTCCTTGGGCTGTTGTACTTGTGCCATCCCTTGTTATGCAGTTCCTGCTTGGGGGTGGAGATCCCCATCCACAGCTGAGGAGGCAAACACTGCTGTTTGTCTAGGTTTTGCATGTCTCTCCTAGGTGTGAGAGCTTTCCCTGGGGAGTCAAGGTGAGCCGGGCGAGATCTGCACACTCATACCCGAACCTGGGAGAGAGGTATTTGTCAAATTTATTGCAACTGGTCTGCTGTAAAGAGGGTCTCACAGCCTAGGTTATTCAGAAAAACATTTGGCAGTTATCATCTTCAGGGTTTATTGTTACTTGCATGGCAAGGAATGTGCTTTTTTGCAGGCAGTGGTATTGCCAACATCACTGCTATCCACATGTCTTCAGGGCAGAGCAGCAATGCTCAGTAGGTCACCCAGGACAAAAGTGCTGCATCGGTTCTGTGCTCCGTCCAGAGTTAGTGCTCTGTGACATGAATAACCAGGGGGCATTCAGGCCCCTGTCACAGGTCAGAGGAGAGCTACTGGGAGCTGCACCACCTTGCCTTGCACAGGCTGAGCATCAATAATTTCCTTTGTCCGAATTTTGAAAATGAGGTGAGGAAAAAAAATTACTCTGTTCTGAGCAATCGAAGGAGGGTGCTGAAAGAGTCAGAGGAGACTGGCAGCTGCTGTTCTCCTTTACTTCACAGTTGTGTTTGGAAAATTGGACATCTGCTTTATGGTCAGGATACCTTAAGGGTGCCTGATGGAAAATGTGACTTCTTCCCTTGCTCTTTCTCTACACCCAAGTGTTTGCTTTCTTTACATAAAATATCAAATGAAAGCTGACATTTGTTTCACATCAAGTCCCAGTTTTTGCTTCAAGTTTTAAAGTGTGAAGGGAGAAAGATCACAGAATCATAGACTCACAGAATGGTTTGGGTTGGAAGGGACCTTACAGACCATCCAGTCCCAACCCCCTGCCATGGGCAGGGACACCCTCCGCTAGGTCAGGCTGCTCCAAGCCTCATCCAGCCTGGCCTTGGACACTTCCAGGGATGGGGCATCCACAGCTTCTCTGGGCAACCTGTGCCAGTGCCTCACCAGCCTCTCCGTGAAGAATTTCTTCCTGATATCTAATCTAAACCTACCCACTTTCAGTTTAAACCCATTAAACCTTGTCCTATCACTACAGGCCCTTGTAAAAAGTCATGTGTGTCCCCCCCCCCGGCTTTCTTGTTGGCCCCTTCAGGCACTGGAAGGTGCTATAAAGTCTCCCCGGAGCCTTCTCTTCTCCAGGCTGAACAAGCCCAATTCTCCCAGCCTTTCTTCATAGAAGAGGTGCTCCAGCCCTCTGAGCATCTTTGTGGCCTCCTCTGGACTCATTCCAACTGGTCAATATCCTTCTGATGCTGAAGGCTTTGGTTTGCTTTTGTTTTTTTCGAAATGGTTTCTAGTGTCATCCCACTGAAAAAGTGTGAAGATATTAAGAAAGAGTGGCACGGTGTAGATCTGAAAAAGCAGAAACAGACTAAACTGAAGAGCACAGTGAAACTAAAAATTCTTCCTTTGTTCTTCAGTTGTTTTTCAGAACTGCATCAGGTTACTTAATTTGCACTTATGTTGAGATTTTGGTGAAAAATTAAAGCTATTTTACAAAACGTTTCAACATCAATTACATTATGGACTTTGGTGGAAAAATATTTGTCAAAGCTGTTTGAGGATTTCTTCCCATGCAGACAGAACATCTGGGGGCCATCTGAAATTGGCAATAGCTGTTCAGTATGTCTGTACCACTTGACGACCACAGGCAAGCACAAGAAGTTGGAGGTGGATACGTTTTCTAGCCACTTGTACTAAGCTCAATGGTGAAAGTTGAGGAATTCATCAACCCCTTCGACCATTCTCTCCTTCCCTTAACAGACCTTTTGGTGCATGAATTACCAGATGCAGATAGGATTTCCCCTCATTCACACTGGCCACTGCAGCACACAGTGCACAGCCACATCTGACTAACACCCTCCTGAATTATCCCCACCTACATCAGGGAAGCAACTGCTGCTAGAGGAGGAAACAGCAAGGGCAAAGTTAGGGTATCACTGAACTGCACTCAAAGTGCTCAGCAGAAGTGCTGGTGCGTCCTCTGTGAGATCAGGGAAACTGCAGAAGTAAATATATACATCAGTGCTTGGTTTGGTTTTTGCCCGTTCTGGGGCTTACAGTCAGCTAAAATAAAAGGAATAGCTCAGATAAAGACAAAGTGTTACAAAGCAGTACTGCAGCCTCCATGGTGTGGCCTCAGCCCCACGGTGTGGGAGGCTGCAGATGAAGATGCTCTGCTGTGGCAGAACAAATTCAAGTGAGACTGACCCGCACAAAGAGGCACCAGGCCAGGCAAGGGCACAGAAGGCTCCATGCTGGAGTCCTGGGTGCAACAAGGGTAGTGTTGAAATCGGAATAATTTCTCACCAACAAGTCCACCAAGGCTGACTCTTACATGCTGAATACAGCAGAGATCACCTCACTGCCGGGGAGTGCCTGGGTAACATTGTATGCCTCGGAGGTAGAAGATCGCACAAATCTGCGCACAACACCCCCGTCACACAGGTGCCTTTCAGCTCTGGGCCTCGGGTACCATGTGACCCTTGCGTAACCCCAAGGAAACCCATTATTTTAACTAAGTGTGGCAACAGCTGAACTTCCAGTCCCAACACGGAAACCTGAAGAGCGGCAGTAGGCTGGCTTCAACAACTTCACCCTGCTTCAACACAGCCATGGCTTGCTGGCAAGCATGGCACACCTCAGGGACCTGCCGCTGTGTACTCGGGGTCTCCTGAGCCAAGGGAGAGGGGTGGGACCAAGAGCAGCCTGAGGGAAGCTTCCACCTTTGCCTATTTGGTTTCTTTCTTTGGGGGCACTTTGCAGCTTGCTGGTGATACTCATGCCAGCCTTCTCTCTGCCATATTTCTTCCACTTTCCCCAGTTCTGGGAAATGTTTGTTAGATCCCACAGAAGAAATGCGTTTTTCAAAATAACCCTCAAAGCAAAGAAACAAATGTAGATGATGAGTTTTTTCTTGAAGCTGTCAGGGCACTTATCAGCACTGTCTGCCTGTTTCCAAGTCTTTTTGTCCACAGTGTGAGCCAACACCCATTACTCTCCAGCCACTCAGCACTATTCACCTCCACATCAGTACAACTGCCAGCAAGGGAAACCATAACCTGGCTTCAAGGAGTCCCACAGAGACCAACCAGAGCTGCAGGTAAACCTGAGCCAGTCTTGTTCCTCTTGCCAGCAAAGGCAGCCCCAGTCGTCCTGCCCAAATACTACGATCTGAAGTTCCAGCACATTGTCCAAAGCACCTGTATCTTTGAAAATATCTAGGATGGTAACGGTTGGCGAGACACCTTGTCATGCTAGCCCAAGCACCATCCTTTTCAGTACATGAATTCGGATTCATGCACTTTGCCATGATTGTCTATGGCTGACATATTATTTATCTTCTGGAAAGAAATATGAAAATGATTCCACAAAGCAATAGAAATGCATTCTTAAGGGGAAAACCCCCATGTTCTTCAGTTTTATGTTCAGGTGTTTTCTTGTACTGTGAAGCCCAAGCCACTGGCTACTTGTTTCTTACATGTATGTTCAATGTCCTGGTGTGATGACACCTACAGTTTGATACCAAAGTCAAAGGGCTTTATGCAAACAAACAAACAAACAAAAAAGGCATAATAATCAAATCTATAGAAGTTCAGTGCCTGAGGTAGTATAGGAAGAAACTGAGAGCAAAATCTGGCTGTCTGCCAGTTCACATGTGCTATCTTTTTGGTCCTTTGACTTCATATACCTCTTATGCTACAAGGCTTTCATCCACACTCTTGAGGTGAAGACTAATTGCATGTCTCTGTGATGATACAAAGGCACCTCCACACGCAGTCACAGCAGAAAATCAGTGTCAAAAGGGTTTGATGAAATACGCTTGAGGAGTTGGGATAGTCTTGAAGAGTAGCTGATGGAAAAACTCTCTCTCTCCCTGGAGCAGTCCAGGTGCTGCAAGGAACCACTGTGGTTACCTCTACCCTGCGAGTTCAAACCGACCTTCAAACCCCTACAAAACCCATTTCCACCATCCATCAACATAGTAATTCTCAACAGCAGTCTCAAAAGCAGAGAAAAGCTCAGAAAGAAGCAATAAGCCCACAGAGCAGCTCTGTGGAATACAGTGCTGAACATCACAGTGCCATGGTCAAGAAATACAAAATACATAGGAGACTTCAATGCTAACCTCATAGTGGAATATCATAGAATCACAGAACTACAGGCCCTTGTAAAAAGTCCCCCCAGCTTCCTTGTCGTCCCCTTCAGGTACTGGAAGGTGCTATGAGTTGTCTCTGGAGCCTTCTCTTCTCCAGGCTGAACAAGTCCAACTCTCCCAGCCTGTCCCCACAGCAGAGGGGCTCCAGCCCTCAAAGCATCTTTGTGGCCTCCTCTGGACTTGCTCCAACAGGTCCATGTCCTTCTGACGTTGGGGGGGCCCAGAGCTGGATGCAGAACTGCAGGTGGGGTGTCACGAGAACAGAGTAGAGGGGGAGAATCCCCTCCCTTGACCTGCTGGCAACACTTCTCCTGATACAGCCCAGGATACGGTTGGCTTTCTGGGCTGCCTGCGCACACTGCCGGCTCATGTCCAGCTTCTCATCCCCCAGTACCCCCAAGTCCTTCTCCTCAGGGCTGCTCTCGATCCATTCTCCACCCAGCCTGTCCTTGTGCTTGGGATTGCCCCGACCCAGGTGCAGGACCTTGCCCTTGGCCTTGTTGAACTCCATGGGGTTGGCACAGGCCCAGCTCTCCAGCCTGTCCAGGTCCCTCTGGATGCCATCCCTTCCCTCCAGAGTGTTGGCCGCACCACACAGCTTGGTGTTGTTGGCAAATTTGCTGAAGGTGCACACGATCCCACCATCCATGTCATCAGTAAAGATGCTGAACAGCGCTGGCTCCAATACTGACCCCTGAGAACACCACTCATCACTGTTCTCCACTTGGACATTGAGCCATTAACCACAACTCTCTGAGTGTGACCAACCAGCCGATTTCTTTATCCACAGAGTGATCCATTTGTAAAATCAATGTCTTTCCAATTTTGAGACAAGGACAGTGTCAAATGCTTTGCACACGTCCAGGTAGATGACATCAATTGGTCTTCCTTTATCCACCAATGCTGCAACCCCATCGTAGGAGGCCACCAGATTTGTCAGGCACGATCTGCCCTTGGTGAAGCCATGTTGGCTGTCACCAATCACCTTCTCATTTTCCATGTGCCTTGGCATGGTTTCCAAAAGGATCTGCTCCATGATCTTAGCTGGCACAGAGGTGAGACTGACTGGCCTGTAGTTTCCCGGGTCTTCCTTTTTTCATTTTTAAAAATGGGTGTTATGTTTCCTCTTTTCCAGTCAGTGGGAACTTCAACAGACTGCCTTGACTTCTCAGATATGATGAACAGCGGCTTAACAACTTCATCACCAGTTCCCTCAAGGACCCGCAGACACATCTTGTCGGGTCCCATGCACTGGTGCACCTTCAGGTTCCTTAGATGTCTCAAACCTGGTCTTCCGCTGTGCGTGGTTCTTCATTCTCCCAGTCTCTGTCTTTCCCTTCTGTGACTTGGGTGGTGCAGCTTGAGCACTTGTCAGTGAAATGTGAATCAAAAAAGTCATTGAGTACCCCAGTCTTCTCCATACCCTGGCTAACCAGGTCTCCCATCTCCTTCTGCAGAGGGCCCACATTTTCCCTAGCCTTCCTTTTATCCCCAGTGTGCCTACAGAAGCCCTTCTTGTTGCCCTTGATGTCCCTGGCCAGGTTTAATTCTGTCAGGGCTTTAGCTTTCCTAACATGATCCCTGGCTGTTTGAACAATTTCTCTGAACAGATGCAAGAACAGATGTAACTCCTCGATAGGGCCATGCTAATAACTTTGGGATACATCTGACACAAATTGACATTGCCATAGATGCATCCACCTGAATACAGGAGCAGAGTGGGGCAGTGACCTTGCACAGCTGTAAACATCTTCATTTATCTTTACTAATTGCAAGTCTAATTGCTGTTCCCTGCCAAGCATCACCATTCCTGCTGATAGAGATGGTACAAATAGCTGAAAGGTTGTTTTTCTTTTAAAAAAACCCACAGTAGTTCACTTCTTCACTGAAAGCTTCTCCTACAAATCCCTTCATTCTCTTCCATGTCTCTCAGGTTCCCTCCACAGATCTTCCTTTGCCCAGGCTCGGCTGACCTGGCTGCTTCGATGGGAGCCAGCGCTTATGCCCTGTCTGCTCTGCAGTGGTTTCTCGGGTGCTGCCTCTCACCTTCTGGGACACACAAGGTAATTTAAAATGTGGAGAAATCCTGAAAGCTGAGAGAAGTATTTCTCCTAAATGTTCTTCATCCCTGTGATGGATGGAGGGGACCCTGATGCTGTCTCTGCTTGTGCTGAAGAGGAGGGAGAATTCCTTACCTCTTCCAGACCTCAGTCTGGGAAAACCTCTGGGACTCCCTGTGTTGCTGAAACCGTGGCTGAGGGTGACACCAGTGCCCAGCTGGCTCCTGCCACACTGGTGTTCACTTCTGCGGCATAAATAAAACCAGAACTGTTCTGCGTGGCTGATCTGTATGTTTTTAAAGGTTTCTGGGGAAGGAGAGGAATGCTGGGAGTGAGTTTGCATGAGAAGAGTGAGCTTCTGAGGAAAAGGCCACAGGACTGGTTTACTCAGAGCTTTACATGAGCTGGATTAGTAAAACCTACTCTTGGAGTATCAGTTAAGTAATCAGGATAGTATATAAAAAGAAGTATAATTTATACAAGGGTTACAGGTCTATTATGAAAAGAACCATGATGGGAGACAAGGTTTTTCTTGCTTAAATTAAAACAGCCACTTTGCAAATTTAACAGGAATTTGACTGACCTCAGCACTGCTTACCCATGTGCCATAGAGTCTATAAAAATATATCATTTGTGAAATAAAGATAGGCTTCTCCAGCACCACTCACATGCACAATACAGGGTGAATGGCTCAGCAGATGGTGTGACCCACTGTTCCCAAAAAGTCTTGTGGGAACATGGAGGTGCACGGTCAGAAATGCCAATATGCAGGAGAATAAACAAGGAAGCAGAAGGAGGGGCTGGGGAAGCAGCCATCTCTAGGGGGTTCATGCAGCAGAGAAGCCCATTGTGTAGGTAAGTATGCAGGCAATTTCCAAATGCACGATACTCACTTGATAAATCGCAACAGATTCCTTGGAGTCAGGCCAGGCCCTGTATAAGTACATACGTTCCAGATGAGATGAGAAACACATGCGAGGACTGGGGAGGTTACAGCTGCCACTTTGAAACGTGGTGCCAATGGGGAATTTGGAGCCATTGGTTAAGAGCACTCTTCTGGATATTCCAATTGGTACTTGGGACAGGCTTACATTATGAAAATATTGTCAAACAATCTGCTTTTCATACACAATAATTTTGAATAATACTCTGCAGTGTTTCTCCCTTGCTATGGCAAAGGTTACAAGAAATAATGACTGTCTAGATCAGAGATCTGTACATCAAACATACAGCTATTGTATTATCAATAATGAGTTATGTTAGTTTAGAAACCTTTTCCTGTAGTCAATTTGCGCATCACAAGATGCAGTGTCCAAGACAGGGGTCATTTCAAAATGGCAAGAATGCAGCACAAGCCTAACTGTGAATGAAGGCTATAAAAGAGCTTTTGTGCCCTGGAATCTTGATATTTTAAAGTTTGTTCACAGAGGTCTACTAAATGTAATGACAGTGAATCATAAGGCCTCCCTAATTAAGAGAGATGGAGCCAAGAGTGGGTATTTGCATATGTGTTGAAAATAATAGAAGCAAATCCATGCAAGTATAGGGCACGTGATGTCCTCCATGCAAGTGAACCGCTAGGAGAAGACATCATTTTCCACACTATAGGCCCAGTTTATACTCCGTTCATGTAGGTATCTTACCTTATGGGTTATGAACTCATGGGTTAATCTTGTGATTAATAGTATGTGTCAGTGTTGGGTAGGCCATGACAGCTGCCAGGCTGGGCTGTGACTTGGATTTCTGGTGGGAGAAACAACCAGAAGATGCTGTGGTCCCTGGAAACACCCAAAACACTGTGTGGTGGGGCAAAGAGGTGAAGCGGACACCACACACCACAGAAAAAGGGCCAAGCAGGCCACCTTCAGCCAACTCCCATGGAAAGGGCTGGCATCCATCCCAACTGGGAGCCCTGGGTGGGGGCAGCAGGCATGAAGCAGACATCCCAGGGCTTTTGGGGAGCACCAGCTGTGCAGCCAGGAACCAGGAGGAGCCATATGAGTAACCCATTGCTGCAAATGCAGTGTGGAGACTCACAAGGATCTCAGCCAACGAGCCCTGCCATTGCCCAGGATGAGATGGTGGTGTGCTTCAGGGAAGATGTCTGGAGAAAACCTCCTCTGGGGCTCGGTCTAACCCAAGGAAAACTACGTGCACAACTCTCATGTAACAGCAACACACCCATCCATGCTCCACATCCTCCAGCAGGTATTTGAAGCTGCTCAACCAGATGTTGCTGAAGGTAGGCAGATTCAAAGAGAAATGTAACAGCTGCCAGTCATGTTCCCGTAATTTTGATTTTCAGGCTGAGCAGAGATCACCCCCAGGTGTGAAATTACACTGTGACAGGCATAAACAGACCGGTGGTGAGCTGTTATGTTGGAGATGATGGGATTGCACACACTGCCTGCTGCTATCCATAATGTATGTATTGATCCTGGGTATTTGGGGTCAGACATGTCCCATACCCTCTCATCTCCATGGAGATTCCTCCTGGGAAATAGCCATTTATTTCTTCTTCTTCTTGGATCTGTCACATTACTGCCTGCAATTAGGATGATTAGTAATAGTTGGGTCTTTGTTTCCATTAGGAGGAAAATCCTGACGATAAGATTCAACTATCTTTCCAGCGTACTACTGTATATTAACATGTAACATGTCCTCAGCCCCGCGGCTCTGCAAACAGCTGGAACAAGCAGAAGGAGAAGCAGCTTTGGTTATCTCAACTATGTCCACAGGAAGGGGCATTTAATGGCCCCCATTTTTCAGCCTGGCCAGTGCTTCGGCCCAGCACACACCACTCTGCCCACCCCCCGGCAAGGGCAGCATTTGCTTGTGGTCAGTGACGTGCTGGCATCTCTCTGAGTGTACCAGCATGACCACACGCTCACATGGCTATTCTTCAAGGGTCTTAACTCAAGGCAGGCATGAGCGAAAATAAGAAAATGTCTAAACATCCTCTAAATTTGGACTTGTCTGAAATGGCAGGTAGGATCTGGGTCTCCCGTTGTGGTGTATCTTTAGCTGCCTGATCCCTGGATACAAACATCTTTAAATATCAGTCTTACAGCATGAACCAGACTGGATTTCTGTGGCACGCAGTCCTGACAGACAGGGAGATAAAGGTGGAAAAAGACCTGAAGGATGCGGGATGGCCCTCGGGCACACAGCAGAGGGCAAATGCAGCAAGGGACACAGTAAGAGGTGGGAAGGCAGGAACTGGAGTTGTAGGAAAACAAGTTGTGGGACATGAAGAGCCCCTAGAATGGGGCAGAGATGGAAGTGGGGGGCACAGGTGGAGGACAGTGGTGCCACCAGCAGAGCACGACAGGGTGTTTCTGCGTCGGCCCTAACAGAAGGCGGAAAGTAGGGGGGTCACTGATGTCCCAGAAATGAAAGCAAATGTGAGAGTGATTTGCAATCAGCCTCGGGGGAACAGAAAGGAGCTGCAGGAGCAGATGATGGGCTTGACCCACGTGTAGAGCACCCACAGCTCCTTGTCTCTCAGGGATTTAGGGCAGCTGGGGAGGAGCTTGAACTGCGAGCTCAGAAGGATCTGGCCATTTCTGTAAAATACAGCGTCCTGTGCTACAGTGAGTATCATCTGAGGAGTCTCGGCAGGAGCGTTCCCACTCCTGTCACAGTTCAGTCATGGGCACTCACGGAAGATGCAGGACCTGTAGCTCTGAAGTGCAGATCCCTTGTTAACTACATTTTTTTCTCAGGAGTTTTCCACCAGGATTTGGAGGAGGCTAAATGAAATATGATGGTTGCTCACCTTCATTTTCTTCTTAGAAAAGGGGAGAAGAGAAATTGCAGCATCTTCTAAGGTGTTCACCACACCACCGACAACCATTCAAACAGTGTCCACTGGAGGAGGTGGAGTCTGACAGTAATCCTTCTTCCTTTTCCTCCCTTTCCTTTCTCCCAACACTTCAGTCATGCACTCTGACAACACGAGTAAAGCTGTTCGTGTGGAGCACAACCCCCATCAGGCTCTGCTTAGCTGCTGCTGTTGGGAGAGCACACACACTTCCAAGTACACAGCTTCCCTCTAGCTTTCCGCTCCTTTAGACTGAGGAAATGTGGGGTTTCTTCTTTTTCTTTCCTTTTTTTTTCTTCTTTCCTTTTTTCCATTTTATTTTCCCTTTTTACCTTTCCTTTCCTCTCTTCCTTCTTTTTTCCTTTTTCTAATTTTTTTTCTTTTCTTTTTACTTTTTCATTTTTCTTTTTCTCCTCTGCCTAATGGTCCAATCTGGCAATTCCATAGCTGATCATTTGCTTTAAAATATAATGGAGATGATGTTCAGGCTGTCTCAAGAAGAAAGAGGTAGGAGACAGCACGCAGAGCAACACTTGACCAGAGGCTCTGGGAGGCTGCGTCGCTCGGTGCAGCACTCGCACTTGGCAGGGAAGGATGGAGGGCTCTCTATAGCCAGGTCATCTGTCTGGAGCTGGAATAAGGCAGGCCTGTAGTTCCCAGCCTTTGAATCGTCTCCAAGAGAGCCAGGAAGTGGGTTTTGGATCCCCAGGGAGGCAATGGTTTCTAGTGGTGACAGTTTAGTCTGACAGCAGGAAGGATGCTGCCAGCTGCCCTGGGAGCTCACACAGCCAGGCAGGCGGGCAGCCAAGCCCTGCTGAAGGGAGAAGTTGTGGAAAGCTTGGTGGACCCAAAGAGGCAGAAGTGACACTTGGAGGAGAGCACAGGGCTTCTCTGTTGAGGCCAAACAGCCTTGCAGCTAAGGGGGGGTTGGTCCCTCACACTGCCAGTTGGTCTGGAGCATCCCTGGTCAGTGTGGTCCTCAGAGTAGAGCTGGCTGTTTCCTGGGCCCTAGCACCAAATCTTTGCCCACCACTGCTGCTCTCTGGAAAGGGACTCTTTTGCCTAGGACTGTGATGGCAGTATGAGGAGGATTGCATGCATTTTGCTGATCTTTTATATGCACATTCAGAGCTGATATAATGCAACTTGGTTTTTTTCTTACAATAAATCCCTGTTTATAAATATACTTTCTGTGCATAGGTCTCAAATAATTTTATGAGCTACGGCAGTATGGCACTGCAGTCATTCTTATTTGACAAGTGGATAAATCAAATAGCTAAAGAAAAATTGATTTACTCACTGGTAAAAAACAGTGCTCTAAGTCCCCCAGTTGCCAAGCATCTCTGACTTCCAGTCCTGGAACAGGCATTTCTTATTTTCTCTAAAACAAAGTTTGAAGGAAACACAAGAATATCTTCAATAGAATTAGCAGCAATAAGATAGCGTTACACCAGCAGTGACATAAATTTAAAAGCATAATGTACCAGAGAAAAATAACTACTGACAATGGCATGATAGCTGGATTTCATGCCATTTGCTACAATCTTCTCATATAATACATACATATTTCAGAATGCAAATACTCCAACTTGCTTAAGTTTTGAATTGATAATACAATCCACATGACAAAGACTAGGAAACAAATGCTCGACAGGCACAGATTCATCTGTATCTGCATGTCCGTCCTGAGGAAACGCATGGGGAGCAGGTAAATGTAATGCAGAAATAAAGGAGATATGGAAAGCAAAATAGATGATAGGACACAAAATTAACCTTTCCCAAAAGGCCTTATTTCTCCAAATAGAGAAAAGCAAGGCAAAATTTACAATATTGTATTTATTTTGGAAGTGTCCTGTAAAAAAATGTATTTCTAACACAACCAAAGCACATTGTCGAAGTTATAGACAAAAATATCAGGCATATGCTATGGAGCATATGTTGCTCTGCTGGCAACAACACAACGGTCATAGCAGTTCAACACCTCAGCAGCAGCTCCTGATGTGATCTGACGAAACTGAATTTGTACCCCAGGGACAAACACACACAATCAGAGAGATAATTTTGATCCTATACGTAGCCTTGACGAGTCCAGCTCTGGAACCAGGCAAACTGTTCTGCTGGCAGTGTTTTTTAAAGACTTCAAAAAGCTTGGAGAAGGCAAGAGTAACAAAATTATTCAAAATGCCTTTAAGAACCTCTTCCTTCCCCTCTTATCAAAAATGTAAACTGAGAGGGCATGAGAATACAGTGATTAAATAAGTTCATGGGGAGAAAACACTTAACCAAGAGAGAAACACGTTGCAAGAACTTGCAACTAGAACCTAAAACCAGGTGAATTCAAATCAGAAATTAGAAAAGCTGTGCGAGTAGTGCATTGCCCAGTCCTTGATAGCTTGTCAGGCATCTTGCTGGAAGATACGTTTGTTTATGCTTGATGGAGGACAAACAGGTTGGCATGGAATGGGCAAAGATGCACAGCATTGACAGTTATGCTTGGTTCGTCCAGCACAAGCCAGCAACGAGGCGGCTTTTCTGGGTGAGGTGTGTAGGCTCCCTCTGTAGCACACAGAGACAGTAAATCAAGGGAATTAATCACACCATTTCTCTCAGATGTCAGTCACGGAGGAGTTGCCTTTTGGGTGTGTCTTTGCCTGTTGTTTGGACTGGGAGGTGAGACAGCTTCTTCTAGACACTTCACTTTCAGACAAAGCTGGGCAAGGTGAGTCCCAGTTCTGCCTGATGATCCCTTTCGATCTGAGGTGACCAGGCAGGAGAGACTGCCACCACTCCCTGTCCTTCCTCTGGCTCCACTCAGCTCCCGGACACGCACTGCTTAACCCGAGGTCTACGCTCTCTGAGGAGTGTTCCTGGCTGCATTTGCAGAAACATTGCTCAGTAAGAACAGATTTCCATCTGCATCTATGCCTTTTTTCAGCCATTCAGCCATTCTCTACTTCTGTGTTCCCTCCCAGTCATGTACACGTATCTGGTGGGATCTCTTGCTGCCTTTCCTTTAGAGTGGCCCAAGCCCTCCACAGCCAACTCTCCTTTGTCATGTCTGCTGACACCTTCAGTTCAGACCCTAACACAGGCACTGCCTCGTAGCTGCCTTACGGACAGGGTGCATTCATTTTGGTGCCAGCTGCCATCACAGGGTCAGTGTCCCTGCTGTCCGCAGGGACAGCCCTGTGGGGTCCCGGCAGAAGAGGCCAAGGGTCCTGCAAGGCTGGTGTACTCTGTAATGTCATATTTCCAGCAATAATCTCAAGTAGAAAATGAAGCTTAAGGAACTTCTGGGCACTGCCACAAGACAGTGCTCCATCTCCCTCTAGTGATGCCTGGGAGCAGGGAAACAGCTGGCAGAGATCCGGCTGGACCAAGGATGGAGATTGAATGCGGCTCATGCCTTATGACTGAGCCCTGGGAGGGCTACTCACCCCTCTGGAGTCCTCTCCCCTCTCCACAGCTTCCCTCAGCAACTTCTGACCCTAAGTTTTCCCTCACAGGGAAGACCTCAGCTGCTGAAGTCATGGGAAGGACAGGCAGCCCCAATTAATTGTACAGGTCAGACTGAAATAAAGCAGTCTCATCCTCAGGCCATGCCACAGGCATACCACACAAGGGGCTACACAATGACACACAAACCCAGTCCCTGTGTCCATGGCCAAACAGGCTTTTCCCTCCTCCAGCACACGGTGGGAAGCCCAAGTCTCGTACTTGACCAGTGGCTCCTGTCTCTATCATCTGCAGGACCATGCAGGCAGTATGCAAAGTGAGGAAGCAGGAGCTCGCAAAACAGTCTTGTGCCCCAGGGGAGTGTGTCTGGCCTCCCTGGTGTAGGCATTGGCCCTGCTCAGAAAATATCCTTAAATTCAACTAAAAAATCACCTTACGTGAATGAGACCTCACAAACCTGCTCTCTCTGGATAGCGTCTTGCGGCAGGGGACAAATATGATGTCTTGGGTCACGCGATGAGAGGACACCTTGGTCACGCACTCTGGAACAAGGAGTGAGTGTGCGTCCTCCTGGGCTCCTCAGAACCATCCCTGCAGTGCCCTGGGACGGGGCTGGGCAGTGGGATGGCAGCAACAGCTCCAGCTGCAAATGGCGATAGGACAGAGCCAGGAGGAGCAGGGAGGAGATGGGACAGGATCTAGGACCCAGCGACTCCAGGAAAGGGCAGAGGGCACTGCCCTTTGCAGCGAGGTGCTGCAGGAGGCTCCGACCTCGCCTGAGTGTGCACGGAGAGCGGAGCCCACTAGATGGCAATCACAGGTCTGGGATGGCCAAGGTCCCGGCAAAGCTCCTCTGGCTTCGCTCCCTGGAAACGCCAGTAAAAGTATTCTTGTGCCCGCACCGCCGTATCGTGCCTGTACACTGGTATATTCACCACTCCTATTCACCTGTGAGGTGCCTAGGGATAATCATCCCATCCAACACAAGTGAAGTTGCATCGCCGTATGACGTTCGCTGCTGTAATTAAGTGCTGTGCTTTTTCTGTTCCAAACGGTCTGCGTCGTGGGCCTTTCACCAGGCTGCAGTTGTTATTAGCTTGAGCTAATCAAATGGGTCGCTGTGGCTGAAATGAAGGAGGAGGCTCCTTCTCTGTCACATCCCTCCTGCTCCAAATGCTGTGACCACTCTTGTTCTGCCAGACCTGACTTGCCCTGAGCCTGGGTCACCCCCTCTACCAGGCTGGAGGTCAGGGTGGCCCCACGAAAGGCCCAACAAGCACCAGAACAAACAGGAGGGAGAGGGTGAGACAGGTCTGGGAGCAGAGAAGTGAGCAAGGGGACTGCACTTACTCTTCTTGGTGCGGAATGTTAGATGTTACCTGTAACTTCACCTTTAGAGACTTTTTCCTTAGGAATCTGCTTTTCTTTGAGGGTTTCAGCTGGTTAAGTTCATAGAACCATTACAATTAATCATACTGGGAGGGACACCAAAGTGAAGGTCGCCCAGTCCAACACCCTGCTCCAAGCAGGTGAGATCATGTTGCTCAGGCACTTTTCCAGCCATGTGCTGAAGACCTCTAAGTATGGAGATTCCCCACATCTTTGGCCCCTGCTCCAAGATGTGTTCACCCACACAGTGAAGAAGTTTTCCTTTTACCTAATGCTCCAGCTTGTGTCTGTTGTCTCTTCTCCTACCAGCTCACACCTTTGAGTTACCTGTCTCGGTCAAACCCTCCCACTAGATAACTCTAGACAGCAGTAACATTCCCTTCCCCTTCCAAACAACCCACTCCCAGAGGAGTATTACACCGCAGAGTTTTGCTGTAGGTTTTCGTTTAAAATTGTATTTTTGATCAAAGACACTTTGCCACGCATTGGGCCGTTACATATATAAACCCAACGGATACTGAACTGGGTCCTGACACAAAGCTTTTTGAGTTGCTTCACAAAAATCAGTGCCTGTGGTTCCCTCCATGTGGTTCCCTACGCCCGTTCAAGGAAGTGCGGTTTGCATCACTGGTGGCTTTCACCCACATTTGCACTATGTGACTGATTGCCAGACACACCAAAGCTTTAATGACTCCAGCTGGGGTGAGGGCTCTGACTCACCAAGTCTGTGAGAGCTGACCTGACCTCATGCCCCCTCTTTCTATCCCACCCTCTTTTGGAGGTTCCCACCCCAGCTGCAGGCATGCCTAAATGTCTCATACACTCCTGAACTGCCACAAACTATGGCCCGGCATGTTAAGGTAAACCAGCACCAATTTTGGTTCTCTTTCATGCACCACAGCTGCAATTTGTAATTTGTGAACTGCTTCTCCCACTGATTATCTGGAACTTGATGGACATGGAAAGCTTCATTTCCAAACTCAGAGAGCTCTGATAATCAGACAGCTGAATCATACAGGCTATATTGTGCTCAGGGGTGAGTTGACCTAGAAGGAAAAGGAGAGGTTATCTCTGCACTCACAGGCAATGAATCAACAAAAAGCCATCATTAAAGAACTAAAGCTGAGGGAGGAGAGCAATGCGAGTTCAAAGTCACTGGCCATGCTCAAGCTAAGCCACCTGGGAGGTGGGAATTTCTGCATGACTTTGAATTAACCTTGACAGCATAATATTCCTGCAAAAAGCAGCGCACAAGAACAGTGTACCCCTAAAAGCCACTGTTGTTGCCAAGTATCACGTTTAGTCACTCAAATATTCAAGCATCTATATACAAGTACAGCAGATCTGCAGAAATGTCAGCCTAACTTCTAAACCCTTTATTCCTGATTAATACAAACTCACACTGAAAAGTAAAGGCTTGACTGACCAGAACTTGGACTTAAATATTTCCACAGCCAGTTTGCAAAATAAGTATTTTCCAAACCAGGAAAGAGACACAGAAGTCTCCCTTGACTCCGATGATTTTCTATAATTCATTCGATGACATCATGATTCCAGGCACTAACCCTTGCACTCACTATCATATGCTGGATGAATGCTATGCTGCCTCACCCTGCCCTCCTGATCCCTTTGATCCAGGCAGACACACCAGCTGCAGCAGCTGCTGACATATGTCTGGAAGAAGCAAATTCTGTTCTGTGGAAGATTTAAAGGTTTTCCTGGTTTGATTCATTTGAAGCTGGAACAAACCTTCTGAATTTATTTCATGAAATAAAAGAGACCTTGAGACCTTGTCTCAAGCCTATGAAGATTTCACTTTGACAAAATGGGAGTGTTTGTGTTTTGTGTGGTATTATATAACACACACTTTAACAATGTTTGAATATTCAAAAACATCAAAGCGAAAGCAGTTTAGTATAAAACCAGAAACATATGTTGAAACAGGACTTTTTCTTCCATCTCATGAGTTGAAACCTCAGGAAATTCAATTTCACTTCTCAGAACATCTCAAATTCCACAGATAGGCATAACCTAGCGGCCTTTTCCACTGCTGCGTGTTTCACCACTTCTACTGCTGGTACCTACACCAGTTTCAGAGCTGCTTTGCATCAATACTGGTGTTACAGGAGTCCTATCACAGCAATTTGATATGTGGGGCCACATTTTCAGGGGTGTGTTTTGAGCACAGCTGTGCAAATCTGCTTGAAACGGCAACCTAGCACAGGTCTGTTCGGGACACCGGCCAGCTCTGCCTGGCTCGTGGTGAAACACAAATGGAGGTTTTTCTCAGCTCTAATAATCACAGCCAGACCTGGCGCTGCTTAATTTAACAGCCAGGCTCAGAGGCCAAGGTTTTCTGTTAGCAGAATCACGTGGGAATTGTAAAAGGCTCAGAATGTCTGAAAACCAGACAGCTTATTCAGATGGCTGAACAGCGGGCTTGGGGACACAACTCCAGGCAGACAGTTTCAGAAGCCTTGCCTATACCAGCTGTAGGAAGGAAGGTGATGAGCACTGTTCCTTTATGTTGTGTAGAGATACAGGTATTCACATAACTGAGTCATACTGCTAGGTTAAGAAATTTGCCTCTGATCTAGTGCATACTATATTGTCCCCCTTTCATTTGGGTATTCGTAACTTCATTATGCAAAAGTCAGTCTTTACTAGTGAATGGAAAAGAGATCAGGTTTATCTTCATAACTGTCTATTCTTTCGAAATGGGAAAAACATTTTCACTGCTATATTTTTGCCTAGCAGAAAATAGAAAGGATATCATGGAAATGTGCTGGCATGGGAGACCTGGTGCTAAGACAGACCAGGACAGGGTCTCAGGGGAGACACGAAGAAGCAGATGCTGACATAAGCACCAAGAGTCCCCTCTGTTGGCCACCTGAAAGGTAAGTCCCAAGGAAGTTTGTTACCTATCCAGGTCTTTCACCATCTTTCCTCA
The DNA here is from genome assembly GCA_027574665.1 of Rhynochetos jubatus. Lineage (NCBI taxonomy): Eukaryota > Metazoa > Chordata > Aves > Eurypygiformes > Rhynochetidae > Rhynochetos > Rhynochetos jubatus. The sequence goes on along the minus strand of CM050690.1, from coordinate 71,631,429 downwards.
GGACCCATTTGAACGGTGCTGGCAGCCCAGTTCCAGCTGCCCCCGCCCCTCAGTCCCCCAGACGTGCAACAAAGTGGCCACAGGCACGAGTCCCTTCTCCTCCGTTTGCCCATCAGGTTGTGGATTTGACACTGAGTCCTGTGACCCAGACTGCATGTGATGGGCATGTGTCCAGCTGTTCATAAGGACACGCAACAGTCTCTGGTCATAGGTGAGCTAGACCTTCTCTGGAGCACATCTGATGAGACACCACAGGAGATAACATGGCATTTGTCCCTCAGACATCTCCCACAGAGGCTGCATGGCCCATTGTAGCTCAGAGATTGGCTGCTGTGTCTTCTGAATCCTACACTTTAGTTTGAACCCCATTTTATTCAGGGAAGAAATGGTGTCCTGGGAGCAAGAAGCACAGAAAAGCTCACATTCAGTTATTTTCCATGAAAAAGAGGGTGGCCACATCGTTGGCCTAGGAATACCTGTCCCTGGTCCATGCTTCCCACTGACTCTGCGGTTGCCCTTGAGAGTGTGAGGCATGAGCTCCCAGCAGGGAAAGGCTGTGTGAGTCCCTGCCCCTGGTCCTTATAGCTGGCACAGGCAGAGCTGTCCTGAACGCACAGTCCCCCTGCACAAAGCCCTCTCCTGCCCTAAGGTGAGCAGCAAATTGGCCAGGGGCTGCTTGTGGTGGCCTTCACGGTGCGAACAGATGCTCTCAGGTCACTGCAAGCTGATTTTCCTACAGATTTCTTCCCCTTCCCTGGCAGGCACATTTTCCCTTGAACACTATCTAGGTCTCCACCTCAGCAATACTCACTGCCTCTTCACCAGATGTCGAAAGCCTGTTCAAGCACTAAAACAACAAAGTCCTGCAGAGTTTTCATTTACCTGTTAGCAAGCAGATTGAACTCACTGATACGCAAAGGCCAAGGAGCTTCAACTCTTCGCTTGAGGCTGAGGAAGGCTGACAGCAAGCTTGTCTCTCGCCCCTCTGCCATATGCAATTGCTGTGGCCCTGTGACCTTGATGAGCAGTACTGCCAATTAATTACAGCTCAATTCTGAGCCCAGCAGGCATCTGCAGGGAGACTCCAGCTACTGAGGAGAAGGGGAGAGAGACAGTGCCACTTCACTCGAGGCGCTGGGTCCAGGTCACTAGAAAGACCTGGGGGAGGACACAGGGTCTTGCTTTCTCCTGGACACCAAATCCCTCACACATCCAGGTGTAGGTCCAAAGTCTTCCATCCCCCCAGAAGGAAGAATGCCTCCATGAAAGGGTGCCTGGGGATATCTTCATGCAGCACATTTATGAGAGCTTCCTTGATAAAAGACATATGCCATTGCCACATCCCACCTGCCCTGTTGCAAATGGACATTTGTCAACTCCACAGCAAGACTCAGAGATGCTCTAGGCACTGACATTATTTTCAGCAGAACAGTGTAATTTAATAATCTCTGTAGGAAAATTATAGCTTTTCACTGTCAGAGAAGTTGAACCTTGAAATATTTGCCTTAAAACCCAGAAGTTGGAATTCAGGTGTTTCCTAAATAGAAGCTTATCAAACCGTAAATACCACCATCATCCATCATGATAGAGGGAGACAGTTATATTGCAGGAACAGTATCACAGGAGATATAGTTCAGCTGAGAAGCCTGAGTACAAAAATGTACAGAGGTATAAAGAAACCAAATTGGACCTACTCCAGGAAAACTCAAATGCAGCAAGTAATTTCAGTGTATGAATTTAAGAGAAATTTAAACAGAGACCTACTTTTTTTCGCACCAGAAAAGGCATGCAGTGAAAACCTATAGTTTTCAACCGTTAAACAGTTTGAATAAAACAATTCAATGAGTTTTATCAAATTATTCTGTTTCAAATAATACTAACAGGTAAAAACTGGTTAAGACAGCATGAAAAGCCACACCACCACCAACAGACACATTCCAAACAGGGAACAAAACAGTCTGAGGACTCTGGGTGGTTCAGCTTTCCTAGCACAGCCTAATCAACAATCTTGCACACAAACCTTGCCAACAGCCCTGTGCAGTGATAAACACAAGACACAAACACCAGCTTCTCAGTGGGAAAGAGTCACCTCTGACTGCACAGGACCAACCACCTTGGACCCGATCCCCTGTGCACATCTGGGGCTTCAGGCAGTGAGCTCTGAGCTCATCCGTAGGGATGTGGTATTCATCCTGGCTAAAACCATTTCCAAACAAGCACACCTGAATTTCACCATAATTCCTGCTATCCAAATGAGTGCACTACATAAGGTTTTCCAAGCTGTGGATAGGAAAGGCGCCCTTGGAAATGTGCTACTAGGCCTATACAGTATAATCACAGGTCATTCACTCTCTTTTGGAGAAAGAATGTTACCTGGGAGTTCTGACAGGTTATAATCCTGCCATGTGCCAGCAGTGCCACACTAATGCAAATATATAAACACCATATTGACATGTAATAAATAAGATGCAGAAAGTAATAATTCACCTCAAATCTGCACTAGTAAAGCTTCAGCTGCAGAAGCTGAGTCTGTTTGAGTCCGTTCTTCAGAAAATATGTAGACCAAGAGGAATACCAACAACAATGATCAGCTGTCTAGAAACTGCTATCTTCCCAGGAAAATTGAAGTAATGAAGTAGGTTGCCTTGGGAAGCTGAGGAGGTTTCTAAGAATAGGTTAGAGAACGTCTGTCGGAAATGGTTAAATTATATTTGATCTTATCTTGTGACAGGGGAAGGGACTAGCTGGCCCTTCAACATCCCTTCCAGAGCTATTTTTATGTTTCCATGACAACTGTTCTGCAGATACATTTTTTCATTGTATCAAGGCACTGAGGTACTCTAAGGTGACTCATGGAAGCAGTTTTTGGGGGTTGACACTTAACACCCACATGTGAATTGCTAATAACAGGTTTTCCCTTGATTGATCCTCATATTAATTATTTGAAGACACTTTCATCTAAATCTGTCATGAAACCATTTTCATCATAATCGCATCCTCCTATTGAAACTCTGCCAAGGATGGGATGACAGCAGCGAGATCGCACCCGTTTTTGGTAGGGCAGAAAGGGAAGAATAACATTTCCTGTAGTCACTACTAAAGGAAGCTCTTTTAAGCAAGATTTTCCAGCTGGAATTTGCCCAGGTATCCCAGAGCTCACATCACTGCTCTTCTAAAAGAAATCTTAGGACAAACGGCCGGAGAGAATTTGAATTTGCATTGCCTGGCCCAGATGGGACCGTGCAGCTGCAGCCCAGGAAGGGATCTGAGGAGGGGCTAGACATAGAGCAAGATCAGTGCAGAAGATGCCACCAGTTTGGACATACTGGAAAGGAAGCCAAAGAAGAAGCTGCAAATTGTGAGACTGCAAATCAGCTAGGACTGGTGAAGAAATACCCAATAAGCAAATATTCTTGGCGAGGGAAGCAGCTTTAGCAAGAGGTTGACACAACAGCACTAGCACAGAAGATGAAAACAGCTATTGAGTGACAGCGAGCTGGTGGCACAAGTCAGATATAGCAGGTGAGACAGGGTAAATTCATTTTGCCTGTTAGACACAAGCTTAAATTTTCCTCCCTAAGTGGTATTCTACACCCTCCTTATGTAACTGTAGGAAAATGTTAAACAGACTCTCGACTGCTACCCTGAGTGATCTCTTAACCAGCCTGGCACGCAGCTTGGCAATCGCCTAGGATTCAAAATCCCGGATGGAAAACTGTGAAACAGAAGCTGTTGCCACGTAGCACATTGGCATCCTGCGGAAAAGACCTTGGCCTGAGACCAGGTACTTCTGAGTAACAAAATCAACCCCTAGGACAAGTTAGCGTGGATACTTTTTAATTCTAATTTATACACTGCTTAAACAATTTTAGTCAGCAACAGAAGTACAAGAGTTATAAAATCATACAAGCACCTACACAGACATAAAAACAGCAATTACGGAGTGATGTTACAGCCCTGTTAAACCAACCACTTGCCTCTCCCTCCAAACAGTTTTTCTGGAATTTTTTCCTTTTGCTACACACCACCCCACTTCAGTTTTACATGATATTCCCACAGGGCCAATAAAGGCCACATGCCCACAGGGAGATCGGCTGGTCCCCCAACATATCCAGTGCCTCTTCGCAAACCTGCTCGCCTGGAGGAGCAGCCAGCCAGCTGTGATTCAAAAGGCATTTTAACCCACGGCCGCTCTTGCTGAACCAGGAGGCCGCAGCAATGGTGTGAGGAGTGGGGCCTGGTTCACATCTCACCAGGACCAGTGTTTAAATTGGGAACATATTGGTGTGCAGCTGCTCTAAGTGAGGTCAAAAAGTGAGCTCTCATGCACAAAAGGCAGTACAGAACAGAGGCAGCTCTAGGTCAAAGTCATTGGAAAGGCACTGTGAGGCTTAATTGCATTTATAGTTATGCTATACATTATATCATGCATTAAGTTCTTCCTGCTCCTGCAGTCAGCCAGCAGTCCAGGACTAAGACACTGAGGAAATGGCCTTTAGTTCCTCTCCCAACTTATGTGTGGCTTGTGAGGGGCTTCTCCATCCCTGTGGGAGCATGCAGGACACAGGCTGGGACAGCTGGCATTGCTGCCTTCAACCAATCCCTTTAACTGCCAAAGATCTCCTCTGGCCTCCAAGGAAGATACAGAAGGTGAAAACGCAATAGGTTAAAAGGAACTGCTGGGACCTTCATAGAAGTGTGTGGAAATGAGATGAAGATACATCACTTTTATTACTGTGCAATCCTTTCACCACGCAGGACAACATCCAGGCAGCAGAAAGGATTCTTCGACTGTGCTTCTCAGTATTACCAAGAGTGGGTGATTCTAGCTGTAACTCTAGCTACTCCAGATTAGGTATCTGTGGTCTAAGGGATTTGTTTTGATTCCTTTTGTAGTCAACAGATAGAGAAAGGCAGCTGCAAAGGGGTGATTCACCCCACCCTAAAATAGATGGAATGAGTCATCCCCAGACAGGCTTATCTCCTTCCACTGATTATCGAGAGGGACCAGACAAATAGCTTAGGTGAGATGCCATGGCTTTTAGATGGCTAAAATTAAATTAGTAGTATCCCACTCTGCAATCACAAAGATCCTTAGGTTTCCTGGCCCAGTGATTTTGCTAAGAGACAGAATTTTTTCCATCTTTCTCTTGTGATAAAATGATACCAAGTGTTCTAGTGTATTTGGGAAAGCATAGTCCAACAGAGGTCTCAGCTCTCAGCAAAATTAGCAGAAATTCCAAAGGAGGATAAATAGGGCTCCAGGCATCTGGACTCAAAGAAAATCCAGGCTAACTTATGTGTGGTCCTTAGTCACTTAACAGAATGGGGTTTGTTTATTATTAGAAAAATGCATTTTGTGGTCCCCCAGCAGCACTCACTGTCATGGTTAAACAAACAGACCATGAGACACGTTCTGCAGACACTGAACATGGAACGTCACTGAAACACTGGAAAATGAGAAGGTGCCTAAAACCAGGTCCCCTTCTTCAGGCAGTTTGTGTAGAGTCTGCAGTCTAGCCCCATCCTCTCCTCCCCAGTGCACATGTCAAGAACTCTCTGACCTCCTGACAGAGGAGGAAGGTTTGTCGCTGTGGAGTAGAAACATAGCCATTTACCTTCTTAAAACTTCAACATGTTTTAAAGAATAATAAATAAAGGCCCATTACATAGTTCAAGGCAAAGCAGCTAAAATCAAATGAAGTCAGTTTTGCTGGATAAGGTATGAAGCAGGATGGTTAAAAGGGCAAAATGTTATGGCTGAGGAAAGATGGGATTGGTGGGATGGAGGGGGAGAGCAGAGCTCCTGGACTGAGGCAGAGAGCAGAACAATGTCTTTGCACTGGCAAACACATTTCCTGCAGTATCAGTATTTGCTTTGGTTGCATTTTCCATGTGACATATGCCAAGGTGGCAGAGCTGTAAAGGATAAAGTCTACGGACAGTGGCAGTTTCTCTAGAGCCTGTGGTAGAAAGGGGAACATCCCAGTGCAAGCAAAAGGCCTGTGATTAGGGCTGTGAATGACACAATATGGGTACAGACTTAAGCCCCAAGAAACAAGGGTGAGCTGCTGCTTGGGAGTGTCTGGAGCACAAAACAAAGCAAATCTATTTCAGCACAGCTCTATTGGAAGTGGGGAGATCATACAGCTAAAATCTCTAACAGCTGCCAGGGCCTGACCATTTCTGAAACAGCTGTAGTGATTTAAGGTGTTGCCTCCTGTGTTGAGGGAGGTTTCCAACACTCCCGAGAAAAGGAAGAGTTAAGTAACATCATTCCACAGTCCTAGAGCTCCTTGACTTGGGAGGCTTAGACCACCTGGTAGGTAGATACAGAAGGAAGCAATCCACTGACCAGTTGCAGCAGTAAGGAGTTAAAATCCTTGCTTCCCCTTTCTTTAGACAAATAAATCTTTATGTGGTTGCCTTGACAGAAAAGCAGGCTGTGGTATGTGGACCTCTGGGAGAGATTCAGCCCACCCTATTGTTGCGGGGAGATACCAGCACGGCAAGGCTGCTGCTGGCCACCTCCTGCCCCATGACTCTTGATGGAGTTCGGCAGTGGCCATTCAGCTGCCTGCTCCTGTTGCGGCTGTACTGGGATGTGATGACCCCTAGCAGCCCACATTTGAGGGAGATAGGCTTCTCCAAGCCAGGTTATTCTGTATTTACCTTCCCATCCCTGGAGTTTGTGGCTTGCTGAGAAAATAGGTCACCTAAAACCCATGGAACAGGAGTACAGGACCCATAAAAAACCAGCAGAATAATGAAACTAGTGAGTTAGTAGCTCTTGGACCTCTGCTTCCAGCAGTGCTGGGTGTGCCTTCCTATTTATATTTGACAGTGTTTTTCTCAAACCATTAAGGACAAGACTTTGCTGCTCTGCGCGGAGGCAGCAAGGAGCCCATCAGAGTCGTGCGCCCACGAAGCTGCTCCCAGGAGGCTGTGCTTTCTGTCGAGAGGTCCCCATCTGAACAGTCTCCCCATATGTCTCCTACTGAGACTCCAGAGGCAACGCAACAGAAAAACACTCTGTGCTAACACTTCCATGTGAAGAGTTGTTTCGGAAACTGTTGTCCCTGCCAAGAGTTAAAAAAGGCCTTTTACCTAAAGGAAATGACTCCTGCCAGACAACGAGCTATCAGATCCCTTCCAGATGGAATTTGTACTTTGAAGCAACACTGTGCCCTGAGGAACCACGTTACAGAGCAGGAGGCACTGACCTTGGAGGAAGTGGAAAGGTTTGTGTGGGTCCTGCATGCCTGCTGCAGATCAGAGCTGAGGCTCCTTTTAACGGACACACAAAGCTTTTGTGGACAGGGTCAATGGCAATACAGATAGGTATGAAAAGAAGCATGGAAGAAGGCACTGAAGGGCTCAGTGCTTTTGGAGGTAACTGGGTTTCTCCCAACATGAAACAGGGGTAGTTAAATAAGTGATGGGCACAGCCAGCAGTCCCAGATGCAGGAACAAAATATAATGGGGCAGTAATTGCAATTCAAATGCAGTGAAACCCAGGAATATCAAAGTGATGCTGATACCAGCGTTATGCACTATACTGTGCCACTATATGCCCTGACAGTCATTTTATGCATCATCTCATTGGACTGCTGCTACCTCAGAGCTGGAGTCATGCCTGGCCGCTGTGCTCCCTGGGCTAGCAGCACTCACCCCTCTTCCCTGCAAAGAGCTAGAGTGGAACAGGGCTGCCTGCATGCTATGGAGCTTCAGAGTGGGTTTACGCCCTGTCTTCAAGAGGGATGTGGGGAAAAAAGCCATCCTACATGGTAAGCTGCACTGTGTAGCAATAGTCCCAGGGATATGTCTTCATTTTCCAGGTAAATGAAATCACAAGGGGAGAAAGAAGGCTTGCGACCGTCCAAGAGACACAGATGCACAGTCAGCCCTGACCCTCACTGCCTCTTTGTCCAAGACTGGTGGTATCACACTACGAGGTGATTCATAGCGCTGGTTTCCCTTGTTTTTATGAAAGATGCATGTGGTATTGCCCATAGCTGTTACATGATCTGCTTCCACTTTAAAATGTTCTTCCAAGTACAACATTCCTTCCCTATTATCTTCTCTTTTCTCTCCTCTTCTCTCCCCTTCTTCCTAATCCCTTCTCCACAGACCGGTCATTTGTCCCTGTTTTCTCAGACTAAATCCCCATCAAGATCTCATCCACCAGAGGTGGCGAAAAGGGACTGCAGGGTCCTACATACCAGTCCTCAAGACATCGCAATACCTTGCACAGACCAGCTGCAGCTGCCCGCTCCAAAGCTTCCCATAGTCACTCCTGTCTTGATATCTCAGGGGTATTAGGAGGGAGTACTATGACTTGTAAATGCCAACAAAGCTTAGCGTGGGGTGCTTGAGGAGCAGTGAAGGATCATGTTCTGCTCTTCCCCGTCCGTCGCTTACCCAGGCTTGCCACACGCTGAGGAGCCCATAGCTTTCTAATCAAAACAACCACCTCACCACCTCTATTTGGTTTTAGTTTTGCAGGACTGAAATTATCAGCAGGATTCTGTGAATACACTCACATAATTCTTACACAAGGTCAGGTATGTGTCCTGCTAATTTTGACAAACTTGATCACACACATTTCACTCAAGCACTTCACTGCACGTTTTTATATAGGTGTTTTCAAGCAGCTGAAGGCAAGGGGGTCAGGGGAGGCTCACCTACCTGAGTTTCAGGTCAGCCTTCGGGTAGGGCAGTTAGTCAATGAAAAGAGCGCAGGGAGAGGAGGGAGACCAGACTGCACACAGTCTAGTCCCGATGTGGTTTTTGTGTCTTAGGATTAATTAACTTAATTGAGAGCTGCCAGACAACAGCTCTAATGTACACTGCAGCTGAAAACAGTGTAGACACAGTGTGAGGAACAAGTTGTTGCCACTATTTCTTGGTAGTCACATGCCTGAAAGCAGTTGCCATTGCTCACAGCTAATGTCTAGAGTGTGCTTTCACTCATCTCCCTCTGTACAACTGCCACCAGCGGCTAAGAAAAGTCCCGGGACAGGGCGTGGAGGAAAAAAGCCAAAGGCTCTTGCTTAAACCAGTTCTGAGCTTTCGTTAACTTCAGAGGAGTCACCCCAACCACCCAGAGAGGAAAGTTTTAGACCCTCAGGACTGGATCCTGTTTCCTGGGAAGTCAGTGACTAATCCCCCAGGAATGGCTGTGGTGGAAGATTGCTGCTGCAGTCCTGCTGCCTCACAGCTCGCCTCGATGCGGGGCTGAATGAGACTTGGAGGAACAGCCGAGGAGCTCCACAATTCTTTGTGTTGCCCAGTAACTGCAAACATCACTCTTTCTCACACTGATCCTTCCCATCCACCCTTGCCAGCCTGAGCACCTCACCTCTGGCTGAGGTGATTAGGCATCACTAAGATGCTGGATGAAGAGTGGTCAGAGAGATGAGAGGGAAAAGAATGAACTCTCCTGCCAATGAAATTTGAAATTTCCTCTCCAGGAGAGCTCTACCTCTCTCTGTCCTGGGGTAGATGTGGTCATCAGGAACTGCACACTTTCTGGGGTGGAGAGAGCTCAGACCATGAACTGGCCTGCTTTACTGTATGAGAAATGAGAGCAGAAGAGTGGAAAGACAAAAGTTGCTTCATACAGTCTTTTGTATCCTTCATACCTGAGGACCTGAATTAATCTAAATCAGGGGACTTAAAGCTCACAGTTCACCTCTGGGGGGAGAGTCAGACTAAAACACCCACCCCCTTCAACCTTCCTTCTGAGTCAGTGTTGGAAATAAGAGTCCTGATATCGGAAAGCCCCTTGTGCTCCAGCAGTGCCAGAACACGCTGGAAAACTTCCCTATTCTTGGAAATTTCCCACCAGCTCCAGCAGCCCCAGGCTGGAGAGATGAACCAGAAATGACCAGTGTTGCACTCCTGGAAAGCCCAACCAGCCCACGGAGCTGGGCAGCGGCTGCAAAGAGCATCACAGTCAGTGAGGCAGAGCCATGTACACTGCAAAACAGCAGGACTGGGAGCTGCAGCATGGTGAAAGACAGGAGGAGAGAGTGGTGGAGAGGAGCCTGTGATTTTTCAGCAGGGAATATTTCAGGAAAATGAGGATTACTGAGGCGATTTTTCCTTCCTCCCCCAGCCTCCTGTGTGGGACAGGAGTTACCACGGGTCAGCTGAGACTGAGGGGGACCAGCATCTGCTTCCTCTGCATTTTCACTTTGTTTATATACTTATATTACTGTCTGGAAGAAATGTCTTCTGCATTCCAGACAGGGATAATGAAATCCATTCAGGGTAAGGGGAACGGGGATGGCCGGTAAGGCGGCCCAAGCCAGGGCCTTGGCTGTGCACAGGCAACAGCCCAGCAGTTCCACACAATTGCCATACACCCTTATGCACAGGAATCTTCCTTCAGCCTCCTCCCCGTTCCTCCCACTGCTCCTTCTCTTCCCCTCTGTCCTGTTCCCTCGGGAACCAAAGTGCACTCATCAGCCTGGGACTTGCTCAGAATATTCAAAATCCCTTTCTCATTAGGGTTTTTCACATCAAATTGGTTTGATAAACATTTTGACCTCTGCATACCACTGATAAACTCTGAAGGCTGCTCCCCTCCTCCCTCTACCCTTACTGTAAATATCTTGCAGATGCTCTGCTCATTTTTCTTCTATTATAGCCAGCTGGCAACTTTGTTGGCATGCCAAAGAATTCCAGTCCCTGTAGCAAAGTAACCTTTTAGGCTTTAACTCTGGATGTTTTCTCAACAATATATCAATCTGTTGATATTTTTAAGATTTATCTTTAATTTTGCCATTATACCAATGGACAGAAAGTGTAATCTAGAATGAGCATCTTCAGAAAATGCTGTCCAGCAGAATAAGAATATTAAACAGATGCAGCTGAGAAACATTATAGAACAGGCCAAGTGAATTTCACAGGTTAGTGCCTTCATACAAAACACTTAAACCAGTCTATAGCATTTTATAATATGGATAGAACTTTCTATTAAATTCCTTAGCCAGGGCTAAAAGTTTGCCCGGAAGGGTCTTGTTCAGTATTGAATTTTCACTTGTTGGGCATATCCCAGACATTTCCAGCTTTATTTCTTTATAATACAACTATTATTTTCATCCCTATTAAATGCTAAATGCTTTTCCATAGGAGAAGCAGCGAAGCAGCTAGCAGGATCTGCTAGGTAGTACCGCTGTAGGCATCAGCATGCACAAAATGCGTTAAGTCCATGAGGCTGACATCCGAGGAATGCACACAAAATCACAGGAAAAATGTGCTGGACACAGTTGATTTGGAGCCCCTGTGGTGCTGTGTGCTATGCGAGGAAGAGAGCTGGAGAGAGAGGAATTCAGTTCTGTCCATGTCAACGGTGAGAACAGACGAAGCACAGGGGAGGGTGGTTTGAAGCCGGCTCAGTATAACGTGTCTTTAATGGAGCTCATTAGTTTGGACTCTGGGCCACAAAACCCCAGTCACACAGCTTCCAGACAGCCCCAAGCGCAGGCAAGGCGAGACTCTTTCCACTCACCAAACACCACAAAGGCAGATGCCCAGAGCAATGGGCTTGTCTGCAGGAAGCCAAGTTAAGCCCGTGGTTTTCAAGTGCTCCCAGCACTCGTTCTCCCATCACCACCCCCGTGTTATTCCCACGCAGCAGCCTGAGCAACGCTGAAGCGAATTGCAATGGGCAACAGCTTTTTCTCCTTCTCCACGTACACTTTTAGCAGAGAGGAGTTGATTGACCCGCTCCAACATGTAACATCACATGTGGCATCATAAACAGTTGTTTGAGCATGAGTAACAGGGAGGCGTGAGGATGACACAACCAGGAGCGTGGGTAGGAACTGGTTAGGCGGGTGTAGCTGCTGGGAAAAGCATCTACAAAGTTTGGCTCAGAAATGGAGAGGTTGATCTGTGGGTACATAGAGGAAAGACAGAAGGGGTAATAATGTGTAGAGGACAAAGTCAGGAACCCACAGAACTAAAGTAAAATATCAGAGAGGTCTGAGGAGTGCCAGGAGAGGATGGAGCAGTGAAACTGAGGGAGAACAGCATTTTGAGGAGTGTCTGCTGAGTGGAGTGGCAGGAGCAGAAACCAGATTGATGGCATGTCAGACAGTTCTGGACGAGACAAATTTGAAATGAAGTTATGGATGCTGCTTCTGAGGCAGAAGTGATTGATTTGTGTATCATCACTACTTTTATCCAGCCTAACAAATGAAAGGTTGTTTGCTGTCACAGCATGACTCAAGCATTTTCAAGGACTAGATCCGGAAGACACAGTTAAATACATGAACAGTTGTGCCCAACTCACTTGGATGGATGCACTGGTAAAAAAATCCAACACTGATTCAAAATCTTTATGGATGCTCAAGTAAAAACTGCTTGTACCCCTGCACCCTGCACATACAATATTTCCACTTTACCCTTTCCCCTCAAATACCCTCTTTTCCATTGACTTGTGTTCTGGATAAAGAGGCAACCACACAGAGACCAAGGGATACAGGAAATCTTACTGATCAGCTGCCTACTGACTCTTGGCAAATGAGAATGTTAGACAAATGGATTCACAGGCCACGTGTGCAGAGTCGGACTGAGGCACAGTTGAGTTACTTGCTTCCCCTAGCTCAGCACCACCTCTGAACCACAGCCCAATTCATCAGCTCCTGACAACCGAAACACTGTCTCTGAACGACCCTGGGACTAATCCAAGCTCTGCTGCTGTGTCAGCATACAGCCACCCTGCCTGTCCCCGCTAGTATCAGCCTTAGCCCTCTGCAGTCCTTTGGGATGAGTCCCGTCCCAGCCTAATCAGCTTGACCAGACTTTCCCCTTCCCTTCACAACTAGTGTCACACCCCATCAAGGTCTAAGAACTTGAATTTCCCAGCTCCAGTTACCCACCTTTGTTCATTAGCGTATTCACACCTCAATGAAGAGATGCCTTCCCACCAAGTCTGATCACTCGGCTCCTGCCTGAGTCCTTTCCAATTTTCTCCTTCCAGATTCAGCGCTAGCTGAGTGATGAACTCAACCGGCCTGAACCTAAGTCCTTTGCAGTGACCTCTTCACCTGTGATGCAGGGAAGTCCTGCAGCTCACAGCAAGCTGGGACAGAGGCTGCTTAGTCAACATGCCCAGTGGCCTGACCTGCCTTGTGAGTGTGAGAAGCAAACCAAAACCACTAAACCAAATGTGTTTTACAGTGAATACGTAGTAGAGTGCAAGCACGGTGGAGCTGAGAAGGATCTCCTCATGTATATTATGCTGCCTGGAGAAGGGAGAAGTTGGAGACAAATGTGAGACAGTGGCCTTTCTAACTGTGAAGTACAGGCAGGACAGGAGCCTGGGTCCCCTGCAGGACTTAAGTATCACAGTCTTGATTAAGCCATGGAGTTTTCCCAGGGGCATGAAAGGGTCATTATAGGTAGAGAGATGTAACTGGTTGGACAGAGAGGAAACCTGGGTCTCATCAGATCATCTGGTTGCTAGGCAGAAGATGCCAGGCACCAGCATCTACAGTACAGAGCAGACCAGAGGAATTACAGGTAAGGGATGGGCCAGTGAAGTAGCAAATATGGAGATTTTCTCTTTTACTTACTGTAACCTTATTTCCAGCCTTGTAATGCAAAGCCAGATTCTTTCTGAGGAAACTCTTAGTCTTTCTTTATCCTTACATTCCTCTGCAGCTGGAGGTGGTCCAAGTGGAACTGTTGGATTTGGTGGCTTTTTCTTTTGGCTTGAGATCTTGAGATAACTAAGGCAAATAAAGCACTGTGTACCATCCCTGTCTTGGGTGTTTGCACTGTGTCATCTGTTTAGCTTCAAAAACTCCAAGGACTCTCCCTTGACTCCTTTAAGCTGAGAAAATGGGAAGTAGACATAATGAAAAACAATTTAAGAAGAAACCGTGACTGTATGTACACAGACACGCTCAGTCAGAGGCCTCATACACTGGGAGATGGTCCTTATCAGTCTGGGGGCATACAACCAGGTAGACTGAAAAGTTGCTAGGACAGAGACACACAACTGCAACACCTGCAAATGTTGCTTCATGATTACAAGTCTATGTGAAATTGCATACTTGCAGTTACTGAAAACCTGACTAGTAAATGTGAGCTTCAGTTTGACATAGATCTACAATATGTGTATAAAAAAGCCAACAACTTCCTAACCTTGCACACATACATAAACCAGGCTCTCAGGCCACGTATTTGAGTCTGTAATACAGGTTTTACTATAGACAGCTTTAAACTTTTGATACTTTGATCCCCTATGTTGAGAAAGAAGGAGCTTTGTGTGGAGGAAAAGTGAATCACTTTGGTGAATGAGGGTTTGCATCCCTCTTCACTTCCCCTTCCTCTTATCCCACCAGGTTCTGAGAAGCTGGCCAGCAATGGTCCCCATAAAGACATTGAGGTAGTTGTGAACTGCTGATGCAGCAACCATCCAGATGTGCCTATTTATCCCTGGTAAGGCAAAGTGTAACATAAGTCCTGTGAAGTTATTCTGCACTTATTTAGACAAAAATTTTCAGGAAGAAATCTGCATCTCTTCTAAAACCCTATAATTTACAATGGGAAAAAGGAGCATAAAGCAAACATGCATTTAAATGACCTGGATATGGGCCTCACCAGAAAAATCTGAAATGCTTCTGTGGTCACAAGAACAATTTTCACTCCATGTTTCTGGACTTCATAACACACCACCAAAAACACTCGACATTGGAAAACTTAAGACCTCTTAATGGAAATATTATAGACTTGTAATTTGCTTAGGCAGCATTTTCTGTAAAAAGATTTCTTACTATTCTAAGGAAATGAAAAACGTATGTTTTGTGTTCACATAAAAAGCACAGCCATTAACAGAGAAAGGCCAGTAAACAGCTAGAGTGGTACACTGAAAGTCTTGGTGCAGTGCTATTTTAAGGACAGTTGGAAGCAAGTATAGACTGCTCTGCTGAAAGACTGTAACAGACGTTTATGGACAAGACATTTAGCTTGAAATATAATGGACAGCATAATCAGTATTAAGGAAGTACTGAAACTGGTTTAACCTTGAGATGGACTTTTCTTTGGGCTTGAGCTGCCATTTACACAAGGGTAATTTCCTTGTCATCAGAGTTGTAATTCAGGTGCAAAACAGAACAAAAATTGGCTTTGGCCACATTTATTGTTATGATAATATCAGACCAACGAGATCTGCAGAGGGAGGTTACCTTCAGCTTACCCAGCTTGCCAGATGCTGCTGGGGGCTAAAGGAACATTTTACTCAAGATGGTAGAAGACTTGTTTTTTCCAAGACACCCTCTGAATTACAAGCCAAAGGCTCAAGTTATATTTACTTGTGGTGCTCAAATTCAGGGACAGCTACATGCGTTTAGGATTTACTTAGTACATATTGAAGTGTAAATCCTCAGTGGACATGTCTGAGTGAATTGATACCGATCGTATTGCTGGCAATGTTGTAAAGCAGACACATGGAGTTGTACACGTTGAATTAGATTTCCAAATACCTTAAAGTGTGCCAGATGAGTGAATATATATAGAATCACCATTTTTTCTGTTATTAAATCCATTAGTTATCTGTGAAACAACGAATTCCAAGTAGGTCCTGGCCACCAACAAACAGTTCTATGGAGGAAAAAGTATTTAAACAGTGATAGATGATTTGAGGTATAAATCTCTCTAAAATAAGTGGATGTTCAATGTTTCAAGTACCCACATTAAAAAAATTAAAGATCCTTCATTTTATCTTGTATCCAGCACTCCAAAATGGATTCACCCAAAGCCCCTATTTTGCAATGACAAACTTTTAATTTCAGCTCTTTGCAAACTCAAGCTATGTTGTTTAGACCTGAAACTAAACCCCTGTGCAGTTTCAACATGTCTAGATGAAGGGTTTAGGTCTGGACTTTTTTATAGAAAGTGGCACAGCAGAAACGCTTTGAAAATAATTGAAACGTGCCCGAGGTCAGTGTTGGTGAGGATCCAGGTTTCGTTTCAGGTTTCGTTTCTGGCTCCTCTCTAATTTAAACCCTCTATTTGATGAATTTACTCAGAATAACAAAGGCTGAAGGCGAAATGGTCTGTGGTCATGCCTGGAAAGCGAAAGATTATTTTTTATTTTTTTTTTTACCAGGAGGAATTTATATTCATCATACTAGGAATTTAGACTGACTTCTACCATTTTTAAGTACTACTGTATCAAGGAAACGGGACAAGCAGAGGATTGTACTGTATCTCTAGTAAGGGATATCTGACAACTGAAAATCAGCTTAAACAGGGATTATCAAACTAATATTCTGTTAATAGTGAGTACATCCATGTTAGAGAGCTAATGGTTTTAACCAGCAACTCACTTGCACACCCACACAGCCCTAAGCAGTGTTTTGGCACGCTTTCTGGCATGTCTGCGGTCCTGCCAGGGCTGCGCTGACGATGAGTTTCCCAGTTCACAAATGCGTGGTGCCTGACTGAAGCCATGCTGGACAAGCTGACCTGCCGTGTGAACTCTTCACGGTTGTTTCTGTGGTGTCTGGACCCTGTGGAATGTGAAAGTTTCCTGTTTCACCAGTGTACCATGACTTGCATTTTGGACAGAGAAACATGTAAACATAATTAGATGGCTGGCAGCTAAAATTCCCTTTGAAAATGCAGTCAGGCTCTGTGGCTCTCATTTCTATTTTGTTTGGGATGGATTAATCTGATATTACTTGAGACTAACTTGCCTATTGCCTTAAGAATTTGGGAGTTTTCCAGCACACATTTATGGGTGGTGTGTGCCTGTGTGTTCAGAGGAAAGGTAATGCAAAAATTTTATGATTTTCACAAGTCAAGCACTCTTGATTGATTGTAAGTGATCAGAAGATGCGGTGTGTGATCTAGCTTCTTTCTGGTATTGCTCCCAAGTATCAAGATAAGCAGCTTTTAAATGCCCACTAGCAGCAGGGTCTAGGCTTTCATAACTCAAAAAACGTGTGTATTTCCCAGCTGAGGATGATGGTCTGAAAGTAATTCTGCTCCCAAAGCAGCCTCCTCCTCTACCAAAGCTGCTGTTATCTGTGATGAGGCTGAGGGGAATCAATGAAAGGCCAATACATTATTGATCCTCTTCTGGGTAGGCATGACAAGATGCCCCTCAGGGGCTGTAGGGAAAGGGAAAAGGACTGGCAAAGGGCAAGGTCTGTAGCTGAAGGTTAGCAATTCCCTCCTGTAATTAGGCACACAAGTACCTCATTTTGCTAGAAACTACAGAAAGGGAACTCGCTCTTCACTTGCCTCCCCTGTAGTTAGGTAGAAGCTGCAGACTCCTGGTGTCACTGCCTTTTATGTTTCTCATTATGTGAGGACACTGGAACATGCAAGGACTGTAAAAGCAGTTCTCCATGGCAGGCCTCTGGAACCAAATTGGGTTCCACAGCGCTGCCTGGGAGGGGGGAGGAGTACCTCATGCAGATTGATTTCAATGTGTCAGGAATTTCTGTCCATGGAGCCTGTGATTGCCTTGAATAGACAGAGAGGCTTTTCTAAACTGCTTTTCCAGAACACCAATGAAGGACTTATAAAAACAAGTATGTACAATGAGGATATGCTAATTTATCTTCAGTCCCTTGCAAAGCACTCATAGGTGAGCTCTAGAAGCTCTGAGACCTGCTTGACAGCTGGTGCCAGGGATGTGCACTGACACCTACAAAACCCTAAAGAACACTCTTTCCTTATTTTTTCTACTTTTGTTGCACAACTTTCCCTTTTTATGGCACTATGTTCAGTAGGAACGTCATGTCTACTGTTCCATTTAATCTTTAAAATCCATTTTCTCCTTTCCATTTGTCAATTCTGCACACATGTCTGCAACCCCTTTGTCTTAATGCTGACTATAGGTAATAGATCAGCTCGAGCTCACAGTTAATTTGCTAATCTGTACAGTTACTGGCTATGGCTAAGGTTATTTGCTCAAGCTATTATCAAACACCAAGAAACACTTATTGGTGAAAAAGCACTAAAACCTTTTGATCTCATTTAGTATACACTGCAGGAGTATGTTTAAGAAAAAAAACCAAAACCAAAACAAAACCAAGGCAGAAACTAGTTGCTGTGAAAAATCTGTAATGGGTGAGGCTGCATCAGCTGCAGACTTGCATCCAAAAGACGGAGATGTCCCTTATAGTCTAACTCCCAGGAGAATCTCATGCACTTTACATCTACACTGGATATAAGGATCAGCGGGGGAAAACCAGCAATGGGCATTAACCGCACCTTGAAGACAACTCCCTCTGGGCTCGGGCAAAGTGGGATATTTGTATTAGTAAACTAACCACGGGCGAAAGCACAGCCCTGAGCATCTGACTGAAATCTTTTGTTTGCTTCAGTGTTTGCATGGCTTCAGCCTGTGTTAACAAAGGTCCACAGCAGACTGTGCTCACCCTTACACAAGTGTCAGCACTGAGCGGCTACCACTCCCAACAGGCAGTTTGCCCGTGAGCTGTTTTGGGCACAGCTCACTGGTAGGCATGCGGTGACTATAGGTGCTCTGTAGAGTCACAGACAGCCCAAGGGAATGGAAGAAAGTGAAGGATGCATAAAATGGTAGGAATGTTTGGTTATGTTGCATTATTATGTTAAGAAGAATGTCTCTAGCAAGAGGGAATGAAAGAAACCAGAGGAGGAAAAGGAGGAAATTGGACAGTGTGTAAGAAAAACATATGAAGAAGGGACAATAAGCCATAAAGAAAAGCCATGAAACATGATTAGGGAGAAAAAGAAGAAAAATTTTGAAAGGCACCAATTGGGAAACAGAACAACAAAAAAAGGAATCATAAATGCTGAATCTGTGGTCAGTGCACGCTTATGAACTGAGAAGTCATTTGTATTCAAGAGAGTTTTACTTTTTCTTTCACACCCAGAAAACAATCGTCTGCGCCCACTTTATAATATATTCTCCACGTTAGCTGGGTACAGTTATACTCACAAACAGGTTGCAATAAATTTCTGTTCATGTATGCACATAAAAGAAAAATATTTGCTGTAAATTTTCTGATTTTGCTGACCTGCGTAATGTTAGCGAGGCTAAAAAGTATTAATACAAACTCTACATTCTCAACCTTCTCCCCTGCCCCTTTGCCCCAAAATTTGCGCTAGAAGTTTTCGTTTAAGCTTCAGGTTGATTATGCTGCATTCGTAAACCAAACATACAGCTCGAAAGCACACACAGCTCAACTTTTAGGGCAGAGTTACACATCTCCCCTATTTTTCCTTGGCGGTGAAACCAGCAAAAAGAGTCCCCATTGCACAGTCCACCCAGGGATGTAAGCTCACCCGCTCACAGCTTCCCCAGCTGAACTGACACAACCACTTGGGAGGCCACACTGTACACATTTTTTGCAGTCTTTACTGAAATTATCTAGGTAAAACCCTCCCTGCTTTTCAAAGGCAGAACGCCTTTCCAGTCCAACGTGGAAGTTTTACTGGAGTATGACCTTTGTGTTTTTATAACTGACCTAGATCAGGGTTATCATTAGCTTAGGGGTTTCCAAACATGCTCTCCCAACCCCTTCTTCTCCTCCCAGGCCACTAGTAGTCTGCAAAACCTTCTAACAGTCACAGAGGGATCTTTTATTTGAGGCTGTGCGGGAGAACTTTCTGATGCAGCCCCTACCTAGCTAGTATCATACCCATTCTGCTTATCTACCCATGGTGAAAACTTTAGAAATCCTGGTCTAGACCTCTGTTCTTAAGGAAATTCTTTTTGTTGACAGAAAAAGAAACCACATTTGAGTGATGCCTTTATAGCAGTAAAAGAGGTTTTCCAGGCTTATCTGTTGTTACTCACACATTTTTATTATTGCTTTTAAAAACCTTTATAGAGCATTCAGAATGTAATCACACAGTTGTTAAGTGTTCCTATCGTTACTCCACAGAGACAGAGAAGGCTGGGATGGAGGGGGTAGAGGCATATCTCATCTGAATGGAAAGGACCAGGAGTTGTACTTCACAGAACTAAGTTAATCAGAGCACCTGAATATCAATTATTTTTGTCAGTAACCTGGGTATGAACATGAATTTTCTGTTCAAGATCTTTGGAAATAGCAGGGTTTATAACTGCAAAACAAGGCTATCATGCTCAGACTGGCACTCCCTTACACAATTTCTCCTATTAGAAAACTTATTCATGATTTTCTATATGAATCCTGTTCAAAGGTAACAAGCAAACCAAGCAAAGAACATTACTGTATCTTTATTCTCCTACTGTTGCAAAAATGCTCCATCTTTTGGAGTTGTTTGCAAATAAACAAACAGACAAAAAGATAAAGATCTACAGGAAAACATGTAAAGATGGATGGATTTTTATGGTTATTAATGACCATGGTGAGCATTCAATCTCATCACAGGTGTACCCTCTACCACAGAATTTCACTTGGTTACTCTTACCCAGTCTAGTAACTTGCAAGAGCTAAAGCTCATCTCCTAGAAAGGTATCCATCCATTCTTGAAAATTCTCTTCCTGAATTTGTGCTAAATCCCACGGGTCAGGAACCACTTCCCTCTAATGCCCCATCAAATTACATACTACTGTAATTTACAGCTACTCAGAGGCCCCGTTTCATTGGCAGCACAATGTAAAGAAGGTTTAATATGAATGCAACAGAGTTCCAAATGCATAAATCGCTAAAATTGAAAGTATACACGAGGTCAGCTATAGCTACCTGATGAGCTGGTGGGGAAATCCAGTGGCAAACTGTGTTCTGTTCAGCACTGGAAATAGTGCACACTTTGGCCTGATAGATAGTTAGAATTTATCATCAGCTTTAGGATTTTGTACACATTTGTTTGAACTTCAGCGTACGCTTAAGTGTTCTTCTGCTTTCCTAGGTAATTAACGGGAGGAAGCAAGGAGACCTGGGTGCCAGGAAGGTAGTATGCTCTGGGAAGGTAGTACGTTTTTAGCAGTGATAGCTTGGATAATTATATTAATTGATACACAGAACTTTCTATTTTCTGCTCTACAATGTAACGATTGTCACTGAAGAGGTACTCAAGCTTGGGTATAAATCTAGACGTATTAGTTAAAACATCATCTTTAAAAAGACCAATATGGATCAGCAGCCTTAGAAAACCTGAATCTCACCACTGAGGCGGCCCTCTTTGACTTAGTACCTGGGAAGAAAGGATGGGTAGAAGGAGAGACAAAGGGGGAAGAGAGAGGCAGTGTTAAAACAAGAGTGGGAGAAAAAGAGGCAAACAGAGGGGAGCAAATCACACTGGGGAGAGAAAACACAGGTCATGGAAGAGGGCAAAGGGATGAAGAGGAGGTGTAAAGGAGAAAATCCAGACAAAGAGAGAGCAAGTGGGCTGGAGACAGAAAGACAAAAGGTGTGGGGGAGGGCGAAGGGAGAGATGTAACTTGAGGAACCTATTTATTTCATCAATTATTGTCACTACTAATGGAAACGTTTTAAAAACCTGATGGATGCAGGGTCCTCTCAAAAACTTACACATGTAGCATGGGCAGGTTTTGAATGCAAGGCATTTCTTTACATGCATGGCTAGGAAACTCGAATTGTCATCTGATCAGTGAAGGCAACTGTCAGCATAAATGATGTTCAATGTCTGGTCTTGACACTAGTAAGGATTTCCTGCACACTTGATTTATAGCCCCAAGGAGATAGTCTAGGAAACAATCTTACACACTGAATTTCCAGTTTAATAGACACTACCACAGTATTCAATAGAAGCATTTCATGTTCTTCATATATTCCTTTTTTATGGATTTCTTCTCATCTCAGAGCAATAAAATCTTTGGATATGTTCCTGCTGATTAAAATTTAAATTAAACATAAATTGATCTTATTGATGAGCTGATCTATAGAGTCTCAACCTGACAGTACTTGGAGATCTCACGAGAAGAGCATCTTCAGATCACTTTTGTAGCATGGAAAAGAAAAGCTTAAATTGATATATTTTCATGAAATAAAAAGATTTAAGAATATGGCTATGTGTTGGAATGCTTTCAACTAGACATAATAAACATACTACTACAGGTTTTAGCTATTTTTCTGACATTTATGCATTTCATCCCTTTCTTGTATCTGTAATCTGTTTTATTTTAATAGAACTATTTGCGTGAGAAGAAGCTATCTGGGTAAGTAAATGTTTCCAGGATTGGCCTCTAACTGCTTTTAGTATGGTTATCAACACTGGCCATCTGTGTTTTTTCATTTTAATTCCATAAATGAATGCTTGCCCTTTGAGAATTTCAAGGACCAGGAAGTAGCAATAAACCTCTTCTGCAGCTCCAGACTGAATACTCCAACAATTATTGGTTGATGGGATATGCAGCAGAAAGAATTCTTTTTGACAGTTCAATTTATAAGCATAATTTCCTTTTTCTAACAAGTATTATAACATTTCTGTGCAAAGATGTAGCTGGCTTAGCCGTGTGCTTAACCAGTTTTGAGCTGGTCTTTTGTGATGCAACCTAACCCAAAGAGCAAGTACATAATCAGATAAGTAGCTCTGTGTTAATGGTACATCCTGATTTTGGATTATTAGGGTTTCTACCTAATTTTATTTTGTTTGAGAGATTGTAAATTCCAAGCCTGCGTTTCGTAGTTGCTAAGTAAGGAGAATTAAAAGCCCACAACCAATGAAAAGCAGCAGTCCAATCTGCCATCTATATTGGTATGGCTGGAATGCTGGTAAAGGATATAGTCATAATCTTATGATTCAGCACTTACTCAGCTTTTGTTAACACTTCCATAATTAGTTTTAATAATGAGATAATACCTAAGGATCCAATCTTTATACTGATCTAAAGTTACTGGGAGGTGTAACCATGTAATGGAAGCAGACCTGGCTCCAGGACCAGATACCTACTTGATATTGGGTGAAGGAAAGAACAGAGCATATGGACAGGTTCTTCTTTATATTAAAGTAAGTAAAACAGTGAAAAAGTAATTATATTCACTTTAAGGAAACTTTACATGCAGGAAACAACATAAATTGTCCTTATAAATGTAAATGAGAAGACAATCTATTGTATTAAAGTGGCACAAAATTAAGATTTGTAAATTTTCACGAAGTTCTTGGCTAATAAACATCCTCATTAAATAAAAAAGTTGATGTTAATAAGTGCAGTTCCCACATACAGGATGAAGCCCACAAAGCAGAACTCTGTGCTTATATTCTTACCCTGAAACTGAGCACAAATTGACAATAAACCATTCTCTAAACATCCAGTAGAGGAAAAAGTGTAAAAAAAAACCCCATAACCAACCAAAAGCATAAAGAGTGATAAGTTGTATCATTTTTCTTACACATTTCACATATTAATTACAACATAGTTAAGGATTTTTTTAAACAAATGATCCTATTAGCTCAATTACACCTTTTATGAGGAACACCACATTCTTTGCTAACCATCTGGACTAGTGAAGCATAAAGCCATTCCTGATGGACAAATGCTTCTTTGGATACCAGTTGTATAAGGCAACACATGCTACTTTGTAGATGAAATTCTGTTAAATACCGATGGCAATCTCACTCCATCATGAACTGAACTGAGTCTTAAAGGCCTACTGGCATGGCATGGATTCAATTTTATTTGATACAGCTTTCATACACGGATACATACCATGCAATCCTACCTCCCTCACATGCAGAGTGGGGATTTGGACAGGGATTTGCTTTTGTGTAGCAAGGTAAAGGGTCTGTCCTGGCTCCGGTTCCTAAATCCAGTTGAAGTAAACAAATCAGTCAGGAAGCTTTGACTGTGTCTACATTAACATTTTGGTTTGGTGTTGCCTGAAAATGAATATCCCACCATGTTGGTTTGATTTGCAGAGCAACTTTGATGCCTATGAACTAGATTCAGAAGAAGCTCTATCTCAGGTGCCCATTCAACACACTACAACTGCCTGGGGGGTGGTGGTATATGGGTCTAAATCAACAATTTGCACTTTGGATGTCTTTGAACCATCTGTGCTGGGGACACGTTACCCAGGGGACAAGACTGAACGTTTTCTGAAGGAAAAAATCCCAACTGCGTGTAGTGTAAATATGGGGCTGAAACTCCAAATGGCTTGCTAAAGCAAGCATAGGCTATTATCATCCTGGCTTGGATGATATCTCTCACTGAGTCCCTCTGTTCACTTGTATAATACTCATGCCTCAATGAGGAAAAAAGGTCTGATTTGAAATACTCTGAAAGGATGGCAAGTGAGATGGTCAGGTTCCTGGAACAGCAGAGGCTTGGGAAGGAATGATGCTGAGAAAGAGAGGTGAAGGAAAGTTCAAAAGCTGCATGAAAGCTCTGTCAGAAATACAAATGAAAATTAAATTCAAAGGCAAGGCTGCCATTCCCAAGGGAACTTCTCATTCCATGAATTACATTAATAAAGACTCTCACAGCAAATGAACCTATTTGCTTTCTTCAGAAAACGCAGTGCTGCAAACAAATCTCTCAAAGAACATGTTGAAGGATGAAGTGGGTACCAGGGACCATCTTCACCAGTCAGCATCTCATTGCAACCAGCTACCATCTCACTGCAGCCTTTAAAGAACAAAATTTCCAGATATAACCATTGTGAACGTGATTGTAATTTCGATCTGCATCCTACTTCATATACAAACTGGATTTACAACATCCAGAGAAGCAGAGCAAAACATATGCAGGATTCTGCAATAAATACCAATACAATTTAATGAAATAGTAAATTATGTGCTTTGAGCTGAATTTAAATTTTTTTTGGGATTTAATGAGTCAAAACCAGGTATACAAAACTTGTTCCGAAAGTCAGAATAGCAGAGGATGAGACTTTTTCCCAAGAGGAATTGAATTGCAGATAGAGAAAAGATTCGGGCTCAGCTAATGACAGAAAATACAAGTATATCCAAATGCAAAGGTTTCAGCATCTTCATTTAAAATATTTACAATTAATAAATTTAATATGACATTTAGCAATCTGGATCAATCATGGTGCTGTCCTCAGGGATAGCTACCTATAGAAAATTATGCTGTTGTAGAGTTTGGAAGGCAAAATTTGGCTCATTTCATAAAAGAGGGAAGGTGACCTTGTCCTTTTTAATCAAATGACAGAAAATGATGGTTTACAAGCCATTCTGTAAGCCTTCATATGAACAAATGTTCTCAAGACTCTTCCTCTCTTTCAATTTTCTAAAAAAAACCCAAACCAACCATCTTGGCTTCACAAAAAGTGGCAGAAACAAATGCTGAGAAAAGGCTATCAAAATTATTTTAAGGTACTTGGTATTTACTTCATTCCAACAAGTACCAACTATCTAATGTTCATAGAAAAAATGTTTGCTGTATCCATCTGTCTCCACTCTTCAGTATCCAATTGCAGATATACTTTTGTTATTCAACTACTTAAAACAGAATTGACAACATCCTTACTGGTAATATATATGCACTGCTTATTTGCAAAACAGATTTGTGTTTTAAAATCGCAAAGTAACATAAAATGGCAAGCAAGTACC